>OW028736.1:22792322-25292322 GCA_932294355.1 Aporophyla lueneburgensis | reverse complement strand
CCGGTGGGATTACCCCATTTTGCGAAGGTGGATGCAGATCCACGCTGAAGTTTAATTATATTTGTTTTTCTGTGTCTATAACCTACTAACACTAGAAGATAAGTAAAATTGTTAGTAACCCTATGGACCCCGGTCTGAAATATAAGTTGTATTTCCTGTCTATTCGTCCTAGATTTTAATCCGCTAACTGTATCATTAGCTGATAGAGAAAATACTACTTTATTTTACCACGCACGCGAGATTATCATAGTTAGCACTGCAGTATGTTTCATCATCATCATCAGCAGCCCACTGCTGGGACACAGGCCTCCTCTCAGTGAGAGGGAGTGGGCTATAATCCACCACGCGGGTCCGGTCCGGATTGGTATATATCACATGTCTTCGAATGTTTGTTCTTTGACACGCCGGTTTCCTTACGATGTTTTCCTTCACCGTTTTGACAGCGTGTTTTGAGTGAGTGGTGATGAAATAATTTACACAAATTAAAATGCCTGCTTGGGTTCGAACCCACGACCGACAACTCATAAGTCGGGGCCGTTACCACTAGGCCATCACTGCTGCAGTATGTTTAATGAGCAACAATAATAAAACTAAATTATTTATAATTAGCTTCACCTTGATATATCTAAATGAAAACAGTTTTAGTATAAATGTGGACAAATTATGTGGTTGTATACTATACAACCACATAGTATGTATGTATAAATTATTTACAGGGTCATATACCTACCTGCTTGTTTCAATATAAAGATCTTTGTTTGTCATGCGCTATAAAAGTAAAGTAAAAGTGGAGTCACTGCTCGTACGGTCTACAAAACCAATGTTTTTGAAGTGAAGTAATTTTGGGCGCATTTTGCGCTCTTTGTGAACAGTGAGCTGCCCGGGTCGGTGACGCTGAATCGGGATCATTCGGCTCCAATCGGTCGGTCAATCGCGCATTCTCGGTTAGAATCTTAAGTTTTCACTTCTATCGTGTGTTAATTAATAATTTCTGGGAATTTCACATTCTAAAAATCTCGTCAGCAAAGTGATCGAGTAATTATTACTTTTTACACGGCTTTACTTATAGCAGGTTAGATTTTGTTCATTATCAATAGCAAGACCTGCACGCAATGATTTTAATCAGGAAAAAATATAGTGCCATTCATTGAATCTATTTTTTAATCTGAAAACTAGAAAATCGTCTAGTTCGTTTTCCTATAGATACCTACTACAACAAATATTTATTCATTTAAGATTGACAACAATGAATTTAAATATTCAATAACATAAAATATCAAGATCTGCTCTGAACAAAGTAGGTACTCTACACTAAATTTGTCAAAAAATACCAGTCCTACTGCAACTATCTACGTTTGCTGACTATACAAAGTAGATACCACAAGAGCCGCAAATAAATGAAGAAATTAAATTTTAAAACGTGTAAAAGTAGAAAAAATAAGAAGTTGTAGGTAATATTTTGAATAAAGGATCGTTGTGTCGAAACAACTGAACCGCTTTTTATAAAACGTGTCCAAGCAAACGTGCCGAAGCTAGAAAACCTACTTTTAAATAAAAAAAAACTACACCCAAATCGGTTCATCCGTTTATTTATTTAACCCACCCCGTATTCCTTTAGTTGCTCATATCAGGGCCACAGATAACTCTTTCGAACAAATCTCGTGACCCTGGCAGGCATGGTCCTACGGTAAAAAATCTTTGCCGACCATACAAGCCAGGTAGCAGAGTCGCAACGGGTGAGTTATAGCGCGTTTACCTGTATATCGTGGTGAAGACGGTCACGCAATACCACGCCGTTTACCTCGAAACACTTTATTTTTACCCACCTATGATATAATGTTTGTTATTATATGCTCGCTGTGAAACCGTGAAATAGAACTGACTACTGTATTATTTTTATGTAACTGATGGTATTTTTTTTTTTTGGATGGGAAGTTCTCAAATGACTTCTCCCGCTCTGGGCGGAGCGGGAGGGCGTGTCAGACTTTTACTGACTAAAACCCACCCGTGTTCCATCAGTTGCCCATGTGCCGGGGTCACGGTATCTCTTTCGAACAATCTCGCAAACCCAGGCATCGGTCCTAGCAGACCCCTTCAAACTGATGGTACCTTAGGTTCTTTTAAAATTATTTGAACTCTTCTTGCATTGACTTGAACTTGGAGGATTTTTTTACTTACTAGAAAATGGGCAGCAGCAGGAGGTTTTTTTAATAACTTGATAGCTTGCAGGTTAAAGGATCCGCTTCTCGAACCAGGGTTGCAAGTCTGGAATACGAATAACATTCTTGTTTAATGTTGGTTATCATTAACTGAGGCTTAGGGCTACCACCGTGAGGAAAGGACTTTTAATACTTGGACTGTAATCACGAACTTGCAATGTCCCGCATGGTATTAACAAGGCTTCTACTCGACATACTCAATACTTTATTGCATTCCATAATGTATATGCTTAGGTGATAAAACATTTTATTTAGAAACAATCATGGACCCTCCATGATTGTTTCGTCGGGCACAGCAAAGGAAAATACAGTAGGTAGAGATGAGGACCTATTGATTATCTTATAATGTAACTTATTCTAAAATAGTAATTAAAAATAAATGAAATACATGCTTTGGACATTTCTAGACTAGTTTCACCAGTTTTTATACCAGTTTTATAACCTACTAGCTTCTGCCCGCGACTTCGTTCGAATGAAATTATGGCCCTCGACCCGTCACAAGGTTTCCCATCGTCCGCTCGCGCTATTATTTCGTTTACACGTTCTTTCCGACTTTTTTCATTCTGCACGGCTCCTAAGAGTCGTAGTGTAATGTTAAATAGTTTACAACATTCCTTAAGGATTGGGCTATCAAGACACTGTACTGACAATGCAGTCATATCATAAATTTGTGCCATTATCCTTGCCAGGGTTACCAGGACAGCAAAAAAACTGTCTTCTTGACATACGTCTCAAAATTCGAAACCCTAAAATATAGAAAATAAATAATAGTTTATAAAAACTAAAAAACACGCTTCCATAGAAAACCAAATTAAAAAGTTGAAAATAATGGAAAAAAAGCGTGGGGTGCTTTTTAAGGTATTATTTTTATTGACATCAGGCACCCCACGCTGATATCAAAGATAAATGTTTAAAATAAATAATAGTTTTTTTAAACTATTATTTATTTTAAACATATCTTTCTTCACCGAAGAAAGTGACGGGTTACCAAAAAATCGAGTGTGTACATTTTGACTATCGTTAACTAAGAAAGAGAAGAAAAGCGATAAGACAGCTCGGCTAAGTTTTAAGAACCAATGTTTACCAACTGTCTTAAATTTATTTGTAAACTTAGGTACCAAAAAAAAAATACACAACAAATGAACTGCTTGTTTTCTATTCATAAAATTACATTTTAATCGATAACATCCATCAGTTTCTTACTAAACTGCAACTATATCCGACGACTTTAATTACTCATTTCTGTTGGTAACCCTACCTTTAAAGAGATTAAATTGCTACCGAACATAAGTATTCAAAATATAATTAGGAAAACTATAACAAAATAATACATATTTGATGTTGTGGCACGTCTAGCAGTGCAAATATACAACCAGCAATAACATGCCTCACTAATCCCACGTTTTCCGAGTACCTTCGTGTGTTTCATTTAAATACAGAGGACCCTACTTACCTTCTTTATTACTTTTCTCTGTTTACATACGGATGTTTTCCACAAATTGGATGCTTTAATACGTTTAATGGTTTACTTAGAGTATTTGCGCGTGGCTTCTTGTCGTCAGCTTAGAACGCGTACTTTTACTGTCTTATTTAAATATAAACAGCACTTGGAGTCAATGGGTAGAACATTTCAAAGTGGTGGAAAGATATATATATACATATATATTTAAACAAATGTTTTCGATTTTTATGCTGTTGTTGATTACATTTAGTCTTCTGCTAATGTTGTTACTTAAAATAATTGTTTTTTCTTGACACATGTGTAACTGTACGTAGTACTTTATAGCTTAGTTTTGGAATATAATAATTAAATAAAATTTAATCATTTTCTCAATTTAGGATTTAGGATATCCTAGAAAAATTGTAACTAACGACATCTACGAATGTAGCACGTTTGCTACGTGCTACGAAATGTACCTGCTCGTAGCAGGCGTGCTACGAATAGCTACAACAGGATGGCATCCTATTTTCACTTTATATGAAACTAACTTCTGCCCGCGACTTCGTCCGTGTCCAATTATTTTGCTCTCACCCCTTCGTATTGAATCACCTGCCCGTGCGAGCTCTTCGTATTCGTGAGTTGTTTTCTTTTTACTCGTCTCCTAAGAGTCCTAGCGTGATGTTATATACTTTGTAGCGTTCCTCGATAAATGGGTTACCCAACAATAAATTATTTTTTCAATTCGAACTAGCGGCTCCTGAGATTAGCCTGTTCAATCAAACAAACAAAAAATGTAACTGTTCAGCTTTATAATACAATATTAGTAAAAATATATGGTGTCGATACGATACGACTTTTTTTTTAAATACGTACAAAACTGTATTTACTAAAAGCTAACATACCACAGATTTTATGAAAATAAAAGTCACGACAAACGACAACAAAAACTCGACAACGATGGCCAACTCTGCCCTTTATGCAGACACCATAAAATTGGTAAAAAAAAGATAAAAAATAAAGGAGAAAGTGCCATAAATCGTACCACATTACTGATATTAAGTTTGCTAACACAATAACAGTTTCAAAGTGGTTGGCCAGTGAATGCGGTTCAATGACCACACATTTAGCAATAACAATGTTTTTGTATTAGAGATCTTATGTAATTTCGATCGAAAGTGTTTAGTTTCGCTTGAAAACACATTTCATGTGACATGAGGCACCAAGACGTTGGTATTTACATCGCATGTTGGCGTTAACATTTTTAAATACGGAAGAGAATATGGAAGGTCAATTGCCGAACTCGGAAAGTCTCATTAAATTAGTCCTAATTAGTATATACTTTACAAATTTTCAGTTTGCTAAAGAATTTCATTTGTAGTGTTTCCATTTGCATGGTAGTTTTTTTTTTTTTGTGTAGCTGCAATAGTTGTTGTAATTATATTAAAATATCTGGTTGACCGAGCTTTGTTCGGTATTTTTTGGTAAACTGCGTTTAAAATAATAAGTTTATGTTCAAGTTGATTATCGACAAAGTTGGTCATTGAAAACACGAATAAAACGACATTTTATAAAAATGAATCCTAGCTAGATCGATTTATCGCACCCGAAACGTATACTAAATTTCATGAAAATCGTTGGAGCCGTTTCCGAGATTCAGATTATATATATATATATATATATATATACAAGAATTGCTCGTTTAAAGGTATAAGATGCATTGTTCTTTAAGTGTATTTGTTATTTCAAGTTCGTTTTGTAGTCTGAGATGGTCAGTGGCATAGCAAATAATATAGAAAATCGTCAAACTTGGCAAATTCGTTGAAATTTTGTTAGTTTAAGCACTTTTTCTAACTTTTATTAAAAAATAAACTGTTAAGCGCTTTATACACCAATATAGTTTTTAGTCTCTCAAATATTACAGTAAATAGGCTTTTTAACTAGCAGTCATTTGTTTTGGGGCATAAAGCGCTTATTGCATTTTTTTTCTTACTATTTGAGAATAGATGTAAAGGTCCATACCTAAACTTCACATAAACACAATAACATAACGTCAAAAAATACTTTGAATTTTCTTGAGTATGATAGGCGAAAAATGTTCTAATCTTTACCCTCCTCCTTTTTGCAGGTTAGTGATTAAGTCGTTTAATTTCATTGAGTTACTTTTTCTTTAAATAGTCATTCAATGGAATTAAATGAACTTAGAGGATTATAATTATAATTTTAATGATTATAATTCTTTAAATACATACAAGTTACGGTTGTTAATCATATTTTAGTAACATACAACCTAGCACTGATCTGCAATTTGAAAAAAAGTTAAGAAAATTTGAATTTCGTGGGCTACCCTGGAGCTATCACCTTAAAGCATCTGGAACTCTAAAATATTTAAATAATTATTAAAAAAATTCTATAACATAGCGTCAATAAAGAAGATAATGCCTCCAAGCCAATTTCCGCGACACCAAGCTAAGTTGACAAGAAACAAGGTCGTTTACACGAGGTGCTAAAGATTATTGTCTTTTTACTTGATTCATCACTGTCAATTTTTTACTGACCGCAGTTAGGCCTGTTGTACACGGCACGGTTTCTTTAGGGTACGGCTTGTTCGTCGCACCACAGAATAATCGTGTAGATACCGGGGGCTCTACTCAGTACTCTCTAGGCGCGAAGTCCGTAGTTTCGGTTAAAATTGCGGGCGTTCCCGTCTCAGTATTACTAACGGACATAAAAATTGTTCGGGGCCCGAACTTAGAATGAATGACAACACGATTTGACAGTTGCGGTTACTCCCAATGCGCCCTGCCCAAATTTTTTATTCGTCACTGGTTTAATGGGTTAACTACTTTCGGACGGCCCCGGATCTCTGAAGACAGACGTAGAGAGTAGACTTTATGACATGAGAAACCACCGGTTGTATGGTATTCGGATACGGTGCCGTGCCGTAGTGCCGCCGTGTTTGTCGACAAAAAACGTAGTGATCCATACAACACAAAACCGTGCAAATTAACCGTAATTTTTCGCTGCAAAAAAACGTGTGTGTTCAGCGACTTTTATACTTTATCACGTATTCGAAGATTCCACTAATAACAAGTGAAGTGTAACGTGAACGACGTAACTTATCAACGTTTCACTTTCGTGTTGGTTTACGTGAGAAAGACGCCATGTTGTGTGACGTCATTGATAACTCAACCATTACGAATACTAAGTATTTTATTTTCACTTAACAGTACAGTAGCGCGAAGTTATGATGTATCTTATGAAACAGAAAAATAAATATTAATTTTTATAGCTCTTGTAGATTTATGTAAAGATTCAGCAATTATCTTTCATGTTCCTTTTCATTATGTTATGTCTGTATTGTTTTATTGTAATTATTCGACAGCATTTTAATTGTTTGTTTCATAATTTAAAATTTAAATGAAACTTATTTAAAGAAATAGTTTTAATATGACGAGTCAAAACCCCGTCGGGGTATGTGTTTTTCATTGAGGCAAATGAAGGTGATTTTTGGGAAACATTTATTTTGATAAAATCAATCAATCAACTCAGCCTATCACAGCCCACTGCTGGACATTGGCATCTACCAGGCTGCTCCACAGACACCCTGTCCTACGACTTTCGCATCCAGTCTGGACTAAAGACTCGTCGGTCCATCTAGCTAGAGGGGGTCCCACACTACGCTTGCCAATACGCGGTCTCTAGTCTAGGACTCATTTGCTCCACAGACCAAGAGTCCTTCGACATGGGCTGTCCACTGTTACTTCAGCTTCTTTAATTTGCAAGCTATGTCTTCTTTCCGGATAATTTCCTTTTGAACTTGTAATGCTGTATAAATGATGCAATCTAAATTGATTGAAGAAAAAGATGGATTGAAGACTAATATGATATTTTAAACATCCTGGGTGGCAGGAATTTCGAAGGGCAATCTCTTACCAGGAATTCAGAACTAGAATTGGAAATAGAATTTTCATACATTTTGACCGTGTCAGTACCTATTGCACTATTCCACGAAACAGCAGATTTTTGTTTATAACCGACGAAACATGTCTACACTAGGGGGTTTAGAATCTATTGACTTCATGGTTACAGTTTGCGCGTCCATGCCACTTTGTATCCTAGTAACAAAATTAAGCAATCCGGGAATCGTACCTAGGACTGTACCATGCTCAGTAGCGCTAGCAACCACTAGACCAACGAGGTAATAACAACAGTTGAAGCGTATAATTTTGTCCTCACTTTAAATAACATCGAGGTTGCTTGACAGATGGCATGGGCAATAAGTATAAAAGTTATTATCAGTAAATGTAAAAAAAAATATAACAATTATATGACATTGAATTAACAATAGTATCGGTCCAAACAGGTTTTTATATAAATGATTATTATGGCGTCGCTCAAGGTAACGAGGACCGCTTGATGTGGAACAATGCAGTCTGGCTCGAGGCCCAACTGATGAGTATTAAATCAAACTACGATACAGAGTTATTTTAAATTGGTTAGTTAAACTTCGCAGAGGAAAGGGTATCTAAACATAAACTTAATTAAATTGACGGTTTTGTGGAGTCATCGACCGCACTATTGTAGAACTTGCACTACCAGAACACTTGAAATATCAGTTTGAAAATCTGTTTATTTTTGTGTCTACTTCACATACCTGTGGATATCGATATTTGATCTAAACTCAATAAAACATAATAAAACAGTTTTTCGCAACTCATACTTCGAGTAACAACACTAACAGCGGTATAAAGTCAGATCAATTAACATTTATTAATTTCTGTGTCCAATAAATCAAGACTTTTTTTTAAAGCATTATTAAATCAAACATATAATATGGTTACTATAGGTTTTACCTATACTAACAATATTATATTTTTGTTTTGTATGTTTATAAAACGTATAGCTAATAAAACCTTAATTACCTACAATAACAAGATGTTTTCTAACAATAATGTTTATCAATTTACACTGATGAGTAATGACACTAATGACGGATGAAGGTTCTTGAATAAACAATGACCCGCTTAACTGAAACGAAATGTTCGCGCAAAAACCTTAAAACTAATTAAGGAATTCTCTGACTAAGCAAGTCGGAGATTAACAATTTTACGGGTACAAGTACATCGTGTGACATCTGGCAATTAGAAGGAAACACAACCTTCAAGGCTAAATACTCAAGTACTAGTACTTAAAAAAAAAACTTTACAAGCATCTCGGCCATTAAGGAGGGCAAAAGATTTTCGTTCGAAGTATAAAAATACATTGACTAAACTTCAGGCAAAGTGGAAAAATCTTGCGTCGTAAAGATATCGCCCAGTTTCTTCATCCCTATCCGAATGACACCGAACGCTCTGCTAATCCTGTAACGGCAAACTAAAATAACATTAATGCATGTTTCACCCGGGGTCGCGTGATTGTTCGAAAGAGATACCGTGACCCTGGCACATGGGCAACTGATGGAACACGGGTGGGTTTTAGTCAGTAAAAGTCTGACACGCCCTCCCGTTCCGCCCAGAGCGGGAGAAGTCATTTGATGATTTCCCATCCTGAAAAAAAAAAAAAAAATGCATGTTTCACTCACCTACTACACCTAACTAGATACCTAAATTAATGCCTAAATAAACGTGACCTATTGGATTTTTAAGTCTCGATTTAGCGCCAAAAGTATTGATTTCAATAGCGGCATTTAGATTTAGTGTTCGTTAGTTTTAGCTTAGTGTTTTTCTTTTTAATATCTCATCATATACTAAGCCTGTTTCCAACTATGACGAGCTTAGCTTTTAAGCTAACCGGTAGCAGCTGAATATTAGTGTTTTTTATTTAAACACGAAAGTACTTTCTATCACACCTTCTACATACTAGTTAGGGGGTAACATGATGCACCCGGTCCTCATGCTGTATCGTGTTACTGATGGCCCTGTCCTTTCTCTATCAAATATCAAGTAATTAATTTCTTCAGCAACTCTCCGCAGCGCAGTTAAACTGTACAAAAACAACTGAAGAATGATGTTCACAATAGATAATCCATTTGTATACATAGATAGTTTGCATGACAAGCGTAGTCTAAATAGAACAATGAAAGTAAAATGAGTTCGTCATTGTTTGTTCGATAAACAATGCTTAGATCAGCCGAGTCAATACAATGCCTTAGAGATCTTTACAGCGTCTACAAACATAATTAAACAAATACATGAATGTTCTAATTGTTTAAATGTTTCAGGTATACGTGGCCACGTCATTTTTAGGGTTCCGTTGCCAAATGGCAAAAAACGGAACCCTTATAGATTCGTCATGTCTGTCTGTCCGTGTATGTCACAGCCACTTTTCTCCGAAACTACAAGAGTTATGTTGTTGAAACTTGGTAAGTAGATGTATTCTGTGAACCGCATTTAGATTTTTACACTAAAATAGAAAAAAAAAACAATAAATTTTGGGGTTCTCCATACTTAGAACTGAAACTCAAAAAAAAATTTTTCATCAAACCCATACGTGTGGGGTATCTATGAATAGGTCTTCAAAAATGGTATTGAGGTTTCTAATACCATTTTTTTCTAAACTGAATAGTTTGCGCGAGAGACACTTCCAAAGTGGTAAAATGAGTGTACCCCCCCCCCCCCCCCTTAACTTCTAAAATAAGAGAAAGATAAAACTAAAAAAAATATATGATGTACATTATCATGTAAACTACCACCGAAAATTGGTTTGAACGAGATCGAGTAAATAGTTTTTTTTTTAAACGTCATAAATCGTAAACCGCAATTTACCTTTCATTCAATCAACTGAATAATAAAAATTAAAAAAATACATTTATTTTCATAAACATAAACCTTATGCATAAACTAAGAATACCTACAGGTTTGTTCGGAACCCTCGGTGCGCGAGTCCGACTCGCACTTGGCCGGTTTTTTTTAGGACTTCGTCACCATCTTTGTTTTATTCATCCAGAGGTGTTATTCAGATTTAAACGAAAAACGAAGCTAAGTATCTTAAAAAAGTAGAAAACTACTTAGGTAGGTATAAAAAAACTACCAAGTGCCAGACGCACTGCTACACGAAGGATTCTGTAACACAATGCAAAAAAAAAGTTTTTTTGTATGGGATTATTTGTATAAAAATTGGGAAAGTTAAAAAATTAAAGGGGGTCTCCCCTTTAATTTTTTAACTTTATTTTATTTATTACTTTTTGATAAAGCGGTTCATGAGATTAAACCCGCGGCAAAAGCATGTTTCATGTATAGAGTCCCCTTTAATTTTTAACTTGCTAACAGACAGACGAATGGACGGACAGCGGAGGGTTAGCAATAGGATTCCGTTGGCCCCCTTTGGGTATGGCATCCTAAAAAGATACCTACAGGAAAAAATAGCCTCGTACTTTTTTATATTAATCACTACTATTTGTAAGACAAAGGAAATTCTCATTTTCTTTTCCTTATACTGAAAAAAACATGTTTATATAGAAAACGTGGTAACCATTATTTTGCCGCTTGCTACTCCGTAGTCACTACAAACAGGATGTTAATACCATGTAAAGACCCCCGCAAACAGGCGCGACGTGATGGTGCGGCGCGATTTTCATGAAGTTTTTATAGAAATTGTTCTATTAGAGTTACGTCACGTCTGTCTACGGGAGCTTTAACTGTTTGCAAACGTGTAGGTAGGTAAGTACAACGAGTTCTAGAAATCTTGTAACTACTGACACATATATTATAATTATTACGCTTATTTATACTGACAATACGGACATGAATGCTTGAAGTCATTTTAATTAACATAGGAGACACTTAAGTTTCTGCGCAGAATATCTGTTCTGGATATTTCTGTAAACACCTTATGACGTGCCGTTTTGGTCTTAAAGAAGCATATATACATAAACTCACGCTTTGGACCCATGGGCGTAGACTAAAAACGCCACCTGCTAAGATACTTAGGTACATACGCTTTTTCGACTGGCCTGTTAGTCTAGTAGTTAGTGATCCTGACTGCTAAGACTGAGGTCGGTTCGATTCCCACCCAAGACAAATCTTGGTGTGATGAGCACAATCATTTGTACTGTGTCGGGGTGTAATTTATCTATAATATGTATGTATTTAAAAATATATAAGTACATTTATCAGTTGTCTGGTTGCCATAGTACAGGCTCTGCCTAATTTGGTGTCAGATAACGGTGTGTTGGTTGTCCTAAGATGTTATATTATTATTTTTACTTCGTTTTTGTTCATACATCTGGTCATACACGCACGCCGGTTACCAGTACTATGCACCTGACCCTTCTGAAGAACATCACCAATAAGGTCACTATATGTTTTCCTAAGGCGTCGCCTTCCGGCGTGTCCAGCCAAATCTGCCTTGTGTTAGCCGCCCTTCATTCATCCTTTCAACATAAAGCTTACATACTCTTAAAGAAGCTGTTGATCAATTTATCGTTATTACACATCCATTTCAGTCATAATCACACACATACGATATACAGAAGGAAAATGAGGTGCTTACGCTACAGGTAAAAGCGAAAGCTTAAAAAGCGAACGCTATCCTAAGTTAAGCTACGATATCTTTAGCGTTATAAGGCGGCGAAAAATTATAGTCTCATAAAAAAGTACTACTAGAGAATGGGCAGCAGCGTTCTTTATGCATTTTACCACCATAATGTGATCGCCCACCCGCCTGCCAAGCGTGGCGATTATGGCAAATCCACTCAAAAAATTAGCCGGTCACAGTAGTGGTTTTTGTGGGAGGCCTAAGTCCAGCTGTGGACATCTTTCGGCTGAAATAATGATGATGATGATGACGAAAAAGTATACGTATAAAATGTATAAATAAATGTAATAAATGTGTAATGTATGCTGTGTGGTCGTAGTCTATATGTATAGTAGGTAGTATCTAACTAATAATATAAATGCAATAGTAAGTTTATTTGTTTGTTTGTTACGCTTTCACGTTTAAATGGCTGAGTCGACTTAGATGAAACTTGGCATATGGAAAAGAAATAGGCATTTATTCTTTCATGGATTTGTTCGAAAGAGTTACCGTGGTCCTGGCACAGGCAACTGAAGGAAGCGCGTCAGACTTTGACTGATTAAAACCTACCCGGATCAGTCAAAGTCTGAAACGCTCTCTCGGTCCACTCAGAGCGATAGTGGTCATTTGATGCCTATCTGAAAAAAAGAAGGCATTTATTCTTTTCATCCTAGATCGCAGACAAAGTCGCGAGGAACAGCTAGTGTCTCAGAAAAGTAAAGAATACATAGGCAGAAGATTTTTAACAAAGAACTTTTATAAGCGTCGTCGTCGGCGATAGGTAGCTTGTGTAGCTTCCGTTCTATTGTCACCTGATGACCTGACCTGAGTCTGTGACATGAATAGACAGATAAGAGGATTTTCTCAACTTACAAACTTACGGTGGAAAGTCCAGGTTAATAAGCGAAATATTAATTTTCTAACGTCTTTTGCAATTTGCAGGTCAATGTTGTATACTGATTAAAATTTGATCCGCGACCGTAACACGTATGTATTTACAAAATCATAATAATTAAAATATTATAAATACAATTAGTGTAACAATACCCTCAATACAAAATCATAATGGGGGCATAATGGGGATTTTTCAGTCGAATGATCCTTCTTTTCCGTCCAAACTGAATAAAAAACAAAACAATTGAAATTCGAAAATAGAATGTTGCACATTTAAGAAAAGTCTCATTGGCATTTAAATGTAAAAAAAAGTTTCATTCGAATCGCCCACACCAAGAAGGTTTAATGTCAATTCAAAGTATCTATTACTATTACAATAAAACGGCAATTTCATACTAATATTTCATGAAATAGTCAGTTCATTCAATAGAATTAAATGAACTTAGAGGATTTCATTGATGATTATAATTAAGACAAGGCAGTTTTTAAAGACAGTTATATCAGCTTTAGCTGTAAACAGCGTCTTTAAAGTTCAATTTTGAATCAGACTAAATCTAGCAAGAACGATTCAAAACTAAGAGAAACTGTCCTGTCCAATAAATCATAATGAATTGACATAATGTCGGATCAATGGTAATTAACGTCTATCACATCGTATTATTAATTATTTTTATTACTGACACTGATTGATATTAGCGTATCATAATAATACAATGTATGTAAGTAGTTGAGGTCTTTGAACTTTATGTAAATCTTCGTTATAAAAATATACAAATTGACATTCACATACGTAAGTAGCTAAGGACCTACAATCTATCAAATATTTTCGCATAATGTTGTTTGATGGTAGTGACCAGAGGGGTACAATTCGTATGTTAGAATGACATAAATTCATAAGGTTAAGGTTTTTATAAAGTTTTTGAAGCAGTTGATACGTTGCTTACCTACTTGGATAGCCAATATTTTTTTCTCTTGGAAGATGACTTGGACGTTTTTCTTTAAGCCCTTTTTCACTGCATTTTAGCAATTCCAAAATAACATTTTCAAACTCAAATATCCAAGTTTCCTGCTAACACAGCTTATGAAGAACATATGATTCAGTAGGTTCTATTTTGGAAGCGTTATTGCACATACCTCTTAAATACAGTAAATACCTACGTAGTATAGTACGTCATCAGACGAAGTAGCTTTGAAGAACAGTTTCTTGTTCTACAAAAAGCCATACTCTACTCCTGCTCCATAGCCAAAGCAAACCGTTAAAACATCTCAGTTCTATACAAAGAAGCCATTCAAATAATCTCAGTATACTATAAAACACTATAGTTCCAGTTAAATATTAGTAAACATTAAACAATGTTATTGCACGTTCGTGTTCAAGGAAATCTTACATAATTCATGAGCTACGTTGGCTCGCTCATTGATTTTGTTAACAAAAACAAACTAACATCGTCATCGGGGACTTCGATTTAAAGATTTATATTAAGGGGATTAGGGTTTTATTTAAAAACCAGTTTCACTACTACGCTGCATTTTTGAATAACACGCATTTTCCATACACAAGTTCGAACTGTCACTAGTACTATTAATTTTGGGTATTTATACATATATATTTTCTTAAGTTTACAGCTTTGTGTAACAGACATTCAATAGGATTTAATGAATTTGGAGGATTGTATTGATGAGTTTAATGATATTAATTTTGTAAAGCCATAATTTTTGCGGTCGTGAATCATATTTTAATCAATATCAAGAAGACACTGATCTGAAAATTGCAAAAATCTTTAGAAGATTGTGCATCCACCTAAGGCTCCAAAATTTTATAATTAGTACCAATTCGAATTTACGTATGAAAAATGTATCGTAGTAGCGAAACTTGTTTTCAAAGAAAATCCCAACCTTTGGTATCATCATAATTTTGGCCGAAATACGTCCCCTGCGACGTAGAGTTGGAAGGCCTCCAACAAAGTGGACCGATGATCTTGTGAAGGCCGTAGGAATCCGCTGGATGCGGGAAGCACAAAACCGGTCGAAGTGGCGGAGCTTATGTCCAGCAGTGGACGTCTTTCAGCTGAAATGATGATGATGATGATGACGTCACCTGCAGGATATAGGCCTCAACGCTGCTGACCATTCTGTAGTAAGTGTCTAAGTCGCTTTCTACGACATCCACGGGATGAAGTGGAACGGTGCTATTCTTTACGTACGGCAACACACTTAATATTCTAACTTACGTTTGGAAAATGCGTTTAGTTAAAAATGGCAGCGTAGTATGCAGCGAAACTTGTTTAAAAAAAAAAACAACCTTTGGTATAGTATTACATTTTTACTGCGCATAGCCCGAATGTCGACGAAACAATTACAGTACCTACCTACAATGCTGTTTCATCGCTAAAAGCGATTTTATTAAACAACCTTTATACAAATGTGTAGGTCACGACGGCTACCTATTTTTGCATTTTTTATTTGTCTACAGATGTAACAACGAAGATAATATTATAATTGAATCTATACTAATATAATAAAGCTGAAGAGTTTGTTTGATTAAACGCGCTTATCTCAGGAACTACTGATTCGAATTGAAAAATTATTTTTGTGTTGAGTAGCCCATTTATTGAGAAAGGCTATAGGCTAAATACCATCACGCTACAATTAAAAGGAGCGGAGCATCAATGAAAAATGTTGCAAAAACGGGGAAAATTTATTCCTTTTGAGAGTTTCCGTTGCGTGCGCTGCGTGAACGGTTAAAGTAATGCAAAAATCATGTATGACGGAATTTTTCCTCTTAAATATTTCTAAAAAAAAAGTCCGCGAGAGCATATGTCTATCTTTGAAGGTTGACTCACTATAACTCAAAAGGAGCGAGCAGCAACGAAAAATGGACGAAAACTAGCAGGCAAATCGATGCGACGAGAAGGGTCAGGGGAGCAAAAATTTGACAAGGACGAAGTCGCAGGCAGAAGCTAAGCTAGTGTATAATAATTTAATAATAATGTTGCAGACTATAAACTGTAATCTTTAACCGTTTATCTTAACTTCCAACAGTAGAGTCTATCTTAAATCCATTCGACCTTCACGCTTAAGGGGACGTCACCTGACTAATGGTGCGATCAAATGCTTGGACAATCGCTTAGCTAAAGCCTTCTAATTGACACGCCACATAAATCCGTTTAAACGATGTTTGTTTTAGTTTAGCTTTTGCGTTTTACCTGCTGGTACTTATACAAAGGTCCTTACTTCATTGACCCTCGCAAAATTAAGAAGGTTGACATCCTTGGTCAATTTGCCGGGTTATAAGGGGACTAATTAAATTAGCTCCCCATTTAAACCCACTTGATCGATGGCAAGATGAAAAAAAATCGTTCAACTTTTTTCATATCTTTAAATTACACTGACATATACATTAAGGCAACCAACGACTGTTGTGTTTTGGGCTTAGAAAATTCGTAAAAAATATATATTTTCCACGATAAATTACAAAAACCGGCCAAGTGTGAGTCGGACTCGCGCACTGAGCGCGAGGGTTCCGTACAAACCTGTAGGTATTCACGGTTTATGCATAAGGTTTATGTTTATGACATTAAATGTTTTTTTTTTTAATTTTTATATTTGAGTTGATTGAATGAAAGGTAAATTGCGGTTTAGGATTTATGACGTATTAAAAAAAAACTACTTACTAGATCTCGTTCAAACCAATTTTCGGTGGAAGTATCATCATATATATATTTTTTTTAGTTTTATCATTCTCTTATTTCTTATTTTACAAGTTACAGGGGGGGGGGGGGACACATTTTAGCACTTTGGAAGTGTCTCTCGCGCAAACTGTTCAGTTTAGAAAAAAATTACATTAGAAACCCCAATATCATTTTTGAAGACCTATCCATAGATATCCCACACGTATGGGTTTGATGAATTTTTTTTTTGAGTTTCAGTTCTGAGTATGGGGAACCCAAAAATGTATTGATTTTTTCTACTTTTGTGTGAAAATCTGAATGCGGTTCACAGAATACATCTACTTACCAAGTTTCAACAGCATAGCTCTTATAGTTTCGGAAAAAAGTGGCTGTGACATACGGACGGACAGGCAGACAGACAAACATGACGAATCTATAAGGGTTCTGTTTTTGCCATTTGGATACGGAACCCTAAAAACAGCTGATCGATTACGGGCACTGACTTTCGCCTATCGAATTATGAAGTTTTTTGTTTTTTTTTTGTTCCATTTATTTTTGATATACACGGCGGTAAAGAATTACCAGCTAATTTGATTTGACTCTGTAGTAATTTTATAAAATTGTCAAAGAATTACAGGTGCGATTTGAATATGTGGGCAATTTAAGTTGGTAGACAATTCGCATATAATTTCGAATGCTTCACCGAGAGAAAACACCGAAACTTCTAAGCACTATGTTATTTTGCATGTCGACTTATCTACCTCTTTTATTTTACCCAATGTTTAAAGTCAGCAAAAAGTATCGAACTCAAAACATTTACTTAAACGATGTTCTTTGTTTAGGAAACGTTTTGTTTAATATAAAAAAAAAACTCTATTCACTTTTTATCGACCGCCAGATCTAATTGAATCCGCGTTGTGCAAACTCAAGTGCAACTGACTTTTTTCTAATTGGAAAACTTCAGTGAACGAAAAAGATAATAATGTTTTCTTTTAGTAAACAATACGGTCAGTAAGTAGTTACGGTTAGTCCGACATCCTAAAGTCTGACTACCAGTCTTACCAATAGGTATCGTATTGGGTTGTGGAGGTCGCTCCACGTAAAATATAATATACTAGCTTTGGCCAGCGGTTTCGCCCGCGTATTACACACTAGCTTCTGCCCGCGACTTCGTCCGCGTTAAATTTCTTGTTTCCCCGACCCTTGCCGTCGCGTCGAATCACCTACCCGTGCGATTTTCTCCGTTTTTGCAACATTTTTCATTACTGCTCCGCTCCTCTTGGTTTTAGCGTGATGTTATACAACCTATAGCCTTCCTCGATAAATAGGCTACCCAACACAAAAAGAATTTTTCAATTCGTACCAGAAGTTCCTGAGATTAGCGCGTTCAATCAAACAAACAAACAAACTCTTCAGCTTTATAATGTTAAGTATAGACATAAACTTTCCTCTTGAATCACTCTATCTATTAATGAAGACCGCATTGAAATCCGTTGCGGAGTTTAAATCTAAGGGTATATACGGCGACACGGTGGAGCATACGGTGGAGGTGTGCCCTGCCTGGGCGGAGCACCGCCGTGTCCTCGTGGAGGCGATTGGCGGCGGCGACCTCTCGCGTCCGGCCCTGGTGCGAGCCATGGTACGGAGCGAGAGGGAATGGGAAGCCGTCACCTCCTTCTGCGAAGCAGTAATGCTCGCGAAGGAGGAGGCGGGGCGCGTGAGGGAGTGGCAGTCTCTGCGCCCTCACGTCCCTAGCCGCCGCAGGAGGAGACGCCCCGGGCGTCGGGAGTCAATAGCGGACTCCCGGCCACCGTAGGCGCGAGCTTGCGGGTGGCGAGCAATGGGTAGCTCGCCGCCCGGTAAGGACCAAGCTCGGGTCGACGGCGCGCAGTGTTCCACGCGCGCCTCAAAGAGATGTCAGCAGCAGTGTAGGGGTCTACTAGGACCGATGCCTGCCGGGGTCGCGTGATTGTTCGAAAGAGATACCGTGACCCTGGCACATGGGCAACTGATGGAACACGGGTGGGTTTTAGTCAGTAAAAGTCTGACACGCCCTCCCGCTCCGCCCAGAGCGGGAGAAGTCATTTGATGATTTCCCATCCTGAAAAAAAAAAAAAAAAAAAAAAAAAAAAAAGGGTATATACGGCGGTAGTGACTTTGTTTCATACTATGTAAAGAAAAAGATATGTGTATATGTGTATATCTTTATCTTACATAGTATGAAACAAAGTTCGCTGCGTCGAGTTAGACTGGAAGAATACCCTTAATGCCTTCAAGAAAGAGAAAAGATAGTTTAGTGATAGATTATGAAACAGATGCGTTCTTATAATTTTATTTATGAAATATCCGAACGATCTCTTGTTACGAGATCGAAACCAGTTTACCTCAAAAAAACTACGTGGGTTCTCTGAGAAGGAACGAATGCTGTTATCTAAGTGTAGGTACTTATGAATTTTATTTTTATTTATCTTCAAGATAAAACAGAAGACTATAAAAACAAATGCTCATATTTTAGTAAATATTTGACAGCTAACAGTATTTTATAGACATACGTGCTACGTCGTTAACAGTTTTCATACGACCATGTTCGCACGGAATCGGACGTTAAAATATCTCTCACTGGAATTTCAACTCTGGGTGTTGAACCGACCAATGGGAATCCAACAGAGTGCATCCCAGTGCATCGAAAAACACATTGCTTGTGTGTTCTGTGATTTGAAAGTCTCGACTCTATACTGTGCACTGAAGATTCAACGTGCGAAAAACTACCGCTGCGAAATTTTTACATACGTGCGAACATGCGATAATACCTATGTAGATACCCACACAAGACCGTTTTACGTTTTATTACCTACATACTTCGTACCACCAAAGGTCTAAATATTCATTATTTATTCCACCTTACCTACTATTATATTTTCCCCACAAAAAACTTTTACTCATTTCGTGCTGTTTCGTTTTGCCTCTTTCTTAGTAATTTATTCGTGTTGTGCGCCTATCTGAAGACATTAGGTAGGTACTGTGCATTTTCTTGTGTTCGCCACAGTATGAGAACAGCGCAGTATACTAATTGTGTTGGTCTTATCTGTGACGTGGTAATAACTTAATTTGGTACATTAATGGGTAAAAAGCACGCAGCTGAAGTTTCTGTTTTTTAAAGGTTGATGTTTCTTTACGAAGCTATAGTTTGATAAGGTTATGCATATTAATAATAATGGGTGATTCATTGAGAGGTCTTTTTCAAAACGATTTTTTTTAATAAAAATGTTATTTTTTGTTGGTTATCTTTGTTATGATAAGAAATAACCATTCCTTACATTCATTATTTTAAGATTATTTCTTTCAAATTATGGCCTTAACTGTTTGCTTGTGTAAGAAAAATAGCGAATGTAAATCGTAAATTCGCAAAGCATTAACATACTTAAAGACTATTTTAAAGTACTTAAAGTACTTAACATAAACGTAAATCAATGTGAATGTTAGAGCACTGGTAGCACAGTGGTAACGGCCCCAACTTACCAGTTCTAGCTGGTGGGCTCGAATTAATAAATTAATAAAAAAAAAATAAAAAAAATTTATTTACCTATTTATTAATTTTCTGTGTAAATAATTTCAGCGCCACTGCTGACAAAACGACGAAATACGCTTTCGTTTAAATTAATCGTATGAAAACCTGCATGTTCTGGACATTTATCAAACCGCACTGGGCCCACGTGCCAGATTACAGCCCACTTCGTCATAAGAGAGGAATCATGTTTCTCAGTAGCGGGCACGATATGGGCTGTATATATGCTAAATCAAAATACTAAAAAAGGTAAAGACGAAGATATAAAAAGAAACCATGGTAAATTACAATACAATACAAAAGGAACAGTAAACAAAACCTAACGGGTTAGGAATCGCACGTATTTAAACTAATTAAAGTTTCGATTCGCAAAATAAGTACAACCACTTATCCATTTAACATCAATAACTATTAACATATACTACGTGTTCCTGCAGTACTATAATTTGCGGAACTAGCGATATCAGACATTACCTATACATTAATTGCCCGTAGAACATCCACGCTGTTATAGACGAGAAATTAATAATGCATTGGAGTTATTTGATAGATACGTACAACAAACTTGTGCAATCAACTGCCCGGTTATTATGTATCCGTTCGTAAGTATTATTTACGTGAAAACTTGTTTCAGTTCAAAAGAAAAACGATTCGTAATGTATCTATTTACTGGTTTTTCGAAATGTTAAACAAAAAGGTTTGATTAAAAGAAAACGATTTTAAGAGTCTTGATCCTTGATTTACCAATTTATTATTCGAATTTCGAAGGGGAACTCTTATTGCGAACCAAATAGGTAATATATCAATCAAGCTCTGATCTACACACAATTTTAGAATTAAATTAAGTTTCATTCGGATTTTCAATTTGGTACGTCTATTCAATCGTAAGTCAGTATACCCATAATACCCACTTAAGGACTAAGGACTAACTAACATTTTATTTCAGTGATATATTAAATGAATAGAAAAAAACACTGGCTATTTAAAAAAAAACAATACTAAAGACATGTAAGATAAAAAGTAAATCGATTAAAAGGAAAATTAAATGGTTTTATCTCATTATTTTAACCACGTATGGCCAGTAAATTTTGCATTTATTTTAAAGAAGCAAAATAGTTTTCATTCGTATTTTGTACTTAGGCGGCCCCTAGACCTACAATAACATTGTACAATACATTTTATTGTACAATAAGATTGAGAGGCGCTTTGAATCCAAACGATCAATTATATTGCGCAATAAAACGAATTGCGCAATGTTTCGTGTTCTGTCGGAAAATACTATTAACAGTTTACAACACAAAACTACAATACTTTCTGCCGTAAAATTCATCACAATTCAGTTTTTGGAAAAATATAACAATAACCCAAGCGACGCGTTTGATTTCCCGCCATAAATTCCCGTGTACTCCTCGTTCAAGACAAAACACCTACTAAAAAATATTGCGCAATACTAACCCTACACGATGCAATGGAAAAATATGGTGCAATAAAAATTAAACATGCTCAAACTTTCATTCAATCATTGCGCAATCTTCAATATTAACCCTATACGGTCAATAATATTGCACAATTCGTAATATTGCACAATTTAATTGATCGTTTAGGGGCCGCCTTAGATAAGTTTGTCTGGGTCAATGCAGAAGTTTTACGGGAAAAAGAGGTTGAATTTAATTATTATACTTAGCAGACCGATGCAGATGCAAGGTTACAAGAAAAAATTAATTGTCAGAAAAACAAGATAATTGTTGAATCTTGTTTCTAAATAATTCCTTTGCATTTGATATCAGTGCGATGTAACCTTTTATATTTCGGGCTCGACAGGATTTATATCCTTTTTGCAATTTATTATTTAAACAGGAGTACTCACTATACTTACCTGAGTAGCTTGTAGCTTAATAATTATAACCGCACGGATCGATCGATCAGGTTAAGCTACGCTTGCCGCGGTTGGTCCCTGGGTGGGTGACCATATCAAAATCCCTCCGTGCCTCGGAAAACACGTAAAACCCTTGGTCTTGACTGTAATTCGTGGATTTTTGACAGTCGTTACGGGTCTTCAGAAGCCTGAAAGTCTGACAACCAGTCTTTACTTACTAAAATATTGGTTAACTGGAAACCAACCCAAAAATATTTGAGAATAGGTTACGGAGATGATGACTTAAGGTTGCTCCAAGTAGGTACTGGTGAAGTAAAGATTGTTATGAAAAAATTATACTAATTCTGGAGTAAATAAAAGCTAATTAGTTAAATCAATGCTGGGATGAACACTTGCAGTAAATAATCCTCGTACAGGTAGGTGAGCACATACCTACGTACAAAGAAGACACATCCGGTAGATCTTTAATATCATCGATATAATTATATTCCTGACGTCAACATCTTATGAAAAAGTATATAACTTTGTTTAGGTATAAGTTTAACGCACTGCCATATTGTTAGACCCTTTTTTTGTGGTGTTCGTCATCAAATGACGTCTCCCGCTCTGGATGGAGCGGAAGGGCGTGTCAGACTTTTACTGACTAAAACCCACCCGTGTCCCTTCAGTTGCCCATATGCCAGGGCCACGGTACCTCTTTCGAACAAATCTCGCGACCCTGGCAGGTTCTTAGACTCTTGCATTCGGCGGCAATTATTGTGTATAATACTAACAACAAAATTGGTTTTGATTTTTACAATTCAACCACATTCAATGCGTTATTTCTGTTGTTGAATAGGCACATTTTTCGAATATATGAAGCAATAAATTATTAATTTTTATTTTAAGATTTTCCCTTTTGTGTTTTGTTCTACATTATAAGCTCTAAAGCTTACTAACATGATTATTGTGATACCCAAACTGGGGGTGGAAACTGTCTCTCCTAAATACAGATTACTCAGTGATCTAGCTAGGAGAGTAGCGATTCACCCAAGAATTCGTTGTACCATTCGTTATACCTTACTAATAATGCTTACTTTTTAAATCCCTCATGTACTACAACCCCTTTATGTACCTAACATAAATATAAATATCTGGATGACCGAGCTTTGCTCGGTATTTTTTTGGTAAATTGTGTTTAAAATAATAAGTTTATGTTCAAGTTGATTATCGATAAAGTTGTTCATTGAAAACAGAATAAAACAACATTTTATAAAAATGAATCCTAACTAGATCGATTTATCGCCCCCGAAATCCCCTGTATACTAAATTTCATGAAAATCGTTGGAGCCGTTTCCGAGATTCAGATTATATATACATATGTATACGTATATATACAAGAATTGCTCGTTTAAAGATATAAGATAAAATAATAAATATTATTATACTATATTATTTCCCTCAAAAGGATTCTGATTGATAGTGATAATGTGTTACGCAATTATCTTTATCTGTGTCTGTAACCTACTAACTCTAGAAGTTAAGAAAAATTGTTACTAACCCTATGGACGGTCTGAAACATAAACTTTCGAATCTATTATATTAGGGTGTTGGTCGCTACTTCTCCAAAGTAACGATTGCAGTAGCTAAAACGGAACTTCAAAAACAACTCTGAGTGAAGGTACAAAAAGTCCTACCCAGTTTGAAGGTGATCAAAATCTACAAATGAATTCTCCGATAATGTATTTTTGTTGTTGCTGAAATCCATATAAGGGATCTCTGCTACTCGAACCAACTCTCGATGGATGATATAGATATTATCATAAGAAGTACGGCTCAGGGATGATGGATCAGTTTTCTAATAAATCATCAATATAACCCTCTCAGTACATTCATCCCATTAAATGACTACTTTTTTCGTGAAAAAAACATTACATGAATAAATTCATGAAGGTTGTAATGATGGTTTAAATTATTATAATTCTGTAATGCTGTATTTGATACGGTCTTTTTTTCGGTCTACGAATCATATTTTAAACAATATATCGAGGGTATAGTGCTCAAACCCAATACTTACCCAATAAGTACGAAATTATCAATTTCGTACTTATTGGGTTTGAGCACTATACCCTCGATATAACAGTTACATTACAAGCCCTGCCTGCTCACTAGTGAACAATGTATTCTTTCTACATATTTTTATTTGTAATATTTACGGAAAAAGAGCACTAGTCATTAGTAGGGTAAAGTTAAAACCCAATAAGTACGAAATTGACAATTTCGTACTTATTGGGTTTGAGCACTATACCGATATGTACAAACAGACACTGACCTGCAAATAACAAAAAACGTAAGAAAACTTAGAATTTTGAGTTCTACCTTAGTGCATTACCATAAGCGTGATAATGAAGTGTAAAAGTAAAAGACTGTCTTCAGACATGCATATTAATCACACTGTTTGTTAATGAGACTATGCAATTATTGCAGCTACTGACGAAACCCAGCCCCGCAGTGCAAATAAGTATGTAGGTATGCAATGCGCATAATCGCATGCTCCATACCAATAACTCACGGTCCACCTACAATCCTACTTCATACATAACGTTTTAGAGGTGGTGGTCACTTTAAAACTATTCGGACAGCCTTAAAAAAACTGTTTTGATTGCATTTAACTTTATAATCATTTTTTATGAGGAACTTTGGCTCTTAAGATACAAGTATCTTTTTATTTAGTTCAGGAGTCGACAGTTCAACCGCCTCTTTGCCCAATGCTTGTACAATGTTCAGTGTATGTCTAACCTTGTTTTTCTTTGCAAAATAAACTTATTATTTATTTATTTTATCATCTCATCTGCCTAGCCATTTCCCGACTATGGTGGGGTCGGCTTCCAGTCTCACTGGATGCCGGAGGTACCAGTATTTTACATGGAGCAACTGCCTATTTAACCTCCACAAGCCAGTGGGTTATACGATACCCCGTAGTAAGACTGGTTGTCAGAGTTTTGGGTTTCTGTAATGACTGCCAAAGATTTACGAATGACAGCCGGGACCAATGGCTTAACATGTTTTCCGAGGCAAGTTATCCCCTCATAATGGTATGAAAAAATGGTCACCCAACAACGGACTGACCATGTAAAGCGTAACTTATCTAATCAATCGACCCGTGCATGCGTACGTGACGGCTTTACGTGCTTTCGAAGCACGGAGGGGTTTTGGTATGTAAAGATGGTCACCTACGGGCGTCGGGAGTCAATTGCGGACTCCCGGCCACCGTAGGCGCGAGCTAGCGGGCGGCAAGCAATGGGTAGCTCGCCGCCCGGTAAGGACCAAGCTCGGGTCGACGGCGCGTAGTGTTCCACGCGCGCCTCAAAGAGATGTCAGCAGCACTGAAGGGGTCTGCTAGGACCGATGCCTGCCGGGGTCGCGTGATTGTTTGAAAGAGATACCGTGACCCTGGCACATGGGCAATTGAAGGAACACGGGTGGGTTTTAGTCAGTAAAAGTCTGACATGCCCTCTCGGCCGCCCAGAGCGGGAGAAGTCATTTGATGATTTCCCATCCAAAAAAAAAAAAGATGGTCGCCTAGCCGCGGACTGACTGCGGCAAGCGTAGCTTATCTAATCAATCGAACCATGCAGCTACAATTATTACTTAGCCACAAGAAGTGAAATACCCTCTTTTGCCTTACAAAGATCTTTATCTAAGAACAACAACTTGCGGTTATGGTTGCTGAAAAGTCCCATCCAAAATCAATATAATCATAATTACCTACCTACGTTATTTCCCAGCCTTCGGTTGAGCGTTTTTTGTTGTTTTTGTGTATGTATGCAATACTTATAACATTTATCACGTACACCTCGTGTGTACAAATCGACACCCGCTAAGTATACGTATGTATCTGCCAGATACACGAAATGGTTTTTATTGCATTTTTGGCATCTATATACCTATATTTACCACATATAAGTTTATTTTATTTTTTCAACTAACCTAACATACTTTTTTCTCAAACGTATAATTGTTTATCTGCATAAGCTGACAAATAAACACAGCGTACAACCATTTAAGTTCCAGTTACATACTTTGACGCGGGGGGATAAGGGCGTGCGGTGCGGGTAACTGCCGGTCACTCAGTTCTTCGGCGGGCAGCGAGTTGTGCGCGCAAGTGTTGCATTATTTTTTACCATGTCGAGTGAACGTTATAAATTTTTAACTACATTAAGAGAAGATGCAATTAGAAAACCAAAAAATGCTGTGGACCAAATAACAAGCGTAACATCAGACCAGATTATAGACTAGCCATCGAGGTAAGGTAAGTAATATTAACTTATTTTATAATGATTAAATTATATATTTTAAGTGCACCCATAATTTTAGATTTTTACCTATACTGTAAATATTTGAACACGTCTTAGAATGAAAATCTATCGTCATGACGACATTACTGCAATTTATTCATTCCCGATGCATAAGTATGTAACTACTCAGTTACCAATTTTTACGTCGGAATTTAGTTTGATTGAAAAATGTATCTAGGCACTTACATACTTATTCTACGGAATGTGTTTAAAATGAAATCAGTTAACTATCACATATATTGTTTTACATTGGATTTTAACTTGATTATTAATATCTATCTGTATACTTACATAGTTTTACTTTTATGAAATGATGTTGATTATCGTATAGAATCGAGAGTTATATTGTGGTTCGATTGTTTCAGATACTCCAGTACACTTCTCAAAATATTTCACTGATGAAGACTTGCAACAAATGACGGAATTCATAGAAAACAGTGACGTTGTTTCTTCGTCACTCTCAGAATGTCCAGAACACATTCCCCAACCGTCACAAGTCATACAGCTCCAGTGATTTTGCCGAGTAACTCTCATGACCCCATATTGGCAACGATAACGCCACAATCATCCAGGATGAGCAATGTCAGTTCAGGTATTCGAAATGATATTTCTATTGAGTCGCTAAATTTCTCGTCAGTCTTAGCTCAAGCAATTGCTCAGTTAGATTATGATATATCCCTAGCTCCTACGCCAAACGTTGTCATGCCAGTTAGCTCACTTATGCCAATACAAACCCCAATAACAGAAAACACTCTTTCTGACATTGAACCATCACCGAGGCGCAGGCTATCCATGCCATGACCTTTGTCTTGTCCATGGTCATCCTAAGACCCACTCTTTTGGAAGCTCTACTGAGGTCATCGAGCATTATACTGAGGTCCTCCATAGTCTCAGCCATGACTACTATATCGTCGGCAAATGGAAGGTGAGTGATGTACTCGCCATTGTTGTTGATGCCAGCCCCTTTCCAGTCCAGAACCTTGAATACATCCTCCAATGCAGCGGTGAATAGTTTCAGAGAGATGACGTCTCCCTGTCCCACCCCTCGCTGCAGAAGGATAGGTTTCGAGGCTCTGTCCTGGAGCCGAACTGACATGATGGCGTTTTCATACAAACGCTTCAGCACTTCGATGTACCGATAGTCAATCTGGCACCGTTAGAGAGACTGTAGTACAGCCCAGGTTTCGATCGAATCGAAGGCTTTTTCGTAGTCCACAAACGCTAAGGAGAGAGGCAGGTTATACTCTTCGATCTTTTGTATAACCTGCCGCAGCGTACATATGTATGTGGTCTACGGTGTTAAAGCCTTTACGGAATCCGGCTTGTTCGGGAGGCTGGAAGTCGTCAAACTTGCGCGCGAGACGGTTTGTGATGACTCTTGAAAACAGCTTATAGACATGGCTCAGAAGTGAGATGGGCATATAATTCTTAAGTAGGGTATTGTCACCCTTCTTAAAGAAAAGTACCACCACACCATGCCTGTGGCGTTTTGCCCTCGAATATGACGGAATCAAACAGCTTCTGAAGGGCTTTTAGAACAAGTTTTCCGCCGGCCTTCAGGAGCTCGGCCGTAATTCCGTCATCACCCGGCGCCTTGTTATTTTTAGCTGCTTCAGAGCCATCGTAATCTCGTACAAGCTGACGTCCGGGATATCTTCAAATGCATTATTGTAAATAATGCACTAGAGACTCCCAAAACCAGATCAAGGAACCGCATAAGATTAGAAAACAGTCCACTTCCAGCCCCTCTAGCAAGAACATTGATCCAAGCTTACGAGGGGAAATTACCAATTCCCGAGGCTAAACTTCAGGATTTGAAGTACTTGTGCCGGAATAATGTTATACCATCTGTTTATCATGACTTTTACATGAGTTTGATAGAGGGCAGCAATGAGAACCAACATGACAATGAAGATGAAGAAGACGAAGAAGAGGAGTGAAGAAGTCATCTTTTGATCTCTGTACTGATTAGATTGATTACTGTTGTGGTTATAAGTCATTAACGATACATTAAAACGTGCAATTTTATTACTCAATAAGTAAAATATAGAATAAAACCTTGTTAAAATCATTACTAGTAAGTAAAAATTATAGTTCACTAATATAATATTAAATTTGTTCTCAGTACAAGAAAGTCCAAATAGCTGTACTGCTGCTGTGTGCTGTGTGCTGTGTGCTAGCTGTGTGAGTGTGTGCTGTGTGCTGTAGCTGTGTAGCTGTGTGCTGTGTGTTTAGTAATAATTTTATATAGGTACTCATTTTATTTTGAGACAAACCCCATATTTTTACGAAATGAACAAAAACTGCCTTTAAGGCAATTTCATATAAAGTTTAAGAATATTTTTATTATTGGATAGTTTTACATAAGGGATTTCCAGTTCAGTAAGAACTTATCCATACTATCCATCCATACTTCCATATCCATACTTACTACTTATTACTTATTTACTTATATTTACTTATATATAATATTATAAATGCAAAAGTAACTCTGTCTATCTGTCTGTCTCGCTTTCCTGCTAAAACTACTGAACCGATTTAAATGAAATTTGGTACACAGATAGTGTAGAGCCTGAGAAAGGACATAGGCTTCTTTTTATCCCGGTAGTATGTTCCCGCGGGATAATTTCCGACCTCCACGCGGGCGAAGCCGCTGGCAAAAGCTAGTACCTAATAAAACAAGAGAGAAAAGTCTGATTACCAGTAGGTAGGTAGATGCCATTTTTAATTAATATTACATTAGATCTTCGGTTTTATAAACATACAAAATATAATTAATAATAATGTTACTTTTGACACGCAAAACGTTTGAAATTTATATTTTTGTGTTTTGAAAATAAACATTAGATAATACAAATATATCCATTGCTTTTATTTCAAAATACCAAAACACATGATGATTTTTACAAGTTTGGAATTCAGTTACACTTGTATGCACAATAATATAATTACGGTGGAAAACCACGTAAGTATCAATTACACAGGATATTTCAATTGACTTTACCAATTATAAGTACGTATCTGGCAGTTAAAGCAATAAGGTGCATGAATATTCCAATGAAGAAATGTGTATGTGCCAGTTATCATATTTTGATTGTTTTTTACAGCGCAGTAAAAGAATGCATGTGTGATAAAACTAAAACTTGAAGATTTAGAAACAAAATATACTCTTAATTATAAATTTCACTTAATTTTAAACCCGCTCACCAAATATTATACTTTAATTCCATAAAGGGGCTTAGCTACGGCGATTTAAAAAAATTGAAATCTTCAATTCGCTCTCCTATAAAATTTGCTTTTTTCAGTTACTTAGTTGTACTTAGGAGGTGTCGAAATAATGAAAAAACTTTACGTCAACTTGCCATATTAAAGCTCATACTGCTGTCAGAGGTTAACAGTTGTGATCCCTCCCAATCAAACCGTCTCTAAAGCAAATGGTCCTTTTAGCCAAAAACTCTAAAAGGAAATGGTCCTAATAGCAAAAAATCCTAAAAGCAAATGGCCCTACTAATAGTGTACTTTTTTGTACAATAGTTTTAGGTTTATATTGTTTTTTATTTGTAAGTATACTTGTATAGATAGATAGTCTGTAAGATATTTATGGTATGGGTCTTCATCATCATCATCATTTCCACCGAAAGACGTCCACTGCTGGACATAGGCCTCCCCCAAATATGGGTATGGGTCTTGGTTACCCGAAATAAATGATTTGATTGAATAGCAAAACGACCTTTAGCAAATTGTCCTACTACATACATAATTAGAGACCCCAAAAATGCCGCTTGAAGAGTAAGATGAATTGTTGATCGTAGACTGTTATTATTATCACAAGAGTACCTACGCAGCTGCCGATCGTATTGGCCCTCCAGCCATATATTTCGACCGTGCAAAATGTTGGACCCGTTCATTCGATCCACATTTCTACACGTACCAAATACCTACGTAGCGTTTCATCCCTTGAATTGGAATAGTTGGTGTCTCCCGACTTCGGTATTTAAATTTAGTATTCGTATAGAAAGAATTTGGAGGACATTGCCGTTGGAGTAAAGCTTTGAAAGAATGGTGGCCAAGACTAGGCCAAGGAAACCAGCGGGGGATAATTGCGTACAACCAACATCCTGATTTCTGATGTCATTTTGAATTGATTTTGTCAAAATTACCTCTGTAACCAGTTTTTCTGAAGCCAATAGTAAGTAGTAATAGTAAGTAATTCTTTATTGACATATGTAATTGTTTACATACAGTTAAGCCTCTGGCTCCTAAACTTGGTGTACCTGTATGTCAGGAGTCAGTGCCCTCTCCCATTTTATTTGTCTTAGACACTAATGTCAACATAGGAGAACACCAAGTTAAGTGCTACAAAATACAATTTTAAATACGGAAAAAAAGCAATAAAATAAAATACATTAACAGAAATGAAAAAGCTAAAAATAAAATTATACTTACATTATTGTATCGTGCTGTGTGTGTGTATGTGTGTGTTAGTGGGATGTATGTGTACGTATGTGTTCTATGTAAGTGTTTTTTGTAGAATGAGATTAATTATTTATTATTTTATCTACATTCTCATAACCAAGAGTAAAGAGTCAGTACTTAACTTTATATGCCAATAACAACAGCTCTACAATTAAGAACTTGAACGCTGCTAGCTGAACGTTCTTTCGTCCTTGCAGATTAACATTTTTTTGAAGTGAAAACTTCTTTAGCGGCGTTGTGCATTTTTTTTTGTAATGGGTAAAAAATGTTAAACTCGCGTCAGGACACGTAACCCGGATCGAAAATTCGTAAGACGGACGGAGAGTGATTTTTCTGAGAGATAAACTTTTTAATGTAATATAAATTGTCATGTTTGTGTACGAAAGCGCAATAAATAAATATTGTATTCTACCACATAAATGATAGTACTTTTATACTGATAATTAAAGCAATTCGTGCAAAATTATTCCCTAACCATTCCAAAATATCAAAAATGCACAACGTTAATATTCAAGTTTTCACTTCTGCCGTCGTTTTTTTTTAATTCAATGGGGTATATGCGTAACACACTAACAGTAGGAATGCCTTTAATTTTGACATTTCAACATCATCCATTACGTTATTTACTTTGTTGAGTAGATTAATTTTTGGAACACATGAAGCAACCGATTAGTTAAATCCGACAACATAATTCAGATTGTGATTCATAGGGTGTTAAGCAATTGCAGGGCCGTTCAAAAGTGGGATATCACCGAAGTCGCAGAAAACATATGGATGAAGATGGATGAAGCGGAAAATATGGCAGAAGAACGGGGAAGCCTATACCCACTAGTAGATGTTGGTAGGCTGAAATTATGACGATGAGAATAGAAAGAATTGCATTTATTATGTAGTATTTTACCTATTCATAAATGGATCCGCACTTATTGTTTAACTCGCTTGGTGGAAAGCGATACTACGATGGAACTTTTTTTTTGGGTATATTGGCGTTTGCTAGCTGACATAAATGACAAATAATTTAGTTTATGTGTTGTGTTCGTAATAACTTACATATAGAATCAAGTTCTTCTTATTGAACAGAAAGCGCTGCTGGGGAGTTTCTTGCGCTACTTTTTCTTCCCAGCGAAAGCACTAGGAAGTGGTGACGGGCGGGCGCTTTTGGTGGACTGTCTTATGTAACATTGCCGTTCAAAAAGTGCTGACTCTCAGCTTAATTTCAATAAATGACTTTTGGTTTTGAACCAGCATGCCCAGACCATGTCTGTTCACTGTTGCTTTAAAGGTTCTGGAGTTGTGTACTACGGGAGCCCCACGGTGTCCTTGTACCGGTTCTATCAATAAAACACGTTTGTGCAAAGCATATAGTCAAAAATTTCTAGGAATCATTCTACGGATAAAAAATTATAACTTCTTTTTTTTAGTTGTTAATCCAATCTCGCCCCTATTTTCTTTTCTCTTTTCAATTCTAAATTATATTGATTGTATTTCATTGCCTGCCTGTATACACTGTAGTATGCACCTAGCTTCTGACATTTCCTAGGTGCGCATGTAGCTTTATGTGAAATAAAATAATTTGATTTGATTTCGACACCATAAGCTTGCCTTTGGTAAACTTAATACCTTACAGTATTTATAAAAAATGGCAGCCTGTTTTTCTGAACCAATTTGATCAGAATTAATATAATATGTAAATAGAACACTACACGGAACCGATCAGATTGCCACAGAAGCTATGGGATTGAATATCTAATTCCTCTGTGGCATCACCTTTGCTTTTTATATCCATGACAAATAACAACACCCAGGTAGGTACGACATAGATTTATTTATTTGTAAAGCCTTACCAATACGTCCATGGTTACAGGTTGAGGCACAGAATAGTTTACTGAATTCACAGTACTTAAGTTACATTTTAAAACAACATTTTTTTAAATATAGGAACGTAAAATATATTTATTAAAAGTTGTAGGAAGAAGTTTTGAGCAAACAACAGGAAAACACCTTGACTCTTCTGTTTTATGCAGCCGCGGCCTAGTCGACCAGGAAATGCATTCAGGGCAGAAGTTCTAACCTACCATAAACTACTTGCAGAGCCTTACTAGGTTGGTAGGTACTGTTCTTGCATTAAAATTACATTTATGTTGTTTTTTCCTCCTAGGAAGGAAGGTGGTCATGCAGATTAAAAATAAACAGATGATTACGGGTGATATTAAACAAAATGGCCGCGTAGGAAACTCGACGCGTTGACAAACTGTTCCAAATTTAATTTTTTTTCATAGGATCATCAATACTGGCTGTGGACATCATGAAATCATATATGCTGTCTGTCAGCTGTGGGAACCGCGTGAATAAAGAAAACACCAGGAAGAATAGGTACTATGGACACATAAAGAAGAAGAGGAAGGGAACCGCGTGAACAGTACCTATCAGGGACTGTGGGATCAAAGTTCCCCCAGTCATTAATAGGTACACATCGTCATCGTTTTAAGCCGACAGACGTCCACTGCTGGACATAAGTCTCCCCCAATTATTTTTTGGAGGCTTTTACCATAATCGACACGTTTGGCAGGTGCGTTGGCGATCGTAGTATGGATAATTTGCATAGACAATACTTCTGCAAATTCTTTAGTAAGTCCCTTAGTCGCCTATTACGACAGCCACGGGAAGAAAAGGTGGAATGGTGGGGTGAATGGAATGGTGTGGTGATGGTAATATCAGTTAATTTAATTCCATTGAATTACTACTGACTGAATGATGTAAGAGGATTGTATTAATGATTTTAATGATTACGAGTATAATTATGCAAAAGGCTATTTGTTACAGTCGCGACTCATATTTTGTTCAACATATAGGCTGAACAGACCTAAAAATTGCAAAAAAAAAACATAAGAAAAATTTAAGTTCGCGTGATCTCCTGGAGCCTGTAGCGTAACTCTTCAAAACTCTATTCCTAAATTAGCATATAAATCGCACATTATGTAGAACGGAACGTTAACCATCACATTAAATGTCAAAAGCATTTCAATTACGATGTACATCGCATCTCTGGGCTAATACGGTTATGGAGGACATGATGAATTATATGTTATGTGACCACAATTTGTATGACATTGTGCCTCATTACCTCGAGAGCTTGTCAACATCACAATTATGTACCTACTATTTAATTAACTCGTTGATAATTAGGCTACTAGCTACTTGCCATTTATAAACATCATTTTGTTGACAAATATTATATTATAATAGCGTGGTTATAAAATGTGATGTAAGTACGTAGTTTGTCGGAATATTTTCCAACAACCGGTGTGCGTGTATGATCATGTATGAACGTAAATGGTACAAAAGGCGTATGTATGGATCGTAGCAGTTTGAGTTCTATAGGTTCTACCAACCCCCATGGGGAAAACGCGTGTGTTTATGTTTGTTTTATAATATTTAGTTTTGTAAGAAATAAGGAGAGTTCTGCGTATCACGAATTAAAATCTCGGTAACATACATACATCATAAACTCACGCTTTTTTCTCATGGGGGTAGGCAGTATCTACAGAACGCTACCTGCTATGATCCTTGCATAATCCTTTTGCCTCGTTTAGGTTCACACATCTGGTCAAATCTCGGTAACTATACGAATTTCAGCCTAAATTAAGAGAGCTATGCTACTTATAAAAAACATAGAAAAGCAAGTAGTAGGACATTGCTGTCTGGTTTAAACTTTGACTGCTCTACAACTCGAAGACCTAAAATAACAGAGGAGTCGTACAAAAGTACAAACAATTTTGTTAATATCGATTGATAATTTAATGGATGATGACAACATTTTTTTTTTTTTCTTAAAATAAATTTTAACTTGTCGCTCTTTACGCGGAAATAAACGACTAAACTATCGATTTCGAATTAACATCGACAATTCATTCACTCATGCCATAGATTATTCAACTCATGTGGACATGCAATCGATTTCGGTGAAATCATTACCCCTCTATTTGCGATTGACTCATTATTAAAAGAAATAATTAATTATTAAATCAATCTAGAAACAGTTCTTCGAATTACTTATCGAACTTTCATTGATACTAGACGAGTACTTTCTATATTAATACTCTAAGTAAAGTGTACAAAAAATGTTTGGTGAAAATCGGCCAGTCTCGGTTCCGGATCGAATCCAAACTTGTTTAAACAGTTGACATCGCGTCACGTCAATCTCGCTGCAAGGCTGACGGTAATTATCGATAGTCATCGGTCAACATCACGCTGACAGCTCACATGCACGCACAGCACAAGACACAATACCTTTTATTATTATTCGTTTAAAATTAGCTGCCTTTAGAAAGTGATTAAACTTGTCACAAAGTTTGACGCAGTTCTCTTTCACATTCCACAATTGAATTTAAAATTTATAAACTCGGAAATGAACATTACCCATAGATTAAAAAGTTAAAACGTCATTTACAAAAGACAAAGGAGCCATTTAGAACTCGTGATGAATCTTTAATAAATCTTTGTTTTCATAATGCACAATGTGGCACTAGGAAAAATATATCGCATAAAATGACGCTTAGGTAAATGCGTAGTTTTATTATCCGGCCTTTGTGAATATGGAAAATAAAATGCGTGCATAATATTTCCAGTCAATGAGATCATTTTGCATCACTAAAATATACACTTAGGCCGTATAAGTTGAACTTTTTGCCCTGTAGAGGTCGCATCATAATCGTAATATTACGATATCAGTTATTTCGACTAGAATTACGACTTAATTATTGTGACTATCTTTTGGTCATAATCTTCGATCAAAAATGTGTGCTATTATTGATCGAAGGTCATAATGCTTATTTATGATTGCCAATGTTATTCGCGACTTACAGGTCAAAGTTCTAATTCGGACATTAATGTTTTGTTGTAAAATGTTCAATGTGTTTGTAGTATTGTTGTGTAATGGTGTGTCCTACATTTCAGGTTTTTACTTTGTAAGTAATGGCTAGCTAGAATTTTATTTTCTCAGAACTTTAAGTAAATATGATTTGTTGTTCCAATTTTAAAATATAGTTCGGTAAAATCTTGTTTATTGTTTTTAAATTAATAAATAATTTTGTAATAAGTACTAAAAAATTTAATCGCGGAAACTTTGCCATTTTCAAATTTCATTCGCTAAATAACTTTACTGTCTCTTTCGCACTATTTCACGAATGCGTTATCCATTTGTTATTGTTAAATGTTTAATAACAGATAACAGAATGGTGAATGTTTGTTTGTTTCATGAATGACTCTTGAAGCTATTTTGTCGCCATGCTGTCTTCACGAACATGTTCATTGAAATTGAAAATAAACTGTATTTTTGTTCCTCTAGAACCCGTCTTTTATTTCCCATGAACCTTTCTTTAACGAGCCTTAGCTAAAAGGGCTTTCATTAAATGAATAAATTATTGCCCGAAAATCAAACAAAAAATACAGTTGACGTTATCTCTTCATTATTATTACTTTTATACATCTTGAATTCGTGTTTACCCATTTATTGGGTTGTTCTATTTTTGAAACGTAATTAGACATAAATAAAATCCATAACGAATTTATCACCTTATTCCATTACATGACGTTATGGAAGAAGTGACTTCAAGTGCTTAGTTAATTAATGGTTGGTAATTTTCATCTGCAATGGATAGATACTTAGTTATGTAAGCAGGTATGTCCATCATTAAAGGTACATAAATTTTCCGATAATGGTCATATTTAATGTCCATCGTTTGCGACGAACAGTAAATTTTTCCATTGATCTTGGGTCTGGTTTGCGAAGTCACACCTCGAGTATTTATTGATCATACTCATTGCTCATTATGTTTATGTAAATATTGGACATATTATTATTAGTTAAGGATACATATATGAATATGTTGTGTTGTGAGCATGGAATATACGGCCGTGAGTTTTATTGTTAGAGGCCATTGAGGTATATTTTTAGAAGGTTAGGCAGAATTCAAGGATGTGCCGGAAACTTAGCAGTGGTGGTCTAGTGGTCACGGCTGCGACTTACGAATTGTAGGACGTAGATTCGAATCCCGACCGGATTTACTTTGTGTAAATTAATTCTTTACCACTACTATTAAAACGGTGAATGTTTTCCACATTGAGGCGAAACCGGCATGTCCTAGAAACAAAAATCCGAAGACGTGTAACATCTACCCACCCACACTGGGCCCGCGTGGTCGATTACGGCCCACTCCTTCTCTCAGAGAGGAGGCCTATGTCCTAGCAGTGGGAATGTTATAGTCTGATTATGTTCCAGAAACTTATACTCTTTGTATCTTGGAGGTCTACTCACGAAATCCGTAGTTTCAGCCGAAGTTTTGGGCGTTTGCTACTCAGATACGTACGGACATTATGATTAGTTCGGGGAATGAAGATTAAATCTTCTTTCTCTTTTGCCTGGAATTGTCGTTTTGCCCACAAATAATGTGACTTCGTGAAAGTCGCCATAAAAGTGACGTTTTGCCCGATTCGGGCGAGAAATTCTTGCGAATTGACGAACAAGGCGAAACTTTTGACACCTATTAAAATTTATGACATATTGGCATGAAAGTATTCCAGCCTTCGTTATCAACAAAGTATGGGGTAAACAATGTTCACAAGACACGATATAGAACATTATTTTGTAAACTTAACACGTTCAGGCAATAAATTAGAGGAGTCTTCAGCAGGACAGGTGCTCTATTTGCTGCGAGCTTTGTATGCAAAGTAAATACCTTGAGAATCGATCTTAACAATGTGTCCCTGTACTGTATCGTTTTTATAGTCTATTGTGACTTGTAAAGTGTGTAGTTAGCTAACATCACGATTCTTAAGTATTTATTCTATAGTAAAAAAATATACAGTGGAGATCGGAAAACTGTAACTATGAAATCAGCACATGAATCTATTGTAAAAAATTCACCAGTTATCAAAAAAAAAAAAAAAAAATGGAGGAAATTCCAAAATTCAAACTATGTAATTTAAATAGAGAATAGCTGAAAAAACGATAGGAGAGAGATCGGGCTGACAAGCCGAAGAAGGAGGTTGAATTATACAATAAAAATTAAATTTGTAGAACGACTTAAATAAATAATGATTAAATATCACAATAAAAGTGTTTTATTATTAGACTCCGGTATTAAGAGCCGGTAGGATTCCAACAGAACACATTTTTTTTTAAATAGCCGATAGAAGTTTTCATTCAAAATCACGTGGGTAAGCACTGAATCTATCGTATTCGGTTGTGCGTCGATGTCCCTGCCACCCTGTGTTTTCGATATCTTGATGCAAATGAGGAACTTTATCGAATAAAAACCTAAGTATTGAGAGTTTACCTGAAGACCTCAGAAACGATATTATTTCGTTCTCGCTTTTGATTAAATTCTCTACGAAACGAGGTTTCGGATTTGATCGGCGCCATACTTCTATGAAATTTTCATGAAAGTTTCACGAGTACCTCGTTACCCCGTTTCACGTTTAGTTTTCAGATTTAAACAGTGAATTAAAAATGTATGTTTGAAACTGCAATTGCATAGTTACAACATAATTTTTTACTTTACTCAACTAGGTAATGGAATAAATAACCTCGCAATGTAGAGACATTGCGTGATTCTTGTTCATTTTGTTTTTTATTCTGCAATGTTTAGCAATTATTGTCTGTAACAGATTGTTGGATCCTTAGCTATAAGCTACAATATAGTTTTAACGACAAACATAGGCTTCCATAGCACTTGTTTGTAACCCATCGGTAATCTGTAGCAAATCGCGAATGTTGAGCAACAAGTGGATAAAATTGATTAGCTGATTACCTGACTACTTCAATGCAAGAATGTCATTCACCTTAATTGATTTAATGTGCAATAAATTGCACTTGCAGCGTAATTTATTTTATACTCATTCTATATTCGTGAGGTTGAGCTCCTTGTTTTCAAGGTAGCCTCGCCAACATTAACAAGATTCCTCAGTGACATCAAGTTAGCTGTTTAACGCTATAAGCACGATCAGTGTTCGCATGCAAATAATAAGTACAAACAACATAATATGATAAACACGTTTATTCATAGTCACACACAGCCGCGTCCATGCAACAAACATTCGTACAGATTAGTTACAATAATGTATATTATACAGATTACCTTAAAAAGATCTTAACTAGATCTACCGAACACTACACGTGCCAGTCTCAGAGATATTAAGATATTAGTCGTTTGCACATTACTGGTATTGTATGTATACTCCTATGTATTACAAAGTTATAAATAAATATTGTGCTGAGATGCACCTTATAGAAATAGTTGGAATGTTTATTGTTGAGCCGAGCCACGGCGTTTGGCAACTCGTCCCCGACCTTTTGTTTCGAACCGACATGAGTCGTCTTCGGCACGACCCTTCCTAGAAAGGTCACTGTTGATCGCTCTATGGTATTCTATACCTATGTATAAACTATTCTAGAATATTATTATTATACAAAGCATTTTTACATGCGCATATCACTGGTTGGACCACGAGGTCAAGGTAACTTTAAATATTTTTGGTAATGTTACGCATCAGTCCGAGCGTCGCAAAATGACAAGCACTAGTATTGGAGGTCGCGGTCTACTGCGGACCGCGGCCGAGCCGCCGCGAGCACTAGGCCAGCAGGTGCGCCAGCGCCAGCAGCGCCAGCGAACTGGCCAGCGCGGGCGCCGCCGCCGCGCTCTGCGGCGCCACCGACGGCTCCACCAGGTCCTCGCTGAACACGTAACTCTTCGAACCAGTATGCGACTTCAAAATCCTGTAGTTAACTTCACTCAGGGACACCTGATTTTTCACGAAGTTGTACAGCCTGTTTATGACCACAAACACGTTCCCCTTGTTATCGAATGTGAATCGATCTACCCACTGTATGTAGTTGGGATCGCGAGCGATGGTCCGTTGGCCAACGCGGAAGTCGACGGTGGTGTTCCATTCTGCAATTGTCGAATTTCCGATTAAGCCGTAGAAGAGAACTCCAGCTGAATCCATCTTCATGCCGTCTGTCTGTGAGGCCTTGCTCCCGAGGTCAACGACGTAGGGACGCAGCGCACCATTACCTTCCTGAGCGAGCGATTCGTTTTGCAGCACTGATGCGTTTAAGGCGTACAGGTGAAAACTGGACAGCGGGCAGTAGTACACTTTTCTATCCACTTTGTCTTCTTCGTTTCGGTACTGGGGTCCGAGGGCGATGCCGTCAATGTTAACAGGAAGGTTGACCGTGGTGCCATTGATGCGGAAAAATGTGGCCTCGGCTACTGAAGACATTGATTGAGTGTCCCGAATTTTCCACGATTTTTTGTCGCGACGGCGGAAAACTATAATACCTGGATCGACAGCACTATTGTCCGTTATGTACGCGTAATCACCATCCCTATTGTCAACCACAAGATCATTCAAATAAGTAGTGTTAGGGTTCACTGAGTCCGATGGAAACGGAATGCGTTCCATTTCGTTTTTGCCGGTCTTGAGGTCGATGAGCACGAGGGATGGAGGGCACTTGGGGTCCGGGTTTTGGGTGAGAGTGCCGACACGGCCGTTGTCCAGGATCCACATGATACCGTTTTTATCAATTTCTACGTTTTGAACAAATTGCAAAGCGTCGCAGTCTCCAACAGCGTTCTGGTCCCAACTAGGAAACGGGCGCAGTTTGGGGGACGTGTCCGTCGGCGTCACGGGGATGGTCGCCAGCGTGGCCGGCACTCCGTCCAGCATCCTCGGCATTGTCAGGAACAAATCGTCTTGGTAGAAGTTTATGCCAGAGATTAAAACGTTTTGGGGGATGTATCGGCTTGTATTGAGGGAGGCCTCGCGGTCTTCCGGGGATTTCCATTCGAAATCTATAGCGTTCCATTCGTATATGACTCGAAACTGTTCGCGTCTTGGCGCGGGTGGTCGCGGGAAGGTGTCGTTTTGCGCGGCCGCGGCGGCGACGGCGGCGAAGAGCAGCAGTGCTAACATCGTCGGTGGGTGCGCGGCGGGACGTGTGGCGCGAGCGACGCGGCCGGAGAGACTGAAGGCGGACCCACTCTGCCGCCGAGACTTCTGTGCAGAGCTGAGGCTCGCGCGTGACCACACCGCGGACGTCACCCTAACATACCAGTCAGACCCTAAGCGAGTTATCTCCAAGCAAGGTTTATTAAGACGTCGGACGTAAACATAAACACACGATTTCTTTTTGTTCGCTCACAGGGTGTCGGCGCGATATAAATGTAGATGTGGCTCGGAAGGGGTGCGCCAAGGTCACAAATCTCGCCCCCGGCTAGACGGAGGGTCCGCCGTCTGTTAGATGTGTGTAGTTAACGGTTCAGATAATCGATTCAGCCGGAAGTGTACATAGGTACCACTGTGTGTAAGCACAGTTCGTTACACTTGTAAAATATGAAATCGATTTTATAACGGAATTAATAGTATATAACTGAACGATCGCACTGATTATTGAAGCTCGGCCTTGCGTTTGACTCTAATAATACTTTGATTGGTTGGTTTGCTAATTTAAAGTGAAATTGACAATTTAAATAATGTAGACTGTATTAAGATTCAATGTTGCGAACATTGAAATGCTAACAAATATACTTAGATACGGTGTATTGATTTGATAAAGAAGTAAGGCGAAGTTCACGATATTACTGTTAAAAATAATAACAATAAAGATTAAAGTCATGTCGTGTCGTGCTGATTACCTAAAAGCGACAGTAGGTATGAGTATATAAACTCTATTTTTTGATAACAACTTATGTAAATTAACACTTCAATACTGTATAGATACGAAAAGATATTAAGATAAGAAAGTAGGTATTTATTCAGTTAATTAGGTACCTGATTAATTTGCCCCGTTTTAAAGGTACAATTTCCTTTTTAATTTATCACTCTCGCTAACGAATAAAACCGGTTAATTTCTTTGTCTTGCAAAAAACTGTGTTGAAAGGTGACAATTAAGTGATGGCCAAATTGCACTGGAATTATCATTTGTCGTTGTAGATTATTGAATTACAATTTTTATTTATGATTTGAATAAGTCAGTATTTTTTATGTTTTAGTGGCGTATATTTACAACTCTCTGTAATCTTATGCCAATGGTAGTATCTCTACCTTTTTATCCCTATGGTTGGTATTAAAAAGTACACTAAACCATAAATTCGTTTTATTACATCAGTTATTTTTTTTAACAATATCCCTAACGATAGTACGCCCTCTCCACCTGAAAAACCCCCCTCACTCTAAAATATTGTAAATCTAAATTGCATAAATGGCGTAAAGGAATTAGTTGATAAAAAGTAAGTGAAAAATACTATAATTTGACGGACTGATTTGATATTAGTATCAGATACTGCACCGAGAATTAAAACAAAAAAGTAAATTATCATTCGTCATTTACCTGCCCAATTGCCCAATTGTCTTTTTCTTTTTTTTTATCTTCTTCTTTTTTATTTTGTGATAGTGACATAAAATGGTTGTAGGATATTAGAATAGTAGGTATAATGACTGTTTAAATGGTCTGAAGGCTGTGGTGGCAGACACTTCCTCTGCCATAATAAGGCAATTTGTCAGAAGACTTATACCCTAGTGGCCATGTGCTATGTCCAGCTGCTGGGTGGTCTTCTCATTATTATGTCTGTAGAATAAGTTACTAACAGTAGTGTTTTAAGGAAAACTGTTACTAACACTTTATGGATCTTAGTTGTCCGAATTAAAATGATTTTATTTTATTTTATTTATTTTTAAATACACTGTTAATATTGATAGGTATGTACATTATTATTACAACATGTTTTTTTTTTTTAATATTTGTATGCCAGTCTATGGCGAGATATATAGATCATAACGCTATAAGTATTAAAATCATTACTGTACTGTACCATGTTTTAATTCAGTTATACTATTTTCTATAAAACTAGCTTCTGCTCGCGAGTAGCCGCGACTTCTTCAGCTCGATATTTCTTGTTTCTATCTTATATTATCGCATCGCCCGCCCGCACATTTTTCTTTTTTAACCGACTTCAAAAAAAGTAGGAGGTTTCTCAATTCGACCGTATATATATATTTTTTTTTTTATGTGGGTTCACCGATAACTTCGTCGTTTATGGACCGATTTTGATGATTCTTTTTTTGTTGGAAAGTAGATATCCCAAGGGTGGTCCCATGATAAGGAAACCAGGATCTGATTATGGCATCCCTGAGAAATCGAAGGGAACCTTCGAAAATCGTAGTGGCGACTAGTGCGTTTTTTATTTCTTTCATTAATTATCTTAAAGCACTACTATTTAATGAAGCTCTGAAGTTGCTCTGATGATGAAGCCGAAAGACAGTCAAGGGAACTCTTCAACGATTTACAGCAATTACCTGGTGTTTGGACTTAATTCATTTCAATTGATGAGAACTTTGCACCCATATGGGCTATAAGTGCCATTACAGGTTTGATGATGGAGACCATAGACAGTTGAGGGAATTCCTCAACGATTTACAGTAGTTCCCTATTGTTGGGGTGACTTTATACGGTTCAAAGTGCCAATTTTATCACTACTATATAATTAAGGTCCGGAGTTGTTCTGATGATGGAGCCGAAAGACAATCGAAGGAACTCCTCAACGATTTACAGCAATTACCTGGTGTTTGAACTTAATTCATTTCTATTGATGAGAAAGCTCCCATAAGGCTTATAAGTACCATAACAGGTCTGATGATGGAGACCATAGACAGACAGTCAAGGGAATTCTTCAACGATTTACAGCAGTAGTAAAGTATTAAATTTCACTTGGCGATTAGTGGTATAGGAATTAGTGCGGGTAGATACAATAACTAAAAAGTAAAAAAAAAAACTTTTTTACAAAAAAAAAACCGACTTCCTCAAAAACACTAGAAAGTGAAAAATAACTTTAATTTCGGAAGTCGGTGGCAAAAAACTCAAATACAGATCCTAAGACACCGACTTCCGAAATTAAAGTTATTTTTCACTTTCTAGTGTTTTTGAGGAAGTCGTTTTTTTTTACTCGACTCCTTAGGGACGCGTGGCGTAATATAAAATACTTAGTCTATAACCTTCCTTAGGAATTAGGCTATCATAAACATAAAGATTTTTCAAATTCGACCGATACTTCCAGAAATTAACCCCTACATACATAGAAACAAATTTAACCTCTTAAAGAACTAATCAGTCTATAAATCCAGCGCACATAAACCTGGGCTGATTTATTAATTTATAAGGGTTGGTTTTTACCTAGCCCAGAGGCTAAGCATTGTCATACAACGTGGTAATGCCGCCAGTCTCTCGGGCACATTACCAGTCGACAGGGATGCGGATGATTTTTTTTTTCGCTATATTTTAATTTTTAAATAGTTTTAGTTATTTAGGATAGTGAGCAGTGGTGGCCCAGTGGTAACGGCCGCGACTTACGAGTAGTAGGTCGTGAGTTCAAACCCAAGCAGGCGACTTACTTTGTATAAATTATTTCATCACCACTCCTCTCAAAACGGTGATGGAAAACATCAGGAGGAAACCATGTCTTAGAACTAAAAATTCGAAGACATGTGACATCTACCAACCCGCACTGGGCCCGCGTGGTGGATTATGGCCCACTCCCTCTCACCGAGAGGAGACCTGTGTCGCAGCAGTGGGAACATTATAGGCTGATGATAATTTAGGATATAATTTTGTTTCTTTTTTTTTTTTATTAATTTAAATCTTAAGTTACTAAAAATAATTAGGTAGGTAGCTATAATCATAGTGAGTCTAAAAATATTTAGTGGTCTTTTCCTAGTTTACAATAAAATTTATAAGGTACAATATTCATTATTTAATCTCCCAACCGAAAAATACCTCAAATTTTTTTGACCAAAATGAAAGCAAAGCAGAAATTCGATTTACTTATTAATCTGTCACTCAAATAGAAGCGGATACATAATAGAGTTAACTGTCCAAACCGCAAGGGGTTCACAAGGGTCTGACCTGATTGCTTAGTGGAGCTGAACAGCTATTTGTTTAAGCCTGGTTCTGTATTTCAATGTGATTATTTGTTTACTATTGGTTGTGTTTGATATTATTAGTTACCTGTGAGGGAATTGTAGACCGTGATATAGACACAAAATACAAGCGGCAGCGTAGCAGGCAGTCCTTCGCTTTGTGGCTACGCCCGCGTGATGGGTGAAAATTATCCTACGGGAACATACTACCGGGATAAAGAGTGTCCTATGTTATAAACGTATGTTGTAATCCAGGTTGTAAATTATTTGTGTTCCAATTTTCAGTCATAGGCCGTTTTTGCGTGATTGAGTAACAAATATTCAAACATCTAACAAATTTTCACATTCTTAATATTAGTAGGATTAGCTGACCTGCCCGATCAACACACGTTGTCCTATCTTAATTTCAATAATTCATTTGAAATTCCTATACAATATACGCGTGGCGCGACGGTGCCGCTCTTTACGTCGGCCGACAATGCGTTGACGAAAACGGAACAGACGCTGTACGCTCGACGCACTGACGCATCATCGGTTAAGTGTGAAAAGTTGAATGTTTTCTCATATAATTGTCTGTTCTGGCGTTAGGTACGCGACCGATGATACGCTCGACGCATCTTCCGTCAGTTGTAAACCGACCCTAAAAGTTGTGGGGTGGGAAATCATCAAATGACGTCTCCCGCTCTAGGGTGGAGCGGAAGGGAGTATCAGACTTTTACTGACTAAAACCCACCCGTGTTCCTTCAGTTGCCCATATGCCAGGGTCACGGTAACTCGTTCGCAAGAATCTCGCGACCCTGGCAGTGGGTAGAACCCCTTCAATTGTGTTTTCAAAGTCACCTCGTATGTATGTGTCAAGTCCTAGTGCTTATAAAATGTTGCTGTAACCTAGATGCTTACCTACTAATGATAATATGTCACTGTTAGTTTTTTTACACTTTGTGTTTGTTTATTTATGATGTGTATGGTTCTTCATACTTGGTCTCTATTAAAATATGCAAGTAACAGGCAGCTACGATCATAGCAGCAGCAGGACGTTGCTACTCATTGGCACGGGAAGCTGTACAATTTCTTTGTTTCTAAGTATAGCATTTGTCTATGAATTCGCCAGCGTTAAATTTCTTGGTCCTTCATCCCGCTCGCGCTTTTACTTTGTGCTCACTTAGCGTTCTTTCCGACTTTGTTTTATTTTTGCTCGCCTCCTAAGAGTCGTAACGTTAAATAGCCTATACCTAGCCTTCCCTAAGAACAGGGCTATGAAATGCAAAATAATCATATACAACTGGTTCAGAGATTACCCCCATATACAAATTGCCAAATTTTACGTCGATATAATGTTATATAGTATAGATTTAACCTAATGTTAACATTGGCAATCCATTGCTGTTAGATACAGATTAGTAGGTCAGCTATCTACGGATGCAAATAACGGGTGACGGCGCGTAGCGGATAGTGCTACGCTTTGGACTACGCCGCATTTTCTTGACACTTTATCTCAAAAAAGTGTCAAGAAAATGCGGCGTAGTCCAAAGCTGTGAAAACTGTGTGTCAAACCGTGACTCATTTCGGTTTCAAATAATGAAGACCAGTAACACTAAAACAACAAATATTTACAAATATAAAAAGACTATTGAACTGTTTCTTTTTGTTTACCAATTCTTATGTTTGTAAACACTGACTGTGCTGTTAGCTAAGACCCTATTGTTTCGTTCTTTCACTACTTACTATGGCTGAGTTTTCAGCTATGTTCTCTTTACCCTAGTTGTGATTTGTGTTCAGTGCTAATACAATGTCAATGACATTGATAGAGATTTTAAAGTATTAGTTTATGATAATTAGCAGTTTTGTAACCTCTACGGAAACATACATGGTCAAATTATAAATTACAACTTAAACCCACTATTTCGTAAAATTAACGCGGGTTTTAACATATCCTATGACACTCGGCAATAGCGTAGACTTCTATTAGTGAAAGAATGTGTGTAATTGGATCACTACTTCCAGACTTTCTTTTAAAAACAATTTCATCTCTTTTTATTAGACTAACCTTTTTTTTGGATGGTAAATCATCAAATGACGTCTCCCGCTCGGGGTGGAGTGGAAGGGCGCGTCAGAATTTTACTGACTAAAACCCACCCATGTTCCTTCAGTTGCACATATGCCAGGGCCACGGTACCTCTTGCGAACTAATCTCCCGACCCTGGCAGGCATCCTGGCAGGCGTCCTAGCAGACCCCTTCAGTTTCTGTGAGGCGCGCGTGGAACACTGCGCGCCATCGACATAGGCCCTGGTCCTTACCGGGCGGCGAGCAATGGGTAGCTGAACTACAGGCCCATGCCTACGGTGGCCGGGAGTTCGCAATCGACTCCCGACGCCCGGGGAGACTAGCCCTTGACTTCATCCGAATAACCTTTTACCCCAACGCACCCTGTCGAATCGTATCACCTGCCCGCACTATTACTTCATTTTCACTTAGCGTTCTTTCTGATTTTTTTTCTTTTCGAAGGTTGAAGTGTGAAGTATATTACCATATAACCTTTCCCAATAATTTAGCTATCAATTGCAAAAAGATTTTTTTCAAATCCGACTTGTAGATCCACAAATTAGAGGGTCATCTTTGGAACTACAAGTCGGATTTGAAGAAAATCTTTTTGCTTACATACAAACTTATTAACAAAAAAAGGTTACCTATTTATTTTATATAATTAGGTTGTTTATTATAATCAATTAGCCCAGTTTACACACATCTTGCTCAAAAATTGGACATCAAAAGCTATTTTTTTTTAAATCCGCCTGTCTGTTTCAGAGATAGCGCGTTGAAATAAACAAAACAAAAAAAAAAAATTAACTCTTTAGTTTTATTATTAACATATACCTAAATAAGATAACAAATCATAACATTTTACATAGGTAACTTCAGTATTATTTCGGAATTAATCAAAACATCAATACGAAAGGGTCGTACTCGTTAGTAACAAGTTTCCGGGCCAACCATTATAATGTAACGGACACGCACATCGTGTCCCGAGGATTACGTGTCTCCCCTTATTCAACACAATACGTGCTCCATACTTGTATAGCTATTATTACTTTTTAATTGTATTTCGTTCAATACAATTCGTACTGGCTGGTAGGGGAACCCGAACGGCGAGATTTGGTTGAACCCTGCCGTAATTTGAATCCCTTGGGCGGTAACCGAAATGTTTCTAGGGTTCTGTAGTTAAACATAGAACCCTTATCACCGTCTGTCCATCCATCTGTCTGGCTGTCTAAAATAAAAAGTAATGTAGGTAACTGTCGAAGCCTTGTATATGTAGCCTGACCTATCTATCTGTTCATATGGTATAAGAGAAGAGAGTACATATTTAAAAAGCGTGACAATGACATCGACTAGCAAATTGTTACTATGAATTCAGCACATGTTTCAAGACCCCCTAGAGTAGATATTTTCGTCGGTTATAAAAAAACCCAGCTGTTTTATAGATAAAGTGCAATAACTACGCGTTCAAAATGCATACAGCATTTTTTTTTTGTCTTACTTACGAAAAGTTTCAACACATATGTTTCACTTTCACGTACTGAATCCATGGTTACAAAACTGTATACAGGGGGTATACAGGGTGTTACATTTGGAATTTCCTCATGTTATTATATCCCTACACGTATTTTCCTTTCTCACGTCAGTCAGAACTCAGAACCTTTTGTTTTTCGATTATCCTGCGACACATTCAATTTCATGTTGTTGTCAGATTACAGTTCTTTTTCCATCGGGTGAAGTACTGATATTACCATGGAGAGTGGCTTTTTGTTATTTTGGAATTATTTATTTATTTTATTTTTAATCAATCATAACTCTAACCCCTTTATTACAAAACAAGGGTTTTATTTAGATCAGAAGGCCAATTCTCGTAATTGAAAAAGCTCAAAATAGAGTAGCTGTCTCATTTCAGCTACAATCAAATGTCAAAAATGTAAGGAAACTTGCGGTATTTTTGACAGATTGCGGCTGAGATCAGACTATTAATGTTTTTAAAATTACGAGAATTGTCTCTCTATTTTAAACCACTAAGCCAATTTTTGAATTAAGAACCCAATATGTATGACAAACACAGTTCTTTTTTACAAGACGTGCAACTTAGTCCGGTGCTAAGTTGTCATATTTGTATTAAGACTTTACCCAAATCGAAATAAAGTTAAAAATCCAAAAACTGACTCAGAGCCTAGGGCTTGTATCTGTCTATAAGTAAGTTGGTAATCGTTTTCAGGGAAACACGCGAGCTTATTATTATTAACATACTGCCATCATTTGGGTAGCTCTCTTAAAAAAAGAGTACTTGTGTATTGACAGTAGGATTGACGGAACCATTTCGCGATATTTCAAGCTTATTAAATGAGTCAAACAAGAATGAGGGCGCTTCCTGACTCATTGTAACAATATTCACATTATATTGCAATAAATGATACTTTTTAGACTTTGAGATTGAGTCATTTAAGTGAACTCGTTACATATTATCATATTTCTAGTATTTAATAATATAAGCAGTACAGTCATAGTCTAGGTGGTACCTACCTATGACTATTGTGAATCGTAAAGCGTGATGATGTTTCAATGAGGAAATAATAATTAGATACAAATAATGCCCTTTATTTAGACTTCGGAATAGACAGTACATTCTTGAAAGTATAGTCATAACATTAAGGCAGCATATTGTATTCTCGCTAGATGAAAAGTAAGGTCAAAAATAAAACCCGACTATTGAAAAGCCTCATTTACCAAATTATGATAAGTAGTTTAGAACTTATAAGCGAACAGATGAACATACTTACATATCTTATCTTATACCTTCAAACGAGCAATTCTTGTATATATATATATATAATCTGAATCTCGGAAACGGCTCCAACGATTTTCATGAAATTTAGTATACAAGGGGTTTCGGGGGCGATAAATCGATGTAGCTAGGATTCATTTTTATAAAATGTCGTTTTATTCGTATTTTCAATGTCCAACTTTATCGATAATCAACTTGAACATAAACTTATTATTTAAACACAATTTACCAAAAAATACCGAGCAAAACTCGGTCAACCAGATATTGTATATAAACTGATCAAAATCATGTGGTATATATGATAGGTTTCATATAGCCCTCCCACGAGATGGACCGCTAACCTGCACCCTAATTGCGAAACGCACAATTTATCAGAATCTGAATGGGATTGAAGATTATTTCTAAACCATTGCGTCATTTGTTCGAATAAATTGTGGCTCAGCAAGGTAAATAACGCAATGAATGTTGTTTAACTATGAATATTAAACCAATTCCTACCGATAAAAAGTTCCGCAATTACCCCTCTGGTGAAGGCCGCAGTGGCGAAGTGCTTATGTCCAGCTGTGGACGTGTTTCAGCTGAAATGATGATGATGAGGTTTCATATTTGTGGGAATCAAAACACATCCACTAGTAGGAAAGAGAAACTGTCGTGTGTTTGAAAGAGAGAGAGATTGAACGGAGGGAAGTTAGGATCAAGGAAGGGATTAGGAGCTAAGAAACCATATTGCGTTAGAATGATTTTTAAGACTGAAAGTTTAGGAGGACGACTGTATTTTCCTCACCCATACTTATCTTTGTTGGAGAAATGAAATCGGTGGTGGTGGCATAGACGAAAGATAAAGCGGCATCGATGAATGAAGTTACTACTTAATAATTCTCATAATAATTAGTAAACACTTTTTAGAAACACAATTCAAGCAGATATGACCAGCAAGAATATGGATTCGCTATATGTATGCCTGGTCGTTGATTATTCAGATGACTCTGTCAGATACCTATTCTGAATGCATTGTATAATAAATAATGCATGTGGGATTAGATTAACTATGATCAAAGTCTCAGCTAATAGAAGCCGTGGCAATGTATGAATCATGATTACAGACGCATCTAGGTAATTATCTGCAACGCAGCTTTGAACGTGAAGTTGACCAAAAACATGAGGGATATTGCAACTCAATCGAAATATTGAGATGAATACCGACCTACTGTATTATGCCACCAAGCACCGTTGCCTTGTCCCAGTTGAGGGCCGTGTTGGTGTTATTGCAAACGCATTTGACATTTTACCTAGTGACCGATTGGAGCTTCGTTCCAGGCATTTTTGGCCAAAAATGCATGATCCGGCCATTTTTTCGATTTCGGCCATAAACCAGCCGAAACATCGGTTAAGCCGGAAATCGCAAAATTTATTAGCTAAGACAAATACGTTTTTTTTTATCCTTTGCTGGAATTATCGTATTTTATTTCTTTTACGCCTGTTTATTGCTCTACGTAGAGTAAAAAAAAAAACAAATTTCTGTATACAGCATAAATATTATATTGTACACTAAAATTATCTAGTGTCCGAACGAAAACAGAGGCTGAAAATTAAAGATTAGCCTCTGGGACGCTTAGCACTTGCGATATCCCTTGTATTGTAGATAGGTTTTTGGTAACCAGCTGGTTGATTAAAGACGAACTAGTAATCCTAAAATTAAGGAAGATAGGGTTGATCTATTTACTTTCTGGCTTTTCATCTGACCATAACCAGAGCCGATCCCGCAGAGCTAATACTGACAAAAAATAAGAAGTAAGCATCTAGGTATAAGGCAGTGATATATTTAGAAGTCAAGTTTAACATTACATCACCGTACATTCCAGTTCCGTGAGTTTCTGGACGTAAAGAATAGCACCATCCTATTTGTTCCCGTGGGTGTCGTAGAAGGCTACTAAGGGACTTACTAGAGAATAGGCAGCAGCGTTCTCTTTGCATTTTACCACCATACTGCGGTTGCCAACCCGCCTGCCAAGCGAGGTATTGTGGCAAACCCTCGTTCGGTTGGGCTTTGTTCAGCAGTGGACGTCTTATGGCTGAATTGATGATGAATGATGAACCGTACCTTTACATTGTTTCTTTACATCTAGGTTATACCTTCGCGGAATGCTTAATAGAAGTCATCAATTATGACTAAGCCGATGACAAATATGCGGTATTCTAAATTCAAAGAGCTTCTGACATCTATGTGACTAAGGTTCTTCCGTATATGTGGCGCAGGAGTTGATTAATAAATAGCTAAGTATAGACCATTGTAACTTATTTGTATGCAGAAAAATATATTTAATTTAGCTTCTGCCCTCGGCTTCGCTATGCGTGGAGATCGGAAATTGTTCCACGGGAATGAACTACCAAGATAAAAAACGTACTCTACCTACATCCTAACTCAGGTCATGCTGTTTAGGCGTGAAAAGACACTAATATAGTATTAATATGATTGGTATGGATGGATATTGGTGCCCTAAGTATCTACCTATTTATTAATTATTTTGTTCTCATACATTCAAGGATACGGATCTTAGTCGGATATTTTAATAGCTAAAAGGGTCTTGCTCATGCCTCTTGCAAGATGAGAAAACAAATCAATAAATTGTTGAATATAAAAAGCTAGTGGGAGCTATAACCTACAATGGTAGAGCAAGCGTGTGATCTAAAAATGTGAAATTATTAAAAGATTATCGTTACCTAACTGAATATTTCATTTTTCTTCTTTCTAAATTAATTGTTGGATGATATTGGTTAAACCATTATACCATTATTTACCCATGGTTGTGGTAATATTTGATCCAAGGCTTTTTGTTCGTGGTGCTGCCATCTATCGACAAAGTATTGAGTTACTAGTTCTGCCCTCTAGTGGACAGTAGTGTTACTATTAACCGACCGCCTCGGTTGTCTGGTATGTTAGTACTTGCTATTTCCAACAGCTGTCTTTTAACTCTGTACTCACATTCAGAATAAATACGAATCACTTAAAAATATTGAAATAAATACTATAGCTGAAATCAAATAAAATGACACTATGAATAAATTAATCATTATTATTTTAATGATATGTACAGTGATTAAGGTTTTAAACTAGTATTTCAACAAGTCTCTCATATCCCGTATGGTCTAGTGGCTAGGATACCTGGCTTTCACCCAGGAGGCTCGGGTTCGATTCCCGGTACGGGAAGTGCCTTTTTGATTTTACGATTTCACTGAAGCGTTTTTGCTTCAGGACTCTTCCACCTTATTAAAAATTGGAATGGTTGTTTCTTTTTTTGCCGCCATTGTTTAATTTTGATTATGATTTGATTTGATTTTACTGTAATTTTTGTATATGGGTACAATGCCTGCAATAAAATACTATTAATTATTTTAATGAAAATTGCAATATGATAATATATGTATAATTACCTACTTGTAAATCCTAGACTTATGCTATTTCATGACAAGGTAAATTAAGGACTTCGGCACCCATATCCTTCATAGGGGGTTCATGGGGGGGGGGGGGGGTTAAGGCGTGTTAGACACATTCGGGTCAGCATGATTCGGCACAGACGAACAAATGAGAAGAACCCTATACAGGGCGTCCCACGGATATGCCACATGGAGGGAAAGTACATACCTTGAATATTGTAGATGGATTATTTTACTGAAAGAAAACATTATTTAAATTTAAAAAAACAACTTAAACTGCATTCATAGATATTTAAATAATTGCATGGTTGAACCGGGAATCGAACCCGTTACCCGAGAAAAATAATCACCCTGCAGTTTTATAAAACCGATTGAAAGGCTTCATCACAAGGATTATTTTTTGCTAAATAACATGGTGTCAAAAATAAAAGGAAAACCGTGAATTTTAACATTTTTAATACAAAATTAATCAATTTATCAAAAGCTCAAAATGAGTCCCTTCCTGTTGAATACAAAGTCGCACTCTTTTGAATATTTCGCTCCCTGTCGATTTTTTGATCTTGTTGTGGTGGATATTTTTTATATTTTTTTTTATAAAGTCAGCCATCTATTGCGATGGACAAAATAATTTACGCGTCTTTCGGCTCAGGATACGGCTCGATTTGTTGCGTACAACCTGGACAGGGACCTACTAATTACGATCTCTTTATCATTTTATCATGCACTTAAATTATAATAGGGAAATGATGCGTACTTCTCAAGTGGGTACATTTATTGGTAATAGGTACTTATGATATTGTCAGTTGTATGTCCTTACGGCAATGTCAGCTTTTAATTTTTCTGAACAAAATTTAACATCAAATGTTAAAATTCATGGTCTTCCTTTTATTTTTGACACTATATTATCTGGAAAAAAATAAACCTTATGATGAAGCCTTTCGATCGGGATGATAAAACTACAGGGTAATTATTTTTCTCGTGTAACGGGTTCGATTCCCGGTTCAACCATACAATTATTTAAATATCTATTAATGCAGTTCAAATTGTTTTTTAAATTGAAAAAATGTCTTCTTTCAGTAAAATGTTCCATCTACAATATTCAAGGTACTTTCCCTCCATGTGGCATATCCGTGGGACGCCCGGTATAGGTAAAACGGGTTGGCTGAATCGACGCATAACAGAATTTACTCGTAATGGCCGTGATGCGTGATTGCTGTAATCCTTCCAGTAGGCGAATATGTTTCAAGTTAATGGTACACACAAGTCCGAAGGCGAAATGTATATGCGGAGCATCAAGATATATGTACGTACTTACTAGCTTAGGTCAGCGGCTTTGCCCGCGTGGAGATCGAAAACTGTCCCAGGAGAACGTACTACAAAGAATTCTATGTGTATCCAGTTTATAAATTATCTGTTTGCCAAATTACATTCAACTCCGTTCGGCCGTTTTATGAGATTGAGTAATAAACTCTAAAAATACAATCTTTCACATTTATAACATTGGTAGGAAGTAGGATCCAAGTTAAATATGAATGTGTTATCCCCATAAATGGTTAATAATCTTGAAAACCGTATAAAAATCCATTGTGCAGTCTAGAAGATCCAAGTACAAGAGTCTTGCCTCTTAGTCGGTTTCGACCTCCACATTCATGCTGCTGACACTGAAAATATGATACCTACGAGTATATGAATTCCCTTCCATTTAAGAGATATTACCTAATATCAATTCCATTTGCTGTCCATCAGTCGTGTTCGAGGAGGAAAGAAGGGCTATTCAACAACAATAATTAAAAAATGTCTCAATAAATCCAGCCCACGCCTACGAATCACCATCACTCCTGAAAGATCAAACAGATGGAAAGGAGATCGTCGATTTTTGAAGGAGTTGTTGAAGTGTTGTAGTTAGGGAGCTGGCGAGCAAAATTTCGATATGATAAGCGCACAAGGTAGACGTTATTAATAGTGATAATTATACCCTAATAAACATCAAGGACCTCGTCTGCCACCATAGTGGTGCTGCGTTGTAAATTTACAGCGTTTCAAAAATGTTTCAAAAAAGGTGTGCTATATTATGCGCATACGTCCGCCTCTGGGGCTGATGATCACAGTCATCCTGGAAACACAAAGAATCGAGAAGGCAGACATCCAGGGCTCTGACTTTTGTAGTATTCAATTTTTAATTTACTTTTGTGATTTAAAAAAAAAATGTAGGTATATGAAGTGCACACTTGGCAGATTTGAATTGTTCGATTAAAAACAATGAGAAGAACCACGGAAAAATAGTCTGCAAATATGTTGCCTCTGCTTTGTCTATTGACAGTGCTCCAAAAATTTAAAAAAAGAAGGTACGCTATATTATGCTCACACGTCTGCCTCTTGGACTGATGTTTGAATTACTTATGAAAACCAAGAAAATCGATGAGACAGACGTTCAGGCCTCTGATATTCCAAAGGCAGACCATTTGATTTACCCGACGCTCGCGCCAAACCAAGCAGGTATAAAATATCCCCATAGATGCTTTCGTGGTGTCTCTCTTTTATTTGGGAATATGAGTGAGAACGGTATAACTCAGTTCCGACCTTTTCCGTATTGTGAAACTAAAATAATGTATGAGCGTGTATATACAGCCTATATCTATATCTATATACATATTTTACAAAAATAAAACGTGATTTAAAAAGTTAAAGACTGTTCCTATCCAGATCCTAATCCTATTCAGATTACATTCAAGCATGCAATTTAAAAAGTTTACTTTCTAATTATAGTTCCAAGCGCATTTCGTTTCTGGTTGGCATTGAGAAAAAATATGATTACATAGATTTCAGCTCCAGAAGTTTAATTGTTACCGTGAGTTTAGAGGATAATATTAAACAAAATTATAAGAATAAAACTATAAAGAATAACAATAATCCCATGCAATACCCGCTGTCCCTTGATTCCGTGAATTTCAAACAATTATACAGCTGAAAATCAGTGAGAAAAGTGTCTGCCACATGTTTTTTTGAATCCACAGAGTCATAGTGAATCGAATGGGCGCAATGAGAACCGCGTGCAAATAACTTAGTAGAGCTTTTTTTAACATTTTTACAACTCCGTCCCATGATAATGCAGAGTCCTGAATGTCTGCCTCTTCGATTTTCTTCGTTTCCAAGATGATTGTGAACATGAACTCAAGAGGCATACATGTGCAAATGATTTAATACCCCGATTTTTTTAAGCAACTTCAATCCGCTGTAACGCGAAAACGCAGCGACATAGGACCTTAGTTGATTGGACCAAATCAATTCGTAATGATATAAACTGCAACCCACTTCGACGTGAAACGTGTGCAAATCATATACCGAAATGCTCGCCAGCTCCCTAACTATTGTGTACACTATGGATGCTGGGCAGAGCCATTTCCAGGTATTTATTTATTCATTTTATAAAATATAAGTTCCTTACAATTAGACCTCTGCACGCGTAGCATGACCGCCATAGAAACAGAATTTGTCGACGGAAGAAAAGACAAAATGATAGATTGTATGGTAGAAAAATTGTTTAAAACTGAAAAGAAGAGATGTTTCTATTCTTCAGTCGACAAGAGTACGATGTCAAATATGATGACTATTTTTCTGATGAGATAGAAACATTTTACAGAATTAAAATACATAAGGAACTTTTTTTGTTCTTGGTAGAACAGACATAGAATTGGTCATGCTACGCCGGCTGGGGTCTATCTTACGCGCTCTTACCAGTTAAATTACATAATCGAGTTAATGTAATGTTCTTTCAGCATACGATTTATGGTTTTACTATTCATTGAGTTAATTAAATACCTGTAGACATTAGTCTACAGGTATTTTATTTGATACACAGATACACGAAGGAATTTGATTAGCAGCTGTGAGTAAAGTTGTAAACTATGTATAGCCTTAGAGCTACAGAAGTAAAAGAGTGAATATAAATAGTGCTACAGAGGAAAATGGATAGCTTCTTTTATGAATTGGGAAAGTGGCGAATCAGGAAGTAGCCGTTCTTGCACCAACAACTTTTGAAACGTCAACATAAGACAAACCGCAGAAACAAATGTCTACCGAACGACGTATTTCTGCAGGTGATCGTTGATTCATCACAATACATACCATAAGAGGATAATATTATGATGAGAGAATAAAGAGATAAAGCAATGAAGGAAACACATAATTGATTATTTAAAATAAAACAACATGGTGGCTTTTGCCTTCCGTACAGAAAATTCCACAAGGAAATACAATGTTATGATGTTTTTATGAGCACATACAGAACAACAATATAATTTGAATCAAAACAATCAGCTGATGATAAAAATACTTCATCACTTCGAATGAGTTTGTTTAAAATTGCGCAGATTTAAGACTTCTGAGGTCATTTAGTGGAACATGACGACCTTATCTTGATACGTGGTGAAATTCGGAACTAAAGTCAAATGTACTGAATTTAACACAGTGTTGATCTGCATTAGCAATCAGCGCCGCCTTGATGTGTCAGGATTAACTGGTCATCCTGTTTGTTTATTATTAGAGGGGGCGCGCTCAGGTGCGTGTGTGGGTGTTAACCTATAAACTTATATTTTCATCGCAATCAGTTTTCTTGAACGTATACCTACATATATATTTTTTGGGTTGAACGGCTTTCCGTGTTATTTGTGTTTTTCTTTCAGAATTCCCCGCATTTGTGGTAAATAGTTGTAGTTATAAACACTTTGGAATAAGTTTCAATAAAGATTTAGGTAGAAATCTACACGAATTGATTTATTTGTCTACAGCCTTTGTTTCATAATGTCATCATCTGCCTAACCTCCTGAGACCCAGATATTTTTCGGGCCGACTGAAGAGTGACCCAAAGTACTAATAGTATCACAAATTAGACTATACCGGATAAACCCATAGATAAAAATTACGATATTTTCTTTACTGTTGGGTATTTCTTCTGTATGTTTTAAGGGTGTGTTTGAAACTATTATCTTAGTTCGAATAATTTGTCCTAGTACGCGGGAACATAGTTCAGTAAAAAATAAATAAAGCCTGGGCCTATCCGACATAGTGGTTTGGTCTAAAAAAAGTCACGCGGGGTCTCAGGAGGCTATACTTCTTCCAACTATGTTGGGGTCGGCTTTTAGTAGGTATAACCGGATGCAGTTTAATATTTTACATGGAGCGACTCTCTATCTGAACTCAACAAGCCAGTTACTTAGTAATACCATACACTTTGGTAGGACAGCCAACTATCACCAACCCGCCCGCCAAGCGTGGCGATTATGGCAAACCACCCAAATTAGGCCTATGTCCAGCAGTGGATGTCTTACGGGTGAAATGATGATATGACAGGCTTTTGTCAACCTGTTACAACTGTCAAAGCATCCAGGAATGACCGCCGAGACAGACGGCTTAACTTGTATTCCAAGCCACGGAGGGGTCTTGGTATCTAAAGATCCATACATGAACCAATCGCTATAAGCGTAGCTAAAACCTGACCGATCGACCCGAGCAGCTGTTATTACTGTACCATAATGGGTGACCACAAAATATATTACACATCGGGTACTTCACTGTAGTTCATCATTCATACAGCATTATGGTAAACTATTTGCAGACACGCAAATGAATTCTTATCGGCGTATAGAACTATACAGTCACAAAAAGAGATACCTAAGTACCCAGGGTCTTCGGATATAGTTGAAGTTTACAGGGTTGCAATCTTTCCTGACACCCGTCAAAGTGACAGTTCTACGAATAAAGATCAAATTCGCAAAACACGTATTCTTTTGTACGAAACTGGCGGGTGTCAAGAACGCCGTCCCTCGACGGCTTTTAGTAAGATACCGATGCACGTATTCAAATGAAATAAAGATGAATAAGCTGGTTGTTTTTCTATTAATTTAATTTAATAGTAATTTAAAACATCCATAGGTTTCACGCTAAACTTCACCTATATCCGACGACCCTGGTTACCTGGGTATCTCTTTTGGTGACCTTACATCGTTTTGAGGCTGCGTGTACAGTCAGCATATATTCTAAGTATTCTCACACAGCATAATTATTCTCTTTAAACAAAAGTTTAGTGAAAGTAGCGTGGGTTTCATTACCAACATAAAAAAACCTAGGTATCTAAAACTGCTGCCAATTTGCGTTCTGAATTTCAATCTTTCATGTTTAAAATAAGAATGCGTTTTTCTAGAAAACACCGAAGTAAAACAATACCTGTTTATTTAACATTCCAGCTGCTGTTTCTCCACATTGTTTCAATAACTTTAGAAATACCTTGTGCCCTAGATCTTTCATTAACATGAATAAACACTGCTTCACGAAAACTGGAATAGTTGCCATTTCGTAAATCGTAGTGACGGTTGCACCTTGAAATAATTGTAATTACGTACTCCTACCATATTATTATCAAAATTATTAGTTCCTCTCACATTATTAATGCTTATTAGAGGTGACCCAATGGAACTAGCTCCTCCTCTGCTTTATTTTGTATAGCTATTTGATTTCATCACTAATGCTCTCAAAACGGTGTAGGTCGTGAGATAACCGGCATTTCTTAGAGGAACGTATCCAATTTTTCTGATTTACGTGATTTTACTTATCGTTAAATGCTCCATTTCTATAAGTTTTAAAAGTTCTAAAAAGGAGCTCATTCATTCGAATGTAATTGAAAAAAGATATCATGTTGTGCAAAAAAACACAGTATTTCAACTGTAAAAGTACGTCTTTAAAATCAAGTAAATCAGTGAAATTTGCACAATATCGTAAACGGCCTCTTAAAACCAAAAATTCGAAGACATGTAACACCCACCACCTGAGATGCTAAGAACTATTTCTAGGTAGCTAGGTACTAACTTATAGCATAGCTATTTAACGGTACTGTACAATATATATATTAATTCATGATCCTTATACTTAGGACTGATAAGTAAAGGTCAACCTAGCGTTCGAACAGCAGCATTTTTTTAACTCCCTTTTCTAGTCACTTCAATGCAAGTGACCCTAAAATAGTACTGTAGGTAAGTAAGTACGTCATATTTTACCGACATACAAAGTTTTCGAAAGCTTCAAAAGTTAACTAAGAATAGCCGAGTTCTTTATAAACCAACTGTCTAAATGTTTCTTTATGATCCCCAAAAATATCAACTTTTCTTCAAAATGTTCGAATTCTCTAACATTGTTTTGTTAAGCTGTCATGTTCCAAATTCTCCCATCATGAGAGCAGAAAATATAACTCTGTCTTATCTATACTTATATACTTATAATATTATAAAGCTGAAGAGTTTGTTTGTTTGTTTGTTTGATTGAACGCGCTAATCTCAGGAACTCTGGTCCGAATTGAAAAATTCTTTTTGTGGCTACCCAAAGCCTATTTATCTAGAAAGGCTATATAACATCACGCTACAGCCAAGACTAGCGGTGCAGTAATGAAAAATGTTGCAAAAACGGGGAAAATCGCACGGGTAGGCGATTCAACGCGACGGGAAGGGTCGGGGGAACAAGAAATTTAACGCGGACGAAGTCGCGGGCAGAAGCTAGTTTATCTATAATATGTTTGTATTTAGAAATATATAAGTATGTTTATCAGTTGTCTAGTAGCCATAGTATAGGCTCTGCCTAGTTTGGGATCAGATAGCGTTATATTGGTTGTCCTAAGATATTATATTATTATTATCATCATCATCTGCTTAGGCTTTTCATCTCAAGTATGAGCGGCTTCCAGTCTAATAGAATTATTAATCTGAATACTAGTATTTTACACAGAGCGACTGCTATCTGACGTTCAGAACCCAGTTAGTGGGTAATACGATACCCTGTAAGACTGGCTGTCAGATTTTCGGGCTTCTGACGACCCATAACGACTATCAAAGATCCGCAAATGACAGCCCCGACCAAGCAACGGTTAACGTGCTTTTCGAAGCAACGAGGGGTCTTACTATGTAAAGATGGTCGCCCATCGACGTATTGGCCACAGCAGGTGTAGCTTCTCCCGCTCTGGGCGGAACGGGAGGGCGTGTCAGACTTTTACTGATTAAAACCCACCCGTGTTCCATCAGTTGCCCATGTGCTAGGGTCACGGTACCTCTTTAGAACAATCACGCGACGGCAGGTGTATCTTTACCCGATCAATTAATCCGTGAGACTGTTATTACTCACCTATAAGTCCAGAGGGGTAATTGCGGAACTTTTTATCGGTAGGAATTGGTTTAATTTTCATCGTTAAACAACATTCATTGCGTTATTCACATTGCTGAGCCACAATTTATTCGAACAAATGACTCAGTGGTTTAGAAATAATCTTCAATCCCATTCAGATTCTGATAAATTGTGCGTTTCGCAATTAGGGTGCAGGAGAGGATCAAATGCAATTTGGTATAAAGGATCTAATTATAGAGGAGCATTTATAGATTTCTACTAAATGATTAATATTGTTAGTACACACGGCTACGTATCAAGCTATGTATTTCTAGTATTAACTGTTCTCAGATTGTATGAGATTTCCGTGTAATGAGAGGTCAGCTTAAACTGGAAATTTACAGCTTGATAATAACGCCGTGTGTAATCTTCTTCTATACTTATAATAAAACTGTAGAGAGGTCAATTCTGTACATTGAAAATATATTCAAAATTAATATTGGAGGATGAATGGTGATCGATACTGATGCCAAAAATGCAATCAGTAAATTTTTTGTCTGTCTGTCTGTCTGTCCGTCTGTCTGTATGTGCACGCATGGGTCAAAAACTACTGAAGGGATTTTAACCATACTTGGTACGATTGTAGTCCATACTCCTGGGCAGGTTATAGGCTATATAACATAACGCTAAGACACAAAGGAGCGGAGCAGTGATGATAAATTTGAAGCAAGTCAGATGAAAATGCGCTTTCGAGCTAAAAAACAATACCTGGATTAACACATAGGCTACTTTTTATACCGGTAGTACAAACGCGGGATATTTTCCGACCTTCACGCGGGCGAAGCCGCAGGCAAAAGCTAGTAACTAATAAGTAAAGCGCTGAGTTCGAGGTTTGTTTGAACTTTGGAACAAACAAAGGTTTACCGAAGATACATACGTTGCAGTGTTTATTTGTCCTCTTCCAGCAAACAATGGTAGCGTCAGCATAAACACGCGGATCTTTGTACTTTGTTAAATTGAAGATCAAGACTTTTGTTTTTAATGTCTACTCCAACGTTTTTTTTATATACTGTAAAGTCAAAGCTTCAACGAAAAAACGTTATTGCAGTCTATGACTTTATAGGGTTCGTTAAAATCTAGACGGCGGAAGGGCTCCTACATTAGTGCGAAAATCTTGATGGAAGTTATGTGCTTATCTCAATGATCGATAAACCCCTTTTTCCACACAATATAACGCCAAGCCCTGTTTCACCGAAGAGTTGAGTAGAGTTGTACCTATAGTACCTACACTTACATTTCGCCAGTTATATTTAAGTCATGTAATAGAGAACGAGGCTATGCCATCAACCGGGCTCAAATCCAGATTTCGGACTGCTACTGAGAAATTTCATTTAGGAAACACTTTGTCCGACCTGTGAATCGAAACCTGGACCTCAGCAGTAGCGCTTGTGTCCACTAGCTCAAAGAGGCGTCCCCTTCTTGCAAAGTGATAATTATATTGTACATAGTCAGTAATTCTCACTTCACAAACAATAGGTACTTACTCCCGCCATATCAAATTATAGAACAGTACCTATGCACGAGACCACGATATTGTTAACTCCCAGAATAGCGTGATTCTGATATGAAGGTTAAATAAATTGAATAATGTTAAACACAATAATAACGATAACACTATTTTAATAATCTCAGGCCATAATTAAAACAAGACATTAACGGCGCACCGGTGCCTTTATTTATCTAGAAGATGAATAAAGGCACCTCTCTCGTACTTACCTAAAAACGAAATCGCGACGCGACTCTTGTAGAATAATTTCAGTGTAAACTTTATGGAAATTGTTCTACAAGGGCCACGTCGCGCCAGTCTGAAGAAGCCTTGACACACTAACAGTAAGAATGGTTTTCATTTTGACAGTACAACAACATTCATTACGTTATTTACGTTGCTGAGCAGTCAAATTTGTCGAATGTATAATGGAATGGATTATTACCTTCAAAATGATTCCGATTCTGATTAATTGGGTGTTGTTTAATGTCAAATAAAGTATATTTTCTTTTAATATACTATGGGGCGACTAACAAACAAGTGGCCTAACAGCTGGTGCAATATCACTACAATCTATGGACATCTGCATTTCTAGAAGCATCAGCGCCGGGTGCCTCACTAATGTAGGTAGTAATAAAGCTGAATTAATTTATGATAATGATTGAGAAAAAAAAAAATGATCAAAAATTTTAATTGAGATGCAAGCTATCCTATCTTTCAAGTTGGATCAAACTGCACACGGTGTGCAAATTTTATTAAAATCTGTTAAGTAGTTTAGGAGTCCATCCCGGACAAACAACGTGACCCGTAATTTATATATGTGGAATCATCAGGATGGTTTGAACTACGATCAGTCATTGCGCGGGTTTATGTGGGTATCGTGCAAATAAATAACAATTACTTAGGCAAATAATCACTTCACACTTTAATTACTTCTACAATCAACTACTATTAAAATAAAATGGTTTCAACAAAACGTAGGACAGTTCCGAAGCGTCTTCACCGCTCGATCACCAGGTTAAGAATGCCCCGACTTGGCGCGTGCTCCTTAACCTCGTAACCGACCGGAAACGCCCGACTCTGTCAAAGCGCGCCAACTCTAGTTCTGACAGTTGCCGCTAGGTGGCGTGCCTTGTATTGTTGCCAACTTCAATTGCCGGATGCGACACGGCCATCCTGCGAGATCACACGTCCTCGTGTGTTAATCTGAAACAATATTACAGCAGCACAGTAGACGTTCGGCTATGCCTGACATCGATTCAACGTGTGTTGTTATCTGCTTACTTTCAATTAAATAAATTTGGAGTGTAGAGTTTTTTTTTTATTATTTAAATTTCAATTACATCACATTTCAAACATCATTCTACTTACATCCAAAATAGCAAAACAAATTAAAACAATGGCTAAAAAATTAGGTTACAAGTCTATTAGTAAGCAGAGGTAACAATTAAATAAGCAACATGGCAATCAATCAGAGTCCATGCACTATTGAGGATTACGTACACTGAACATTAATTAAAGAGTAAACCCAAAGTTATTATCCGATTAAGAAAAAGCCTAGGTATCTCATTCGCGGTCATCAATCACAGCTTTAACATAGCTTCCACACATTTGTCACAAACGCACTTCCCATAGGAATGCCGAGTCGTGCTTGACTCTACGGTCTTGGCTTCGAGGCTAGACCCGACCATACTACCCAGAGCTACCGCGTACCACGTACCCACGGTGTAACAAGTAGATGCCGATTTCTAACGGGCTATGGCTACGATACTCTGGTACAGTCTCCGACCCAACGAATCGAGAACCCGTGCATCATAACAAACAATTTAATTCGACTCTACCTCCACTGTCTCATCTTCCTCAACAACCTCAATAGGTACTTGGCTCTCAGGCATTTTTCTAACGCGGTCGTGTGCATACTTGTAGGTACGCTTATTGACCAACGACTTTAAAATGTAACGGTCACCGTCTAGGATCTCTACAATTTGAAATGGTCCTCTATACTTAGCATCTAACTTTGTTTGATTTCGCTCCTCATTTTCTATTAAAACGAAATCACCGATGGAGAAATTACAAACTTTAGCCTTATTACGATCAAAACGTTCTTTGTCATAATGCGAGGATTTTTCAATATTTTCAGATGCTAATTGCCTAACTTCATCAAGATTTACGGTAACGTCATTATCATTTGCCATTAAATCAAGGGGACGCGCAACTTTACCTATAAGAAGCTCTAACGGGCTAGCTTTTGTTACTCGACTTACTGTACAATTCAAAGCTAACTGTACTTCGCCTAGTGAATCTTGCCATGACCTATCTTTGTCAGACTCTACTGCAGTCAGCATTGACTTTAAGGTGCTCATTATTCGCTCCACCTGACCGTTAGCTCTACTAGACCCGGTAGCGATCAGGTGGAGTTCAACGTTCTTACTCTCACAGAAGACTCGGAACTCCTTGCTTGCAAAGCATCGACCTTGGTCCGCGATTATACGAACGGGAGCGCCAAACAACGCTACACTGTCCATCACTGCTTTTATGCTGCTCTTGGTGTCTATGTTTTTAGTATGGAAAAGCAATACATACTTGGTAAACGCATCGATCATCACGAACACATACTCCTTCCGGTCACTCTTCCCTCTAAGCTTACCAGTAGCATCTATATGCACGGTATGCCACGGTATCGCCACCTTGGGAATAGGATGTAACTGAGCCTGCACCTTACCTGAATGAGATTTTGCGACCTTACAGACCACACAGCTATCTACAAACTTCCTGACGTATCGACTCATACATTCAAACCAATAGTGATGGTACAACTTTTACAAAGTTTTCTCCCATCCAAGATGTATGAGAGACTCGTGGACATTATTGGTAACGGACCACCGCATAGCACGAGGAACAATCGGTAAACATCTCGTCCTGCCGTGCCGTTGCACCTTACGATGTAGTACGCCTGATCTTACCTCGTATGTTTTGGCAACGTCCTCATTGAGTTGACCTTGGTTAAGCTCAGCCATCATCTTCTTGATCTCTGCATCTCGCAGCAAAATGTTCCAATGTACCAGACGGAGGCTCGACCACGCATAAGTCGACTCGCTTCTCCGCGGGGGCTGCTGCTCCAGACACGGGGGCTGTGCAGCGGCTCGCGATGTGGCCCGGCGCGCCGCACTTGTAGCACGTGAGCGAGCTGGTCTGCTGCCGTTGTCCAAAGCTGGAAGTAGCCACTGGTGCTGGAGATGGTTTCTTCGCGTTGATATTCTTCGTACGGCATTCTGCTTGCTTGTGTCCCAACTTCCCACATGCATGGCACTTTATTGGAAGCGGTGAAGAAAATCTTGGTCGTTTTTCATTTCCTGCATCAGCCGTCGTTCGTCCATCTGAAGGGTTTTTGCGCTTTAGGTATGAAAACGCCTGTAGTTCTTGCTGCAATTGATGACGCGTCTTGATGTCTGTAGTGAATGCAAGCCGTTGCAGGCGCGTGTCTATTTGTGCCAAATGAGCGATAACTGTTGACACTGCTATTCGTTCAACGCTCGAATCCTTCCATTGGTTTATCAGAGACGTAATTAAACGACTGGAATAGGCAGCGTAGGTTTCGTCATCTTTAGGTTTTTCGTTATTCATTTTAATGAGGGTAGCTGCTGATGTCTTGACGCACACAAATCTTGCTTTGAATAACTCCTTAAATTGTGCCCACGTTATGCCTGGATAACTTACTTGTGATAACCATGTAGATGCGGGGCCTTTTAAAGCTTTGCTGATGGTCATAATAAGCTGACCCCCTTCCATCGCGCACTCTCCAAAGCACAAGTCTGCAGTTGAACACCATGCTGCCGCGTCGGATTCTTGTTTTCCAGGATTGAATTCCGGTAAAACCACGTGGTTGTTGACACTTGGGGTCTTCAAAGCCTGTATTAGTGCTTGCATTTGCTGGTTTTGTAGTTCGAAAAGTAACCGCCATTGTGTATCACTGTTGCTCACACTGATTGTCGATTCATTTGCACGACTGAATCCCAGTTCTGATGTGGAATCATCAGGATGGTTTGAACTACGATCAGTCATTGCGCGGGTTTATGTGGGTATCGTGCAAATAAATAACAATTACTTAGGCAAATAATCACTGCACACTTTAATTACTTCTACAATCAACTACTATTAAAATAAAATGGTTTCAACAAAACGTAGGACAGTTCCGAAGCGTCTTCACCGCTCGATCACCAGGTTAAGAATGCCCCGACTTGGCGCGTGCTCCTTAACCTCGTAACCGACCGGAAACGCCCGACTCTGTCAAAGCGCGCCAACTCTAGTTCTGACAGTTGCCGCTAGGTGGCGTGCCTTGTTTTGTTGCCAACTTCAATTGCCGGATGCGACATATATATTAAGACTTACTCATATGAGATCCTTCAGAAATCTTTACTAATTATACTTACAGTGTTATAAAGCTGAAGAATTTATTTGGTTGAACGCGCTAATCTTAGGAACTTCTGGTTCGAATTGTAAAATTCTTTTATTTTATTTATATTTAACAATACAAGTAACAAATGACTCAAATGTAAACAAATAAAATCAAAATCAAAAGTCATTTATTCAAACTAGGCTGAGAGTCAGCACTTTTTGAACGTCAAAGTTACAAAAGACAGTCCCCCCAAAACGCCCGCCCTTCGACACTTCCTAGTGCTTTAGCTGGGAAGAAGAAGTGGCGGAACAAACTCCCCAGCAGCACAGCTGTCTGTTAAGTTAGAAGAACTTGATTCTATACAATATCGTGTAAGTAATTAATATTATAAAACAAAACAAAACATACATTATTCGCCATATGTCAGCTAGCACACGCCAATATACGAACAAAACATTGAAAAGTAAACTCAAGCTGAAATAAATAATAAAACAAAATCGTAAACAGAACGTAAAACTTAAATAAAGCCTCCAGGCATAAAGGGCGTGCCCGCTTACATATTCAACGACGCAAAATGATACATATACATACATTGATGCATATTGCTAAGTTGAAGTTACAATAGTTAAACTAGGACCTCCGGAGTAAAAATAAAATAACAGTTAATACAAATAACAATAACAAAAACCATGGTCAGCAAGTCGACCAGTCATAAAAAAAAACCAAGTCGACCAGTCTTAAAAATAAATAACATCACGCTAGAACCCCTAGGAGACGAGAAAAAAAAGTCACTAAAACGAAGACCTCGCACTGGCAGGCGATTCGTTGTGAGGGATGGTGGACGGCGCGCGGCGGTGGAACAAGAAATTTGACGCGTACGAAGTCGCGGGCTACTCAGAAATAAAATCAGACAAAAGACTAGATGTACCTACTATTAAAAATGATTTCATTGTGCACAGAAATTACTGTTGGTTTTCATAATGCGGTAAATTACAGAACTTACGTAAGTTTTACGAGGTGCCATAATATTGAGAACAATGGAAAGTCATTTTGTTTCCAAGAAGCAGTAGTGGTGCAGTGTTAATTTTATGTAATAGGTAAATGTTTTGTTTCTTGTGACGATTAAATACTATGCTGGAATTCTGAGACTTTTGATGACTGATCACCTTGGCTGGCAAACTGGTATTCCGGCCCCACAGAAGAAAAAAAAATTGCCAAATAAATAAAATTAAAGTATTGTAATGTTTGTATTTTCAAAATAACAGCTTTTTCTTCAACTCAGCCTATTGCAGTCCACTGCTGGACATGGGAGAGCCCATGCTGCGCCACAACACCCTGTCCTCCGCCTTCCGCATCCATCCCGTTTATCCCAGCCACGTTTTTGAGTTCGTCGGTCCATCTAGCTGGGGGGCGTCCCGTCTCCACTCCAGGACTCGTCTGTACCATCGGCCTTCGGTCCTTCGACAAACACAACCTGTTTACTCTGCAAGCTATGTCGGTGTATCTAGTTTTTTTCGGACAAGAACTTCTTTTTTTTTTACATATCAAAGTTTAAACGGTACTATGCCTAAAATATTAGTCAGTCTGTCTATCTGTTTCGGCTAATCTCTGAAACGACTGGCTGATAGCTGACGTTATAATGAGAAGCAAAACCAACCTTATGTTCCGTTTCATCATCATCATCATTACAGCCGTAAGACGTCCACTGCTGGACTTAGGCCTCCCCCAATTTGGGGGGCTTTGCCATAATCGCCACGCTTGGTAGGCGGGTTGCTGATCGCAGTATGGTGATAAAATGCATAGAGAACGCTGCTGCCCATTCTCTAGTAAGTCCCTTAGTCGCTTTTTACGACGCCCACGGGAAGAAATGAGGAAAGAAAGAAGAAAAAATATGTTCCATTTGAAATAACTTATTTGTTATTTCGGGTCGATAGAGTCGTTATGGAATTGGTTTTCTACATTATTTAGTGAAATAATTATTTATAGATTGTGTTCCAGTTACTTTGAGATTTTCTTTGTTTACTTGAACTCATAACTGATGGAGAATTTCGGAGAAAAGATAGATCATCTGTAGAAATTAAAGTCACCTGCATATTTTTCAGTTTTTTCCCTTGTTTTGTTAGTACGGTAAAATGCGAAGAATTAAATAAACCATATCTTCAAAGCATCTCGTATCTCTGTGTTAGTATTGCACAAATAAATATTGCTTTATTGTTTTACTCTCATTATTTTTACTGATTTTTATATATTTAAGAATGTGCAACAACATTTAGTACCTATTACTGGAATTTTGTACCCATAATTATGTGACTAGACCTTTTCCTATCAACGAACCCTTATGAAAATATCAAGTATTCCAGTATCCTGCATTTTTAATTGCATAACACACTGTCAATTGGAATCAGAAACATAATCCATTGCTTCACATAGTCGAAAAAAAAATCTGCTCAAGAACGTAAATAATCCAATGATTGTACTTGAACTATCAAAATGCTGATAGTGTGTGTTTTTGATACGCCTAGAGCCAAAACGTAACAAAGTAATACCTTTGCCTCCTTCAAATGCAGTCAACCTATTTATTTATAGACTTTATCTAAAGGCAATAATGAATGTCAGCTAAAATTTGCCATTTTATTGTTTATCGCGAGAAGTAATTATCTACCACAAGGTTATACTAAGTAGGCAGTGGTCACCGAATACTTAATACTAAGTTAGTTAAGTTTCGCAGAACTGTTCTCGTTCTCACATTATTTTACCGAAGGAGGACTGATGGATATTGGTTCGAATTCGATCGAAATTCTCACTAAAACGTACATTTGTATGCTTGACGCTTTCGTTGTTAACGACTCACGAAGAACCTTAATCAGTGTTAAACTCTTTCGGAATTATGAGTGTGGTGGACATATCGTGACCTCTTAAGTCAGTGTTCTTTCAGTTAATCTCAGCTAAAGATTAAAAAAATAGCAACATGGGTACCTGCGGCTGCCCCACTGTAAAGTTTTGTGTGAGTGAGCGAAATGGGCATCACTAGGTTTTATCCAGCTATTTTCGTTGTAAAATACACAGGAAGTACCATTAGCGTCTGTAGAGACGAGACGAGAGAAAATATTGACGCTTCAAAATATAACTTCTCCTTTGATATGTCCTAAATCTAAATATTATTGTCTGGATTCAAAATCAGAAGCAGATATTCCTAAAGTGTTTGTTTTTGGTCAATCAAACAGAAGTGGGGCCCACAGGCTAGTTCCTAATCTACAGTAGTGGAGCTCTTCTAGAATTTCTATGGTCAGTAGGTGAAGTAGGTTCGTAAAGAAAATAATGCTCTGATTTCTAAACACCGGCGCTACAGCTTGTTAGAATTCCTAAGTATAAACACTCATTTAAATTCCAACCCAACTGCTGGGCGCGGTGGACAGACTCGACCAGAATTTTTTGCCCCGCTTTTAAGAATCGAAAAGCGTGAAAGGAATCATTTGGCGCCATTTGAATTTGCCCGAAGCGTGTATTGGAAACGCCAGTTAGATAATTCCTATGAAACGAGCCACGAGTCTTCCATCATCGCACCTCGTCGTATTTATTTTTTAACGTCCGCGAATATACAAGTGTAGTGGGTTTAGCGGCATTCAGCCAGTCACCGCTCAGACAACACACGGTAGACATTCGCGCCGCGCGCAAGCGAACAGTTTTCCCGCCGCGAATTCAAAAGCGCACGTTCTGAATTCAAAGTTCCTCACCAGCTGTTGGTAGCTTTTGAAATAATGCCTAAAAAGAAATAGATTTCTAGTTTTTGCTTTAATTATTGCCTGGATCACGTGTAAATTGTGACTTCACGAACCACAAGCTTACAGTGTCTGTGTCATCGCGTACAAAAACCCTGTGATATTATTTTGCTGTGAAACGTTTACTTTTAAAAACTCTAGTGGGTCAAAACGTTTTTAATTTGACATTTCCGGTTTCGTGAAACGTTTTCGCGAAACGATAAACCAAAAAATTCTTTATGATAGGTCCATATATGAAGGTGAGTGTTTAAACGTTTTATAATTTATTTTTATTATGTGTGTAATTGTCAATTGTTCAAGGCTCGTGACGAGGTCTCTGACACGTTTGTGTTTTATGTACAATGCTGTAGAGACTGTTGTTGCCTGTCAAAAACAAATAGGCTACTTATGGAAATGTTTGAATATCACATTAGAGACAACACTATAATATAGGATACCTCAATATGGTAATTGACGTGGATCTTCTCTAAAATGACAGAAGTTTTTGTACGTTTTAAAACAGAGAGAAATATCATGAAATCGTTCAAATTTTCATTCAAAAACATTCACAATTCTTGAGTACACATCATGTGAATGATGAAGTCTTGTGCTAACTATTTATAAAAGTGAATTGAGCACGTAAACTATAACCTCAAACTTGTTTCGTCTATACGTGTTTGTTATATATTTATTCAATGAAAATGACGGCATTGAACGGTATTGGACTGCTTACTGATAAACTATAACTACCTAACTTATCCACATTGCATTGAAAAAATAAAACAATATTTTATCGCTTTAAAAGTGAATCTATTCAGTCTATTATGAATTTATGATTCTATAAACACTTTTAGAATCAGAAAATGATTCATTCTTTACAAAAGCGAACTGTAGTTTGGATACTTGTACTTATATACGTACGTAACGTAGTTTACGTTTTCTTATAATTTTATGCTTCCTGCACTATGACTAATAGAGGTTATTTATAGATTTTCACGAAACAGAAAGTTTGAAATTTAATTCGTCCGAAACAGCTGGTTCAGTTTTGATATGCACAATGCATAGCTTTGCATTCCTCAGGGAAATCATTTTCGTTTCTACAAATTATTTTGAACAAAAAATTTAAAGGATTTTAATTACCTACCATTGACCCCGTAGCTTATTCATAGTCTGTGTTGTAATAACATTTTTCAGGTCTCCAATTAAATCCGTTTTTCATATTAACTATTTGTCCATAATTGTTAGTCTTAAAACTATGTTATTCAATACTATAATCAAATCAAATCATTATTCATAATATTCAAAAATAGAATAATAAAATCAGTCATGTCCATAAAACCAGGCCACAAAACAAAACTTATTATTCAAGTCATCTTGACATACAGCTGGGTGAACTCTCCAGCACTGCAAATTAAATCAAATCAAATTATTTTGTTTCACATAAACCTAAAGTCCGTTCACACTTATTTTACCTCTGATTTTGCGTCATTGCAAAATCAAAGTTATCTTTGTTTTCATTCAAATATGGTTGCTATCGGGTTGCTGCTGTCACTGTTGTTAGAGGTAAAATAACTGTGAACAAACGGGCACTTATGAAACGTCAGATGCTAGGTAGGTACGCAATTGATTGACTCCTATGAACAAACCGACAAGAAACTCCTCAGTTATTATTTAAAAAAATAATTGGGTTTTACAATAGTTTCATGGTGACTCTGGCCTCTCAGAGTTCATCCTCATGATTCCGCAGGGCCTCTTCTGATCCATAGCAACAGAGAAGATAAGGTACAAATAAATATAAGGTGTTTTGAAATCACTGAGTGTCTGAACTAGATTTATATGCTTCTTGCAAATGCAGTTTACTTGGTGCGTATGTATAATCGTAGCATCTTGTTGACTCCTTGTATGATAAGCATTTGATAAACCTTTGATAACCGACTGGGTACTTATGCATGTTCTGGTATAGTTTCTAGATTGTTATGGAAGATAGCACAAGGTCTTATCTTTGGCCTATTTTGATTCCGTATTGAAACTGATAAAAAGGGCCGGTTACGTATTAAATAGGTAACTAAAACATGAAAATTGTAAAATTGTAAACGATGGTGGCGTCGCGCGTCGTGTGGAAATGAAATTAAAGAGAATGGAGAACAGGTGCTACTTTTGACAGGGTGGCAGGGTATCGATGCGCAGATTGTTACCATGAATTCCGTACATGATTCTAGAACCCCTAGATTTTTTCGTCGGTGATTTAAAAACAATATCTGTTCCACACATTTTGACCGCTACTAAAATTATTTTAATAACCGTCAAAAATATTCAAATCATCTGTTCAATTCATGGTTACAGTTTGCGCGTTGATGTTTCTGCCTTCCTGCATACTGAAGCTGAAGTTCAGATGTGTTCAATATCGGTAAACACATATTGTAGAAAGACGAGTTACATATTGTAGAATACTAGGACAGTGGATTATAATCTTCGATAATCCGTAGTATTGTCCTAGTGGAAATAATTTCTTCACGGAAGAAATCTTCGTTTACACAATGGAAAATAATTATCCGTAAATCTTAAAATGAAACTATAGGTACTCAACACCCTCGGGGTTCTTTGACACAATAACAGTCGCAATGGACAGTTCAACAACATTTATTACGTTATTTACATTGTTGAGCACACAAGCAAGATTAGCAATATCCTTCAAAAAATCATTCAGATTCTGATTGATAATATGTTACGCAATTAGGGAGCTAATAATATAAAAGGGAAGCCTTAAAATACGTGTTGAAAAGAATCTGCATAGAAAGATACCTAAATATTTGAATAAACGAATGACACACGATTTTAAGAACACGAAGATTTTACCAATCACTGTTCGAAGTAAATGACCCGCCTATAGCGTCATGGCATTTACTTATAAACTGTTGAATATATTGCATCACGTTTTTATGTAAAAAATAAATTGACCCGAATGTCGAAGACATTTTTCGAGATGAGAAAGAATCACTAGAAAAAAGTATACTCAAGATACCGGTTTTTTATATTATGTATGATTCATCGAATCGTTATATCGAAATTCGCAGAGTTGACCGTTGTGTTCGTCTATGTACCCATTCGCTATACCTATACAATGGGCCGTTTATTTTTATGGTCTTAAAATATATTCTATGCGAAAATCATCATTATTTTCTGAATGCTAAAGATGAAAATGGTATCCAAGGTTTTGGTTACAAGATAGGTACTTGGTAGTCTCCTCGTACGTTCAAAAGACCTTTGCAGTGTTATTGCAATTGTTGTCCCTTGTATCGAAATACGTCAATGTTGAATCCGAATCAGGAAATGATATGCGTGGAATTGAAGTTTATGTAGCGGATAATTTGGAAGTGGAATTAGGAACTGTATATGCAAGGGCACAATTTATTAGAAACCTTTTGGGAATTGATTTACTAGAGTTGCATCGCGCTGGTCTGTGGGAGTCTTAATCCATTTTTTGCAGCGATATTAACAATATTTGCTACATGTAGAACCTCATCTGTCCATAGGTAATAGATATAACTTAACTAAATTTAATTTGTCCGTTGTTATTACTACCACACTATAAAGTGCAAAAGGCTCCAGCAAACCATCAGATATTTTATTATATTCAATTTTATTAAGAATGTCTTAAAAACTGGATGTTCATGGTCGACAGATTTACGGAAAGCCCACGAATTCTTCATCAGACTTGCCTATTAAAGTCATTATCGATTACGCCGCACACGATCATATCAAAATCAACGGACCTTAAAATCACTCTATTTTAGGTCCATTTTTGAAATCTGATAGGCTGTCCTCCTTTCTGAAACTTAAAAGATAAATATTCGATATTCTCTCATCATGCTGCATCTACTTCTATCAACTTTTCGCCCTGCATATGCTTCCTCAAAAACCTTCTAGGCTCCAACTACCATAGTTCTTAATTCATGATATTTTAATCCAATACAGACTTAAATGATTGCAAACTATAAATCTTTATCTTCATTTTCTTAGAATTCGCATAGCGTTAGTAAAATTATTATTAAAAAAACATAGCAGGTAAAACCATTCGTACTAGACTTTGTTCTTTTATTGTGTTTTCAAGCATATTTGAAAAAGCAAATTCATATGTGCAATGCTAATAAAATACTTCGTTTCTGTAAACAGTCCAAAAATGCAAACACATTAGATCAAGTGGAACTCAAACTTAGAATTCAGCAAATCAAGGAGTATTATTCTTATTTTAGATTTTTTTCAACAAGCAAACACTATTAAATATTTCTTGGAAGAAGTAACACCTCGTATTATTTAGTAAGAGAGAGGATAGCATAAGCAGCCTATAATTTTCCCCCTAGGACACAGGCCTCCTTTCGAAGAGAGGGAGTGGGCCATTGTCCAAGCGGACTCAGTGCGGGTGACATGTCTTCTAGGCCATGCCGGTTTCCCCACGATGTTTTCCTTCACCGTTTTGAGAATTGTGGTGAAGAAATAATTTAGACAAAGTGAAGTGGCTATCAGAGTTCGAACTTACGATTTACAAGTCGGTAGTGGCGGCTTTACTATCTGTCCGCCACAGCTCCAGCTTGTAATCACCTAAACCAATGACTATTTAGGAGCTGAATATTTTGTGAAATTCAAGTTGACTGTCCCACTTATAAATCTAACTGAGTTGCAATTTGTACCTAATGCATTGCTAAAATAATTAGTCTTACATGGTTCAGAAATAATTTAGTACCTAATGACGTATTGTTATTTAGTTTCTATTGTCAAACTCAACATACCGAGTTCAATCACCACATTTGTTACGTAGCATTCAATGATTCCTTTAAAATTTATTCAACCATGTCCAATCTTGTCTATAAATCTTCAGACAATAGTGTCATGTGATGCTGAAGCTATGAATCAACATAAGTTTGACGGACAAGTTAAGTTTCAATACTTTAAACATTACATCACTCCCTGTTTCGCCTTGGTATTGGGCAGAGGTGTACCTATATAGTACCCCCATTTTACACAACAGGGGCGAACCTATTGCTATCGACCAGGCACAAAACAAAACTCTGGGCTGCTACTGAGAAATTCCAGATAATACATCTAATAACACTTTGTATGACATCGGATTGGAATCCAGGACCACATGCTCAGTACAAAAACGCTTTCCACCACTACACCAACAAACCCGACTTTCAATTGTCCCACAATAATCAACGATTGCAAAACTACGAGTCTTTGTCACCACGATCAAAAAAAGGATAAGCATTCAATTACATAATTTCAGCCACTAGCTCCCTAGCAATAAGGTTGAAATTCTTATAAATATTTAACATTCCAACAAGTCTGCTTGTGTAATAATTCGGATCACGCTTTGCATACTTCGGTGTTTCGTTCAGTACGGTAATGGCCAGTTAATCACTTGTGACATAACGCTAGTGTTTTACGTTGACATAACAGAGTAATTTAAATATAAAAGCAATGGCGATTGCCGATGCCCCTGAACCGCAAATTAACTTTATTTGAAACTGTGCCGCCCACGGTTCGGTTGGAGTAGGAAGCTATAATAATAGCCATGATTATCATTATTTCGACACTCATCGGTAGTTGCTGTAATACGCTGGGAATAAAATGCTGTTGAATTGTTATAAAAAATTAGGTACAAACTTCGAACGTACCTAAATGCGGTTTTAGGTAGCTGTTCAATTTAAAAATCACAATTTGCTCAAGGTGGATGCGCCAGGGTTCATTCGTGCCAGCCGAAAGACGTCCACTGCTGGACATAGGCCTCCCCCTATTTGGGGGGGTTTACTTTGACATTTTGTTCCATTCGGCCTTGTCGTACTATATGACCGACAACACATACCAAAACTGAACGTGTCGTTGCTGCCTGGCGGCCATGCTTATTACTCTTACAGCTATATTAAGTGTTCCGTAGAGCACAAAACCACTGTGTCAATATAAATTTTGTTTACATTTACACTTTTTGGAAAGTGTTAAGTCAAAATTAAAATAAGGAATTTACTTTATGAAAATAGGCTGTATATAATGTAATAAATATGATATGTACATTTGTTTTATGGAATAAATAAACTATTTAAAGTGAAATAACACTAAGTACATATTTTGACTTTTTCTGATTTTTACCATGGCAGTTAGCGTGTTAATCGCCACGCTTGGCAGGCGGATTGGCGATCACAGTATGGTGGTAAAATGTATAGAGAACGATGCTGGCCATTCCGCATTGAATCTCTTAATCGCCTCTTACGGCACCCACGGGAAGAGATGGGATGGTGCTATTCTTTACGTCCTGCCACACGGGACGCGCCGTGGTAGTCCGCGTAATTCAAATTGTGTTACGTTTTTTTCAATTTGCAGGTCTACATGAAAAAGTCATTTAATCGGATTGAATGAAATTTAAGGGTTGTATTGATAACATGAATGATTGTGCTGCTGGGGAGTTTGTTGCGCCACTTCTTCCCAGCTAAAGCACTAGGAAGTGGTGAAGGGCGGGCGTTTGGGTGGACTGTCTTATGTAACTTTGACGTTCAAAAAGTGCTGACTCTCAGCCTAGTTTGAATAAATGACTTTTGATTTATGATTATAATTCTGAAAAAATCATGTTTGATACTGTAGCTAATCATATTTCAAGCATAGCATATAACCATTAGCATATAACTTAACACTAACCTGCCAATAGTAAAAAACTTCAGAAGTTAGAACTTCGCAGCCAACCTTAACTTATTTTCATAGGATGCGTATTTTTCACCTTAATTCAATTATGCATCGTAATGAATAGGTATTCTTGGAATTCAAAAAGGTATGTTAGGTGCTGCAGGTATGAAATCGCATCATTGAACATCATGGTCACTCAAGGTTGTTTAAACTAGCAATTAATACCTAGGCGATGATTAATTTCAGACTGGCTGGCTCACAACGTGCCACATGTGGACATGGCACGTCTCGCTACGGTGATTAAAACTATAGTCGTTTAATTAACAGACGGAAATCATAAATTATGTAGCTATATCTAGGTATCTGTCCACTTATTATGGTCCTAGGTTCCGGAGCCCCCAGATCATTCCGTTCCAGCTCGTCCCTTGCTGCTCTCTCCCAGCGATGCCCTAAGCCGAGGTCCGTACTCCACAGAAAAAACTTAAGACTAGACCGACTACATGCTAAGGGTATCCCCTTTAGCAAGTAGTTGCTCTAGTCTTAAGTTTTTAAGTCCTGGCTGGAGGCCTCAATTTATTAAGGTAGCCACAAGCAAGTCCGTTTAAGCAGCAGTGTAGGGGTCTACTAGGACCGATGCCTGCCGGGGTCGCGTGATTGTTCGAAAGAGATACCGTGACCCTGGCACATGGGCAACTGATGGAACACGGGTGGGTTTTGATTTCCCATCCTGAAAAAAAAAAAAAAAAAAAAAAAAAAAAGCAACCGACAACGTCATAGGTTGACCTGCGAGATGTCATTAAAGACAAAGGAGCCGCCCCAGACGTTACTTATTTTCAGAATAAAGTATTTAAAACTTATTTTCACACTTGGAAAATTGTCTGTTAAATAGAAATAAAAAGAAAAGTCGTAACCCCCAATAATTGAATCTATATTATAAAGAAACCCAAAAATGATAATGTTTGAAATTTCAGAATGAAATTGATTTAGGAAAAAGCGCCAGGGTAACTCCCGAAATTCCAATTTTCTTACGTTTTTTTGCAATTAGCTGGTTAATGTTAGATTATATGATGATTAAAATTTTTCTCGCGACCGTAACAAACGAGACTTTAAAAAAATATATATATTTTCAAGTTATCAATACACCCCTTTAAATTTTTATCATTTAATCCCATTCGATGACTTTTTCATTAAATATACAACCTGATGCTGACATTCTTCGATGGGTTCCTGTTCAGGATAAAGCGGGAGGATACGCCCGGGTGTTTCCATTGTGAGGATCGTCTGGAGGACACGGTGGCCCTGCCTGGGCGGAGCACCGCCGTGTCCTCGTGGAGGCGATCGGCGGCGACGACCTCTCGCGTCCAGCCTTGGTGCGAGCCATGGTACGGAGCGAGAGGGAATGGGAAGCCGTCACCTCCTTCTGCGAAGCAGTAATGCTCGCGAAGGAGGAGGCGGGGCGCGTGAGGAAGTGGCAGTCACTGCGCCCTCACGTCCCTAGCCACCGCAGGAAGAGACGCCCCGGGCGTCGGGAGTCGATAGCGGACTCCCAGCCACCGTAGGCGCGAGCTTGCGGGTGGCGAGCAATGGGTAGCCCGCCGCCACTGAGCCCACGTGATGGATAATGGCCCACTCCCTCTCGTTGAGAGGAGGCCTGTGTCCTAGGGGGAAAATTATAGGCTGCTTATGCTATCCTCTCCCGGCCACCGTAGGCGCGAGCTTGCGGGTGGCGAGCAATGGGTAGCTCGCCGCCCGGTAAGGACCAGGCTCGGGTCGACGGCGCGTAGTGTTCCACGCGCGCCTCAAAGAGATGTCAGGAGCAGTGTAGGGGTCTACTAGGACCGATGCCTGCCGGGGTCGCGTGATTGTACGAAAGAGATACCGTGACCCTGGCACATGGGCAAATGATGGAACACGGGTGGTTTTTAGTCAGTAAAAGTCTGACACGCCCTCCCGCTCCGCCCAGAGCGGGAGAAGTCATTTGATGATTTACCATCCTATAAAAAAAAAATGTTGACATTCTACATACGTATGCCTACTTTATAAGAACTACAATTATGTAGGTAACCACAAGGATGTCAGTCACGTACTGCTAAAGCATGACTTTTAAGGAAACATTTGCCACACATGTTGCTAAGCTAAATATACATAAATTCCTCATTACGAGACCAATAGGAATGGAAAACACAAAATATAAATAGTGCTTACGATACTTAGTAAAGAATTGCCATCATCGTTTACCATAAATATATTGAACTGAGCCCAAAATACGGTACTTGTAAAACAGTTGTCCATATTTATAACCGTATCTAAAGTTTATATTTAATTAATGTATAGATTAAACGTGGCGCCGAAACAGTCCACAGATCGTCTGACGCAATCCTAAAATAAAAACAATACAAGTCTGGAAAAAAACTATCTGGTCGAACCATTAAGATATTGGTTAAATACTGTGTGCAAATGGCTAAAATTCAAAGAACTATAGCAATATAATGATGTTGAAGACGAGGAAACTATGCTTCGGAGAGCACCACAATGGTGTAGGTGTTACAAAACCTAAGCTAGTTTTAAACTGAGCTAATGTGTAGGAGTCTGTTGACATCATTCACCCTTTTTTTCTATTTCACTCAGCGCAGTTTAACATTATTTTACTTCTGTACGAGTATGTAGGTTTGTACAAACGCTTTTACACGTCAAACAAATTTTCCAAACTAGATGAGGTCGTTGTTTCCTATCTGACTACTCTGGGAAAAAAGGCCGAAACAAACTCAGAGATCACAGTCTCTTTTAAAGTCCAGACATAAACTTGATCAGATCATGTGGACACCACGTACATGAAGTGGTTTTTTGAGGAAATAACTACAGAGATTGAGTAGATTTATCCAGCCAGTATTCATCCAGTTCAACTCAGAACTCGAAGCTCAACGATTCGTCGAATAATACCAAAAAACGGTGAGAAACGATTGTGTTAGAACAATTTCCATTATCATAGGAATTGGTCCTCTACAGCCGCGTCGAGTCTGTGGGAGCCTGGAGATAATGTTTTACTACGAAGGACAAGATTCTACATGAGTCTCAATATTGCTAAAATACTCAAACGGCCAATATAAAAACAAAAATTTATTCAAAATACACGTCTGACCAAAATAAACTTATAACCACGCGCAGTGTCAGAGGTTAGAATTCGGCGTGGGTCAGAATAAACTAATAAAGTAATAACAAAACCACACATGAATTCATACTATACTAGTATTATTAAACTAAATAGGTACCTATCAGCATTGATAAGTAATAATTTTTCTCTGCCATTGGATACGTTATCGAAGGGCACTCATGTTAAACTTTTTCCTACATAAACGTATTTGGTTAAAAAATACTTGCGGTTTTTACCCGTTTCCACATAATTAAGTGCTATTTAGAGAATACAAAATATGTTAAAAGTGGTTAAACAAAGTTTAGCTTTGTTCCATACATGTGTATCCACGATTCCACGCCGAGCTATCCATTACTGTATTTGTTTATCAAAACTTTATGCACAAGTAAAATCATACTGTACCAAAGCGGACTTAATTTCTGAGGCAATGAATGTGTGCGTGTGTGTGTGTGGGTTAATGGATGTGTTAGTCTGATAGATAGCATCCTCTTTATTATGTTCTGTACACCATATAAATTACAGCAGGCGTAGCATGACCAATTCTATGTCTATTCTACCAAGAATAGACAAATTTCTTTCTATCCAACTTGACCTTCTTCTGCCCAAGCACGAGGCAACCCGTAGACTCGCGTTGGTATGTACACGGTTATTCTTTCCATAGCTAAGGATTTTTCGTTTTTTCGTTAAATAGTCATTCAATGGGATTAAGTGATCTTAGACTATTGTTTTGATGATTTTAATAACTATAATTTTGTCAAAACGATTCTACTCCCAAGTGTCAAAAGTCTGCCAGGGTCGCGAGATTTGTTCGAAAGAGACAACGTGGCCCTGGCAACTGAAGGAACACGGGTGGGTTTTAGTCAGCAAAACTCTGACACGCCCTCCCGTTCCACCCAAGAGCGGGAGACGTAATTTGATGATTTCCAAACCACAAAAAAGAAGTGTCGAAAGTAGAGAAAAATTGGTCATTATGAACTGCTTTTGTTTATTTTATAATAGTTACATAATTTTCAAAAAAATCTACCATCTTAAGCAAGGCGATGTTAAAACTCAAAAGAAGTCTATGATGGCAGTCCATCTTAAGAGCTTAAAGATGGTAAACATTTTTCTACAATCTGTCAGTTCGTATACTCTTCCGTTGACAAAATCCGTTTCTATTGTGGTCATGCTACACGTGCAGATATACATAAATGTAGAAATTTTACAATAGGTGACACAATGGCCGGTTTTATCGCCAAAAGCAATCTTTTAAAGACAGTCTTCGGATAGACTATGGAAGAAGGAGAGACAATACTACAGGTAATCTGAATTACATGTCATAGGGAATATCCTGTGCCATGTTACTTAAGTAGGAAATAACAGCTGCACGGTTCGATAGAGCAAGTTAAGCTTCCATTGCCATGGTTGGACCGCAGATGGGTGAACATTTTTACATACCAAAACTGCTCCGTGGCCATTGGTCCCCACTCGGCTGTCATTCATGGTTCTTTGACAATCGTGACGGGTCGTCAGAAGCCCAACAGTCCCACAACAAGTCTTACCAAGGAGTAGAGCATTCGATAGGTAGTCGCTCTATGTAAAATACTGGTATTCACTTGCTCCCAGTTAGACTGGAAGCCGACCCAACATAGTTGGTAACATTTGATGGATAGGTATCTATACTATAATATTATAAAGCTGAAGAGTTTGTTTGTTTGATGGAACGCGCTAATATCAGGAACTACTGATCCGAATTGAAAAAATCTTTTTGTGTTGGGTAGCCTATTTATCGAGAAAGGCTATAAGCTATATAACATCACGCAACAACGAAGAGGAGCGGAGCAGTAATGAAAAATGTTGCAAAAACGGGGAAAATCGCACGGGTAGGCGATTGGACGCGACGGGAAGGGTCGGGGGAACAAGAAATTTAACGCGGACGAAGTCGCGGGCAGAAGCTAGTTATTGATATAATAGAGATCTAAAAGTAGTTCCTCAATAATTGACAACAATTTCAGTAAATTTTTACATGTGTAATTTTAAAAAAATTGCCGTCCCTATTGAGCCAAACTAAATTCAATCTTATTGTAAGGATTTAAGACTGAATTTCAAATGCATAAAGCAATGATCAACACAATTTTATTAATAACTACAGTTTAGCTTTTAAAACAATGTTTTTGGATATTGTTTTATGATTTCAACTCGTGTATTATGCGCCTTGCGTAAATTATGTTATATATTGTTTATGCTCTTTTTAACTCAATTCCTTCTGCACTTGGCTGTTCCGCTGCCATGCATCAGACACCATCGTTCAATCTCAACGGGCGTTTCAATTAATGTCTATTACCATTGCTGGTATGTACAATTAACTAGATATTCTTGGCAATTCACAAGCACTGGAACGTTTGACCTTACGTCTATTTCATTCGACCATTCATAGTCTGTTATACTACAGAGTTCGGAGGAATCAATCACGCTCAAATTGACTCTGATAACAATATTTTTGGGTTTATTTTGTGTTTAAATGCGTCAGAGATTAACGCGTTTTTACGTGATGACTGCTTTAAATGGTAATAAGAGCAGACACAGGGTAACTGGATGATTGAGATAATAATGTTGTACTGTAGATGACATTTTTGGGTTTCGACTGAAAAATGATCCGAAATGAATAATTTATCATCATTATTTCAGCCGAAACATGTCTACTGCTGGACATAGGCCTCCCCCAAAGGGGAGAGAGGTTACCATAATCGCCATGCTTGGCAGGCGGGTTGGCGATCGCAGTTTGGTTGTAAAATGCATAGAGAACACTGCTACCCGATCTCTAGTAAGTCCCTTAGTCGAATTTTACGACACCCACGGGAAGAAATGGGGTGGTGCTATTCTTTAAGTCCGGCACCACACGAAATTAATAACTGTTGGTTGTTAATTTCTTCCTTTTGAACTCTCAGTAAATTCGTATCTCTAATCTCTATGTAACTTTGTTTACGTAGTCCCACTGCCACACGCTAGTTTAACTTCTTTTCAATTTCACCTTTTCAATATTTATCACAAGCAATTTTACTTGCAAACTTTTCAAATTTCACTTTGTTTACGAACTGACTAGACATATTGAAATTGAAATTTTTAAATAGAGTCACCAGACCGTAATAACTTTAAAATTTTTACTGTGTTATTCCGTTTTTCATGGACCTAATACAACTTACGTAAACAAGCAGTAACGGTTGAGAACTTAGATAATCGAAAAAAGTATGTATAATTTTATAATAGTGTGATTTATCAAACTACAATCGATTTTCAATTTTAACTCTACAAAAAAAGAGTCCATAGTTACTAAAAAATGTATGACTAAACAAAGACATCGTTACATAAAAGAGCCACCAACCACAGCTTAGCAACCAATGATATGAGAAAGAGGCACTCTAGCAACAATAATCTTAGCAAAGGTTCCCATCCTTTATCTGAAAGTTGTTGGCAGTCAGATGATACGTGAACAATGATGCAAGTAATCCGAATACTTGTAGATACACCTAGTATCATGATTTGAAAGATATATATGTCATCGGCAAATGACACCCTAGCAACGATTGAAGCATTGCCAGTAAGTTGTAGTTTGTAAACTTCTCATATTTATTTCAAGTCTGCATTAAAATGGTCGTCATTTAATTTCTTAATTACATTTACAATATAAATTTGAATTCCAACTTAAGAAATATGGTTTTTTTGAAGTAGTAAATAAAGTACGTCTAATCTTGTATTAGATTCCAATGTGTCATGTGGTTCCATATACAAAATAGCCGATTTAAATGCCCTAATTGTGTCAGTGATTAGTGAATCAATTATTCAATTATGAATGAGTCGTTACCACTTTATCGTGAACCAGTTAATTCTGGGGCCAACGGTCAGTATATGTGTTCGTGGAACGAATTCACGAATCCGCGGAAATAACCTTATTCTTGAGAACAGCGAGAACAGAAAGGAGAGAGTGAAATTGCACTAATAATACAAGTTCGTTGGCTTCCGCGTTCATGGTCTGGAAACTGTGATGGCCAGAAATCATGTTCCAAGAACTGCCAGAAATCAGAGAAATTTTCCTTTGATTAAGGTCGCAAACGAAATACGTCAGTTTCCAAGTATAACTTCCGGCTTTTCTGCCAACATTTCTCTTTTACTGAAATAATAGTTGAATGATCTTATATTATGGTGATTGAAATATAGATGACAAGCGTCACTGGACGTGTTTTATGTCGTGTATCATTAAATTTTGTGCCAGAGCAAATTAATGTCTAACATTCGGAGGACATCCATAAATATTATTTTTGTTAGCGTTTAGCCAACGTTTTCGAAGTAAGATAACTGAAGTAATATGATCAAAGTAAAAATAACTGGTGACGTAACGTTTATAGCAGTGATTTTTAACTCATAGTCGTAAATATCGACTGTCTACATAATGATATTTTATCAGCACATAAAACTATTTTATGGGTCATTAAATATTTAGAGTCTCCACTAATATGAGAGGTGTTGGTTTAATAGTTTGGTCATTTCCTTTTCAGTTAAGTAACTTTCAATGCCAGTTCAGTTTGGTCAGAATACACGGATTGTTTCTTCAAGTTTTTGAATCTAGACTTGTCGTACGCACGGCGACAAATCAAGCGTTACATTTCCAGTATAAGCTGACTACTCCATATAGGAAAAGTCTTCACAATGCGAAGTAAGCTAAAACTGAAATTGTATATAATGTAGCTTGATATGTAGCCGTGTGTGCCTAAAGATAAATTACAAAGATATTTCAATCGAATCAATTCAAAGTTATAAATCGTGGCTTCATTTTCGTTTCAAATGCTGGCCATAAAACTTTTATTCGCAAATAAAAATCGCTTTACTGATCGAAACCCCGAAATACTGAAATAGCATCACGTTGTGACCACCGGTATTCCTTACACATTCTGATTGAAGCTCCTTTGACTTCTTAGGTTTGACCGTATTCTAAACATCACACAGATGTATGAAATGGAATCCATTATTTACTTGAATGGAGAGTTTTTATTTTTATATAGTGAGTTTGAATTGGTAATTTAGGTTACCCACGTAGTGAGTTGGTGAGTGACATTCGCTAATTTGTTTCGCACTACTAAATATGTGAAAGTGTACAGTTTAGTGATCCAAATACACATGTGACTGAACTTGTCGCTAGCGTCACAAAACATCTCGTTAAAACCACATGACTGGACAAATTGGACGATACTAACTTTGAGAGTGGCTAATTTGGACCGACAAAATTGAAACTATGATTAAATATTATGTCGCTGTTGAAATATTGTAACGTTACACCCGGACATTTTTGATAAACAGACCGCTTTTTAATTTTGTTATGAGCTTTCTGCGTATTTTTGTCTACAACCATCTCGGTAACCAGCGCTTCTTTTGAATTTGATCCAAAGATCTTGTAGGTACATGCTCTTGGTTAGTCATCTTTTGAAAACTTTTTTGATACGGTTTCTGCATTAACATAAATTAAAACAGTAAGGTCGTCTCATTGTAATGTCTTGAGTTTTTGCTTTGACATTAGATCCTAAGATCTTGTAGGTAAATGTTCTTGTTCAGTCATCTTTCGAAAACATCTTTGGTTCGGTTTAATTTTGCATTAATTAAAACATTGAGGATGTCTCTAGAATTGGTTTTTCTATTGTTTTCTTTCATGAAGGTCAATAGGAGTTCATGACATAATTATTTCTTCGAACGTGTCATAGATTGTGTACAACAAAAACAAAACAATAACACCTCCATTAGGTTTTGGCAGTTGTCTTTCTTAATGAAATACACTCATTAAGAAATAATTGCCGAAGATAGACGACGCAACGCGGTCGGCTCAGAAAGCGGTAGCGAGACGACATAGATGCGTACCGCGACTGGTTTGAGGTGGCGCGGAATAAGAGTTCTTGGAAAAAAATGGGGGTGACATTTGCCCAGCAGTGGGACAGTATAGACTGAACAAAAAACAAATACAAAAAAATACTACTGGTATTTATGATAATTGTTTATAACGCTGCGTGATCACATTGCTGATTAACACGCCTCGCGTTCATAATACTATTGTGCTGAGTTATCTGGATCTCTATGCAGATAGCTATGTAAATAGTGCAGTAATGGCAGTCTTAATTGCATCCTTAGGCATGCCTCATCGTTACCTGGCCAGAGGTGAACAAAGACTTATTAAGTACGACTCGTGATGTGTGGTAGAGTCTTAGAGATCCTTAGGTTTAATTTTATCAGCATTTTTTATTAGAATAGTATGGAGACTTATAATACAGTAACACCCGTAGGGTAATTACATAGCACACTTTCTGTAGGAATGGCTCTCATTTTTACAATTCTACAACATTCATTGCCCTATCCACACAAATTCCAGACAAATGTTTTGAACTTCCAAAGTAATGAATTAGCTATACTTATTCTTCAAAATGTTTCAGATTGTGATGCATTTAGGGTGCCGATTTCTTAATTTAGAATGTGCAGTTAAACAGTTGTTCAAACTCTTAATTATGGTTATTCAATTTCATCATAGAAAAAAAAACTATTTTTTTTAAGTAATGCTAAAACAGAATTTGCTAAGTTTTTAACTTCAGCAGTCAGCACACATCAATCTGAATCGTTTTGAAGGATGTTACTAATTGCTGGGGTCGCGTGATTGTTCGAAAGAGATACCGTGGCCCTGGCATATGGGCAACTGAAGGAACACGGGTGGGTTTTAGTCAGTAAAAGTCTGACACGCACTCCCGCTCCACCCATAGCGGAAGAAATCATTTAATGATTTCCCATACAAAAAAAAAAAAGAAAATAAAAAGAGGATGTTACTAATCCATTACTTCATTGGTTCGGAAAACGTGTGTACTAAACAACATAAAAAACGCAATGAATGTTGTTAAACTGTCAAAATGAAAGCCATTCCTCCTGTTAGTGTGTTACGCAATAACCCTCCACAGTGTAAGTCTTTGACACATTAGAGATTGAACTCGACAGAACAAAACGCAGTAGAAAGTACCTAACTACGATGTTGATTAATTGGTTTTATTAATGATATTCGCCAATGGCCAAGTCTATTAAATATAATAGACTTGGCCATTGGCGAATATCATTAGAATTATTTAAGCTAATAAGTGTGATCTACGTCTGGGTAGACTATTTGTAGACTTAATTCCAATTTTCATACATCAGCTTACAGTATGCGTTCTGAGAACATTAATAGTTGCACGTGACGTCCATACTATAACATTTAATAGAAAATATAGCACGTTAGTGTATAGAATAGTAAAACATCAGGAATACTAATACAAGGACTGACTGATTCATAACTTTTTCTTTACTTCCTTTTGGCTTCGGCGTAGACCTCATTATCATATAGCATACCATTAGGCATTATAGGTAGTGTATGCTGTATGAGGTTGGATTCTAGTCTATGGGTGATAAGGTTTAGTGTATACAATAATAATGGATTGTAGTAAATTATTGCGCTGAAGCCATGGGGTGAAGAGTTGAAGAACCATCAAATATATTGGCTAATTTATTCACGTTACACCTCTTAGGTGGTATAGTCCTCTAGACCGTATTTCGGCTATGGCGGCCAATCTTAACGAAGACTAGCCATCGACGCGGGAGATGTTATAGTGCACATGTGTGTGCGCAGATTCAGGAGCACTCGATTCTCCCTCACTCTCATAGTCCGATGGGACGGCTATCGTACACGACCGGAGAAAAATCTCTTTGGTGGTACAACACTGCCGTCACTACTGCTGATTGGTCGCCACATGTCTGTGATAACGTTATTGAATAAAAGTATATTATTATTTTGCTATGGTGCATTTCATATTCTATACAAATACCCAAACGACCTTTACCTATCTCTCATCCTGAACACGGCCACGTAACAATACCATTCAAAATTCCAACGTTTCTTGAACATTTTACCATTAAAGGTAAGAGTTTATTCAGTCACAGTTAGGTACCGACTTAGGTACGTAATTAACCAATAAGAAATTAACGGCTTAATCGAATGCAAAGAATTTAATTAACGGCTTTTTGTAATTTCAATTATTGTTTTATTCGAGTCGCTTACAAAGTCTACGAAGTCATGATCAAGAGAATGCCTACTTAAGATATATAATTTATTTTACACATATAAAAAAGTGCATATCTTAGGCAAAATAAAATGTATAACCCGTCAATTAATTGCTCATAAAAGCAGGCCCTTATTAACCCATGTTTCAATTGAACAAGTTTTTACCATTTATCCATAAAGAGTAGTGTGGAATTGAACATGTATTTTATAGAAGCAATAAGGACGCTTGAATTCTTGCCCTAAATTATGATACTTCAAACCGGTCTTGTAGGACAGGATCTGATAATGAATAATAACCAAGATAAGGTCTGCTCATTGTTGCAAGTTCCCACCGGCGCCGTTTATCACTCTTGTCATGTGATAAAGGGTTAACTATCAAGTTTTTGCACTGATTAGTCATGTAGTTATTAAGTTACTTGTTCACCTCAGGTGTGTTCGTAAACTGAGATAATTTTGCATAGTTTATTGAAAAACATAATTGGAAACCTCGTTGTAAGTCATATTGTAAACGAATTTAGGGACTAGATGGGTTATTTTACGAATTGTTTTGATATATCCTAACCTGATTGCTGCGTTTATTTCTTGGTGCTAGTGACCTCATTCCGAAAACGCTTTAGAGTTCACGTGAAAAACATTGATATATAAAAGCTTTAGCCCGGAAGAACATTAATCAGGTAGGTTCGTCGAAATCTCTGGAAGATCAAAGAGTCGGCTTGTATTTCGGCCAATATTTGGACGTTATATGTCAGAATACATCAGTGATATCAGGGCAGTGGTATCAGTCCATGATTCAGCGTGTGACTGGAGCATTGACCCACATTCGAGCACCGCGGGACACTTGGCAGTCGCGTCGGTTTAAAATACGATCAGCCGCCATGTCGTTGGGTGGAATGAGCCACAGCCGACCAGTGTAGGGTTACTCTAAATTTGAATTAACATACGGTGATACGCGAAACGAGCATGTTTCATTGGTTTCAACTGTAGGTAGTTGAAACCGTTCTGCTCTATATATTTCTGTCACACGTGTCAAATCTTCCCAGTTTATTTTAAACATTCCTATAAATTATTGTCCTAGACGTTACATAACGTCTATGCATAATACGGTGAGTTGTACGTATAACTACTATAGTTGCCAACGTAGAAATTTTCCGATATACATAAATTCACATTAATTGATTGCCGGTAGCCGCCATATTGTTTCTTGAAATAATTCATGTTAATGTAATTCTGCATACAAAATGAATTTGTTCCACGTATAGCTCGAAATAACTATTCTTTTTCTATATTTAAAAAGAGACAAACTCATCGTCATCGTATTACTCACATTTACTGAACATCTTATTACTACATACATTGTCTTTCCACAAGGAATTTCTGAGAAGACAAATTGTTTGTTCTCTTTTCTTTAATAGCCACACAACTTAATCAGACAATAAAATTACATTTACAATATTTTATTCCTTTGTTTTGTTGTCAGTTGATACGTATATAGGTAAGTGTATAAAACCAGGGCATTATGCTATTAAACATAGTCGTAGTATTCAAAAACAAAATGGTTTATTTCATAACTAGCGAACACCTGCAAACTATATTTTTATCCACATTGCTTCAGTCTATTCTCTATGTACATATATTAAAGAAGATCTACGCAAAAAACGAGCGGTAGAATTGCAACTTGTGTACCACTTTCTCTACTTACATATTATAGAACTCATTAGGTACAGTCGCCACCAGGTCAAGCTACCCGAAACTGTCAATTTTTCCCAATGAACCTTGAACCTAATGCTCTAGAAATAAAGTCGAAAATCTATCAAAGAAATCTGACAGATTGTAGTAGCTTGATGTGTTGGCGTCTGTACATGTTTCACTTTTGCGAAATTACTAGCAATAAGAGCAATTATACTTAACTTCAAATCACAGTCCGTATAATATTTTGAGCAGGTTACTTACCGAGAGAAACTCATACAATACTATGTACCTACCTACCTTATGTAATATTTTGGCTTCAAGCCGTGAAGACGATATGGTTTTTGCTGGAACTGCAGATTTACTTTAGTCGGTTCATATTTACTATTCAGTATGTCTACGTCTACGTACCTATACTTTTAAATGTCAACACCACGCAAAAAATATTCAAGTTCTTCGGTGACAAAAAGTCTAAACGACTAACGATATTGTTTGTCTCATTCAGTACACAACACACGACAGACTCCAAATAGGAACAATCCGGAACACATCATCTATAATTTACGTCTATTATAATGAATTTACAATCATCCTATAGAAATCATTTGATTGAACCAGGCCTCGGCACGCGAAATCAAATTGCTGCGTACTTTTATAGTACATTTGATTGCGAAATAGAGGCAGATAACTATACAATTATGAGCCAACTTTCTCATCGTCTGTAATACCTATAATTTACAAGTGAAAATTTCTAAAAGCCAATTAGCATTTCAGCTTCTAAATTTTGTCGACTTAATTAACAGTTAGGCCACCTAAAAGTATGTGTACCTTTTAATTAAGACTAGCTCTGCTTGTTTACACTTCTCTGGCTAACGAGGAACAGCACCTTTCTCTTCAAACAATATCACAATATTGCTAAAGAACATTATTTAGAAAGGCATCTTCTGTTGTTTTAGTGGCATTTCTGCAAATCAGTTGCAGTCAGTTACTTGAAAGCGTTTTAATGTCCGTCATACAATCTGTTTATTGCATATAATTCCACATATACGGATTTCAGTAAAAGTAAAAGTTGGTAGACATTTTTATGAAAGTATATTTTGGTACTCACTTTTGAATGGATCAATCTGCATTGTTTCACATTTACATTCTACATGTGGTTCATGTCTTAGCAAATGAGGCTAGTTTTTTTTTTGCAATTCGTTCGTAATTTCATAGTGTTAACACTTTCTTTTTCTTTTGTTCCAGTGTCAACATTTCTACCCCAAACATTATGATTTACAAATGGATATTATGATAAGAGTGAAGTGCTGTCAAGAAACTAAAAACCCAAAGTGACGAAGTGCCCTGTAGGTGTCTGTTGTGCTACCGTTCCGTTGCCTTCCCTTACCTATTTAGTGCTCAATATGTCTGACAAGACCTCGTCGTCTGTCGGCCCGAGGAGCTTCGAGACGATCTCTGAGGAGGACCTCACCGCGTCGCCCTGGGAGAAACTGTTGGGAGAGGTGAACACTGCTGTTCCTACGATAATAAAGACTAATGTGTCGAGTACAACCATCTCTCGATGCGGCGAGGAGGTGTCTGCGAACCCTCAAGCCGAGGAGGATCTGGAGGGAAACAAGTTGAAGCGATCCAAGAGCCTTAATCAGCGAAGAAATAGCAGCGGCCTTCTCGCCTCGATCCCGAGGCAGCTGAGGAACTCATTGCGAGGAGTTCGGAGTGAACCTTCGAGCGTCAAGGACGTGCCCACGACCAGGAATGACAGTTCTCTCAACCTTCTTCTTAGGTGAGTCTTCGTTTTATATTTAACATTCAAGTAATTGCAAATCAATCTTTTTGCTAAAGTGGAATCATATCCAAGGTTCCATCGATCAATTGTTTTGTGAAACGAAAGGGTATATATCTTGATTTATGTTCTTTGCAAGTTGACGTCATGCGCGACGAGTGCAAAGAAATATCGCAAATCAAATAGATTTACACAATTTGATACGGCTGACTCTTGATAAAAAGGGGAAACACATAATGTAACCCAATGCTGAATGTACAATATTTTCGATAACGCAAGATATAATTTTCATCTATGTCAACGTTTTCTCAATAAAAGCAAACTATAAAATTGAAAGGATGGGAAATCAAGTGGAAACATATATGCATCTACGTAAACAGCTTAACTTTCGAGACCTTTCTATCAGCTTTAATAACATAACAGTCCCGTCCAGATTAAATTGATAATCTAAAACGATGCACGAATGACCCTTACTAAGTGCCCTTGAGCCTGCAATTATATGTATATTGTCACGTGCCATCGAACTCCATGGAAGAATTTCATTAGAAAATACATGGCAGGTCAAGAACAAATCACAAGGCTTCGTCTGACTCCCCCCTTACCTCCACATCGCCATAATTACCATCAAGTAGAACTTTTCCATCTAATTGCAACCTTCATGGTCGGAAATACGTGAGGCTTCGCACTGATGGCTCTTAGAGATGCAACTTGACCTACAGTCTATCGCTGTCTGCGCTATTTTAAGGAAAATTCATTAACTGAGACAATGTCAGGGTCTAATTAGTGCTGCAGATAAAAAGGTTTTTCAGTAATTTATCACTTTGTTCAATGATGGTTGAAATGGTGAAGAAGACGTCATCAAATACGAGCTAGGCACTTTATTCTTCGCTCGTATCAGCCCGTCAATCTATCAACACGCTATCAATAAATCTACAACACACGTGATCAATATTATGGGGCTATAAAACACTGTGTAATTTGATAGTTATTCATTTGCAAGTCGATAATGAAACGTCATAAAAGTCAAGAATGGGTCTTCCGTTTATAAATGTTCATCAGTTCCTAATAAAAAGATTTTTACCGATAACTTTCTCGTATGCAAAATGGCAAAGGAAGCGGACGTCCTTATTTAAATACGAATTGCAGGAAACAAGGCGCCCGTGTAGACAGCCAGCCTAAAACAATGGTCTTACAGAACACAATGAATAAACTGAACGATGGAAGTAGCTCTTCAGGGCCATCCGTTTAGCGCAATCCGTGTCCTCTCATTTTTATCTCCTTGTTACGAGTTGTGAATGTAAATGACTTTTCAATTGATTTGGTCGTCGCCGCGCCGTCGGAAACAAGCGTATAAATGTATTAACATACGTATTACGTGAGGTCCATTTCGGAATGGGTATATTAGGTGGATATCTAAGATTTATGACCGCGAAGTGTAGGTATTTGTATTATTTTTATTGGACCACCCACTCCGAACGTTGAGTTCAAATTAACAAGAATGAAATCCCTTTGATTTTTTATGAGATGTTGTTATGGAAAAATCCGTCCGTATTTTAGTGTACGTTCGTGATGCTCACTTGTTTACATTAGTCAGGTAATCAAATATGGTATTATTGACATAAATAGTTGATTCATTTATAACTGTAATATAAATCAATATGAGCAATGGTTATCTATAAATGTTCAGACATCGCACTGTGTCTCATCATTGGGTATCATTTTCAGTGGGCGTGATGGGTTACGGTCCACTTCCTCTCACAGAGGGGAAGCCTGAGTCCCAGCATTGGGACTATGTGAACATTATAAGCTGATTATGATTGGCTTGGCTCGCTGGCTGCTTTGTATAATATCAAAAGAGATTGGCACAAAGGGGGCTCATGATTAAAAGAGATTGGCACAAGAGGAGTCCATGGTTAGAAGAGATTACCACAAGGGAGATCCATGGTTAAAAGAGATTAGCATAAAGGGGGCTCATGATCAAAAGAGCACAAGGGGGTCCATGGTTAAAAGAGATTGGAACAAGGGGGGTCCATGTTTAAAAGAGATTGGCACAAAGGGGGCTCATGATTAAAAAAGATTGACTCAAGAGGAGTCCATGGTTAAAAGAGATTCACACAAGGGGCCCATGTTCAAAAGAAATTGGCACAAGGCTAGGCCCGCTTCTGCCAATCTATTTGATCATGCTTGAAGTCAAACTAGTAGCTAATATAGAGACACGATTTTTCATCGGCTTTCCGTCCCTAGAATAGCACGTTTCCTTAGCAATAAAAGCTTTCGATCGCAAAAAAATATAGTGGATTTGATATAAGTAACAGTTAAAAACGGTGCTTTGTTCGTTTTTTGCTAAATTTTATTTGACTTTTAGGCCACTGCCCCTAGAGTCATCAAAAAACGAATATACTTCGATCACATTTATTAGAAATGCCTTTGAGAGGGACCGTATAAATTGGACTTGTGATGATGAATAGGTTGGGTTAAATTGCGAGGTTTTTGCAGCACCTAGTTCCATTACTATATATACTTCTTACTTTATTGGGGGCTTGTGAGTAAGTTATAACAGCCTTACGGATCGATCATTCAGGTTGAGCTACGCTACCAGTTAAACCAAGGGGTATCGTATTACCCAGTAACTGGATTTTGAAGGTCAGATCGGCAGTCGCTCCATGTAAAGGCTGGAATATTCTACCTCAATAGTGGGAAAAAGGCTAGGCAGATGATAACTTCTTACTATATTGTGCTACTCATATGTATAGGTTTGTGTGAATGACCCACATTTAAAAGGTGATAAAAAATTAAAGTGCGGATCTGATACAGTAACATTATCAGGCACAATACGTAACTGTGTTTATCAACTGATAGCTGGGTCATGAACAGTAGGTCAGTGCCCCTAAACTAAAAGAATGAGTTCTCTGACATTGAGCCCATTATAAATGCCTATTTTTGAAAACAGTTGGTCTCAGAAACATGTAATTTACGTACAGAAGTTTTGAATTACGCCTTGATCTATTTGAATAAAGTAATTTCGTCTATATTATGGCAGTATAACTCCCGTTGAAAATGATTTACAGCTCCACCCATCATAAATTGTGGCAGCGTGAGCCTATTCGCATTTAACTACTACAGAATTATAGCATTTACGTAAAAGCTTTGATCCAATATTTTGTAAAATAATTAGCAAAAAAAACATGGATTCACAGCACGGTTCTACCGAGAACGTCGCGAGGCCATTCACTTCCATCGAAGTGTTAGCACTTATGTGTGTTGGCCTATTGGTACGACGACTGTGTGTGTGTTGGTGCCAATATTTGCACTTCAACATTCGGTCCGCTTCCTGGCATGCCTTATCACCGGCAGACCCGACCTGGATTTCCAGGCACGTTTTACAGCGAGAGCTATTTGCTCTGTTTAACTCGTGTTTCGAATTGATTATTAGAAATAGAACGCGAAGGATGTTGACTTTCAACAACTTTATACTGAAGACGTCAAACGAAGTAGGTCGCAAAAAAATATTAAAATTTTTATAGACTGTATTTTTGAATAATTTAAAAATAAGTTATACAGATTTAGTTTTAAATAAACATCGAAATCCATTTCTTCCCGTTAGTATCTTAAGAGGTGACTAAGGGACTTACAAGAGAATGGGCAGCAGCGTTCTCTATGCATTTTACCACCATACTGCGAACGCCAACCCGCCTGCCAAGCATGGCGATTTTGGCAATCTCCCCAAATTGGGGGAGGCTTATGTCCAATAGTGGACGTATTTCGGCTGAAATGATGATGTTGATGATGATGAAACACCGAAATAGCTGACTTAAATTCACCCTGTTGAACTTAGCAATATTTTCGCTCACACTGTATTTCTTGGGTTAAATGTTGAAATATCCTGGTAAACGCACTAAAAACAGCAGATTACGCGATAATTACGAAACACTGACGTACCTTGAGGTGTCACCTGCACAAACAAGGCTTCAAGAACCTCTTAGTTACTTTGTTGTATACAAATACATGTAGACTCTGCTATGCAGTATTTCTGGGAAAACTCAGTATTAAACGAAAGACTTTGTAGCTAAATGGGTGCAAAGTAGCTACCTAACTTAAATAGAATAATGTGAATTACGTGCTTTATTATGCTTTACTTGGAACAGTTCAATTTAGGACTTCCTTGTTTTATTTTCCTGAGGTGTTTAAGATAACACCTAGCAAGGTAGAAGAAAGACCTAAGTCCAGCAGTGGACGTCTTACGGCTGAGATGATGATAATGATGAAGGTAGAAGAAATATAGCAACTATGTTTTGCAAGGATTTAGAATCAAGAAACTAGTGGAAATCATCGTCACTGTAATATTGAGGTTCTCATAGACGGGCGCGATACGGCTTTAGTAAAACAATTTGTATGGAAACTTCAAGTATATTGATCTACTATAACTACAGCACCCTGTCACGTCGCAACATTTAGTCTATAAAGCTGATGAAGAATTTTAATAGTCAGAGATGGAAATTACGAATAGAGTATGCAGGAAGGAATAATCTATACTTACTAATAATAATATTATAAAGCTGAAGAGTTTGTTTGTTTGTTTGTTTGAATAAACGCGCTAATCTCAGGAACTACTGGTCCGAATTGAAAAACTCTTTTTGTGTTGAGTAGCCTATTTATCGAGGAAGGCTATATAGGCTATATAACATCATACTACAACTAAGAGGAGCGGAACAGTAATTAAAAATGTTGCAAAAACGGACGGGTAGGTGATTCGTCGCGACGGGAAGGGTCGGGGGAACAAGAAATTTAACGCGAACGAAGTCGCGGGCAGAAGCTAGTACCTTATAATATTTTCTAAATGTAACTAATAAGGACGCAAACGAAGCAAAATAACGCAACCTGCTACGATCCTTACACTATGGAAGGGTAAGGATCTTAGTGATCGTACTCACTCAAAAATATTTAGTAGTAATATAAGAAGAATATAAGAGTTTTTTTTTAAATAACAGTACCTGCTTATTATAATTAATTAAAAAGATAAAGGCACACAGCAATAACAATACTGTGAACACTGTGTTCGTTTTTCCTCAAAGTTATTTCGAAATGCTCGTCACCTAAAGAATAAATAGAAGCGCTTGTCTTCCGGTAAAAGGAGACCTGCGAACACGTTTGCAGAAGATTTCGAATAGCAAGTCAAGGAAAGCGGTACAGTGTTATTAACTAAGCTTGGGACATCGTGCAACGGTTGCGACATCCTAGACTCTAGACAGTACTGTTGCTAAACATTATACAGGTAAACAGTAGGAAAGACTGTCGTGTTGTCTAGTGGTCGCAAATGCTACTGCTGAGCATGAGATCCCAAGTCCCATTGTCAGGTCGAGCATGTGTTATTGGGTTTTTACCCATCAGGAATTTCTATCAGTAGTAGCTCGGGGTCTAGATTTGTCCTGGTTGATGGCGATAGGATCGGGCAATAGTTATGTTTAAGTCCCATGTTGATATGATACGGGTATTATATCAACATTGGACTCAAATATAACTGACAAAATTTGTCTTTTAAAAAAAAACATTGCTTGGTCAAATGTATATTGCAAACAACAGGTAGAGAAAATCAGTGCCAATAAAATTTTCACGAAGCATTACTCATGCTGGACATAACACTTAGCAAAAAACCTACCTATAGAGGAAACCCTAACAATTTTCCTCATTAGATTAGCATTTGGAAACGATCAGTCTTCAAATCAAAGCCTTCTTTATTTGCAAGAAACTTGAGCTTCACTTGACTTACCGGTACCTTTTCCTCATTGTCTGACATCAACGGCGCGTCTATCAATTTTACAAAGGTTTCTTTGAAATGGACAATAACAATTAATATTTATGTACCTACCTATGTTTATTATCTGCAAAAGGAAGTAATGATTTTACCTGTTCGTATACATTTTTCAACATTCCGAATGGAACACTGAAATTAAATTAATCTGCAAACTATGACATTACATTAGTTGAAATAAGTAGGAGTAGTTAAATTAATAGTAAGTTTTAATAGACGGGCTAAATAAATTGTGTAAGAATACAAAATTAGTTTGAAAGAATTTCTGAGAAAAGTCTCGTTGAAGGTAAAAATTACACTAAATCTATAAGTCGACGAAAGTTACTGGAATGGAAATATGCGTCAAAATTCGTTGATGTTAAACTCATTTTTGTTGGCGTGGTTTTAATACAAATAGGATTAGACAACAATTAGTTCTTAGTAAGGATTAGAAAATTTGACGTCTACATTTGCGTAGGTAGTTCTGTGAATGTTTAGATTTGAGCCCAAATACCCAACACGATCGCTATGACGTAAAGCCCAATGGAACCTAACTTGCGAAGAATTCATAAAACCAAACGCTCTTGATACTAGAATGACGTCATTGTAATTGATTCAATATGGTAATGAATCGTTATAAAACAGAAGACTGAACATAATAAATACAGATTATGATTTCAATGTGACTAATGAAACAGATCTGTTTCAGAGGAACTCTAAAACATAGATATGATATAGAACTAATGACTCGTATTTCCTCCTGCCATGCCAGGGTCGCGAGATTTGTTCGAAAGAACACGGGTGGGTTTTAGTCAGTAAAAGTCTGACACGCCCTTCCGCTGCACCCTAGAGCGGAAGACGTCATTAGATGAATTACCACCCTCAAAAAAAATGACTCGTATTTCTAGCTAATATTTTCCACACATTGGCTGAAGACTCTGAAGGACCACGTTCCATGGATAAAACAAATCGTGGCAGGATTTAATCGTGCATAGGATTTTTAACTCTCGGTGTTGAACTGATAATTGAGAATGCAACAGTGCATCCCAGCGTGTAGAAACAACATACTGTTCTATTTTGAACTCTCGGCGCAAAGCAGTGCGTTTAAGATCAATTGCGCGAAATATTCCCGTTGCTTTATTTTTACGTCCATACTAATGTGGACTTAAGTTCCCAGAAGAATCATCAGCATCATCATCAGCCTAGCCTTTTCCCAACTTTGTTGTGGTCAGCTTCCAGTCTAATCGGATGCAGCTCAATTCTACATTTTTTTTACATGGAGCGACTGCCTATTTGACCTCCAAAATCCAGTTAATGGGTAATACGATATCCTTTGGTAAGACTGGTTGTCAGACTTTCGGAATACTGACGACCTTTAACGACTGTCAAAGATCCACAAATGACAGTCGGGACCAACGGCTTAACATGCTTTCCGTGGCACGGAGGGGTCTTGGTATGTGAAGACGGCCACCCATCCAATAACCAACCCTCAGCAAGCGTAGCTTTACCGCGATACGTTTCCAGACGAAAAATCTATGAAATTCAAGAATATATCTGACGGAACACAAAGTGCCGTTCTTTTGTTAAATGGGATCAGAATCCCAAACGGTGTTACCGATACTTGCGTAGGCGCCACTCGCAGTATGGGTAGAGTAGGCATATTTAGAAAAAGTATTTTAAGAGTTGAAATAGAGTCTAAAGATAGCAATAGAACAGGTTAAGAGCCCGGTAACCTGTTTCCCTCATTACTGTAACAACCAGGGCAAGATGATAAGAACTCCGATACTATTCTTGGTTTTTCCTTAATTTCTGAAGATATTATGGTACTTTAAAGGAATCTGTTGTATGTTAACCATTTAGGTCACGTGTAAGAAATTCTTATTGAAGAATTATGCTAGGGAACGGCTGGAGTGACTTTTGAATTAGATTTGCTATCCGAGTTTCGATTTATTGGCTTTGAATATATTCGTTTGCTAAATTATTCACATAAACTCCTATTTTTCTATTTTGGCATGACAGATTACAATGGAAATACTTTCATTATTATTTTCTTTTATATTATTTATGTCTACAATTTGTATTCATTGGGACCACTTTCTCAATGTAACATTTGTATGTACAGTCACCAAAAGTGATAACAATGACTACCGTTAGATATAGTTGAAGTTTAGTAAGAACTTGATGGATGTTTTTGAATGAAATTTAATTAGATAAATTAACTGTTTGTTTTCCATTAATTTGATTGAATTTTATTTGAAAACATCCATAGATTTCTTACTAAACTTCAACTATATCCGATTCTAATTACTTCTCTCTTTTGGTGACCGTACATAGTCAGTACTGAACACATTATGTATGATCACGTTCGAGTACATCATCAACGCTACTTTCACAAGCAGTAAAATATTACGATCATTCATTTATTTCTTGTTTTAATCGTTTTTTATTCAATACCGTTTCCATTACTTTCAACAGCTTTAACGATTTTTCATTAGTGATTTTTGTAGCTGTCAGAATCTGCTTTTCACTTTTTGTTATTTATTGCATTAATGTATTGATAGACAATAAGGTTTTCTTTATAACTCCCGATAAAAAAGAGGGGTGTATCTGTGTGTGTGTCTGGCTGTTGCATCATTGCTCCTAGATTGTTGTGCAATTCTGTTTTATTTATTTGTTTTGTCTGAAAGATATGACTTAAGAAAATTATTAATTGAGAGCGTTCTTAGTAATGATTTATAAAAATCTGTTCAGCCGTTTTAAGATTACCAGCTCTTTTTTATTTGATGAAGGGATGTGAGCATCTTTCACGGGTCTGATCTAGTCGACATTTGGTAGTCTATTACTTCACTAATATTAGCATCACCTGGAAATGGCAGGATACCCAACTACTTCACCAACATATAGAAGAAGTGTTTGGGTTCATTGGAAAAGTCTTAATGAAAAGGTTGTAGATAGTTAGTGATCAGGGTCTGATGATGGAGTAGCAAACAGGAATAAGAATCAGTTGACAACTACCTTCACTGTATTTTTATTTTGTTTTTAGAGTTTTTTGTTTGTTAAAAAAAAAATACATCTAGGATATCATCTTACATAGTGGTCCTAGTTTCTGCAAGTAGCTTCAGTATTACTTTGATTTATATGTTCCGATACATACATATATTAAATATACACATAAACTCACGATGTATTCTACGCCATCTGCTTCGATCCTACCTAACATACTCCTTTTTATCGAGGGATTTTATACATGTTTCGATATTAGGGTGTTATATCCAGAAAACGAGTGGGTTAAGACATTTATTAAAATGTTTTTCAACAAGCACTCTCTCTTAACTTCAGAACAGCTTAAAAGTAATGAGTGTTTACTTAGTCTGTCATTCAATGTTTTGACGAAAAACAAAGAGTAAGAACTGTTTTACTAATGACGGGTTCATTAATAAAACAATTCTGCTTTTTTTCTAGTAAGTACCTTTATTTTTTTCTGAAAAAATATCCTATAATGTGACTTGTGAGCATTTTATCTTTGTTTCTTAAATTATCAGAAACCCTAGACATAACAATATTATATTATGTTTGTTTGATTTCGAATTTAGGGTTCCGTTGCCAAATGGCAAAAAACGGAACCCTTATAGATTCGTCATGTCTGTCTGTCTGTCTGTCTGTCCGTCCGTCCGTATGTCACAGCCACTTTTCTCCGAAACTATAAGAGCTACGCTGTTGAAACTTGGTAAGTAGATGTATTCTGTGAACCACATCAAGATTTTTACACTTAAATAGAAAAAAAAAAATGTGGTTTCCCATACTTAGAACTGAAACTCAACATTTTTTTTTTCATGAAACCCATACGTGTGGGGTATCTATGAATAGGTCTTCAAAAATGGTATTGAGGTTTCTAATATCATTTTTTTCTAAACTCAATAGTTTGCGCAAGAGACGCTTCCAAATTGGTAAAATGTGTGTCCCCCCCCCCCCGTAACTTCTAAAATAAGAGAATGATAAAACTCAAAAAAATATATGATGTACATAACCATGTAAACTTCCACCGAAAATTGGTTTGAACGAGATCCAGTAAGTAGTTTTTTTTTTAATACGTCATAAATCGTAAAACGCAATTTACCTTTCATTTAATCAACTCAAATATAAAAATTAAAAAAAAACATTTAATTTCATAAGCATAAACCTTATACATAAACCGTGGATACCTACAGGTTTGTACGGAACCCTCGGTGCGCGAGTCCGACTCGCACTTGGCCGGTTTTTTAATAATAAGTTACCTACGTCATCACGGTTCGTAATTAAGAATTAAGGCATTAGAGGTACAATCGTCTGTGAGGGTACACCAAGGATTTTCTGTAAATTACCATCATTAGTCATCTGTATATACCTATATAAGTACTGACTAGGATATTATGAATTTGCCCAAATGACTGCGAATAACCGTATTTTTTGTCACAAACGTCATTACTTCTTATTCATTCAATGAATCATTCTCTATCTACTGATAGTACGAACTAACTGTTGACTAATTAGTCGCTTTGTTGCTAGCCCGTACCCATGGAATTTTGCCGGTGACGATTTTTTATCGCGTGTTGAGTCGAATAACAGAATCCATTTCAATGCGATTTTCAACTCTCAGTGCTAAGCAGTGGGTTGAAAATTCACTGCGCGATAAGAAATTGCCACGTTTAAAAATCGTGGCACGAAGGATTATTGGTATAATACACGATCATAGAAGTAAAAATTTCTAAGAATAGGCGTTACAAAAATAGAAGTTTCGAATCTATCAAGTTTTAAAAAAAAACGTCACATACGTCGTCCCGTCTTATTGTACATTGTACTCACGATTTTTTATACAAATCGTGCTTTGTACTCAACCGTCGTCGTTCAGTGTTGGTACATGTTTCTTAGTTTATGTTAGTACTGATCGATGAATCATTACTAGGAAAATAATGGCGCCTATGATTATTATAAATCTTGGATACGTACACACGGTCACAGATCAAGCTATAACATTTCCAGTATAAGCTGACCTCTCATTTTACGGAAATCCCATACAATGTGAGATCAGTTTATACTGGAAATGCATAGCTTGATGCGTAGCCATGCGTACATTGATGTAGTCATGATCAGGGGATTAAGTTACGGTTGTACTGATTTAATTATATTTATAAGTAAGTACTAATAAGTTGTTATATGGCGATGGCGCCTATCTAGCTATACATGGGTACATGGATTCTTTTATTATAATTGTTAAATAAGTACATAACATCACGCCCGAAGGGTTAGGAGGAGGTGTAGTACACCCACATTTCGCCAGTTTTGTTTAAGTCTCATTTAATAGGGCGCGAGTCAATTGCCATCAACCGAGCACAAATCCAGACTCCAGGCCATGGATTCTTGCCAGGGTCGCGGATTTGGCCGTGGCTTCACACAGGCAATTGAAGGAACACGGGTGGGTTTTAGTCAGTAAAAGTCGAGCAGGATTAAAGGGTTAGCAAATATCTTTTAAAACAATTCAGATACTGATTGATAGTGTTACGCAATTAGGGTGGAGGATCACTTTCATAACAGTTACATAATGACATCCATATTAAAACTACAAAGGATAATAAAAAGTGGGAGATGACGTGTTTATACTGGAAATAACTGTTAGTAATAATTATAAATTGTGTAACCGGTGCGTCATACCGGTGAATTCGTTTCGCGTTAACTGGGACATGTACAGGTACCAATAGCAAGTAGATCGGTATTAAGCATGAACAGTAAACGGTACCGCCATGAAGTTGACTATATGTTGCTGTCAGTTTGACATCTGTCATTGACAATTCGTTAAATATAATTCAAATAACTGATTTCACCTTGGTGAAGTTCAAGTTTTTTGTATCTGTAAAGGTACCTTCAAAGAAAATAATTAATAATCAGAGATACATGAAAAAAGAAGAAAAGAAACAAAAACGTGATAAACTGCAAGTAATAAATTTTTATAAAGACCTTATTTATTTAAAAAACCGCAAAATTTGAAATAAATTGTTCATTATTTAAAGTTAAAAGACATGAGTGGAACTTAACACCTTGTATAAAAACAAAAGTTCGTTATTAATCAATCTTGCATAGAAGACCAGACAAATTACAGGTTACCTTAAGTTTTTTAGGACTCTTCGGATTAATATTATTATAGTTATCAGAATAAGGATGAGTCAGATTACATTGAATAAGAATGAGAGACTTAAGACATTGACCTTTTTGAGATTTAATGTTGAGTCCATGAGGCTTTTTCTATATTTAGACTTACTGGAAAAGGTTCTGTGTAAGAGGAAAAAGAATGTCATGGGGAAAAAAGCTGACATTGTTCCTGTAATATTGGATAACAACCCAACTATGCATCAGTTCCGTGGTGCCAGACATAAGAATAGTATCATATCACTTCTTCCCGTGGGTGTCGTAAAAGAGACTAAGGGACTTACTAGAGAATGGGCAGCAGCGTTCTCTTTGCATTTTACCACCATACTGCGATCGCAAACCCGCCTGCCAAGCGTGCCAATTATGGCAAATCCCCGCAAATTGGGGGAGGCCTACGTGACGTAGGCCTCCCCCACCAAATTACGTCCACTGCTGGACGTAGGCTACGCCCAGCAGTGGACGTAATTTGGTTGAAATTATGATGATGGACTATGTATCAATCAATAAAGTTAATAAAGATGAGCAAAGAAATAATATAGCTTTGAATTTAGCCGGTCTTTATCTTAATTCTTTACCAAACTTTTTACATAGGTATTCGGTTTGCGTAAAATAAACAGAAATGCGATAATTTGACTGGCAAAAAAATACCATCTAGGTAGTTATACCATTGTTGAAAATTAATGTTTCCTACTCAACGAGCTGTCATCATTGCATTGTATGGCAATCATATTGTACGAACTTTAAAATAATAGTGCAGTATCATTGTCAAATTGTTCACTTTGGCTCAGTCACATAGCTCACATATTTCTGTAGTAATTGGGAAAATATGTCATTTATCATTTAGTAATCATCTGGTCCACTCTGTGAGTCAACTCCGGGAAATGAGTTATTGTATTAGGCACATGTGGGCGATGGCCGCGATGGCTTAGCAACCAATCCCTAGTAACTACAGATTTGTGAACTTCGAGCATAATGCGTTAGTAACCACGTGGTTATGGATGATACTCAACGTACTTTACATTGACATTGCTTAGATAACTGGCAAGGAAGAACAAACGTGCGCGGGAGTCTCGTAGTTCCTTCCTGGAACGGTCACGTTTGCTCAAAGATTTTGGTAACAATGCCATCTGTTAGCGAGTAGCAGAATCTTCACAATCTATAGTCGTTTGGCCAACGTAAAACGATAGTGAGTTTAGAGCAGCTATTTCCGACTGACGTGTCACCAGACGGCTGAGTTGGCAACGGTTCCCGGCTCTATTTCATTGAGAACGAAGTTCAAATAGTCTGTAATGTCAGATCAGTGGCTGACATTGCCGGTGAATATACATTAAATTGCGTGGCTACTGGAATTTTCCTAGGTCTGATATATCAGAAAAGTGTGAAAGCATAAAATATTTTTTTATATATTTTGCCTTGGACCAATATGATGTCGCATAGCACTAAAAAACACAACTGGCTAGGAATAGAAAGCGGAAAATACAACGTGCACTAAAAATAAAACTCCTGTATTTATTTAACAGCTGACAAAACTGCACTTTTATACGATAGTGTCTTCGGAGTCTCGTGTTTCTGCATACATTTCGATTTGCAAGGAAATATCTTTGGGTTCGATTTACAGTAAAGATTAGATCATAGTACCTACCAATGGTTTTCTGAATCTGATTCAGACTAATATTCTCGGATACAATTTCGCTTATCTAGTCTCAATAAAGATAATATTGAATTGATGAATATATTAAAGATCACTTCAAAGAAACGTAAATAACTATTCTCTATTTTATCTCAGTGGATACGTTACAATGCGTATTACCCATCTATGTACGATTGTACGTCACAAGTAATACATGCTATTACGACATAGGCTGTTAAACATTTTAAAATGTCGACACAATTCGAATGTGGGTGTTCGTTGTACTACACAATGACGTCACCAGTCACGACGTATTTGCCCCCAAACAGACGCGATGCTCTACGTAAGAAATAAACCGTGAAACTGGTTATAAAACGTACCAAATGACTTCAACGGTATTATTGGGGAAAATGTTCTGAACTTTGCTCATGATGGTTTTGGCACAGTTTTGTATGACGTAGTTATAATAAGCGAATCCAAGTGGCTCTTCTAATTTGTTGATGCGACGTGATAGCAGCATTCTAGTTAAATACACTCCAGTACGCGGAATGATTAATTTGTCATCGTAAACAAAGTCTTGAGTCAACTTTGTTTGCGTTTGCAAATGTCAGGGAGGCATAAGTTCATGTGCTTCACTAGTCCAGTAAACAGTAAACAGATACATATATTGCTTTACTGTGCATTTAATGTACAGTAGTAATAAAGCAAGTTTTATCTTTATTTGAACAAAATTCAATTAAGTATGTGTGTGTAGGTTATTCAAAATGTTATCGACCTCTGCTGCGATCATACTGAATCGATAAAAATAACGTCACTACTTTTATCGACACACTAAGGCTTTAAATCAACCAGTGTGTTTCATTCCACGTTCCTTTACAGTTCACTAAAAGACAAATAAACGTAAACATTCGCACACTATCCTTCAACATTTGGCATCAGTGAAAATAACGCGAGAACTGACGGATACTAAGGCCATTTCAGTTTCATTGTCACTGCAGCCATTAAAAACGGAACGACACCTGTTTTAAATACCCACTTGTACATATAAATGCGCAGGAGGTGACCGTCTGCTTCGGGTAACGAACTTCGAAGCCAAATTAAGGTCGAATATTACTCTTTAGCATATGATTCAAACATCGATTATAATCTGTAATACTTAAAGTTCCAGTTCTGCTTGTCACAAATAAATTTAAATTCTCCACAGTCGTTAGTTATGCTGTTTAATGTAACATGCAATGTATGTCGTGGCAAAACGGAGGCAAGCCGGCAGGATAATCATAAATATGTTCATTTAATTGGCAATATTTCGCAATAATCTAAATAACGTTCACTTAGATATCTTGCCAATATGATAGCTATCTGGCTGTCTTGGCTTGGTTCTTGAAACAACTAGTAATTATTCATCAGCTAACAAAAATAAATAGAAGAAATGGCGTCGGTAAGATGGCCGATGGGTTATTCTCGGCTTCGTTTCATGGAAGATGCACTTACCACTAACTATGCGGTGAGTGATGGGTCCTTTGGCATTTGTTAGTACCTATAGTATTGTAGGACGATTGCCAGCTGAAGGGTCACACAGTTTACTCACTTCCGCCATCTGAATAGTTTGTAATGTTACATTGTAATCATGTAGAATATTGTAGATAGTAACAGTCTATTAATGATTTCCATTAACACAGTACTCAGCAATTTAAGAGATTTTTTACATTAATATTTTGATATATTGCTGCCTTAGGTATGCTTGCCAAGTATCAATTAGTCACATTGAATGTACATATAATTAAGTAGGTAGAGCTACTATTTTTCGTAGTAAAGGTTTTTGGATTGAAAAGTAACTGGCCACCTACAGATTTTTTCAAATAAATCAGATCCTTAGATCCTCCTCAGATTTATTTCTTCTGCCCGCGACTTTGACCGCGTCAAATTTTTGGCTCCCCCGACCCATCCCATCTCATTGAATTGCCTGACCGTGCGAGGTCTTCGCATTCGTGGCTTTTTCTTTTTCTCGGCTCTTATGGGAACTAGCGTATTATATTAGCCTTCTTCAATAAATAGGCTCACCAACACTAAAATATTTTTCACTTCGAACCAGTAGTTCCTGAGATTAGCGCGTTCAACCAAACAATAAACAAACAAAATTTTCAGGTTTATAATATTAGTATACATTAGAGCATAGATTCAGAGCTATACAGATAACGCATGGTAAATGCTAAGTTTTTGCCATAACACACCTAAGTGTTTTAAAACGACACTTATAATTAGTAACCATTATCCGCCCTGATTGTTAATAACTAACCCAACAGAAGGTGAAGTGTTGGCCTTAAACGGCACGAACATAAATAAACATTTGTTTTATGACCCAGTGACAATATTAAACAGTTCTCAAGTTCACTGATAAAAGCTAGTCAAGTACGTAAAAGGTTTTGTTTCGAAAATGCGGAACATACTTTCTAAAAGTGGAGTAAACAATGGATGGATATTCATACGAACTCGAAGATAATGATAAAGAAAATTCTATATTATGTAAGTTTTGACTGCGTCGCGCAACTTCTTCTGGTTAGCGCAACTGCTGAGCTCCTGGGCTCGAGTCCAAAGTCAGGCAAAGTGGTCTTGGGTTTTTCTATCTCTAATTTCCCACTAGCAGCCCGGAGTCTGAATTTGTAACCGATTGATGGCAATAGACTCGCCCCCTATACAGGGGACATATAGGTACCGTACACCTCTGCTCAACTCTTGCCTACGGGTAAACAAGTCGTGATGTTATGTATTTAAGTCTTCTGTGATATTATTTTCGTCTATCATAATTATCAGGGATATTTCTTCATCATTTTATCCATTGTCAGGAGATAAGGCGGTAGTATCTTCATGTTTCTTTTTTCCATTAATGCAAATTAGCCTTTCCATCCGACCTATCCTTGAAAGGACAAATAGAACTAATAAGTAGCCCATTTTGATGACATCATGCCGCACACATACAAGTGTGCTTTACGCACACATAAAGCAACAAAGAAGCAAACGAAACGTGCGTTAAAGGGTCTTTTCTTTTGTATCCTGGAAGGTTACAATAAATCAGTATGTCGAATGGCGTCATTAAAATACCAAAGGATAATGTGCTGCGATAAATGTCAATATTAAATCATGAAGGCTAACTGCAGGTCACGTTTTAATCGTTTGTCCTGTTATCGACGGGAGTTGGCTACAAAACAATGTACACACCCACAAGCATATACATAAGTACTGTTTCTGAACAATGTGACTATTGTCGTGCCAAGACATCATTTTTTGTATTAGAATTTTGACAAAATTTGAAACTAAAACCTTGTCTCGATTGCATGTAACGCCGTTCTTCATATCAACCGCAGCATGTGTTTTTCTCACGTGCTTTAGGATAGGCACGTCTCTAATATCAATTATTACATTCTTCCTATGGAGGAATAACAAAATAATATTGACAATAGCACACGCCATTAATAAAGATGGCGTCCTAAAAGTCCACTATAAAATTTGTCGTAAAATATGCCATTATTACCAACTCTGTAATTTGATTGGTGATAAACAACCCTATTTATATATCTGGAAAGAACTTAAATAAATAATTAAAGTCCCACAGAAAGAAATGGTAGTTTGTTCTTTACTCAGAATAGTCTGACCTAATATCCCTCCAAAAATATGTTACAGCTGTTACAATACAACAGATGTTACTCATACAAAAAATTTAAAATTCGAATGTTCCGTTGTATTTTGTCTGGCCGTTCCAGACAATATTGTAATCTACGGATATAGATCCATGCATCGTGAGGACCATATGGCGACGTGTGACGTTAAAAGTTATCATCAGCCAGTACCGAATGTATTTAAATTTGGTACAAATTGGTAGAATGAGTTCATTCATGGGTTTGTTGTGAAATCCTAAGTCACTGTGATGACGTTTGACGAAGTCGCTCGACTTTTCGAGGTGTAATTCCTGACTCATTGCCGTTTGCCTTTTAGTTTTAAGAAATCTCAAAGCAATTAAGGTCGCCATTTAAAAACCAGATATTCCCATCATGTTTACCGCCATAAGCTTCCCTCCACTAGTAATTAAGTATTTTTGTCCTGTTGTTTGAACACTCTCAACTCTGGAACTACCAGTCAGCTTTGAAAAGTTCTTTTTACATTTAACAGCCCAATGTTGTAAAAGTAAGCCCAGCCAAATGTATGTAACTCTAGGACCCTTACAAAGCGAACAAAAACAAAAAAGTCAGAGAGAACGCTGAGCGAAAACAAAGTAACAGCGCGGACAGGCGATGCAATGCGATGGGATGGGCCGAGGGAACAAGACAATTCAGTCGCGGGTAGAAGGTAGTTATCAATAAAAAACGATCTCTTAATATTGCGAAGGAATTCTTTAGCCTTCTCAAAAATAAATCCTTAGGATTCTACCACATTCACAATAATCGCAGGAAGATTGCTGTCGTTAATGACGTAATAACTACTCATATACATGCTATTAGTGACATACTTAATCCCTTCGTCGCCTCTTAACGCCCAATAAGTGATAATCTATTCGCAGACCACCATCGCTGTATACACGTGACGTCATCATCCCGCGTCAGTGATCCCTTTTTATGGTGTGCGGCCATGGGTGCTAATTTTACGTTCTTATTGACGCCTTCGAGCTTCGTAGAAGTTCATCGAAATATTGACGTAAAGACCAATCTTGAGATAAACAAGACAATGAAAAATCGAAGTCCTGAAAATGTCCTAAACTTATTTCTTCTATTTATCGTATATTTTTGAGTATACTTGACGATTTCAATGAAAGCACAATACGAGATTGCTAACAACTATTTTCTAACACTAAACGCATTAACTGCTTGTAAATGTAGAGCAAGCGCATAAACTTTGCGGATTTAATGTTATTGCAGCCGTTGACGGCTCTATAAACATCCCCATTATCACATTACTCTAATGAAATACGCACGAGAAAATACTACACGTTCGCTAGTCAGTAACAGCACGAAAAACACTTTTTTACGTTCCCAAAACAATGATTCAACATAAAGCATTAAATCTTACTCTAGTTTGACAGTCAACAAATATTGCCTTCCAAGTCAAAAAAGTCTTCAATCAACGCCATGGTAAATAAATCCTCAAGAGCAGACTTTAATTCCGTTCACTGGAAACACGGAGTCCAAATATTTATCTGAAGATCATTCGTAAATCTTAATAAGCACCCTACAAAAAACGTGATCTAAGAAGTACGCGTGCAGATATATGGAACTGAGTAGATTTTTGTTCAAAAAATAGGCAAGGCGACGTCGCGACGCGCCACGGCGCCACTGGCAGCGTTGGCACGGGACGCCTGTACGGTGTTTGTTTGTGAACATCTTCGCATCTGTTTCATTAAACATCCGTGCGATTCAGTATTGGACCAATTCTCATCGCAATCGGTGCGAGTGAAAAGTTCCTTGCACGTACTTAATACACACGCAATTTTCTTACGTCGCCATTTTAATTTTTCTTTTATTTTTGTTGTCGTTCCAAAATGACGTCGTTGACGATGTTGCGGAAAATCGTGGTTTTGTTGTTTGATATCAAAGAAGTGTTTAGTGAATCCCTTATCAATGTTCTGCTGAAAGATAGAGTGGAGAAAATTGTATAACTCAGTGAAATAAATAGAAGATTAACAGTTCCAAAGAAATTATTCGACTGTGTGATAATAATTTAAGGTTAATATAACAGTCCAGTTACGCTGGTCTAGTGTTTGAATTCGATAACGAAAGTTCTAGTAGTGAGTTTGGAAGGAGTGTTAGTGAGCTATTTTTGAAGGTCGAAGAGTTTGTTCAGTATTAATTTAAGGAAACCAAAAGTGAATTCCATACCTTTTAGAATGTCAGGACTAAAGAGATGTGTAAGTCAAGTGTCAATGCTATTGACTGGAAAGCCAATAAACTCATCAGAGTCAGCATGGAGCGAAGAATTGCAAAAGTAAGTGTTTTAGTTAGCGACATAATTCTGCGTCGCAGTGGTCAAGCAAAGAAAGGGAAGCGGCCTCTGCCCTCGTAGAAAGGTGTTCAAATATTTGGCAACAAGTGATACGCTAATTCATTGCCCCCGAAAGTTTCTTGGAATCCCTTGGCGACGGATAATGTTTTACTGGCGACGCTGATTGTGTATCCAACATTGAACTCTGATAAATCCTTAGTTTACTTTTAACGGATTGAAAAACTGCAACAATTGATCCAACATCTTCCATATTATTCACACTTAGTTCAATATTTTCCGTTATAAGATCAGTAGGTATCTATTGTTTTATCTTGAACAATGTAACAGTCGCAGACAATTTTAAAAACATTAAGATGAGTGCTATTTTGTCATTAATAAATTGCTGTCTGGCATTCAGAAAGAAAAATCTGGAGCTGGCATTGAAAACTGAAACAGAGAATAGAAACAGAATATCTTGACATTAAAAATATCCATTCAATAACCATTTTCTGAAATCCATTGACGCATGATAATTTAATTAACTGAGAGTTAAATCTTCTCCGAAGAAACATGTTTTCTCGTCTGGATAATCCAATCCAGGTGACCTTCACATCGCTTGATGTCATCCGCTCGCAAAGTGGGCGTCCACACGACTTCATACACTCACGCGATGGCCAACACTTTTTAATTTAAAGGGTTAACATTTAAAATATTATTAGCAAATCTCGCTTATGTCTTTGGCTTGAAAAAGATTCACATAGACCCCAAAAACTTCTAAAAGTAAAGAAAATTAACAAATTTATCGACGCACCAATAGCAGTTGTTTAAAATGTTAACTTTATCCGAGACAATGTTGCTGAGAGTTTATTTTTAACAAATGATCTAAGTATGTATTCAGTTGAATCATTGTTAGCTTTCCATTCAGACACAAAAGTCTACAAAGGCACCCACATAAAAGTGAAACCTAGCTTGAAATACCTAAGATCAACCCACGCCTTAAATATAAACATATATTATTTCTTGTTAATATGGCATTTAATCACATCTAAGCAACACGATTTTCGTGTCCTGCGGTTTACCTCAATAGATTTCTTGTAAATTGTTAATCGATTGTGAATATCAAGAAATTGCTATGGATATTATATAATTAAATGCGTTTAAATAACTAGTTGATCGGTAAGACCACCGTAATCGGTACCTTTAGCCGCATCATTAATCAATAAGACGGTAATTATTATATAATGAACAGCCATAAAAGGCGTTCACTAACTCATTATATGTGTCACAACTTGCTTCAACATTATAGGATTACTAATGTTAACTTTTAGTTCAGCGATATCGTCATAGATAACGCCCATCTGATGTTAGTTTCGTCCTTACATTTGAATGTTGTTACAACTTGTGATTACTGCCAATAAGAACGTTTAAGGATCTCGTTTAAGGTCCCTGATCTCTTTACGTGCCATGCTCTCGTGCAAACCAGTTTTAATTTTATTGGTCGGTTCCTTTTTTAAAGTTTACTGACCCAAAAGCCAGTAATATGAAGTTAAAAAATACAATTAGATTTATACAGAACATAATCAGCCTATTATGTTCGCACTGTTGGGGCACAGGCCACCTCTGTGAGAAGGAGAGGGCCATAATCCACCACGTGAACCCAGTGCGGGTTGGAATAACACAAAATTAAATGTATTATAGTGGCGTCAGGTAAAGATGGCATTAATTGTGAAATGCTTACACTCTGTGTCCCTCATATTTAATATTATAATTGTGTTGAAAGAAATTCTATTACGCTATGTCTGCAGCGTCTGCGGTAATAAGGACGCACCCAGACGACGATGTAATAATACATTTTCAAGGTGGTCCATAATAAACTAAGCAAATGTGAGAGTGTCATAATTTGCTTTACGTTAAAAGATAGTAAACACACTTATGAGCAAATGCCCACAATCTTTTAATATCCTCTTTTATATTACAAACTTAACAAAGCATTAAAATGTTTACCTGCACTTATGCCAATTTGTGCTAATGTGAATCTTAGTCAATATTTTCCTTTGATAATAGGTTTTCAGTCATATAACGAACTTGGACATTACCAATAATAGTAACAATATATAGCTTTGACTATGGTTTCTTCATTGAGATAACTACTATATGTAAATTTCAATTCTTGCCGTAAATGTTGATAAGCGTGAAATAATAATTAAAGTATTTAATGAAAAACTTACGTAAATAGTTTCATAAAAATACAATTATTATTTTTATTAAAATATAGGTACGGCCACAGTCACCGTACAAAAATAACTTAGAGACAGAAATGAGGAAGCAAATTGACAGTATAAAAAGTAGATGGTATTTGTAAAACCGTCAAGACTATGACGCATAGATATTATTCCATGTTTCGTAAGTATATGAAATGCTTAATAAATATTTCAACTTTTTCTTGAATTTGTTTATGAAACTGCCAAAGTCATGTCTCGTAGTAGCGCACTCCTAGAATATATGCATATTTTACTGCCATCCAGTGATTTTATTAATCGTCTTTAATAAATTATGTATTCCTTTCAAAAGCTTTGAATTTGGTTTGTCAGTTAAAACGATTACTTTGAGGAGGCTTGTCTAAGTAACACATCGATCAGGTTAAACTACTCTTACCGCCATTGGTATTGATGGGTACCAACCTTTATATACTAAGACACTTCCGTGTCTGAGAAACCACCGTAACCCGTTGGTCCCGGCTGTCAATCTTTGACAGTCGCTACTGGTCACCAGAAACATGAAAGTGTGACAACTTATCTACCAAAGGGTTTCGTGAAAGTAACTGGGTTGTGGAGGTCAGATAGGTAGTCAATCTTTGTAACATACTGGTATTTCATTGCATCCGATTAGACTGGAACCCAAACCTAACATGGTTGGGATTGGGACCCAGCATGCTACGCAGAGTTTTATTTCGCCATCAAACGTTAGATTTCCAATTCTAGTATTATGCCCTCGATTGTTTTATACAATGTACCTATGTATTGTTTGTGACAAGTTTACCTTCTAGACTAACACTAATTTATTATCCAAGTGTCCTCTCTTCGTTGAACTGATTCTTTTCCAGCGTTTCATTAGAACTATTATCATGAAATAGATAACCAGAATCGTATCTTCTAATTACTTTGATATATTCACATCGTGCAAAAACTGAATTATTAAGCTTAGTATCATAGATCATGTGATGTATGGCAAGCATCTATGATTCCCAGAGTAGCACTTATTCTTTGTATAGTATGAATATGCTTAATTAATCTTACACGTGGGCACATTATATAGAATCGTGAGCACCCATGAGTTTGTTATTATTGTTTATGTGTTTTTATGATTATAAAGTCGTTAAGACCAATTAAATATAAACAAAACCAGTGGATACTGGTCTTTATGACGAATCTGTGGTAGCTATATATGTAGCTCAAAAAGCTGTAGCTGTAAAAATAAAATCAAAGTTCCTAATGTAAAAATAAATATACGGTTTAGCAAAACAAAAATATATCATCATTGTAGATATCATTTGTAAGACCATGTCCCCACGGACGTAATACAATCGCGTTGGGATTTTTTCATGCACTGCATCTTCAACGTAATGCTGCGCGTAGAGTTGAAAATGGAACACAGTGTTTTTTCGACGCGCTAGTAGGACTCACTCGCGCTGCACTCTGTTGGATTTATCAATGCTCGGTTCACTACAGAGAAGAGAAAAACTTACTTAACTTACTGAGAAAACCATTTATAAACATCTTTATTTTTTAGAGAAAGCATATCTACACATTTTCGTAAACTTTTCACGTACTGCGGTAAAATAATGAACATAGTTTTTACAGTATCTATTTTACGAGTACAAGCTTCTGTTTCGCTTTTATCATAATCTGAAGCACACATAAAACAAATAAATTTCAGCACTTGCAAAGATAAAAGCTCTTGTTTTTACACGAAAAGCTTTTAAAAGATTAATGACAGAGCTTAGTTTAAAGTGGTATAGTGACGGTCAGGACAAGTGATAAAAATTGTATCTCGAGTGGTGCGTAGGCCAGTGTGCCTCATAAAACCACCCGTATTCATTATCTCAGTGATACCTATAGAAATAAGTGGCAGGTTTATGGTAACATTATCAAATGGAGTATATCAATGTACTTGTTAGCACTCTGCACCGTAAGTGACATGGATTGATTCATTTACTTTCAGTTTAACCTTCCCGTCACACATCAGTGGTGAATAATTTCCATTTGTTTAATGAATTTCAATTTTATTAAAATGCGTAGACTGTCAATCAGGTGATGATTTAATTTGATTCAGAGTGCTTGAATGTGCTATTATGAAAACATTTGTGAATCGTTGTTATTGTTTTTGGATAGTGTTTTATTTAAATAAATAAAAACTTTATTCAGTTTTGAAAAAACACGGTACAATATTTAAGAAACACTAGTAACAGATTACATAGAAGCTTAGATAGCTAGATTTTTACAAATGCCCTGGACTCCATATTAGGATTCAATGTGTCGTGAGGTTCAAAAATATTTGTAATACAAACTTCATCCTATAGTTAAATAGTGAACCGAGATGAAAGAAAATATAGTAAAATGATAAAGAAAAAAATAATAGTACCTACCTAGTAGGAGCTGCTGTAGGCGCGTCGTAAAGAATAATAAAAATCCATATAAGCAGAATGTAGTCATCATTAACGATGATTCAAATTGCAATAGAAATATGACATGATAATAATATGTGAGCAATTATGATTTCATATTATTGTCTATACTTCCAGATATATTTACATTTATTATTTCTCTCATGTGCGTATTACTAAAAGTACTATATCTTGTTGTTATTACCTATCAGCTCACATGATCAATTATATCATCGATCAAACAGAAGCAATTAGCATAGTTAATATTGCACATCTGTAATCTAAATAATTTACCACAATCATGGCCGCCAATAAAAACATAAACAAGGAGTAGGTAACTAAAACGGAGCAGAGGACAATCAAATAAGCGAAAAACTATCGGACGCGCTAGAGCATTTCAATTTTATAGAACATTTAATTATATTCCCAAAAAAATCAGGTAAATGATGACATCAACGCCACAATCAACTATCCCAAATATTCGAGGACTCGGGTCCAATGATTTCCACTTGACACAGATTAATGTCACACACACAAAAAGCACAATCAAACCAACCATAACTCATCCGTATGTCCGTCAAATATTGACATATCATTCATTTGCAATCATCATTATGTATGTGGAATACAATATAATAGCTTCAGTTTTGTTATTAACTGTTGATTAGATTTTTTATTCGAAATGCCTTTGAAGCAGGAGTAAAAAAACCCATCAGAATTACTTTAATGAAGTGTTAGGGTTGGATAGATTTCAGTATAAAATATGTGGCAAAGATAAATAAAGTCCCTTTCGTTATTTTCAGATACCGTCAAGCCCGTTACGCAGCAAGACGCGTCAGAAAACGCGTCATCTTCAAACACGGTGACTGCAACGTAGTCCAATGGAACGTGGCCAAGCGCAGGCGCCGATACCTTCAGGACATCTTCACCACCCTCGTGGACGCTCAGTGGCGCTGGACGCTGCTCGTGTTCGCGCTCTCCTTCATCCTCTCCTGGCTTCTGTTCGCCCTCATCTGGTGGCTCATCATCTTCACTCACGGAGATCTCACCCCTCCCCCGCCAAACGAAAACGTTACATTCATTCCCTGTCTCAACAACGTCAATACCTTCACTGGATGCTTCCTGTTCTCTGTGGAAACACAGCACACTATCGGCTATGGCTCCAGGACAACGAACGAAGAGTGTCCTGAGGCTATCTTTGTCATGTGCCTACAGAGTATTGTGGGCGTCTTCATCCAGGCTTTCATGGTAAGAATTATACTATAAATGTTTATTTTCTCTGCAATATTTCATTCGTTTAATTAGTAAAATAAAAATGTGCAACGATTGATACCGAGAGACTACATACTTACTGCCAAAATAAATACTGTTTACTGGTAATTCATCCTAATAACATTGAAATAGACAGCCATAAAAATAACGACCTAATTTTTATGTTGCAATGCTGGCTTGTATCTTATTTAAACAAATATCTAATCAGCCTTTTATACAAAGTGCTATGAAAGGGTTTTGAGCTCATCAAACTTAAAAAAACCATCCGGCTGCAAAGCTTATATGATAATTTAATATTAAAATAAAATTGGAATCGAGCCAAATGTATTAACGTAACGTACTATGCGATCCAGCCAGATGTTCTCTTTAAAATCATTACAAAATAAAATATCGTTTTTATCATTAGGTGGCCGTTAACTGTAGCATCATAATTAAGACCTATCCACAGCTAACAAATATGTTAGTGTCAGTATATGATATTAACGATACAAAATCTTCAGGAAGTTCTTAAATCGAGGCGGCCAAAACACACAGTCTTGAACATGTGGTTTATCACTCGCCGAACATTGCATCACTGCTGTTCTAATTTTAGGTGGGAATCGTGTTCGCAAAGATGTCTAGACCTAAAAAGCGAACCCAGACCCTGCTCTACTCCAGGAACGCTGTCATTTGCTTGCGCGACGGTCAACTGTGTCTGATGTTCCGTGTCGGAGACATGAGGAAATCCCATATTGTTGAAGCGCACATAAGAGCTCAAATAATCCGCCGCAAGGTATATTATTTCGCCAAAAACGGAGACTGGTTAGTGATTGGGGACTTCAGTCAGCACGCCTAGTTACGTCTAACACGATTTCATACTGACTCCTCTCTCTAACTTGCGGGGCGTCGGAATCTGAATATAAACACTCCAGAAATACAAGTCCATAATGTGCCCTTCAGACTTCGATTCCCCAAGTTTTGGAATACGTATTTCAGAACTTTTCTCTCTTGTCCATAGGTGGGTCTTATATTCGCGAAGCTGGCGCGTTCAAAAAAGCGTAACACCACACTCCTGTTCTCGCGAAACGCGGTTATTTGTCTGAGGGACGGGGAATATTGCCTCCTATTCCGTGTTGGAGATATCCGCAAGTCGCACATACTGGAGGCGCACGTGCGCGCCCAGCTTATAAGGAAAAAGGTAACACTTAACCAATACGCTATTTGTAAAATGCATTAAGTGTTGCAACAACTGAGTTCTTTGCGCGTTTATTTTGCTATCTAATAAGACCCATCTATGGACGATACAGCATGATTTAATTATAATTTTGCTTTATTACACCTTTAACTGCTACTTGTATTTTTTTTTGCACATTGCATAACTTTGGTTTCTATTTAAATGATTTATTTATAAATGGATGAGTAGCTGCACGAATTGACATTTAATAAATATTTATCGGAATTTCCCATAATGGATCTTCCCATTAGCATGTCAAATACATGCTATTCTATTACTGTTCCAGCAAACTGCTAAATATGTACCTATTCGATTAAAATGTTTTTTAAAGCGAATTCATAGTTAAACTCGGCAAAACAAATGAGTTATTTAGATTAAGTCAATTAAAAATAATTGCCAATTATTTCAAAATATTGATACGAATTTTATGTTTAATAAAGTTTCCGAAAAACAACTAAGTACTTATAGTATACACGTGGTTACTAGTATATACCGGCGTGCATAATAATTTTTAGTTTATTAAGTTGTTTACATGCTGGAACAAATCAAAACATTTGGTACACTGTCTCATAACACCGTAACGTGGTATAGTCAATTCAGGCAGCTACGGCTTGTATTAATAAAGAAAAGATTGCTTTTTTTGTAACTTTCTCCCCGAATATAAAAATATGAATACATAAAGCATAGTAAAAGTCAGCATAGATATATTTTCATTTCCATGCCCACTGTGCTGCGAATTGAAGACGAACATAGTGAGTGAACTGACTATCATATTTTAACTAAGTTCGACAAACTTAAAAATGTATGATTCTTTTTTGCTTTTTTAGTTTAGCTCCAATTATATTATCATTGTCATTTGAGACTTTAAAGTTAAAGTGCAAATTATTAACGTCTGTTTTGACAATAATAATAATTGAGTTAAAAGATCTAACGACAAATTATGCAATATATCGAATTTGCTATCGTTTTGCCGCTTTTTATATACTTTGCTTCAAAAATTTTGCTTATAAGGTTATATTGCAAAATCACGTAATGTACCGTACAAATTACAAAATCACTAGACAGACGGGGCATAACTTTTGCAACACAACTTTATAAGCGATTAGTTATGATTATGACTTAATTATATGCATAACGAAAGCACGAAACATCAGTTTTTGTATAGTTACATCAGTTATAAATCCAAAATACCGAGAAATATAAACCACAGAAAATTGTACCTGACCTTAAAATTTCGTACTTCCGTGATGCTCAAAAAGTCTTAAATAAATAATATCTAATAAATTTTTAATTTCCAAAACATAGATTACTAGAGAGGGTGAAGTCCTGCCATTCTACCAGCAAGAGTTGAAGGTTGGAGCGGATGGGGAAGAAGACAGACTGATGTTCATATGGCCGATGACCATCGTGCACAAGATCAACGAGAAGTCGCCACTGTACAACCTCTCCGCATCAGACATGCTGAGGGAGAGATTTGAGATCGTTGTAATGTTGGGTAAGTTCAGACAAACTTCTTGATAGTCAATAATCTTCAGCATCCCAAAATCGTTTACGTTTCCCGTAACATTACGTTCTTCTTTTACCATCGAAGTACAGGACCCCTTAAAATGAGAACTTGGTTGAGGAAAGAGATAGCATTAGCCCATGCTTAAACAATTTATCATTCTATGTCGCTGTTGTAGGGCTGTCGAACTTTTGAACCACCCAATTACACGTGAAGGTTATTTTAATTTACCCTGCTTCATATATTGATACAGAAATCAAAAACGATAAATCTCTGAAAGGTAACGGAAATGATTGCAAATCTCACGTACTATCTGACTTCTAAATAGAGTTCACGTATGTATACTCTAAGGTATCTATTGATGTTGATTGTCAAGTGTATGATATAGTGTTCTCGAACGGTGGAGCAAGCCAACATCCCATACGAGAATATTGCAATGTATCTAATACCCGTCAACACCAGATAATTTGAGAAGACACCTATCCGAACAAAGCGGTAATAAATAATGTTCTTCCTAACAACACTCGCAATAATAAAACTACAGTGTAAGATTAGACACCAACAACAGATATTTCGAAAACATTTTAAAAGATATTTCTAAAACATTTCAAAATTCTGAAGAATCAATTAGAATTCAAAAATTGTTATATCACCATGCGAATATGTGACAGTTTTTTTATACAGTGTCTGGCTGCAATAGATTCTATTAAAGATCAAAGGCTGTAATTGTTTCATGGAATGTATCTACACGTAATGACCACGTGCTCTTGGCACTTCCTGACAGAAGTTTTGGTAGATTGCCCTGAACTTTACACATGATATTAGTATATGATTCCATATATTATACTAATATTGTAACTATTATAATTTTAGAGCATGTCATATTTAGTGATACTGATGCGAAGAAAGATAGCATCATTCGTTCATACAACAGTGTAGATGAAGCAGAAGATTCATGTTATATTATAGAATCTATTCAGAAGTTCCCAGTCATCAAGTAAATATATCTATTCTATAAGGAATATTGTAAATGTTCTGAAGAGAAGATAGGAATAAACTTAGCATAAATAAAAACTTTCTATGCTTATGTTAAAATGAATTACCCATTAGTGACACAATCTGTAGAAAGATCCTAAGGACAGTGAGTCATGCCTCCATTAAGAAATAGATTCCACTTCAACGTGCTAGTTTACTTAGAAATAGACACGGAATTAATTAACTTTGAACCCAAATATTTTGTTTCTTCATGATCTACATAATTATAAAAAGCTGCTTTCCTGGTTTGGTCTTATTTCATTGTATAAATAAGCTTTATATAGCTGTGTTTATAATATAGATAGGTACTTAGTTCATTCATTACGCGATAACTCCACGTGACCACCATAAATATATTGTTATCTATAATATCACTGCCAAATCATATTACCAATATAATCGGCCTTCAAATCACACGTAGTCTAGGTAGGGCTTAGAAATTGAAATATGCTAAATATACAACGACTCTTTATTTCCTTGAGGACTCAAAAATCTGAGTTAGCAGTAACTGGCAGATACTGACTAATTCAAATATTTAATTTCCAACAAACTTAATAGTGCACTTTTGAAACGCCAGTAGCTAGTCGCTCGGTTCCAATTGGTCGTTTACTATGAAGAACCAGCAAGAAGCAACACGGTTAAAGTTTTACAAATCTTTGAATTGGCAAAAGCTTATGTTCTATCCGAGTTCTTCTTTTTCCGAGTAATTCTTTTGCCTTTCAATGAAAAGTGTTTGAAGAGTTATGGCAGCAGGATTAACAATTTCATTATCAAATTTCCCTGTATGTAGTGATATCTAAGGGTAAAGATTTGCTCCACACTTATCCTTGTAGAGTTACAAGAGAATTTTCTTTGTAGTTTCTTACCTTTTCTTTAGTTACGTTAACATTATCTGATGTCTTTTTATTTGTATGATTTCAGAGGGCGTGATAGAGTCGACGGGTATGACCACCCAGGCGCGCAGCAGTTTCTTGCCATCCGAGATCCTGTGGGGCCACCGGTTCGAGACCATGGTCACGTTCAGGAAGGACACTGGTGAATATGAGGTGTGTTTCCTTTATTATATATTTATTAGTTTTGTTATTCTCTGTTTTATCGTACAATATGGAAATTATATAAGAATTTGGGTCGACTTTCTGTGGGGTCACCATCACGGTCGTTCAAAATTAAAATAATGCATATGAATAATATGTGATTTATTTGCATTATTGTAATTTTGAATGTCCGTCTCAGAGCAAGTAATAACAGCCGCACGTGTCGATCGTTCAGGTTAAGCTACAGTTGCTGCGGTCGGTCCGCGGATGGATAACCCTCTTTACATACCAAGACACCTAAGTGCCTTGGAAAGATCGTTAAGATATTTTTCCCGGCTGTCATTTGCAGATCTTCGAAAGTCGGTCGTTAGAAGCCCGATATTCTGAAAACCAGTCTTACCAAGGGGTATTGTATTACCCACCAACTTTAGTTGTGGAGGTCAAATAGGCAGTCGCTCCATTAAAATACTGTGGTTAGACTGAAAGTGACCCCAACATAATTGGGAAAAAGCTAGGTGATGATGATCGGTCTCAGTGCAAACGATTATGGTGACCTACACAAATTTACCCATATTAGAATATGGGTCGAATTTGTGTATATCATTTATAAATAATCTTATAAAATTATCTAAGTATTTGATAGGTATACTCTACTTATGACTCTGATGAAATCAGTCTTAATTTTTCGGCCCTTGACCATACTAGAATCACTACAGATACAAACTGAATCAAGGGTGTGATAATTTCCATGTTCAATATTGAACAAAACCGATGGCTACGTCTACAAGTATCTCATGTTTATTTACTTTTTCAGTACTGACGTGTTTAGTTAGTTTAAGATAATATTTACTCACAAGGAAAACCACGGCTAAACGCTTCTAATAATATTATAGAAAATAAATTAAATGCATAGTTTATGGCGCCGCGTATTGAACTACTGATTAACTGCTTACCTGTTTGAAATAGTAGTCATTCATAAAACATTTTAATGTATAAATGCCTCCGTGTATGCATTAATACGTAATTATTGCATCAATTATTACGTAGATTATTCAATTTACTACCTGGATCAGCCTTTGTACACATACTACGACACGTGTCATACAGTAACGTACAACAACATAACTACTCATTCCTTAGTCATTTGTTTTATCATGTATTATTACTTTAAATTAAAGTCTTTAATACATATATTTAAAAAACACTCACCATTCTTCTGCCCTTATACTAATTTATTTGAGATAGACGCAACATGTCTTTTACTTCCACACTTCTCTATTAGTCGTCATCTCGGTAGTCACACCATTTCTAACCATATCATCATTCTCACAGTCCATCAATCGTTTTTTTGGTCTCCCCCTACTTCTATTGTCATCAAAATTCATGCTCAAAACTTTCCTCACGACATTTTCCTCACTCCTCCGAATCACATGGCCCATACCATGACAACCGAATTCCACACAACTTTTCAGTTGCCGGTGCCACTTTCAGACTTCCTCTCATGCACTAATTTCTTATTCTATTTAGGAAACACTATGAAATTGTATTAACAAGACAATAAAGTACATAGCCATAGCCCATCATAGGCAAAGATTACTTTCTCAATATGATTAGCAAACATTGGATATCTCTTTCTTAATTGCGTTTGAGCATGTCTTAAAGCAACGTTCGTAAGTAAAAAGGCCTTTGAGTAAAACAAAAGAATTTCCGCTAACATGCCATAAACCGGAAAAAATCTAAGCCGGATTCACCATGACCTCAACATGAATATGCAAATGGTAAAATTAAACAATCATCAGATTTATTTACTTCCGAGGTTATCGACATACAACAGCTGGAAACAATATTCTGATATTTTTGTGACCTTATTTTCAATATTTGTTAGTGCTAAGCTAACAACCTTACCTACCTAGAATTAAAGTAAACAGAAAACAATTCTACGTATTTTATTTTTGGTCCATAACCTTTGATGATTAAAAGTAGCGTGTTTGTGTAAAAAAGTTTATTATGGTATTAATCAATCAAATGACCGTTGTTAGATAAGAAAAAGAATGAGAGCGAGACATAAATATTAAATTAATTTGTATAGTACATGAAATGTTTTCAACTATCCTCAGCTGTATCGGTGTTTTTGTTTATGTTATTTTTCATATTTCTTTAATCTTTGTGTGTTAGGAAAATATATGCGCTACAATCGTTTGAAGTAATTCGGAAATGCTACGTGCAAAAATACCAATGTATGTGCATAATCTCTAGTATGGTGGCCCGTATAAAAATGTCTACAGGAAAACGTATATTAAATGGAAAACGAAACGACACATTAGTATAAAAAAAAACAGTTAACTCCTTTTCATAAAACCAAGGTTAAAAAATAATAGTATTGATGTTATTCGTTGAATACGTCTGTTTAATACATTAACATTTCTTTTGTTAATGCTCACTGGTTTATCTACTAGAACTATTTATTTATTTAAACTTCTCGCATACAAAAAGGTACAAAGGCGGAGAGTTATTATTTTTAGGCATATCTAATCTGTTATACAATACGAAACATATTCTTCTTATAACTACGTATTGTTAATTCACCGTGGTTATTCCTGTGGTATTGAAAATTATTATTTAAAAATCTGCCGAACACGCGAGCCATCTGTTAAACTAAACTTACATACTTCGTGCACGGCAGAGCATCCAGCCATGTTCGCAATACAATTATTGCAATTTGTTCTATAAACTTTTATACATTTTGTTATCATATGTAAATTTTCTTCCTTTTCAGGTTGATTACACCAGATTCAACAACACATATGAAGTGGATACTCCCCTGTGTTCTTCGAAGCAGTTAGATGAGTTAAGAGCTACAGTTTCGACCTCACAAAAATTAGGTATGGATTATTATTATCCAACAAATGTCTATGTCAGTTAGTTGCCAATCAAAAACAATTATATTTGGAATAGAACTGGTTTTGCCATTAGTTGCCATGTAGTCTTCAATGTTATTAAATATGAAACTGGTTATAGTGAACCTAGTGTTTATACTGTTTATTTATTAAAAGACATGAACATCACTGTATCAACCTCTAGAGGATAATTCTTTCGTAAATAGGTTATAAGCTAAATTGTAACGTTTTATTATTCCAGATCGTATGCTAGGCACCATCCCGAAGACGTTCTCCGCTGACACTTTAGACCTCAGCTCCGTAGACTCCATATCTTTAGATGAACACATTGAAATCAAGATCCCCGAAGCAAGAGCCAGGGAGAACAGGTTAATGGCCCAAAACAACTTCGTTCACCACATCAATGAGAAATCTAGAAATCCAAGCCATACACACTTGGCAGTTGAAAATGGCCTAGAGCAACAGCAACATAGAAATCATAATCCGACGGATTACAAGCATCCTCCAGAAGTGAAGGAACATATACATAGAAGCCATAGTCACGCTAGTATGAAGAAGGTTCACGGACTGACCCCGAATGGCATTGGCCATGCGGGCAACGGTCATCATGAGCATAGGCATGATGAGCATAATAAAATAAAAAAGTGAGTGTCCTAATAATTTTCTCTAGTTTCTAGCTTAAGTGATCCCTACTTACTTGAAAAAATATCTTGTGGTTGAAAATTAATGATGCAGAGGTACCAAAATCTTCTCTTAGTGATGTGTAATTTGTTTGCCGTGTTACCATAACTGTTTTAATATGCAATGTTACATCTGTTTTAATTCTGATTCAAAAAGTTAAGAACGCTCTTTGTGCAGCAACTAAAAAATATTTTATTTGAAACACGCACAGGACATAAAAACAATAAAAAAAAGACATAGAAAGTTTTAGGATAACAAAAAGGTAAAAGATATAAAATTAAAAGAATAAGACCTGTGCGAAGCCAAATAGGCTCCTATCTCAGCATAATGCTGGGATATTTGTTAAAAAAAAACAACTACCGCAGCGCTGGTTTTCAGATAGGGCCCAAACACTACAAACTACCACAAGCTACCACAAAACATCCCAAACACTACAAACTACCACAAAACGTCTGCAATGCCATATTCAGCCCATATTTTGCAATGACCTTAAGACTGAGATGTAAATTAGATTTAATGTTTTCTTTATTGTCTCTAACCCCATCCCTCACATCTTCCAGATCCCCAAGTGACACCCACATAACAAGCAAGCCACCAGTGATCCCTATCCTGGTGACGTCCCCTGCGCCCGAGCCCGCTTGACGCGCGCCGCCCGCATGACGAGTGCCGCCGCGTCTGAGGAAGCCGCACGTCACCTTCTCGCCCCATACCGAGAGCATCGACAATTTATACCAACTTATTGATGAAGATTAGGAAATTCGTGGTAGAAAATGGTCTGAAGTGCTTAGAAGAATTTTTACTATTTAGTAATGTTAGACAAAATAACGCAGGGAACTATTAAGTGGTCCTTGGGAAAGTTGTAGTTCGGGTCTTACCTGCACATGATATACTCGGAGACGAAGAAAAAGAGCGCTTTCCAATGCAATTTCTCAAATTATTTCGTAAAAAGACTGTGATTAACCTTTATCGTCTTCGTATTACTGGTGTTCAAAATTACTTAATAAATATAAGGTTACCCAAAATTTTGTTGATGGTAAATAATAGTAGTGTCAAATATTTAAAGTATTTATTGCCTTTGAGGTACTTATTCGTATACCAAATTTTTTACATTAAGTACTTAGTGCTAAAATAATAACTAAGCCTTCTCAAGCGTATGTGCCAAGACCTTAAAATTAGACAATTATATTTTTGTAACAGAAAAATTTCTCCTTTATCATCTACTTCATCAAACATCGATGTACCAGATAGGGTTGTATTTAGACCAAGTATTTATTTAGACAATTTAGAGGACGTAGAGCGGAGACTAAACTTATAGAGGTTAAATGACATGAAGCTTTAAAATCTTTAGTTAGTCATGTCTCCGCAGTTTGTGTGTAAGATTACAAAAACGTAGGAGTTTTACTTGTTCTATCGACAGTCAAACTAGAGATGGAATTAGAGTTACTTTTAAGAAATATTTATATTTCCAATGACGAATTTAATTCAAAATTTTGATACTTAAACGGCCCCTGTTCAGATTTAAATAATTGTCTAGTATAGTTACTGTATGACCAAATTCCAAAGAGAATGTTATTAAAGAAATTCTAGCTTGAGCTTTCGGATTAGATCCAAAAACTATTGAATAGTGCAAAATAATATTTAGTATTTAATTGTATCCAGCTACCTACGTAACGAGTTGTGAATGTACAAGTAGCTTATTGTCTAACGCTTTTTCTACATTAAAATATTGTACAAAGTACTGTTATGTGTACAACAAATATGTGATATATTTGGATACTTAAATTATTCGGACAAAAGTACTTAGAACTCGGCTGCGCACTGCCGTGCGCGGTTCACTTTGTTATCGACACATTTTCCTTGTGTAACTAGAATAGCTAATTTAAATTATAAGTGTTAGTACTACTAATGCTTGCAATATGTACTGATTATAATAATTAATTATTATAAAACAAAAATAACAACTCTATTATTAAAGTGTTATACACGAATCATAGTATTATTGTATCGTTCATTGAGATATTATGAAATTCAGGGGCCTGGAGTGGCGCGGGCGCTACTGACTTAAAAAAGAAATTAGCCCAAAGCTTTGTCTTTTCCTGATAGAAATATCAGATCAAACAAATATAGTTGCTAGTTTATACGATACACGAGTTTTATTTCCCCCTCTCTATATCTTGTTATTATTAGCCAATAATTAAAATTGGCATATTACAATATTTTCCGCATCGACATAATTCTAAAGATCAGAATCACGCACTATTGGCGTGATAACAGCAATACAAAGATAACCCTGAAATGTTCACAAAGTATAAGCATCGCTACTCTACAACAGATGGCGCTGTATTCATTTTACTTTCACATTTATTGGCACTGTGACAATAGTAGTTTATCTTGATTACTATCTTAATAGCATAATAATTACATTAAAAGGACTTACCAAAAAATATTTCAGATAAATCTTTTCGCATAAAATTAAATATTTCCACAATAATAGGAACAACATTTAAACTAAACGTAGTAACATCTTCGATCAAAATTGATCGAAGTAGTACATACCTATTTCTACCTATACTATTTAAAAAAAGCTCTGACATTGATGTCGACACTAATACTGAAATATATTTGTAAAATTTGCATAAAAATAAATGCATCACACTTATGATATATCGAAAATTCTCATCTCATTGAAGATAAGCAGAGATTGATCGATCGAACACTGGGTCTATTTAACATAGATATGAAATTACACATATTACACATAATATGAAGTATATTACAGTTTCAAACTTTTTCTTTAATTTTCTTGCTGCGCCGTTTCGTACTTTCGTCTTCGCTTGACGAAGAAGACTCTTCTGTGGGACTGCTGAAGTAGTTAGGAGGGTACTTGATAGAAGATGGTCTTCTTGTGAGACTAGCCCGTCGAATTGCATCAGCGACTAGCCGGTCGGCCATATTAACGAGAGGCGAGTTTGCTCCTAGTGACGGTAAGATGGCAGAGTTGATAGATTCCCGAAGAGTTACTTCACCAGGTAATGGTGAACTGTTTGCCATATAACCTGAAATAGAGAATACGAATTCGTTAAACTAGATAAATTATAAACTTCGATTAAATGCAAAAGTTTTCATGCATACACAGAAGAAGAAAATGGCGATCGTAAACGATATAATACAAAAAAAAAGGTAGTTTGTAGAAACCCAGAATTTGTGATACAGCCGAGACCAAAGAAGTGTATTAGATTTTCAGTAGTGAAATATGTAATGCTGAATTTGATTGATTGATTCATAATAGTAGTTGCTAATGCCGTAGTAACATAGATACATATATGTAGTTGAGCATAAATGTGTCAAAATAAAGAAATCCCACAACTTTTCCTTAAAGAGATAAATTGAAGTAGCCACATGCTAAGCACAATACAAAAGAGAAATATGAACAGATATTGAAGTTGTCCCCAGAATCTTATCAAATAGACCAAAGTCACTAATATCTGTGTCACAAGATATTAGATGTATAAGTCTTTTGGACGGCGGATTACCTGGGTCCGTATACCTATAATGTAAACAATGTTTTTACATCTCTTTCTTATAGGGCAAAATTGAAAATGATTTTTGGTCTATCGTTTTAAACTATTGTGACAAAAATAATAGGTACTATTTTGTCTACTTAATTCAAAATTCTTGAATTAAGTCGACGTAATAAAATCGTGGGGAGATTTTATCGCGCATTGAATTTTAAACTCTCCGTGTTGAACCGAGGATTTATTATCCAACAGAGTGCATCGCGTGTATGTGTCTGATTGTGGAATGGTGTATAATGTGGTTCATATCCTGATGGAGTGTGTCCGGAATGAAATACTAGATTTAATGTTTTAGGAGGTTGTAAATGGTTATGTTGTAAATATTGGCTTATGTAATACCATCCTCGCTTGTCCTTGTTCACGTTAGTTGTAAGATAGCTCGTAATCAACAATTTTGTGTTTTTTGCACTGGGTGATGTGGTCGCTAAGAGACAAAGCCCTTTAAATAAATAAATAAAAAACCCTAATAGATATTATGATCCATCTTATTTTAACCGTCATGAAAGAAGACTACACAATTACAACAATTGTCCTAAGCTACGTCACTAAAAGCTAACATAGAATCACTCGTTGTTGGATTGTGAAAGAGTACAATTGTGTAATTAAAAAGTATTATCACATTCATTACTAGTCGTCGCCCAGTGGTCAAAAATCGAGCATTTAAAAATTAAATATTTTTATCTTAAATGCATTTTTTTTACATTAGTTTTCTGCGCAACTTCTCCATATAAACTTTAACTGTGCCAAATTTATACTCCTCCGTCCGCATAATTTTCGTAAAAAGGGTACATTTTTTTTGTTGCACGTAAGAATATATTCCAAACAATTTTAATAATAATTTAAAAAAAAATAGTTTTTTATTGCAGGCATTATACCCATCTACAAAAATTACAGTAAAATAAAATCAAATCAAATCATAATCAAAATTAGAATCAAAATTAAAATTTGAGAATGATATTTTTTTTTTTTTTATAATACTGAGTTCTAGAATATAATAAAGTTTCGTCTCTAATCTGATTAGGTTAATGCAAAATTTCTTATCTAACGTATTCATAGTATCGATTAACGGAAGTATAGTATAGTAGATATTTGTAGATTCCTTGTACATACTTGATAACTTGACTCATGAAAATTATTATGAATCAAGAAATGAACTCACTCAAAGCTTTTTCTACTGAAAGTTTGGTGCATAAATCGTTGATAAGATATTTAAATGGACACTTAACAATATTTATATATAGGCACTTGTTTGAGTGTCTACTATAATAGGCTCGACCTACCAGCCCATTCATGATTGTTACATTTGAGCCTTTAATTACCAATTAGAGCATGTGATTCAAGTGTTCGGACTTCGTGCGTTTGTAATGTTCTAATAAATAATATTATTTTACTGGGAACCGATTACTTTTCCGAATTATTTTTGATCGAATTTCATTTCACCGAAAACGATTGACCGACGTCTTTTTAGGGTTCCGTTGCCAAATGGCAAAAAACGGAACCCTAATAGATTCGTCATGTCTGTCTGTCTGTCCGTCTGTCTGTCTGTCTGTCCGTCCGTCCGTATGTCACAGCCATTTTTCTCCGAAACTATAAGAGCTATGCTGTTGAAACTTGGTAAGTAGATGTATTGTGTGAACCGCATTAAGATTTTTACACTAAAATAGAAAAAAAAACAATAAATTTTGGGGTTCCCCATACTTAGAACTGAAACTCAAAGAATATTTTTTCATCAAACCCATACGTGTGGGGTATCTATAAATAGGTCTTCAAAAATGGTATTGAGGTTTCTAATATCATTTTTCTCTAAACTGAATAGTTTGCGCGAGAGACACTTCCAAAGTGGTAAAATGTGTGTCCCCCCCCCCCCCCCCGTAACTTCTAAAATAAGAGAATGATAAAACTAAAAAAAATATATGACGTACATAACCATGTAAACTTCCACCGAAAATTGATTTGAACGAGATCCAGTAAGTAGTTTTTTTTTAATACGTCATAAATCGTAAACCGCAATTTTCCTTTCATTCAATCAACTTAAATATAAAAATTAAAAAAAAAAACATTTCATTTCATAAACATAAACCTTATGCATAAAACGAGGATACCTACAGGTTTGTGCGGAACCCTCGGTGCGCGAGTCCGACTCGCACTTGGCCGGTTTTTTGCTATATGCATTATTTGACATATTTTTAGACCATCGAAGTATCATGTATCATAGGTATTATTTTACCGAACTATGTTTCGCCGATTTACAAAATATCTTTTTGCTATTGGCCGAAGCCTCTTTTGAACTTTTTTCATTTGCCAAATGATTTATTTGCCATATTTTCACCACAATGAAACAACATTTTTAGGGAATATTATTTGGTCACAAATATATAGCCGGTTACTTGGTAACGTTTTCAATATGAAATTAAAATATACTTACTGTCATAAAAGTCAATATATTCTCCTACAAAATTTAGTGAGAAACGAATCGCTGTAAAACCGACTTTACGTAGTCTTGTCTGCCCTACCCCTAGAGTGTAATTTAAAACCGCGTAGGCGCGGAGGGGTAGGGCGGCCCGTGAGCTGAGGAGCAGGTGGTTTGAAGGCCCGCCGCCGCGGCTGAGGCTGGCCGGCAAAGCCGGCCAGCAAGCCGAAGCCGCGGTGGTGAGTGTTAAAACCATCTGCGACGATAGGCCCGCGTGGGGCCGCCCAAACTCCGCAGCGCCGGAGCCGTGACAGAAACAATGCTTGCTGCATGTTGCATGCCTGATTGCATGTTGCTTGCTTGTTCGCACGCTGCATGCTTGCTTGCATGCTGCATGCTGTATACCTGCTTGCATGCTGCATGCCTGCTTGCATGCTGCATGCTTGCTTGCACGCTTCATGCCTGCTTGCATGCTGCATGCTTGAAGCAAGCATCCTTGTTTGCATATTTCTTACTGGGACTCTTTAAAAATACTTTTGTTCATAATCAACTGTTTTATTTAGTGCCATTACATTTAAATAATTAAATAATTAAACAAAAAGTAGGTTAATCTGAACAGTGGTATAATGAATGTTCGGAAACATAATACTTCAAAAAAACGTTATGTCGGCTAAGTGTAACTTCGGTAATAACTTTTTCGACCAAATAAAACGTCGGAGTAACGTAAAAAGTCGAAATGATAATAAGTCAACTGATACAGTGGCAGACGTGACTTCGATGGAGTAAAAAAAAACGAAACGATAATAGTTAAAAAGTTTTAGGTGAAATGAAATTCGGTGAAATATTTTTCGAACTTATGATAGGTAACCCATTTTACTCGCATTTATATAAGGTGTATCTATTCATACACGAAATATTTTAAGGGGTATACCTGTAGGTGGTAAAGAAGCTATAGAAGCAAAAAGAAAATTTTTATCTAAGCGTTTTTGACTTTTCGTAATTATTATAATTTTAAAACTACTTGAGTCGTTTTGCATAAAACCTTTACTCCAAATTTTATGAATGGCCTGCCTGACGCTGCTAGGGCAATGTCCGGACGGTACGAGCATGGCCGCGGTGTCTCGGGCCGTAAAAAATAAGAAGGAGCTAGTATTTCTTATGTGCGTCAAATAATTCATAAATATTAAATTTTAAAAAAACCCTTAGAATTTTTTTTTCTTTGCTGTAAGCTTCTTTACCACCTACAGGTGTACCCCTTAAAATATTTCGTGTATGAATAGATACACCTTATATAGTACGGCTGTACCAGTGTACCCATTATTGTGTGATTTTCTATCCCTATGTAGTTCTTTAGGATATTTCGAGGAAATTCTGGATGGTGATCTTTCTTTAACCCAAGTTTCTATCACAAAAGGCACCAGTGATTAAATGAATTATTGTAGTAGCAAGATTGAATTTATCATCACGCTCCTATTTTAAATAGCTAGGTACAACCGATCACAAAACGCGTCCAAAAACAGTAAAACGTGGGAAAATTATTCTTTAATTAGTAGAGAATATTCTCTAATAAATTGTTTATGTATAAAATTATTCGTGCTGTTAATACAATTACTTATTTCGTGCAATTATTTTTCATAGTGTTTTGTGTATATTTCAAGGACAGACTTTACCTGGATCACAGTCAAGTTCGCCGTCACCGTTCGCTGACACCACAACATAATTTCAACACAAAAGCATACAGATAAGCAGACGATAATCTTCACTAAAACGACACTCAACAAACACGGTGAACCTTCAAGAATTAATCTTCTATCACTCTCTGCGTAATCATAATAGCGTGAAAAGAAAACTGGATGATTAGGTATATTTTTGGTCTAAAATTTCAAGTGAACTTGATTATTTTATTCATAGTAGAGTTAGGGAACTAACATAAATGTTAAGCTCAAAAAGCATCGAACAGTGTAGAATACAAAAGCCATGATGAGTGTACCTAATTTTCTTAGAGAATACAGTGGACTTGTCAGGATATACATATACCTAAGTGATGTAACCCAGATTGGGAGATACTCGTATATTCGGTATGGTAGGTTATCAGTAGCTGACATTGGATAAGCTGAGCTGATTGATAAACAAATTATTGTTAGAAATCAAATAGCTTAATGTAGCTATGGGAATCAACCATCATTTTGTTGGGAAGAAAAACGTCTGTTCTTCCAAGTTAAGGCAAGTCATGTGTCATCACTCTTCATATAGGGTTTTAACAAGACAGTTTGCATAAAGCGCTGGAATTTCTAAGGTATCATAAATCAAACACAAATCAACGTCACAACATAAATAATTATTCATTCATTATTTACATAAAACAACACAGAACGTGACAAAACATGCGTATACTTTGTAACTATTATATACTTAGATATAAATTTAACGATTTCTAATATCAATACTCATATCTTTCTTTACATAGCTAGGCACTTTCTGTAAAATTCCCTTTACACGATGTTCTTTTGACAGACAGCATGACTGACAGATCTATTCGACTATTCTCTAAAGATTCGTGTAATTGGGCCCTATCTATCACATTCTTGGTACAACTTGAAGCAGTGAGTTAAATTTTAAACTTACAGCTAAATTAATAATAAAATTGCACTTTTTTACAACTGGAATGTTTTAATGAAAGACGATAGCACAACCTGTGAGAACTCTACTATTATTAATTTTGTTTATTTTATCTTAAAGTTGACTAGTGGCACTGGGATTTTTGTAAAACATTATAAACGATTACTTAATAGCATTAATCAGTTACCAGATCTTTGATTTCATGATTCTAGATCATACTTTCTATACAAAAACGTAACAATCTCTTACACTATAATACCCAACATCATTTTCTTGATGGACTAATTTAGATCGTAACATGGTAACACTTAGCTATAATCGAGTCCCTATTTCTTAAACCAAACAATGCCTACTTTTAGGCATATCCTCAATCATAACATTACATATTTTACCTTATTGTTTTAGACATAAAAATATTCCCGAACAAAAATATCGTTTATCGATTGATTTCGACGACGGCTGATACATAATAGGCTACATCGTGTAGCAAGACATTTTGCGCTTCGAAATTCAAACGAAACGCTCTAACGTCATAGCCTGGGGGGCTAATATATATCTCAACAGGATTTCTTGATTTTTCCTTTAAATAATAGTTATGATTTAACTTAGTTAAAGGGTGACGGTAAAGTCGCCGTCAGTCTGCTCGGCTTTTGGCTCGTGTGGTTCTCGCTCAGGCATCTTCAGCATCAGGTGGTGGTCCCCGCTCTCTGCGCGACATCACAAACACAGGCACAGTTACATATACATACATAAAAACATACTCTAGTGTGCTATAGGACATACTAGTGCAGACATTTATGTATAATTAATATTAGGTAGGTATCTACGTATAAAATGCATAGAGGTCCGTCTATTTCATTTTTACCAGAGAGATAAACTTAAATTAGATAAACTCTTTTAATCAGTCTATTTAAAGATATTATGTGGCAGTTTTAATTCTGTTGCAGTATTGAATATTAGTTATATTTTAGGAAATATATGCTTAGTTATATGTTCTTCCTAGGACAAACTCAGTACATACATATATGCATCTTGCAATACAAGGTATTTTAAAAGCCTGTTAATAAATAAACCAATATTTTCCTAAAATATTTTACACTTAACCTAGTTAAAAATTGTACGAAAATACACCAGACAAGGTAAGATTCCTTTTAAGGTCAGGCATGAATATTTTTGTTGATAAGACATGCAAACAGAGACATGTACAATGTACATCGTATCAATCTTTACGCATCATCATAGTTACAATTTTACACTAAATTAATGACGAAGGAAATTCCTTACATACATTTTTGTTAGTCACACTAAAAAGGACGACAATAATGAATTATTAGAAGAGAGATATTATAATATTAGAGAGTGCAGCGACATATTCTATTAGTAAAAAATGATAAATGTTTTCTTAGATTCTTTTTTAAATAACGGCTTTACCAAACCGCAGGAATTAAGAAGCGTTATCCTGATTACCCATTATTTACATACATAATGTCAGAAATGACTACATAGTGATGTCAAACAAGACCGCAGCTTTAGAGTCGATGACACAAAAGATAAATAATATCTCGTTCAACGACGCCTCTCCTTCACAGAAATGTTAAGTGCAATAATATAACATACAAACAACTGACTAACAAAACCGTTAAAAAGATTTTAAAATTGAAAATAGAACCATGAAACTAACGATGGCGGCCATCTTGCCATGATTCAAATTGTTCGTTCCAAATGACAGGCGACCGTTAAACCGATCGTCTTAAATGATCGACAAAACAAATGTATCCTGTATCAAAAAGGGGCAACAAATTGGCAAAATGGTACATCCTGCAGAGATTTGATCATAATAATGTTCCGACGGATAACGGCTGTGATGATGAGTGGTGTAGGAAAATCAAAGGAGGCCCGAAGACCTTCACAAAATGATAGTTAGGCTGACAGAGGCGACAATACTAAGGGGCGATGAATTGTTCATATTATTGCTTCCGACAAAGAAGTTACATACTGTCGAGATAATAAAGTACACACGGTTACATATCAGGCTATTCATTTCCAGTATAAACTGATCTCACAGTGTAAAGGATTTCCTTATCATGAGATGTCAGCTTAAACTGGAATTGTAGAGCTTGATATGTAGCTGTGCGTAGAAACATACATAACATCAGACATGTAATCCCCGAAGGGTTAGACAAGACAGAGGTGTACTCAGTACACCCACATTTCACCTGTTACGTTTAAGTCTCATGTTATAGGTAGCGAGCCTGTTGCCATCAACTGGGCACAAATGCAGTCTCCGTGCTGCTACTGAGAAATTCCTGATGGAATAGTCCAATAACACTTGGCCCGACCTGGGAATCGAACCTAGGACATGAGGCAGGTATTAAAAAATAGCTAGGTATATACCTACATATAGCTAGTTTACCAACCTAGTCTATAAGGACTACCTACACCCTTTATTAATGCCCTACTAGCGATTGGTGCACGTATGATGTAAATACTTTTACTCTAAATTGCATTTTTCAATATTTGTGAGGTATATTCTACCGTGCGTTCTATTGTACCGTGTGGTTCCGGACGTAAAGAATAGCACCGCCCCATTTCTTCCCGTGGGTGTCGTAAGAGGCGACTAAGGGACTTACTAGAGATTGGGCAGCAGCGTTCTCTATGCATTTTACCACCATACTGCGATCGCCAACCCGCCTGCCAAGCGTGGCGATTATGGCAAATCCCCCCCAAAAATTGTACCGGTCAAATTGACGGTGCTTGGGGGAGGCCCATGTCCAGCAGTGGATGTTTTGCGGCTGAAATGATGATGATGATATTCTAAAATGTAATCAAAAACTTAGAACTTCTAAGACGACGTTTACACAGAAGTTTAAATATCGTGGCGTGATTGTAACACGCTCTGGATTGTCAACTCTCGGTGTTGAACCGAAGATGGAGAATCCAACAGAGTGCATTTTAGAGCGTCGAAAAAACATACTGTTAAATTTTTCACTCTCGGCGCTAAGAAGAGCATTGAATATCCAGTGGACAAAAAAATCCCCGGAGATATTATTTCGTTCATATGAACGACGGCAATGAAATATATACCTACCATTTCCAACCTATTGAACACACTCAGTATTTGTACGTGAGTCATAAAGCTTCCTATTGAGCGCTTATTGACAATTAAGTATTCCTATTAAATGACGAATAATGACGTCGAAATGCAAATGGTGGGGTCATAGCACCTATTTAAAACTTTATTAGCGTTATGTGCGAGCACACAAATGTGTTAGAACACGTACGGAGCAAGTAATTTAAGTAAATGGTACTCAGAACAGATGCTCACACGTTTAACGCTAACTAGTAAGTTGTGATCTTATTTGCTGTTGCTAATTAAAATAACTACCTACGTATTGGTTACGCGGACGTAAACATATTATTAAGTTTTAAAATTCTCTGGTTTTTTAAATTTTTAGGCCTGCTTGTCACACTAAGCTTAACTACAAAATATGCATCGAAAACCTCGTCTTCTTCTGCCTAGGGTTTTTTTGCAACTATGTTGTGATCGTCTTCCAGTTACCCGGATGCAGCTGAGTACCAATATTGTACATAAAGCGACTGCCTATCTGACCTCCACAACCCAGTTACTGAGTAATACGATACCCGTTGGTAATCAGAATATCTAAGATCCCACGACTGATAGCCGTCACCAAAATGGCTTAACGTGCTTTGCTAAGCACGGTGGGGTCTTGGTACGTAAATGTATTGTACTCATCAAAATTTATATCGGTTTTAATAACAGAAATTGTAATATAATTTATAGGATTAATTTTACTACAACTTTTCAACCGCCTACAGTCCTACACTGACGCATAAAATGTTCATGCACATTAATATACGAGTAGATAAAGCTAAAACATACATTTAACAGATCTGTCACATGATTCAATAAATACAGTGGCATACTTATTCACACCTGAAGTAAACTTATATACAAGTCGTATTACATATCTACAAGTTGTTAGCTACCTAGACATCTATGCGTTATGCATATAGTGTTCTAATATATCTCTATTGTGTCTAGATTATGTGACACGGTTCATAAGATATCACGAGATCTAACGAGGAATGTATAATAACTCTTTTTAAATTAAATAAATTCACTTTTGCGGGAATACAGACTGAAATGCCTGAAAATCTTTTCAATATTTCTAAATCATGGAAATATAATCTGAACGAATATGTTTTGTATTGTTATGTTTTCTTAGAACATAACGATATCTACCAAAATATATCTTAGTTACCAATTAATTTCTTCGATGTTTTCATTTTCATATCTTGTTTATTACACCTTGTTTTTATGAATGAATAAGGAAGAAATTGGAGATATGAAATTAGTAAAAACAATAACAAATATAATCAGTAAATGGGTTTAAAAAACTATGTAGTATGCAAAGAAATCCATTTAACAATAAATTAGACATTATCTTGAGAAGTAGAGAGCTGTCTGTTGACCCCAGATAAACAATAATATTGCAAATATCATATCTCAGGTTATATCACGAGGAACGGAAATATTGTAAGAGCAAGAAACTTGCATATAGATACAGAAATATGATATGTACTGTTTGTTTAACTTATTTGCTTACTGCTTGATTAATTGCAATTATTGTTTAAATATAAACTACATTATGTAGGTCGAATTGTTTGTTGCCAAACAGAGAACGGTGATTACAATGATTGATAAAAGAGATGATGCAAGAACATAATATTAGTATTATGGGAAAATCTATTCAGTATATAGCTAGCAGGTTCACTTGTAAAAGTTTAAAAACGTATACTAGAATTTAAACCTTATTATCTCAATGAAGAAATATAAATTCCTCTACACTAAAACATGAATGATATGCATTGTCTCTAGATTTTCCTGTCATGGTGAGAAACACAGAAAAGCGTTGTTAGTTAACATGGGGCACGTATACCCAGCGACCACCACCACATCGAAAACCAGATTTAAGTCGTAAAAGGAACTCACCGATCGATCTACGATCACCCTGACTGCCATAGAACTCGTCCAGCTCCTTGGCGGAACACAGCGGCGTGTCCACTTGCACCGTCTCCTCGAACTTGGAGTAGTCCACCTCGTACCCCTGCCGCTCACGATTGTACGTCACCAACGGGACAAACCTGTGTCCCCACATTATTTCACTTGTCGTATAACTGGAGCGAGCCTGAGTCGTCTGACCCGTAGATTCTATCGTTCCCTCCAAAATAACCACAATCTCGAACCTCTCTTGCAACACATCGGCCGCGGAAACTCCATAAAACGGACTGTCGGCATTTATCTTATGCACCATCGTTATTGGCCAAATGAAGAATAAGTTACTGTCGCAGCCATCTGCGTTTAACTCCAGTTCCGTCTGGTAATGAGACAGCACTTCACCTTCCTTAGTCGTTCTAGATCGTATTAGCTGAGCGCGCACACTGGCTCCTATAATATGCGACTTCCTCAAGTCGCCCACTCTGAACATTAAGCTCAGCTCGCCGTCTCTCTGGCACACGACGGTGTACTTGGAGAAAAGAAGCGTTTGCGTCCTGTGCTTGGGGCGCGTCATCTTAGCGAACACTATGCCCACCATGAAGGCTTGAATCATCACACCCACAATACTTTGTAAACACATAATAAATATCGCTTCAGGACATTCTTCCGTTGTCGTACGTGAACCGTAACCAATTGTATGTTGCGTCTCAATACTGAACAGGAAGCACGAGGTAAAATCGTTAATGTTGAACACGCAAGGCTTCCAGTTAGATGCTTCTTGCATGGGCGGCAGATGATCCAACTCTAAGTCTCCGTGTGTGAATGATATCAACCACCAGATCAATGCGAATCCCAGCCAGGATAAGATGAAAGAGAGTGTAAATACTAGCAGTGTCCATCTCCATTGTGCGTCCACGAGGGTCGTGAACATATCCTGAAGGAATCTCAGCCGACGCTGCGAGATCTTTGACTTGAGAATGTTGCACTCTCCATTTTTGAGAATCGCTCGTCGTCTCGTCCTCCTTGTTGCACCATGTCTGTGAGATCGGCTCCTAAAACCAAACACAATCACATTATTTATGTTTATTTATGTTACACTTGCATGAGTCTAGTTGTCTATCTACCCGCTACAGTTCTGGAAGTGTGAATGTCTAGTTCACGCTTGCATCGCCGCGGTGCGACGGCTACGACCTTCATCAATGTTAATATCGATAATATGCTGCCACTAACATAGAGAATAGGCTTTCTAATTAACATAAACGTTTCTAATAATCACGACATTAAACAAAGAGAGGACATTTGGACGCATATAAACGGACAAAAGCGACACAGTACGGGATGGTATCTGTCGGAGACGGCACGGGGTTGCAGGCGTCGACGAACCTCTTGCTGCCGGTGGTGGGGTAGTAGACGCCGGGCGAAAGGTTTCCGTTGGCCGGCACGGGCTTCACTTTAAGCCACTCGTCAGGCAGCAGCTGCGACTCCTCGCGGCAGGCGGGGGACTCCGGGTCGACGTGCATGGCTGGGCGGCTGGCGTGCGCTCGACTCACTGGCAGCGGACCGTGTGCGCCACCATCCCTCAGTGGGCAGCCTCCTGAAGCATCGCGCGCGATAATGTCTCGGTCACGACTGACTCTCTCGTGCCCGCCCGCACAAACGACGCGCTAAACGTTGTATAATTGTATCGCGAGATTCTATATCGGAAATTATCAGATCGCTACGGAAAACAAATTTTAGTTAGTGCCTGCGTTGACGTTATCAGACCTACAGGGTGATATCTTGATACAAGAAATTGCTACTTATCTGAGTTACTCTTAATAGAATATCAAAATAATGAATTTGAAATTGTTCGCGCTATTTTGACTGTCACAGCTTCAGTAACTCTGATATCTAGAATAACACTAAAACCGTCTTTCCTTTTATATAGTGTGACAGTTTATGATATAAGATTACGAGATTGTGACATAAAAATAATGGAATCCAAACAGAGCAAACCACTGACGGTGATTATTAGCGTCATTAGAGATGCGCAGGCGACAAGTTAATATTTACTGTTAATAATAATAATTTATGTCCATTTGTTCGTCACTCGTTTATATGGTCACCACATCATTTAATATTTTATTTCAATATTTTCGATCGGTTCTTGTGCATAGGTAAACTTAAGGCACAATAACAAGTCCTTTATGTATTAGTTAACAATTATTATATTACCTAGTTTTAAGATAACTGCATAAAAACCGATTCCCATACAGTCTTGTTCCCCATTGTCTCTGAAATTCTTAGTGACACGACAAGTTTCTAATATTTTCCTAGCAGGCAATAAGAACTCGTCGTCAATGTCTTCCATTTTATCAGGAGTTTGAGACTGTGACCCAGTTTAGATATCGGTCAAAGGATTTAGATTGGTTTTCAAGTATTTTCGCAACATAGTGATAAAAGTTGAATCTGCTTAATCATTTAGTACCTACTTAGTAAGTACCACACCTGTTTGAGCTCTTCTTTCATTATTTTCATAAAAAATATAGTATACCTTTACATTCTCAGTCTTCAATAAGCTTTAGGAAAATATTTCAGATATAAAGTACCTACCTACTTTTGTAGTGACATTTCCAAGGAAAATTAAATTAAATTTCAGATTAGTGGAACGAATTTTATTTATTTTTAACCGACTTCAAAAAGGAGGAGGTTATCAATTCGGATGATTATATATTTTTTTTATGTATGTTCGGCCATAACGCTGTCATATATTAATGGATTTGCAAAATTCTTTTTTTGTTCGAAAGGGGTTTATTCCGAAATGGTCTCATATAAGTTTCATATAGATCTGATGATGACTTCCGGAGACAGACACCGGAACTCTTTAAAAAATGACAGCAAATCAACCGCGATTTCTGCTATCGCATAAATATGCATTTTTCACTTTGTAGTGTTTTTAAGGAAGTCGGTTGTTTTTTTTTTTTTGGTAAAAAAGTTTTTTTTATTTTTGGTTCTCTTGACATCGTACCACTACTAATTATTTTCTTAGATACTGTGGTAGAAGACAGCATGTTTTTTTTATTGTTAAGTTTGCGGCACTTTTTTTTTGGCCCTTCTTCCCACAGTTTAAGAAAAAACATTATTAAACTATAGTGGACTGTATTTGAAAGGCTGTGCAACCAGCAAAGTAGTGTTTCTTGGAAGAGGCTTAAGTAGAGCGGTGGATTCACGTAAAGCTCTGAAGCTATTCCAAAGTAACATTGTTCCAATACTAATTCATAAAGAGCTCATAATATAAAAATAGAGTCATAGATATTATATTTCTACAGAACTCATAAAACATCAAACCGTGAAACATGTATCATGTTTGTGAACCTATTTGCTAAACTTTATCTTATTTCCCCAGATTGCGATCGAAATTCAAATAATAATTCTGATTAAATGATATCTTGTATTGTCATGAAACAGTGTAATCTTATTCCAATAAACAGTACTAATATTATCATTCGATAATTTATTACATTGAAATAAAAGTTACGTGTAAGTAAACACACCTAAAATTCATAATATTTGTTAGGAGAGGGCTATTTAATGAAGTTATCCTTGTTTGTGAAAACTAGGCAAAAAATTGTAGTCCATATAGGGGAAGTACGGCCAAAATGACATATACGGACAAAATGACACACTGGGCTTTTTTCGAAATTGGCGGGCTATAATCCTGCAGTTGGCATATCATTATGTGACGCCGGCCATGGTGGCATACCTGTTAAATTTATACCACCATTGACTTGGTCACACCGAAGTTACTTGCAGGAAAGCGTTTTGTGCGCATAAAAGTTTTTTATTTTTATTGATTTCGTCCTGTTTTTGATCAGTTTCTCGTGGTTTCTATTACATCTTTTGTAGTAAATTCAAAAAGTGTAGCATTATACTGCATTACTTAAAAGTATTTATTTATAAATCTCGAGTTTATAGTAATTATGACTTAATTAGTGTTTAGATAACCTGTGGGGCAAAACGACATACTTACATTCGGGGCAAAACGACATACCTTTATTCAATGATGAGGTTTTCAATGTTGAATCGAAATACGATTATGATCCTTAAAAGCAGTCAGAAAAAAGGTGAACCCAAGTACAGAAGACTTATTACGCTGAGGACTCGAATGTAGAAGATTTCCAGCTGTATCGAATGGTGATGATGATGACTGCGCATCCCTTTACTGTAACAGCCTCTTTTCCCGTTCCAAGCCCAACGAGTGCTGGCTACGGTGCAACAATTGTTCTCTTTGGACTCATATTTAATATTTTGTGAAATATGTACTTCATAATGTTCGTATTCATTATGTATGTCATTTTGTCCGTACTATATGGACAAAATGAATTTTCTTAGAGGGTTCGATTAATTTAAATTATATTTTTTATATGGGTCCTATTCAATTATGAGTTTACTTGGGTTAAAACTTATAAACCAAAGATGATTATTCAACCTAAACAGTGATTGTAACTATGTTATTTAAAAATATATGATTAAAAAACAAAACCATATGTCATTTTGGACGTACTTCCCCTACTCATAATACTAATTACCTATAACAATATGGCAATAAGTATGCCTCCTATTGCATGGGACTTAAACTTAACTGGCAAAATATGGGTGTAGGTGCTGTAGGTACATCTGTGCTTAACCCTTCGGATAATATAGGCGTAATGTTGATGCCAAAATAGTAAATAAATCGTACCTAAGGTTGAACTTTTAATCCTATTCACTAACATGACAACTGGAGGGATACCAGGTTTTGACAAAAAAGAGATAGTGAGGTGGTGCAAGAATGAATGAAATTGAATGAACTTGAAATAATGTACTTATATGCAAACTTTGTATTTTAAATTTAATAATTTGTCTTAAAACATGATGTATACTATTTCGATATATACATAGTCTATGGCTGCCAGAGGAAATAAAATTACTATAGTAAAAAAATAAGCAAAATGACATGATTTTTATATTTAAGTTTTGTTTCTAACAGAAGAAAATAAAAAAAGGAAGTAACTGTTATCAAACATTATTAATTATTCTTATAATCCACACCTAAAAACGATTTTTTAAAGTTTTATTTATTTTAAACCATTTTTATCATTCATTCTTTATGCGAAATCGTTCACTACCCCGACACTATTCGTTTTAGAATGGTATCATTATTTTGCATTGAACTGTCAAGTTAGTGAATAGGATTAAAAGTTCAACCTTAGTTAGGTACTACAGGCTATAGCCTGAGTGGCTACATGATCTATCTTGTTGGGGTAGCTACCCCAGACCCTGTAGCACCGGTGTGTGCTACGGGATTTGAAGCGCTACGAACCCCTACGCCATAGAGGCTCCGGTTCAAAGTAATTAGAACATTCGGGTAGTTTTAAGTATTGGACGATATTTCACCTTAATGTATTTTTTAGGTTAGGTAAAACAACCAAGATCAATTCACAGTATTTATGGAACTTTTTTATTTCAGGGAACCAAACAGTGTAGATATACCTACATGGAATTATGAAAATAGATAAACTTGAATGTGAACGTTACAGGTCTTGTAGACTGTAGATTTGAAGACCTTTTTCTATTTTATTAAGTTACTGTTACTTGTTGACAAGCATTATATTTAAATTGTCCTCCCATAACTGTTAATACTGTCATTTGAAACCATTGTAAACCGTGGAGTTACTTGCCGCCCCTTCTCCATAGGAATCAACAAATTGGAACCGTGCACCTTCTTCTTACGTTTCATAAGTGCCCGTGTAGGTTTATCTATACTAATATTATAATGCTGAAGAGTTTGTTTGTTTGTTTGTTTGATTGATTGAACGCGCTAATCTCAAGAACTACTGGTCCGAATTGAAAAATTCTTTTTGTATTGAGTAGCCTATTTATCGAGGGAGGCTATAGGTTATGCAACATCACGATACAACTAGGAAGAGCGGAGCAGTAATGAAAAATGTTGCAAAAACGGGGAAAATTTATTCCTTTTGAGAGTTTCCGTTGCGTGCGCTGCGTAAACGGTTAAAGTAACGCAAAAATCATGTATGGCGAAATTTTTCTTTTAAAAAGTTCTAAAAAAAAGTCCGCGAGAGCATATGTCTATCTTTTAAGGTTGACTCAATATAACTCAAAAGGAGCGAGCAGCAACGAAAAATGGACGAAAACTAGCAGGCAAATCGATGCGACGGAAAGGGTCAGGGGAGCAAAAATTTGACGCGGACGAAGTCGCGAGCAGAAGCTAGTGTGAAATAAAATAATGTGATTTGATAAACTAATCTAAAAGAACAACGAACGTGTTCGATTTTCAAACGCCCTGTATTTGGAAATAAGATGGCGCCCACCCCAGACTTTTCATTAACTAATTTGACAGCGCGCAAATTGTTAGTTGCTAATGCGCATCTTTTCCCAACACTAATTCGTTGTTCTCGATCATTTCCCATATCATTCAAGGCCATGGAACTGTGAAATACTGATTAAAAGCTTGTTATAAGTGGAGAGGCCTTTTATCATCTTGCTTTTTCAGTTTCAATAAACTACATTTAGAAAAAGTACTTTAAGAGGTACCAAAATGCTTCAAGATGGCCTGCAGGCACTTTAGTTACTTCACAAATTTATCTCTCTGAAGTCTATTAATCCACACTAATATTATAAATGCAAAGGTAACTCTATCTGTCTGTCTGTCTCGCTTTCCTGCTAAAACTACTGAACCGATTTAAATGAAATTTGGTACACAGATAGTTTAGAGCCTGAGAAAGGACATAGGCTACTTTTTATCCCGGTAGTACGTTCCCGCGGGATATTTTCCGACCTCCACGCGGGCGAAGCTGCTGGCAAAAGCTAGTGCTTTATAAAAATTGGACTATCTTGGAAAGTCCCTTAGTCGCCTCATACGACACCCACGAGAAGAAATGGGGTGATGCTATTCTTTACGTCCGGCACCACACTGACAACTGACCATTAAGTACTAAAAAATATTGAAGGTAAATCCTTCTCCATATTTTCCAACCAACCAAGCCCTTACGTGAAAACCCAGCCCACATTATATCACCAGATCTAAATACATAAATTAATTACAATTATCATATTTTGAATACAAATCTGCACAACACCATATTGATGACTGCTTATTTACAACGTGATTTAAGTAGAATTAATTCACACCCCGCCTCCGTGTAAACATATTTATACACGACATATTATTGTGTTGTAAATAACGCGACACATTAATCGTGATACTAAAATAAACACCTGTGTAGGTGACATTTGGTTATTTTTCCGTAAGCTCGGTTGTATCGTTGCTAGCTGTAAGGGGCGCCACTCCTCCATAATTTAACTATCACTGTTAATTTTGGATTTTACATCGCTGAAGCGTGACAGTAAAGCGAATGTTTTATGTACAAGCGATTTAATTTGAACGTAGTGCTTTTTAAACATAGAGCCGTGGTGGCCAAGTGGTTACAGCCGCGACTTATGAGTTGTAGGTCGTAGACCCGACCCCAAGCAGGTGCTTTACTTTCTGTAAATAATTCATCACCACTGCCCTCAAAACGGTGAAGGAAAAGATCGAAAGAATCGAGAGGCAACCGACATATCCTAGCACCAAAAATTCTAAGACCTGTACCAACCCGCAGTGGACCCGTGTGCTAAATTACAGCCCACTCCCTTTCTAAAGGAAGGGAGTGGGCTGTCTCCCAGCAGTGGGGATGTTATAGGCTGATTGTACTTTTAAAACTCAGTAGAACGACAGAAGCAATGAGTTTCAAAACAAAGATGTTTATCTTTCCAAGAAAAAACTTAATCTGTTTTGGTTTAGTTTATATTCCTGCTGGGAAGCGTGTCACATGAATTATTTTTCCGAGTGACACTAGGAAGTGGTTAAAGTGCGTTTTGGAAGACTGTTTTATGTAATTTTAACTTTTTAAAAGTTCTGAAGCTTAGCCTTCTTCTTTTTCTTCTTAACGTGTCGATAACAATCTAAATAAAATCATGCCACAATTTGGCTACGAGCTTAGCACTCTCAGCCTAATTTGAATAAAAGACTTATGGTTTTGAATTGGTTATGGAATTCTGACCATGAACATATCGAACGTTATTCAAGTAAGAGCGATTATAAAGTACTTTTCGATATTTCCAACTCTCAGATCAAGGTGACTTAAGTAAATAAATGGTCTGGAAGCGTCGCGTGCTATCAAGCCCACTGGCGAACCCCAGCAGTTAGTTGGCACTTCAACACGGTTACGAACAATCATACAGTTGAATGAGTAAGCGCGTGCTCATGCGCATGTCATATAGAGGATGTTAGGGTCATTACATTTGATGTTACCCGCTGTATTGTTTTATTTTATATGTTTCCTTTGCTTTTCTTTATTGGGGTCGTCGGATCATCTCATTGTCCTTTTGTAGTCTATAACTATATCTCTAAACATTATAAATTAAAGTCGGTTTTCGGGTCTGTCTATGTAACGGCGTTTTTCTTCTAAATCACAAAACGAATTCGGATTTCGTTTTCACCATCATTTAGAGAATTTATTCCAAATGGTTAATATGTATTAAACTTACTAATAATAAAGAAATCTTGGTGTATTGTCAAGTTGTAAACTGTGCAAAGCAGGGGCGGGTCGCTAGTTTGCCACAAATAAGAATCCTTGGAAACTTTATTGCTTTATTTTGAAAATAACCTTTGTAGATTTGTTAACATTTATGTTCTTATGACTATCAAGTGAGCGGAGTTCACGCAACTGAAATTTGTGCCAGTTTTCAAAATTTTTCCATCTATACTCTGCATAGATGGAAAAATGTTTTGTTTTGTCAGCTCCTTTTTTGTATCTGATGCACAAAAAGGACCTGACAAAATGTATCTTTTCCACTTCATGATTCGGATTTGTAACATTAGGTGTCTAGCTAAGTAATAGGTAGCCCTACATGCAAACACGCAAAAGAACGATAGCTGTGATTGGTCGCACGAGGTCCTGTGCACTTGTTATAGTTACACTTGTACACAACTTCGCCCGGGACTCTACGCCCACGTCAATTGTTGCCGGGATAAAAGGTACTCTACGATCAATGCCTGCAGTAAAATTTTACTCTGATTGTCAATGATTGAGTAGTAAGCTTCTTAATGCACCTTTTATAAAACGAAATATTAAATATAATGGCTATTTCCTCGAGGGCCCAACCATACGGGCAGGGATGTTTTTACGCATGTATCGGTAGCCCAGTTTTTGGTCGTATCCGCGGTTTTTCGTGGTTTTCAAAAACGATATCATTTGTCTTTGGTGGCTATAAATAGAGCTCCAGACAAAATTTCAGCTTTGGTGACTAATAGTGAAGACCAGCCTTCGGTTTGGAGATATTATGGTGCAGAAATGTGTGCGAAAACACAGGTGCACTCTCTTTTCTCTCATTCTCATAGTGCGATGGGACGGCAATCAGACACAAACGGAGAGAGATCAGGACCAGGGCCAACGGCGTTACGTACTTTCCGAGGCACGGGGGCATCATATCACGGGGGCAGTTTTTGGTTCATCACAACGTCAACTTCCAAACTCAAGGCTGTACTAAGAAATGCCTAATGGTAAAACACAATATCGGTTTGCCCAACCCGGGAAACGAACCAAGAAACCGAGGCTCAACAGTAGCGCTTGCGACCACGAGACCAGCGGGGCAGGTAAAGGGAGTTAGCAAGCCGGTGTATTTTACTCAATGCTTAAGTTGGGCAATGCAGTGCCAAGTCTATGCTACTATTCAGAGTTCCCAAATTTAAAGTGGACACAGCTGCCCATCCAGTTTTGCATTTCATCAAGTTTATGTTTGCACCAAACACATGAAGTGACGGGGGGCCCTTACTTATCCTGGAATTAAACAGCTAAGTCAGTAATATAATAACGTAGTTTATCATCTATTTACCAGGTACATCTCTCACCATTTACTTATACTTTACGGTTATTACAGTAATCTGTTACTGTACACTCGTTATTATTTAAGACGGAATTAAAATGTTATGATGTGACGTTTTTAATTTCGCTTTTATTTGATCAGATTTGTTCTAATATTTTTGTTTGTCGTTACTTTGCTCTCCTACGTAGTTGATTTTAATCCATTCGTTTGTAGTGTAGGGGGTAGAGATGGACAGACAATCATCTGAAATCTTAAAGTGCAGTTAGGAATTTTTGCTTCTTCAAGAAAAGTGAATATCATAATGCATGTTTAAAAAAGTCATTACTTCCATAATGTTTCAAATCTTGGTTCATCATCATTATCATAATTGTCTCACCCCTATCTCAATTTATTTGGGGTCAACGCGACATGTCTGTTTCTGTCAGTTCATCGTTTCTTAAGTCTTTCCCTACTCTTATGGCCATCGACATTCATACTAATACTTTCCTCATAAAATGTTCCTTATTGTTCCGCATCACTTGCCCATACAACAGATTTCCGCTTCAGCGGAAATCGGTTGTATCGGCTGACTTTTCAGTCACCAGTGCAACTTTCAGAATTTCTTTTCACTATCCATTCCGCGTAAAACAATACAATACTCTGCTGCAAACGCAAAATGCGTTCTGTTTTCAGCTACAACATTCCAATCTATACAAGACCGCAGGTCTAACAATCTTTACAAATAATAAAGCTGAAGAGTGTGTTTGTTTCTTTGAATGCGCTAATCTCTGAAACTACCCTTCGGATTTAAAACATCATTTTGAATTTGATAGCCTAATTTTTGAGAACGGCCATAGGTTAAATAGAATCACGCTAGAACCCATAGGAGCCGAGCAAAAACAGAAAAAGAAAGAACGCAAAGCAAAAACAGTAATGCAGATAGGTGATGCGATGCGACATACGACAGAGTGGGCCCGGCTGAACCTAGTCTATACATCTAAAGCTGAAGAGTTTGTTTGGTTAAAGGCGGTCATTTTTGAGGAAGGCTATAGGCTATATAATATCACGCTACGATCAAAAGTAGCGGACCAGCGGCGAAAAATGAATGAAAACTGGCAGGCAATTCGAGCGGCAGGAAGGGTCAGGGGAGAAAAATTTGACGCGGACGAAGTCGCGGACAGAAGCTAGTAATGTATAAAGCTGAAGAGTCTGTTTGTTTGGTTGGTTGAACGCGCTAAACTCAGGGAGTACTCGTTCGAATGATTAAAATCTGTGTTGGGAGGCCCATTTATCGATGAAGGCTGTAGGCCAAACATCACGTTACGACCAATAGGACCGGAGCATCAGTGAAAAATGATGAAAAACGTGTAAAATGGTAGTTTTGAGAGCTTGCTTTAAATAGTTCTAAAAAAGTCTGAAATAGCATATCTCTGTCTTTTAAGGTTCACACCTTACCTTTTTTAATTGTAATCAAATCGAAATACCGTAAAGCTGAAGAGTTTGTTTGGTTGAACGTACTAATCTCAGGAACTACGTTTAGTGTTGGACAGTCTATTTATTAACCCCCGACGCAAAAAGAGGGGTGTTATAAGTTTGACGTGTCTGTCTGTCTGTCTGTGTGTCTGTCTGTCTGTGGCATCATAGCTCCCGAACGGATAAAGCGATTTTAATAAAAAAAAATTGTATTAAAGGTGACTTATGTGCGAGTGTTCTTAGATATGTTTGATGAAAATCGGTCGAGCCGTTTAAAAGTTGTGGGGGAGAAAGTGGGGAAGGGTAACCGAATGTCAGCAAATATACTCGACTGGGGTCTCAAATGAAAGCGTACTGAAAGAGAATATTGATGAATTAATCGAGAGTGTTCTTAGCTTCGTTTGATTCCACATTATAATAAGTATGTACCTATAAAAAGTATCAAATAAAAAATTAAATTAAAAATTTAAAAACCCCCGACACAAAAACCTAATTTCCCTTTAAAAAGTAAAAAATAATAATAAAAACTCAATCTTAAAGTACCTAAGTATGTATTAATAATTCAAAAAAAAAAATACGTTGCGTTGGGGGACCGCTCCGCGAGGGCAGACGTTGACGGTCGTATCCTAAATGCAATATTGTGAAGTAATTTTATAAAAGTTTTCTTTTCTTCATTATTTAGGTAAAAGACTATTTGCAAATAAATTGTTAGGTCTTGAGCGATCCCCCAACGCGACGTATTTTTTTTGAATTATTAATATATACTTAGGTACTTTAAGATTGAGTTTTTATTATTATTTTTTCAAGGAAAGCGATAGATTACATAACATCACACTAGGACCCTAGGAGCCGAGTAAAAAGACAATAGTCACGAAGACTTCAAGCTATTCAAAAATAAAGTTAAAATCCATGAAAAGTACCCTAAGGCCTATTTTCTACTGCCGGAATGTGGTTCATATTCAAATTTATTTATTGTATTTTTTGGTTCATACCTATATCCTGCTACCTGGAGGAATACTATGGGGATTTTTTCGGTAAGATGCCTTCATAACCCTCCGTTCCTCCCAGACAGTTTCCATAACAGGATTTTCCCACACTTAACTCTGTCAATATTATTCTTAGACCACACCCACAGCGACGTCACAAGTGTGAACAACGATCAACGAATTAACTTATCCTTAATTTTAATTGCTGTTTTATGTCATTTACATTTTATAAGTTTGTTCAGCAGTGTCAATTATAAGATTACCTTCATCAAATAATGTTGTAACAGATGTTTTTATATGATTTATTATCGTTGATTCGACGTCAGAGTGACATTTGAATCGAAAGTTTTGAGGAGTCATGTAGTTCTGCTTTTGAGTTTATGAGCTTTGACACATTTTTTTCGTATAAATTTCAGGTGGAAGAGGGCCAAGTGGGCCAGGATAATCCGCAAAATTCAAACGTTCTTGTTTTTGCTATTGAAGATCAGTTTCAAGTTGTATATTGTTTAAATTATGATTTGCGACCGCATCACGTACGTATTAATAAAAATATAATCATTAAAATCATACATACACCCTAGACGGGTGTATGTATGATTTATTTAATCTCATTGACTGACAATTTCATGAAAATACAGTAAACGTAAATCATCTATTATTTTCATGATTCTATAAAGCGATACTTATTATGAATTAAAATACAACCTGACACTGACCTACAAATTGCAAAAAAAAAAACGGAAGAACATTTTGAACGGGATTCAAAGATTCAGGGGGCCATGGCACCTTTCCCCTTAACGATTAAACATTAAACCTTTCCCCTTCCCGTGACATTCTTATGAGCCATGACTATTGGCCACCAGCAGCGGTGAACCTGTTAACTAGATGTAAAGCGTGAAGTTTGATAAAAAAAAAGTATGCCGTCGCGGGACGCCTGGCAGATGTGAAACATCGAAATTATTTTGTAAAGATAATATTTATAAAGCATACTTTATGAAAGGAAATAAATATGGTATAGTCAAACATAACATATTAATTATATGTTAATATGTTAATTATCACATCAAAAAAAAAAATTGCATCGTTATTGGAACTTTTTTGCTTAAGTCCACTAATTTTCAGTATGGGCCCACTGTTCGTCGCCACGCTCCCCATGCCAAAATTTAGGTTTACCCTCGCCTATAGATGTTTCACATCAAAAATGTTAGAGCCTTTGATTGTTTTCGCCTCAGAAAACATATCTATTAATATTACCATTATCAAGGTGACCTATCAAATTCAGTTTTTGCGTTACCTTCCCCAATCATAGTCCCCAATCATCTTTGCAAAAAAAAACTGTGGTTCAGAAAGGTTAATTTTTAGTCTATGTGGAGGTTTATTCAAGCTTAATAAGACCACTGGAAAATTCAATAAAAAGGATTGCATTTTACATTATTTTAGTGGCAATAGTCTTATCCTACCAACTAATTTATCAATTTACATTAAATAACCATTCAAATTAAAACTATTTACTTTTCTAATGTTAGTATTCATTGCACTGACTGCCAACAAAAAAATGAATATTATAGACATAACAGTGTGTCACTCAAAACAGATCCAGACCTCACATTTTATCGAGAAAAGTGTCGCGAAAGTGAAATAAGTGTTTTAATTTTGTTTAAGACTATGAGCTGTTGAGAAGAAAAAAGTGGTCCTTTAATTTTTTTTCAAAACTTGATTGAATTAAACAAAAAAACGGCTCGGTAAATTCAGTTGAAACTTTCTGGGGTTTCTCTGCGCTAAGATAGCCCGCTAAATAAAATTTTTATTACGTTTTATTTAATTGAATTGAATCAAAATACAACCTGACACTAACCTGAAAATTTCAAAAAACACTAAAAACTTCGAATCGCGGGCTACCCTGGTATTTCCACCTTAAGTGGAAGTGAGCAGGCTACGGTGCAAGACTACATGATAATAGATGGGCCAGAAGATGACTTCTTGGATAAGACCGCTTGGCAAACGTCAAAGAGGAAGACCACATACTCGCTGGGAGGTCGAGATCGTGCGTATGGCTGGATCACGCTGAATGGATGTAGCGAAGGACATAGAAAGCTGTCATTCTCTGGAGACAGTGTTCATCTCAAGGGTTCGCGAATAAAACAATTTACATTTTAGAACATGATTAACACAGTAAAAAAGTAAAACCTAGATAAATATAAGGCTATGTTTATGTATTTATTTATTTTCATAGATTAGCTGTGCCCGCGGTTTCGAACGCATGGATGTCAGTAATTATTCCATGAGCCCGTGCTATCGGGACAAAACTTATGCGTATGTTACTCCTTATAATTTCATTTTTTTAAATATCAGCTACCCTCCAGTCAAAGTCCTGTCGAAATTGGTCCAGCCGTGTCGGAGATTAATCGGAAAGAACAGAAATACAGACAAAAATACCGCAAATACTTTTTTAAGCAATTCGTAAATAGTTGTTCATCATCATCATGAAATACGACCACTGCTGGATATAGGCCTCCTCTCAATTTGAAGAGATTTGCCATAATTGCTACGATTGGCAGCTGTTATTTTGACGTAACCAACAGACAATTTGATTTATTTGTATGTACAACCAGATGACGTTTGCCATTAAGCGGGAGTCGGAACCCACTGGTTCGTAAGTTTAGCCCACTGGTCGTCTAATATACGGCAGATTTATCCAGCCCCATTCCATTTAAGTGTGGCAGCTTTCCTAGTGACATCAGTTATTTTAGTGATGAAACGGATTGTTGAATTCTTAACATGAATGGCTAACCATAATAATAAATGCAATGTCAATGAAGTCTTAAAGCTGAGTTGTGGGGTTTCTTGCTGGCTTTTCACTATAGGAATCAACCAATTGGAACCGTGCACCTAGATTTTTACCTTTCATTAGTGCCCATGTACAGTTATGAGAAATAAAATACTATAGAGCTAACTCTAGGGCCATATGTTCTTTCAGAAAATGATCACTCTAACTAGGAAACTGTTTTGTTGCAAGTGTGCACCATCATTGTTTTCATACAGAGATAGAAACTAGGATAGATAAGTAGTCCCGGTCTTAAGCCTATCATTCACGACACTACCCAAAACTCACGTGTTACAAATTCAAAGCGCTAATGAGTAGCCAGCAAGTCACAGCCAACAAATCGGCCTATCGCAGTTCACTGCTGGGCATAGGTCTCTCTCAGGCTGTGCCACAACACTGTATCCTCCGAAAGCACAGCAGTCGTTAGTATGTACTTCTCATTCTTTAAATTTATTTGTATTTTTACACGCTTTATATTAGCTTCACTTGTATGTTTGTTTGTATGTTTGTGTGTTTGTATGTTTATTTGTAACCGACTCCTTATAGCGCGATTTTGACCCACTTTAAACGACCAGATTTCATTCAAACTTTGCACACCTGTCAAGGACCGATGACAATGCAATAATTTCATAAATTTGTGCCATTATCCTTGCCAGGGTTACCAGGACAGCAAAAAAACTGTCATCGAAAACTACGCTGACATACGTCACAAACTACGATACCATACGTCTCAAAATTCGAAATAACCTAAAAAATAGAAAATAATGGAAAAAAAAGCGTGGGGTACTTTTGCTTTTGAGGTATTTTTAATTGATATCAAGCACCCCACGCTTTTTTTTCCCATTATTTTCTAGTTTTTAGTTTGGTTTTCTATGGAAGCGTGCTTTTTATTTTTTTTAAACTATTATTTATTTACCAGATTATTGATTAAATATTTTTTAAGGAATTGTTATGCCTCTACTTTTATATTTATTTCCATATTTTCTTTTTTAATTAAATATTTTTTAGGTTAATTGCCATATATTTTTACTAATACCAGTCATTTAACACTATCATTATAAATATCTTTACCTTAATGATTCAGATTTATAATTTACGAATTAATAATTCGCACACGACGCAAAATAAAGTGTACAATTGCGGTCATTGAAATACTTCTTTGGTGATTTCATTTTGTAACTCATTTTCTAACTAATTACTTTTAAGTAGCATCGTGGACGATGGGCCTTAGATGTGCGTCAATCTTTGTTCTCTATCAGAATAATGTCCTCTGATATCATCACCCACTGACTGTCAGACCGCGCATGTGCATAGCGTGTTGGCCTTATGTCTCAATGACATTGTTACGGTCTATCTTTCATACTTTCTTCGTGACGCAAATGTGATTTACCGCCATAGATCAGTCGACCTCTAAATGTTATATTATGGGCTTACAATATCTACCTGCTTATGTCGAGCATATATCAAATAGAGTATTTGAAAATATGCAAAATAACGGACCATTAACATGACTACAAAATTCCATTTGGTTGAAATCAATCTGCCTAGTCGACCCGAATATAAATAAAATAAAAAATACAATTCATTTATTTCAGGTCCTGGACCCATATTAAAAACAACACACAAGTTTGTCAATAGGTAAATAGTTTAGCGATTAATAAATAAATTAAGAAATGGCTCATAAATATATTTATTTGAGTCGACTTTCACTCTAAGCGAATGCAGCTGCGGCGGCGACCTCTCGCGTCCGGCTCTGGTGCGAGCCATGGTACGGAGCGAGAGGGAATGGGAAGCCGTCACCTCCTTCTGCGAAGCAGTGATGCTCGCGAAGGAGGAGGCGGGGCGCGTGAGGGAGTGGCAGTCTCTGCGCCCTCACGCCCCTAGCCGCCGCAGGAGGAGACGCCCCGGGCGTCGGGAGTCAATTGCGGACTCCCGGCCACCGTAGGCGCGAGCTTGCGGGTGGCGAGCAATGGGTGGCTCGCCGCCCGGTAAGGACCAGGCTCGGGTCGACGGCGCGCAGTGTTCCACGCGCGCCTCAAAGAGATGTCAGCAGCAGCGTAGGGGTCTACTAGGACCGATGCCTGCCGGGGTCGCGTGATTGTTCGAAAGAGATACCGTGACCCTGGCACATGGGCAACTGATGGAACACGGGTGGGTTTTAGTCAGTAAAAGTCTGACACGCCCTCCCGCTCCGCCCAGAGCGGGAGAAGTCATTTGATGATTTCCCATCCTGGAAAAAAAAAAAAAAAAAAAGCGAATGCAGCTGAGTACCAGAATTTTACTTGGAACAGCTGTCTATTTGACCTTCACAACTCAGTTACCCGGTACTACCTTACCCATTGATAATACTGGTTGTCAGAATTTCGAGTTTCTGATCTGACGACGGTATCGACTGTCAAAGATACACGGATGGCAGCCAGGAACCACGTTTATCGTGTTTTCCGAGGCACGGAGGGGTATGTAAAGTTGGTTACCCATCCATGTATTAACCGTGGCAAGCGGAGCTTAACCTGATCGATCAACCGGCTATGGCTGCGCACGTGCGGTTGTTAGGTATTTCTTAGCTACGTACCCTTACATTTGGTTACAAAAACATAAATGATTAATGAGGTGTTAAATTATCGATCAGACTAAAAATAAAACCATGTTTGGCATAAATATTGGTAAAGGTTGATTAAACTGTTAATCATTGAGGTGCAACACCCTTTCGCAAAACAAACAGAGAGAGTTGATAAGAAGTTAAACGTTCTATTTTTCTTCCCACTTCATTCAGTGAATAAGTAGGTAACTCCTATTTATAACTACAATACTATCTACTAGTTCTGCTGTGGAAAGGTTTGTAGACGTCATTAATCAAGATTATCTAGACACGTATCAATGTTTGCAGATTTCGCTGGATTTTAGAAGATTAACTTATCAACCGTAGGCTTTTGGGGTGCTTGGACAGGAAACCTCCTCGTGTGCCCGGGGGTTGGAGTTCCCTTATGGATACGTCCGGGGGGAAGGCCAATCTCCGGGACGGTGCACCCTGGGGTGCGGGCAAATACTCCCCATTGGGTACTTTGTGCCTAAGGGGAGTTTTGCCCGTATGCGAATGTCCTGTCGGAGGAACGCTCCACCGTGTGTCCCTCTGATCTTAGCAGAGGCGCACAGCGGTGGAGTTAGAGCGGGCTCGGTGTGCACTAACCTGCCGCCGGGCAGGCAAGAAGGAATGTACCCCTTCTGCCACCGTTAGTCTCGTAGCCCCGAAGATCGTCACGGTCATGTCTCTGACTTTTGACGGGGGTCGAGGGTCTTGGCTTAATCGCCCGGGCCGCGAGGTAGAAAACCTCTATAAAAAATCACCCCAAACCTCCAAGCGGCGGCGCACCGTGAGGGAGGTTGACAGCTTGACTAATGGGTAGCTGAATTAGTCACTAGTGCGAACCACTGAATTTTGAGACATTATAAAGTTTAATACTCGTGGGAACAATTATGGAAAATTTTTTAAAAACAAAAACCACAACAAAAGAAGTCGAAGGGAGCGATGCGGGGTCGGAGTCCGACGCCGCGTCGAGTGCGAAGGGCTCGCGTGCGAGCTCGGAGCGGGGAGTGGCGGGCGCTGCTGGAGGGAACCGAGAGTTCTCACAGAAGCGCCCTAAATCGGGGGCAGGGCAGGAGTCCTCCTCCGACGGCGGGCTGAGCTCGGCCCGCCGGAAAATATCACGGCGTGGTGGGCTCCATGAGGGGGGCGCCGGCCGAGGACTCCCCACCAAGGAGGCCAGCGAGCCGAGCCGAGCAGGCTCAGCCGAGCTGACCCAAGGAGGGAAGAGGCTCACCACGGAGGGGCACCCCTCTGGAGGGACCAGCAGTAGGGCCCCCTCGGAATCCTCCGGTGGCGAGTCGGATGCTGCCGCCTACTCCGAGGAGATGGGCAGGTTCGCGGAGGTCGTGGCCACGTCCATCAAGGCGGCGACCTTAAAGAGGCTGCAGAGGTCCAAGGACAAGGCCATATCTGCTGCCACGAAAGCCATCGTGGCGGCAGCGAAGGCCTTTCACTCTGGGCCTCCGGTGGTGGATGGGGTGGCAGAACTGCGGGCGGAGGTCGCCCGCGTGACTGCCGCCATGGAGCTCCTCCGAAAGGAGAACGAGGAGCTCCGCGCGGACCTGGCTGGGCTCCGAGGAGCCGGCCCCGAGGTGGCGTCGCAGGTAGAAGCGCGGCACGGGCAGGGCATGCCCCCGCCTGCCGAGGCCCAGGTGCTGGCCCTGGTGCAGCGAGAGCTCGCTGCCTTCCAGAGTAGGTTCTCTGCTCTGGAGGCTATTGTCCTGCGCCCCCCGCTGGCGGCAAGCCGGCCAGTTTCGGGCCAGCCTAGGGCGGCCTCGGGTCAGCCGAAAGCGGCCTCGGGCCATCCGAAGGCGGCCTCGGGCCATCCGAAGGCGGCCTCGGGCCATCCGAAGGCGGCCTCGGGCCAGCCGAAGGCAGCCTCGGCCCAGCCGACGGCAGCCTCGGGCCAGCCGAGGGCGGCTTCGTATGCCGCCTCCGCGTCTGCCCCAGCCAAAGGGTCGGGGCAGACAAAAGGCCGGCCCAAGCATGCCCCAGCGAGGAACCCAGCGACAGAGGTGAGAGGGCCGCCCCCGCCTTCTAAATCTCCCCCTGCCAACGCCGAATGGCAAGTGGTTGGGGAGAAGAAGAAGGCAAGCAAGGCTGCAAGGGCGGCCAGAAACAAAAAGAGGCAGCAGCGGCGAAAAAAGAGCAGCGTCGCGGCTAGGCTTCGCGCCCCGAAGTCCGCAGCTGTAGTGGTCACGCTACAGCCGGAAGCGGAAAAGAAGGGCGTGACCTATCGCGACCTGCTCTCCAAGGCTAAGGCGGCAGTGGACCTCCAGGAGATCGGCATCTCCAACGGTCTCCGGGTGAAGGTCACCTTGACTGGAGCCCGGATGCTGGAGGTCCCCGGTGCGGCCAGTGGTCCGGCTGCTGACGCTCTGGCCGATAGGCTGAGAGCGTCCTTAGACGCGGACGAGGCCCGAGTGTCCAGGCCCACCAAGTGCGCTGACATGCGCATCCTGGGTCTGGACGACTGCGTGACGGAGGCTGAAGTGGTAGCCGCCATTGTTAGGACGGGGGGGTGCTCTGCCGATCAAGTGAGGGCAGGCACCATCCGTCCTGACAGCACGGGGATGAGCACCATAACGGTCAGCTGCCCCGTGTCGGCGGCTCAAAAAATAACCGCGGAGGGCCGAAGGCTCCTGGTGGGCTGGGTGTCGGCGCAGGTGAAACTGCTGGAGCCCAGACCTCTGAGGTGCTTCCGATGCCAGACTGGTCACCACGTTTACGTGAAATGCACCTCAGAGGTGGACCGCAGCGGTCATTGCTTCCGTTGCGGTCAGCCCGGTCACAAGGCCGGCTCGTGCAATGCCACGCCGCACTGCTATGCATGTGCGGCGGCTGGCAAGCCGGCCGAACACCGGGCTGGGAGTAAGGCCTGCGCTTCATCCGCCAAGGCCAGGGGCAAGGGCAAGCCCTCCGCCACCGCCGTCACCGCCGTCGCCGCTGCTGCCTCGACCACTGTCGTGGCCGGCACCACCACGGCAGGGCCCTCACAGGGGGCTCAGGAGGGGGCTGAAATGGAGTGCCAATAATAGGTACCCCATTACGCCTCCTCCAAGCGAATATCAACCACTGCGCCTCCGCTCAGGATCTGTTACTCCAGAGCATGGCGCAGTGGTCGATTAACATCGCTGTGGTCGCTGAGCCGTACTTTGTCCCGCCCAGGGATGACTGGGTGGAGGACCTGAGCGGCTCAGTGACCCTCATTTCATCGGCAGCCGCCGGAACCCCGACCCTCGAGGCCGTCAAGAGGGGACGGGGTTGCGTAGCAGCACGGTTCGGGGAGATTGTAGTGGTGGGAGTATACTTCTCCCCGAGCCGAACTCTCGCCGAGTTCCACAACTCCCTTGCGGAGTTGAGAGTCGTCGTCGTCGGGTTCCGTCCCCTTCCCGTGCTCGTACTCGGGGACTTCAACGCCAAGAATTTGGCTTGGGGTTCCCGGTATACGGACACACGGGGCAGGATGGTGGAGGACTGGGCTCTGGAGACAGGCCTGGTCGTCCTAAACCGGGGTTCTGTACCTACGTGTGTACGGATGCGGGGCGACTCAGTGGTGGACATTTCGTTTGCCAGCCCCGCTCTGTCACCGCAGGTTATTGATTGGCGCGTCATGGAGGGGGTGGAGACGTATTCCGACCATCGGTACATCCGATTTGACGTCTCCGCCCAGACCTCGAGCGCGCCGATCCGGCAGACCCCGAGTGGTCCGCGGTGGGCGCTGAAGAAGCTGGACCGGGAGCTTCTCCTGGAAGCCTCGATCGTGCAGGCCTGGGTGTCACCACCGGACAGGCCTGCTGACACCAACGACGAGGCCGAGTGGTTCCGGGAGGCCATGTCCGAGATCTGTGACGTGGCTATGCCCCGAGTCCAGCCAGGACGGGCTTGGCGCCAGGTGTACTGGTGGTCGCCGCAGCTGACAGCGTTGCGCGAAGCGTGCGTTGCGGCACGACGCCGGTACACCAGGCACCGCAGGCTCCGTATCCGACCTCCGGATACGGAAGCCATTCAGGCGGAGCTATATGAGGGGTACAGAGCGGCGAAGACCGCCCTCCAAGAGGAGATCCTGCGGGCCAGAGGACTGGCCCGCAAGGAGTCGCTGGAGACTCTGAACAGGGACCCATGGGGACGGCCCTACAAGGCCGTCCGGGAGAAACTCCGCCCATGGGCTCCTCCGCTAACTCAGAGTCTCCGGCCCCAACTCGTGGAGGGCGTGGTGAGCGCTCTGTTCCCTTCGCGAGGGGAACATAGTCCCCCACCCATGGCTCCGCCTACTGCGGTGCCCGATGCGGACCACACCACTGACGACGACGACGGTGTTCCAGAAGTGACCGAGGCAGAGATGAGGGTGGCGGTACGAAGGCTTAATGCCAAGAATACCGCCCCAGGACCCGACGGCTTGCCTGGCAAAGCATGGGTCCTGGCCTCAGAGGCTCTCGGGCCTCGACTCAGGGGGCTCCTTAGCGCATGCTTGGAGAGGGGCCAGTTCCCACTTCGTTGGAAGACGGGGAAACTGGTCCTCATTAAGAAGCCTGGGCGCCCAGCGGACTCTTCGTCCGCTTACCGGCCCATCGTGCTACTCGACGAGGTGGGCAAGCTCTTTGAAAGAGTGATTGCAGACCGCCTCGTCGGGTGGCTGGTGCGGGAGGGGCCGGACTTGTCGGACGGCCAGTACGGCTTCCGCAAGGGGCGCTCAACGGTGGACGCCATCATGCGCGTGCGAGCCCTCACGACGGGGGATGCAGTGGCCCGGGGTGGGGTCGTCTTGGCGGTGTCTCTAGACATCGCCAATGCCTTCAACACCCTACCCTGGAGTTGCATTAGGGAGGCACTCCGGTATCACCGGATGCCGACCTACCTCTGTCGCGTGGTCGAGGCCTATCTGACGGATAGGGCCGTCATCTACCCCGGTCACGAAGGGGAATGGAACCGGCGAGAGATGTCGTGCGGTGTCCCACAGGGATCGGTCCTGGGGCCGCATCTGTGGGACATCGGTTACGACTGGGTGCTGCGCGCCGACCTCCCTAGCGGCGTCAGCGTAGTTTGCTACGCTGACGACACGCTGGTCCTTGCGCAGGGGAGGTCGTACGAGGCGGCGGCCGAATTAATGACACGCGGGGTTGCGACAATCGTCGATAGGATCCGGCAATTGGGACTCGAGGTGGCATTGCACAAGTCCGAGGCCATGGGTTTTCATGGTCCTCGGAACGCGCCACCTGCGGGTTCCCAACTTACGGTAGGAGGGGTTCACATCGGCGTCGAGTCGACGATGAAGTACCTGGGACTTGTCCTCGACAGCCGGTGGAACTTCGTTGAGCATTTCCGACGTTTGGCTCCCAGACTGGAGCGGGCTGGGGCTGCATTAAAGCGGCTCCTGCCCAATCTGGGGGGTCCAAACGCCTCCTGCCGGAGGCTCTACACGGGGATCGTGCGGTCCATGGCCCTCTACGGGGCACCGGTGTGGGCGCCCTCATTGAGGCTGCGCCCAGCGCGCCGGTTGTTTGCGGCCCAGAGGGTCATGGCCATCCGGTTAATCCGGGGATACCGCACGGTCTCGTGCGAGGCGGCGAGCCTCCTTGCCGGAGTGCCGCCATGGGATCTGGAGGCAAAGGTCCTCGCGCACATGTGGGAGTGGCGCGAGGAGGCGAAACGCCGGGGCGAAACTCCGCTGCCGCGACAAATCGCGGCACGGCGGACAGAGCTCCGGTGTGATCTCATGGCGACATGGCGGGTACGATTGTCGCAACCCAGTGCTGGGCACGCCACTATTGCGGCGGTAAGTCCCCTCTTTGAGGAGTGGATAGAGAGGCGTCACGGCGTCCTCACCTTCCGCCTGACGCAGGTTCTCACCGGGCATGGGTGCTTCGGTGGGTTCCTGTTCAGGATAAAGCGGGAGGATACGTCCGGGTGTTTCCATTGCGAGGATCGTCTGGAGGACACGGTGGAGCATACGGTGGAGGTGTGCCCTGCCTGGGCGGAGCACCGCCGTGTCCTCGTGGAGGCGATCGGCGGCGGCGACCTCTCGCGTCCGGCCCTGGTGCGAGCCATGGTACGGAGCGAGAGGGAATGGGAAGCCGTCACCTCCTTCTGCGAAGCAGTAATGCTCGCGAAGGAGGAGGCGGGGCGCGTGAGGGAGTGGCAGTCTCTGCGCCCTCACGCCCCTAGCCGCCGCAGGAGGAGACGCCCCGGGCGTCGGGAGTCGATTGCGGACTCCCGGCCACCGTAGGCGCGAGCTTGCGGGTGGCGAGCAATGGGTAGCTCGCCGCCCGGTAAGGACCAGGCTCGGGTCGACGGCGCGCAGTGTTCCACGCGCGCCTCAAAGAGATGTCAGCAGCAGTGTAGGGGTCTACTAGGACCGATGCCTGCCGGGGTCGCGTGATTGTTCGAAAGAGATACCGTGACCCTGGCACATGGGCAACTGATGGAACACGGGTGGGTTTTAGTCAGTAAAAGTCTGACACGCCCTCCCGCTCCGCCCAGAGCGGGAGAAGTCATTAGATGATTTCCCATCCTGAAAAAAAAAAAAAAAAAAAAAAAAAAAAAAAAAAAAAACCGTAGGCTTTTCGCTGTTTACACGTTTATTTGAAAACCTTGGACGAGTTAAAAGTTACCGAAAGTACAGCAAATACTTTAAAATCTATTTATTTTACTGTTTTTGCAAGCATCAATTATTTCTTGTTTCGAATAACAATGAAGGGTCCAATGATTTTATTAAATAAATAACGCTAAAACCTTTTTTACTGATTAATATTAAATCGCTCCGTAACACTAGCCGAATGGGCACGCCACAATTGCGGCGGTAAATCCCCTCTTTGAGGAGTGGATAGAGAGGCGTCACGGCGTCCTCACCTTCCGCCTGACGCAGGTTCTCACCGGGCATGGGTGCTTCGGTGGGTTCCTGTTCAGAATAAAGCGGGAGGATACGTCCGGGTGTTTCCATTGCGAGGATCGTCTGGAGGACACGGTGGAACATACGGTGGAGGTGTGCCCTGCCTGGGCGGAGCACCGCCGTGTCCTCGTGGAGGCGATCGGCGGCGGCGACCTCTCGCGTCCGGCCCTGGTGCGAGCCATGGTACGGAGCGAGAGGAAATGGGAAGCCGTCACCTCCTTCTGCGAAGCAGTAATGCTCGTGAAGGAGGAGGCGGGGCGCGTGAGAGAGTGGCAGTCTCTGCGCCCTCACGTCCCTAGCCGCCGCAGGAGGAGACGCCCAGGGCGTCGGGTCGGGAGTCCATAGCGGCCACCGTAGGCGCGAGCTTGCGGGTGGCGAGCAATGGGTAGCTCGCCGCCCGGTAAGGACCAGGCTCGGGTCAACGGCGCGTAGTGTTCCACGCGCGCCTCAAAGAGATGTCAGCAGCAGTGTAGGGGTCTACTAGGACCGATGCCTGCCGGGGTCGCGTGATTGTTCGAAAGAGATACCGTGACCCTGGCACATGGGCAACTGATGGAACACGGGTGGGTTTTAGTCAGTAAAAGTCTGACACGCCCTCCCGCTCCGCCCAGAGCGGGAGTAGTCATTTGATGATTTCCCATCATGAAAAAAAAAAAAAAAACACTGGCCGAATATAGTCAAAATATTTTTGAAATGCCATTAGGTTTTATTTTTATTCATGTCAAGCAAATATGGCTGTCTGTAATTTTTTTTGCCAAACCGGCCTGTACTTACTTAATTCAGTAGATAAAACCTTTTCTGTTTTAAAATCTATTAATTTATGATACTTGTTAGCCTGTCAGTGATGAAGAACAATATGTGAGATAGGTGCCTATTATGAATTTGCATTATTGTGATATTTATTTAAAATAGAATACTATTTTAAATAAATAGTATTCTTCGTCTTTTTCTGGTATTTTCGCATAGCAAGTCTTGTAGAACAATATCCATGAAGTTTCCATAGAAGTTGTGTTCCGCGTCGCGCCTGATTGCAAAGCAATGAATAATTAAAGCGTGTTAAAAACCAAAAATTCTATGAATGATACGTACGTAATGATAAGTAATGCTTTGTTAACGTGGGTGGGCTTTTTTTTTGTTTTTAGGATGGGAAATCATCAAATGACTTCTCCCGCTCTGGGCGGAGCGGGAGGGTGTGTCAGACTTTTACCGACTAAAACCCACCCGTGTTCCATCAGTTGCCCATGTGCCAGGGTCACGGTATCTCTTTCGAACAATCACGCGACCCCGGCAGGCATCGGTCCTAGTAGACCCCTACACTGCTGCTGACATCTCTTTGAGGCGCGCGTGGAACACTACGCGCCGTCGACCCGAGCCTGGTCCTTACCGGGCGGCGAGCTACCCATTGCTCGCCACCCGCAAGCTCGCGCCTACGGTACGTGGGTGGGCTAACGCCGATAAAGTTGAATACCAATAAGTACTAAGTGTTAATTACCTAATCCTACTTAGGTAAAAAATTACGTTAATATTAGCACAAATAAGTTTATCTAACATTTTACTTGCAGTCATAAAATAAAAAGATAAATACTTGTGTGTTCTTATCGGACTGCAAAATGGATTATGTTCTTCTTTACAACTTATAGAGTTCCTTGTTTTATTTAATAGATTTTTTCTATTTGTGTGTTACTAATTATGTATCATCACTTTAGCTCGGAATCACCCACTGCTGGGTATACACCAGCGGCGAGGTGTATTTTTTTCTAAAAGAGAAGCCGATGCGAAGTCGCCTTTAACTTACTGGCTCATCAATAAAGAATACTTATCTAAAATTAATATAGGAATGTAATGAATTAAATACAATTAAATTGAACAGCTGAAAACCGAATAAAATATGCAATATTCCTCTATCTCGTTCTCGCTGACGCATTTTTCTATACCTGTCTCTGTCATAACCCGTTGTACAGCGGCTTGCTCTCGTACATATCAAGCGGTGCCACGTGACCTAAAGTGACATCATTACGGGATCGCTGTTGTATGAATTTTTAGTTCCCGATTATGACGTGTTGGCGCCGGTTTAATTTAGAACATTTCTCTTTTTTTGTAATACAAAGCAATGAATAACCCTTTTTGTTGTTTGAATGTTATGGTGAATTAAATACCCGTAGTGTAACTATATTTATTGACAATAGTAGCCACTATTTACATACTATTGTATTTTTAATAGTGATAGAGTTACCAATGCGAATCCCCGAAGGCAAGCCGGTAGGAATCGTGTTATATGGTGCCTTCGCCACTGGTATACACCGTGATATCAGTCTACAGTAAAGTAAAAAGGGGGTTTTTGATTTCAACCGGTATGTACATGTATGTTCATAATTTCTAAACTGCTTATCATAATTTGAAAAATGAGGTATCGTTGGAAGCTTCTTGAACCGTCCGCTGGTTATAGGCTATGTTCTGTCACATTAAATTCATATAACGACTTCAAGAACACAGAAAGACATAAACTAAAAAAAATATGAGTTTTTATGATGTCGTGTTAGGTGTCAAATGAAAAGGCTTAATTAGCACAAAAATAAATGTATTGTTAGCTAACCTCAAAATATATTTTTTAAGCCAGTTAAAAAATAAACCGCGACTGAAAGAGGCAAACATCAAGACAAAGTGGTATTTTATTTTGTGGGTGGATAATCATCAAATGACAGCCGCTCTGGGTGGAGCGGAAGGGCGTGTCAGACTTTTACTGACTAAAACCCACCCGTGTTCCTTCAGTTGCCCATATGCCAGGGCCACGGTTACTCTTTCGAACAGATCTCGCGACCCTGGCAGGAGACAAAGTGGCAGAAGACCACGGCTTTCAGGTGACAATATTTCCTAGTTTCAAACTTTATAGAGCGTGATTTCTCAGTAGTCGAGTAGTTTGCTTTTTTACACGCTTTATATTAACTTCACTTGTATGTTTGTATGTCTGTTTGTAACCGACTTCTTACAGCGCGATTTTGACCCACTTTAAACGACCAGATTTCATTTAAACTCTGTAGACTTTCGAGGACCAATGACAATACTATAATTTCATAAATTTGTGCCATTATCCTTGCCAGGGTTACCAGGACAACAAAAAAAAACTGTCTTAGAAAACTACGCTGACATACGTCACTAAGTACGCTGACATACGTCTCAAAATTCGAAACAGCTTAAAAATAGAAAATAGTAGCTAATAGTTAAATATTTTTTCACTGTAAATAAATAATATTTAAAAAAAACACGCTTCCATAGAAAACCAAACTAAAAAGTAGAAAATAATGGCAAAAAAAGCGTGGGGTGCTTTTTAAGGTATTTTTTTATTGATATCAGGCACCCCACGCTTTTTTTCCATTATTAATTTATTTTTGTATGGAAGCATGTTTTTTTAAACTATTATTTTCTGCTATACTTCCTGACGGGTAAATGCGTAATACACTATCAGTAGGAATCGCTTTCATTTTGACAGTTGCACAAAATTCATTGCGATGTTTACGTTGCTAAGCAGATAATTTTTTTGAACATATCAAAGAATGGATTAGCAATAAGTTTCAAATTGATTCAGATTCTGATTAATAATGTGTTACGCAATTAGGGAACGGGTTTCGAGCGTCCCTTATTCAGGTCCTTCTCATCTCTCTCATCAGGTTGTAATCATTTAAGATAATAGTTTATTGCACTTTAGTATGATGAAGTAGTTGTTGAATTTATAAGTAGTTATTTACATATTAACAGATAGATATGGAGGTACTTTATTTTCCTTCATTTTATAGAACTACCACTACTACTAATACCACGTAGATACCTCGTCTACTAATGCCGGTTGGTCTAGTGGTCGCATGCGCTATTGCTAAGCATGAGGTCCATAGTTCGATTCCCAGGTCGGGCAGTAAAAGTCTGACACGCCCTTCCGCTCCACCCAGAGCGGGAGACGTCATTAATTGATGATTTTCTACTCACAAAAAAAAAGGTCGGGCAAAGCGTTATTGGGTCTTACTATCTCGAATTTCTCAGTAGCTGGAGCTACACGGAATCTTAATTTGTGCCCGGTTGGTGACAATAGGCAAACATAGCTGGCGAAATGAGGGTGTACTACAGGTAGACAGAGGGCTCTGCCCAGTCCTTCGAGAAAACAAGGCTTGATGTTATGTTATGTATTAGAATAATTTTCATAAACAACGAGGCATTTCTAATATAGCATCGTCATTTGTGAGACTGAAAAACTAATCAATCGCTTCACCACATTATTTGGAAGTCAGCAAAGTCTTGGCACGGGACAGTTAACCCTGAAACAGTTTGCGGGCGGAATGATGACGATAAATTGATTTTTATAAGACCTTAATGATGTTTTCCTTCACAAATGTCAGGCATGTCCTAAACAACTTATAAAGTAAGTACAGACGCTAGCACATCAAGCTACCCAAAATTGTCAAATTGTCCCAATCAATCTTGAACCTAATGTTTTAGCTATAAAATGAAAACCTATTAAAAAATTTGACAGATTGTAGTAGCATTGTGTGCTGGCGTGTCTGAACATATGAATTGAAAAATTCACATTGATTCTTGCACGGATCGCTTCTAACCTCTCTCGCATGAGATTGTGGGTTCACCCAAAACGGGCTATCACGGCACTCCTACTAAAAGTCAGTGACTCATGAGGCAATAATTCAAGACAAAAGACCTAGAATGTTGTACAATAATTATCTCATACATAAACTCGTAATCCATCGCCAAATAAGAAGATAGTGTCAATTTAATATAATATTGACAGATTGGTAGCTATTGATTTGGCCGCGTAATGACAAGAATCACCAGTAATCTTAATACTTATCTGTCTTGTAGTTTTCCCCAAAATTTCCCCCTATTTAGATTTGATTTACTAGTAGCTTTTGGAAGCAGGTTTGTCTAAGTAGATGTCGAAAATTATCCCCCAGGAACGTACGTAAAGTATCCTATGCTATGTGTTAATCGAGGTGTTAAAGTAGATACTTTAAACATGCATACCTTTTAAAAATGCATACCTTTAGATGCTACTAATATAGGTAGATACTAACAATTTTTTTAAATGTTAGAGTTTGTATATCTTTGTTAATCAATTACGCAAAAACGGCAGAACGGATTTGTATAAAATTTTAATAATAATAATTTCATTTTAAAAAATAGTTAGTATCTACCTATATTAATAGCATCTAAAGGTATGCATTTTTACACAATAAAAGTGGTGACCATTTTTCGAATGATGAGCAAATGTGAAACTCTTCGTTGTCAGCAAACATTGAGCAATTAGCAAAGACAAGGTATTAACTCCAAATTGATAAATGAAAGAGAGATAGTGGTGACAAATAGGTCAAGTATAGCCTCGAATTATATTTTTACAGTCCTACGAGTCATGCCTAATCAAATATGGTTTGTCTCTAAATGATTATTAATGATTTCATTTGTTTTGAGTCTGAGTATAGAGTAGGATTTCCGGCTAACCATATAGGGGTATCATATGTAACGGATTTTCCGATAAAACTATGAAAAACTTTGAATAAGTTTGTCAAAACTAATTAAATACGTTGTATAAAAAAACTCGTTTCCCTTTATGTTGAGTACGAGTCAAGAACATGAAAAATCTTTTTTTTACCTATAAAGAGTGGCAAGGATATCGAAGTAAACCTGGCACATGATTTAACGGCACCCTGCGATTAAATTTTTCATCAGTTATTTAAAAAAATTGTTAAATTAAACTACATTTTACATATTGCAGTTTTGTATAAACTCTTCTTTGTAAAAGGCTGATTGTTACAGTTTGCACGTCGTTGTCCCTGCCACCCTATATCTTATCCAAGGTTGTGTAATACGCTTTTAAAGCTTTTGAATACAATCATTATCCTATATACCACTAGCCCGCTTATGAATACCTCGCCCAATTTAAAAAAAAAATGTAACGATGCCTGCCGTTGATGTAGGTAAGTGCATGTTATCTGTTCTTGCCCCCGGGTGTCTTTTATTCACGGATGTAATACTGATAGGCCCACACTATTATCTACGAAATTCCGCACTTAAAATATACTATTAACATACCTTCAAAATATTCTAAGTACTAAAATATAACACTTAATTTTACACTGAAAATGTCTAAGAGCACTGTTTACGACGCCGACGCATTTTAAACTTGACCTTTAACGCACTGACACCGTGTTTTAAAACACAAGAAATGCATAGAAAATATTGGAATACAATTATTTCAGTACGACACAAAGCCGTCGCAAATACACACGCGAATAACTCATTCCACAAAACTATTTCGATAAGTCAGGTTATTATCTTTACGATTAGATATCGGCGACTCAAGGATTGATTCACAGAAAACAAATTGTTGTACAAACAGCTGAGTTAACGGCGTTCTTGATAATAATTGCCATTAATGACAATATAAAGTGAGTAACGCTCATTTGTAAAGTCTCCGTTGACCTTAAGAACTTCATGTGTAAGGCTATACCGACACTTATCGCTTTCGTTACGAAGTTGTCGTTAAAGGACACATGTTTACGACGATGACCAAGAAATTGGTTATAATAACTAACCAAATTATTCGTCTGATTGTCTTGTACATATATGTAATAGAATCGTTATGAAACGGAGGTTGAACCTAAACCAAAGGTAATCTTATCTTCCTTGCCTCGTTAAATGGAAAGACTATATACATATACGCTTCTTTGAAGCCTAGAAGCATATACAATTCCAAGTTCCGATCGTAAAATAGTTTGGATGAGATTATCATTATATAACATTTATCAGTGCAAAGCGGACAAGTGAAAGTTATCTCAGACTATTCCAAATTGTTACTTATGTAATTATGTTCTGTAATATTCTATTTACAAGTTTCTTTCTTTTACCTACTTCCTCATGGGTAACTTACCTAACTACTATCATTTTCAAAGGGGCAATTCTTGTAATTCTAAGAACTTTCACAGTCTGATCTCAGTCTCAATCTGTCAAAAATACCTCTAGTTTCCATATATTATTGACAAGTATTTGACGTTTGATTGTCGCCGAAATGAGACTCGAACGAATTTGAACGTTTTAAATAATGAGAATTGGCCTTCAGATAGCAAAAGTGATTTTTGTTTTATATGGAACCGTAATATAGCAATGGCATATAATAATAGAACTTTACTACGATGGTATCCGTTGTATTTTCAATATCAAAGTGCTAAACAATAATTTACCTGCAAGTATCCTGTCGGTACACAGTGCTCTGTCCAATAGAGCTGGCATACGTGGGTATCCTGTGAAGACTACTCGACGGGTATATCTGTGGTGGCCTCAAAAACCCACTCCCACCCAACCCAATTCCGAGCATAGGGGTGTCAGCCACTGAGCTGTCAAAAGCACTTGTTTCATCCGTCTCTTCTTCAATGACCCCAGGTTTATAGAATATTTTTCCGGCCGACAGCCCTGGCTTAGTTTTCCCATCATTTTGCTCTTCGTTCCGAGATTGCATTTCATACGACGAAGCCGCTTCCGTCATTGTTTTAATGTTAACAATTGTCACAAAAGTTTCCTCACGTATTTTCTAATGGCAGGCATTTTAGTTAACGCGTCTTCTGACTTCATTGTGGGTTTCATTCTAATGTGTTGTTGTTTCTTCGTCATTTATGGAAGTATCTGGAAAATAAACATTGACTTTAAGTAACTAATTAACATTGTTTCCTTACTGATGCAGAAAGAGTTATTGGTTATTTGCTGTCTAAGTGTACAATAAGAAAAATGAACCTAATTAGTTTTTATGTCAGTTTCCCATAGATAGTGGAAATTCCAAAGTCAACCCGAGTAACCCTGCTTCATAGATAAACTGATTTACTAATACGAGGGGTTACCCAAACTAAATTCTCATAGGTATAGATCGCTGTCTAAAACTCAAGAGTTCACGAGTGTCATGTCAAATTCAATTAGTCCAACATCTGCGTTCTTAATTACTTGTTACTACGAATACTATGATGTAACATGCAAGGCGTTATGACCTGAGTCTAGCCGCACCAATTGCATAATGAAATTTAGGAGGAAATGTTTTTATGGCGCGAATCGGTGAAAGAAGTTGAAAATGTTGATACTACTGCCATCTGTTGTCGAGTAGTGGAACTTACACGAGTTTGCATTTTTTTACTGGATCCAAATTCAAGAATTGCTTGTGCATAATTAACCAAATAAAATAAGATATTTTTATTTGCTTTATTTAAAATTGGTACCATAATTTTTCATGACGGGAACATTTTAAAAAGAAAATCGCAATTATCACAATAGCTCTATACTTAACCTAATCACAAACCATTATTACCACAATGATTTTTCAGAAAAACTGTCATTATTCGGGAATGTTTCCATTAAGATAAACTCAGGGATATTCATTTTTAAACAAATAGGCTACGAACTTAAATTATCAGTAATGCAACTGTCAAAGTATGACAGTTCAATGAAATTGCTATAACACTATAAATTAACGTAAGGTGTCAATTTGCTGAACAATTATTTTTGACTACACAAATTGACGTTATGTCCTTGTACCCATCAGGATGTGGTCGATCTTTATACTTTAGAGTTTACACAGTAAGCGTTGATGAGTAGTCTCGGATGTTCCCTCCCACAGGACCTGCATTATTGCGGAAAACCTCGTAGAATAAAATTCCGCGCTTATCATGTTCCTTGTAAGAAGGAAGGAGGAATTGATAATGATGTTTCTTTTATTAGTTGACGCGAAGCTGTTGGAAGTGGGAACTGTCAAGGTGAGTTCAGAATCTTTTTTTCTATTGAGGATGCTTGGCATGTAATGTGTAGCATTTACCTCAAGAATTTTTCATAGCAATTGTCTGTCATACATCATTTTGATTATGACTGTTACGGAAGGTTCACTTGGACATCCCAGGAAATCTTCGCCTACTTATTACCTCATTAATTGAATAGTAACGAAATGTTAATTACTAGAACCCTGAGTGCAAGAAGGGCTTCAAGCTCGACCAAGAAGAAGACACCTTTATCCCTGAAGACAATACTAGATATAAGTATGTAATTTTTACACCTTCTGCGAAGTAATTAAAGCAATTCGATGTTTAAATATATTTTGTTGTTCAAGTTTTTCTACGAATTTTAGAGGTTTTATATTATATCGTAATTTAAAAAGACTGGCACATGATAACAGTATGTAAAATCCTGGTTTAATTTGACACGGTCTAGTTTTTCTTCATGCTCACAGTCCTGCCCTTTGCAAAAGTGATGAGTCATTTATGCTTCGTGATTCATTTCAAGATATTTAAAGTTGACCATCGTGAAAAAAAAAAAAAAAAAAAAAAAAAAGATATTTAAAGTTTAAAGTTCGAACGCCAAAACCTGACATCTCGCAATGAGACATAAAACAGCCAATCAAAAGCGGCCGGTCCGTTTACACACATTCTGCGGAACGTATACCTGTCCATTGGTGAAGGTCGGTCTCAATTGCCGGTGTCTGTTCGGTAATTAATAAAGTACCCTGCCCCTGGCTTGTTTCATGTGTGTACGTAGGCCCTTATCAAACGGTGTTTGAATTCTAACTGGTTTTTGTTACTACATAATTATGTTGCTAGATGAAAAATAATTAGAATTAAGGTTCTTTAGAATCGAAATGCAGGAATTCAAAAAAATCATGTCAGCATGTAAAGATTTAAGTATTACCATACTTAATTTTTTTTTACTTAAATTTAAGTATTACCATACTTAAATTTTTCTCTATCTTTTTAAGACGTACAGTCAACAGCAAAAGTAGATGATCAAAATCAGAAATTCAATACTAATAAGAGCACTTCACGAATATATGGCAGCTGTACTAGTAGTAAATGTTTGGTATAATTTACAATCACATACTTTTGAATCACTTCGACGCCACACAGTTTTGACGTGAACTCCGTTCATTAGTATTGAATTTCTGATTTTGATCATCTACTTTTGCTGTTGACTGTACCTATATTATTTTTTTGTGTATATTTTTGTCAGCGCCAAGTATAATAATGACAGGTTGTTATATCTGCAGCGTTGATAGTTTGTCGAGTAAAAATTGAAATTTATATTAGTTTAGGAGCTTAATTAGACCAAAAGGTTATTTCTTGCTTTTCAGTTTCTTTTCATAATCAGCATATATTGTTACCACTGCTGGGACACAGGCCTCCTCTCGGTGAGAGAGAGTGGGCCATAATCCACCACGCGGGCCCAGTGCAGTTTGGTGCAATTTGGTTTGAATTTTTGGTTCTAGGACATGTCGGTTTCCTCACGATGTTTTCCTTCACCGTTTTGAAAGCAGTGGTGACGAAATTATTTGCACAAAGTAAAACGCCTGCCTGGGTTCGAAGCCACGACATACAACTCGTAAGTTGGGGCTGATACCACTGGGCCACCACTGCTCTCCAAACCAAACCAAACTAATAATGCTCAAAATAAAATAATGACAGAGATAGATACATATAATATCTTGTTTGTCAAAACAGGTCAATTAAATTAATTTTGGAGCTGTATTAGTCTAATAGGTTCATTTTTTACGTTTTCTTTTATCGTCGTTACAAGTTTTTATTTTTATTTTATTATTGCCATATCAGCTAGTCTTTCTATAAAGCTGGGACATAATCAAAGCATTTCAGTCAGTAGAAATATTGATTACAAAACCAAGCCAGTGAGGAGAAATGCAGTAAATACGTTTAAGTAACTACCTATACTTACCTATAATATTTTTCATGCACAAAACTCAAGAATTTTCCGTCTCTATTATTACTGCTATGTCTAAGGTCTCTAGGCAAATGCACAAGTATGGCCAGGTTATTAAGTAAGGTCCATGTGAAAATACAACCATGTTGAGGTTAATAGCGTCGTAAAATTATTGTGAGGTCCCTTATAATGGCGATGTCAGCTGACTGCAGCAATGTATGATTGGATAGAATTTTGATAAGTTATAAGCTTACAGGTAATAGTGAAACTGATACTTACATTTATTTTTAAGGTAGTAAGTTATTATCTTTCAGTTTTTAAATAATTTAAAAGTTTAGTCTAAATAATAATTTGTACAAGTATTATGATGCAGTTAGTATAATATTTCGTCCTTCATAATTAAATCAGTTGCTTATGGCAACTGATTTAATTATATTCTAAAAAAGAATAAGTGTATAGTTTCATGTTTGGGAGAAGAACATATGTTTCAATTATAGGAAGAAACAAACAAATCCAAACAAATATTTATTAACCGCAGGGTAGATGTACACAAATACCAAATCAAACAAATGATATAAACATTCATGTGAGCCCATGCGTCATGTCCGTCCAAACCGGTCATCGGTCACCATACTACGAACTACACATGCTATGTACAATACCTGTAAGCAAAGCTTAAAGCACATGCACATGCTTAAAGCACACAGCGCTGAGGGACAATACATTCTCGTTATTTTAAGAACGCTCGCAGTTTGATTTCAGTCTCAATAATTTTTGACACTCTTTTGACATTACGCCTTCTGATCTTTAGATAGGATGAAGTTGGTAACACAAGAGCAAAAAAATCGGGTGGCAGATCAGCCGTTTGATCAGTTGAAATCTCGAAGAAGACATACATACGAAGAAAGGGTCAAAAATAGACACGGACACTGGATGTGATGGACAAATATGAAGAAGACATAGAAGAGGTCCCTGGAGATATCTGGGTATGGCAGACAGGGATGAAAAAATAGGCAGCAGTGAAGTTGTAGGTCGAAGGTGAAACCAGAAATGCGCTTTAATTTGGGAGGTGTGGAACAAAAAGTGTCATTTACAGTTTTGAACTTTTTGAGTAAATTGAGACAGTAAATATTCAAGTTGATCTAAGCAACCATTTATGTGTCAATTATTGTAAACAATTTAATGTATTATAAGTGTTGTTTAGTTTTAAGTGTAGTGGAAATTTGGAACAAAAAATACATATTAAATGACACCCTTTAATCCAATAACTTGTAAATGTCACTATTTGAGTCAATAATTTTGTAAAATGTCACCTTTTGAAACTCACTGCCTAAAAAATGTTACCTTATGAAACATTCAGTATGAAAATAAAAATAGATTCACACAAAATATTTTTATTTCTTATACATGTAATTCACCACAATCTGGTTCCAAACAATCACAACGATTTTTATTATCTTCATTGTCATTTTCAGCGACATTACTTTCATACAAAATATCACAATACCATTTTAATGAAGGCTCATTTTTCCAGTCTTCTCCAAACTGCTTTTTTAATAAACTTTCAACATCCTTATTTTTAGCACCTTTGATAAAGTGTCCCAATTTTGTCTCAGTACAATACGCCGGTATTGTACTGAGTGTGAGTGTGATAAATGCTGTTCAATTTTTTTATACATGCGATTTTTAACCGATGAAAAAAAGCGGAGAAGGTTCTCAATTCGACGCGTATTTTTTTTTTTGACCACGCATAACTTTTTAAATTAAATAGTAGTCCGATTGTGATCATTCTTTTTTTATTGGAAAGAGTATACTCCGAAAGTGGTCCTTTATAATTTTGGAGAACAAAATCGAACCCTAAGGATCGGAAAACAGGGGATGATTGATTGTTCACTCACTGATTGTAATGTATAACCACGCATAACTTAATACAGAGTAGTCCGATTTTGATAAAAACAAAATTATTGGATAGGGTATACCTTGCTAAGTATTATTAGTACATTAAAGCCACAAAAAATTATAAAATAAAAACTTTTTATCAAAAAATTAAACCGCCGAAAAAACTGAAAAGCAAAAAATAATAAACCTTAAAATTATGAGTCGGCGCTTTGAGTAATCTTTGTTCATTGATTTTTCAGTGCCAACTCACAATTTTAAGGTTTATAATTAACTTCTTTTTAGTATTTGCGGCGGTTTAATTTTTTATCCTATACAAAATCAAACAGCATTTATGACCGGTACTGTACCCGGTTTGAACCGACTAAAGACTTGAAACGTATTTCTTAGGCTGACCCCACATTAGGCGTGCGCGATCCTCGGGCGTGTGAGTAGCGCGAGCGCCGCGCGCGCGTCGCGAGCGCGCCGCGTGAGTGTCGCGTTTAGCTGCCCTGCGGCGAGATCGCGGCGCGCTCGCGGCGCGCACGCGGCGCTCGAGTCGCGTTCTTACCCCTTCGCCCGCTACAATACTCAATACTTTATTGCATTCCACAATGTATATGCTTAGGTGGTAAAACATTTTATTTAGAAACAATTGTGGACCCTGTCGGGCACAGCAAAGGAAAATACCGTAGGTAGAGAGTAGGACCTATTGATTATCTTATAATGTAACTTATTCTAAAATAGTAATTAAAAATAGATGAAATACATGCTTTGGACTTTTCTAAACTAATTTCAGGGATTTATCATTTAAAAATTCGTTGTCGCTATAATAACATTTGCTTAACAGCAGCTTTTTTAATTTATTAGTAAATAGATGGCTTTTTTTCTCTGTGCTTATGGATTCTGGTAACTTGTTGTATATTGCTACTGTTTCGGTCAGTCACATGGTGGGCAGTGTTGTGTTGGCACACGTTAAAAATAGAGTCACCGAGTGAAATTAATATCGAAAGCTTTATACTAGAAATACAGAATCGTCCTGCGATATGGAACATGACTACAAAGGAGTATAGTGATCGTATTGCAAAAAAAAAGGTGTGGGAAGAAATCAGCACTTTATTTATAATAGACTAGCTTCTGCCCGCGACTTCTTCTGCGTAAATGTCGTTTATCGCGGACGCAGACAAAGTCACGGAATAAAAAGTAGCCTATGTACTTTCTCAGGCTTTAAACTATCTGAGTACCAAATTTCATTTAAATCGGTTCAGTAGTTTTAGCAGGAAAGCGAGACAGGCAGACAGACAGACAGAGTTACTTTGCATTTATAATATTAGTGTGGATAGTGTGGATTTTGAAACGAAAATTGTCCAAATTGTGACTGACTTGGCTGAAGGGGGTTAAACGCCAAGGCGAGCGCCGCGTGCGCGCCGCGAGCGCGCCGCAGGGCAGCTAAACGCGACGCTCACGCGGCGCGCTCGCGACGCGCGCGCGGCGCTCGCGCTACTCACACGCCCGAAGATCGCGCACGCCTAATGTGGGGGAGGCCTTAAGAATGGGAACACCCAAATACTCCGAAATATTTTATTCCGAATTTCGATATTCCGATTTTCAAAAGTCCGAATTTCATAATACCTAAGAATTATAATGTCTATTATTAAAAATCACGAAATTTATTTTACCGAAAGTCGTAAATGCGATTTGTTAGTTTTCCGATTTTCATACCTTCTAAGAATCAAATGCTCGAAGGGTTCTCGGTCCAAATAACGACATTCCGATTTTCAATACTCCGAATAAGCTAAAAGTCAACATGTCGTGCTACAAAATTTTGTGACAGAAACGAATCGCTGCAAAACCGACTTTACGCAGTCTTGTCTGCCCTACCCCTAGAGTGTAATTTAAACCCGCGTAGGCGCGGAGGGGTGGGGCGGCCCGAGAGCTGAGGAGCAGGTGGTGAGCGTTAAAGCCATCTGCTACGATAAGCACGCGTGGAGCCGCCCAATCCCCGCAGCGCCGGAGCCGTGACAGAAACAATGCTTGCTGCATGCCTGCTTGTTTGCTGCTTGCCTGCTGGCATGTTGCATGCCTATTTGCATGTTGCATGCCTGCTTGCATGTTGCATGCTTGCTTGCATGCTGCATGTCAACCTGCACGCTGCATGCCTGCTTGCAAGCTGCATGCTTGCTTGCATGTTTTTTTAATTCTACCTTCTCATACTAACATAATATACTGTAATATCAGAGAGAATCTGACGAGCAATTATGTGTTTATTTGTCTTGCTATTCAGTTTTACAAGGTGTTTTTATTTCGGAATTGTATTAATCGGTATTTTAATCATCAGAATTCGTATTTTTGATGTTTCGAATTATCAATAAGTCGGAATTTTTGTTATTCGATCTATTGAAACTCAGTATTTTGAGAATAGTAATTATGAACGTTAGGAATATTGAAATTTAGGAATTATAAAAATAGGAGTAATGATAAGTCGGAGTTTTTATATTCGGAATTTTGAATCATTCGGAATTATGAAAATCAGTATTTTGAAATTCGTATTTGTGACTGTCGGAATAAAGTTTTTCGTTTTTATGTAGTGTACCCCTTAAGAATATGTCACTTTTTGAATTCAAGTCTTAATAATCAGTGTGGTTGAATAAAAATGTAACTTTTCGTGCCACTTGCTCAAAAAAGTGACATTCTATGCCACAAAAGCTAACATAACAATAGTCATTTTTAATCTGTTAAAAAAAGAGAAAGAAAATTGTACCGAATTTCATTCATCCTCTAGGAATGTGATTTAAATTTGGAATACTTGTAAGTATTCCAAATTTATAAATTTATACTGAACTACATCTGTGTTTACACCATTGAGTTTGTATATAAATCATTATACATCTTTTTGAAAAAGGAATACGCATTTATTATGCAGTTATGATTATTAAATAAAATTACGAAAACCGACTAGGCCGTATGAGCTTCATGACTTTGCTTTTCCGACAAAAAAATATTAGTCTAGGAATTTGCCGCGTTTTTGTTTTTTTTTCAAATACATAAACGTTAAGTTTATTTTAATTTATTTTTATAAATAAGTTAATGTTCTAAAATGCTTATCTTATATTATTATTGTGTTATTTTTTTCGCAAATGGTACGAATTGTAGAGTATGTTCCTCGGTGATAAAGCTTAGTCTTGGGTGAACTTAAGTCCCTCGCTACACTCAGGACTCGTCTTAAATCCCTCGCTTCGCTCGTGATTTAAGTTTTTAACACCCTCGCTACTCTCGGGAGTAAACCTCGAGTCCTTCGTTACGCTCGCGATTTAAATCGTCACCCGCGACAGAAGACACTGCTTTATCCCCTTGGTTAATAATCTACTATTTTGTTCCGAAAGCAGCAGTTCAGATCGATTTTTCTATGAAACTAGTAATTTTTTAACAAAATCTTGGGACTTACAGATAGGATGTTAAATCCAAAAATTTTGAGCCGATTAAAAAAAAACGAATTGAGCAAATATGTAAATGACACCTTTTGTTCCTAACCTCCTCATTTGTAAAAAATATTTCATCATCACTGCTTTCAAAACAGTGAAGGAAAACATCGTGAGGAAACCGGTATGTCCTAGAAGCAAAAAAATTGTTGACAACAGCCTATTCTTCCTCACTGAGAATAGGCCTGTCTCAGGAGCGGGATGATTATAGGTAAATTATGGTATGGATGACAAAATGTATGAACCTAACCTAGCAGAGGTATGGAATGTTCATACGTGGCCTTTGACCAATTCAATACTTAAAATGACGAACGATAACTAGGAAAACAACCCTCTTGTTTGTACATAGTTTAGTTTCATACTCGATACAAAAACCTAACCTGTTTGGGAATGTTGATTTAGATTTCCGTTTCTTTTTGTCTCGTCTGCTAGACTTTACACAACTAGTCATAGCTTAAACTATCTCAACCAACATCACGAGGATACAAAATGATCCATAAGCATCACTTAGCGATAATAGTATGTAATAGCAAAATGGGTTCAAACTTGGGATCCTTCACACGCCACGGACGATAAATGGTTGAATTGCATCTCTTTGTGCTCTAATAATGAACATTATCTATGTGCCAACCATTATGCTTGTTCAGCTGATCTTTTATTTAATAACAGGAAATTATGACAACTATGACAAGAGAAAGCGTTATTGTTATGATTTTTTGAATATGTGAATTTGTTTTGTGGTACATTGCTACGACCTCATGTTACGTTTTCACCATGGCCGTGAGTTCCTGCACTCTAATTGCGTAACACAAAATCAATGAGAGTCTGAATAATTTGGAGGGATTTTGGTAATCCATTGCTTTATATAGACGAAACATTTGTCAGTTCAAAGGCGTATATAACGCAATGAATGTTGTAGAATTGTCAAAACTATCCAATCCTAATGTTAGTCATTTCATTATTTTCCTGTCCTTATCCCAATTTATTTGGGGTCGGCGCAACGTCTTTTTCTTTTAGACTTCTCTATTAGTGTCTCGTTAGTCACCCCCTTTTTAATCATATCATCATTCACAAAGTCCATCTACCGTTTCTTAGGTCTCCCTCTTCTCTTATATTCATCGATATTAATACTCAAAACTTAATTTTCCTCATTCCTCCGTATCACATGCCCGTACCATGAGAACCGATTTCCACACAACTTTTCAGTCACCGGTGGCACTTTCAGACGTCCTTTTATGTTCTCATTTCTTATTCTATTGATTCGTGTTACACCACACATGCTACCTGCCTTTTATTCATGCTTTTTGTGGCCCAACACTCTAACCCAAACAAGACAGCAGGCCTAGCCATGGTTTACAATGTCATCGGCAAGCCGTACGCACCACAGAGTGTCTCCTTCTGCATGTAGGACGTCAGGGCATCTACGATAAACAGGAAGAGGTAAGGACTTAAAGCCGAACCTTGGTGGAAGCCTACAGCCACATTGAGTGTTACGCAACTACCCCAGCTACGGTTATGTCCAAAAGGGGTTTCTATGGTGCTGCAAAGCCCTCGCCAATCATTCCCTGGGGAGTCATTAATTCATGGTTTAATTGAAACCATGGCGTGATAATTTTAGGGACACCGTTCGAGTTAGCATTAGAGACAACATATAATTTTTGTTAGTGTTTTTCCCAGCCGAGTATGTTTAGGATTTGAGCATTGATTTTTTAAGTAATCATGTGTTGTAAGGTTAATTGATAAACACCGGACGATTAGTTAGTTAGACGTTCATTTAAACATACAATAAATATGTCAAGAAATACAATTAATCAACAATCTGCCAATGTCTTTACGTCCATACACTACTTTATAAATGCTCTTACATGGAGTAAAATCATTCATTCTTCATTTATTTAGCACTCGTCAACTTTGAAACGAGCTGTTTAAGTCTCGGAATACAGAATTAACCTTATAATAACGACCTGTAGGTACTTGGACAGCAGGTGAAGTAATGGCGCAGGTGCATGTCCTCTCACTGTATCTATTATGTTTAAAATTCTATAGAGGTTATGTCATAATTTTATACTAAGTATCCAATAAATAAATATGAACGTATACAGTTTAAAGCTGTATGCTGTTTGAACAGGTCGGCGGAAACTTGTAGCATGCTGTATTTGTTAGGATAGGATATTTGTATTGTTCAATCGTTTTTTCCTTGTTTGATAATCATGTCAAATTATGCAAAGATGAATATGGATAAAGGAATAAACTCATTTCGCTATCAATATTATTAAATTTTAACTGTAGTTTAAATCTTGATTATCACAACAAACTTTACCAGATGAAAACAAAGAATACCTACCAAAAAAAAGATAGTTTTATGATATAACATGGTCATATAGGTCCTTCAGTTAAACGTAACAAAGTGGCCGATTTGCAGCCAGGAAGTCTATATTGGGACAGGAGTACATTAAAGTAATTGACATACAGATAGCATGAGTTAGTCAATCCCTGATTTGATAAGGTAGGCCCTTCTACCTAGTGATGTAGCTAGTCCTAAATGGGCCCCATATCAAGATTTGTTAGGCGATCTTTTTACCCGACTGCAGCCAAGCTCATGTTGAAAACAGCGTCCTGAGTCAGGAGGTTTGACTTAGCTGTCATTTTGGTCTAACTATGAGAATACAAGAGCGAAAGAAACGCACTACGCACTCGAAAATTAGGGCACCTGACTCGGTTAGGTAAAATTTTCTGTTCGACTTGACTAAATTAATGCAAGAGCTTATTAATAATTAAGTCTAACAAATTACGTACATTTTCATACTTTTATTACGTATTAATTCATCACGTGCCTCTCATCAACAAGTTTTTGAGGTGTTCATATTTTTTTTAAATGCCTTAAAATACGTCTGTGTTCAATCGTATCATTGATACGGCTGATACAGCGGTAGTTACGCCCCTGCTTCTACCAAACATCATAATGAATGACAAGAGGTTATATATTTCTGGCACAGGAAGCCATTGTAGTATTAAGAGAAAAAACTCATCTTAGACAGGGACCTCTGTAAATATATCTAAAGGAACAAGAAGGAAACATTTCAAGGAAGAATTGGTAGGAAGAGCCCTGAAAATTTTGGAAGTAACAAGTCTGGTAACTTTGGAAAAATTATAGCAGATGATAAGGATTCATGGATTGGTTGATATCCATGGAAAATATTATATTCTGGTCTAAAATTTTAGTGTCTCAAAATATAATGACTACGAGTAATGTAGTAGTTCACTGGTAAGCCAATTTTTTATAATATCTTTATGGATGACTAAGTACTAACTATGACACAACAATAAGTATGTAGCAGTAAGTCTTGCCCAATCTCAGTTCTAGCACACCGACTCAGGTGTTAACGAATTAATAAGGGCCCATCCAGAAACTAAATCGAACGAATTTTATGATTTTTAAATCATAGGTGATATATTTTTGAGGGTCCTGGTGTAACGTCACATATTTTTCAAGTAAAGTTAAACTTTATAATAATGATAGAGTTGATGACATTTTCGTTTGTGGTGAAGTTTTTTTTTTTAATATTACCTTAAATTCTAAAAACATGTAACGTCACGAACTTATGACTTGTTCCCTCCTTCGCTGTCACACTTTGTTAAACCCGTCCCTCCCCCTTAAAGTGTGACGTAATTTAAGGATGACCGGTGCAAGCACGTGATTCAACGCTAACGTGCGGCGCGTGCCTGACATCTCACCTACATGCTCCACTTACTTGCGCTAATCAACGCTGTGTTAATGTCACTGTATTATTTACAAGTTTGTTTTTATCTGCTGTGGGAGTTAAGGAGTTGTGGTTAAGAATGTTAGCAATTTAAGCCAAGTTGAAAAAATATAAGTAGCATAGAAATATGGTCAACATTTATAATATAGCTCTAGGGTGTGCAATAATTGGAAAATAAATAAAATATTTTTTTAACATGGATGACGGACAGGGCACATTGCTCGCAGAACAGATGGCCAATGGGGTCGAAAGATTGTTAAGTGTCAATCGCGTACCGGAAGACGTAGGGTAGGAAGGCCTTCCACAAGGTGGACCGATGACCTTGTGAAGGCCGCAAGAATCCGCTGGATGCGGGAAGCACAGAACCGGTTGAAGTGGCGGAGTTGCAGGAGGCCTATATCCAGCAGTGGACATATTTCGGCTGAATTGAAAATTGATGATGCGAAATGTATGGTGAACATGAATAGAAGAATCGGAAAACTAAGAAGATTCAATGTTGTTCATATATCTACTGCGTGTTACACAAATGTGTGTGGTGGTCACACGTTTTCGATACACGCTGTACACCTATGTCATATAAGTAGTCGCTTTATTTGAGTATTGAATCAAACAAACAGGTAAAATATTCTCAATATGTGCAATGGACTTGAAAATTGCAATGCACTCATACGTAAATATACTTAGTTAGCTAACTCAGTAGGAACATTTGCTTGAACGAGACATTTAAACGTCAGTATCGTCATCATTTTATTGTATGTTATCGATATGCTTCTAGAAAAAGAAATCAGGAGGCAGTTCATCACGTTAAAAACGTCAAACAGCAATGAAATTTTATATTCAGAGCAAACTTATATTCACAACAGTATTAGATATAATAATACCTTATATTAAACATTCATAAATGACCGATAACGTAGGTAAGGTAGGTCAATATAAAGTATTATTATATCTAATACTGTTGTAAAAAACGTTGTAGATAGGAAATACTTAAAATATTTAGTAATTACGAAAACAAGCTTTTACCAGTGGTGTGGCCTGCGTATTATTATTTAATCACTCTGTTTATTGATGAAAACCTCATTCAAATCCGTAACGTAGTTCAAAAGATCTAAGGGTACAAACGCGGGAAGCGTCTTAGTTTTATACTACACTAGCTAACCCAGCGAACTTCGTACCGCCTCAGAATCAATAAATGTTAACTTATCAGATCCCACCAACACAAAGCAAAGAGCACCAAGTACCATATACCCATGTTAGACCAAGTTATAACAAACTGGTACTTTGAAGGCATAAAGCGTTTTCTAGCCACCACACACCCATGATAGGTGAGCTCCTACCAAATTATGCCAACCTAGTACTCCCAAGACATAAAGCGTTTTCTAGCTACCACACACCCATGTTAGTTGAGCTCCTACCAAGTTATGCCAATCTGGTAAGTGTTCTTAAATTTTCTAATTTTCCGCGCAATTTTTTTAATTTTTTCTTTCATAAGAACCTTCCCCTGACAATAACAAACACAACAAAAAATAAGTGAAATCAGTCCAGCCGTTCACGCGTGATGGCGTGACCAAGGGAAATAGGGATTCATTTTTATATATATATATATATATATAGACTAGCTGACCCAGCGAACTTCGTACCGCCTCAGAATCAATAAAACCCATGATAGGTGAAGTCCTACCAAGTTATGACAACCTGGTACTTCGAAGACATATTAATAAGGAACTTTTTTGGATGAATTTTTACACCTTGGGTCCGAAAAACCCAAATATCTTACGGACCCCTATTTTTTTTTAAATAAAATATAGCCTATGTTACTCGCAGATAATGTAGCTTTCTAATGGTGAAAGAATTTTTTTAAATCCGTCCAGTGGTTTTTGAGTTTATCCATTACAAACAAACAAACAAACAAAAATACAAACTTTTCCTCTTTATAATATTAGTATAGATAGATATGTTTCTCTCTCCTACTTATAAAAAATAATATTGTACTCGACAGGGTTCATATTTTTTCTATTTATCAATACTAACGTGTATGTGAACATCATAGATTGCAATAAAGATGAATGAAATTGAATTGAAAACTGAAACAGAGAGTCGAAAAACTGAATTATGTTGACTTGCACCATTCTTTTGTTTTGGGGATGGGAAATCATCAAATGACTTCTCCCGCTCTTTCGTGTCAGACTTTTACTGACTAAACCCCACCCTTGTGCCTTCAGTTGCCCATGTGCCAGGGCCACGGTGTCTCTTCGAATAAATCTCGTGACCCTGGCAGGCATCGGTCCTAGCAGAACCCTTCAATGTTGCTGACATTTCACATGGGCCTGGTCCTTACCGGGCCGCGAGCTACTTATTGCTCGCCACCCGCAAGCCTGCGCCTACGGTGGCCGGGAGTCTGCCATCGACTCCCGACGCCCGGGGCGTCTCCTCCTGCGGCGGCTAGGGACGTGAGGGCGCAGAGACTGCCACTTCCTCACGCGCCCTGCTTCCTCCTTCGCGAGCATTACTGCTTTGCAGAAGGAGGTGACGGTTTCCTATGCCCTCTCGCTCCGTACCATGGCTCACACCAGGGCCGGACGCGAGTGGTCGCCGCCGCCGATCGCCTCCATGAGGACACGGCGGTGTTCCGCCCAGGCAGGGCACACCTCCACCGTATGCTCCACCGTGTCCTCCAGACGATCCTCGCAATGGAAACACCCGGGCGTTTCCTCCCGCTTTATCCTGAACAGGAACCCCCCGAAGCACCCATGCCCGGTGAGAACTTGTGTCAGGCGGAAGGTGAGGACGCCGTGGCGCCTCTCTATCCACTCCTCAAAGAGGGGACTTACCGCCGCATTTGTGGCGTGCCCATGACTTGCACCATGAGAACTACACCATAAAAACTAGTTACTTTGAGCAGTTGTATGTGTGTCCGTAGCACTTTCATAGTGTACAAATGGCCCTATATGGCAATACATAATCTCAATACGAATTTAAATCAAAGGAAATTAACACAGACTTTCTTTTTAGTGATTACTTTCAACTTACGTGGTCCGAATGGAAACTCAAGTAATATTCTACATTTACATGTTTTAGTGTGCCACAAAATAATCGGGACATGCATTTTATTATTTGCACTTTATCGTGGATTTTAATATGAAAGCTGCACATGTCTTCAGGAAAGATCGGTATTCTGGTAAACGAGATTAGAGAACAAAAGTTGACAAAAGCCAATAAGATGAAAATTCTGATCCAGGTGAAGCATTATTAGACAATATGAACGGAACAATAAACACCCGCTTGCATTGTTTATTTTCGATAAAAATCTTCAATTGCACACTTAATCCACCAAAAAATTAATTAAAGGAAGTCTAAATCCTAGACCAGAAGTTAGTCATAATGATAACTTGGTAGACAAACTAAACTAGACCCTGATCCTGATGAAGGTTGCTTGCAATATAAATATTTTCGTAGAATAAATTATAATGTTGTCAAGTAAATGTCATTAATATGATGCTAAATCGCAAGTTCACTATTTTGAACTTATTTATGATTCTGATTCGTAACCTTGTGAACTTAAATAATTCTAAAATAATATAGATAACAGATGACTTTTCTTCTGTAGCCCCAAAGGGTGTTGTTGGGCTTATTCAATTAAGAATCGAGGACTCCAAGAAATTTCAAAATACATCAGCTGTTCAAAACAATGAGTATAGTAAAGATGTGAAACGTGATCGTCCATCAGACACCAGCTGTTTTCATAGGATAGACTGCTATATAATTCTGTGTTGTATACCATTTGAAATTCAAATGAGATTCGCATAGCAATGACGGCAAAACTTGATATTCTGGGCTTTTAATAAAAAATATTATGCGAAAACCACCTTGAAAATGCGCAACACTCGATCGAATATAATAGCATCTTTGTATACAAATGTTGTGTGACGTATTGCGCTAAAACCTGTTGTCATCGTTCTTTTGTTCCTGTTTAATAATTTAATTTACTTAGGTAGGTTAGAAATCGCAGTTTTATGATCACGAAGGTACATTTGTTTAGTAGTCAACAGTAGTAGAATACCATATTAGATTGAATAGAGATAATATTAATTATACCAACTTTGTTTATCTTGTGTTTGATCTGAAACTAACCTCTGACCATCGTTTCGAACCGTGAAAATGTGATATTCAGACATCCACTTACTGACAAGATTAAAGTTCCTACGTAATTTACTACTCCAGACTACGCTAGCGCCCCAATATTATTCCTTTTCTGTCTAGAATTGTTGTCCCGAATTAAGTTTCGTCAAAAACATTCGTGTCTCGGAAACTTACCGCGTATATTATACTCGTACATTTTCAGAGCTTTTCATTACACTTGCAACTTTCACAAATACTATCACATACGCTGGCAACATCGATATTTTCGGGGCGGGGTTACGTCAGGGTTGTCACTACGCTATGCGTGTGCGCATCGTACGCCGGGAGAGCGTGAACTGGCCTGCCAGCAGCATGTATACCTCGTCGGTACCTATTCCAATTGTGAACCGCGATTATTTAACTGTCCACGCGTTCGGAAACAATTGACTGCGTTTGCTTTTAGTTTATGCAGATAAGATTTTGCATGCTCAGTTTTGTTATATCTAGTTTCCTTTTATGGTATTGGCGTGGGCTCGCCCATGTTTGAGGTTTAACGTTTAATTGTTTTTCTTAGAAAGATAAGGTGTAAGGATAGGGTCAATTAAAACGCATGCTCTTATTATGTATAATTTCCATGCTGACCATCATTTAAATGAGAAACAGCAGTATTTTTGGGAAATGCTCAATTTTAATGCTCTGCGGGTAATTTGGAAGCTACCCGCAATTTCAAACCAACCATTTTCCATTGAGTAGCAACATACTGGTTTATTAAATGTATGCGGTAATCCTGATGGTTACTTTTTTCAAAAATGTTTTATTTAATCATTGGAGAGGCAGATACATCTTTAACGACGACAAATACTAGAAACTGCTCTTCACTTGTTGCAATAGTCACAGTCACTCGGAATAGACACACGCCCCCGAAAATTGTGCAAGACGCACCTATTTCCTATTGTTATCCGACATTCTTCGATCACGGTCCACGACACGTCTCATTTGTCGCCTGTCTGTCTGTCAATCATTCATACAAAAACCAATAAACCATGACCCACCATTTTCCCATAATCTGTTGCTACTTACTGAACTTCCGTAAGGTCTTAATAAAATGGTTACGTATTTTTTTCGTAATAGTAACATCAAAGATGAATGTGCTGCAGTTTGTAAGTAGCAGGTGAATAATGGCGACAATTTGTAGCGATGTCCATTGAGGTTTTAATTACGAAATTCACATGTTTTGTTGATTTATTGTACGGGACCTTGTAAAGTTGTCAATTAGTGTGTTAATAATGTTTTGAACCTTTAAGAAGTCAGTATTTTTTTTGGAAAAAGGAACTGGTTTATTGAGTGTATTTTTAATTGCTTTATTACACCGTTTGTACTTTTCTCTCAATAATTAATCCATCCATACTTTACTATACTTTACTTTACTTTACTATCCATATCCATACTATCCATACTTCCATACTTCCATACTTCCATACTAATATTATAAATGCAAAAGTAACTCTGTCTGTCTGTCTGTCTGTCTCGCTTTCCTGCTAAAACTACTGAACCGATTTAAATGAAATTTGGTACACAGATAGTTTAGAGCCTGAGAAAGGACATAGGCTACTTTTTATCCCGGTAGTATGTTCCCGCGGGATAATTTCCGACCTCCACGCGGGCGAAGCCGCTGGCAAAAGCTAGTCTCTTAATAAATTAATCAATCATTATTAATCTCTTAATATTTGTGCTTGTCTCGCAATATTGACTAAATCACAAGAAACACTCTGTCACAGAGAAGATGCCAGTGTCCCACTAGAGTGGTAACTTTATAGTATTTTTATGAAAAAATTGACGCTGTTTTTAATATAATCTTATTTAAACAATGTTTCGCACTTTTAGAAGCGTCGAAGCCAACTAACTCCTTTTAAGATAAAAACAGTAGCAAGTGAGTAAACGGCGGTGACGGTCAATTGCAGTACTTTAACTAAAGCTTCCTTGCTTATAATATTTGTCTTGCCCTACTCTGGCTGGCCTGTAGGTACAGTTGAGAGCAAAAATACAGAAGATTGGCGAACAAAGAGATTGGGTTATTGGCGATCAAGGCGATTTTACGGGCCTTTGTTTGGCTATCAAGACGCAATGCACGTTGCGAATGCTAAAGATAATAATGTCTAGGAAGGTGGGCTATGCGTTGGCTAAGCTGTACCTATCTGCATATTTATGTCATACTTGCTTTTGCCTGCAACTTCGCTCGAATGGAGTTCGGAATTCAGCCCACAGCCCCGTATACCACCGGAACAAAAAACATCATAAATCCTAACCTAGTTATGGTCTATCCGTGTGCCAAAATTTCTTATAGAGTTTCTGTCAGAATCTCTATAGATATTACTATGGAAAAAATATTATTATGGAATATGCATTCCACTTGGTATTATACTGGGGTTGTAAGGTTATAAGCTTTTAAGGTTTAGTGGATAGTCGTGGGATTGTACCCATTCACTATAAAACTCTTTCAGGAAAATGCAGAAATATTTCTGAGTCCTACCTTTGTCTGGTGTCTGCTAATGTTTGAAGCTAATCTCAGTTTTGGCATAGGTAGGATATTCTTGCTGAGCGCCTTTTTAGAATACTATGTCGTCTTGTAACATCTTCATAATAGACTGCTACAAGATAATCACCTCCATAAGCTTACATAATAGTAAACATCAGTCTAACTTACCCAAAACTTCATGTGTTTAGAAAGGACAGGTTTAGGTTAATTTCTTCAATGATCAACAGCGTTCTCTATGCATTTTATCACCATACTGTGATCGCCAACCTGCCTGCCGAGCGTGGCGATTATGACAAACCCCCCAAATTGGGGCCTATGTCCAGCAGTGGACTTCTTTGGGCTGAAATGATGATAAGGTTTAGTAGATAGTTATTATAGCCTGTTTTTAACTTCTTAAACAGGGTGGTAGGGACTTCAGGGAATTCAGGCAATGACCCCCTAGCGTAGAAATTTTTCGTTGTCTATCGAAAAAAACATCAGCGACATCAGGTTAGGTTAGAACTAGGGATGTTATGGATATGAAATTTCGGATACGGATTGGATACGGATGTAGGAATGATTATTACACCGGATACGGATACGGATACGGATATGAAATTATTTCGAATTATCCGTTAGTTTCGGATAATTTCGGTTACGGATATTAAACTTTTAAGGAATTTCAAAAGTAAAATACAAATAGCTAATAAAATGGTTTTATTTATAATTATGTCACCATTTGGTAGGAATTACAATCAGTCTGTGAGTAATTATTACAGCTATTTAAAATAAAAATGATTATAAATATATATTGAGTGTTATCTAATCTACCTAAAATAAAATGTAATAACAAATCCGATATTATCCGAAACTTTTATTCCGGATTCGGTTACGGTTACGGATAAATTTTTATATCGGATATCCGATAGTTTCGGTTACGGTTACGGAGCTCCCTAACATCCCTGGTTAGAACTGTGACCAACCACGGGCGACCCGAGCGAGCGAAGCGAGCGGTGCCGCGGCAGCGACTGGTAAGTGCTATTTCCAAGTTGGTGGCAGTTACTTGGCTATGCAAGGTGCGATCTGTTGCATGCAAGTTTGATAATAGTCCACAATTTGTCGCTTTGCCATGGACAGATTATATATAAAGGTCAATGCCTATTCCTGGCCCAACACGAACACGTTTCGAAGGATAATTAAAAAATATATTTTTTTAAAACAGGCATTATCCGTTTAACTTCTATCTCTAACTAAGTCGCCGTCATTATAAGCAATAAATAAGTAATTTAACGTATTATTATCACTGAGAGTTTGACTGTCAGGCAAAGTTTAGGGTTGCTAGTATATTGTCAATTTAATTTCGAGTCGTATATTGAATACGTCTAATCGATTACGGATTAATTAATAATTATAAAAATCAATCCGTATGCTCAAAGGCGTGCATTGTAACCACTCGGCACGCCGTCATAATCATGACGGCCATTTTAGTTTCTGTGAACGTAACTAAATAAATCCAGTTTAAGACAAAACAATTATGTTCATAAACATCTCAAACCAGATATCTTATAGTCCAAACATACATAAACATGGAATGGTAATATCATTGTATTGTTTATGGCTTTGCCGTAATTAGATAAAATTAAATTGTTCAAGACCAATAATCGATTCACGTAATCGATTATATTTTAAAATATGGCAGCATTATTCTATGACAGATGATGAAGTTGACATTTGACACCCAGTAAACAAATAGTTAAGCTGTCCCGAACACGTCGCGTGGATTAACCGGCGCAAGCAAGGTTCGCTGTGCGAATTGAATAATGGATATGAGGCACTTACGCTCTCATCAACTCACAAATATATATTGTATAACAATGGGTTCTTCCACAACAGGTAAGTATTATATTACTCACCTACATTAAACAATACCTTTAGAAAACTATGATAATAACAATAGCCAGTCCTAATGCAAGCTTATAGTGATTTAACTTCACTACACAATATAAAACAAAGTCACTTCCCTCTGTCTGTCCTTATGTTTAGATCTTTAAAACTACGCAACGAATTTTAATGCAGTTTTTTTTAATAGACAGAGTGATTCAAGAGAAAGGTTTATACGTATAATAGGCGGGTGAAGCTGCTGGCAAAAGCTAGTATTAAATAAGTAAAAAAAGATATTTTTAAACACCTAAATACTTTTACTTTATTGAGAAAGTAACCAAATCTTACAGCTCATCATCATCTGCCTAGCCTTTTCCCAATTATGTAGGGGTCGGCTTCCAGTCTAACCGGGTGCAGCTGAATACCAGTATTTTACATGGAGTGACTGCCTATCTGACCTCCACAACCCAGTTACTAGGTAATACAATACCTCTTGATAAGACTGATCTGAATGAAAGTCTGACAGACTTTCGGGGTTCTGACGACCCGTAACGACTGTCTAAGATCTACAAAAGACAGCCGGGACCAACGGCTTAACATGCTTTCTGAGGCACGGAAGGGTCTTGGTTTGTAAAGATGGTCATATACACGTATATGTACTGACGTGACATCAGCGTTATTTCATTACATAGCTTTTGTATTGTTGGGGGAGGGGGGGGGATGTTGTTTGGGAAAAATGATAAGTATTCATTGATTAATGAATAAAATATATGGTGCGGTGCAAAAGTAAATATTTGTAAAGGTAAACATTACAAAATGATATATATGTATATTTAATTTAATATTTAATAATGTAATAATATAATAATTTAATTAATTACTTAATAGCTACTTAATGCTTGTGTGTGCATCTATGAATGAACATATGTATGTGTGATGTATGTGTAGTGTGGGGTGTGGTGTATTTGTGTGTATGTGTATGTATGGGTTCGGGTGTATGAATGGGGTTGTGTGACTTTATTTTATTATTTTATACTTTCTAGAAGTTTTTCAGTATTTCCATAATTTTGAGAGAGAAGGAAGTCATTTATGGTAAGTTTTAGTTTACTTATTGGTAAGTGATGTAGCTGAGTATTTTTACTTATTTTGTTATATAGGTATGGACCCATATAGCACGGTTGTCTTCTGAAGAATTCTGTTTTACATGGTTTCAGGTCAAATACTAGGTCGTTTCTGCGTTTGTTTTTCAGTCTTACCGGGTCATACGTTGAGCCTTTGTTGCTTATAAGCAGAACTCTCCTGATATAAAGTTGTCGAACCGTTAATACCATACAATCCTTATATAGCTGCTCCGTTGGATACTGGTAGTTCCTTTTGTGCATTACTTTGAGAACTGCTCGCTGGGATCTTTCTAGGTTTAATATATGGGTTTTTTGTGTACTTCCCCAGACTGTTTAAACTTAGAAGGTGAAGTCACTTACTCATTTTAACCTTTGAATAATAATTCAAAGGTTAAAATGAGTAAGTGAAGTCACTTACTCATTTTAACCTTTGAATAATAATTCAAAGAGTTAAAATGAGTAAGTGACTTTGAAATGAACAATGACTGTGTTAATACCATTCAAAAGTCATTGTAAGTGTATAAAATAAGTCAGTGCTTGTGAAAAAATTAAAAATTATAAAAAATTAAAAACTGTTTTATTTCCAAATGGCGACTTATTTTCTGAACTGATAAGTACTAGAAGGTGCTCATAACACCTTATACTATCATTCCTTACACTATTTGTAAGTGTTCACTGTGGGCCACGGTTGTTCTAGTATGTGGGCATTGTCCTTTCGGAAAAGAAGGCGTTCATTTGTAAATGTTTTTTGCGAAAAACATTTATAATTGAACACATAATATCACACATTCACAATTATTTTCCGATAGTTTATAACTACTTACAATCATCAATAAATAAAATCTAATACGCATTTATTCTCAGTGTATCTTTAACAATAGCCGCTAAGTACTAACCGATTAACAAGATTCATATTATCATTTTGATAACACTTGTTTATGCCGTATTGATATGTTCAATACAATACGTTAGACGTGACAACGCATCGATCAAACCTTTGTTACACCGTTAGAAGATAAAACTTTATTGCTTTATAGCAATTAAACATAGCCTAGTGATTATGTTAACATAGCAATTAAAGACTTATTGGCTTATATAAATTCTTTTGTCCTTATAAAGATAGAGAAACAAACAAGTTCTTAACCATAACTTATACTTTTCGTAGAATCGATTTGCTTCTGTCTCAAACACCTTCGTTACTATTAAAAACCTATAGTACCAAATAGGAACTTCTACTTTATCGATCTTTTCAAAGGTACGAAAAATCTACATTAACAACCATTGTGTCAAAAAGGATGTTTCCTATTTGACATAAAAGTTTCTAAGTATGGTTATGTGTAAGTTTGTGAATTTAATATCCCTGTAGTTTTAGACAAGTAGTCCTAAGGCTGAAATACATGAAAGCTACCTACCCTTACTGTTGTAGGTGCCTACCATTTCCTCTGTGCCCAAAGTGATGAGTAAAGGGATTTTTTTGCAGACCATCAAATACGCGTAGCCCCAGTCACGAGTGCCTAAAGTCGTATATAAGATGACAATTGAATATTAAATATTAGTTATCTACGTCGAAACTCCGCTATGCCTCAGAAAACACGTTAAGCCCTTTGGTCATTCTTGGATCTTTGACAGTTGGTACGGGTATAAGCCGCAAAATTCTGACTACCAGTCTTCCTAAGAGGTATCATGTTACCCAGTAACTGGGTTGTGGACGTCCGAAAGGCAGTCGCAACATGTAAAATACTGGTATTCAGGTGCATCCCGTTAGACTGGAAGCCTTTTCGCAATATTTCGTCACATATATCACATCGCACTTGTTTCTACGCTCTCAGGTGTGAATTAAACAATCAACATATCGTTGATGTCTCTTCGTAATACATGTAACATCCTCAGCACTCGGCAGGTCGGAGTCAGTCAACATGACAAATGGATGACAGCTCCGCGTTCAAGAGCACGGCGATTATCGAATTACGTTCCCCGCGTGTCGCGTTGCTCTTTCCTCTGTCATGGCCACTGCTCTTTCCGCCTCCACAGAGTTGCCAGATGTGGGTGTAGGGAATTTAAAAAAACGTACATTCTTCAATTGCTTTTAGCTGAATTTTTCCTATCTTGGAAGTAATGAAAGGGATGTAAGAGTTTAAAATTTGTTCTAAAGTTACAAAGATTTTTTTGCGTTCTCTTATGGGTAGCTACAAAATTATTCATCGTCATTGGCTGCCTAGCCTTTTCCCATATTAGGGTTGGGTTCCAATTTCACCGGATGCAGCTGAATACCATTATTTCACATGAAGTGACTGCTTAGTTAACCTCCACAGCCCAGTTACTGGGTAATACGATAAATATCCCGTGGTAAGACTGGCTGTCAGACTTTCGGGCTTCTGGCGACCCATTACCACTGCCAAAGACCCACGAATGACAGCTGGGACCTTTCGCTTTTTGCATAGCGACCTTTCTGAGGTACGGGGGCTTGAAATGTAAAAATGATCACCCATCCACTGGACAACCGCAGCAAGCGTAGCTTTACCTGATCCTTCGACCCGTGCAGCTGTTACTACCTGGCAGCCCTTGCATAGTTCTTCATATTAGCTCGTAGTTTTTATTAGTAATGTATAATATACCTAGCTAAAACTCATAATTTTAACATTTTCCAGGGTGCTTACTCTCGAATATAATTCCAATAGATCGACATTGGAATTGTCAGTCAAACGTCAGGGATTGGCTGGACTCACTGAATCTAGCCAATCCCTGCCGTTTAACTCAACCAACTGACGTTTGACTAATGTCGATCTATTGGAAATATTCGAGAGTAAGCACCCAGTTCTTGGAAGATAGATTTACAGTCGCAGCATGAAGACCAATTAAACACCTTTTTCACAAAGATCGTTTCTTCTAGTTTATAAAAGCGTTTTCTCTCATAACATAGGTATAACCACCAAATTATAGAATTGTACAATAAAAGAAAAGAGTTCCACAATGGCAACACTTCGTCCGGGCTGAATATTGCATCCTGCCGACCGTGACAAAACGACCAGGATGGTGCCATGGAAGTGTCAGGAATTGCAAAATGTCTACAATATTGAGGGTTGGCGCTATCAAACAATTGTGATGACCCTACTCTACTATATAATATAATATAGGTATATACTTAATTTATTTTTAGGTTGTTAGGTTAGAGATTTCACTCTTCCTGGTTGCTGAATAAAAACTAGGTAATTAATTGATGGGGCCAGTCAGCTTTTTTCATCACCCAGTAACATACAATGTTTAACAAACAGATTGGACTGTTATGATAGCCCTTTTCGAATGATGGCATGACATACAGGATATTCTTTTCCATATTTATTAACCTCTAAGTCCCTGAGATACCACATTTGGTATAGACATAATGTTTTTTGAATTGTGTCTCTAATTACGGCATTCAATGGGTTAAACCTATTCCGGGTCGTAAAAGTTCCGTTCGAGAACCAAGGTATCTGACAAAGTTCGAAGAATTGCCAAATTTCAGTGGCAGTGGGCAGGGCACGTGGCTCACAGAATGGGGCTGGCAGATACTGGAGTGGCGACGACTTAGTCGTAGCGTTGGAAGGCCTCCCACAAGGTGGGCCGATGACCTGGTGAAGGCCACAGGAATCTGCTGGACGTACAACCTCAGAACCGGTCGAAGTAACAGTTGGGGGAGGCTTTTGTCCAGCACTGGAGGTATTTCGGCTGAAATAATGATGATGATTCCCGGTCCAAGCAAGCGACTTTTAAATATCATTGAATGTATTATTTTTACTTACCTTAATAAAAACCTATTAGGCCATCTACCACCTTCCCCGTTAGGGCCGGGTCACACCGGAATGGCAGCGGCCGGCAGCGACGCGGCGAGCACTTTCAATGTGAAATAATTTTAAACTTTAACTACATACTTAAAAGACCAGCGGCGACGCGCGGCCGCGCGACCTTTTCAAGTTTTTCAAGCGATACTGGTCTTTTAAGTATGTAGTTAAAGTTTAAAATTATTTCACACTGAAAGTGCTCGCCGCGTCGCTGCCGGCCGCTGCCATTCCGGTGTGACCCGGCCCTTAGGGCCCGCTCCAACTATCCTCTCTGTAGGTATACAGCCATATTTACAGTAAACATATTGTGGACCTCTTTTCAATAACAGAGATTTCTCACATATACAGAGCCCACTGTCCAGGTTTCACTGTATTTTCAAGTCAAAGTTACTACTGTGATGATTAAAAAATCCGCCCTGAAGAAATGAAGAAAATGACTGACTGCTGAATTAAGCAATGTTAGGTTTTTGTGAACCTACTGTATAAGCTGTACTTGTAAATACCGTTACCAACAGTAATGCGAATATGGTTAAAAATCGTTTTTTTTTTGTCTATGTTAATTTAATGTTAAGAAAATTATGCTGCAAATTGCAATATGCAAATCGTTTTAATTTGTGGAGCAGTGGTCGCCCAGCGGTATCGGCGCTGACTTACAAGGTCTAGGTCGTGAGTTTGAACATAGACAGGCATTTTATTATGTTACATGTGTTATGTGTAATCTCATTACCATTGCAACCAAAACTGTCAAAGAAGTTAAGTCGCTAAAAGAAGTAGCGCCATCTAGTAGTGGATAGCACACAACTTAAAACGTAGTAACAAAGGAATGGGGTGCCTAGATAGCGTCTGCAGATTTTAACTTACACTGTTAATAACAGGCTAAATTGATAAATAAATTTAAAAAAAAATACCTATACACCTGCTTGTAGTTATTTAGTTTAGGACTTTGAGTAATAAAAAAAATATATACGCGTCGAATTGATAACCTCCTCCGTTTTTTTTCGTCGGTTGAAATACATTACCCTACTTGTAACCTTCTTCCTTGTTGAAACTATAGAACAATCATTAGTTAGCTACATAATAATAGAGACTACTGACCAGCGCCCTAATTGTGTAACACACTATTAATCAGAATTTGAATCATTTTGAAGCTTATTGCTAATCCATTATTTCATATGTTGGCATACATTTTCTGCTTTGCAGCTTAATTAACGCCATAAGTGTTGTGGAACTGTCAAAATCAAAGCGATTCCTACTGATAGTGTATTACGCAATTACCCCTCTGATGTATGAATGAAAGAATGTGTCATCATCGTTGCATTTGCCGTTATGTGGGTTGTGCCTATCCACATAGGAAAAAGACGTGAGTTTGCACACTGTACGCACCCATGTATACAGGTACAAATAATAATGTCAGGGAAATGGAAAATTCAATCGTAAAATACAAGCCCACAACGTCAGTCACACTGGCTGTAAAGTTTAAAATGCAATCTTGATTACATCTCTAATGTTTTATCTTTTTATTCAAATATATGTACGTACAGGTATTTATGCGGAAGGATTTATATATCAGTTACTGCGGAGACAAGAGAGTAATCACATCATTATAATGAGATAGAATCATGTTACGGTTTTTTATGTAAAAAAAAATAATAATATAAATAGTTAAAGAAAATGGTTTTTCCCGAAAAAGAGAAACTTATCAATGGAGCCCCGTGTAAGATAGAACATGTTGAAAACGGAACAGGGGCCAGTTTAATTAAGAATCGACTTTGCAGGTAAGTGAAACTCAGTATCAATTTCTACTTATATAATTGAAAATCAAACGTTTGTAAAACCATGGTTCTATTACAGAAACAATCAGAAACGAAAATCAGGAAGGAGAAAATTTGGTCGTGTCGTTTTTAAATCTGGCCAATTCAACTTGGAGAAGTGGACAAAGTCTAAATATCATGCGTTCCCCGACATCATACAAGGCTTCATTGACGCTCAGTGGAGATGGACTCTCTTGTGTTCCATCCTTACATACATCATCATTTGGCTAGCGTTCACAGGAATATGGTGGATTATCTTAGAGCTGCACGGTGACTTCGAGCCAGAACACATGCCACATGTTACCAACTCTTCCAACTGGGTTCCGTGTGTGAAAGAAATCTACAGTTTCACATCTTTATTCCTCTTCAGCATTGAAATCCACACAACAATTGGTTACGGAACTAGAGCGATCACCCTCGAGTGTCCTTCAGCTATGTTTACAATGTGCATCGAGAGTATTATCGGAACCATAACACAATCCTTCATCGTTGGTATTGTTTTCGCCAAATTGACGAGACCAAAGAGTCGAGCTCAGACGCTCTTATTTTCAAAGAATGCCATCATTAACCAAAGAGATCGTAATTTACGCTTGATATTTAGAGTTGGTAATACCAGGAAATCGAGAATCATAGCGGGCAATGTTCAAGCGTATTTGATCAGGCACAGCCCCATCGATGTGTTGGATGACCAAATAAAACTAGGTCTGTCCATGGATTCCAGTGAGAATATCTCATTTATGTTCCCAGTTTCTGCTGTGCACACAATAGATGAGAACAGTCCATTTTTCTCAATGTCTGCTGCGGACATATTGAAAGCAGATATGGAAATTCTGGTGGTATTTGAAGGTACTATAGAATCAACTGGACAGCCTGTCCAAGTGAAGTCAAGTTATACTACCCAAGAAATATTATGGGGTCATCGTTTTATAGATATGGTGGAGTATCGAAAAGATAAACATGGTTTTGTGATTGATTATTCCAAGTTTGACGAAACATATTCTGTTAATACACCACTGTGTTCGGCTGAACGACTGAATATATTTTATAGAAATAATTTGAGAAAATTAAAAATTAATATTTCTTGAGTAGATTTTCCTTTTCATCTTATTTTGTCTTTTGTAAATGTGGATTTAATATGACGATTATTTGTCTAAGATACATTAAATCATGATACAATGTCCTCATTGCCATCATATCACGCTCCAAAGCTGTCACCATTATCTTTGTCACTGTTAGCTGAGCTCTACTCATCCGTAAACCTGCGTCAAATTTCAAAAGCAGTTTCTTGTTTAGTTCATGTTGTTCCTTTAAGTATTTTTTGACGTATTCAGACATTGTTTTCGATATTTTTACTCACTTATCACAGTTATCACAAACACTCTCTACATTTACACGGCCACATAGATCCATTTAAACTCCAGAACAAATACTAGTACAACGTTAAATCTGTTTACAAACAACAAAACTGTCGTAGTGTTCAAAAATAAGTAAACTCATGCGTTCTCAGTTCTTAGTACTAGTGTATGAAGTATTGAATAGTGAATTTGTGACTTAGGGTGTGTCAACCTGTGATAAGATTTCAGAATTGCATGATACAGAACGTAGAAAACTAATATGCTTCAAGGTGATTCATACGTTCTCATATTTTTATCAGTTCAAAAATGTGCCATCATTTAACTACATTGTAATGCTTTTTGATATCTTAACATGATGGAACGAAAAACTAAACGTTTAGGTCATCAACCGCAGGTAGAGTGCTTACTTGAAGTAATTGTTTAGAAAATCCGTTTTTGTTTTGTATCGTTTATACATTGATATCACCGTATCACAAATATTAAGTATACTAAAAAAAATGGGTTCCCTCTATCTGGCAGAAACTTGATGCTCCGAATTTTATTTGGCATAACACACTTGGCATAATCTTATTTAAACGAATATTTGTAAGGCATAAAAAATGTTTAGCATAATCATTGTTTGGCCGAATGTTTATATGCTCGACTTTACGCTGGCATACTTTTAAGATGGCAGAATTTTATTTCGCATAATTACCTTTGGCCGACTTAAAATTCCGCATAATTTCGTTTAGCATAACAATTATTTAGAGCAATGATTATTTGGAATAATTTCACTTGGCATAATATGAAGATGGCAGAATTTCATTTAGAATAATTTTGTTAGGCATATTTTCATTTCTATTAAATTGCATTTTAACCTTAAATAAAAGGAAAAAGTCTGTCTCAAAAAGTCAGTATATGTTGTGCTACAAAAATTATTGACAGAATCGAATCGCTGCAGAACCGACTCCACGTAGTCTTGTCTGCCCTACCCCTAGAGTGTAATTTAAGCCCGCGTAGGCGCGGAGTGGCAAGGCGGCCCGCGAGCTGAGGAGTAGGTGGTTTTGACAGTCGCCGCCGCGGCTGAGGCTGGCCGACGAAGCCGGCCGGCAAGCCGAAGCCGCGGTGGTGAGCGTAAAACCATCTGCGACGATGAGCTCGCGTGGGACCGCCGGAGCCCCTCAGCGCCGGAGCCGTGACAGAAAGCATGCATGCTGCATGTTGCATGCTCGCCTGCTCGCCTGCATGCTGTGAGCTTGCTTGCATGCTGCATGCTTGCTTGCATGCTTGCTTGCTGCATGCTTGCTTGCATGCTGCATGCTTGGTTGCTTGCATGCTGTATGCTTGCTTGCATGCTGCATGCTTTTTTGCATGCTGTATGCTTGTTTGCATGCTGCATGCTTCTTCGATATGAAATGTATGCCAAAAGATGATTCTAAGTTTAAAGTTTCTGAGTTATGATAGTTCTGCCTTTTAATAACTATCAATATGAAATTATGCCATGAGATGATTCTGACTGCGAACTTTCTGCGATATGATGGTTCTACTTTTTAATTATTATGGATTAAAATTTATGCCTAAAGATGATTCTGACTTATAAAATTATGCGTTGTAAATGTATGATAAATGAGTGTATGCCAAACGATTTTCTGCGAAATGAAGTTTATGCCATCCGCTGTTATGCAAAATAATATTATGACGAAAAAAATTCTGCCATAAAGGGTGGACCCTAAAAAAATGTCACACTTCACGTCAACTACATTAACTGCGGTCGTTGATCTAAACATAACACATTTTATTTTTCGTTCGTTCACGTATGGATATCGATACTCATCTCGTCTGCGGCTGCGGTTCGCTAGCTAATTTAATTTGATCCCGTACGCATAAGCTTGGTATAGTGTAGGAAAAATTAAATCACTAAAATGTTTTGAGCAACTAATATGTTACTTTGCATTTTCAGTGTTGGTCCTAAAGTGACAAGTAGTTCATAACAAGTAGTGCAAAATTACTTCTTTTCCGGTTCAAAGTTAACAAAATTAAAGTGGTAAGTCAGAATACGATTATTAGCGAATGTTTTGCCAATATTTTTAACCAAACTACCTATTTATTTAGTTTGTAATGCCCCACTGTGAGACAAGGACTCCCTCTCCCTTTTCCACAGACGTGGGTCCTCTGCCATTTCATGTGGCAGTTCTTTCAGTAGGAGTCAAGCTCGTCCCTTGCTTCCATCTTCGTCGTGTTATGACGCGATGTCGTTAGCACTGGTTCTTTTAGACAGTGGTACCGATTCCCTTGTTCACAAACTAAACTAAATTTAAGTTCAGTGCATCTTTTTCTTTGTATTTCATTAAGAAGAGCACAAAAGAAAATTTTTAGTTTAGTCCTGTCAAATTAATCAGCGCCTGTCACTACCCCATACAAGTTTAGACGTGATTAAAAACTTGCTTACTAAAATTACGTCAATTTACGTCAAGCGCTGATTAATTTGACAGGACTAAATTAAAATTTATCTTCTGTCCTTTCCTTAATGAAATAGAAAGAAAAAGATGCACTGAACTTAAATTTAGTTTAGTTTGTGAATAAGGGAATCGGCACCACTCAGACATTACCAGCTCAAGGAATTGAACCCTTGTGATGGACATGTCTGCCGCTGTCTGCCGACATGCCGATTTCCCCAAGATGTTTTCCTTCACTCGCTTTTCAGCCGTGATGATGACATAATTTACACAAAGTAAAGCACCTGCCTAAGTTCGAAACCGCGTCAATTACCACCGGGCTACTACTGCTCACAGTGCCAAGAAACAAGTAATAGTATCTAGTAAATAGTGTAGCGGCATCTACGCCACCACATGAGAACTACGCATTACAATGACGTCACACAAACTCCTGCATCGCGCAAGCTGAGCTTACCGCACAACTAGCATGTGTACAACAACGTCCTGACAATAATCGTCGGTGAGTTGCACGTCAAACACGTGTCACGACACCCGTCGGAGAATAAAAAATCCAAGTTTTTTTTCGTCTGATTTGCTCTCTTGAACACCCAATACCTACTCAATATCTTTATTGCTTTACCATAATGTGAACTTAGGTGGTAACTATATAATTTGGATCATTATGGACCCTGTAGGGCACAGCAAAAGGATAGGAGAGAGGAAGCTCTGTTTTTGAAAAACATTTGGTCAGGAGATTTCGTAAAATAAATCAACATATCGCTTATTTTTCTATAAAATGTACTAACATAATTTTCAACACACTTGCTCGTAAAGTGAGCCTTATTATATCGTTCTTAGGGCCATAAACCGAACTATAACATACACGTGCATAATAATATTACACACTAGTGCATAATAGAATGATCCCTACAAAGTTAAGTTAGTACCTAACTGCAAATTATATGCGAGTAAACAGAGCATTTTCAATTTAACCGGGTAATACAGTTTTTTTTTTTTTTTTTTTGTAACAACAAAGAGGTTTTATGCCACCGAAAATCTATTTACATTTTTGAAATAAATAAATGTGTCCCTAATTAAGACGAAAAAACATTTATTATTATCAAATTATTTATAATTCACAATAATTTCTTATAAAATATTTGCATTTTATCACAAAAATTATCATTTTGAAGTAGGCTGTATGGCTGTAATCAATCAACTTACATTTGGCGCGTGCAAAAAAAAAAAATTGCGCGCCATTTCCCAATTTTCCCCTAATTTTCATATTTTGTTTGTATCGCATTTGTTGCTGTGTGGTAAATAATTATAAAAATGTCAGGTTTTAGTACAGAAGATGAACAATTGATTGATTTAACCCCGCCAGAAATACTAAATGCAGCACAAAATGCAAACGAAAGCCTAATACCTGCAAAATCTAGAGAAAAGTATTTAGCTGCTTACGATAGTTTCCTGCAATGGAAGAGCAACAAAAAAACCCAGTCATTTTCTGAAAATGTGTTTTTGGCGTATTTCTCTGAACTCGCCAATACATACAAACCTAGCTCCCTGTGGTGCATCTATTCCATGTTAAGAAGCATGGTTAAGCTCAAACATGGTGTTGATATCAAAACGTACTGTAACCTGATGGCATTTTTGAAGAGACGCTCGGATGGATATATTGGTCGGAAATCTAAAGTTTTGTCACCAGCCGACGTTGAAAAGTTTTTGAATGAGGCTCCGGATAGTCAGTATCTAGCAACAAAGGTACGTTTCATATTTTTAATCGAAACGAATCTACAATATACAAGTGTGTAACTTTAGCATAATTTCTTAGAACTAATTAATTGATTTCTTTGCAGGTTGCCTTAATATTCGGTGTTACTGGTGCTTGTAGACGACAAGAGCTGTACAATATTACAACAAAAGATGTAGAAATCCACGGAGATATGCTTCTTGTCAAAATTACCCAGACTAAAACCAAGATTCCACGATCTTTTACAATCCAAGGAACGTTTCGTGAAATAGTGAAAAAATACCAAGATCTCCGTTCAACAAAAACAAAGAATGACCGCTTTTTCCAAAACTTTCAGAAAGGAAAATGTACTGCACAAACAATCGGTATTAACAAATTTGGTAATATGCCAAGAGAAATAGCGAAGTATTTAGGTTTGCCTGAGGCCGATTTTTACACTGGACACAGTTTTAGAAGAACGTCGGCTACAATGTTGGCTGATTCGGGGGCTGATATACTAACTTTGAAGCGACATGGTGGATGGCGTTCTGACGCAATCGCTGAATCGTACATAGAAGACTCAATTCATAACAAAGCAAAAATCAATGACAAAATAACGCAAGCCATTAATTTGGAGCCAAAGGCAAAAAAGTTTTGCCCCGAACCACAACCATGTACATCTACTAGCGTGAGTTATTTGGTGCCCTCTCCTTCCAGTAATTTGTATGATTTACCTTTGTCGCCGACATTTACACAAGAAGTAAATGAAGGTACTAAAGAAGTGGCAAGTACCAATGTAACACAAACTGTGAAATTGCCATCAAAAACAATCCAATATCGTTTTGAAAATTGTACATTCACCAATTGTTTTAATAATTAAACGATTTATGCAATACATATTTGTTTTTTCCTCGCAAGTGTGTTGAAAAACGTCGTATGATACACGTGTGTATTGATGATTACCGTCCTCGGCTCTCTTAAGACCCTCACCTGACGGCTCGGGTCTCAATGGCGCCTCAGCGGTAATCACCAACATTACACACTTGTACCATAATGTACTATTATATGATTTTTGTATAAGTACCTATGTATTATAATAATTCTGTTTATTCATATAAATGGATTGTTGTTCTTTCAAAAATAATTATAAGCTGTATTGTTTAATTTATTAAGTATTTAATTTTATTTACAATTATTGTTATTTGATTTAATTTTTGTTTTGTTATATTATTTGATACATTATTGTTATATTATTTATTAAAAAAAAGTACATCGTACATACAGTATAGTATCATTAATTTATTTTACATATACCTATAAATTGCGTGTTTATCATTAATTATTATTATCAATTATCATTATTATAGTATTTATTATCGTATTATATTATATATCTATTATTTATTTTTATCATTTAAATATTCATCTAAGGAGTAATAGCATTTGTTAATCAGTAATTTCTTTTCTTCATTCTTTATAATGTCAGGTAGTTTATTGTATATTTTTATAGACATTACATAGGGACTTGTAGAATGCATTTTTAGCTTGGAGGTTGGTATGTTTAGCCTTGATCGGTGCCTAAGTGTGTACTGTGACTGGATGACACCGTATAACACTCAAAAACTTGAGAGGTGTCAAGGGACACCTGGATGGAACGAAGTTCCTTTCCAGGATTCATTATTGTTATTATTATTTATTATGTACAAAAAACCTGTATCACTCAACAAAAATATTCTCCCTCTCTCTCTCGTTCCCTCTCTCTCTCTCTCCGTCTCTCTCTATCTCCCTCTCTCTCTCCCTCTCCCTCTCTCTATCTCACTCCCTCTCCCTCTCTCTCTCCCTTTCTCTCTCACTTCCTCTCTATCGCCTTCTCTCTCTCTTCCTTTCTCTTTCTCCCTCTCTCTCTGTTCCAAAAACTTCGATCCAAAACAAAATATATACAGTCAAATTGAGAAACCTCCTCCTTTTTTTTAAATCGGTTAAAAAGTGTCATTACAACTTTTTCTCTTAATTGTGTCTAGCCCCCTTTCGCAACGCGCCATAAGGAACTTCATTCCAATAATATTCTTTATTTACCGTACCTTCTGGCAAGAATTCCGAGTTATGGTTTTGGTTGGATTTTTCGGTTTTGATTCATTTGGAAGGCGCCACTCCGAAGCTTGTTGACTAGTTTGCTTGTTAATCTCGTAAACCCATGTCTCATCACCAATATATGCAGTTCATGAATGTTCGGTCGGGATTGACTCGTTATAGCATGTCCTCAGCAACTCTTATGCGATTGAGTTTTTGGAGAAAATTCAGATTTTTGGGACTAGCCGAGCGGCAACATGTTTCTACTCAAGTGATTATTTAAAATGGTACCGACCGACTCATGAGACAACAAAAGTTCGGGGTTACCTCTGTCAAACTTGAAAGAGGATTACAGTCACTGTTTCCTTCACTTTTGCGATGTTAACTTCAGTTGCAGACGTTGATCGCCTACCAGAGCGAGGCTAATCTCCTATCACATCTCGACCGCTTTTGAACCCTTCATACCCGACATAAGCACGTGTTTTTGATAAAGTCGATTTACCGTAAGCTTTCTGTAACATTTTCAGTGACTCCAAACACAAAGTTTCATTGGCGATGCAAAATTTAAGACAAACTCTTTGTTCGATGTTTTTGTCCATTATGAAATTCGCAACACGCACTATCGATTTTTGTAAAAATTTATATAAATTACTAGCTTTTGCCCGCGACTTCGTCCGCGTCAAATTTTCGCTCTCCTTCCCGTCGCAACGAATTGCCTGCCAGTTTTAGTCCAATTTTCGTTTGCTGCTCCGCTTCTTTTGGACCGTAGCGTGATGTTATATAGCCTATAGCCTTCCTCGATAAATAGGCTACCCAACACAAAAATATATTTTCAATTCGGACCATTAGTTCCTAAGATTAGCGCGATCAATCGAACAAACAAATAAACCCTTCAGCTTTATAATATTAAGTATAGATGTGCTTATGTAACGGAAACTTTGAACATGATTTTGACTCCCTTTCGATTATGATGGGACTCCCTTTTTCGCACTTAGACCCTCATTCGGGTGGGTCCCCGAATGAGGGTCTTTTTTATATTTATTTTATTCTGGCTAACAAAGCCATTCTAGCTCCGCCTAAAAGCGCAGAAGCTTCCTGGGAGCATCAGAGGCTTTCCGAAGCGATCTCATTATTCCGTAGATTGGACTGCAGATTGGAGTCAGCACCTTTCGAATGACAAAATTACATAAGACAGTCCCCAAAATGCCCGCCCGTCACCACTTCCTAGTGCTTTAGTTGGGAAGAAGACAGTCCCCCGGCAAGTTGGGAAGAAAAACTGACGCAACAAACTCTTCAGCAGCTCAACTGTCTCTTCACTTAGAAGAGCTTGATCATCATAATCAGCCTATATTGTTCCCACTCCTGGGACACAGGCCTCCTCCCGGTGACAGGGAGTGGGCCGTAATCTACCATGCGGGCCCAGTGCGGGTTCGTAGATGTCACATGTCTTCAAATTTTTGTTTCTAGGACATGCCGGTTGCCTTACGATGTTTCAAGAACTTGATAAAATATAATACTAATAGCTGACCCGGCGAACTTCGTACCGCCATATTTTATTTCTCTAATCGCAACTGAGGAAATAAAACCCTTCCGGTAAAATCGAATTAGCTAAATTGAAAATAAAACTGGAGTACTCAATTGAAAAATTCATATTGTTGTACAAAATGCGTGGGGTGCTAATTATAATTACTACAGGTATACTAAACTATCGTTAAAATATTTACAGCAATGAAAATCAAGCCCCCCACGCTTTTTGTACAACAATATGAATTTTTCAATTTAGTACTCCAGTTTTATTTTTTAAATTTTTAGTTCAATTAGTTTCAAAAGCGTGTTTTTTTAGTTTTTTCAAACTATAATTTATTAAATGTAGATTTTTTTTCCTATCTTTAACTATTCTTTATAAACGACTTCTTTACAAAATACATGAAGAAAATAAAATAAAATGCAAGCAAAAAATACTTACATGTGTATAAAGTTATGATGTTGCACTGATTAATACTTGCAGAGGTTATATACTTGGTAAATGCACAGGTATATTTACGTAGAGACTGACGCAGAGAGTAGTACTAAGACTTGCACTGAGATTTTACTGAGACTATCACTTTCCGGGAGATAGTATTAATTCACTCGGTTAAAAAGGAACTGAACTGCGGTGTTTTTTTTTTTGTGGGGCATCTCGTAGTTAACCTGAAAGATTCTTACTACTTAAACAGATGGTAGCCGGCGAGTTCTAAAAGTTACCTTTTTAGGCCTCCAGCCGGGACTTATTATACTTAAAAAACTAAAGCGAAAGCTCTAAGGGTTACCCCGAGGGGGGTACGATCCTCGGCTTAGGCAATCACTGGTGGGGGGACAGTAAGGGGCTGGCTGGATCTGGGTTAAATTATTTAGGGACTAATTTAAAGCTAATGGCGCAGCATCGCGGGCTGGCTCTTGCAAGGGTCGGGAAGGACTATAAAGTCGGGGTCGCGACGACGGACCTCGGCGGCGAGGTCGCTACGGTTTGTATCTGTGTGGTTTTCTAGCTGTACTGGTCTCTTTTCGACTCTCCTGGAGGAGAGTAGTGGGATCGTCAAGATCGGATAGATGAACTACGGTGACACTCGGCGCCAGTATTTATACCTGAACCTTGAATTTCCCGAACGTTCTTCTAGTTCGCATGCTTCGAGAAGAATCGATTGATCGATTGTTCAAAATAGTGGGTCTCGATGATTCGAGAGGGAGCTTTGTTTACGCTCAGAGGAGGTCTCGAGAACGAATGAGATACCAAAGCTTTGGACCAGTGGCGTAGCGTGCCTTGGTGGGGCCCCGTATAAAAATTTGTTTGGAGGCCCTTATGAAGGGTAACGATATCTCACAAAATAAAAAATAATTGCATAAAATTAAAAGAAATATTAATTCATCATTATTATCTATCTGTCACTTTTTCCAAATTTTTTTGCAAACAATTCAAATTAAATAACTCTCCTTGCCTTTTTTCGGCAAAATGATTTAATTATTCATTTATAGCTGATGATGACTTTAGTTTTTCTATAGTTTCTGTCTCTATGGACGATAGTGACAGGTCTGACAGGCGTTCATGTCCCATCGAAGTTTTTAGGTAATTGTTTATCTCTATTTGAAATTTTAAAAAAAAATGGGAAGTTTGTATTAGTTTTTGCTCACGCACGTCGGGGGCCCCCGTGGCCCGGGGGCCCCGTATAATTTATACGGCAGATACGGCGGTAGCTACGCCCCTGCTTTGGACATTCAAACCAGAGATGGCGACTCGATAGAATTTGATGGCCAGATCTTGAAACTTTGATTAAAATTTGGCGCCAAGGCTTTAATAATTCTCTGACAAAAATAGTACAATTTTTTTTTGTTATTAATGGTAATAATATTGTAACATAATACGCAGTATAATTATAAAAATATCAGTCACAAACCATAAAAATAATACGGTTATATCGTGAACATAAATAAATATTACGTGAAATAAAGTAATAGAATTTATATTCTAAGAAACAGAACACATCGCCATCTATTGCGTGTATTTGCAACCTAGATGTCAAACAATATTGAAGAATTTTTTTGATGAATCAACGTACACCGCCATCTATGTTTAGTTTTATAAAGTTCTCATAGATGGCGGTAAATAAACACTTGCTTAAGAAATAATTAATTGATACATTTTATTCGTTTACATTCACGACATAAGCGAATAATTGAGATGATAACTATCCTATCCAGTAAGTTAGACCAAAAGACGGGTACATGTGAAATTTGATTGAAATCGGTTCAGTAGTTTTGGAGTTTATTGGCAACATACATCGTGACACAAGATTTTTATATATATAAGATTGTTCCCTTAATGTGTCAAGAATATGAGGGTAAAGTGATTTTTCGATATTCGAAACCATTATAAAGATACAGCGGTTATAAGGGACAGGGGTTCGGAGCGTTGAGCGGAGCGCTTGGAGGTCGAGCCTGTTGTTCAGTCTCGGCTTTATACATAAGATCCTTCTGAACAAATGAATACTTTTACAAGTGTAAACAAGTTTAAACACGTTTAGGAAAGTATTTATGTTGTGAAACTTATTTTCGTCTTGGTTTAACTTCGAAGAGCACAACATTTACGATTTTTTTTTTCTGAAACACGTTATCGGTTCAAAGTTATTTATTTTAAAAATGAGCGGTAGAAAAGGAAGTTCGGAAAATAATGTTCACCCTGGTCGCTATAAAAAACGAAAGTTTTGTGGAAAAGGTTTCACAAACCGAACGAATTCCATCACGACAAGCCACCGTTATTACCCGAAGTCTTGAAAGCAATTGAACCTGTGTATGGAGATTTATCTAACGATGACCTGCTGACCCGTTGTTTAAGATCCGAGATGCAGAACAACAACGAAGCCCTCAATTCGTTAATTTGGACATTCGCCCCAAAACACCTTCACTCTGGCGCCAAAATCGTTAAAATTGCAACATTTTTGGCAGTGATAATATTCAACGAAGGGTTCCAGGGGATTTTAAAAATAATTACAATCATGGGATGCCCTACAGGACGCGAAGCGCATGCTTATGTACGTTGAGAAACGTGACGAAAAGTGTATCTCGCGCTCCGAGCGACGCGCCATTGATGTCACTAAAAAAGCCAGAATTGAGGCCAAAGCTGCAAAATCTGCTATGAAAGACTTCCAAGAGGTGGAGTAAGGTGTACTTTACGGACCAGGTATCGTAGATTAGTTGTAAGTTTGATTTTTTATAGTTATAACTGTACTTGAAACTTTAAACGCGTTTTTCTCAAAACAATGTTTTTCAAACTTTCCTCCATCATATCTCAAAAATGGCTTGGTCGATTTACTTCTAGGGTCTACTCAATACATCTAAGCGTATCGAGTGAACTACTACTACCCCAAAATTTTGAAAATTTCTATTTGTTTTGTATCAAAAAGTTGACAAAAAATACATGAAATTCGAACTTTTTTGTTCCGAAGTCTGTCAAAAATCCAATTTTCAAAAAAAAAAATTGATCGTAGTTCACTCCAGTATACAGATTAAAAACCCCCCCGGGTTTTTTTGTTTCAGATAAGCCAATCAGTTGGTATCCTGGAGGAAGTGAGCGTTCATTTTTTCGAGGCGGATGTCTTCAGACCCCTATAACTTTGGTTCTACTGAATATGTTTAGCTAAAAATGTAACTGTATACTCTTGAAATATGTACAAATAAATGATAAAAAGTTAAAAGTTCTATCGCTTTATAAGTCTTTAAGAAAAAATCCCAAAAATGCTTAAAAATCAGGGCCTCTAACCAGAAGACCCCCTTAAGTTCCTTGGATGTAACTCAAACTCAGGGCCGTAGCTAGGGGAGGGTATTGTGGGGCAATGCCCTACCTTGAAATCACAATGCCCTACCTTAAAAATACCAAAAACGAAGATAACCTACGTAGAATGGGATTGTATGTTTATAGTTTTAGATAAAAAAATTGTAGCAATAGTCTAAACTTTTCCGAACACAGTTTGAGACATTCATTTCATATTATAATAGTTCTTTTCTCTGTGTATAGATGGCATTTGAAGCGCCATCACATGAAGCAATGGGTCTATTTAATTATAATATGGGCATGCAGAGAACAATTTCAACCGTCTTGTTCGCTTGTTCTTCATCATTGATGATTTAAATAGAAATTATTTGTCTATGAATGTTCATCACTGACCTAGCAGACGCGGTCCGAGGGGGGGTCCTAGGGGTCATGACCCCCCCCCCCCCCCCCCAAAGAGTCAAGAGCGAATCAAGAGTTTGTGGTCTTGCAGTCTACATTCTCTTGATACTTGAGCTTTTCTTTATAGACCGACCAACCAAATAATTCCCGGTTCTTTTGGAATAATCAAAAGAAAATATAACCTATCCGAGGTGGGCAAAAATGTTCGAGCTCGCTACGCTCGCTCTTACATTCATAATACTCCTAGTTGCCTGAATTTTCCTGGCTTAAGTCGACGATGTAACTCCTAGGTCTTTTTGAATATATAAAACAAAACTGAACCTAAACGAGTTGAGTTATTGCAATTTTCGAATTCATTTCGCTCGCCTTTGTATTAAAAAATCTCATAGTTGATAGGGCTGTTCTGGCATAAGTCGACAATGGTACCGATTCCCTTGTTCACAAACTAAACTAAATTTAAGTTCAGTGCATCTTTTTCTTTGTATTTCATTAAGAAGAGGACAAAAGAAAATTTTTAGTTTAGTCCTGTCAAATTAATCAGCGCCAGTCACTACTCCATACAAGTTTAGACGTGATTAAAAACTTGCCTACTAAAATTACGTCAATTTACGTCAAGCGCTGATTAATTTGACAGGACTAAACTAAAATTTATCTTCTGTCCTTTCCTTAATGAAATAGAAAGAAAAAGATGCACTGAACTTAAATTTAGTTTAGTTTGTGAATAAGGGAATCGGCACCAATGTAACTCCTATTTCTGTTCGAAAACATAAAAAAAAACCCAACCTGAACGAGAGGGGGTTGTTAAAATTTTCTAGCTCGCTTCGCTCGCTCTAGTATTCATCATTCTCCTGGTTGGCAGCGATATCATGTATAAGTCGACAATGTCACTCCTATTTCCGTTTGTAAAACATCAAAAAAAAAACCTATCCTTAACGGGTTGTTAAAATTTTCGAACTGGCTTCGCTCACTCTAGCATTTATCATTCTCATGGTTGACAGGGATATCCTGTATAAGTCGATAATGTAACTCCTATTTCTATTTGAAAAAAGTACCTAACCTGAACGAAGCGGGCTGTTAAAATTTTCGAGCTCGCTTCGCTTGCTCTAGCATTAATCATTCTCATGGTTGGCAGGGATATCCTAGCAAAAAGGCGACAGTCATCATTTCAGCCGCAAGACGTCCACGGCTGGACTTAGGCCTCCCCCAATTTGGGAGGCTTTGCCATAATCGCCACGCTTGGCAGGCGGGTTGGCGATCGCAGTATGGTGGTAAAATGCATAGAGAACGCTGCTGCCCATTCTCTAGTAAGTCCCTTAGTCGCCTTTTACGACACCCACGGGAAAAAATGGGGTGGTGTTATTCTTTACGTCCGGCACCACACGGTACGTAAAAGGCGACAACACTGTCGCCTTTTACGTACCGTTAACTGCTATTGTTTTATGTTTAAAAATATATAACAAAACCTAACCAGAACGAAGCGGTTGTTAAAATTTTCGAGCTCGCTCCGCTCGCTATTTTCGCGCTAAGTAGTCTACTGTCCTAATGCCAATTATTTATTTATCAAAAAGTGCTGGGACCAATTTGACAGCATTCTTTAATACCCCCATGTAAAAGCGGTGTCCCTGAAGCTACCTATATATGGTAAACTAAAACTTCACCAGTTATCTATGTGTCCCATATCACAATGGGCGAGCTCACTGCCATGAACCGGGTACAAATTTAACGCTAGCCGACCTGAAAATCGAACCTGGAACTTCAGCGCTTGTGACCACTACACCAAGGTGTACCTTCCTCAAAATATTCCTCGTCAATGATGTCGTGACGCCCCCCCCCCCCCCCCCCCCTAAATCTTGGGCTGCGACCGCGCCTGTGACCTAGAGGTGATGTTGATTGATTTAGGAGCCCGTGCATCAGAGCAGATCAATTATGATATATTTTTTACTTCCGCCCTACCTGTAGCCAATGCTGCCCTACCTCAAATTCGAGTCTAGCTACAGGCCTGCTCAAACTCCGCGCAAAAATAGAAAACAGCTGTGCCAATCTAACAACAACAAAAAATTGAATTTGGAACAAAAATTAAAACACCCATTCCCGAAACTTTTTTGACTGAATGTATTTATGAATGGTCAAAGAAAACCTAAACTAGCCTAAGCGTAGGGATACAAATAACTATGAGCTTACTTCATTCGCTCTTGCATCAGTTGCATCCTACATTCTGCATAGGTACCCTTCATCCTAAGGGGGGTTAAAGATGGTTCTTTAACCATGCCATCAATCGAGATCATAGCAAACTGATGGTGCCACCTGCAAAAAAAACGAACTTCAAAAACCTGACACCTGAATCGAGCAACTTAGTATTTTTGTTTAAGGATGGTGCATTACGGTAGATCGCGAATTTTTGTCCGTTTTAACGTTTCTCGGGTGCAAAGTAAGCGTGAATTTTTCGAAGAAAACAATGTTTACATAGAGAAAGTTGAGTTGGGGTTACCCCCAAAAGTATTTACGACAGCCGCGGTTATTACTGCCACACTATGACGCGCTGTACAATGTTCTCTCATGCTTCTAAGATAGCAGTTTTCAGGTCGTGCAAAGTTTCTGGAGCCGATTGGATAGTTCAAACACGCCTCTTCAGCTCATGCCTTAATTGTTTTATTGGATTCGTATTTATCTAACTAAACCTAGATTAAAGAAACTCCGCCCCTAAGATGACCTACTGACCTTTAGCTTCAGTTCTTTCCCACAAGAAAGGGATGTTGTTCATAAAATTTTGAGTTGATAAACCTATAGAACAAAAGCCCGCGACGACCAGACCTTCTTTATACTATACCTACGGATGAACAATCAGCTTGCAAAATCTAAACCGCTTGCCTCAAATCTGAAAGGTCATCTACTATTCAAACGAAACAAGTAAAGAAATCCAAGCGATAACCGGAATCAACAAGAAAAATTAGTAATCAAGAGAAACGAATACCCAAGCAAACAGACGCCAAATAGTTAAGAGCCATTTTACATTTTTGCGCGAATATCTAAGATTTTAGTCGCCTTATTTACCTCTCATCTATCTCTCATAAATCTCTCTCATAAATCTCAACACGTGGGTAGTATTTTTTTTTATTTTTCAAACAAAAATGAAAAATTCCATATAAAACACGTCCAGGATGCCCCCTTGCGCGCGCCTTCGTATCTCAGCAAGTTCATTGCGTAGCGCACAAGTACTAAGTTGCGAAGCCAAAAGAAAAAAAAACCGGCCAAGTGCGAGTCGGACTCGCGCACCGAGGTTTCCGTACAAACCTGTATGTATTCTCGGTTTATGCATAAGGTTTATGTTTATGAAATTAAATGTTTTTTTTTTTAATTTTTATATTTGAGTTGATTGAATGAAAGGTAAATTTCGGTTTACGATTTATGACGTATTAAAAAAAACTACTTACTAGATCTCGTTCAAACCAATTTTTGGTGGAAGTTTACATGGTAATGTACATCATATATTTTTTAGTTTTATCATTCTCTTATTTTAGAAGTTACGGGGGGGAGGACACACATTTCACCACTTTGGAAGTGTTTCTCGCGCAAACTATTCAGTTTAGAAAAAAAATATATTAGAAACCTCAATACCATTTTACCCCACACGTATGGGTTTGATGAAATTTTTTTTTTGAGTTTCAGTTCTAAGTATGGGGAACAGGGGCGTAGCTACCGCCGTATCTGCCGTATAAATTATAAAAATACGGGGCCCCCGTGGCCCGGGGGCCCCGTATTTTTTTTTTTATTTCAAAAAGAGAAAAACAATTACCTAAGAACTTCGATGGGACATGAACGCCTGTCAGACCTGTCACTATCATCCATAGAGACAGAAACTATAGAAAAACTAAAGTCATCATCAGCTATAAATGATTACTTAATTAAATCATTTTGCTGAAAAAAGGGCAAGGAGAGTTATTTAATTTGAATTGTTTGCAAAAAAAATTGGAAAAAGTGACAGATAGATAATAACGATGAATTAATATTTCTTTTAATTTTATGCAAACATTTTTTTTCTTTTGTGAGAAATCGTTATCCTTCATAAGGGCCCCCAAACAAATTTTTATACGGGGCCCCGCCAAGGCACGCTACGCCACTGATGGGGAATCCAAAAATTTATTGTTTTTTTTTCTATTTTAGTGTAAAAATCTTAATGCAGTTCACAGAATACATCTTCTTACCAAGTTTCAACAGCATGCTCTTATAGTTTCGGAGAAAAGTGGCTGTGACATACGGACAGACAGACAGACAGACATGACGAATCTATAAGGGTTCCGTTTTTGCCATTTGGCAACGAAACCCTAAAAATACCACGTTGAGTCGCGATTGTCAAATTTGATTTTAGTCGTGTCAAAATAATTTTTAAAAGAGATTATTTCTTGCAGAATAGCGTAACAATTGTCATAGCTAAAAGTAAGCAATTTTAGAGATAGTTTTGTTAGTTTAGTTCGGTGTACAACAGAATCGGCACGAATATGTAATTGTTTTAATTTTTTTATTTTTATTGTATACTTTACATAACATATAGTTGTATTTTTTTTATTAGTCTAGAAATCTTTATTAGACTGGATAAATAAAAATAAGTATTTTCATAAATATCTAAATACTGCATTATAATTCTAACGGATCAAGATTGTTTAGACCGGCTCGACACTCGCGTTACACTGTTTGTATTGTGCATGTGTGGATAGCTACGCACACATACATAAGATTGCCGTCTTTTACCTAAACTCGAGCGTTCAAATTTTGTGAGAGGGCTCTTAAAAACGGAGCACAGTCACACACGATACAAACGATGGACTGTCGGTAGTATTGCAAAGGACTCGAGTCCTCGAGTCGTAATTTTAAAGAGTCTAGTCGTCTCAATTATGCAAGACTCAGTGTGCTCAAAAGGCTCGCAGTCTAAGGTCAAACCGAGCCCGAGTCATTTAACAGCTACTCGAATCTTAAAAAGGAGTCGAGTCTTAGAAAAGGACTTGAGTCTAAAAAGAATTCGAGTCTATGTATAACTCGTCAGATTTTGAAGACTCGAGTGCTTGACTCTAATTCGAGCCTTTTGAGCACACTGAGTTTTGCATAATTGAGTCGAGTCTTTAAAATTACGACTCGAGTACTCGTGTCCTTTGCAACACTAACTGTCGGACTGACTTTTGCCGTCATTTAATAAAATCTTTGTGGGTACCAGCTTCCTATGTTTCGTGACATCTTCATTTGTGTAGTAAATACTAATTCCATAATTACTAATATTGCTAGAACTCAATATTCGTGATTTTTTCTATAGCAGCCCCATCATCGAATGACGTTCATCATTGCCAACGTAAAGAACAAAAAATTAAAATGACAAACTATTGCTGTCATTTTTCTGTCCATCGAATCAATCACTGTTGATTTTCTAAAACAAAAGTTTATATTTGTGTTTCATAGGAAAAGATGTTTCGAGCTAGTAATTTTGATAAGTTGCTTGGTGAGTAACGAAAATGTCATTTGCATTGTTTCGCATCATCGCGTCGTCAACAAAAATTACAACTTAGTTGTCACAATTTTACTGGGCAGTTTTCTCTGATTAGCATTTAGCTTACTTTATTTTTCTTCATAAATATTCTTAGAATAATCGTATACTCTGCGGGTATGACTCACAAGCTCTTAATGCAATCAACAATATGCGACCCATTATCAATACCTACTACTGATTACCATTTTAAAATGGTGAAATAATTTGTTCTAGAGAAAGCTACGACTGGTCTACGCCTGGATCCCGATTGGCCGGCTATCCTGCAATTATGTGATTTGATTAGACAGAATGATTGTTCGTAAGTAATTTTTTTATGACTAACATCATAAATATTTGAAAAAATAAAAACAAAGCATTGTTTACTTAATTAATTCTTCTATCATGAATGACCCCTAAATTTCTTGTAGAAAGCTATAGGCACTTATTTCAATTAGTAAAACCTTTCAATACTGTACTGTGTTTATTTAATAAGAATCTAATAGTACTCAGGGCCGCTATGTGATAACTAATCAGACATTACCACTATTTTGTATACAAATTACAGCTATACTGCATTTTTTATTTTGCTCATTATAAATGACATAAACGGGATAAAAAATAAGATAGTTCTTAGTGTATTAATAACCGATTTAAATTTAAACATGGTGTGAGATTCAATTAAATCAATAAAGTGGAATATGTCATGTGCGTGTCCAATAATATCCTGTCACACAAAATGATAACAGAGTGGACATTGTGAGAACTATGAAGAGGCTAATGAGATTGCATAAGAATAGGCCTCACAATGATAGTAGTCATACTGACATCACATTAAAGTGTTAGCATTAATGGTATACATCTACTTTACGTGAGCCACCTTAATTGAGTTTGTCAGCTAATGGAGCTATAACGTAAGAATATGACGACAATCCTGTATTCCTGTTGTTTCTTTGGCAGTTTTGTAGAGTTTTTCATGTTCTTAATTATCTTCTGGGATATATTTAATTAAATAAATGACTAACTATACAAATAAATACAAAAACAAAAGGACACTTAGGCATTGCAGTACTTGTCTGCGTCACTGTCATCCGGATGGGACCCAGAAAAGAAAAGTATGCAATGGTCCACTCAAAGGACTAAGTGCAGAACAAAAGCCCTATAACATAGAAGTGCCCAGAAAACTGGCAACGTTGCCACGTTCAATGGCAATAATGTACCTATTCAAATATTTCAACTATAAATACTTGTTACTTTAGCCTCGCTGCTGTCAGCAGGCTTGGCGCCCTATCTATTACATAGGATTTGTATTTGGTGCAATGTGGATGTGATATGGACACCCCTGTGTAACTCGGAGAAAATCAGGCAGAATGTCATGTGTGTATAAATATAAATGCTTGTTACAGACCAAAATATGCAGTGACAGCAGTCAAAAAGAAACTATACTCATCAAACCCGCACCAGGCTATGTTTGCTCTGCTCACCCTTGAGAGTTTTGTCAAAAATTGTGGTAAGCAAACTTATATTATACTTACTAGTTAAGTCATTGAATTCTGTATCCTACTAATATTATTAATGTGAAAGTTTAATGTTTAGATTTTAGGATATTTAGATGTTTGTTACTCAATCATGCAAAAATGAGTGAACTTTAGCACAGATAGTTTATATCCTGGATTAACACATTGGATACTTTTGGTCCTGGTAGTATGTTCCTATGGGATAATTTCTGACCTTCACATGGTGGAACAGCTAACAAAAGCCATTATAGTGTTGAATAATAAACTGAATATTAAACAAATGTTGGAATTTCAAAAATATGAATAAACTTATATTTTCATTGTTAACAACTATGCTATTTCTCATTCTTATGACCAAAGTCGTTCAGGTTTTTATTAACATTTTAATTATTATGTAAATAAGTCTACATAATAAACTAAATATGAAAATAATGAAAATGTGGTCATTGTCTTGAGAATTAAAAATAACTAAATAGTAATATCAGTACCATGCAATCCCACCAATTAATGATAGTCTGGTGAAGAGACAGCCTTTTCGCCCCATTCCATGAACTAAAGGAATATGATTGGCACTATACAAGTATACTTTGGGTTATTAATTGTTCTACACAGACTGGGTAGAAAAAGTCAATGAATAAATGGCGAGTCTTATAGGATTCTTGTCTAATAGCTAGATCGGAGAAGAAAAATGTATTTCTTGATTAAATCAAAATAATATATCTTCACGCTCTGCAATATGACCCCATTCGCTAATTAGCCGTAAGTTAATTGAATGTAGTTTATTCAGTTAAACTTACATTCAGAACATTCAATATACTTACACTATAAAATATTTATGTTTTTACTCATGATAGCAATAACTGGGGTTGCCATGCCTTTAGTGCTGACTGTCAGCCTAGTTTGAATAAATGACTTTTGATTTTGAGGACGCCACGCTCAGCAGTCGCGACCACGAGACCAATGGCGTTTTATAATACTAATCTAAAACATGGAATTGGAAACCAATTATAATCCAATATTTACAAACACCTAATTAAAGGATTAACAGGTGGTTTCACGCATTAAATAATTATATTCTTTTGACTTTGACTTTTTATCAGGTTCTGGAGTCCATGATGAAGTGGCATCTAAAGCATTCTGTGAAATGCTCCGTGATCTCGTGAAGACCACACAGCATGAAAATCTTCGCAGCAAGATCCTTGAACTGATACAGGCTTGGGCCTTTGCATTCCGAAACTCACCAAAATACAGATCAGTTCAGGTAATACAAGCATAAGATAATAGTTAATACTAAATGGGGGGGAGGTAAACAGCTTTTGTGGCGAAACTTTAAAGAGTTCATGGTTGATGGGTGTCTATCTGGGGCGCGCCCCTTTGAGACGCGTCGATTGAACGATAGGAAGGATGGCGGCTCCAAAAATAAACTACCTGCATAAGTCGGCAAAATTGATATTTCTATTTCTGTATGAATGTTGAAAAGAAAACCTAACGTATCCGAAGTGGGGTGCTTAAATTTTCAAGCTTGCTTCGTTTTCGCTCTTGCGTTCTGCAGCTCTCCGCGTAACTCGACAAAGTAACTTCGTGCTAAGTATGAATCGCAAAAGAAAAAAGTCCGAAACTGTGCAAAATTATTCGAGCTCGCTTTTATATTCTAAGCTTTTCTGTACAGCTAGTCGACAAAGTAAAACGGGGGGCACAGAGATTTTATAAGAAAAGAGCTGCGTCTGTTTAATGGTTGGGAACACCTGATCTACCTAATATTTAAACCAAACATAAAAATCGATTACGTCAATTCATAACACATACATTAAAGTACCTACTTTAATAACTGATGACGGAGTCAACGCCACTGCGCCGCTCGTTACTTGAAATTATCAATCTGTTTTTTGTCTTTTCAAGTTTCGCTAGTAAATATATTAAATGGGTCCTGTATGTTTACCACCATGTGGTGGCACGGTAGACAGTTACCTACTTACAAAACAGTGCAACTACCAGTATGACCTTTTTATGTCTTAGTTAGGTTTCGTACCCGAAGGGTAACCCACGGACTCTATTACAAAGCCTCCGCTGTCCGTCCGTCCGTCCGTCCGTCTGTGTAACAGTTTTTTTTTTTGTGGGATGGAATTCGTCAAATGTTACAGTTGAAATTTTCACAGAATGTGTATTTCTTTTGCCGCTATAACAAATAATTAAAACAAAGTTAAAATTTAAAGGGTCTCTATCTCTATAAAAAAAACGTGTTTTACCCAGTTGTTTGGGTGGGTGGGTGTTTTGCCTTATGGTACGGAACCCTTCGTGTGCGAGTCCGATTCGTACTTGATCAATTTTTTTTATCAATGTAGCACACAACTGACTGACCTATGGTAAAGGTAAACATCTTGAAAAAACCTTCAATTAGTGGGCCAAACTAATTACCTATTTATTGCTTTATGTTTACAAACGAGGACAGGCAGAAGCAAGCCGCACAGGAGGACAATATCATGCTTTATTTTTTACTAGTCTACGGTGTCCCACTCCTGGGCAAAGGCCTCCCTCCACTCCTTCCATGTTTCGCAAGCCCGCGCGTCCGCCTTCTACTTTTGACCGAATGTATCAAGCTCGTCCCGCTATCTTCTACGTGGTCTGCCGCGATCCCGCCTCACTTTTTCAGGGCACCAGTTCTGGAGTACACAGTTTGTCCGGCATGCGGCAGATATATCCAGCCCAGTCCGATTTAAGTTAGGTACCCTTTTAATACACCAATAAAAACCCAGAGTAATTAAATACTTACCTAAAAATTATCTAGGGTCTCATCTACTCAACTTAAATGTGACGTCCTATCAGAACAAATAATTGTCGTATCCATTATTTGCTAAACATGCCGAAAATCAAATAAGAAACTGCCTACTGATAGCTTAATGAGAATTTTCAGTAGATGTAAATTGCCACAGTTCACTGAACGTTTTTGTGTCCCATTCCAAGGTTAAACAACACAAGTTCTTTGCAATATTGATCTAGCCACACCTATAATTAAATTATGTCGGGCTTTCATGTCACTGCCACGTTTGTATTGTAGTGGACTGTAAAGTGTAAATTACCTTTCTGAAATTCTAAGTTTAGAATGAACATACATAATAGGAACTGACGCCCATGCTCGTAAGCGGTCATTTAATTCAAACTCATTAGTTGGTCTGCACTGTGCTGTAGATTGAAATAATGGTTCTGTTTACAGTATGGGTCACATGTCAATGTCCTGTGGAGTGATTTATCTATATTTATGTGTTACCCAGATTGCCCTTTTAAACATATCTACTATCCTTATTTTGTATACTGCGCATCAATTTACAGTTGTGTACATAAATTCATACATAAGTTTGAATAAAACAATGCAATGTTTATCTTTTATTTAAAGTTATTTTTAATCAATAACATTACTCATTCAAAACAGCCGCTTTCCAACCAGTACACGGTAGTATACGGGCGCACATGCCGTATTTCTGTAGACAGGTATCTGATGTTACATACATACCTTGATACTATAGTATAGGTATATCTGCGAATGCCGCGTCACATGTTATCAGTCAGACACAGTATGAATCATAATCTCGTGAAACAACATAAACAGTTAGGTAGCAACTCTTTTGTGCTAGCTATCGACGTTTCTTTTCTAAGCCTCTGTGATAAACGTTATAATAAAGGAAATGGTAAAATAATGTACCAAACAAGTCAAGTGATAATGTGTTATAATCAGTTTTAAGTTATTTTTGTCATAATAATTGTTTCCAGTGTGATTCTGCTTAGTCATAGTGAAGTTTTTACTGTATTTCATTAAAAAATGTTTTTTGTGAATAGGACACTGTGAATATTTTGAAGGCTGAGTGTTACAAGTTCCCTCCCCTCAAGGAGTCTGACGCTATGTTCTCTGCTGATACTGCCCCGGAGTGGGCAGATGGAGAAGTTTGCCACAGGTATGTATTACATTATGTCCAACCAAACTTCATATCAATACACAGTGAATAATAATGATTACCAATTTCCTGTACCAAATAATATTACATTTGAAATCATTTATAAATGCTTGTTATCCAGTAAAGTAACAAAGCATTTGGTTAGTTTTCCTTATGTTGCCGCAGTTTACCTTAATTTGCCTATAAAACAGATTCAAGGTTTAGAATCTTGAAACAGCACAGGCCACTAGCCGTGAAGTAAACGGTTTTTTACATAGTTATTTCTTTTTGTTGTAAAACAGATGTCGCGTGGCATTTTCGTTGATGGTGCGGCGGCATCACTGCCGTGCTTGCGGTCAAGTCTTCTGCCAGCAATGTAGTACTAAGCAATCGACCCTGCCCAAGTTCGGAATTGAAAAGGAGGTGAGAAAGAGGAAGTTTTTTTAATTATTGTGTAACCTAGACCACATAGAAGGGTGTGTTTGTAAGCTCAGAGGCTCGTTATGCATAGGAGATAATAACATGATGTATGAGATTCCATGGTTTGTTGTTTCCCAGTAACTGGGCTGTAGAGATCATATAGGCAGTTGCTTCTAAATATAAGGTGCAGATGCAGCTGAACACCATGTTGAAAGTTTCTTCCAGTCTAAACAGGAAGGAGATCCCAACATAGTTGTGAAATGCTAAGTAGATGATGAATGTACGGTTTGTCAAGATTTTGATACACAAACATTTTCCTTTGTATAGGAGTTGATTTAAAACACCAATGCTTGTGTATTGCGCTACAAGTATTGACCACCCCTATACTTAATTTCTGTCAGCATATTTGAACAGTAGGTTGTTGACAGGTGCGTGTGTGCGATGCCTGCTTCGACAAAGTGAGTCGACCCCCACCATCATCTACAAAGCTGGAGATTGTAGATACCGCCAGCGACTATGGACCTACTGCACAGCCACCGGTTAGTTTTGTTACTTTAATCAAAGCATAAAACATATGATAAATATTAATATGTTATACAATATTGTGAATTTGAACCCTAGAATATTCTGCATGATGCATGCAAACATAACATAATCTATTAGTTTCATTACTACTTGTGTACACAAAATTATAAAATGCATGACAACTACTATACATAATGTTGCACAAGTTTTGGGTATAAATGAGTATACATTTTGCACCTTGTGTGCAACAAAGGCACAATTTAGGACACTTTTTTTATTGTCCTTTATTAGGTTTTTTTAATCATTCAAAATAAGCTTTTTATGTGAAACTAAGCAAAAGCAATAAACAATTAACTTTATAAAGATGTCAAATATTAAGCCAGTAATAAGGCAATAAAAGGATCAATATAGGGCTCCTGTAAAATTTAAAAATGAGCTGTCGTGCCTTTTGTTGCACCGAAGATGTGATTTGTGAAAAAAAAAAAAACTATTTGCACTTAAAAATACTTTATTTATAAACTAAATGGAATTATAGCACTATCCGTCGTAAGAATCGCCCGGCATTTCACCACCGGGTACCAACATGGCAATATTGTTGCCATTCAAAAGAATTTGGTCTAGTTTGGTTATTTTTCTTCCCTCCGGCGTTGATTCATATTCTGTGACGTCATCCAGTAACATGTTTACGAAGTCATCGAATCCTTGTAAGGTTCCGACCATTTCTTTGTCGTTTTTCATGATGATATGGATCCGAGAGCCTATACACTTGTCCACAAGTTCAAGAGGCAACAACGTGTTAGGATTTGGTAGAGAAGCTTGCGCCATTTTTAAAATTTGACGTGTTTAATTGAAGACAAACTACGTTTTTAATCGATAATCCAGAAAACGAATAACAAAATTAGTAATTTTTAGTTGATTCACGGATAAACACAATCACGCTACTTTTCCTTCGAGTTTGACATAAGCGGTTTCGTTCGGAAATGTTGCACTTCGTGTGAAAAAATAAAATGTACTGTTGTGCAACCTTTTAAAATTTCATTTTCAGTCATTAGTGCGATAATTAGATTTCATACTTTTGTTTAATTCATATTATACGATTTTTATAACATTACACGTGTTACCGGTTTTGTTGATAAGTTTTCGAACGCTTTCAATAGTTACCACACCTAAAAAAATACCGGTATATGGGTAATAACGGTTAGGGTGAATCAGTGCAAACGTCCATAAATTCAACAATAATAAAATATCTAAAAAACTATCCTTCCTTTTTTCCTACACTACAATTTATGTTTAAAAATAAGTTAGTCATTTGATTTAGCATTTACCTTGTCTAATTAGTTGTGTTAAAATCTTATGTTAGCATTATGTTAAAAAAAATATATATTATGAAGGTTGGACGTAACACAAAAACACGTATTCCAAAAATAGATTTACACAATATAGATTATAGTTCATAATAAACTAACATTAAAATCAACTGATTTTGTTTTATTATTGATTTAAAATTTAAATAACAATAAAACAAAAATCTAAAAAATAATAGTAATAGAATTGAAACTCGATCAGTTTTTATACTGATTAGGGGTAACTGGAAAATGTTTATGGCAATACTAAACGTCAAGTTTGAAGGTTTGTTCTCGCTCATTTGAAAATAACGAATCGGAAAACGAGCGAACAAGTTGTTTTGTTTTGCGTGGATCACAATTTCTTTGAAGAAATGGCTAAAAATGTGACGAACTTTCGTGGTGAAATTTATTTCACTCCTAACGGCAGATTGCATATTAAAGACGAGCCTGTAACCCCTATTGAAGAGGATTTCGGCGATCACAATAACTTGGATTACTCATTCGAACATGATTTTGGTAATATGAGAAAATCTATGTCTATGAGCGACATTACTGCGCTCCGAGAGGATCTAGTGAAGCTAGAATTCGGCGATAAAGAAGATGTATACCACAGACATCGCAAGCCATCCGGTGCTCCGCTCGAGTTGTCCAGAACTAGGTTTGTGTCAATGGCCGAAGCTATTTACCATTTCCAAAAGGATACTCCTGGTCGTTTTCATACGAAGCGACCTGAGATATTCCGTTCTCAAAGACCTAATGGACCATCAGGTCTTACTGTGCCTCAATCACCGATGCTGCGATCTAAGACACGTTTGAGACCCTCACATATTTTATCTCAGCAAGAGAGAGAAGAAATGGAGCTAGAAGAAATCAGGAAGCACAAAATTAAAGCCAATCCTATTCCAAAGTGTGTAATAGAAGGCACTGTAAACCTTCCTGAAGTACCAAAGAAGCCCATAACCATTCCAGAGCCTTTCAAGTTAACTGAAATTCAAAAGAAAGCAGCACAATCTTCTTGTGGTAATCATCAATTCAAGGCGCGGCCAGCCCCTAAGCACATACTCGAGAAGCCTCACATACCTGTTAAACCTCCAGTACATGTTACGAAACCTATCAGCCCCAAATTCCGCTACAAAAGAACAAATTCTGCTGATCAACTTCGAAATGACAACCAGCTTTTAATGAAACTGCAACACAAGCCTAAAGAAGAACATCATCCTAGAATGGGTCCACTTAAACCTGAGCCGTTTTCATTTGAAAAACGGGATGAAGAACTGAAGCGTCGTAGAGAAGAAAGAATCAAGCGTCAAATTGAGGAGGAGCGCAAACAAGCTAGTTTGTTCAAAGCACAACCTGTCCCTGGAGCTGTTAAGAAACGCATGCACAGCGCTGCTCCTAAAGGGGGCTCTTCATCAACTACATCATCAGAAAACAAAGAGAATTTTAAGTTTGAAGCTAAGCCACCAGTGGTACTTTACAAAGAACCATTTAAGCCTGTACTTCAATCACTGCATCAAATTAAAGCTGCTCCATTTGATCTCACCACAGAAAAGCGTGCAGCTGAAAGGGAGAGGTTTGATAAACAATTGAAAGAGAAGGAAGAGGAACAAGAGAGAATGAGACTGTTGAAGGAGAAAGAACAAGAAGAAGCTGAAGAAAGAGCGAGGGCTCAGATGAGAGCAAAGTTGATACATCATGCTAAACCAGTCCCCAAAGCTGGAACCGCACCATTTGTTCCAGAAAGATCTATCGTCCCCCTAACAGTACCACAAACTCCTCAGTTTGTTCGACGTCTCAAACAAAATTAACTTTATACTCTCTTATCTGTCCAATGTATTTTCAATTTAAAACTTAAAGGAATACTTTTAACTCTCTGTTTAGATATTCCTATAACTGACTCCTATCATGTTTTGAATTTATATTACTATTTAATTATTATACTGACATAGTAATTTTTATTGATAACAACATATTATTAGGACATTTTTAATTTTTCTCATTAGGGTTTAGGCATTATTCAAATTGATATTTTTGAAGATGATATTTGGTAGATTTTCTGTGTAATAATAAACAATATCTTTAACTCTAAATAATGTTTTATTTGACTTGGTGTAACCTCAATATAGTGATACTGATTACTTCAAAGATAACATCAATTGAGTTCAATTTAAGTATGTCTGAGTCACATAAACATCATGTCTGCAACCTTCTAAAGAAATAGTAGAACAAAAGCTTTGATTTATTTGGGAGGGTTATGCCCAACTGTGGATGTCTTTATCATCATTTCAGCCGAAAGACATCCACTGCTGGACATAGGCCTCCACTCTTTCGCCAGTTTTGTCTTTCGACTAAAAATACTGCATTTTAATGTTAAAAGAAAACGGAAATATTAAATCACAACTGTATTTCTCGAAGGGGTAGGCAGATGCACTTTATAGTGTACCACATTTTGCCAGTTATGAGTCTCATGTATTGTAGAGGGCCTTCTGCTTTTTGCCATTCTGCTATTTGCAGCAGTTTTAGGCTGCCTTTGAGAAAAGAAGAGAGGAGTGGAGTTGTGCTAATATTAACCAATAGAATGTTTTTATCCATGCTATGAGAAGCGAGTTTAGATTTTAATGGTTGATATTAGCACAGCTTGGCTCTTTTCCTCCATTCCAGTGGCTATTTGTTTCACGTCGTTGCTCAATCTGTAGCACTAGGAAGGTAATCATATTTCTTCTCCCTCATATTAATACACAATGCTTTACTTGAATACTGGTAACATTACCAAGGCCATACCGACATTTATTTATGCTAATATCTTCATTGTCATTATGGTTAATTTTTACTAAACTCAACTATATATAGGCGAAACGCACTGGAGGCAAGACTGCAGAAGAATTACAAGAGGAAGAAGAACTGCAGTTGGCGCTTGCTCTCAGCCAGTCAGAGGCTGAACAGAAAGAAAAGGAACGCAAGTCGCGCCATCACATCGCGCCTGAACCTGTACCGCACCATCCTACGTGTGAGTATATGCTGTGTTTATTATAAACCTAGAAGAAGAAACCCTCCTAGGATTGAATTGGAAGGTCTCCCACAAGGCATGCCAGGGTCGCGAGATTTATTCGAAAGAGTTACCTTAGCCTTGGCACGTGGCAACTGAAGGTACACGGATGGGTTTTGGTCAGTAAAATTCAGACACGCCCTCCCGCTCCGCCCAGAGCGGGAGACGTCATTTGATGATGTCCCACCCACATAAAAAAAGATCTCAGACAAGGTGGACCGATGACCCTGTGAAGGCTGCAGGAATCCGCTGGTTGCGGGAAACACAGAACTAAAAATTGCTAACTTTTGTTTGCTGTACATTGTTACCCATATATTGAAACACTATAAACGTCAATATTTCGTGTCTATAACGCAATAAAATACACAGTCTCTTCAATTTGTCTCCTCAAACCTATTACCATGAATTCAGTACATGATTCTAATTCCAATGCTTTGAAATTTTTGGTTGGTTATTATAAAAACAAAAATACTGTTCCATTAATTTTGCCCGCCTAGGTATAACCGAAGATAAAAAAATACGCTAGGGGGGACCTAGAATCATGTGCTAAATTCATGGTAACTATTTGCGCGTCACTGTTTCTGGCACCCTGTAGACTTTAAATGGTATTTATATACTTCCAGATAAAATATTTGAGTAATTTCATAAATAATTTCAACGCTACTATTGTTTCTTTGTCTATTGAACATCTGCTGACTTTGATTATTCTAAAACATACCTAACCCTCTACATACAAAGAGAGAGATCCTGATATTACATGACATCACGCTTGTAACTCCGACGGGAGAGGTGAACCTATGGTACACCGACATTTCGATAGTTATGTTTTAATTAATTCCCATGTAATAACTGCAAATGCGGTACTATCCACAAACGATGGGGCCTGAAATGATTACGCTAACAAGAAGAAAGAAGAAGGGGACGAGGTTATTGTTGTCAAATGGACACAAAATTTAGACTCTGAACTGCAGCTGAGATTTGGGTTTTTCAACTATGAGTCCTTTCTTTTTGGTAGTCCAGACCCTGGATCTAACGTAGTTTGATAGAAGACAGAACATTGGCTCATAAAACATTAATATGACATATATTCCAGTGTCTCCAACGCCTTCGTCCGTGAGTGCGTCCCCTGAACACAGCACGCAAGCCAACTCGGAGCTGTCCCGGTACCTCGACCGCAACTACTGGGAGCAGCGGATATCTCGCGACAACACCGTGGCACCCACCGCGCCCGCGCCAACCGCGCATGCATCCGAAATGAATGAGGTATTTACTTAATTTTAAATTCTTTATTGACATAAAGAAGTGTGTACAAACAAAGTGAAACCCTGACTCCAGCGCTAGGTAAAAACACCTGTGTTTTATGCAATATACATACATTGTTTATATTTAGTTTAAGATTAACAAAATGTATAATTAAAATAGCAAAATAATAGCTAGGTACATTCATTATTAAAATAAGTTAAAATTATAATTATGAGTATGACTCTACGAGCCGTGTGCCCGGTGGGATTTCCCATCAGCAACTTCTTAGAATGAAGACACAGGCGTCCTCTGAGCGAGAGGGAGGGGCAGTAATCCACTACGCGGACCTAGTGCCTATTGTCACAAGGCTCGATTTTTTTATTCTTATAGGATATGCTGATTGCCTCACGTTGTTTTCCTTCATTGTTTTGAGAGCAGTGGTAAAGAAAATTCACACAAAGTGCCTGCTTAGGTTCGAACTTACGACTTCGTATGTCGTGGTCGTTATTACTGGGCCACCACTGCTTTATCACCAATTTAACTCATATAAAATAAATAATAAATATTATAGAGATTTAAAATGGCTCCAAGCTACGCAACTCTTTATCTTAGGCACCAATATAGAGGGTTTTAGTTTTAACATTTATTTCAGAATTATGTATGTGGGGAGGTTCGTTTCAACTGCCCCAGCGCCACCGCAAGCGGCCCACTCGAGTGCTAAACACAACATTTTGACTGCGTTGTTTCGGCATCAAAACATAAATAAAAAAATATCAACCATATACATTCTGAAGCGTCTTTACCTCAGCTTTCGAATGGTATTATTTATTTTTATGATTTTTCTTTACATAACCTTGAAAAATGTAAATTAAAATTGAAAACGTGTTTTCGGCATGTTCTTGCTCAATCATGAAAATAAATAATACCATTCGAAAGCTGAGGTAAAGACGCTTCAGAACGTATATGGTTGATATATTTTTATTTATGTTTTGATGCCGAAACAACGCAGTCAAAATGTTGTGTTTAGCACTCGAGCGGGCCGCTTGCGGTGGCGCTGGGGCAGTTGAGACGAATCTCCCCATGTATGGTAATAATAGTTAAATAGATTTGCTTCAACTTACAAAAAAAAAAACTAAATTAAATTCAAAAATATGGGGCATTAATTTTCAATAATCATTCTTTAGTGCTCACAGTTGTTTTATTTGGAACTCTTGGGCAAAATTGTATGCTTCGTGACGCAGCGGTTTTGGGTATGGTTATGGGGTGGGAAATAAGTAGTGACCAACTTGATGGTGCGTATTATTCGCCACTCATGGATATCTACAGTGTATTGTGCCTGTAGTTACAACTTAGGTACAACCAAATAATCAGAAACTACAGAACGCTATTATGCTATGATGAATCTAATATACTCCCTTTTATTTGGCAGTATAGAGGGGTGAGGTTGCTCCGGTTGCCTATATTACGCACTTATTTTAGTTTATCCTAGTTTTGGTATATTAGTCACAATTATGAATGTGCGTCATAAAGAATTTAATCTTTTATTTATTGCTTTTAAGCCTCAGCCGCAATACAACAAGTTATCATTTTTCGACGTGACGTAATAGATAAGGAAAAGTTTATTTCATGTTGTTCCTGACATATATGACGAAACATTGTTAATTATTCGAATAATGTTTACAGGAATTCCCGAAGCCTTCTACCACAAAGGTTCAAGATGACGACGCCGAGGACAAAGAAATTGACGAATTCGTGGAGTCACTGAAATCTCAAGTTGAAATATTTGTCAACAGAATGAAGAGCAACTCTTCACGGTATGACAGTAATGATTTAAAACCTTTACAGAACATTATAAATACTTTGTTTTAGTTGTATGATCATTAATAACTTTTTCTTTTTTCAGGGGACGTTCTATCGCCAATGATACATCTGTTCAGACCCTGTTTATGAACATCACGGCCATGCATTCACGTCTGCTACGCTACATTCAGCAACAAGATGATAAGCGAGTCTATTTAGAGAGTTTGCAGGTAAGCACTCCAACCTTTTTATAACAAGTTCGAAAAGAAACAGAAAGAACCCACATCCTCGAAACCCAGGAATGCTGGGTTAACTTCCCGGGGCACTGTTTTTGGGATTTCCCATAAGGATTATGGCCAGTGAGCATCACAGTTTAGATTTGTTTCTGGTTAATGGTTGTAGACTTGTATTATATTATCTACATCAGACTAAAACAGACTTTTGTTTTGCTTTGTAAAACATAAACAACATAAAATTAGGCAGAGCTCTATAGTACACACGGCTGCATATCAAGCTATACATTTCACTGTTTCAGCTGACATTGCAATAGCCTTTTCGTACAATGAGAATTAAGTTTAAACTGGAAATGTAAAGCATGATTTGTCGCCGTGCGTATACCCACATTTAGCCAGTTATGTTCTCATGTACTTGCCTGTTAGTCTAGTGGTTAATGACCCTGATTACTAAGACTGAGGTCTCGTGAGATTTATCTATACTAATATTATAAAGAGGAAAAGTTTGATGTTTTGTTTGTTTGTTTGTAATGGATAAACTCAAAAACCACTAGACCGATTTTAAAAATTAGAAAGCTTCATTATCTGCGAGTATCATAGGCTATATTTTTTTTTTTTAAATTGGTGTCCGTAAGATATTTGGGTTTTTCGGACCCAACGTGTAAAAAATCATCCAAAAAAGTATTAATATGTCTTCGAAGTACCAGGTTGGCATAACTTGGTAGGAGCTCACCTAACATGGGTTTTATTGATTCTGAAGCGGTACGAAGTTCGCTGGGTCAGCTAGTTATGTAATAAAGTAAATCAGCACTATAAGACTGTGTAACGTAATTCCCGCAGGACAAAGTGACGCAGATCCGCGACAGTCGCGCGGCACTGGACACTCTCCGCGCGGAGCACACGGCGCGCCTGGCGGCGGCGGCCGAGGCGGCCGAGCGACAGCGACAGATGCAGATGGCCGCCAAGCTGCAGGCCATGCGCAAGAAGAAGCACGAGTACCTGCAGTACCAGCGACAGCTGGCTCTGCAAAGAGTTCAGGTACAGAACGCTAGTATTATATCTATACTTATAATAAAACTGTAGAGAGCTCAATTCTGTACGTTGAAAATATATTCAAAATTAATATTGGAGGAGGAATGGTGATCGATACTGATGCCAAAAATGCAATCAGTAATTTTTTTTGTCTGTCTGTCTGTCTGTATGTGCACGCATGGGTCAAAAACTACTGATGGGATTTTAACCAAACTTGGTACGATTGTAGTCCATACTCCTGGGTAATTTATAGGCTATATAAAATAACGCTAAGACACATAGGAGCCGAGCAGTGACGATAAATTTGAAGCAAGTCGGATGAAAATGCGGTTTCGAGCTAAAAAAAATTAACCTGGATTAACACATAGGCTACTTTTTATCCCGGTAGTACGTTCACGCGGGATATTTTCCGACCTCCACGCGGGCGGAGCCGCTGGCAAAAGCTAGTATACTTAAATAAAAGTTAACTAAAGGTATTTACAAGGCAGATGTGACCGGTTACTCTGAAAGGAACGCCCTAGTAGAACATATAGTGACCTTATTGGTTATGTTCTTCAGCAGGGTCAGATGCGTAGTACTGGTAATTGGCGTGCGTGTATGACCTTAAGATGTATGAACTTAAACGAGGCAAAAGGAATATGTAAGCATCGTAGCAGATGGCATTCGTGGTAGGCGTGATTTTATTTATGTATGTAAATGTAAAGGCAAGACCAAAGACGATGGATGTCATGTGTGAACTAAGATATGGATAGAAAGACGACTAATAGAGAAGTGTGGAAGAAAAAGTCATGTTGCGCCCACCCCAAACATGTCGGTATAAGAGAATGAAAAAAGAACGCGCTATTACTTCATTTTCACTGCATTCTTTCTGCTTTTTTAGGGTTCCGTTGCCAAATGGCAAAAAACGGAACCCTTATAGATTCGTCATGTCTGTCTGTCTGTCTGTCTGTCTGTCTGTCTGTCTGTCCGTCCGTCCGTATGTCACAGCCATTTTATTCCGAAACTATAAGAGCTATGCTGTTGAAACTTGGTAAGTAGATGTATTCTGTGAACCGCATTAAGATTTTCACACTAAAATAGAAAAAAAACAATAAATTTTGGGGTTCCCCATGCATAGAACTGAAACTCAAAAATGTTTTTTTTCATCAAACCCATACGTGTGGGGTATCTATGAATAGGTCTTCAAAAATGGTAATGAGGTTTCTAATATCATTTTTTTGTAAACTGAATAGTTTGCGCGAGAGACACTTCCAAAGTGGTAAAATGTGTGTGTCCCCCCCCCCCGTAACTTCTAAAATAAGAGAATGATAAAACTAAAAAAAATATATGATGTACATTACCATGTAAACTACCACCGAAAATTGGTTTGAACGAGATCGAGTGAGTAGTTTTTTTTTAAAACGTCAGAAATCGTAAACCGCAATTTACCTTACATTCAATCAACTGAAATATAAAAATTAAAAAAAAAATATTTTTAAACCGAGAATACCTACAGGTTTGTACGGAACCCTCGGTGCGCGAGTCCGACTCGCACTTGGCCAGTTTTTATTGCTCGGTTCCTAAAGGCCCTAAGGTAATGTGAAATAGCCTATAGCTTTCCTCATGAACCTGGCTATCATATAAAAAAAACAATTCCTACTGGTAGTTCCAGAGATTAGCGCATTCAGACAAACTCTTCCATTCTATTATAATAGTATAGATTATTATAAATTAGTATAGATGTTTTTTTTATTATTATTGAATAGTGCATTTTTTCTAATTGAAATATCTTTTCAGGAACAAGAAAGAGAAATGCAGATGAGACAAGAACAACAGAAGCATCAATACTTGATGAATGCCAACAACTTTTATATGCCCGGCGTTTCCATGCCTGGCGTTTCCATGCCTGGCGTCTCCATGCCACAATACCAGAGCGGTTATTCCAACCAGCCTATTTACGCGAACACACAGTTTCATCAACAGATGTTGGCCGCCCAGGCAGCGCAAGCACAGGTCACTACCGACGGCAATGTGCCGGTGCCTGTGCCGGGCCAAGCACAAATGTCCACAGCTAATATGCCGATGAACATGAACCAAATGGGACCTATTCAGTCTATGCCACAGCTGCCAAACACGTTCCCTACGTTGTCGCCGCCTGCCGCCGCTATCAACCAGACTCCCGTCAGTGCCCAGCCGTCCATGAACCAGCCCAACCTACGACCTAATCTAGCTCAACAAATGACGCCGCTTCAGCAACAAATGATGCTACAGCAAATGCATCAGATGCGCATGCCAGTACAAGGTGGAATACATCAAATTGTGCCACAGACTATTGCCAATGGCATGCCTGGACCAAGCATTCCACAACAGAATGGACAAAATGCACAGTTACCTAAGCAGAATTTGCCGAACCAGCCTCAGCAGCAACCTAATGCTATGATGCCGCAAATGTCCATGGGCCAACAAAGTGTAGGTCAGCAAAATATGAATCAACAATTAATGAATACCAATCCAATGCTTGGACTACAAATGCAGAGCATGAGGATGCCTCTTATGCAAGGCAACCAACCAAATACTAACCAGCAAATTCCAGTGTCCGGATATCAGAACATGTCTATTCCTAACCAAATCAATACTCAACAACCAGGAACTCAAGCTCCAAATATGCAAATACAGTCACAAATGCAAATGCCTGGACAAGTGATGCCCATGCAGGGACAGCAAATGATGCAAGGACAAACTATGCCTGGACAGCCTCAAGGCATACAGATTAACAATAATCCACAAACAGGCCAAAATTTACCACCTCAGGGACATCAGGTTCCCCAAACCCAAGGCCAACAAATGCCACCACAACAACATCTTCATCAGTCACAGATGCCACTTAATCAACAAATGCCTGTACCCGGCCAGGGAATGCAGCAACCCGGCCAACAAATGATGATGCAAGGGCAACAAATTCAACATCAAAGTCAAATGATTAATCAAGGTCAAACACCACAAGGTCAACTACCGCAGGGTTCTTTGCCACCTGGTCAATTGCCTCCTGGTCCACAGCAAATGAATCAAGGCCAGATGTCCACTAGCATCCAAGGCCAACAAATGATTCAAGGTCAATTACAACAGCCTATAAATCAAACTCAGATGCAGATGGGTCATCAGATGCAAATGGCACCTGTGCAGCAAATGCAGCAAGTCCCTCCAATGCAAGGGCAGGTGCCCCAGCAAATGGGAATGCCTCAACAACAAATGCAACAGCAAATACAACAGGTCCAACCTGGGCAACAAAACATACCAGGACAACAGAAAATACAGCAGCCGAACGCGCCGCAAGGACAGTTACCACCCGGTACCAACCAACAGGCGCAAACACCCGGTAAGCCAGAACAAAACAATAACACTGCGGAACTAATAAGTTTCGATTGAGAATGAGAATTCGAACAATGAGAGATCTCTGCAAATGAATGACTGGAAATAATAATACTTGTTCTAATATTACGTAATGTTAAACTATATGCAATAATATTATGCACTTAGATATCGTGCTATGTTGTGAGTTTTAAAACCAAAATATTGTCATGTATAGATAAATTTGAGATTTTATAGAAGATACTATTGATTGCCTTTACTTATAAACGTTGTAAATGTGAAATTATGTGTAAAATTTATAGTCCATTTCCTCAATGAGGTTCCCAGCATTTTTGCAATTTGATGAATAAAATAATTTTGTTGTAACTTTTATAAGTAAAGCGGATCTCAAGCTTTATGATTATCACAGATTAGTTAACAATTATTTATACATATTAAGATAGTTCCAGATCAAAATTTGGCAGCAAATATGACACAATCATACGAATTAAAATATAATCTTTCCCATTAAATCATTTGCTGTAGTTGATAGATTCCTTTTAGTTAGAAAAGCCTTGTAATCTATGTAAATGCAAATATGTATAAACTATTCGTCGTTCGTAAATCGTAGTTTATTTAGATATTAATATAAATGAGAAATTCTAATATTTTATGTTTCATTATCTGCATTGTTGTGGTAATTGTTTTGTTATAATATTTTAAGTTATATGATGTATAATACGACGTACCAATAAAACAAGAAAATATACTTTGTATTTATTTATAAAACCATAACAATCCCCATCGGCCTTACATGAGAGAACACGACTTGGTGGCTGAATGATCACAGAGTACATACATCCGAATGATTTGGGTGAGGCCTTTCTCCGTGAGTGAGATGCAGTGCAGACGATGCACAATTTGACAGCGACGAAAGAACTCATGGAAATACCAGTAATCCCTATTGACCTGAGTACGTTTTCGTTATTTATACATAGGTTTTCATAAGTTCCATCGTCGTGTGACTAGTACTGGCATGGCTACCATCAGAGATTTTAATTTATTTATCTTAAAAAAAATGTAGAATTTTGTCGCCAAATATCAGAATTAGTCTGTCAAAAAGTTATAAGCGTTTCTAGGTGGCCGACCTGGAGAGAATCTCCTCGGCTTGGCCACATTTATATCTTAAAAACTGTACCTAGCGAAGATCTGTTTTCTTCCAAAAGTCGCTTTTGCAACGCCACAGTTTAATTAAAATAAGAATTAAAAAGATATAACTAAAGAGTCCGACAGACTCTTACTGACTAAAACATCCTGGTGTTCTCGTCATCACAACCTACGTCAGGGATTACGGGATTTAATGCGACTTCCGCGATCCCCAGCTGGTGCCGGACCGCCTCTGCGGGCCACCTCAAGTCAGAGGAGGGGAGTGTGGTGTTGAACTCCCCCCCCCCCCCCCCCACTTACATTTTTGAGAGGTGCGCGTGGCACTAATGGAAGAGATCTCCCGCCTCCTTTCCGCAGCCTACTTCTCTTATATGAATGCTTCGCAGAATGATACAGAAGCTTGGCTACAACAACTGGACCGAGTTGTGCCAAAATGTTCCACCCTTTTTTTTGGATGGGAAATCATCAAATGACTTCTCCCGCTCTGGGCGGAGCGGGAGGGCGTGTCAGACTTTTACTGACTAAAACCCACCCGTGTTCCATCAGTAGCCCATGTGCCAGGGTCAAGGTATCTCTTTCGAACAATCACGCGACCCCGGCAGGCATCGGTCCTAGCAGACCCCTTCAGCACTGCTGACATCTCTTTGAGGCGCGCGTGGAACACTACACGCCGTCGACCCGAGCCTGGTCCATACAGGGGCGGCGAGCTACCCATTGCTCGCCACCCGCAAGCTCGCGCCTATACGGTGGCCGGGAGTCCGCAAACGACTCCGGACGCCCGGGAATGTTCCACCCTTTGATTGTATGTCAGTTTTTGCATATAAAGAGTGACTAGGTATGAATAATAAAACCCGTTTTTTTTATTGAGGTACCTATATATTTGTGGACAAAAAAAAAAAACAAAACGAAACGTTAACTGTCTTAACAGAAATAATCCTCTTCAATGTCAAAATCAAGGGTCCCAAATCCGTGAACATCATCAGTTACCTTTTTGTTCCCTTTTAAATTTTTGTAGAATTTTTTACAGTCATCTGGGATTAATTGCATCCAAAGATTGCATCATACAAAATGTTTCTGGTAAATTAATAAAAAACAGTTTTCAACAACGATTCAAGTGTACCTGAATCATTGTGGCAAAATCGATTTGTATTAATTTACCAGAAACATTTTGTTCCAAATGACATGAATCATTTCGGCAAATTATTGTCCTAAAGTTCCATAGATGTGGAGTGGTATACTTTCAATATATCTTTTCCTAGGGAGCAGATAATAAAATGAGTCTTTCCTACATGAAAATAAGGCTCATTTTATATTTGTTAGTTACCTACATATTTATCGAATTTGAGTTATCTATGATAACTCAAATTCGATAAATATGTGGGTTGGAACATTTTGGCACAACTCGGTCCAACTATCTGTAATATGTGGGCTTGCTATAAACTGAAATCTAATGCATACTCATAGCCTCCGTTGCCCCAGCCCGTATAGTCAATCCTTAGGCTACCTTTTCACCACAAAATGTACGAAGATCATATCGAGAGATGTTTATGAACTTAAACAATATGCCAGGCGCGGTTGCAGCCCATAATTTGGGGGGTCACCATGGGGAATGAGGGAGCTCCATCACGTCGTTCGTCTAGTTGCCAAACTAATGCTAATAATATCAATTTGCAATAAGTTTAATTTTTGATAGTAACGTATTTTTTTTGAAGTGAAACTTCTAATGCGATTTCCAACAAAGTTGCGTTAAACGTTTAACGCTACCATAGAGGGGGTATGAAAGCACTGTTGCGAAAAATCTATTTCTACCCCTTCTTATTTTCATTTCCACATTAAGAAGTTTCACTTTTTCCGCGCAGTAAGCAGTTTTCAATTCTGTCAGCTGTCCCTATGACTGGCTATATTCTTGTTTAATTTTTGGAGATAATGTTTTGAGGCGACAAAGTCCTTAGAAACGAACATTACATTAGTCATTAGATATCTCATAAGTAACTCCTAAGCGTTGCATTTTTGTCGTTTTATATCTTTATTTTTGCTTAGCTTATGATGATGCTGATCAACAGTCTAATCGAGAATGTCTCCCTTTATTTTAGAAAGTTGAACGCATTAATACAAATGGCGGGAAACGTAAATTGAATTCAGCTGATTGCTGATTGTCAGCTTGACATCTTTGAGCCTGCTTGTGTCAAACTGGGAAACTGGCAATATTTATCATACTTTATGCCGGTAGATTTGTTGACTCGTTGTTTTCTTAATAATTTACTTTGTTTGAATGGGTGTTGTGTTAAATATATATCGAAATGGAGGATGATAACCAAGATGGACCATTTACCGTGTGGCAAATGTTTAATGCACCGACTATGGTGCTGTTTAACAACTTGGAGCATGCAGCTGATGGTTTGGATAGACTGCTAACTTCTATTCTGAAGTTATCAGGGTATGTTTAAAAGAATGTTCGACACATGCATAACTATAAGTTATTTCTTTATATTCTTTCAACAGTGTGCAAAAAGCAACAATGTTTTCACATTCTTAATGATTGTGTTGTTGTTTGTTTGCAGAGACTTTTCTGAAGTGCTAGTCCCCCGAGCTGGTTCCTCCAAATATCCAGACTCTTATTATCATGCATTCAATACATGGCTTGTTGGCAGATTATTTTATGTATGGTCTGTGGAGGAGTTGAGCAGGTAAATGTAACATTTAATAAAAACAATGGCTTTCACATTTGGAAAATGGTATCAGTTCCAATCTCCAAACTATCATGTCATTACGAGTAGAAGTTTTCACATGGTGTTATTAGCGTTTGCATAAAACAAACCTGAATTATAACAACAGCATTCATAAGTTTTGTATGTACATACATAATCAGCCTAAAATGTTCCCAGTGCTGGGGCGCCGGCCTCCTTTCCGTTAAAGGGAATGGACCATAAACCATGCGGGCCTGGTGAGGGTAGGGAGATGCCACATGTCTTCGAATTATTGGTTCTAGGATATGTCTGTTTTCTCACGTTGTTTTTGTTCACCATTTTGAGAGCAATGGTGTTACAATAATTTACACAAAGTGAAGTAGTAGTGGGTCGTTGTCGATTTTTTGACGGACGAAACGCGACAGTTTTCCCAACGACGAAAACGGTTGCAGAAAACGGTCGTCGTCGCAACTGGTTTGAAGAGCCGTCTTCAAACCAGCACCCCTAGCCAAGTTGATAATCTGCAATCGTTAACGCTAGTCGCTCAACGTTAAGTCACGTGGTTAGAACAAACGAACAGAAAATTCGCAGCCAAATTCACATCGTTCAAAATGATAGAATGATTTTTTATCGTTTCTTTAACGTTCAACGCTAAATCCTTTGTTATAATGTGTCGTTTTTCTAAAGACATTGTAGAACGAGCGGCCGACTCAGGCGCTTCAACATGGCTACCAACTTATCGTTTTCTACAATCGCTGACACTGAGGCGTTAGCGATTGTAGAACGGTAAACGTTTGTGACTTGGCTAGGGGGGCAGTTGTTGCGACGACGACTGTTTTGTAAAAAACGAAACTTATCGAATATAGAATAGAATTACGTTTTCGTCGCGTGAAATAGTTGCAGTTTCTTCGAGAAGTAGTAATAAAATATAGACTCTATACCATTGACAAAAAGTTCACTTTTTACTGTAAGAACTGTTTTGTAAACGAACGCGGTTCACTAAGGACGACGTCGCGACGAGTGTGATAGTTGAATCAATGCGTTCTCGACCGTATTTTCTTAGCTGTAAAATACATAATCGCATCTAGTCATTCGAAGACTGGTTTGTGCAACGAAGACTGTTTGGATCCAAGACGTAAAAACAGTTTCATCGTCGTAGTCATCGCAGAACATAAAACGGTCTTTGGAACGGATTAAGGACGACGACGCGACGAGTGTGATAGTTGAATCAATGGGTTCTCGACCGTATTTTCTTAGCTGTAAAATACATAATCGCATCTAGTTATTCGAAGACTGGTTTGTGCAACGAAGACTGTTTGGACCCAGGACGTAAAACGGTCTCATCGTTGCAAAACATAAAACGGTCTTCGGAAACGGTTCGTTGTCGCAACGCCCACCACTAAAGTGAAGCACATGACACATGGTTTCGAACCTACAACTAACAACTCGTAAGTTGCAGCTGTTATCACTGGGCCACCACTGCTCATTAGTATATGCTTATCAATCTGTTAACAGTACATTAGGAGATTATTGCTGGCTTAGGTAACGGGATGGCCCTTTAGCACACACACACTATACTTTTAGCATTTGCCATTTTATGATGTAAGTTAACTGTTTTTCAGGATACATACAACAAGCAAGGATGCTCAACTGAAAATTTTAAACATTCTGTGTATGAATGCTGCATCTTTTTATAACAGTTTACACTCCGAATATGTTTCTGTACTAACAAAGTTGGTCCAGTATTACAAAGAGAATCCAAATGACCAATCAAGAGGACTGCTACTAGAAAACTTTAAATCTGAACAAATTGAAATTCCTAATGTACAACTCAATTTAGAACCTATTTATGTAAGTGTTAAAGATAAGCAAACATGCAAAACGTTAATAGATTTAACATTGCAGCTTCTTGCAGAGAGTTTACCAGCAAATTCTATTTATATAAATAAACACAAAACAGAGTATTGCAAGTTGTTTAATGAAATTCTATACATGTTAGAACATTACAGTGTAGATTTAAAATTCACTTCACTAAAGTTTTTCATAACTTTGATAAGTAATTATGAACAAATTGGTATATGCACCTTCCACCAATGTTTCCCATCTGTTTATCTTGACTTACTTTACTCTATAGAAGCCATGTTGAAGTCATTAAATGTATACCATGAAACTGGAGAAATTGATGCGATATACTTGGATGGTTTTAATAAACTAATGTGCACTTTCATGAAATTGAATAAAGACAGCACTGAAAAAGAAAACAAAGAAATTATTTTGAATATTTGTACTGTTATACTAAAGACAAAGAGCAATAAAATATTTAATAATGATTTAAAATTGGAGTGCTTGTCTTTGAGCAAAACCTTAGATTTTCCAAGAGATTTAATAGATGTCTCGAATATGGATGCAAGTGAAATAGATGTGTTGAAAGAGAACTACTGCAAAAATATACTGGCACACATAAGATCAGAATTGCAAGGAAGCACCATCATTGATTTGAAAGGAAGTTGGCATTTCAACCAATTACTGAATGTAATAAAGTCAATTAAAAGCTGTGAAGATAATAAAATAGATATATTTTTAATAAGTTATCATTTGAAGAGATGTCTGTCTTGCTTGGGTATATTGCAACAAGTTGCTATACAATGTGAAAAATTGCAAGACAAGAGAAAAATAGTAATGTTGTTTAAAGAAGACATCCATATAATTTGGGGATCATTACTGAAGCTTATCGGATATAATAAGAGCATTATTCTAGGAGATAGTAACTGTACTCGAGTATTCATAGACATAATGCTTAGTACCGTAATCCTCTATAAAAATCCATCAAGAGACGACAGTAACAAAATTCTTCAACTATTATGTCTACAAAGTTCACCACAGTTTTCTGAACATAGTTTAGGTTACAGTGATACCATTAAATCAATAATCTTGAAGTATATGATAGTTATTAAACTTGTTCTAAAAGTAAAACTAAGTGATTTATGGGACAGAGTCATTTCTAATTTGGTTAATGGTTTCCTCAAAAATAAAACTACCAATATGTATAAAGAAGTAAGTGTCAATTACATACAAACATGATTGTAGCACAATTACAAATGAACAAAATAATCAGTTTTATTAACATTTTTCCAGATTATACCACTGTCTCCACTCTTAATGTTGAATAAAATATTCTCTGCAAGTAAACTTATGGGAGACTTGCTCATGCCAGCCTTTCTGACAAAAGACTGTGATATTCAAAGAGAAGTTGCTTCAGTCTTACCAGCTATAGCCTGTATGTCACTGGGAACATATGAAATTGTTATCAGTTTACCAAAAAACTGTTTCGGACAGTCCATGTTCTCAAACAATGCTGTAGATCTCTTACTGATATGTTCTAAGTGCCATTATTTAGATAAAACCCAATACTCGGAAGATTTTTTAACTACAGTCAATCAAAATAAAGTTGAGGTATATTCTGAGATTTACACTTATACTCCAAGTCAACATTCTACTATAAAAAGCTTGAAGAGTTTATTTGCAAAGTTCTTGAATTGGAAACAATATGCAGACTTGGAAAACAGTGGCTACTGGGACATGTTTGCTAGACTCTGTCATCACTATTATGTGCTTAATTATGGAGTTCCTGCAGATCTTTTAAATGAAGATAACAGTCAACATGTTTTCAAGTGTTTCAAACCATTCATTGATGACAATTCTGTGAGTATTTAATACAACTTTGTTTTAAATATAACATTTCTTATAAACTTCTATTCTATAAATCAATTTGGTTTCAGGTTCAAGAAGATTCTGAATGGAATACTCACAAGGATTCAGCTTTTAGTTTATGTGTAAATGTGCTTGTCCAGTCCACAAGGGCCAGTTTAGAGAATAATGATAACACACAACAGACCATCACATTGAATCTCATAAAAGATTTTGGACTATGTTCTAATGAAAAAGTGATATTGCCAGTGACCAAGCTTTTCGTTTATTTTATAATGCATCCACAATGTTCTCTTGGACCGAAAGCTGTAGTCAGTCTAAGAGATGTTTGTGAGCTGCACGGGTACACGCCTAATCAAGTCTACCATCGGTATAAGAAGGATTACTGTAAGCTCTTCGTCGAATGTAGCTTGTACAGTGGAAAGGACTTTGCCATATCACTTCTTAAAGTTGTCAGGGCGTTTGGCTTTGTTGGATACAGAGACTTCATCTCAAAGGATGTGCATCACTTCTTACCATTCTTGATGCCTTACTCTGTAACAATAAAAGAAGTACCTTCAATGATTGAAGAAATTGCGTCTCTTGTACAGTGTTCAGTTTCAGACTTTTTGATCGAAAGATTCCCTCATATTTACGTTCACGTTTATTTGAATGAGTCTAAGGAAGTTGAGAAAAAATGCCTTGATATTATTGGGAAGCTAACAAAGACCTCTGTATTGAACTTGATAAAGAGACATTTTCGGGTGATATTGACAGAATTTCTTCTACAGTATTGCTGTGATTCGGAAAAAGTGCTGAATGCATGCCGATATCTGGCTTGTCATGACCCTGATGTGTCGACACCAACTGGAAGTATGAGTATGAGCACATCACAGATAGCGGACTTTTTGAATCCTAAGTTTTTAGGTGTCCTGGCATATTTTGATCACAAGTTGGTTAACGCGAAAGTTGCGCTTTCGGTAAAACGAAAAGCATTGAAAAGCTTTCCTGATATAATGCAATTGATGGGCGTCAAATACTTGACGCCTCTGAGGTTCAAGGTCTTAGCTACTTTGAGATCTGCTCTGCAATTGGCCAAAGAATTTCCAAAGATATTGGCGGAGGCATGGAGCGCGTTTATTCATAACATCGATACGATATCTCTAGGACCTCTCATGTCGAATTTGGCTGTATCACTGTTGCAACAATTGGACTACGCGCCTCAAGAAATAAACAAAATATTCCAATATCTTGTTTTGAACAATGAGAATTTGTTGAGCTCTCATATCTCAGATCTATTCTTCTTAGAAGATACCAACATATCTGATAAAATAAAGATGGTTATAAAGAGGCATGTAAAGAGGACCCAGCCTGATGGGTTCTTAGACAAGATCAAGTGGTACTTACAGCATTTGAATCATGACATACCCAGCATAAAAGCGTATGCATTTTCTCACTTGGACAAGTTATTAAAAAGTGATAGATCCGAGATACATAAGGCGATATTTGGTGGGAAGAACATAGACCCAGTTATAGTTGAGCTCATAGATTCGTTGTTATTAGGTGAGTATTTTGTTTTCTTCAGTTATGGCAATTTTTGTCAAACCTTAGAAAATGGTAAATACTTGTAGTTTGATGTATCTCATTTCCGATTTTAATTGAAGTTACTCTGCCTTCTGCTTATTGACAATTCAAGCTGAGAGTCCCGCGAATTACCAATTAAGACATGTACATTTTGCCAGGGTCGCGAGATTGTTCGAAAGAGATATCGTGACCCTAGCACATGGGCAACTGAAGGAACACGGGTGGGTTTTAGTCAGTAAAAGTCTGACACGCCCTCCCGCCCCGCCCAGAGCGGGAGAAGTAATTTGACGATTTCCCATCCAAAAAAAAAAAGACATGCACATTATTATTATTATTTATTTGAACATTTTTAATTGTTTCCCAGGTTGCAAGGACCCAGACTCCAAAGTAAGTCTGTCAAGCGGGGCATGCCTCGGTCAGCTGGGTGCTATCGAGGCCGGTCACCTACCCCGCCAGTACGTACAGCCCGATAGATCGCCGTTCGCTTTCTCTATAGGAGACGACTGCTTCGCTGCTACTGCGTTAGTTGAACTGTCTCGGGCGTTCCAGTATGAGAAAGATACTATGGTAGGTGATACCACCACCTATAGAGGGAGTTGTATAGACGAATAAAAAAGTGGATGTTCCGATGGTCGGTATTACACTAGCGCGTTACACATAAGAAAAACAAAATGTCTCGAATTGTGCCAAAATATAGTTTTCTGCTAGCCCCCCCTCTGACTTCTTAGTCTTTTTACCTAGGTCTGGGAGTAATCCACGTATGTGGATTTACGATGTCCACTCAAAACCTCGTTTGATCAAACGGCCCACACTTAGGTCGTAAGCCATTACTGATTACACCTTTTATTTATTTATTTATAAGTAAGGTTCATAAGTATAGGTGAACAAATCACTAATAAAATCGTTATAATCCTTCAAGGAAACTTCTTGTGTTGGCTTTCAATGTCTACCATACATCGACATCATAAATAATTCACAAGATATAATAATTTATTTCAGAATATGGATTGTTATGCTTTAACGATTCAAGAGATATTGAAGATTTACGACATTTCACCAACTGGTATTAAGAAAGATGTGTGGGAGAGCTTTCCAGAACACATGCATCAGATCATGCATCCTTTACTAAGTTCCAGGTACAGGCTGCAGAAATATTTTATTTGTGATATTGAAATTAAAGTTTTCTTTCTTTAAACTACAGGTAGTCAGAACAATTAATATTTTCATGAGTCTTTTTGTTTTTATTTTTTCATTCTAGATACACATTGGCGTATCCATCTCAACCGAAGAAAGCGCATCCATTGTTTGGTTCGACTTATGCAACAACGTTTTTAGAATGGGCTCACAAGTAAGTTGTTTAGAATAATTTATATTCATATAAGACGAATAACAAGTTTTTTATGTATTTTATAGCAGATACTGAAACCATTTTCCATTTATTTTATAGCTGGGCAGGACAACTAATTCCTCTGATAGAATCAGAAAGCATTCGGGAACTCTTGCGCACAGTACACCCGAGTATGCGGCGTGACGTCAGAACTCTGTTTCTCTTCCTACCCTACGTATTGTTGCATGCTGTCAAGTCCAAGAATAATTCGCAGTACATACAAGAAGAAATTTTGGCTGTCATAGGTATCATTTTAATTCATAGTCATTCAATATTAATATAACACAGTTTTTTTCTTTATTTGACCATATATTGAACTGTGTTTTTTAAATCAGGTCTTGAGAACTTTGAAATGGAAAACGCAGTGACGATAGAAAGAAGTAGATATAAAATGCTGCGACACATTAGGATGACTCCTAGCATCAACTCAGTGCAAACTGAAGAAGGCAACCAGGTAAGGCATTACTTAAGGACATAGGTTAAGCCTACTACGAATTTCAACCTATATAGTCCGATAGGCTAGGTTTAATTTAAAATGACCAGAACGTTGAGACTCATGTGAACAGTATGTTTGTTCGTAACTTTCAGAGCAAATGCAGTAAAACAATTTACACCTTATTGGACTTCTTAAACAGATGGCTTCTGGAGTGGTGTCACGCAAAACAGCGGCCAACAGAAAATGAGAATTACAAGTAAGTACTATTTGGACTAGTCTCCTCAACACAGAATCTTATTTATTTTTAATCTATAGTGTTATTTTCATTCTATCTCTTAAACTTTGATTAAAGTTAAAAGACGATTAAATGCCCAAATGTATGGTTAAGCAGACGCTAATCATAAATTAATTTTAAGCAAATAAGGGGATACATTTTTGAGCAGTAAGGATTTTAATTTGATTGAATCTGTCACATCAAGTCATATGTGACAAGCGCTGCCAATTTTTACGCAAAATAAATTATTTCCAATCTTAAAAGGTATAAAATAACGCATAAATAAAGAAAAAAAAAACTGAAATACGTCACTATTCGAAGACATGTCTTGTCACTTCGATGTGTCATCCACCAACCACATTCCCACTACTGAGTGGGAACGTTATAGGCTGATTAGGCATATCCTTATGCTTGTAGACCTTGTAGTGACACAATGTAATCAGAGACGACGCCTGCGATTGAGAGCGCGTTCCCCCGCTAGCCAGTCGTCTCCAAGTTTTTGTGTAGGTCTGTCGTGTTAGAAACGAATGTAATTTGTGACATTATAATTGAACAATACAGACATCAAGTTTTACCTAGCTGTGTGAACTTTCATTTCTGCTACTCCCATCCGAACTTATCAACTGTTACCTATCAATAGCAAAAGTGGTGACCCGCGTTTGAACATTACCTTCCTAGTGCAGAACTGTGTGCGTGCGCATTTTTGTGAGTAGCAGATAGGGTAAAATGGCCATACCTAAATCGAGTGAAGTTACCGACTTGGCGTCAATCACCGTGTCATCAAGGATCCCGGAATTTTGGACACATCAGCCGAGAGTATGGTTCATCAGGGCAGAAGCAACGTTGGCACCACAAAAACTTGGAGACGCCTCAAAGTTCGACCTGGTCGTGTCGAAGTTGGGAAGTGACGTTGTAGGACAGATAAGCGACTTCCTTATAAATCCGCCAGAAATAAACAAATATGAAGCACTAAAGAAAAAATTACTCGAAATATTCGAAGAAACAAAGAACAGGCAAATTGAGAAACTCATCAGCGAGATGGAGCTTGGAGACCAGAAGCCCTCTCAACTATTGCGTAAAATGAAGGAATTGGCACGAGACAAGGTTCCTGATGATACACTTAGGGTTCTTTGGCAAAACTTATTACCAACAACGGTTCGTGCATTGCTGGTGGTCACGGAGAATAAAGACCTGGAAAAGTTAGCGGCGGTTGCTGACGATGTTCACGAGGCAACCAAATCTAATACCGCGGCAGCAGTAGCTGTTCAGCAAGTGCAAGCCTCGTCGTCTGGTGACAACGCGATTCTCGCTGAAATTGCCAAATTAAGCGCGAGATTCGAAAAGCTGGAGAGTCGGCACAACAACACAAGACCCCGCAGCAGCAGCCGCAGTCGTCATCGTGCACCCCGATCCAGGAGCAGTTCACGAGTCGGTCAGAGGAAACCAAACTGGTTATGCTTTTACCACTTCCGGTATGCCGATAAAGCACGGAAGTGCGTACAACCATGCGCGTGGGATAAGAAAGCGGAAAACTAGGACAGGTGCAGCCAACGGCGGAGATCTGCACCGTTACTACTGCCCACCGCCTATGTGTTTCGGACTCGAATAGTGGTTATCATTTTTTAGTGGATACTGGCGCAGATATTTCAGTTATACCGGTAGGCAAGAAAAATCGACAATCACCGAGTAACAGTTTTAAGTTGTATGCAGCAAACGGCACCGAAATTAAGACGTATGGTGTGAAGACTCTTATATTAAATATAAAATTACGTCGTAGCTTCCGATGGGATTTCGTGGTCGCAGACGTCAAGCAGCCTATACTGGGAGCCGATTTTTTAAGTTATCACAAACTATTAGTAGACCTCAGCACAAAGAGATTAATTGATCAGGTAACAGAATGTAATATTATCGCTTCAATTGTCAGTAGTTTACAGCCTTCAATATATACCTTACATAACAAACATCCGTATTATAATGTTATCACTGCTTATCCTGAGATTACTAGACCTACATCGTTCAATGACCCTCCCAAGCATTCAATTTTGCATTATATTGAGACCACCGGTCCACCAGTTTTTGCAAGGGCCAGACCCCTAGCCCCAGACCGGTACATTAAGGTTAAAGAAGAGTTCAAGCGTATGATGGAGATGGGAATATGTAGACCTAGTAAAAGCTCATGGGCAAGCCCATTGCATGTCGTTCCAAAAAAGAACGGAGAAATAAGACCGTGTGGTGATTATAGGAGACTTAATGCAATTACCAAACCCGATCGTTATCCTGTACCTCGACTACAGGATTTCACCTATGTATTGGCGAACAAAAACATATTTACGCGATTAGACGTAAACAGAGCGTATCATTTTATACCGATTAATCCAGAGGACGTAGAAAAAACAGCAATTATTACGCCTTTTGGCCTATTTGAATTTACTAGAATGAGTTTTGGTTTAAGGAACGCAGCACAAACGTTTCAACGTTTTATGAGCACAGTGGTACTGCAAGGATTAGACTTCTTGTATACCTATATTGATGACGTCATAATTGCTAGTGAAAATGACCTTCAACATAGAGAACATTTAAAAACAGTTTGCGAAAGATTTAAACAATTTGGTATCACTATCAACATTGCTAAATGCGAATTTGGACAGGAAGTAGTTGATTTCTTAGGTTTTCAAGTGTCACGTGACGGTATTAACCTTTCATATGCCGTGAACGTAGATATACGCGAGACACACTGGTTTTTAATTGTGTCTATAATTAGCGGCATTCAACAGGTTAAGCCTTTAGACTCAAGAGTTCAGGCAATAGTAGATTTTCCGAAACCTGAAACAATACAACAGTTGCGTAGGTTTTTAGGAATGCTGAATTTTTATCGATCCCATATACCAAAGGCAGTAGAGACGCAAATGGAACTTAATAAGTTTATTCATCATTCCAAGAAAAACGATAAGTCAATAGTACCGTGGGACGAAAGCGCGAACATAGCATTCGAACAATGTAAACTAAGCCTACAGAAGGCGGTCACATTGTCGCATCCCCGTAACGATGTTCCTATTTCATTAATGTGTGATGCATCTGACACGTGCGCCGGCGCAGTGCTTCAGCAACAGTTAGAGGGAAATTGGGAACCATTAGGATATTTTTCTAAAAAGCTATCCGAGACGCAAAGGAAATATAGTACTTATGACCGTGAACTATTAGCTATATACATGGCAATTCAATATTTCAGGAAATTATTCGAAGGTCGAGAATTGATTGTGTTTACGGATCACAAACCTTTGACTTATGCCTTTTCTAAGTTGAACAGTAATTCAGAAATACCTAGACGAACAAGACAATTATTGTTCATAAGCGAATTCACAACGGATATTCGACACATAGATGGACAACATAACGTTGTTGCTGACTCGTTATCACGTATCGCAGAAATGTATTGCCCGACAGCCATCGATTTCGCAGAATTAGCGGTAGCACAGGAAACCGACGATTACATTACACGAATGGCGTGGGATAGTAATAAGAGTAGCAAAGTTGTTATTAAGAAACTTAACAGTCCAATAATAAATAAACCTCTTTATTGTGAAATATCAAAAGACTCAGTTAGACCCTATTTACCAGAAAGTTTCAGACGAAAGGTTTTTGATACAATACACAACCTGAGTCATTCCGGTATTCGAGCTACAAAGAAATTAATCGCAAAAAAATATTTTTGGCCTGGCATGAATAAGGATATAGGCATATGGGCTAGAGCCTGTATTGGATGCCAGAGAGCCAAGGTTCAAAGACACACAGTTTCGGATTTAGGACATTTTTCTTATAGCGATAGATTCGAACATATTCATATAGATTTAATAGGTCCACTTGTAATTTCAGCGGAAGGGTATAGATATTGCCTGACGATTATTGATCGTTTTACTAGGTGGCCGGAAGCCATACCGCTAAAGGATATATCAGCAGAAACAGTAGCTAAGGCCCTATATGAAGGATGGATCTCTCGATTTGGTTGCCCTGTAAAACTTACTAGTGACCAGGGTAGGCAATTTGAAAGCAATTTGTTTCAACAATTAATGAAAATACTGGGTATAGATAAAAACCGAACTACTGCATTCCACCCGCAAAGTAACGGTATTATCGAAAGGTGGCATAGATCACTTAAGGCAGCGTTAATGGCTACAATGAGTACAGACTCATGGGTTAACGATTTGCAAACAGTTTTGTTAGGATTACGAGTCGCTATCAGAGGTGATACGGGTTATAGTGCATCAGAATTAACTTACGGTCGGAATATCAGATTGCCAGGAGATTTTTACGATACTGGTCATGATAAAAATATTGATATAGAGACATACGTAGGAAAGCTACGAGAGACGATTAGTAAGTTCCGATCATCTTCGCGGAATGGCACGATACGGAATACCTTTGTACATCCGGAATTAAAAGTTTGCAAATATGTTTTTGTGCGCAACGATACAGTGCGTAAACCCTTGCAACCCCCTTATGATGGCCCATACCGCGTCATAAGCAGGGCTGATAAGTATTATGTTATAGATTTAATCAACAGACAAGCGTGCATTTCTATTGATAGATTAAAACCAGCTTTTTTATTAAATACAGAAGAAGCCGATAAGGCACGAAATGTAACTGATGACAGTCAGAATAAGAGTCATGATTCATCGAAAAACAGTACAGTCGCAGACAGCGGTACCCCTGCGCCTGCACCGTTAGTTTCGCGTTATGGCCGAGTAATTAAAAAGACACGTTTTTTCGATGACCTATGACACAAATAGAAATAAATAGTTTAGGTGGAGTACCTACTCCCATTATTTTTTTACGGCATACGATCTAATATTTAACTTTTAGATAGCATAAACATGAGTAAAGTATTGTGTTCGCGACAATACTTTTGTTGTTTTCGAGTGATTCAGTACCTACTTAAGTAGGCTACAGATATATTGATGTGTATGCATTGCACGTAAGGTATGCAACTAGTAATTGTAACGGGTAGCGTAAGTGATTAAACTTCAGAAAAATCTTGTTTTGACAAAAATATTGTGCAGACTGATCAACTGTACATTTTGACACTACGACATTTTTCTGAAAGTAGGTTAAATAATGTATTAATATGATACATACTTTAGTTAAACATGTATTGTAATTTCATTTCCATAGGTGGACACACGCTTAGAGTAGTAATAAACAGTGTTAACTATTATTTTATTCCGTAAAATAAAAATGGGTAAAGCACAGAGTAAGAACTCAGAAGTAATTATTTCCCAAAATGGAGCAAATGACGCAACCAATACCTCAACATTGGAAAGGAAATTGGAAATTTATAGCGTTTTTACTATAATAATTGTTGTGGCAGTGATTGCGATAATTTTGTTCGTCGGGTGCAAACAATGTGGACGCCGAGCTAGGAAAGTTTTGGTGACAGATATTGTGTCATCCTTAGAAAAGGGTCAGTCACAGCCAGCAGCGGCTCGACAGATCCCAACGCAGCCAGCTCAGCATTCCTATTAATGAGTGTAAAATATTTATATTTGTAACCAGTGTCCATCTATACGAATGTGAATGTGTTAGTTTAGTGAATAAAAATAAAGGTAGAATATGATGTTTAAAATGTAAAATAAATGCTCATACTTTTTATTTACAAGTTGGTTAATCATGAATCATAACATTGTTCAACACTTATGTAATGTAACACCTAGCTTATCGTCAGCACAGTACGCTGACTCGCATTGAAATGTATTCGGTTTAGCTCTGCATTATTAACATACAGTGTGATGTTTAATTTAACAATTAGTTTTTGTAATAATTAGTGTAAAATTTTTTTTTGCCCAAAATTTAAGAGGGGAATACTGTAGTGACACAATGTAATCAGAGACGACGCCTGCGATTGAGAGCGCGTTCCCCCGCTAGCCAGTCGTCTCCAAGTTTTTGTGTAGGTCTGTCGTGTTAGAAACGAATGTAATTTGTGACATTATAATTGAACAATACAGACATCAAGTTTTACCTAGCTGTGTGAACTTTCATTTCTGCTACTCCCATCCGAACTTATCAACTGTTACCTATCAATAGCAAAATGCTATACGTTGCGATACTTCTGAGACGCTAACCTTGACAATTTAATCCAACTTACAGCATTTTTCTCTGTTTATTTTTTAATTTATTATATATTAGCATTATAAAAATCAAATTCGTAGAGCAATATCATCATTCTTGGAAAAATTCGACAAGCTGACAATAGCTCGCGGGAACTTCGTTTGCGGCGAGTTAGAACGGGCGCTACAGTACATAGAGTTGTACATGGATGAGAGAAAGGACAACATGCAAGAACAACTACCGTTCTTAGCCGAAATATACGCCTTGTTGGATGAACCGGATTCTGTGGCTGGTAAAACATTTATTTTATTAGAAGTACTTGCTACCCTCTGGCTTTCCAAAAATGTCTCCTGCCTTTATCCCAATTTATTTGGGGTCGGCGCAACATTTCTTTTTCTTCCACATTTCTGTATTGTCATCATCTCAGTAGTCACCTTCTTTCTATCCATCCTATCCTATCCTCCTTTCTTTCTATTTCATTCACACAGTTCATCCATTGTTTCTTTGGTCTCCCTTTACTCTTGTAGTCATCGACATTCATACTCAAAACTTTCCTCACAATACTTTTTCTTCTAAAAATGTGTGGTTTTATTTTTGCATGCATTTATACAAATTAAAGCAGTATTTAGATAGGTATGTGTCATGTCTTAACCCTCTAATTATTGAATAACTTAAAATTTGATGTATGCCAAAGCTCTAAATACCCAGGCAGGCGTTTTACTTGGTGGAAATTATATTATCACCACTGCTCTTATAACGGTGAAGGAAAAAATTGTGAGTAAACTGGCATATCCTAGAACAAAATATTTGAAGACATGTGATATCTACCAAGAAGCACTGGGTCTGCGTGGTAGATCACGGCCCACTCTCTTTCACTGAGGCGGTTCACCCACTGAAGATGCGTCCCGCCGCGGTGCGCGGAGCGACAGGTAAAGCGCGCGGCGACGGAGGCGCAGATCTGCCTTACTTAGCGGTGTTATATGCTCCCCCGCGCGGTGATGCAGATTACGGCGGTCACTATATTCTTTGCTTTTCATGTCCCAAATTGCAGGGCGTTGCTCAATTTGATATGTTTATTTGTCTACGTCGAGATCCATCGTGCAAACGTCTTTACAGTATCAAATCACGCCCGGGACTGCTGAGCCGGAGTGTCATATCCCGCGGCACGCTCGCGCTCCCGCGTAGTTTGGCAGAAACTGCGCGCGGGACGCCTTCCCGCGTAGATCCGCGTCGGCAGTGTGTTGTGCTAGGCGTGATTTCTATATAAATTGAGATACTTGCATACAATGGTAAAATCTGCCATCCCGCGCTACGCGACGGGGCGCGGTGCAGTGGGTGGAGCGCCTGAGAGAAGGTCTGTGTTCCAGCAGTGGGAACAATATAGGCTGATTATGATGATTGAGAACTAAGAAGAAGTAGAGGTAAAAGCAGCATTATCAGAGTTGCTACAACATAATTTTCAGGTATTCTGTCAATGAAGAGGTCAGAGCCTTCACTGAAAGAGTTGATCTTGGCTCAAGTAGTGACCGGACGGTTGCAAGATGCTGCTCTTTGTTACGAACGGTTGGCACAGGAAGGACAGTTAGATCGACACAGCTTACAGGTAATTTTGCACATCATTGTCTCTATTATCATTTTATAACTCAAAAATAAATGTTTCCGTTCGGTATTCATTTGATTTGTACTGCCGATTTTTTCATTTACTTGTCCCTAATATAATTAGATATTCCTACTTTGTCGCTGGAATGGGGAAGCAGTTGGCAGCAGCAGTGGTGGCCCAGTGGTAACGGCCCGATTTATGAGTTATAGGTCGTAGGTTTGAACCCAGATTGGCGCTTTCAATCAATCAAATCAGCCTATCGCAGTCCACTTCTGGACATAGGCCTCTCCCATGCTGCGTCACAACATCCTATCCTCCGCCTTCCACCTTTAATTCGACAGGCGCTTTATTTTGTGTAAATTATTTCATCATCACTGCTCTTAAATCGGTGAAGGAAAACATTGTGAGGAAACCTGCAAGCCTAGAACCAATAATTCCAAGACATGTAACTTGTATCAACCCGAATTGGGCACGGGTGGCAGGGTTCATTCCCTCTCACTGAGACGAGGCCCCAGTGTCCCAGCAGTGAGAACAATATAGGCTGATTATGTTGGAATGGCAACGCTTCTATGATACCGCTGCTAATGAAGAAAGATGATATGCAGGAGCTACTTGAAATCCAAAGCAATTTCTGTAAGCACTACTGTCAGTATCGAAGTTAAATAAAATCTTCATAACAGCTTCCTTCTGCCGGGTTATTCCCAGTTGTCGCCACTGGTGACGCCACCACTGGCGACAAATGGGAATATTTTTCAAAAAAAATCCCAGTTGTCACCAGTGGTGGCGCCACCAGTGGCGACAACTGGGAATGGCCATTCTTCTAGTTCCCAGTTGTCACCAGTGGCGACAGATGGGAAATATAAAGTGATACGCCTCCGGTGGGGGCGATGCTAGAGCTGAATTATAGTGATGGGGTTTCATTATTGTATCACTAACGAAGTTTTAAATAGGTATATTTTATATTTTCTTAAATAAAACTTTTACACGTTACTTGGGAAGATATATATTTTTATAAATCACAATATTTGTATTCATTGAGATTAAAACTGCACAAGTACAGTTCGTAAGGGTCGTAAGCTCGGGATAACTAAATCTAATGATGAAAACAAGATAAGAGAAGTGGCATTAAGCGCCGTATTGCCACTATTGCCGCCGAATGAAATTTTAAATGGCTGGAAATATATTACTCGCAAGAATACACAAGAAGATGACATTAAAAAATTTAGAGCATATATGAAAAAGCAGTGGATGATAGACGAGTTCATTAAAGTATGGTGTGTATCCGGTGAACAGCATCGAACAACAAACGCTTTAGAATCATGGCATCATAAATTAAACCATACAATTGGAAAAAAAAAATCCTAACATTATACATTTTTTAAAAACCTTGGTCAAGGATTCGGCATATTATAGAGTTTCTAATAATATGATTAAAAATAAAAAGAAAATAAGAAAGAAGAAATATGTACTCAATGATGAGTTCATACAAGATATCCAAATGGAGTTAGTACATGGAAACATGACAGTGGGTCATTGTTTAGAATGTTTGAGGCGGTAGTTTTATAAAAACTGACGGCGATTGAAGAATATTAAGTATTATGTTAATATACGGGTAGGTAGTCGTTTTCTTAAAAACTACTCGGATTTTATTTATCAAAAAATACTGTTTACCACAGTAATATATTTGTATAAGAGTATAATATTAAGTAATTCCTATTTAAATACATCTAGCTAAATCGAAAGAGTAAAGTCAATTAATTGTAAATAGTATGTTGATCTGTGATAAAAAAGTAGAAGTATAAATTATTGTAAATAATGCATTGATTAATCTGTGATAGACATCGCAGTAAATTAATGAGTAACATAATACCTGTAGATTTAGAAAATTATAAACGTCAATTATTGTGGTTAATATATACAAGTCAGTTTTATAAAAATAACCTAAGAAAAAAAAAACAAAAAAAAATAGACAAAAAAATAAAAAAATAAACAAAAAATAAAAAACATAAAAATAAAAAAAATAAAAAAAAACAAAAATAAAAAAATAAATAAAAATAATATAAATAGACATAATGCCATACGTTGATCAATCTGTGATAAGAACCTAATAATATAGTTTTAAGTAAAATAATTATACGATCTGTAATAGTTGTAGTACTGGAAACTGTACTTGTGCAGTTTTAATCTCAATGAATACAAATATTGTGATTTATAAAAATATATATCTTCCCAAGTAACGTGTAAAAGTTTTATTTAAGAAAATATAAAATATACCTATTTAAAACTTCGTTAGTGATACAATAATGAAACCCCATCACTATAATTCAGCTCTAGCATCGCCCCCACCGGAGGCGTATCACTTTATATTTCCCATCTGTCGCCACTGGTGACAACTGGGAACTAGAAGAATGGCCATTCCCAGTTGTCGCCACTGGTGGCGCCACCACTGGTGACAGCTGGGATTTTTTTTGAAAAATATTCCCATTTGTCGCCAGTGGTGGCGTCACCAGTGGCGACAACTGGGAATAACCCCTTCTGCCTATGAAAACATAAATTTCAAAAATAAAATGATCAATTATAAACTTGCAGGGTATGATCGACTGCTACTTAGGTCTGGACCAGCCATTCACCGCGTACAGGTTACTAAGCGAACATGATGAAGAAGACGGTATGATGGAGTTGTCAGCTGAACCGCTTTGGCGGCTGGGTCGGTTCGACGATTTAGATGAGCTTTGCAAAAAACCTGTTGTAAGTAAATCTAATTAGGGGCCATCCATAAATTACGTCACACGTTAAGGGGGACGGAGGGGGTCGACGAAGTGTGACATTGTGTGACAAGGGGGTGGGAGGGGTCCTAAATTTCGTGACGTCACATTTCAAAATCAATTTTAATCTAAGTTTTAAGTAAAACACATATTCGTTTGAGAGCTATTGCCCCAGTATCGAGGCATACTTGTTTAAGCGATCATGTGGCATTTGTGGTCTATATTTTGCATCATAAAGGCCACTTATCAACACAAGCAAATATGTACATAAGAAACAACAAGTTTTGCCCATCGTGAAGATTCGTCCACAAAGAATTTCTGCTAGACGTGCCAGAGAAATTCTTTGTTTGGATGATGACGATGATGCTGTATGGTTCGATGAGAAAGATGTGGACACAACGAATATTCCTGACATTAACAACCCAAACGAGAACGATGTGGCTGCTATGCCATGCATATGCCTACCTATAGGGACTCAAGATGATTAAGTTTGATCTTTAATTAATATAATTAATCGTTTTTTGTTTTGTTAATTTCTTAGTGTTTGATTTGATGTTCATTTTATTAAAAAAAAAAACATTAAAATTTCGGAATTGCTGTTTTAATTCAGTAATTATTTCTAGATGTAAAATTATAAAATTCGTGACGTCACACTAGGGAGGAGGGGGGGTCTCACAAATGTGACCAGCTGTGACAAGGACGGGAGAGGGGGTCAAAAATCATGAAATTCGTGTGACGTAATTTATGGATGCCCCCTTATACACATTAAAAAATATTGAGATTTATTTGGAAATAATAACTTGCGACATAAACATTACAAATTGGTCCCAAAAACGATGTTTTGGTTTTCGGGATCTGTGTGTAATTTTGTATAAAAACTTTTTAACAAAAAAATTAAACCGCCGAAAAACTGAAAAGCATAAAATAATAAACCTTAAAATTATGAGTCGGCGCTTTGAGTGATCCTTGTTCATTGATTTTTCAGCGCCGACTCAAAATTTTAAGGTTTATTATTTTATGCTTTTCAGTTTTTCGGCGGTTTAATTTTTTTGTTAAAAAGTTTTTATTTTATATTTTTTTGTGGCTTTAATGTAGTAATAATACTTGGCAAGGTATACCCTATCCAACACAAAAAGAATTATCAAAATCGGACTACTCTGTGTAAAGTTATGCGTGTTTATACATTACAATCAGTGAGTGAACAATCAATCATCCCCTGTTTTCCGACCCTTAGGGTTCGATTTTGTTTTCCAAATTTATATGGGACCACCTTGGGAGTATACCCTTTCCAATAGAAGAAGAATTGTCACAATCGGACCACTATGTAAAAAGTTATGCGCGGTCATACATAAAAAAAAAAAAAAAAAATACGCTTCGAATTGATAACCTCCTCCGTTTTTTTTTTTTCGTCGGTTGAAAAGTGAGGTATGCCCAAAAGGAGATGATTGAACAAACCAGACTCTTTAAAAGATTGGCAGCAAACTGTAAGAATGAAGGATTAGTGGAAGAAAGAAAGTAGGCTATTGTCCTACAGTAGATAAAGCTTGTAAAAAAACTTGCTACGCTAAACGAATTAATTTACTTTTTTTATTTAGTTATCTTTTTAAAACGTGAATTTGAAAAAAATACTAATGCTCGTTTTCACTCAGACTAGACCACAATTAAATGAATGTCTAAAGAAAAGCGTGCTTTTGGATTTTCAACTTTCGGCGCTAAGACGAATGTTGAAAATCCAACAGCGCGATTTTATTTAAGCATTCATTTTGGTGTCGCTAAGTGTTATTGAAAGTGAGCTTTACAATTGCTAATGTTAGGTTCTTATAAAATAATTCGTGATATTATAGCCACCTTCAAATGAAAACTGGGGTCTACTGATGGGCCGTACTTTGTTGGCTTACCGCCAACAAGACCACGATGCGTTCCTCATATCCTGCAAGGATACCACAAGTAGACTATTGGCTCAAATGGACGGCGAGAGCAAAGGAGAGAACGCTCTGAGGAGTGGCTATCAAAGTGTACTTGGCCTTCACATTATTACCGAAACTAGTCATGCTGAGGAGGTGTTGCAAAGGTAAACTATTTATTATTTCAAGCATAGTAAGCTTCAAGGGGTCAATTTGATTTGTGCATAAGAGATATGTTTTCTAATTTTTTATTGTTAAATGTGCCTATTTTTGACCTTGATCACGTTTGATGGAAAGCGGTGGATGAGGTAGATGATAGAATGAGCGTGCCCAGAAGAAGCCTGTTCGAGTTTGGTTTTAAGGCAGACTGGTTAAATGTGGAAGGGAACACTTAAATTAAACGCGTAAACCTATTTGAGGGTGTAGATGAAATATATCTATTGAGTCGAAACCTAGATTTCCATTTTTAATCATTACGTTTCTGAGGTACATAAAATATGTTAATGTAATATTAATATGCTTTAAGCGAGTTACTAAGTTTGAGCATACTCTGGAGTGTTGATAAAATTGAATATTGATTCTAAGGATGATCTCTTCATATTCAGTCTTTGTTTTCTAAACTATGTCTTAAGCGTGTAACTTGACTTGAGCTAGTGTAAAGTGTAGCTTAAAAACTAAAATAATAAGGATGATAATTATTTCTGTAGACTGAAAGAGTTCCGAGACGGCGATCGTCAAAGCACAGAGATAGTGGACCAGTTACTAGACGAATGGAGACGACGTCTATCTGTCGTGCAATCGGACGTAAGGACTATAGAACCGCTACTGCGACTCAGGAGAATACTGCTGCAACAGACACAGGTTAATATTATAAGCAATTTAAGATATAGTTAGTGACGTCATCGATCATCGTCCTGCCAATATGAAGTACTAGTTTCTGCGACCAACTTCATCCGCGTGAATTTTCTTGTTTTCACATAAAATATATCTCATAGCACCGCATATGCAAAATTGATTTTTACAATTCCATTAGTAGTTTCAGAGTTTACCTCCTACATACAAACAATCTAATTTTATTTCCTTTTGATATTAGAATACATTATATAAAAAAAAACAAAATATGTCTTTAATTTTTGTTATTGGTTTTAAACCGAATTGTTTGATGGCAATAAATAAAAATCAATTTTGGAATCTACCTAGCATGTCTTATATTTTGATGTCTTTCTAGACACTTTAGTTTCATACACAATACTTGTCTAATGAGTAATGACATATCCATCATTCCCCTGCAAAACATAGCGTCAAGGATACGTAAAAAAAAAATACAAATATCCTTATTAAATGTATGGTTTTAGCAACTTCTAGAGCCAACACATCCGATGACAGCGAGTCGATTGAAAGCATGCATCGGAGACCTGTGGCTGCAAAGCGCTAAGCATGCCAGAAAAGCTGGAATATTTCAACAGGTAAGAAACAGTGTATTGGTGCCTACGTTTATGTATGGAAGTGAATGTTAGGTGTGACTAAAAGCATGAAAGTGGAGTAAATGCTGTGGAAATGCGTTCCTTGCGAAGCATGTGACTGTGAATGATAGGCTGAGAAATGATGTGGAAAGTCAACCGTGGGGGTTAAAAGAAGATGTAGTGACGAAAATGGAAAAGAGCATGCTTAGATGATGGTCATGCTGGGAAGATGAATGAAGGGCGGCTAACACCTGCCAGGGTTGCGAGATTTGTTCGAAAGAGATACCGTGACCCCGGCACATGGGCAAGTGAAGGAACACGGATGGGTTTTAGTCCGCTCCACCCAAGAGCGGGAGCTTCATATGATGATTTCCCCCACCCACAAAAAAAAGGGCGGCTTAAAAAAGGTATTAACAAGGCAGATGTGAGTGGAAATGCCGGAAGGGGATGCCCTAGGAGAACATTTAGTGACCTTATTAGTGATCTTATTGTTCTTTCAGTCCTACATGTACGTTCTGAATGCGGAAGAATACCAACCAGAGGAGTTGTTCATAGAGAAGTCCAAAATGTATTGGGCGCGCGGTCAGCACGAACATGCGTTTACCACGCTACGACGAGGCTTGGATGATACCTACCCTATGCTGGAACAACTCAATAATGATCAGAGGTTTGTGAAGCAGTCATTTACAAGCTTTAAGGATAGAAAGAAGCATCAGTAATTTTTTTTTTAGCGCGTTTGTTTGTAATTTTTAGTAGTTAAGTGTAGTCAACCACGTAATTGCTTTACCACCCAATACTTAAATTTCTTTTACACGTCATGAATCGTCAATGTATATTTTTGCTTTAAAAGATTAACTAAATAAATAAAAGTAATAATTTATAGTTTTAATCATAATGAAGTTTCAATTAACTGGGAGTGTATGTCAAAGTGTAGTAGAAAAGTAATTACAAGATCGACGATACAAAACACCGTTTAAGCAGAATATAATATATATTTTTTCTGCATTTTTTAAATGTTATTTGCAGGAAAATATGTGCCAAAGCCAAATTACTGATAGCTAAGTATAACGATGAAACAACAAATGTTGACGTGGACGTCAATATTGGATATTACAAGGAGTCTGTAGAAGTTTTCAAACAGTGGGAGAAGAGTTTGGTAAGTTGAACATTTTTAAAGAAAATTATTATAGATAATATGGTATAGGTATAGGATTTAAAGGATTTAATAAGCGAATAACCTAGCTAAAGAGTTATTTATAAGATAATAACACTGATGTAGATAGAGTATTGCCTGTTAATAGTCCCTATTCTGCCGGGGTCGCGTGATTGTTCGAAAGAGATACCGTGACCCTGGCACATGGGCAACTGATGGAACACGGGTGGGTTTTAGTCAGTAAAAGTCTGACACGCCCTCCCGCTCCGCCCAGAGCGGGAGAAGTCATTCGATGATTTCCCATCCTGAAAAAAAAATAAAAAAAAATAGTCCCTATTCTTGTTTCCGTCCGTGTGTTGCTCGACTACAAGATTGGCACCATCCCATTTCTTCTCGTGGGTGTCGTAAAAGGCGACTAAGGGACTAACTAGAGAATGGGCAGCATCGCCTTCGATACATTTTTAAAACCATAATTATTGGGATTGCCAACCCGCTTGCCAAGCGTGGCGATTATGCCGGAGTCGCGTGATTGTTCGAAAGAGATACCGTGACCCTGGCACATAGGCAACTGAAGGAACACGGGTGGATTTTAGTCAGTAAAAGTCTGACACGCCCTCCTGCTCCGCCCAGAGCGGGAGAAGTAATTTAATGATTTTACATCCAGAAAAAAAAATCGTGGCGATTATGAAAAACTCCCCCCCAGATTGGGGGAGGTCTATGTCCAGCTATTGACGTCTTTCGGCTGAAATGACGATTCTTGTTAACCCACTTGCTTGTTATTGTGTAGCTACTCTTGGAGATCCAATAAATACTTAGTGTGTATAGTCAGGAAAAGAAAAGTGGTTTTAAGAAACAGAAGGGTACTTTAATAATACTTTCACTCTCAGCCGTCCCTGCCAGGGTCGCGAGATTTGTTCGAAAGAGTTACCGTGGGCCTGGCATATAGGCAACTGAAGGAACACGGGTGGGTTTTAGTCAGTAAAAGTCTGACACGCCCTTCCGCTCGAGACGCCATTTGATGATTTCCCACACACAAAAAATAAAAATAAAAAAAGCTCTCAACCGTCAGCTGCAGGGAAAAACCCCATAGATCACATGAATTACTGAAAGAACCCCTTAAATAAGTCGAGTTTAACTCGATAATGTTTACCCAGGTTTGCCTGGGAGCGTATTACGAGAAAGTGAGCTGTGGCGAAGGCACCAATACAAGCACTATGTGGTCGCGCCGTCTGTACGCTCTGAACAGTTACGGAAAGGCGCTGCAGTACGGACACAAGTATCTGTACCAGAGCATGCCGCGGATGCTGTCTATATGGTACGTGGTTTAGTAATATATCTTTTATGATTTCGTTTCCTTGTCCCGTATCTGGACAATGGCCTCTCTTTTCTTGAGTTCCTTCACTTCCTCACAAGCTACGATGTCTCTCTGCGTCCCTACTTTCAGTTGAGGCAGACATGTCCAGCCTAGTTTAATTCAGGGGACGTATAGTCAACCTCATAATTGCTTTACCACGCTTCACTTCTATTATCAGATTTTTTTAAACGCGGGACCGTAACAAAATAGTGGGCTGAGCGCGAAGTGTAACTGGCTTCCGAGCAGATCGGCAAAATCATGAGGGAAAGAGATAGAATCATAATCAAATACGTGCGTTATAACCTGCCCATTCTTCGTTCAATTCTATTTAGCATTTCGTAAAACGAACAAGTCATGGCGGAACTACTGCGGTTTCGCTGCTATGGTTTCGCAGCGGAGATATGATACCCGCCTAAGGTTGAAAAAATGCATCTTGTATGACGTTCAAGTGAAATTCAACCTTAGGGTTATAAAGCAATTACGAGCTCAACAATACAGTTCCTTCACCTCATAAGATAGATGCGTGTTCTACATAGTAATGATCATTTTACATCCTATCTACTATCCTATATTATTTTCGACTTATTTTCCAGGTTGGACGTCGAAGTGACATCAACAGACACAAGCGCTCACTCAGTGCTAGCACAAATGACAGAGATCATCAAGACATACTCAGAGAGGTTACCACTGTACCTTTATCTTACAGCATTCTCTCAGATCGTATCAAGAATCTGCCACCCAGTCAAAGAGGTAATACCATTATCGTAGTGATTAAGGTAGGAGGTTCAGGGTAGCCCGCGAAATTCAATTTTTCTTACGTTTTTTGCAATTTGCAGGTCTGTGTTAGGTTGTATGTACATCTATACTAATATTATAAAGCTGAAGAGTTTGTTTGTATGTTTGTTTGGTTTAATGCGCTAATCTCAGGAAAAACTGGTCCGAATTGAAAAATTCTTTTTGCGTTGGATAGCCTATTTATTGAGAAAGGCTATAGGCTATATAAAATCACACTACAGTCAAAAGGAGTGGAGCAGCGACGAAAAATGGTCGAAAAGTGGCAGGCAATTCGATGCGACGGGAAGGGTCAGAGGAGCAAAAATTTGACGCGGACGAAGTAGCGGGCAGAAGCTAGTACATACAAAAAATCACGCCTTTTTCCCATACGGATAGGCAGAAATTACAGAACGCTACCTGCTACGATCCTTACATAGTCTTTTTATATGTGTGTAGATAAAATATGATTCGCGACCGTAACATCTATGTATTTACTGAATTATACAATCCACTAAGTTAAATTAATTCACCATTTCATGAAGAAGTCAAAGCCATATTTGTTAAGATCACCAATCATGTTGAAACTAGCAAATTGTAACAAACGTAAGAAAATTTGAATTTCGTTGTCATAGTTAATTATTGTAGGTTAACAGTAGACTTGGAGTACAAATAAAACGTGTTAATATATGACGGAAAATGTTAATGAATGTGTAAATGTTGTCTGACGACACGACGGTTAAAATATGACACGTTATTTGCTTTATATTTTTACTGTATGTTTCTCGTGTCCTTCGAGTATTTCACAGTTTGGGGTAATTGTATCTCTTGGAACGACAGCGAATCGGCTTGGCTGGCCTTCCACAAGCGGATCTCACCAGTCAAGTTGAGAAAGCGCGCATATTCGTAAAAAGAGTACAAGAGCTCTGAGCAATCAACGAAGAGGGGATACTTTGGAACTTCTTCGTGAATCAAGCGGAAAAACAAGACTCAACTGCGGCAACAAGCCAACTACTACTACGACTACTGCTACTACAGCTTCCGGACTACAACGTGAACTGCGGGCAATACGAGGCCTACAAACTAGAAGACACCGAACTACGTGTTCTTCAATACCTACTTTACTACTACATCTTACTACTACTACTACTTTCGATTACCGAAACGACTACATCAAGATGAGCGAAATCACTGCACAAAACGAAGTCTTCGAGTCAATCAAACGTCTCTGTACTAACTACCAAAAGGACAGCGCGTCTCGGAAAGGAAAGGAGTACCTGACTCAAAGGTTAGTGTCATTGGAAAACCTCTGGCAAGACTTTGGCAATAGACACAATGTATTACTTGAACGAGAGGACAAAGAAATCCAATATTTTACTGGAAACATTTATGAAAAGACGAAACATATGTATGAATCCACCAGGATTGATATACTGCAGCGGTTGTTGGTCTGGGAAGGAAAACAGGCTGAAGTTGTCATTCCTCATCCTACGGGAGTAGATACCAAGACCAAGGAACTGCTTGATCGACAAGAATGTCACATTAAAGCACTAGAACGGGCGATGTCCAAAATAGAAATTGACTCCATAACTGAAAAATGGGAGTTAGAGGATCACCTGAGCGTCCTGAAAACCAAGTGGGACACTGTAGAGAAATGTCACTGGGAGCTAGAAGCTATTTTGAAAGGGGCAAACGAAATATACAACGACTTGTTCGCCAACAAAGAACGTCAGTACGATGTCATGAAAAGATCTCTCAACTCGAAACTATGGACAAGCGTAAACCACCAAAACTATGCACCGAGGATTCAACTACCGGAATTCACTGGAAACTACAGTCAGTGGATTACGTTCAAGGATATGTTTCTGGAGACAATCCACAACAATGCAAATTCTTCGAAAGCGCAGAAAATGCAACACTTAAAATCTAAGCTTAAAGGAGAGCCGGAACGATTAGTTCAACATTTGGTCGGCGCTGAAAACTATGAAACTTGTTGGGATATTCTTATTCAGCGATACGACAACAAGAGACTCCAGTTTACGAACTTGATGAATACTTTGATGGAGTTACCATCCATCCAGCAGGTCAATGCTGCTGTCTTGAAGAGAATGCATGACGTAATCAACGAATGCATGAATGGCCTACATAACATCGGTCTAAATACATCAAGCTGGGATCCAATAATCGTGTACTTGATGGCACAGAAGTTGGACTCAACATCATATACTGAATACACTAGAGAATTAGAGCATCCAAAGCAAGTCCCGGAGCTGAGTGAATTTTTGGGGTTCTTGGGGATCAAATTCATGGCGTTGGAAGCAGCAAAGGGTTACCAAAAAGATGCATCTAACCAACATAAACAAATATTCAGCAACAAAACGAAATTTAACTCCAATAAACCATCATATGAACCACATAGAAAAGAAACATCAAGAATATACCATGCGTCATACGGTAAATGCCTTCTGTGCAGCGGTTTTCACGTGATCATGCAGTGTCCAAAGTTCATTGAAATGGACACACGGCAACGGAATGACACAGTAAGGAAATTACAAATATGCAAAAACTGTTTGTATAAGCATGGAGACACAGAATGCACGTCGAACAAAACTTGCAAAGAGTGCAATAAACCACATCATACGATGTTACACTATTCAGCGCAAAAACTGTCGCCAAGTTCCAATATGAACAATATGGGTCAACGTTCTCAACAACGGGAACATCAACCTTCAACATCAACAAACCAACATAGTTCGAACCATTTATCAAACAACTACATTATGAAAATATTACTTACTACAGTAGAACTTCAAGTAAAGACATCAACAGGAGACTTTATAACGTTACGAGCTTTACTGGACCAAGGATCTCAAGTAAACCTCATCACGGAGAACGCGGCTCAACGACTGAAACTACCTAGAAAAAGGATGAACGCTACAATTTCCGGCGTGGGTACGATTTCGGGAGATTGTAAAGGACGACTAGAATTAGAGTGTAAATCAAGATGCACTGACTTTGCATTTTCAGTCAGCACTCTAATAATGAAAAGGATCACGAACAACTTACCTAACAAAACATTTAAAAAAGAAAACTGGCCTTAGCTACAAGGTCTGAAACTAGCGGATCCTGACTTCAACTTATCAAGGAGCGTGGATTTGCTGCTGGGAGCGGATATCTATTCGCAAGTTATATTAGAGGGGGTCCTAAAGGGAGATGCCCAAACGCCGACAGCTCAGCAAACCCGTTTAGGATGGATTTTATGCGGCAAGCTAGAAACTTTTAACTGCCATGTCGCTCTTGTCGACCTGAACGACTTAAAGAGATTCTGGGAGACAGAAGACATCATTCAGAACACTGAGGACACATCTAAAGACGACTGGTGCGAAAACTACTACAAAATGACTACTGAAAGAGATCGCGACGGAAAATACATTGTAAAGATGCCACTGATTCCTCGTTATGAAGAAAAATTGGGAAACTCAAAGTCGATCGCAATCTCTCAATTCTTACAACTGGAAAGAAAATTCGACAGAAACCCTAAACTTGCATCAATGTACAAAGATTTCATCCGCGAGTACATTGATTTAGGTCACATGAAGCTTTCAAACACGACACCCGCCAAAGATGCAATCTTCTTACCGCATCATGGAGTACTGAGAGAACAATCAACAACAACAAAACTACGAGCTGTTTTCAATGCTTCCCAGAAGACCATGGGTGGATGTAGCCTAAATGACGTAATGGAAAAAGGTCCTAATCTGCAAAAGGACATCCAAGCATTGATATTACAATGGCGTGGCTATAAATACGTCTACACAGCGGACATTGAAAAAATGTACCGTTCCATATGGTGTCATCCGGATCAACAACATCTACAGAAGATCCTATGGAGAAAGCAACCAAAAGACAATTTACAAGAATATCAACTGCAAACATTAACATATGGGACAAAAAGTGCTCCATGGCTAGCAATGCGAACACTCAAACAGCTTGCTATCGATGACGGCCACAAATACCCAAAGGCCGCTGAAATATTGCTAAATCAGTTCTACGTCGATGACCTAATCAGCGGCCACAACTCTACAAAACAAGCAAAGGAAATTGAAACATCGATCATAAAACTACTGAAGGGAGGCGGAATGAATCTGCGAAAATGGTCAAGCAACGATCCTGAGCTTCTACGACACTTAGACGAAGATCAAATATCGAAAAGTACATTTGATTTTAGAGGCGACGAATCAATGAAAACGTTGGGGTTGAGTTGGAATCCAAAAGATGACGTTTTCATATTCAACTGGTCCATAGACGACTACAACAACGAACCACTAACTAAAAGAAACCTGCTATCACAAATATCCAAACTATACGACCCCTTGGGTTGGCTGGCGCCTATAACTGTGTCAGCTATACTACTATTCCAAAGGGTGTGGCTAACTAAAATAAACTGGGATGCTGAACTACCTACTGAGTTACAAGACGAATGGCGGCATCTAAACAAAGAACTACATCTAATTAAAAACATTAAAATAAACAGATGGATTGGCAGTACGCAGAAAAATATCCAACTACATGGATTTTGTGACGCAAGCGAAAAGGCATACGCTTGCGTCATATACAGCCGAGTAATCGACGAAAAGGGCGACCCAAGGATCACATTACTAGTATCAAAAACTAGGGTAGTGCCGATTACTCAAAAAACTTCATTGCCCAGACTTGAGCTATGCGGAGCACTACTACTCTCCCAACTCATGGAAAAAGTGAAGAAATCACTAACGGAGCATGAGATATCAGCTTATGGTTGGTGTGACTCCAAGGTGGTGCTAGCTTGGATTCAGGGAGACCTCTCAAGATGGGAAAGATACGTAGCTAACAGAGTGGGGAAAATAAAAGACGTAATTCCACCTCAACAATGGTGTTATGTACGATCGGAACTTAATCCAGCTGACTGCGCTTCGAGAGGCTCGCTACCGAGCAAAGTAGTCAAGCGGATCTATGTTTCTGAAAAACTTTGCAGAAACAGAAACACCTCATAATGTGAATTGCCACTTTACTACAAGCGAAGCAAACAGGGTCGAACCCAATGACGTCAGTTCGAAAAACTATTGTTTACAAGTTGTTGAAGAACCACAGTTCGCTGACTTCAGTAATAAGAATTACTGCTCGAATTGTGCGATATATTGCATCACTAAAGCAAAAATTACGACCAAGCGCTACTTACCTAACAACAACTGACCTACAATACGCAGCAGAATATATAATAAAATATGTTCAACAAAGCGAGTTTGCGCAAGAACACAAACAGTTGAAACAAAATAAAACTGTGTCACCAAAAAGCAACATTTACAAACTCAAACCTTATCTGGATAGCAAGGGAATCATTCGCGTAGGCGGAAGACTACAGCACTCTGATCTTCCTGCAAATATGAAGAATCCCGCAGTGGTACCCTACTCCAGCCGCTTCACTGAACTACTGATCGACCAAGCACATTCGATGACGCTTCATGGAGGAGCCCGTCTGACCCTTACTTACATACGGCAACGATACTGGATAGTCTCTGGAAATCGGGCGGTAAAGGGAAGAATACGACGCTGTGTGAAATGTCATCGTTACAATTCTACGGACAATGCTCAACTAATGGCCGATCTGCCAAAACAAAGAGTAACACCAAGCCGTCCATTCACTCACACTGGTGTTGACTTTACTGGTCACGTAGACGTGGAACTTAACAAAGGAAGAGGAGTGAAGACCTCAAAAGCATACATCGCGGTCTTCGTCTGTATGGCTACGAAAGCTGTACATATCGAATTAGTCTCAGAACTAAGCACGGAAGCGTTTATTGCGGCCCTTCAGAGAATGTGCGCGAGGCGCGGAACGCCTGCTCACATGTACTCAGACAACGGCACGAACTTCGTTGGAGCATCCAAAGTACTGAGAGAGGATTTCAGTAACTTCAAGAAGCTACTCTCTCCTGAGTTCTTTGACGAGATTGGGAAACTAGAAATTCATTGGCACTTCAACGCCCCTGCTTGGCCTAGTGCGGGGGGGATATTCGAAGCAGCCGTCAAATCATTAAAACACCACTTGAAGCGGGTTCTTGGGGATCAAAAACTGACCTGGGAAGAATTCACTACGTTACTAGCGAAAATAGAAGCCTGCCTAAACTCGAGGCCTCTATGTCAGCTAACAGAAGATCCGGAGGAATTTTACAGCACTCTCACTCCTGGCCACTTTCTAACTGGCAGTGCTACGTTGTCTCTACCTCAACCGGAGCCTGACAACAGAAAGATGGATCTGAGAAAACGTTGGCAACTAACGGAGCACATGCTGGATCAATTCTGGAAAGCTTGGTCCAATGACTACCTGAACACCTTACAGTCTAGAAGCAAGTGGAACAGAACTGTACAAAACCTCAAACTAAACGACGTGGTCCTAATCAAGGAAACAAACTTACCTCCTGGCAAATGGGCCATGGGACGAGTGATGGAAACTCATCCCGGTAAGGATGGTCTAGTACGAGTGGCCACCCTTAAAACAAAAACTGGAGTGATAAAACGACCCACTGTTAAACTAACTCCATTACCACAGCAAGAAACACTGCTACCTACCGAAGAAACAACAAATAACAAAAGAGAAGAAGATACAATAACTGAAAACCAAAGAAGAAAAAGGAGCACGCGAACCAACAAGTACAGTTTCCTGACTTTCGCTCTTATAACTTTAATAGGAATGTTAGGAACTGCACTATCGTCACCAGTAACAAACAACTATAAGGTGACCTCTATAACCAACAATCAACCTATTTATTTCGATGAAGCCGGAAAACTGCAACTTATACATGATGAATGGACTCTACTGATCTATTACAACCTAACGTCCTACTGGCAAGCTGCGAATAACATGAACGACTACATAAACCAAATTGATAAACTCTGTCAAAGAATCGCGCACGAGTTTACACCATGCGAAGCAGTTGTCAGACACCTACGTCATGAAATGCATCACCTTGAGAATTATAACACTATGTTACTTTCTCAGCATTCGCGACAAAAACGAGGCTACTTTGATGGAATCGGAAAATTAGCCAGAACACTTTTCGGGGTTTTGGATGAAGACTTTGCGCAAAAGTACGAGAAGGATATCCAAAACTTGCAAATCAACGATAATTACTTGTTACAGTTGATGAAGAATCAAACTTTGATCATAGAGGCTGAAAACAATGTAATTAAAAACAATACGGAATTTATGGACAAACAATTTCACGCAATACAAACCTACATAAATCAGACTTGCAACATAATCACAAAAATTGAGAACAGAGCACAAATTTTTTACACAGCAAATGACGTGAACACTGCCGCTTTATCATCAACTTTAATTCTGAGCGACTTGCATAGAATTCAAGAAATGCTAATGAATGCTCTCGCCAACATTTATCGAGGTCATTTGGATACACACTTGTTTCCTGCATCTCAAATAATAGAACAGCTGAACATCATCTCTGGAAAACTTCCACAGGGACTAGCCTTACCGATAAAGGACATACAAAAAGATTTCCGTGACATCTACGAACTAATCCATGTCAAGGCTCGGATTACAAACAACTTTCTACTTTTCGAATTGCATATTCCACTTTTGAGCGATGAGGACTACAAAATATACCGGGTAATACCTATACCATTCCAGAAACAAGGACAATTGAGAATCGTGCAGCCTTTCTCCAATTATATCGCCATAAACTTCGTGAAAAATTCGTACATCACTATGGAAGAGCAAGACATGCGCCAATGCACGCCATACGGAGAAGACGAGTACACATGCATTTCACGTCAGCCGGTATTTAGCTTACAAGACAAGGACGCACCTTGCGAGGCCAAGGTATTCAGTCAACAAACTTCATTATCCTGCGTCATCAATGATGTAACTTGCAAAGAAACTTGGATCCAATTACATAAACCTAACTGGTGGTTGTTTACATTATGCGACAGACAGCTGATGCGCGTCATATGTAGCGATCAAGTTACGCCAGCAGTCATCAACGGTACTGGGGTGATTGCCTTGAAACCAAAATGCATACTACAAAAGAAAGATGCGACAATATTCACCTATAACCACTTAGGAAGCAAATTTCACATGGAGGCGGATATTGAAGTACCTACACTTAACACGACTATCAACAATTTATTTGATCTAAGTTGGAAAAACGCACAGCTGAATATGACAGAACTGGATACATCTGCAATAAATATCAGAAACATAGATAAGCAAATAATTCAGCAGAAAGAGCAGGAAAGACTACCACAAGGGATAGATATATCGAGTCACGACATATATCTCTACTCTGTGACTTCTCTGCTGTTGGGAGGAGCTGCTTCGTTTGCTGTCTACATTTGGATTAGGAGACTATGGCATAAGAAAACTAAAAGGCCACCTACAAGACAACCTACAGGAATCGACAACAAAGTCGAAATCGAGATGCAAGAAATACGCCATTCGACACCGCCGGAGCCACTATACAGCGACGCGAGGCCGAAACAACTGTTTCACTTTGAGGAGCAGTAAAGCTTATTGTTTTTATGTGTACATGTTTAATTTTACTTACTTACTAATGTTTACTTTACTGTCTTTACTTTTTATTGTGACGTTCTGGGATGTCTTACTTTTATATTTTTACTTACTTAACCTACTTTTATACGGTCTATACTTTTTATTATTGCGTTTTGGAATTTTTACTTTAAAACGTTTTATGTACTGGATGCTCATCCCGCCTTTTCCCTCGGGAGCATGTACGGTTTACGTACATTCCGTCAGGCTGCAAACGCAGCAACCTACTTTTCTCTTTGGTATTTAAAACAATGTTGTAAAAGGAATACACGATATGATGAAATTTTCTCGATACAAAAAAATCGCAAAGTTCTATCTATGATTATGATTTTTTAGCCTCGAGGCGCGATGCGTATGTATTATTAAACATAGTTTACTTTAAAACATTGATTATAATTGTACCTAAGTTTTTGTAAAACAGTTTTCGTTTTAATAATACTTTTCATTCATAAAAAACGGCGATTCGGTTTGGCACATACGTTATTTTATTCCAAGCGCACACTCATTATCGCTATCTCTTCTTTTGCCTATCATAAGTAGTGTCATCACTGTCGTTCGTTCATAAATCAGTCGCCCAGTAGGGCTCATCGACGACGAACCTATGTTACTTTTTTACAAATCGGTGCGATTAAAATTACGTTATTTAAATATTTGTGTTCACAGAAAAAGGTAGTAGTTAAGCATTTTGCTGTAATTATTTAATATAATAAGTGTTGGCTTTCCAAATAACTTTGTATTTCGTCTGTATATGTGTCTTTTTGTGATTGTGAACAATATAACATTTTTTCTCTATGACCATTTAGAGACGACCTAAATTATGTATGAAAATGGGAAGAACCATAAACCAAAACTGAACAGTACCTTCAAGGTTAGGAGTGCCTGCACAGGACAATTAATTTATTCATTTTGCAAGAATGAAATACCAATAAGATGATGATAACAATAAATCGAATTCACCACCTTCACTAAAGCATTACAGCAACAATCTATTCTCACTTTGTAAAATAATATTGAGTAAACACCTTATTTTCTAGAGAAGAACGTCTGTTTTATCCCAAAAACTCAGAATAATCATTCATTTAGAAATAAAATAAAATATATAATTAGTTTTTAGGTTTGAATTATGTCAACAATATATCTATATGTCAAGTACTGTCACTTCAAATGCAAGAGCACAACGAATGAATGGAGTAGCATTAGAATTGTAAAAAAGGTGAGGTTTTACTTGACAGCAGCCCAAAGAAGGGTAATGATTTAAACAGACTGTGTCAAACGCCGAACTAGTTTAAAAACATATCATTGGCATGTAAAAGTGTTTGTACAAACCTACTTACAGAAATAAAATCATTTATCATTTTTATAGAAGGTGTGAAGTTTTATTGAAAATATAAATTGTAATTTCATATATCAATCAAATCAGTTCGGACTACAAAGACCCAAATCATAATACCATACAGACTATCATACATACAAATAAAAACCACGTAAACATAACTATTGTACACAAAGTGACGGCGACGTGTTGCGCTGTGTAGTATAGCGTAGCGGAATCGCCGATACACGACACCCTTCGGCCAAAACTCTTCCTTGAGGAAGGTCTCGATTTGATGAGTTGGAACTCCCACCACGAATGACTTGAAGTTCGTGTTGTAGCACGGTTCCAACTTCTCGACCCTCAAGGTCTAGTTGGACTTAACACGTACAAACTCCACGATCTTCTTAACCTTCGTGGTGTAATGTAGACGGGACACATAGAGCTGCGTCGTTAGTGTAGCTGGACGCAGCAGCATATTGAGTCCTGCTAGCGCTGTCTCACACTGGTTCCGACTACGAAGCTACTCTCTACCTTCACGAAGCCATCCATGTCAGGCACGTGGCCTGAAGCCAGGCCTAGGTGTTTCGAACCCTATATGTACCGTGGTTGATACCTAATCATTAGCAGCCTATAACGTTCCCACTGCTGGGACACAGGCCTCCTCTCGGTGAGAGAGAGTGGGACATAATCCACCACGAGGGCCCAGTGCGGGTTGGTAGATGTCTTCAATTTTTTGGTTCTAAGACATGCCGGTTTACTCACGAGTTCAATTTGAACCCTCGTCGCAAGCGGTCGTCTGTGCGCGCGCGCTACACATGTTGGTTCGCCCGACTTCGAAATCAAAACGCGTGTTTTGTGTTTGGGTCTCTCTGTGTCGTAACTTGTAAAATCGGGTGGCTACAACGTGTAACATAATTAACGCAAGACCTCATATACCCCCATTAGACTATTGAGTTAAAAGCATAATACAATAACCAAAACTTACTCCTTTTAAAGCTAGCAGTTATAATTAATAAAATCGGGCTGACCCTAACATCACTCTACGCATTTAAAATTGTGTCTTATAGCCTTCAAATAAGGTTGAATTCTATTTAGGCCATTCGGCGGACTTGCATCTATTCTGTTACACCTTGTATAAAACAAAACACTGTAGTGAAGACTGACTGCAGGAGGACGAGTAACCCATGGCGTTAAACCCGGTGAGACCGTTCTTAATATTACAGGGATTCGTTTGCTAAACTGCGTACGACGGGCCTTGATATGCCGCGCACGCGCACACAACGTCATCTCAAGCAGCCGTTGCGGACTAGTGTCTTCACACCAACAAATTCACGTTATTATTCTAACACTAAATATGACATCGTTAAAGATGCCGTACACACGGCTATGGATTTCCAGTTTTAACAGACCTCGCATCGTATAGGCTTTCCGTACAAAGAGAAGTCAGTTTATACTGGAAATGAATGGCTTGATTTGTCGACGTGTGTACCATGGTAACAAATTCCTTAAATTGTATTGCAAAAGGCCACGGTCACCGGAATTTAGATGTACATGTGGACTGAAGAGATAAAAAAAATATACCCCGAACTCTTGAGTTTGCACCAGACGTTTTTGCTCTACAGATAGCGATACAAAACAAAAAAAGGGTCAAGCTCACAAATTAGACAGTTTCAGCCTCTTACTGACACAAATGTGTTTGACTAAACAAAAGCAATTACAATGTTTATAATCGTGCTCATCTCAAAAGACGGGAACTGTTAGACGGGAACTGTTTGTCTTGTAAGATATCTCACCAAATACTCGTAACTAATCTAACGGGCTTAACATTTGATCACAAGATTATCCGTCAAAGTCTCGCTACATATGTTTTGGAACATTATCAGTATGATAGACTTCGCCTAGCACTTCTAAATAATATATAGGAATTTCTCCCCAACAGCATTCTTTTCCAGGAACAAAGGATAACAAAATACATAACCGTGCAATTAATTAATAATTCTGGTATATCGAATATACCATCATCACCGCGTCCGAATTGTACCTCGTAAATGTGAATGTACACATAAACAGAACGCAGAAAAACACCGATTGGCGATCGAGAGAATCCGCCAATACATCCGCCAATACACATTCTCTACACGAAGCACTATGATAGCTGGGTCCTGATCAAAGTAACAATACAACAACAACTGGATAAACAAAACGCAAAGTTCAACAAATGCATCATACCACCACACATTATACCAGACCTTTAGGTAACCAGTACAACATATACATGAAAAAGCCACAAAACGTCAGCTTCAAACGAACAGTCCCCAATTAGTTATTTCATTAACACCGTGCGAACAACAAGAAGCAACACTACCTACACCGTTATCAAACATAATCGCAGACGACACTGCATGTACGTACACCAGAAACCTGACCACCACCGCAAAAAGTACATTTGCCCAGATCTGAGTATTGCAAGTTGAAACGATCGCGGCGATTCAAAACCGACCAAAAAAAAGAAAAAAATTTTAGACGCTGAACTTTCACGTAGAGGCATTCATATAGCCAATCTACGGGGAACAGGGATGAATGCAAGAACGTATATCTCCACACACTACGAATGACACCTCTCAGGAATTGCGGGTAACACACACCGGGGCCTTGCAATTTCATTAAGAAAGGATGCCCAAAATGAAGCAGTTTACAATAAAAAGTATACCGACGCGATTTCAGCTACCCTTGAGGTTGGCATCGGAAGAGACAAGCCAACTCCTCTGTACATAGTAAATTCACACCCAACAGCTGTACTTAGAAAGCAATCAGATCCTTCACAAACGTATTAAGCTTGATTAGACGAAAAACAAGGAAAGGTGCGCTGCAAATACGGCACTTCAACGCCCATATTGGTCGAGGTCGAAGTATCCAACGCAAAGGTTTGATGCAACACACGCTTCAGCATGAAGATTCCAACTACAACGGCGAACTATTAATGAATATTGCCAACAGGGAAACACTTCAAATAGAATACAATAAAATAATGTGGGGACTGCCAAGATCAAATATCATAGAACCGTAAACAAAAAGGAGAAAAAAAACCAAACACAAAAACAATGACAAGGTATGAATGAAACAACGGTTGAGACCAAGTATGTCAATCATAAACAATGCAACTGTGCCGCGCTGAATAGAAATTCTACCAAACCAAAATACCAGGACTGTATAACAAAAAACTAGCAAATATAGTAATCACCCCAACGAATGAAAACATCGAAGTACCCTGGAACATTCTAACGGAGATAACTCTGACTCTTCAGACAATTTACTCACCGATTAGCCCTTCCTAACCTACAGAAGGCCAAATTCCTACAAAGCAAGCAACCAAATAAGTCCAATATGCAAAATCACGTAAAAGAAAGCCAGACAACACTCCAAAAGGTTAAATATCAGAACAAGAAACAGGCAAACAACGACTTGATAAACCTGCCTCACCGGACTAGGGGAAAAAAAATCACCCCGCAAAACACATGCAAACGCTCAACACATTCCACAGGAAAAAAAAAGCAACATACAAAACTGAAAAACAGGGTACCGATATTCAAACGGGAGAAAAGAAAAAAAAGGTCCGAGGGCCTTCATATACCAACTGTTAATAAAACAAACCTGATAATCGAAGGAAAGACCGACCACGAAAGAAACAAAGGAAATCATCATCACTCCCGGTGGAATTATCATTTTCGGACGACCTTATACTCATTACAGATGAGCTGGAAGAACTAAACGCATCAAATACCACATTATTGCGGCTCAGAAGAAATGAACGAGTTGAGTCATGATTTGATTGGCCAAGCTAGGAAAAAGGAAATCAGGAACTGCGGACATAAGAAAATGCATCAAATCCTAATCGGTAAAACCGCAACAAAACCCGTCAAGAACCCTAGGATGTGCTACCTAGCACACGGTAAACTACACCACGCATGCACGCAGCAATGCAGTACAAGGCCAAATCTAAGAAGGTCGAGCGACCTACTTACAAATGGAACGACAACCATGAAATACGAGTACTTCGACATGGGAATCAAGTTTTGGACGGACACAGCTGGAGACATTATCGTACCTTGTATGATATATGGCTTAAAAGTATCAGCACTCACAAAGGCGAACCAATCAAGACCGAGAAGATATGAACGAGTTATTAGAGAGACTCGATCAACAAACCGAGACAGAGAAAATGCATCAAATCTTAGACGGGAAAACATAACAAAACGCATCAAGAACCACAGGATGTGCTGCTACCTGGTACACATTTTCAGACGCTCTGAACCACACCTGTTTCATGCAGCAATGCAGTACAGGGCCAAATCTAAGAAGGTCAGACGATCTATTTAGATTTACTCATGGAATGACAATCTAAAACAGGACATGAAATACTTCGACAAGGATATCCAGTTTTGGAGGGACACGGCTGGAGACGGAAATACGATCAAGTAAGCGGCTAGTGATATCTACAAAAAAAAAAACAGAAACTGATATCAGCGAGAACTCAGAAGACGACCAAGAAAACAACAACACGGAACATAGCGAAGCCTCGACATAGAAAAAACCCCACCTAAAGATGCATCGGTGAAGCTAGACCTGGATCAACATGCCGGCGACGACGTGAAAAGATGCCCTCCTATAGACAAATATCACCCTTCTCTCCACTAGTCCAATGCTTACTTAAGGCTGCATAGTCGGTAGGCTCGTAATCCTTTCCTATCCTATGGGCACGTCTTCCCTACCATTACAGCGCCCCCCGGTCTACTTCTTGATATGCAATGGCCTATGTAGCACCATGAATCATGACGCTTCAAGGGCTAGTGCAAATCTAGGGGTTCATTCGATTAATCGAGTCTGGTCAAACCACGCTGGGATCGGTGCAATTCATTTCATTTCATTCATTTCATTAAAACGTTTTATGTACTGGATGCTCATCCCGCCTTTTCCCTCGGGAGCATGTACGGTTTACGTACATTCCGTCAGGCTGCAAACGCAGCAACCTACTTTTCTCTTTGGTATTTAAAACAATGTTTAATATGATTTTAAGTTAGTTGACGAATTACATACTTACGCGAACACCGCGGATTAGCATCCAACCCACTTTTACTTTGTTGTGATCGGTACTCTAATAAACCTTTAGTGTTACCGAATCTGTGTGTGTTTACATCAACTCGCCTAACTCCAAGTACTGACTTACCACTTCTTACTTAAAGCTACAAGTGTAAGGTACCAACTACTACGGGACCTTACAGCTGGAAATATTATTTATCCTGCAAATATGAAAATTCGTGGAAAATCAAATTAATGATCTACTGAATATAAGATTGACTTAAGTTTAATCTATATATTAGTACGTGAAGCGAAAACTTTGGATCCCTTTTTACAAAAATTGGGCGGACGGAGGAGTATGAAATTTCGCACACTTATAGTTTACTAGATTTTGCCAGCGGCTTCGCCCGCGTGGAAGTCGGAAAATATCCCAGGGGATAGTACTACCGGGATAAAAAGTAGCCTATGTGTTAATCCAGGTTATAAACTAACTGTGTTCCAAATTTCATCCAAGTCCGTTCAGTAGTTTTTGCGTGAAAGAGTAACAAACATCCACACATCCATACATACAAACTTTCGCATTTATAATATTAGTAGGATACAGAGAAGAAGTGACGAATGCTAATATTTTTTTAAAATTATGCATAAAAATACATTATTTTCAATAAATAACACGTTACACATACTACTATTATCATTACGGTGTATTTAATACACACATGCATAGATATTCTTTTGTTTATGGTCTTGTTTATGGTCTGTCTTTAATATTTTGTGTCTATAGTCTTACTGAATGTCAAGTACATATCACCATAGGTAGTAAATTAATTTTATAGATATAATTATAACCTGTTTCATTTTTTAAATCTATGATCATGTCGAGAATATTTGTCTTTAATATTATTTGTTTATAGTGTTACTGAATGTCAAATAGAACCATATTATTATTTATTATTATATATATTTTTTCATTTAATAATGTATTTCTATTCAAATGAAGTACGGTCGAATTTCCACCAATGGGCGATCACTAGTATTACATAAATCTTCCAGAATAAATCCTCTAACTGATAGTTAAGGCGGTTATCACACTGCACCGGATCTTTTATGCGGTGTCAATGTATTCTGCGCTGCGGTTTTTGTATACAAATCTAGAGTCTAGTAGAGTCAAAGTTAAAAACCACAGCACCAGACACAAGAGGGGTAATTGCGTAACTTGCTATCATTAGGAAACGGTTTCATTTTGATAGGTTAACAATGTTCATACCGAAAAATGACGCAATGGATTAGAAATAATCTTCAAGACGATTCAGATTCCGATTGATAGTGCGTTAGGCAATGTAATATATATTATATCGGACCTAATAATATCGCGGCGGGATTTTTTTTCCCACTGGGTTTTCAACGCACTGCTTAGCACCGAGAATTCAAAATAGACAGTGTGCGTTGGATTCTCAATGCTTGCTTCAACACCGATTGTTAAACCATTGCGCGATAAATTCCTGCCTCGATATTTTACGATCATGTGAACGTCGATTTAAACTGCATCAAAAACCGTTTAAAAGAGCAACTCAGTCACACAGACACGAAAAGCTACTTTTATTTCATCATCATCATCATTTCAGCCGAAAGATGTCCACTGCTGGAGATTGGCGTCCCCCAAGCTGCGCCACTTCGACCGGTTTTGTGTTTCCCTACTTTTATTATGACTATCTAATGTCCTGGATTTTATGTCTCTATAGATGCCTATTATGTAACTAACTCTTACCTTCCAGGTATACCTCCAACTAAAAGCGATAATAGTAAAGTTAATAATGGCGTACCCCCAACACACTCTATGGATGATGATGAGCGTCATCAAGTCCAGCTATGCACAACGTATCAAGCGCTGTGCCGACGTGTTCGCGGACCCGAGGCTGAAGGAACCACGTATGCTGAAACTCATCGGTGACTTCACACAACTCGCTGAGAAGTTGATCGAGCTGTGTAATAAACCTATTGCTGGAACCTCTTCGGTAAGTTGTAATTAAATTAAATATTCTATTAGAACAATAAATCGGTTTATGAAAGAGATTGTACACAGTCAGCGTCAAAAATATCGTTTCAAAATGATCTCGACAACTAAGAAAATTAAACTTTATCTCAAATGAAATGAATTGCACCGATCCCAGCGTGGTTTGACCAGACTCGATTAATCGAATGAACCCCGAAATTTGCACTAGCCCCTGAAGCCTCATGATTCATGGTGCTACATAGGCCATTGCATATCAAGAAGTAGACCGGGGGGCGCTGTAATGGTAGGGAAGACGTGCCCATAGGATATGAAAGGATTACAAGCCTACCGACTATGCAGCCTAAGAAAATTAAACTTTGCCGCAAGTGGATAAAGTACTTGTCAGAATGACAGGTTGTGTAATGTCTTCATTTTGAAACATTCCTTGTGTCACTGAGTGAATATTTAATTTTCTTAGTTGTTTAGATAATTTTGAACAGTCTCTAGTCTGTTGGTATATTAGGGAAGTGACTTTCGACTAAACTTTTTAGGAAAACAAGGTTTGCAGAATTTAACCTTATTATTATTATTTCAACAGTCAGGGCATGCTTCGTTTGTCCTTCCTGATAAGAGAGTTACCACCCAGGGCGGCAAAACATGATAAAGCAATCTAGATATAAATCGATCGACCTAAGTAATTAATACAATTATAAATGAGATATGTTGATAAGATAGATAAGATTGGATTGAGTAGATGGGTTAGGAGCTCCTAAGTGTACTGAGTCAACGTACAAATTCCTAAACCACAACACAACCCGGATTGAGGTTTGAGAAATGATTTAATTGTTGTTAATGTACTAAAAAGTACAATTATTAAAATTTGTTTGTTGACGCAGTATATTTTTTTTTTTTTGATCGGAAATCATCAAATGACTTCTCCCGCTCTGGACGGAGCGGAAGGGCGTGTCAGACTTTACTGAATAAAACTCACCCGTGTTCCTTCAGTTGCCCATGTGCCAGGGTTTTTTTTTTTTTTTTTCAGGATGGGAAATCATCAAATGACTTCTCCCGCTCTGGGCGGAGCGGGAGGGCGTGTCAGACTTTTACTGACTAAAACCCACCCGTGTTCCATCAGTTGCCCATGTGCCAGGGTCACGGTATCTCTTTCGAACAATCACGCGACCCCGGCAGGCATCGGTCCTAGTAGACCCCTACACCGCTGCTGACATCTCTTTGAGGCGCGCGTGGAACACTGCGCGCCGTCGACCCGAGCCTGGTCCTTACCGGGCGGCGAGCTACCCATTGCTCGCCACCCGCAAGCTCGCGCCTACGGTGGCCGGGAGTCCGCTATTGACTCCCGACGCCCGGGGCGTCTCCTCCTGCGGCGGCTAGGGACGTGAGGGCGCAGAGACTGCCACTCCCTCACGCGCCCCGCCTCCTCCTTCGCGAGCATTACTGCTTCGCAGAAGGAGGTGACGGCTTCCCATTCCCTCTCGCTCCGTACCATGGCTCGCACCAGGGCCGGACGCGAGAGGTCGCCGCCGCCGATCGCCTCCACGAGGACACGGCGGTGCTCCGCCCCGGCAGGGCACACCTCCACCGTATGCTCCACCGTGTCCTCCAGACGATCCTCGCAATGGAAACACCCGGACGTATCCTCCCGCTTTATCCTGAACAGGAACCCACCGAAGCACCCATGCCCGGTGAGAACCTGCGTCAGGCGGAAGCTGAGGACGCCGTGACGCCTCTCTATCCACTCCTCAAAGAGGGGACTTACCGCCGCAATTGTGGCGTGCCCAATGTGCCAGGGTCACGGTATCTCTTTCGAACAATCTCGCGACCTCGGCAGGCATCGGTCCTAGCAGACCCCTTCAGTGTTGCTGGCATCTCTTTGAGGTGCGCGTGGAACACTACGTGCCGTCGAGACTCAGTATACTTAGGAGCCATCGATGTAGACTTAGGTATTTCTCAGTTTAATCGTGTTGTTTATATAAAGTTCCCAAACACGCTAATGAGTACATACCTCCTTATGTTGATCTATGACGAAACCAAGTTGTCGGAATGTCCATACTGTTTGGATTACCATGATGGTGTCAAATCAAACTGCAAATATTAATATACCTTATTTATGTATCATGCGTAATACGTGGTAATATATTAACGCCTTCTGTTAAGTTTAGGACATAAAATGTTTAAATGATTTCCTACAAAATTTGTGTTGCACCTAACCTCGGTCCAGCAAATATATCACGACGATTCGGACTACTTTGAAGAGTTACATTCGATATATAATGCTCGCTCAAACAAACCCTTGGGTTCCCCACCTTACAAAGCACGGACCGTACCCATTCACCATGCTTTGCTTGCTTTTTAGTTTGCAACACAAACTGAAATGAGAATATGCCTAAACACGCTCGTCTCTTTGGATCATAATCATCATAATTTCAAGCGTAAGACGTTCACTGCTGGACATAGGCCTCCCCCAATTTAGGGGGGTTCGCTATAAACGCCACGCTTAGCAGGTGGGTTGTCTATCCTAGTATGGTGGTAAAATACATAGAGAGCGAATTCTCTAGAAGACACCCACTCGTAGAAATAGGATGGTGCTAAAATGTTCCGCGTGGAGCCGGACATAAAGAATTACGTCCGGCTCCACGCGGAACATTTTTTATATTTCCGCATTTCTCCTGGGGTGTCATCACACTAATACCTACCAAAATCTCATTCATTTTCAACGGATGACGTGACTACAGACCATCTATTTCAATTCTACATCTTCATTTCTCTCTTCACAGACCACAACAGTATCGACTTTAGTCAGATCTTTACCCAGGCTCCTGGCCGCCGATAACTTCAGCCATGTAATGATGCCTTTCCAAGAGTTCTGTAAGATTGTACTGCCGTCCAAGGCGGCGCGGCAAGAGCGAATAGATTTCAACATACCCACTGAACCACCGGTGTATATCGCTGGCATTGAAGAGAATATAAGTATACTGCCGTCTTTGCAGAAGCCTAGGAAGGTTACTTTGAAAGGTAATATTATGTTTTATAAATAATGAATGTAATGCTTCCAAAATTTGACTACATTTCACGCCCATCTGAAGGCAACCAATACATAAATTGCCAGTTGTCAAGGTTCTTAGAGCCAAAATTATTAATGTTTCTAAATAAGATCCATGTTTCTTTAACCTATTAAACCGTATGTAATACAGGCAAGCCAAATGTTGCATAATATGATACCAGAACTAAGGATTGTAATGTTATGGAAACTTACAGCAGAAAACCTAATAAAATTCTGCTGGACTTGAGTATGGAATCTCACTCCCAAATATCATTATACCAATAAGGCACTTTACTATTATTATTTTTATTAGGTTCTGATGGCAAATCCTACATAATAATGCTGAAGCCCCGCGACGATCTTCGCAAGGACTACCGTCTGATGGAGTTCAACGGAGTCGTGAACCGATTCCTACAGGACGCGCCCGAGACCCGGCGCAGACGCCTGTACATACGTACCTACAGTGTACTGCCGCTGAACGAGGAGTGTGGGCTCATAGAGTGGGTGCCCCACCTGGTTGGACTGAGGCCGATATTAATGCACATTTATAAGCAGAAAGGTAAGAACTTATTAAACGTGGATATCTACATGTACTGCCAGGGTCGCGAGATTTGTTCGAAAAGGAAAACGTGGCCCTGGCACATGGGCAACTGAAGGAACACGGGTGGGTTTTAGTCAGTAAAAGTCTGACATGCCCTCCCGCTCCGCCCAAGAGCGGGAGACGTCATTTCACGATTTCCTACCAAAAAAGCAATGTACAGGTACACTAATAACAAAGGAGAGTTTATTTTGTAGGAAGTACTCTCTAAAACTACCCGTCATATATAAAAAAAAACTTTGCATTTATGAGCCCAATTTTCGAGGAAGTTTATCAGCTATTTAACATCATGCTATGATCCTTAAGAACCGAGCAAATGAAAAAAAAGTCGTAAAGAACGCTAAGTGTAACGAAGGGATATGACGCGACGGGTCGGGGGCTAAAATCTCACGCGAACGCAATCGCGGGCAGTAGCTAGTTAAATCATAAAATTGCGAGTCGAAATGACCAGCAAACGAAAATACCATTCTTTGACCAACTACGGCTACAACGATTTTGTCGTAAGAAATGAAAAGGAAGAGTTTTGAGAAAGATGAATTATGAGATATTTGGCTATATGACATGACATTACGCCTGTATTCAAGAGTAGGTAAAGATGCACCCATACCTATATGGCCAGTTATTTTATCAGTCCTCTGGTTTTTTCGGCTATTCACTAGATTTTTCCATATTTAACTATGGCCCCAAACCTACGTCTTCCGGTACGCGGTCGCCATTCCAGAATCTTTCGGCCTCTTCGGGCATCTGTCCTGCGAGTAATGTGCCCTGCCCACTGCCACTTTAGTTCGGCAATTCTTAGGGCTATGTCGGTTGGCTTGCTGGAAAACGTAGAGTTGGAAAGCCTCTCACAAGGTTGACCGTTGACCTTGTGAAGGTTGGATGTGAGAAGCATAAAACGAATCGAAGTGGTGGAGCTTGGGAGAGCCCTATGTCCAGCTGTGGGCAACTTTTGGGTGAAATGATAATGTCCTATGTATGATTTAGGTATTCACACAAGTAACCGCGAGTTGAAAGAGATGATGTGTGCGAACAAAGACCCGGTGGAAAAGAAGAGGCGTATTTACGAGCAACAACTACTGCCGCGTCACCCGCCTGTCTTCCAGGAGTGGTTCCGAAGAGTGTTCTCTGATCCTTATGGCTGGTAATTATGACACAATTTGCTTTAAAATATATAATATCTTCTACCGAAATAATCCCTGTTTAATTCAAGAGTTTGCCGTCATATTTTTACTTCTAAAACAAAGTCCCTTCTCGCTTCTGTACACTTCGATCTTTTACACGATGCGGATTTTAGTGCGGTTTTCATAAATAGATAGAGTGATTCAAGAGGTACGTTTATATGTATAATACGCAGGCGAAGCCGCTGGCACAAGCTAGTTCCAAATATCTGCAGGTAATTCAATAAATATTTGTTCCGCGTGGGAATCGAACAAAGAGAATATAACCACTAGAGAGCGTATAGGCCAATTTCTTCTAAGCACACGACTCACCACTGCGGGCCGGGGGACGAGGAAGAACGCGCGACTGCAATTGGTCAGTTCAAGGTCAAATTGCGTAGGTATGCCCATCGTAGGCCTGCTCTACTTCATTAAGGGAAAAGAGTCGGTATCGATAAAATGGATTTAAAATTGTGATAAATACTCAATTAAAATCAAAGAAATCATATTTAATAAAAATCAGCCACTAATAAAATGAAAGCTAGAGAATCCAAGAACAAAATTTACGCCACTATCATATTCGACGAAATGGCATTCAGAAGCGGGTTCGAATATCATCCCCAAGGCAGAAGGTGCTATGGCTACGTGAGTTTTGGCGCCAGTTTACAAACGGATTGTCAAGACGAAGCTAAAGAAGTCACAGTATGTGAATTGAATAAAATTTTCACTTATTTTAATTTTAATTTTCGATATAAACTTTCAGCTATTAAAAGTAACAGCACTCATTTTTACGATAAAAATACAAAGAGAAAGTAAGGGATAGATGCATTAGAATTGTCTAATGAAAGAGCGAGACTTTTCCAAAAGACATCAACGCGCGCGACTCAACCGTGTGCTCGTTCACCCAACCACCATTTTAAATAAACCCCTACGGTGGATCATAATATGATTAAATCAAAAGAATTTTTCGTACTGTTTACTTACTGAAGAAAAGTTATGCGATCCTTTTTGTAACTAGAAGTCTTGGAATGTTTCCCACACCACTTCACCCCGCATGAAGGCATTTTGATGCGTTATAATTACAGATGAAGTTACATTATTTCCATTAATTTAGCGTGCACAGAGGTCTAAAAACTGGTCACAACTAAAATGGTTACTAGAACCGTAGCCTATGCATAGGCGACAAAATACTAATAGTTTTCGAGCGTCGGGGCACTGTATGCGCAGTCAAGTGGTTATATAGTCTTTGGAATCGAACGACCTCTAGTGCAAAAGGAAATTGATTAGTCAATTCGCATAGCGAGACGTCCAATCGCCTTGTATAAACACGCTTTTATTAGCTTCATCTGTATGTTTATATTTCACTATATTTGTAACTGACTCCTTTGTTCTGGATTTTGACGCACTTCAAACGGTCAGATATAATTTAAACTTTGTAGACTTATCGAGGACTGATGACAATATAATAATTTCATAAATTTGCTATATTCCATATCCTTGACCAGGTTACCAGGATAGCAAACAAATAAATAAAATAAAAAACTCTTTTGTAGCTACCCGAACTAAAAAAATTAAAGTATATAAAAGTTAACAAAACTATGTGGGGTGTTTGATACCAATTAAAATACCTCAAAAAGTACCCAACGCTTTTTTTTCAATTATTATAATATCTACTTTGTAGTTTGGTTTTCTATGGAAGCATGTTTTTTATTTATTTAATTATTAATGTACACACAGTAAAATTCAAAGTGATAAGGATAAGGCATAGTTATTGAATTGAGTACAAAGGTACTGCTTATTTCTTTAGATATTTCTTCCAGCAGACCTGCGAAAGGAGAAAAGAAATGTAGCTATTGTCTACATTTCTTTTTCATTTCTTCTTTCGCAGGTGTGTGAAAACAAGAAGAGAAAATATGAAAATGCGAGTTTTAGTTTTTTCAACAATTATTTTTTAAATAGAAGAACATGTTTTTGGCGTTCTTTGAATTTATTTCGAGTGTATTCTTTTCTGCAGGTATCAGGCAAGATCTGCTTACATCAGGACCACTGCTGTTATGTCGATGGTTGGATACATTTTGGGTAAGTTTCGACGTAGATCTAGGCACATTTTATCAAAAATGCACACCGAAAATAAGATTGTTTGGTTACGCTTTCACACTAAAAATGAAATTTGGCACACAGAAAGACCAAGACTTTTCATACTGGAATGTAGACGAAGTCGCTGGTAACAGCATGTTTCAGATATCAGATTGCTAGTCATTATTCATAAGCCTTTTGTATGTCTATGACTCGATCTCCTCGGAAGCATGTAACTATTTACTTAGCCTTTTGTTTGTCTGTGACTCGATGTTCTCGTAACCATGTAACTGTTTAGTTTTCTTTGAAGTGTTAACCTTTCAACAAACCTTTAACGTTAACCAGGTCTAGGCGACCGACACGGCGAGAACATATCCTTCGACTCGACGAACGGCGACACGGTGCACGTGGACTTCAACTGTTTGTTCAACAAAGGAGAGGCGTTCGAATGGCCGGAGAGAGTGCCCTTCCGCCTCACACATAACATGGAAGCAGCTATGGGACCGCTCAGACACGAGGGCATGTTTAGGTAAGGAGTATTTGAAGCCAGTACGGGTTAACACAGCAGAATGCTTGAGCATGTTCTTTGCTGTTTTTGAGTGAAAATGCTACCGGTTATGGCGGGAACACGGGCATGCAAAAGCATTCTTCCGCGAACCCGCCGCGGATGTCCGTCGCTGGACCCTCTGGCCCAGAGGGTCCAGCGGCTCTGGGGGTTGCGATTACGGCGTGCCAGAACACAAAACACGCCGTGACCACCCCGGGGATCATTTAGCACATGTGCCAGACGATCCCGTGAATGTTACCCTTGGTCCCCCTGCGACGGGTCAGGATAGTGACACCGCCACCTATCACTTTTCGTCGCCCAACCCTCAGCCGCGATGCCTCCCATACGAAATCGCGGCCTGCCTCAGTTGCGATGTCACCCATACGACCAATACGACACCGCAACCTACTTGTTGGCCGCTGTCGTCGGCTTGTTGCTGGACATATGCTTCCCCCAAGCAGTGCATCTTCGACCGATTCTGTACTTCCCGTATCCAGCGGATTCCTGCGGTCTTCACCAAGTCATCGGTCCATCTTGTGGGAAGCTTTCCAAAGTTACCTCTTCCAGTAGGCGGTCACCACTCCAGAACCTTCCGACCCCATCGGCCGTCTGTTCTGCGAGCGGAATGTGTCCAGCCCACTGCTACTTAACCTTTTCGACGCCCATCTATATAATACGCGATGTGTCCTCCAGCGCCACACTGCAAATGTATAACGTATCTATAGTAAAACGTAGGGATGGGATTAATGTCCTATAGACAAATAATATTGTAAGTTGAAATTAATGTTTATCCACCAATTTACGAAGCTAAATATAGCGAGGTCTTCATCGTGTCCCATCACTGGCTTACTTTATATCAAGTACTTGGCGTTGGGGGCATTAAATTATTTTCTGGCGTTTTTGTTTCTCTTGAATATAAAACAAACAAGAACTTATTATGCGTGAAAAAGTTAAAAATATGGCTTATTTATAACAGGGAAATTTTCCATAAAAACAAAATAAAAGGTCTTGTAAAAGTCGTACATTTATTTTATACTATTATTACTTCTAATCAAGTAGTGGCGCTGAGGGCACGAAAATCTCGAATTTGTATACAAGTGATTGGCGTTCAAAAGGTTAAGTTTGGCAATTCTCCGTGCTACTTTGGTTACCTTGGTCCTCTTACGGATCTCTTCATTCGATCGCGTAGAGGAGTTTTCCCAAGCATAGTCTTCTCCACTTCCCTTTGGGTGACTTTCAGTCTTCTTATAAGGCCCATTGTGAGCGACCACATTTCGGTGCCATATGTCATCATGTCGTTCGAGTTTTGGTCCCTAAAAATTGAGGAACAACAGACGCCGCTCGCACCTGGCAAGGCGTAGTATGAACCATTCTTAACCGATTGAATGCCGTAATTACAGTAACAATTAAAAAGCCATTGTGTCTAGCGTTCACTACAAAATCATTTTCCACTTGAAATGTCAATTGGCGGTAAAGGTTTAATATGAAGTACCTAGAGCCGAATAGCAGTTTTCAGTATCTCAAACGATTATAACAAATCGATTGTTTGAATACTCATTGCGCGTTAACCAATAACAAGTACCTACATGACTTGAAAATTCGATTGTCAATCAAACCTTTATGTAGTTTTTACCTTCCAACCTTTTTGTTATAACGATACAACGAAAAAACGTAATGATGTAAGCTTTTCTGTAGTTTGTGACTAGCTAAAGGGATACATTATTATTTGTATAATACAATAAGATGTTTTTCTTAGTACGACGAGACCTTGGTAACAGTACCACGGCTACAGGTCAAGCTATACATTTCCAGTATAAGCTGACTTCTCACTGTACGAAAAGCCTATACAACGCGAGGTCAGCTAAAACTGGAAATGTATAACTTGATGTGTAGCCGTGTGTACTATGTAGAATCGTGGCGACAAAAATGTGACAACTATAATTTATCAACTAATTGCACCTTTTTAAATAACAATCTAGATAACGAAGTGTTTTTGTTGTTAGTATTGTGAGTCTTATCGATAGTGATGTATTATCTTTTAATATAACAGTGTAGTTTAATAATGGATAAACCTATATGATTATTTTTTATTATTAGGCGTAATTTATCTTCAAATTCACGGTCATGTTAAATTATTTCATTCATAATTATCTTCGTAAGGCAAGATCTGACTAAGATCCTGCTAATATTATAAATGTAAGATTTTTCAGGATGTATGGATGTTTGTTACTCCTTCACGCTAGACCTACTGACCGGATTTGCATGATTGGCACATCGTTTATAACCAGAATTGACAAATTGGGTACTTTTCATCCGGGTAGTACGTTCCCGCAGGATAGTTTCCGACCTCCACGCGGGCGAATCGTCAAGGAAAAGCTAGTAATTTTGTCAAAACGTGGCGGGGTATTTTCGTACACTGGATCTTCATCGCACTGCCTTTTTTTTTTTTTTTTTCTGTCTGGATGAGAAATCATCAAATGACTTCTCCCGCTCTGGGCGGAGCGGGAGGGCATGTCAGACTTTTACTGACTAAAACCCACCCGTGTTCCTTCAATTGCCCATGTGCCAGGGTCACGGTATCTCTTTCGAACAATCACGCGACCCCGGCAGGCATCGGTCCTAGCAGACCCCTTCAGTTTTGCTGACATCTCATCGCACTGCCTAGCGCCGAGAGTTCAAAATCGAACAGTAAAATACACTGTTTGATTTTAGACGCGCTGAGATACACTTTCTTGGATTCTCATACCTCGATTCAAAACCAGCACGCGTAGCATGACCACCATAGAAAGAACTTTGTCTATTCTTGGTAGAATAGAGATAGAATTGTCATGCTACGCCAGCATAAAACGGTACAAATCTTTCTACAATCTTTAATTCTGTCTTTAATCTTTCTACAATCTGTAATTTTGTCTATTCTTCCGTCGGCAAAATTCATTTCTACGGTGGTCATGCTACGCGTGCTGGAGTTGAAACTCTTGGGCGCGAAAAAAAATCCGCTCCGATTTTATTACGTCCGTGTGACTTAGCCTTAATATCTGATCAACCTGGTATAAAACTCCCTTAATTTGTTGTAAACTGTAGTTGAACTGAAACATCATAATGACGCCAACTGATAATTTTTAAAAAATATCGAAAAGATTTTTTTTGATTGCCTATCTTTTATATTCAATGTGTTGTAATATAAAACAATAGTAAAAACTAGACGAGCAATATTTATAACTTAATCAAAAGCAATCAACACTGAAATACGTATTTCCAATGCGCAATGCACCATTGCTTTCTGTAACTTGTTTGCGAAATCGTGTTTATTTTTTCAAGAAAACGATTCGAAGAGTAAATTATTCATTCAGAAATCTATTAGTAAAAGCAGATATAAATAAATATAACTACTTATGTTTAAAGTAGTCACAATAGATATTTTTTTGATTTGTTGTCACAGTCATTGCATCTGAAAATTGTCGACACTATATAAATAAAATACAATGGTCATATAATTATGTAGTTCTCACGAGATTGCGCACACAACTATGTATATTACCTACGTTAATACGGAAGTCAAATAGGTTTTTAATATAGTTTTAATTTTATCGGAATTACCTTTTACAGTAGAAGTCTTTATCATTCATATCATATTTTCTGTATAGTAATAGTCCTACCATTACTGTACAGAAAATATTATTGCACAACTGTTTATCTTATTTTTAGACTAGCCCGTGTGCTCGCTGGTATTTTGTATACGGACTTGAATACAAATTTTCATCCCCCATTAAACCCCTTGGGCATGAATTTTCAAATATCTTGCCACAGTGCTCACTTTATTTTTATAAAAATCCGATAGTGTAAAATTTCATGTTTCTTCTTTTAAAATGTTTGGCTGTCATCGAAATGAATGATTTATGTAAGATTTTTATTAATTTAAACAGACAAACCTAAACCTCGGCTATCATTCGTCTATCTTTGATAGTCGGAACGGGTCGTCAGAAGCCCGGAAATTTGACCGCCAGTCCAAGAGGTATTGTAATACACAATAACTAGGTTGTGGAGGTCAGACAAGAAATTAATTGCTCCTTGCTACTGGTCAGCTGCGTCCGGTAAGACTGGAAGCTGAGTCCATCATGGTTGGTATACAGCTAGGTAGATCTGATAATGATGACTTCGTTAACTGCGTTGTACAAAACTGGATATAATTCCTTTTTTATTTTTTCAGTATCCACAAATAACGGTAGTGTTCTGGAACCATACAGATAAATATTTTCTAATAAATGTTTTCTTATTGAATGTCTTATTAAAAGTCTGTGGTGTTCCACTATAGGGCAAATGGCTCCCGTATTTCGTTCCATTTATGTCTATTCAAAGCTTCTGAGGACCAGCACCCCAATCGCGGAATATATTTTTTTTACAATCCGAAGGATTTTATAGGAAACTCTTTCTATTTCTTCAATGTTTAAAAGGCTTAGCTCAGTTAAGCTAAGATTTTTTAAATACCGCAATGAATGTTGTGGAATTATCAAAACGAATGGCATTGCCATTGTGTTTTACGCAATTCTTTAGAAGCCCAGCTTCCTCTCGATATGTATCCTAATAAAATATACGACGTGAATGTTTTTAATGTCAAAAGTATTTTTCTTGTTATGTATTTTCTGGTGAACAATAAAGTATATATAAATATACAAATAAGACAACAAAATTGTATTAATTTGCACAAATTCTTTAGGAAAAGTTGCGAGGCAGTGATGCGAGCTCTCCGGGCTCAAACCGCAGCGCTGATGTCTGTGATCGAACCGTTTGTGTACGATCCCCTTGTTTCGTGGGGTCGAGTCCGACCCGTGGACTGCGGTGAACGGACCAATGAGCAGGCGTTACAGCATTTACTGCATATCAAACAACGTTTGAATGGGATGGTAAGAGAGTTTTAATTGAATCTTTTAAGGGCTTTCAGCCGAATGTCTAAGAATCTGAGGCTTATTTAATAAATACGACAGGCGCCAATCTGTCAATTTTACCTGTTACCGTGAGTAAATAGCACATGACCTCACCACTTCGCTATTATCGTTTGTCCAACCATGCGCCGCAAATTAACAAAATTGACACATTTTCAATACAGGTGCTGTTATACAGGGAACACCCCGTAAAACAGCACCTGTATTGAAAATGCGTCAATTTTTTTAATTTTTGTCAAATATGTCGCATTGCCAGTTATATAATAAACGGGGATAAAAGTCAGATTTTTATTTTTTTATAAACTCTTGAATAATTTCTTCTGAGATGATGCTGCAAATGTCGAGTTCAGAAGCCAGCATGTATTAGTTTATAGTCACTATAAAGGGATGCAAATAATGTTTAGGCAAGCTCATAATGAAGTAATGCGGTCTATCATCGGTCTATATCTGTATGAAACTGTGGCAATTTTCAATAAAAAAAAATCGCTTCAATATTTTTTCGATTGACGCATAGCTAATTCGAGTACGTGGTCGAAATTAAAGACCACGTTTAATGTACCAGTGACGTGCATCTATTGTTTTCACTTGGGATAAACTTATTTATCTGTCATACAATTCGAAAATAATGCATTGTTTCTTTTAAATAGGTATACGAGACGGTTATTAACTGACTTTTAATTTATTTTCTTTATTTTTCCAAGGTGAGAACAAAGAACAAGCAGCTGTCGCTGTCCTTGTCTCCTGAAGGTCAAGTAGAACATCTCATAGTGGAGGCGACCAGCATTCACAATCTCTGCCAAATGTATATTGGATGGGGGCCTTTCTTGTAAAGAAACACTATAGCACGCGCGGCGACAAATCAAGCTATACATTTCCAGTATACGCTGACTTCTTATCGCACGAAAAATCTACACAATGAGAGTTCAACTAAAACTGGCAATGTATAGCTTGATATATAGCCGTGTGTACAATTTCCAGATGATGCATTGCACGTGCGCTCATAAAGCATTGCAATTTAAACCTTGTGTCAATTTATCTTGGTTGTGACTTGCAAAATCAATCAATAATGTGCCTCAATTAACTGTGATTACTTAGTAAAGACATAATAAGCTTTATATATTTTGTAAGATTACCTAAAATTTACTTAAGCTGAATGTTAGATACAGTCCCACCTTTTCTATTGTTAATAAACGTTAAATTTCTTACTTATTTTTGTTTCATTTGTCTTACCTCGCACGCCTTCTGACCATGTGGTTATTTTTGTACTGACACCGCATCAGCTCTGACGACAAATAAAAGAGCGATGTCACTATACCTAAAAAGGAAATACATAAAGAATGTGGGGGTAAATAATGTTTCAGTGACAGGAAGTTATACAACAAAATCAAAATAAACTGAATTAAATAGGTATTTTTGAAGTTTACTCAAAAATTTTCAAAGCAAATTTCATATAGGAAGACCGCGCGAGGTTCATCTAGAATTTTTTTTTCACAGCTAATGCAAATATCAATGAACATAGAAAAAATAAAACATACCTGACAGACGAACATAGAACTTCCTCCTTTATTGAAGTCCGATAAAATAGGAAGCCTTGGTGCTGTTTTACTTTTGTTATAATAACCTACATTATTATCATAAATGGACCTAAACTATTGAGATTGCTAAAAAAACAATGTGACGAACGTTACAATAGTACCAATAAACATAACTTAAATGTCCAGAAGAATTAGCACAAAGATAAAACAAGCATTGTTAGACTACATAAATTACGGAAACTAATTGGCGTATCAGCAGTACATCACGTTAACAATAGGAAACATCTAGAAATAATTACTGAAAAGAAAAAAAACCTTTCCAAAAAATTAAACAGACGCAACAAAAAACGGAAATAAAAAAAAAACACCTTTTATTCTTACCAAGCTCCTCAATTAATGCAAGTAATAATTGACCTTTATTCATTTGTAACACTTATAAATTATATTTTTAAATATTAGTACTGAAACGTATAAAAACATTTAAAAATATAAAAAAATAGTAGCCCACCGGTATCGGGAACAGGGTCCAAGCTACCGGTCAGGGCTCCAGAGAGAGGAACCTCCTGAAAATGCGAGCCGTGTCCAGAAGTACCGCTTTCTGAATCAAGCCCTTGACCCAGCTGCCTAACGAGAGCCTCTTTAGATGTTGGTCGAGGCTCTTGGCTATCAAGCCATTGGCAGTGACGACTATCGGCACAATAATCGCTGAGTCCACATCCCACATGTCGACAACCTCGCGAGCTAGGTAAGTCAAGATACTTGATCTGTTTATCTTTCTCAGCTTTCACGAGGTTCTCGTCATGTGGGACCGTTATGTCAACAATCATTGTGCGCCGCTCTACTCGATCCACCACCACTATATCAGGCTTATTTGCGACAATAGTCCTGTCAGTGATGATGGATCTATCCCAGTTCAATGTGATATTTCCATTTTCGAGAACTGGATCCGGCACATACCTGTAGTACGGCACGTCCGATTCCACAAGGCTGTATTTAAGAGCAAGTTGCTGATGGATAATCTTGGCTACTAGGTTGTGTCTATGCAAGTATTCTTCGTTAGCTAGAGGAGAACACCCGGATATTATGTGCCTAATTGATTCCCCTGGACGGTGGCATGCCCGACAGATGTCAACCGTGCCGTCTTTCACAATAAATCTCCGGTAATTGTTCGTCATCATAACTTCGTCCATAATTGCACAGACAAAACCTTCGGTTTCCCCAAAGAGGTCACCGAAACGCAGCCAGGCTACGGACGCTAGTATATCTACATCGAGTCCATGTAAAGCCAAAGCCGCCACCAGTGCCCTATTTTTGTTATGCATGGGCAAACGAGGTTAGCGCTGCCCACGCACAATGGTCCACTCAAAGGACTAAGTGCGGAAACAAAAACCCCATAACATAGAACATAGAACAAGGTAAGCGTGGTCTAAGTTCGGGAGTAATGAACCGATATTCCCGAATCGCACACTCCAAAGCGCTCCTCAATTCATCATTGCAATGGTTACTTACGTTTGTAGCCCTGTCATCCCATCCCTCGCCAGCATAAGTTGTGGTAGGCTGCGCTGGTACTGCAGCAGTCTGCGGCGTGGGGCGATAACATGGCTACTCCGCATTTCATTACGCAAGCGATCAAGTACAGTGTCATCCAACATACGATGACGTTGGATGACCTGCACCTGATCTGACAGTCGTTGTGCCGAAACGTTGACAGCTGGCTCAAGTACCTGAAAGAGAGAGAGCATCCGAACACGGTACGCGGTCAGATTGTTTCCCCCCTCTGTAGCCCCATAGTATGAGCGAATGACATTTTCATTGATGGATTGTGTCCATCTCATGCGCTGCACACTTCCGCCGGGAGCTGGGACCCTATCAGAGGCCGGTGGGCCTCGAGGTCCTAAGCCGTCCGGCGGCCGGCGTCCTCCCCGTCGTCGAGCAGGTGGTGGCGTCGTGGGCGGAGAGAAATACTCGTCACTCGAGCTCGACGCAACTGCCACGGCCGGTATCTTCACAACGCCCGAAGTGGGGCTGTGTGTGTGTATGTGTGTGCGGTGGCGAAGCGGAGCTGAGCGACGAGTCCGGAGGTGGTGGGCGTGCGCGACGAGCCGCTGATCTTGTGAACATTTCCAAGTACATATATTATTAACGTTGCGTTGCGTTGCGTTGCGTTACGTTTTTAACGTTGAGTTGTTGTTTTTCGTGTTGTTTAATCTATGAGGTGGTCGGGTACTTAACTGGACTTGCCTGTGGCTACCTTAATGAATTAAGATCTCCAGCCAAGCCTTAAAAACTTAAAACTAGAGCGTCTACTCGCTAAGGGCACCATCTGTGGCGTACGGACCTCAGCTTAGGGGATCGCTGGTAGAGGGCAGTAAGGGACGGGCTGGATCGGAATGATCAAGCTGCCATTATTTTACTTGGCGCTTATGTTTGCTTTTCAGTATCTTTTTTCGTCGGTTTAATTTTATGTAAATTTTTTTTTTTTGAATTTATGTGTCGAATGATTCTGTTCTATAATGTGTAATGGGACTAACTTCGATGTGAACCATCTATATCTATACTTATAATAAAACTGTAGAGAGGTCAATTCTGTACATTGAAAATACATTCAAAATGAATATTGGAGGATGAATGGTGATCGATACTGATGCCAAAAATGCAATCAGTAAATTTTTTGTCTGTCTGTCTGTCTGTCCGTCTGTCTGTATGTGCACGCTTGGGTCAAAAACTACTGAAGGGATTTTAATCAAACTTGGTACGATTGTAGTCCATATTCCTGGGCAGGTTATAGGCTATAGAACATAACGCTAAGATACATAGGAGCCGAGCAGTGATGATAAGTTTGAAGCAAGTCGGATGAAAATGCGCTTTCGGGCTCTTATCCTCGCAAAATTAACCTGGATTAACACATAGGCTACTTTTTATCCCGACTACCACGCGGGCGAAGCCGCTGGCAAAAGCTAGTTTCCAATAAAAAAAGAATTATCGAAGTCGAACGACTGAAAAAAAAGTTAAGCTATGTACAGACGCCAGCACATATAGCTACTACAATCTGTAAAATTTCTTTAATAGGTTTTCAACTTTACTGCTAACGTATTAGGTTCAAGATTGATTGGGAATATTTGACAGTTTCGGGTAGCCTCATGTGCTGGCGTCTGTAAATAAAAAAAAGTGTATACGCGTCGACTTGAGAACCTCCTTTTTTAGTCGGTTCAAAATACATTATGCATTCTTTTCACACTGTCAAATCCAAACAAACTCAAATAAACCTGTATGAACTCATTCGTAAATTCTTGAAAATTATGGATATTATCGCATTACACCATAACTACTGAATCCCTATAACTGCTACTACACATTTAAATTTAAACCCATTTTCAGCGCAAATACATAAATAAATACAGTCATGTTTCTTGCTTAAACCTACTTTCGAGTTGAGTAATGAGTTTTCTAACGGCAGATAGGTAAATCACTCGGCAGGTGCGACATGTAAAGAGTATTGTTCATTGCCTATTGTAGTACATTCTCGGTCGATTGAATGTCTGTCGATGACTTTTTCTTTGCGTGTAGCTAAATGAATGACTTTTTTTTATTTCGCGGCCACTGCAACCTTGTTTTATTTCCTAGGTCGTTATGATTGGGATTATCATTTATTTATTACTACTATTATTTTATGATCACGGCTATAAACTTATACATCTTATCGGCTCACGGTACAAGAATCTAGTAAAATTTAGATTAAATCTAAGGAAAGATATTAAATAGAGTATCTTAAATATCTGTACACTGGTTATTTTTACTGTTCTTTTGATATCCATTGTTTCAATAAATGTAAATATCAGGAATTAATCATACCGGAATGTTTCCGCGTGAGGGGAGATCACGTTTTATTTAAAGCATTGTTGTCTATGTAATATGTTTGTCTGGTTTCACATGTAAGAAAAATAATTGCCATTCTAAATTAGAATGACTAATTGTAAATATGCAGATTTTAACGTCATCACACATTTGAAGCCTCCAAAAAGTACGAGCAAATTACCTATCGTCTATTAATATCTTTCACAGACGACACGGTACCCATAGCTATCAGATTATGCGATGTGCAGATAGATTATGAAGGTGTTGTGTCGAGACTTCCTTTCGACCATCTTCAGATAAGTAGGTAGTTATTACGAGATGGCTAGTAATATAGGTCCTGTGAGGACCCAAGCAGCGAAATATTTTCGCTATACATTTATAGAGTAGGCACGTATTTGTGCGAAGCAATCTAATCGCTGATAGCTGAACGGATGATAAATATTCGAGCTCGTTCATTGTGAATTCTTCACGCGTTTTGGGTGACCCTTCCCTCTAGGATTGTCCTCAACGCTTTGTGGATCATTTATTTTTGTCAACCTTTATAACATCTCAATACCGATACATAAATAAAATATTTTCGAGACGTCGCAGATTTTTTGGCTTTGAAAGAGGCAACATATTTGGTGAGGTATAAATATCTAAGATACATTAATCATGTATTATGTACGGGCGGTAATAATGTAGCTTTATGCACACAGATGAGCCTATTGTAAGCCTTCCACCAAAACGAAAAGCAGTGTTATCTTTACCTACTCTTGGGCGATTACATTAAAAAATATATGAAAGGCTGACCGATTATTTTAAAAGGGAAATAAGAAGGGATAGTAGATAGGTCCACATCAAACAACTCTTTGTATTAGCTTCATGTTTTATGGAAACATTTTACCTCGGTCCGGTCGACCTAGTATCGTTTAGCGCTGCGCGTGTAGGTAGCTCGGTTGACAGGCAATATCCGGATGATCCATTGTTCACCTCATTGCGGATTCTGAACGGCGATGCGGTCTGGCCTCTCTCATTCAGCTCTTGCTTCAGTACCGAGGAAATAAGAAAAACTGCAAATAAGAGAAACGCATTTTAGATTGAGCCGGATAGAATAACAGAGTTAAAATCCATTTGTAGAGAATTTCTTTATCTTGTAAACTGATCGTGGTCCGATCATGCGAATGTGGACCCTTTTTTTGCAGCTATTCGATAAAAACTATTTGTGGGTTGCGTGACGCAAATATTGGTTCGTTATATTCCCTCGGAGAGATGGAAATCATGATGCTTGTTTGCCCTTTTGGGATAAGTAGGTAGACATGTTTGAATTTCATTATGTCAGCTTGGAACTGCCGGTGTAAAAATGACAACCGTAATCCCGCATGTCAGAAAGGTCACTCGTGCCGATCCAGTTTATTGAGACTTAAGACTTATCTACCTATAAATTTTTGTTTACCTATTTCTTGACAAATCTTATTTTTCCTCGTGTTTACATCGTGAAATCATGTCTTCAAAAGCTAAGTAGAGACATTTTCAGGTTGTGGGAGCCCTACTTCATTTAGCCAGTTTAGCTGAGCTTGAAAATGGCGACAATAATATTGTGTGTTTCATTTTCTCTCCTGCCTGTTACAGTAACTTGTGGGTATCACATGGACATAGGATCACCAGCTATGTACCTACATGCAATCATATTGTAGGGAGCTACATGCACAAGAATTGTCTTATATTTTATGTTGACTCACTTGTATGCAGGTGCTAGCTACCTGAATCGGGATCGATGCAGGAGCTTTAATTAAATCAAAGTGCAGGTGGTACAGACTGCAATTAAAGTAGGTGTGCACTGTTCGGAGTTTCAGAGGAGATTTATGGATGAAAATTTGCTCAACTTAAAGATCTATACAAGATGTTCCTTTTGATATTTGATAACTCTAGGGTATTAATAAGAGTATGCCAAAGAATCAACTGTCATATGACTACATTTTTTATACCTATAAAATAATTCGACTTTACGAATTATTATTTACTAGCTTTTGGCCGCGTTAATTTCGGGGTAACACGGTTCCCCTTTCCTGATTTAGAACACAGAAGAGAACTCGGAACAGAATGTTTTTTTTAATACGCTACTGTAGACGATATTACACTCGAGAGCAATGAATCCGGGTCACTTAAAGAATGTTAAAAATCTCGGAAACTAAAAATGATAGGTTAATGCAATAAATTGTATTTAATAGACAATGTAATACTCCTTAAATGAAAGTAAAAAAAATATGAGTCACCATACATTTTATTAACACAAAATTACATAAAGAAAAAAACTGCTGATCTCTCCTTAAAACAAAAATAGGAAACATGAAATTTTTGAACTTTATTACGATTTTCTTGAATTTTAATACTTCGTATTGCCTCCTCGTGCTTCCATTACTGCGTTTACGCGGTTTGGCATGCTGTACACCAAGTTCCTTATACGATTTTGGGGAATATTCTCCCATTCCTCTGTGAGAGCAATTTTGAGCTCACGAAGCGTGATTGGGGGAGGGTTTCGTTGTTTTACGCATCTGCCTAGCTCGTCCCAAGCATGCTCGATCGGGTTGATATCCGGGCTGCGCGCTGGCCACTCCATACGAGTAATGTTCATCTCTTGAAGGTAGTCATTCACAATCCTACCTGTATGAGGTCGGGCATTGTCATGCATAAATATAGCATCCTCACCTAAATTGACCATAAATGGACCAACGTGATCATTGAGGATTTCTTCCACATATCTTACGCTAGTTAAAGAGCCGTTTTCTATGATCACCAGCTCTGTGCGACTTTCAGAAGAAATTCCGGCCCACACAAGTACAGACCCACCACCGTAGGCTACTTTTTCTTCGATGCATGCTTGCTTGAATCTTTCCCCTGGTCTTCGATACACTCTGTGTCTTCCATCGTGCTTGTAGAGCATAAATTTTGATTCGTCGGAGAACATAACTTTTGACCAATCTTCAATACTCCAATTTACGTGGCTCTGGGCATATCTTAGTCTTGAAATACGATGCCCACGCTCCAGTTTAGGGCCGTTTGCAGGTCTAAGGGGTTTTAAGTTAGATTCAGCAAGCCGACGTCTTACTGTCCATGCACTTGGGTTACTTCCTCCGAGGCGTCGAAACTGATTTGTGAGTTCAGTTCCTGTGAGAAAGCGATTTCGAAGCATGGTGTTCACCAAGTATCGGTCTTCTCGTGCTGTGGTACACCTGGTTCTGCCCGTTCCTGGTCTGCGTAGGTTAGAACCAGTTTCTTCGTAACGTCGGAGAACTCTTTGTACTGTTGACAGCGACACACCGACAGTCCAGGCTGTATCGCGCTGACTCCGGCCGGTTTCCAGCATTGTAAGTATTCTGGTGCATTCTTCAGGCGTAAGCGACATAATTTCAGCTTGAATAATGAATATAGAGCACTATCGACATGGTTTATGTACCCACATAAATGACAGATTACAAACAAAAGCAAAACCAAATGCTGTAATTTCGTAGTTCCATCTTCGAAAGTGGCCCTTTTTCAAATTTGATTTTTTTATGATATAACTTTACAATAACTAAGAAGTTTTAATACCTTCATTTAAGGAGTATTACATTGTCTATTAAATACAATTTATTGCATTAACCTAGCATTTTTAGTTTCCGAGATTTTTAGGATTCTTTAAGTGACCCGGATTCATTGCTCTCGAGTGTATATGACTTTCCATTTGGGGATAGACTGTTAAGATTCTGGGCATTGGACACATGCGAACATGCTACATACAATTGTTCATGGGAAAAGCACGGCTTTTCTAAGTTCACCCCAGCCACCTAAAAAGGAAAAAAAAAGTATCCTATGAGACTCTCCACCCCTTCAACTATCTCCACTTGAAAAATCACGTCAATTCGTCACTCCGTTTTGCCGTGAAAGACGGACAAACAGACACACACACTTTCCCATTTATTAACCGACTTCAAAAAAAAGGAGGAGGTTATCAATTTGACTGTATTTTTTTAATGTTTGTTACCTCATAACTTTTGGCTGGGTGAACCGATTTTGATGATTTTTTTTTTAATTTGAAAGCTGGTGTTTCCCGAATGGTCCCATTTTAATTTCCATTCGGACAATGGAATCCATGTGAAAACCATATAAGTCTTAAATTTGCATTAAGTGTTTGCGCGACAAATGAACGAATAACGCGATTAGATTAGTGCGAGATATCTACCATAACTAAAAAGTTAAAAATAAAAACTTTTTACAAAAAATAACAACCGACTTCCTAAAAAAAAAACACTACAAAGTGAAAAAACTTTTTAACAAAAAATTAAACCGCCAAAAAAACTGAAAAGCATAAAATAATAAACCTTAAAATTATGAGTCGGCGCTTTGAGTGATCTTTGTTCATTGATTTTTCAGCACCGACTCAAAATTTTATGGTTTATTATTTTACGCTTTTCAGTTTTTTCGGCGGTTTAATTTTTTGTTAAAAAGTTTTTATTTTACAACTTTTTGTGGCTTTAATGTACTAATAATACTTGGCAAAGTATACCCTATCCAACAAAAAAAGAATTATCAAAATCGGACTACTCTGTATAAAGTTATGCGTGGTTATACATTACAATCAGTAAGTGAACAATCAATCATCCCCTGTTTTCCGACCCTTAGGGTTCGATTTTGTTTTCCAAATTTATATGGGACCACTTTGGGAGTATACCCTTTCCAATAGAAGAAGAATTGTCACAATCGGACCACTATGTAAAAAGTTATGCGTGGTCATACATAAAAAAAAAAAAATTTACGCGTCGAATTGAGAACCTCCTCCGTTTTTTTTCTTCGGTTGAAAATAACTTAAATTTCGGAAGTCGGTGGCAAAACAACCTTAATTACAGATCCTAAGACACCGACTTCCGAAATTAAAGTTACTTTTCACTTTGTAGTATTTTTTTTTAGGAAGTCGGTTGTTATTTTTTTGTGAAAAGTGTTTCCATATATAAATTTATTGAATAGCTGGGTAGTTGATAAGTTAGCTTTGATACTACGTATTCTACTGCCGTATTCCATTTTCTGCATCGCGGTGATGTTCTAACACTTCCTCCTGTCCCTGCTGTTTATCCGGCCATTAGTGAAATACGAATCAGCGCGAGGTAGGTACCATAATTAAAAAGTGAAAATTATAAACACTTTTGCTAAACAAAAACAAACCATTCCAAAAAAAAATATACACTGCAAAGTGAAAAACACTACAAAGTGAAAAACACTACAAAGTGAAAAATAATTTTAATTTCGTAAGTCGATGTCTTAGGATCTGTATTTGAGTGTTTTGCCACCGACTTCCAAAATTAAAGTTATTTTTCACTTTGTAGTGTTTTTGAGGAAGTCTGTTTTTTAATATTAGTATGGATGTAAACCACTTTTACGTATAATATGATAACGTAGAATTTTCTTAGCTTTATACTTAATTTCTTGATTTGAATGAAATCAATGAATCTTACACCCATAATCAAGAAAGAAAAACATTACAAACAAAAATTTGTTGTCCCTAAGACCAGGCTCAAGAAAATAGGTGGCTCGTTTAGATGCCAATGTATTCGTTTTTATAATAAACTTCCTAGCCTCATTCAAGAACTAAGCCTCAATAAATTCAAATCTTTTATAAAGCGTAAATTATGTCAGAAAGCCTATTATACTGTTAAAGACTATATTGAGGATAAAACGGCCTGGGATTGAACTGCTCCAATAAATCTACACTGAATGTTGTTTTATTATTATTATTTTGCTATTTTTTACTCTTTTTTTTACTATTTCACATGACATGAATATTAATTGTATGAATATTACTTTGATTATTGAGAATTTGAGGACTATGTGGGTCACTGTGTCACTTTTGACTATGGTCTGGCAGTTTGAGTAGTTAGTGGCAATATCTGTGTTGTTCTTTCATCAAAAGACCATTTCAGACACCGATCTACATGGTCATCAAATGATCTGACCAACAAAATTATATCCGTTTCTTTTTTTTATATATACACATTGACATTGATAATTTTTTATATATACAATGACATGAATATTTACTTTGTAAAGTATTGTATTGTTTTAATTATTGTGAATGTGAAGACTATGTGGGTCTTTTTTTAAATCTTTTTTTTCTTTCGTTCTCAGTAACCACGATCTGGCAGTTTGAGTAATTTATGTGGCCTACCCAAATGTCCTTTCTTTGGTACTGTTCGTCAAAGCTTTGGGCTCCTTATTTTCCGAGTTGAGCTAAACGATTAGTGACAAATGCTTGCACTGACTGGACAGGTCCACTCAATCTGTGTGGTTCTTTCTTCAAAAGACCATTTCAGACACCGATCTACATGGTCATCAAATGATCTGACCAACAAAATTATATACGTTTCTTTTTTTTTTATATACACATTGACATTGATAATTTTTTATATAAACAATGACATGAATATTTACTTTGTAAAGTATCGTATTTTTTAATTATTGTGAATGTGAAGACTATGTGGGTCTTTTTTTAATTTTGTTTTCTTTCGTTCTTAGTAATCATGATCTGGCAGTTTGAGTAATTTATGTGGCCTACCCAAATGTCCTTTCTTTGGTACTGTTCGTCAAAGCGTTGGGCTCCTTATCTTCCGAGTTGAGCTAAACGATTAGTGACAAATGCTTGCACTGACTGGACAGGTCCACTCAATCTGTGTGGTTCTTTCTTCAAAAGACCATTTCAGTCACCAATCTACATGACCTTCACATGATGTGAACAAGATTATGTCTGGACTTTAAAAGAGACTGTGACCTCTGAGTTTGTTTCGGCCTTTCTTCTCAGAGTAGTCAGTTAGGAAACGCCGAACTCATCTAGTTTAAAAAAATATCATTGACATGTAAAAGTGTTTGTACAAACCTACTTACAGAAATAAAATCATTTATCATTTATCATTTCTTACCTACATACTTTAAAAAAAAACAACATAAATGCCGGTTGACATAGTTATGAGATATCAATAGGAACACGTATGAGAAAGTTATTTTTAAATAATCATTAGGCTCTATTACTAATCAGCTACTTTTAACGCTAACTTAGTTAGACAGTCTCTACGATTGACGTAGAATATCCGACGTGATCGTGTAGAATATCCACGAATTGTAAAATAGATGGGCAAAAAAGGTAAGTTAAAGTGTGTGGTTTTTCATTGCCGTGATTATTGTGAGGCAATAGTCGGGGAAGTACCTACCTGCTCTCTTCATACAAGTCATTATGTTTATCTACAAGCAAAAAACAGTATTGCATGATTTTATCAAGTGAAGATCTTTTGCTGAGTCATCGACTCATCACTTTTAGCAGAACAATCAACTTTAAATAAAACAGGTGCTTACTTGTGTACCTGAGTTATTTAGGGCAAAAACATTAAATTTGCTCGGCTCAGAAATAGGTAGGGAAACCTTAAATCGTTCTACTAGGCACTAGGAACAAAGCTTTCCAATAGACATACATTTATATAGAAGATCTAGCAGAATAAGAAGAATTTATTTACCAGAGCCAGGTAAACTACCTAGAACTCTACTCTATCTCCTATGGCTTTTGTGTTTTGTATATGAGGACACTGGCCAAGTGTCTCAAAACGTTTAGATAAACTGTTATTATTTTTTAGACACAAAATACCTATTTGTGAGCCTCGTATTGATTCGTTTTTTTGCAATCAGAAATCAGTTTAGCAGGTCCAAGTAAATATAAGGTGTACTTAAGGCGGTACCTTAGCTCGTTACATTTAAAATCTTCATTCTTATTTCATGCCGCATGCGTTATGCGATTTGCTATTTGGTAGCTGACTTAGCTCGGATTGTTCGAGGGTCGATTTTATTTATTCCTTTTCGTAGATGAGATACCTATCCCATAGAGTCGCTGAGAGGCAGAAGAACTTGATTTTGTACATTTATCCTTATATAATTATCAATTCTTTAAATTGTTTACTATAATGATCCCTTAATAATGTATCAATGTGTAGCCACCGCCCACCGGTAGAATTACACATAGAATTCTGGTACTTAATTGTAGCTACACACTGGAACAATGTAGACAATCAAACTAATTCTTAGAAGCCGACTGAATTCTGTTATTAATTTTTCCATAAGTGGGATTTGATTCAACTGGATGTACCTAGACTGGTGCAGTGCTAACTAAAACCTGGCAAGTAGGTATGGGCCACGACATCTACCTACAGTTTATATACTTTTCAGCAGTTTGTAGAAATAAAAGCAGTGGTTGCCTTAGGGCCGGTCGTCACTATGTGATGCAGCTACGACACGTAACCTGAGTGATAAGGCCTGGCGTCTTCCATACAAATATCCATGGTATACCACGCGATGCGTTCTGGCGACGGTCGCACCGTACTAACATGGGACTTCAACTAGACGAGACGAGGCAGCGTTGACGCTGGAGTGGACAGATTGCACACATCATACTACAACACTGCGGCTCCGCACCGTACGTGTGTATGACCATACAGCGAAATTGTTAAAGTACATATGTACTCCACATCTCATCGTGTGTACCGGCCCTTAGGCGTCCTAAGTTTGACTCCTAACAAAATTGAGGCAAAGTGTTTTAGCTCAGATTCAGTGTTCCCAAGTGGTAAGACCTATAACTACCATAAGTATGTGTGGTGGTTGTTTCATAAGACAACACAAGTTCAAAGTCAAAGGTTGATATGGGAAAACCACGTAAGTTCAAAGTCAAGTTAATAAGGAAAACGAAAGAAGCTTATAAAACTTGAAACAAAAAAAGAGTATTATTTATATTTCTAAGTAGTAACTTTACTTACCTACATACGTCACATTTTTTCCCCGAACGTAGTGTTTACTATTACTGGTAGCTATTTGCTAACGCTACAGCATTTTGATTTTAATTAACTTCACTAATAACATAGGTTGGAAAAATAGGTATTGTTCTTGTTTTATAACTGACGTAAAAATCTTGATCAACTATTAGGTACTGAGAATTTTTTTAAAAAAAATATTAAAAATACTTTTCATTTCCTTAATTTCGACTAATGAAAATAAAAATAGGCCTGCATGAGATTAAAGGGCAATTAAACAACTTATCCCGCCTTCAATACCCTCATCTAAATCTTGCATAGGTTACCTACTCTTTTCGTGAAGCTCATAAGTTCCAGGACAATCGGTCTTTGAGTCAGCCTTCTTATGTGGCGAATTGTAAGCGACCACGTTTCAGTGCCATAGGTCATCATCACTGGTAACAGACTGAGATATATGAGACGAGAAGATATTACGAAGCTTCCCGAATACTACCCAGCCGAGTCGGCTTTGACGATTGATCTCTAACTCGACGGTGGTTCCTATGTAAACATTATCGTCCACTACTTCGAGTGTAGAGTCTCCGATCTTCAAATAACCACCGGCGTTACTTGGACATTTGACATGATCTTTGTTTTGTCCATGTTAATTTTAAGACCCACTCTTTCGAGCTCTACCGAGGTAATCGAGGATTGTCCTCCATAGTATCAGCCATAACCACTGTATTATCGGCATATCGAAGGTGAGTGTCACTTGCCATTGATGTTGATGCCAACCCTTCTCCAGTCCTGCCAGGGTCGCGTGATTGTTCGAAAGAGATACCGTGGCTCCGGCACATGGGCAACTGATGGAACACGGGTGGGTTTTAGTCAGTAAAAGTCTGACACGCCCTCCCGCTCCGCCCAGAGCGGGAGAAGTGATTTGATGATTTCCCATCCAGAAAAAAAAACCCTTCTCCAGTCCTAGAACCTAGAAGACATCGTCCAGTGCAGTGGAGAACAGTTACGGAGAGATGACCTGCGTCTCACCGTCTTGCTCCTCGCTGCAGAAGGATAGGTTTCGAGGTCCAGTCCTGGAGTCGGACTGACATATTAGCATTTTCATACAAATATTTCTGTACCTCGATGTACCGAGTCAATCTGATATTGTAAGAGAGCCCTAAGCATACATGACGTAAATAAATTCTGTTACCACCCGTACAACGTTAGGAACATACTGTTGGATTAACCACGGAACAGATAAATAAGGTTGGAAAGGCCTTCTCTCCAATTTTGTATTAGGACCAGTGTCGCCGCTTGACTCCCTCTATTTTAATTTCTTACACATTCGCAATACTATATCTACAAATATTACGCACACAACCAAATCACTCACACATAAATCTCAGGGTAGCTATTCGTTTGCACACTAGCACTAAGCTCCCGTAGGCATTGGACACTACACGCAAAAAAGCAATAAAAATTTTCATATACGCTAGTGCTTGATTAAGACGATATTTTTTATCGATAAATTCTCAGTCTGTTTAACTGTTGTGTATTTTTAAATATTGAATCGGGAAAATGGAACATGAAATAAAAGTCAAGAAATAATTTTATTTTACTATTATTAATCTATATCTATAAAAGGAAAGGGAGTCACCCTTTGACTGAATGACTGACTGACTAACTGATCTATCAACGCACAGCTCAAACCACTGAACGGATTGGGCTGAAATTTGGCATACAGGCATCCACTAAGAAAGGGTTTTTAAAAGATCATCCAGTTAAGCATCCAGTTTCCTCTACCTGTCACTTCTATCCATTGTTCCCTGGCGTTAGGTTCTTTAGGAAACCTAAAAATTTTAATTTATTTCATAGGTCAAATTGAATTTTATTTAGATTTTAATACTAAATAAAATGTAGTAAATACATGTAGGTGGTATGTCTACATGCCCCTTTATAATTATCATGCTGTCACATTCATTCAATGATTAATATAATATTTAATATGTGAAAAATACATATATCAAAATAAAAATATACATACTATAATTAATGAAAATTACAATATTTCAAAAATAATCCTTGGCAAACGTACATAATATAGTCGAGAATTCTATCGATGATTTTATTTAAACACATGGTCACCTCACTGTCGATAGACATGGCGCCGTGCATTTCGACCAATCACGGCAAACGTCGAAACGTCAATGGTTAAAGTGTAGAGGATGCAATGTATGCAGTACATTGCAAGCGGACTCGGTCATTGCGTTGATTAAGCGAGTACACATCGAGCAATGTATATTTTTTGCAACTTGTTGCGATATTGTTGTTAATGTTTGGAATTTCATAATGAAAATATATTTTAATGTTTTTTACTAATAATATTGTAATTAAATGTTATTCGACTTACCGATGGAAAGATATACCTCCTCGCTCTATACTTGAGGTCTGACTTTTTGTCTTACAAGTTGTAATTGCACAACAAGGCATTTTAATGCAGAGCTCTGTTCTCCGAAGTAATCCGAAACACACTAAACGCGGTGAACGAATGAATCGGTCGAGTTGTGATTGTCGAATCATAATTGTGGCGCGCTTGCCACGCCCACATTACCATTCCAACCTTATTTATCTATTCCGTGGGATTAACTTTAATATTAAAGACCTAGATCGAATCAAGTAAAAGTAGGCAAATAAACTCACACTGCACATTGCGGGAACATCACAACAGGAACAATAATACTCACTTTAAAAATTATTAACTCGTTTATTTCATAATAATCAATATTTATTCACTATCCACAGTACAATAAATTCGTTAAGCACACTTAAGAAGCACTCAAGGGTTATGCCCAAACTCGACAAGAGCTGAAATCAGAATGCCAGTCCCCAATCCCACCGAACATCTCCCCATCCATAATATTTTAAACGTTTCTTTCTTTAACATTACATCCGGTCAAGCACGTGTTCAAATGTCGCCCGAAAAACAACTTTTAAATCAAATTAAATACCGCCATTCTTAAATCCCTTACACCCATAATATTTTAAATGTTATTTCCTATTACTTCCGGTCAAGTAAGTGTTCAAATATTACCAGAAAAACAACTTTTAAATCAAATTAAATACTGAAAATCTTAAAAACCTAACACCCATAATATTTTAAACGTTATTTTGTATTGCTTCCGGTCAAGTATGTGTTCAAATATTACCACAAAAACAACTTTTATATCAAATTAAATACTTAAATTCTTAAAAACCTAACATTCGGCCATCCTGACCCCGTGCATGTCCTCATGCACGCAGTCACAATGACCCGTCATGGCTGTGAATTGTAACCTAACATTCGGCTAGTACGACATTCTGACTCCACTCCTTCATTTTATATAATCTCAATAAAATTACAATATCTCAATACAATTAAACAAATCGCAATAAAATCAGAAAGAACAAAAAAAATCAAAAATAACATTAATTTGAAGAAAATCTTATTTTGTGAGCCTTTTCACTATCCAATATTTAACATTAAATGCATTGTCTTCGAACCCTTCCTTCTCGCAGACAATACACGTCTCTCCTATCATGTGTTACTGACATATGAACCCATCCTTCTCACAAATAGCACATTCTAGGTCAATCAGTTATCGTAAACCCTTCTTTCTTACGAATCACATATCATTAAATAATCATTTTCCAACATCACAAACAAATAATCCAACATCACAAACATAAACAGAATTCTATAGACCTATTTCTATGGTTCTCTTCTATCTTCTATCTTTTCGAAAATATTTGAAAAATTCATTCAAATGAACTAAATGGTTACATTGAAAAAGAAAAGATGTATGTAATGAGCAAAATAGATTTCGCGCAAATAAGACTATAAATATGGCGATCTACGACTTTTTATACACTGTATTGATAGAAATGGACCAAACACCTGTATGTGCTATCTTCTGTGATATGACTCAAGCATTTGACTACGTAAACCATGTCATTTTAATTTAAAAAAACTTGACACATATGATAAAAGAGGTAATGTTCTTAATCTAATTAAATCCTATGAAGACAATATAACGCAAAAGACAGAAATCACTAGAATTAATATAAATACTACTCAGTCAGACTACTTTTGGTGTGCCACAAGGTATTGTACTGGAACCTCCACTTTTTGCATTAATGACTTGCCAAAATCAGTTTTACACCCTATGACTCTATTTGCAGATGCTAGCACGGTGACAATTTCTAGTAATAGCAATAACATGATCCAATATAAACTTGACATTCACAACACCTTGACATCAACAATAGAATGGTTAAATAATAAAAATTTAAAGATTTTTTTTTAAATAAAAATAAATCATACTTTTAGCCAACGACGGACTACAGAAAATATGGACGTAATTATAAATAATAAAATTGTTGAAATCGTAAACACTACTAAATTACTTGGACTAATAATTGACAAAAGACTTGACTGGAAATCACAAATCGAGAACTTCTGCACAAAAAGTGTAATTCTGCATTTGCATTGCACTCTAGCTGCAGTTGTGAATGTAGATACCGTGATTCCGACCTACCATGGTACAGTTGCGACTCCCTTAAGATACGACATCATATTTTGGGGAAATTCTACCGACATTGAGTTGGCATTTAAGGCCCCAAAAGAGATGCATTAAATGTATCTTTGGGCCAAGAACGGTCGATACATACAAACCATATTTTAAAAGGTACAAGATATAAACTCTTCCTTGTATGTATATCCCCGAAACCGCAATGTTTGTTAGAACAAGCACCAATTTGTTTCCACGTCTACAGGAAATTGTACCGCGTAACAGACGGGACATGACCATTCTTCGAGTCTATCCGGCTAAAACGGCACACATGAGTATCATCTACATGGTGCCAACTATTTTTAACATATTGCCAAAACGTTGGAATGATGATAAAACGCGATATAAGTAACTATGAAATGTTGAGAAATGAGAGATAAAAATAAACTGAACTTAAAGGTATTAAATGTAGAACAATTACATCTAAATCGAGTGCATTTGGTATTGGAATTAAAATCTATAAAAAAAACTCCAAAACTGTGTTAAGAATTTATCATCAACAAATATATTGAAATTAAAGCTAAAAGAATTTCTCATATATAAAACGTATTATTTAATTAACGAATTTTGAATGACCAAATTACTGAATAAAATTGTTTTGACTCATTTATTGTAAATTAGATGACCGTAATAATTATATCTAACTAGTTTTTGCCAGCGGTTTCGCTCGCAAATTATACATATGAACCTTCCTCTTGAATCACTATCTATTAAGAAAACCGAAATCCCTTGCGTAGTTTTAAAGATCTAAGCATACATAGGGACAGACAGAGGAAAGTGACTTTGTTTTACACTATGTAGATAATTAATATAGTATGAGATTGACTAAAACTTGACATGTTAAACTTATATATATTTTTAATTATCTAATGTAAATTGCATGACTGTAATAATTATCTATATGAATAACTGTAATATGAGGTCGACTAAAATTTGACACTTTAAATATAAAAATGAATGTAAAATGAAGTTGCCTAAAACAGCCAAAGCAATGGATAATAACCAGCAACAATTAAGAGAGTATCTGTATTATTGTTAATTATTTTTAAAATAGCCAATTATATAACATTGACTAACAGACAAATATTGTATACCCCATGGGTATGTTTCAGTGATACTAAAATGCTAATTATAAGAAGTGTATCCGTGTCCGTTCTGTATCTGTGAGTGTAGCTGTGACAAAAATTAAATAAATGAACATGAAGAGCTAAATAGTAAAGCATTCAAACATCCATTGAAAATGTTTCTTTTGGAAAAAAAGTATTACAGTGTTTCAGTTTGTTTTTTTTTAGTTTTTAATGACTGAATAATTTTTTCAATCTCCTGAAACTAATAATGAATATGTTTGAATGTAGTTTTTTGACATTAAAACATTAAAATAATGTCTAATTTATAAACTTTATCATGTCCATTTTATGTAATTCCTTTTGATTTTTGTTGTTGTTAGCTCTTTTAATGTTATGGAAATATTTTTACGCCGATACTTACGGCTAAACATGACTGAATTTAAACCATGTAACATCTGTTATATGTGTGGGTAAATAAATAAATATAAATAAAAATCTTGTATGCTCTTAAATGTATACAACGTTTACACAAATAAAGCAATCTTATCTTAAAAATTGTAAGCATTGTCTGCGAACCCTGCCTTCTCGCAGACAATACTCGTATCTCCTATCATGTGCTAACGTGAACCCTTCATTCTCACTAATAGCACATTCAAGGTAAAGCAGTGATTGTGAACCCTTCCTTTTCACAAATCACATCATTCATTGCACTGCATTGCCTGCGAACCCTTCCTTCTCGCAGACAATACAATGAATTGTTCACTTTTTTTTTCCATTCCACGCTTTTTGGCTCTATTAACATATCTAGGTAGTTCAATAAGTAAATAATATGTATTCATTATTTAAACACTTAACAGACGAAGAGTGATTTTTTTCAGGATGGGAAATCATCAAATAACTTCTCCTGCTCTGGGCGGAGCGGGAGGGCGTGTCAGACTTTTACTGACTAAAACCCACCCGTGTTCCATCAGTTGCCCATGTGCCAGGGTCACGGTATCTCTTTCGAACAATCACGCGACCCCGGCAGAACACGCGACCCCGGCAGAACACGCGACCCCGGCAGGACGAAGAGTGATCAAATATTATAAGCGTGGGTTCTGTTGTAAATATTCACGTTTCTACTGATTATGAAATTCGAGAACTTGTTTATACTTGGTTGATATTACATTACATTAAATCTTTGCATTTTATTTACCGTAAATCACAGAGAATATTGATCCTAGTGGTAACTAGGTACTGAATTACACGAGGAAAAAATAGAAGCCTGTCCGAACCTACAGATCATTTCTAGACCTAAATTACTGTACATTATTCTGGAGTGTGGATGGAGTATTTTGTTCTAATAACAATGATTAAAATTTTGCGCTAAGGACCCCTGAACTATCTGCAATAGTGATTCTAGAAGCCGTAAAATGAAAACATCATTTCTATTTCTCGGCTAAAAGCAGAGTAAATGCTTAGTGATAATAAGTGAGTTGCTATTAAAGGCGAATAAATTTTAACTATTAAACTAATATTATTTGTGATTCGCTACTTACTAAGAAATCTTGTGGCCTATAAAAATATTTACTAAAATGCAAGAATCATAGACGATAGGGGAAAGGCACCGATTATCGGATACTTTTGTTTAAAATAAAAAAAAAAAATAGTAAACAATGGCTCAGACCTTACAATTTGGCATATTCACTATCTGCATTTTATATCCTATAAGAAACCAGAAACTATTTGTCGCATTACATGTAATTTTTTTGAATTATACTTATTTTACAAAAAACGGTAAAAATTGTGGTTTTCAAAAAGGTTGCCCTTTATCGGATATCCGAAAATAGGGCCCAATTACCATATCTGGTATTAGGCGACTATTTTTTTTAAATAAAACGAGGTGCTTATTGTTTAACATTGTATTCAATTATTAACAATCATCAGCCTTATTATTTATTAAAATCAGTCTCAATTATATTTATTTCGATTAGGTAAAAGCATATCGCCTCGTATGCTCAATATTCTCAATTAAATAAAAATAAAAAATATAATAAGTCTTAATCTTTGAGGTAGGTGACCTTTCAGGTCAATCATACTACGGCTTGATAAACTTTTCAAATTAAAAAAAAAAGTAAGACAAACTAAACATTCAAAACTTTCCTGAAGAGTTAATTTTCTAAGCTAGGCATAAATCACAGACAAAGTCTACAACTCTATGATCTTCTACTCCAGCACATTCTTCGTGACACCAGCGACAACATGCAAGGCACCTTATCCATCGTTCTCCTCGACTGTCAGTAGAAAAGGCCATATTGCAATAAGTGCATTCGGCATCATCATTGTTAGCTTCGCTGCCATCACTTTCTAAAATCATATCTGAAACTTCTGAATCCGAAAAATCTTTCTTGTTTACTTTAAAAAAAAAAAATTCCCCTTGGTGTTTTTAGCTGGGGCCGTTCTTTTTTTTGTAAGAGGTCCATCTCTTTTTTCCATTTTTTCTTCAAGTGTTGTTTTATATAGTGAGCTTGATAAAACTGTAGGCTTAGTCTCTCTGCTATTTATCCTAGGTTTTCTTTGAATAGCAGGAATAGGGCTAATTTTGCGTGGTGACACCATCAACTTCGACATCGTTTTCGCAGGTTCTTTGATAAGTAAAGGCGTAATTGACCCGGTGGACTTATGCAATCCAGACGTGCTTGGTTGTGGAGTCGATGGTCGGCTACAAACTACAGAATAATTCATCGTAGCTTCAGAAGCGCTGCTTATATCACCCGGAGAGTCCTCGACGGCAAAGTCCTCGTCTCTGAAGACATTTTTATTGAACGGAATAATTCCACATTTTCTGAATGAATTAACAGCTATCTCAGCTGACTGAGCACGCAAAAATGCTTTGCCGACTAACTCTGATACTTCGTATGCTGTTACTACCCGTCCTGGATGAGATCTAAGTCACGATTCTATTTCTTGATGATAGAACTTCTTAAACGGTCCCATGAATCCCACATCTAACGGCTGTAACCTGTGTGAGGTATGTGGGGGAATTGAAATGAGAATAACACCATTTTCTCTAGCTAGGTCTATCACATCTATGTTTCTTGTATGCGAATAATGTCCATCTAACAAAAGGATTACCGGTTTTTCCTTGCAGGGTTTAATACAATCAATAAAATGTTGAAACCATTTTGTGAAGATGTGTAGCTGAATCCATCCCGATTTATGCACATCAAACTTTGAACCAGGTGGTGCTCCATCTTCCAAATCTCTCTTCATTTTTACCCTAGGGAAAATAAACAATGGAGGTACAAATATGCCGGAAGCTCCCATACAAAATACTAAAGTCACAAGAGCCCCTCTCTCTGCAGAAGTGATTCCACCGACTTGCTTTTGTCCTTTCAAACAAATTACCTTTGCCATTTTCTTTTGCACAACAGTGACTCCCGTCTCATCCACATTAAAAACACGCATTGGATCATAATTAATTTTTTCCATCTCAGGACCCAAAATTTCATCGAAAAAGTGAGTCACCTTCTCCATAGTAAAACCCCTTGCTCTTAAAGCTGTGGTAGCTTCAGGTGTCCTAAAAGTAAGTTGTGGGTGCCTTTTCAAAAAACTAGCAAGCCACTTTTTTCCAGCCTGACCCTTGTTGGAGAACTGATGCGAAATATTATTTCTTACAGCAAGTTCAAATGCAATGTACTTTATTATTATTAATCATTTATTTCAGAATATACATTCCATAAAATTGTTATATCATTTGCACGAAGCCCATAGTATTTTTTTACCATTTCAAGGCAGTATTCAACTAATTCTCGTTCTATTTCCTTGTCAAATGTAGGTTTTCTGCCTAATTTAGTTGCCAAGAGCTCATCTATGCCCTTAGGACTCTTAACATAGTTTTCTAAAGTGCTTTTAGGAACACTATATAATTTCGAAGCTTTAAGATACCCCATTTCTTTGTTTTTCACAGCAAGGTAAGCCATTTTCATGGATTTGCTGTCCCATGTTTTTCTATTTAATCTTGAAGACATGGTGAAACTGAAAGAAAAAGATAAAACATTGTAATGACATGGAGAACCAAGATTTTACAATACGTAAAAATGAGTCTCGTTATATCGGATATCCGATATTGAGCACGCGTAGGTATCTGATATTGAGATTTAACATGGCTGAATAAGAACCACAACAACTTTTAAAACATTGCTGTTTTCTGAAAGAAAATACGTTTAAACAACAGAATAATTGCTACCCCTAATAAAACATAGCAATCGCAAAAATAAAATGTACTTACTTCTATGAAAACCACACTTTTATACACAATAATTATTTTTTCACGTATGAGAAAAGTTGCGTCGGCTCACTATTCCGCCATTTTTGCTTCTAGACTGTCACACTTTCTGCAGTGGCGCTGTTTTACTATTACCAATAAGTATATGAAATTGAAAATAGATGTCGCTATTTGAAAGTTTCGAGATTGTCGACTATCCGAATTTGTGCAACTATCTGATATACGGTGCTTTTCCCCTAATATTAATTCCGCATATGAAAGTTAGACCTATAAGCTAACTTCAATAAGTCTCGAATTGTCATTACGGCTGTGAAATTGTATGGCATAATACTTTATTTATTTTCATTTCTTTCCACAAACAAAACAGAAAAGCGATTTGGTTTTAAGATAAATAAAACGTTCTGAGTATTGCTTGGTTGCATTCACATTGTTATAGATTCGAGTGGTTGCAACACATTGCTATATTACTATAAATAAGTCGAAAAAAATGGGGTTATAGAGTTTTAAAAGAGCTGATGTGTAAAATAATAGCATACAGATGCAAATTAACATTTGAGCTATTCAGACGATCATCTTGCGATATTTACATCACCTAACGCAGAGAAAAGTGTGCCCAAATCGAGTTGAGTGAACGTGAACAAATCATTTAAACGACATTTTGAAGATCCTTCTTACCACCTTTGGCTTCCTCCGGACACATGTTGGCCATGGCTGCCAATCTTGTTTTCATCATGATGCCTGCTATGCACCGTTGGACTGCCGGCCTGACGATCGCTGCACACGGCCGGTGATCACCACTCGTGCTCAGCCTTCCGGGACCGGCACGTTGCGACAGGCTACGCCGCTTGTGCACTTCTTCCTCGGGCACACGCATGCGAACGAGCTCTCGTTCCAGCTTGCACTCCGCATCCAGCTTCAGCTGCGATTATCGCAGGTCTCCTGCCGAGCGCGACTATGGGGCGAGGCTCTGTTCAGGCTCGATCGGCGTCATTCAGGCGTTGATAGTCGACACTGCAATGAGCTACCATCACGCGGCACTTTTCTGCAACTCACACACAAGGGCACCTATGTATTTATTCAAAAATAAAAACACGAACTCGAAAAAACAATGTATCAAAGCTATATTAGAATATTTCCACCCTACCCAAGGTACATCAGGGCTATGTAGGATTGTATTAGCAGAGATAACTATTATATTTTACCTTACTATTATATTTTAACTTAACTATTATATGAATATGAATATGAATATGAAAAATTAAATTCAAACCAGACAAGCACGTGGGTATGTGTCACTTCTGAATTGTTGGATTAACTTTAATATTAAAGACCTAGATCGAATCAAGTAAAAGTAGGCAAATAAACTCACACTGCACATTGCGGGAACATCACAACAGGAACAATGATACTCACTTTAAAAATTATTAACTCGTTTATTTCATAATAATCAATATTTATTCACTATCCACAGTACAATAAATTCGTTAAGCACACTTAAGAAGCACTCAAGGGTTATGCCCAAACTCGACAAGAGCTGAAATCAGAATGCCAGTCCCCAATCCCACCGAACATCTCCCCATCCATAATATTTTAAACGTTTCTTTCTTTAACATTACATCCGGTCAAGCACGTGTTCAAATGTCGCCCGAAAAACAACTTTTAAATCAAATTAAATACCGCCATTCTTAAATCCCTTACACCCATAATATTTTAAATGTTATTTCCTATTACTTCCGGTCAAGTAAGTGTTTAAATATTACCAGAAAAACAACTTTTAAATTAAATTAAATACTGAAAATCTTAAAAACCTAACACCCCATAATATTTTAAACGTTATTTTGTATTGCTTCCGGTCAAGTATGTGTTCAAATATTACCACAAAAACAACTTTTATATCAAATTAAATACTTAAATTCTTAAAAACCTAACAATACCAATCTAAAAACGACGAAGTGATTATTTGATTGACAGCTACCTAATAGCCAAATGGTAAGTTGTTAATTGGGTAATCCTTATAACGTTAATAGGAAAAATCAATTATCTGGTAAAGACGAAACTACATCTTGAACAAATTTCGTACTTGTTTATCAATTTAGAAGTGGCTACTAAAATGGTACTTATGTTTCAGTTTCACAAGTTGAAAGGCCACAAAACACGTGTGAACTCGTCGGTACATACACGTGCCAAATCTGCCCTCTGTGTCCGTGTAAAAATCCCTAGTGTTTCAAGAATAAATTGTATTTTTAGATCTAAGTGAGTGGGTACTAAGTACACATTACGATTATTTGTCCAAATGATTTTCGACATGGCTATTCTGGCGGCTACATCAAAATATTGTAGTTAACACTATCAGTTACGTATAAAAATACAAATACGAAGAACTTCTTTAGGCACCTTACCTAACTAATGAAGTAGTGGCCTTGATGAAAACCCGAGAAATATTACGCTTGTAATGGTCTATTAGAGGTGATTAGTGCTTGATGATTTTATAGACGTTTATATTAGTTACCTACATAAAATTAAATGGCGTTAGTCGTCAACACTCGCCCTGCAGTCACCCGCACTGGGCCCGCGTGGTGGATTACGGCCCTCTCACCGAGGCCTGTGTCCCAGCAGTGGGAACATTATAGGGTGATAATCAACCAACCGACCGACAGGTCAGTGCTGCCTCCGAATTGCGTAACACACTATCAATCACAATTTGAACGATTTTGGACAATAATGCTAATACATTGCATCATATTTTCGAAAAATCTGTCTGCTCGACAACGTAAATAATACAATGAATGTTGTTCCGGAAAATAACCGGAATTCCTGAAATAGTTTGCAGCTAAAGCTAAGCTTTGCGGCTATAAGCAAGCTAAAGTGGCAGTGGGCTGGCCGTGTCTGTCAAAGGAGTGATGGCCGGTGGAGCAGATGAGTTGTGGAGTGGACACCAAGTATCGGTATGCTAGATGGACGGACGACCTTAAAAAGGTGGCTGAGATAAACTGCTTGCGGAAGGTGGATGATAGAATGTTGTGGTGCAGCCTGGGAGAGGCCTATGTCTAGCAGTGGCCTGCGAGAGGCTAAGTGGATTAAATTGGAGGTCAGTAAGGAAAGGGCTGGATCGGAATGAAACCTTTATTTCGATCCCGCCTGTCCCTTGCTGACCCCTTCTAGCGACGCCCTTAGCTGGGGTGCCGTGCCCCACACGAGGTGTGTTGGTGTACCAAATTAAAGCTAGCCTTCCTCGATAAATAGGCTACCCAACACAAAGAGAATTTTTCAATTTGGATCAGTAGATCCTGAGATTACCGCGTTCAACCAAACAAACAAACTCTTCAGCTTTATAATATTATTATAGATTAGTATATTAGTATGATTATTGACCAGCAGGTTAAAATGAAATTCATTTCTAGCCCAGAGCCTGGGGCAATTATGACTTACTTAAGGTTAGGTTTTCTTGACATTTGGTGTAGACAAGAAAACTATATGTCGCTGCATCCGGGGCGAGACTTCTAAATGCACTAACACTTTTGGCGACAAAATTCTGATCTATCACTTTCACGTTTGAGTCCAGAACCCACTTATCAAATGTTAGGTAAACATAAAAAATTGTATAAGATAAAGTTTATGATTTTTAATGTAGAGCCCGCGGTATATTGACCGCCCTTTAGCTTGATGGTTCACTCCAGTAGGATATTATTGGGCATCCTACTCCACCTTCGTTCCTTCGGCTCACTCCGTTCGCCTCGTCACTCTCGGTGAAGTAGAATGCCCAATAATATAAATGAAATGTTATGGTTCAACGTCTTTTCCACTATTTTAGTTCTAAAACTCAATATTACCTTTTCCTTATTTTACCATGACACTCACTATTTTATATTGAAAGACGTCCATGGTCAGGTTGCTCGTACATTCATTCCAGTTAGCGAATATGAGTTATAAAGGTTAATGTAAAACAACAATTGACTCATTATTAATTTAACCGTTTCAAGCAGTCATCATGAAATTTGTAAAACAACCACAATCGTTACATGTAAACAAACTTTATGTTAATTCTCAGGAGACTGGTTTTCGTCATGGAGAATTATTACCTAAATCGGGACGATGTATTATTTGTGGGCCATCAAATTGCGGAAAAACTAATTTATTAATTGGTCTTCTTATACATGAGAATGGTTTAAGATTTCAAAATGTTTATGTTTATTCTAAAACCTTGCAACAACCTAAGTACGTGTTTTTAGAAAAAGTCTTGCAACGTGTACCAGGCATTTCATTTCAGAAATATCACGAAAATGAACAAGTGCTGAGTGTTCAGACCGCAAAACCAAATTCTGTAATCGTATTTGATGATGTTGCTTGTGAAAATCAAAATAGTATGCGTGATTATTTTGCTATGGGGAGACACAAGTTCATCGATTGTTTTTATCTAAATCAGACGTATAGTAAAATCCCTAAGCAGTTAGTAAGAGACAACGCAAATCTAATCGTACTTTTTAAACAAGATGAAAGAAATATGAGACATGTGTATGAAGAACACGTCAACACTGACATGACATGGATTGAATTTCGGGAAATGTGTTCAAAAATATGGAGTATACCTTTCAATTATGTTGTAATTAATAAAGATTGTTCCAAAAACAAAGGATGTTATAGAAGTAAATTTGACACGTTTGTAGTCTTTGATTAAGAACATGACTTTATATCTATATAAGGCTATAACCTGTCTGACATTATTATTCTCCGTACGACGCTTAATCAATTACAACCTGTTTTACCAATATGGAAAAAACATTGAAACGTCAAATTGTTGATGCAGCAGAAGCAGTAAAGATAAAAGTACGAAAAATGAGAGATACTGAGATTAACAATAAACAAGCACTGGAATCTGTTTTCAAACCTGTAACAGAACCTCTCAACATAATTGCTAATGCTAGTAAGCAAAGTCCTCTCCTGCGTGTTAGTGATGATTTTGCTGATGTTCCGTTTGTTAACGAAAAATTGCAGAAACAAAGAACTGATAGCGCAGGAAGTAATGATAATAATGACGGTGAAGACAAATATGAATCCGATATCAACAGTGACTCTTCTTATGAATCAGTAGTTGAAAGTAACCAAGATTATGATACGTCATCCTGGTCAGTGTCTTCAGAAGCATTGGTAGATATTCCATTTGGAGTTAGAGCAGACCGCGGGAAACTGCTTTTAGGTTCTGCTTGCATAACGCTCAACGATCAATACATCACCGTGGCTGGACGTAAATACCGAAATACACCTGGATTAAAACAGTTGTTGCTTAAGAAAGATGTAGACTTAAGCTTGGTTACAGACAGTGATATGCAAAATTATAAGTTGATGCTACTTGATACAAATGCACATCGTCGAGACTTTGAGCCCAGTAAGCCAATAAAAAGTAATAAAGGACAAAAATATTTACAAGTTATTAAACCTCTTTTTAAACTGAAGAATACAGTTCAGGGAAAGGGTCTACCGTTACTAAAAAAGTGGAGAAAAGACGTAGATTTAGTGTACTGGGATAATCCTAATGAACTAGTGGAAAGGTTGAAATTATTAATTGCATCTAGAGATGCTGGCAACACAGGATTAGATAATGAAATTATATCTATCATTGAAGAATTGCGTGAATGTAAGATTATAAATAAATAAGTGTTTGAAAATATGTTTATTTTGTCATCAGCCTCTCGATAAAATACACCTTAAACATGAACGTAGATAAATTCGGACACTACATTCACAAAAGAATGCGTTTATCAGAGTTATTTGATTTTAATGAAAATGCATTGTTAAAATCAGAAAACGGAGATTTTGATTTAAAAACATCAAGACTGACAGGAATTACATCTCCAATAGAAGCAAACGATGCTGTTAACAAGGATTATGTAGATCGAATGAATGCTAACACGTTAAAAGAATTAAATAATCTGGCTGTGAATAAGGATTATGTAGATCGGTTGAATGGTAATATGTTTAAAGAATTTAATAATCTGATTGGTACATTGCGTACTCAAATCATAAAAGATGCAAAGGGTACAGTTCAAGCTACTTTAAAAGCAAAGATACCTGAGGTTTCAACTCATTTGCAAGATAAGTTTTATACTAAAGCAGAGGTAGATAAATTACTTCAGAAAACTCCATAATGGTAAAACAGCAAATTGTAAATGAAATACACAAAGCAACACGAAGAAATTTCCCTCGTCGTTCTGTTATTCTGAAAGGAATCCATGACTTATGGCAAGCAGACTTGATGGACATGCAAAATCTGAGGAAATATAACAAAGGTTATAATTTCATCCTTGTGGTGATTGACTGTTTCTCAAAGTATGCCTGGGCTGAACCGTTAAAATCGAAAAATAAATTTGATGTTACTCGTGCATTCGAACATATACTGCTTAGTAGTTGTAATGATCCTGTTAATTTACAGACTGATATGGGAACCGAATTTTATAACATCACTTTTCAAACGCTTATGAAAAGGCACAACATTAACCATTACTCATCGTTTTCTACTAAAAAAGCATCAATTGTGGAGAGACTGATAAGAACTTTAAAAAATAAATTATATAAATATTTTAGTCTCAATGGAAACTATAAGTGGCTAGGTCTACCATTGGAAGACACATTGAAGAGATATAACAACACCAAACATCGTACTATTCAATTTAAACCGGTTGATGTGAATAAATGTAATGAACAAGTTATCAAAGAAAATATAGAAAAAATAAACAAACATGATTTGGTTCAGTGGAAGCCTAAATTCAAAGTTGGTGATTGTGTTCGTATAAGTAAATACAAACATAATTTTGAGAAAGGTTACACTCCTAATTGGTCAACTGAATTATTTATTATAAAAAAGATAAATAAAACCTTACCAGTGACATATCACATAGAAGATCAACGAAACCAAAACATATTAGGAGCTTTTTACGAACAAGAACTGCAAAGATCTAATTATCCTGATGTGTATTTGATAGAAAAGGTTTTGAAAAAGAAAGGAAATAAATTGTATGTTAAATGGTTAGGTCTAAGCAGTGCAGAAAACAGTTGGATTGAAAAAGCTGCATTAATGAACTAACTATTATAAAACCATTTTCATTCGAAATCATATCATTCTAATTTGAGTAATGCAAGGGGGTGGACTAGTTAACAACATAATTAATAATCTACCATTCGAAGTGCATTTGCCAGGATACAATTATTGTGGACCAGGAACCAAACTTCATAAACGCTTAGCGCGAGGTGATCGAGGTGTAAATAAGCTAGACGAAGCTTGCTTGCAACACGACATTGCATATACAAACCATACAGACGTATCAAATCGTCACAAAGCTGATTTACAACTACTTGATATGGCTAAACAAAGACTTAAATCAAAAGATGCGGGGAAAGGTGAAAAATTAAGCTCCTGGTTGGTAAGCAAAGTTATGAAAGCGAAACTAAAGTCTGGATCAGGCATTAAAACATTTAAAAGCTTAGTTTCGAAAATAAAATCAAAAATTAAGAAACTCAAACACAAAGATAATAAGACTTTAATAAAAGCAGCTTACTTAACCGCAAAAAAGTTATTTCCAAACATTCACCATCGAATTCGAGTACCCCGAGTAATACCCATACCAAAGACTGGAGGAGTTCTACCTTTAATTCCAATTTTCGCTGGTTTATCGGCTTTAGGAACTTTAGCTGGTGGTGCAGCTGGCATTGCAAAAACCGTTAATGATTACAAAGCAAGCAAACAAAATTTGCAAGAAACAGAGCGACATAATAAAGCTATGGAGGCTTTAGTGTTGGGTAAGGGTTTATACATTAGACCGTATAAAAGTGGTAAAGGATTGTTTATAACATCTTCAAAAAACTGAAAAATATGCTACCCAATCGCCCTCTAACTGATGTAGACATCCGAAAGTATTCAAGACACATTCCATATTTTCGGGGGGTCTACATGAAGGATCGACTACCTTCAAAGCCGAAAGACATTGAATGTGGTATCGTTAACTTAGACGATTCTAAGAACGAAGGAACGCATTGGGTAGCTTATGCTAAAGTATACAATCACTGTGAATACTTTGATAGCTATGGAAATTTAAAACCTCCAATGGAATTGATGCAATATTTCAAAAATTGTGATGTGTTATATAACTACACAGGATATCAAAAATTAAACGCAGTCAATTGTGGTCATTTATGTTTAAATTATTTGTTGACTTTTTGGAATAAAAATGTATTATAAAATAAATGCTTTTCTTTTATATCAATCATTTGCAAGATGTCACTCACTTTGTCGATAACTGGAGACTCGTCAGTGTTAACTACATACTATCCTAATACTTTACAACTAGACGGAGAGTATGAGTGTGCTTTATTGCACTTTTCAACATTTAATTCTATTCCAAACATTGACAAAAGTAATAATAAGTTCTATTATGGCATTAATGAAGTTATTGAAGTACCGGAAGGTACTTATGAATTACAAGATATTAGCGATTATTTAAAATCTGAAATAAAAGATGCAGCAATCAAACTACGGTGCAATAATAATACTTTAAAAACTACAATATTCTGTACAAAAGACATTAATTTTATCAAAGGAGACTCTTTTAGAAGACTATTAGGGTTTAACAAACAAATTTTAACAGCAAATAAATGGCATGTGTCACAGTCTCCAGTCAACATTCTACCTACGACCGTAGTCAGGATTGAATGTGATATTGTAAGCGGTTCATTTGTGAACGGTGAACCAAGTCATATTATTCACGAATTTGCACTTAATGTGCCGCCAGGATACAGGATCATAGAAATCCCGAAGAACGCAATATACTTTCCAATCAATCAAAACAACATAAGCTGCATACATATCAGACTGTTAGATATAAACAAACGATTAATCAATTTACGTGGTGAAGAAGTGCAGGTATATCTGCATCTTAGAAGAAAAAGATGATTGACTACAATAAAAATGTGTTTCACCAAGTAAAGAATATCAGTTCTGCCCGAGCTACCTATCGAAGAAGACCTTTCTCTAAGAAGATAATAAAATTAACTAAAGACAATAAAGCGTTCCTTAGAGCGATCGGATTGTTAAAATGAATATCTTAGACGTTTTATCCGCTCCAACTTACGATAATACTATAGAAGGAATCGAATTTCATTCCTACAAGCCGTACGTAACGAGTTTCAACAGGAACGATGAAATCCGCATTCCCATCAACCAACAGGATTTGTACATACTTCCTTCAGCTAGCACACTCTATTTAGAAGGCACTGTTATCGTAAACAAAAAAGATACGAAAGACAAAGCTACTAGTATCAATTTCACAAACAATGGTCTACTGTACTTGTTTCAAGATATTAGGTATGAGTTAAATGGAGTGGAGATTGATAAAATAAAAAATGCAGGTATAACTACAACCATGAAATCATTAATATCAATGAATGAAAGTGAATCAAAAATGTCTAATGCTTGGGGCTGGAATATCGATGGTATAAAAAATATTAATGGTGGAAAATTTTCTGTTTCTATTCCACTACGTAACATCCTCGGGTTTGCTGAAGATTATAAAAAAGTTGTGATAAATAGCAGACATGAACTGATATTGTTACGAAGTAATACTAATTTGAACGCTGTAAAACTTAACACCGGCGAAATAGTGGACGACGTTCAGATCAACAAAATTATATGGCGCGTACCGCATGTTAAAGTATCAGACAAAGAAAAAATAACTTTGTTAAAACTATTAGAAAAAGATAGATCACTTCAAATGGTATACAGAAATTGGGATCTGTACGAATATCCAGCTTTACCTAAAACTACAAAACATACCTGGTCAATCAAAACTTCATCTCAAATAGAAAAACCAAGGTACATTATTATCGGGTTACAAACAAATAGGAAAAGCAATGCAAGTTCGGACATGTCTCAATTCGATCACTGTCATGTTCGAGACGTTAAAGTGTATCTCAATTCAACTTATTTTCCGTATGAAAACCTAAATACGAGTTTTGCTAATAACAAAATCGCTTTATTATACGAGCAATACACCAGATTTCAACAGTCGTATTACGGACGTCGACCGGAACCCATATTAAGCGAAAAACAGTTTAGAGATTTAGCACCGCTGTTTGTCATTGATTGCTCTAGACAAGCGGATAATCTAAAGACAGGGCCAGTTGTGGACGTGAGAGTAGAAATTGAAAGTGATTCGGAGATACCAGATCAAACTTCAGCATATTGTCTCATTCTGAACGATTGCATTGTTGAATACAAACCATTAAGTAACATTGTTAAGAAGATATCATGAAGTCGGACACCCTTATAGTGGAACTCCAAGGATTTAAAGATTCTTTAAATCATTTTATTGTTAAAGAATTGGCCATTGCGAGTCATGATCATACACAGACGTTCTTGGTGAAACCACCATATTCATTCCATTACCTAACACTAGAAGAAAAAAAGCAGGTGAGATGGTTAGAAAGAAATCGAGGAATTTACTGGAGTGAAGGCTACATAGACTACAAAGAGTTTAAACGTGTTATTTTACCATATTTAGAAAATAAAAAAATTATGACAAAGGGTTTGGAAAAGATTACGTGGATTAAAGAGTTATGTGCAAACTGTGAAGTGATTGACATAGGTGAGAAGGGATGTCCTAATTTTGCGACATTAAAAAAAAAGTTCTGTAAAAATAAAACTGATTTTAATTGTGTGAACCATAAATTGAATTGTGCATTGAATAATGCTGTGTGTATTAGAAAATGGTATTTTGATAATAATATGTCTGTATTTAATTTATTTATTTAATTATTATTGTGTTGAACAGTTAATTAAAAATGTCTATGTACTCAAGAGTGTTTTATTTAATATAATCAGACCCATATAACAAACATTAAATTAGCTGCAGCAAAATGATAATCCTTCTAAATTTTATTTCAAATATAGGTACTTACGGTATTCTAAACGAATTATTCTAATAAAACATTCTGAAAGCAAATAACCTATATTTATATCATTACACTAGAGCTAATTTAAAGTTCGAGTATTTATAAGTAATACAAAATAAAACATAATTTAAACTACAAAATATTTTTATTTACTTTTTACATTATTTACAATTATTACAAATTAATTATAACTACCTACCCAATAATAATAATAATAATAGCTGTCCCCACATAGTTTATTTAATGTTACCTTACATACTTAACTTAAAAAACTTGTGATGACTGAACAGTAGCCCAACTAGATTAATCAAAGAAATCTACATTAAGTACATATTTTTTCATTTTATATTTATTTACTTTTTACATTATTTACAATTATTACAAACTAATTATAACTACCTACCCAATAATAATAATAATAATAGCTGTCCCCACATAGTTTATTTAATGTTACCTACATACTTAAAAAACTTGTGATGATTGAACAGTAGCCCAACTAGATTAATCAAAGAAATCTACATTACATATTTTTCCTTTTTATATTTATTTAACTTTATTATATTTTTTAGACTAGGTATGTACAGGATAAAATACAAAAGTTAATTATAATAAAACTTACATATTTGTTATTTTAAAAATGTATACATTCAAAACTTACACAACATAAAAACCACAAATGTTTAAACACTAAACAATAAGAAAGCAAATAAATGTTATATATACCGAATAATAATATAGTCTGATAACTATAATATTACTTACATAATTTATTATTGCTTATTACTATAAAACTTAAACAATATAGTAGATACTTACAAAATAATGACACCAGTTAATAGTTCATCAGTAATAACAACTGTCCCCACAAAGTTTTTTTGATATTTTATTAATTAACGATTGCGTCTCCTCCATAACATGGTCCACCGATTCAGTCACTATATACTGCGCACTTAAAATTACCACATCATCATTGTCACTTGCAGATTCTTGTTGTTCACTGATGTCCAACACTTGTACCTGGATCAGTCGTAATCCTTTTTTCTTCTCATTGTTTATGACGAATGATTGACAGGTAGGCAGAGCCGACTTCTGTTTTACACACTCTCGTCTTGTTCTAGGCTTCTTGTTGACAGGTCCGCAGTCTTGTCTTGCTCTAGGCTCCTTGTGAACAGGTCTTTGTTGTTCTGGGATATGCCAGCTTAAACTCGGGGTCGGAAAACCTTGCGCGTATTGCGAGAAGTCGATAATATCTGGAGAATCACACATTATCAATGATCTGAAACAACCGAAAGAATAATTAATTATAATTACATAAAAACATGATGAATTAACGTTATAAATATATGGGTAGTTCTACAATACTTACAATTCGTTTCGTTCTTATTCGACGTGATATGACCGCTCCGGCTAACTGTCTAATAATGAATGTTCTACACAATAATACGACTGTGGAACGTGGTTAATATGTAATGAGACTCCATAAAGCCTTAAAGCGCTGTGATTCAATTTCAAGTTTCAACACGTTCGAGCTCGTGCACGAGCACCTGTTCGGTGTCATATTCTACACCGCGCGTGTGAACTTCGAGCCATGAGTGCTATGTCATCAAAAATGAACATTGCATGTTTTATCCAGTTGGAACCTGTATCCTCGTGCACAACATGGTGTAAGCCCTGTATGCTTTGTCATCAATCAGGAATGGGAATGAAACAGAGATAAAATCATAAAATATTATTTATTTAAGTATATATTTAGTAGGTACATACAGATAAAAACAACAATTACAATGGACACCAAGAATACACACATTTTAGAATTACATACATATAATACCAGCTATAATATTATAGCTGGGTTCAAAAGTAACTTCAGACGATACTATTTGAATTAAATTACAGGACAATATTATATTTCATATTTAAATATTAACAAACTTTTTAAATTAGTAAGTAAGATAGTAGGTACGTTATAAAATTATCTGACTTTCCATTTAGGATGTTTTACAATCAATTTTTACTTGATAGAAATGTCACTATTGTAGGTTCCTAATTACATTTTTAAGTATGGTAATACATTACATAAATATATTTGCATTACCCCAAGCTAAAGTAGATACTTTATCAAATGATAGCAACCGTTTATCATCATTGCTTGAAAGTGCTATTTTATTTACGTTCTGAGTGAATATTTCATGTTTTATTGACCTAAACATTACATTTTTTTTACGAATGACATTGCAATTGTACAAAACATTTTTATAATCAATCATGTTTAAATGTTTCGTTACACATTTTTTTATACCTTTGGCTTTTTTAATTGTTTTTTTTAAGGTTTTAATACAATAAAGCTTTGAGCGCAGTCCTACGAATTCTTTAATAACTTTACCACCCATTTCGTCCTTAAACAGTCCTGGGATCTTCTTATTATTAATGGGCAAGTGAAATTCATTGTTTATGTCATAATTAGAGGTATCAAAATATTTTAAAAAATTGAGCTTGAAATCTTCATAAACGTTATTACTCTGTACATCATAAATTAAGCTATCTGTGTCAGTATAGCACAATTCAATTCGCTTACCATAAAAAGGTTTCATGACAGAGTAGTGAAAATCGTACATATGGGTCTTAGATAATTCTAATACTGTGAACCCTATATATATTGGTTTATTAAGTATAACACGCGATGGCTTCATTTGTATTGCTACTAGATCATCAGAAAACACAGAAGCGCTATGAAAATATGGACTGGCTATCAATTTCTCAGCACAAATAGTCTTATTCGTTTTATTGTTTGAATCGCACCATTTGTTAACTAATTTTACATCTACTCTTTGTTCAACATTTTCCAGAGTCTTTCCAAAAATACTATTATTTAATAATTTGAAAAAATCTTGCTCAAACGTTGATTCTGCTTTTTGTCGTAGTTGAGTGTTAAGATCGATGTACTGTTTTAAAAAACAGCTTTGCTTAAAAACAATTGCACGGTGAATCCTTCGTAACACCAATCCATGTTGTAAACATTTTTTTAAATGAACGTAATGAATAACGTAGTGGTATTTGTCATACAAATTCGGTATTAATTTTTTATTCTTACCACCCGGTGCAACAAATTTTTCTGGACAAAATGGAAAGTCGTTATGTTCATCGTGCAATGTTTTAGGATATAATAAATCAACTTCAAGAATATAGCCGTTTTCCGCGGTATCGCTTATATCTGTTAAGCTCAATTGCAAATCATCTATTTCCTGTCTACTCATGAATCTAAAATCCGAATAAGGCAAATATTGACACATGCTATAACCATATAAATTGTTGCAATCTAAATAAATAATAAATGAATTCGGCAGAGACGAGTCGTAAGAATCCAAGTATTTATGATTGGCTTTGACATGTCTTTTGGAACACATACAAACACCTCCACGAATACCTTCTTGTATCATTCTAAAAATTTGAACATCACTTATCAATTCTAATTTAATTCTAGTTTTCAAAAGCATTGCATCGAATGATAGACTTGGTGCTGTAAGATAAAACGCAGGATCGAGATTATAGTATTGTTTACAAGTTTTTCGAAAACTTTCAAACACGTCTGTTAGCAAAAGAACGTCAGTTTTAAGATATAAATCTGTGTACATACCCATATTTTGAATATTAAATACTGACCAAATGGTCTGAGCGTGTTTATAGTCTTCATCGCTAATTGATTCATTAGTCAAGGAGTTATGAAAAAGATTTTTAGATGGTAAACATATATCTTCGTAATGTTTCCATTGAGACATGTAATCGTATGGATACACTCCTTTACGGGTAAGTAGATCAAATTGTGTTTTTTCAGGAAAATAAGATTTTAATTGCTTGAAGTCTTGTTTTTTCATTGTGTTTGCTAACTTTTCTAAGCTAGTTCCTAAAAACTTGAATGAATCTACAAATCGTACCTGTATGCTTTCATTATCGGAAATCGGAATATACTTCGTGAAAGAAATATAATTTTCTTTTGTTTTAGGTATGACTTTAATAGATCCCGGAGCGTTACCTAATTCTTTTATGAAAAGATGACAATCATAACCCGATAAGTTATGAAAAAATACAGGTAGAAACTTAGGCATTTTATATTGCAGGTTACAGTAACTGTGAGCTGCGCCACGATATTTACCAGTCAAATGACAATGATCGCGTACCCTATCACCTAACAAGAAATTCTCACAAATATGACATGTATCAGAGTTTTCAAAGTCGAGAGCATTCTCATTCGAGTAAATCATGGGAACGGTATTATTTAAAATTCTATAAACTTTTTTGGTATCTTTATAAATAGACTTCACAAATTTTGAAACACAATCCGTACCACGATACGAGACATAACGATTATAGGTTTCATCTAGAGTGCACGTAATATGATAAGCGAAAGCGATGGGCACATGTCGCTGTCTCGTAACGGTGCTCGCCTGAGTTGGGTCAGGGTCGCAGGAGTCGTACCGCTCTAGCATTGTTTCAAAATCGGCGTATATAAATGGTACAAATTGCTTTCTGCCATAGTGTTCAAACTGAATGAAAGAGCCTTTTGGCGGTAGTTCAGTAGCAACTCCTCCACAACTGTGTGAAGTAAGATTATCACAACTATCAAAGAACATTAAACAAACATCACAAAAGTATAATTTACTGTGGTGCTTTGTTATTTGATTTTTAACAAGACGCGGTAAATCCGTAATGAGACAATAATGTGATAAATCATCTTTTTCTAAGTAAAGTAAATGAATCACTTTTTCCTTCAAAAATTTTGGTTTATAAAGCGGTCCAGTCACGGTATTATTTTTTAAGCCATAAATATATATACAAATTTCAGGATTATTTAATTCGAATCGAGCAATATCTGAGAAACTCATTGGAAATTGAATGTCTTTTGTGTTTAACACACTTTGAAAATTGGGGTAAGACGATACTCTTTCAGGATGAGTTTTTGCTGGATATAAAGCAGCAACAACTGACCATAAAAAGCAATAATTATCTTTATTGCGAATATTAATACATGCTTTTTTTGATTTAACTGCGGTTGGCAACTCGATAAAGCTTGAGCCGCGTAAAGGTTGATATTTGTTAACATTAACTTCCAAATGCGAACTGTTTAAAAATGTCCAGCCACTGTCACGATCTTGAAATTCTTCTAATTTTTTTTTCAACGTGTTTCTAACCTGAGATGTCAATAAATCATATTCATAATTCTGATGTACCACATAATTCTTTGTAGCAAATGATTTCATCTCCTGACTATCATTTTTAACCATCAAAAACAAAGCAAAATATTCAAAATTAATTTTTAGACATACATGTTCTTTCAGAGATTTGTTGATTAATGTTTTGATTTTTTCTTGATTATTACTCAAAAACGAATCTAAAGAATAATTTTCACTAGTGTCAATAATTCTATAAGAAGCTATACGATTTCGGAAAGCAGAATTAATTAATTCAACACCTTCGCAAACGTATGAAATATTTTTATTTTTATGATTGGTACTGCGTAGATGACCTGTCCAGTGACTGCGCTCAACAGATGTATTACAAACAGTGCAGAAAGGCATTCTAGCGTAATTAATTACCGGCTAAGTTAAAAATAAAGATTTATTTAGGATGTCCTAAATATTAATTTTAAATTAATTACCTAAGTACATTTAAAATGTATCTTAGCACTATAATATACAGCCTCTGAGTATTTGATCAACTCCTAAACCTTGAACAAGAATTTAAGACATTCTACCTACTAAGTTTAAAAATAAACATTAATTTTAGGTGTCCCAATTTAAATTTTAAGTGATTACCTAACTAGATTTAAAATTTATCTTATCACTATAATAAACAGGCTCTGAGTCATTGAACAACTCATGAGCCTTGTGCATGAATTTTTGTAGTGAGTTCCACTGTGAGCTACCTTTCTCCAGTTGCAGTTTCAAGGCAACTTCTGCCTTCTTCCAACGCTCCTCAGGAGCAATGGAGATGATATTTTCTTTATCGAATACCTTGAGTTCCACAAAAAAGGCACCGCTTAGATCCGCTGTCCGTCGTACCTTCCCGTTGGCTACGCGGGACAGCAAGGATGATCCTAACTCCGACTTCGGAGGAAGGCCACCAAAGTCTTCCAAACCGAAAAGGTCGGTGCTCCCCGGTTTCTGGTTACTGTAAACAATTAAAATTTTATTTTAATAATCTAAAAGAAACACTTTTCTAGATACAAACTATGTTGCATGATAAAATAAGTATATATTTACTTAAAATTATTGTTACAAATAAAAGTTCTCTATTGAGATCTATGTTATAATATAATAAGTGAGACTAATGAAAAGGGATAAGTCAGATAAAGAGTATTGATAAACTACCTTGATCCTGATTCTACGACCGAGGAAGCTTTGCGCTTTGTAGTTTTTTTCGTAGGCAGGGTCCTTCTCGACACGACCTTTGTATCAGTCGCCGGGCTCTTTATGTAGTCAGACATACGGGAAACGTCGGAGTCAGACCTAATGTACAACAAAAAAAGTCATGTTTAATATAACAAAAACCTACAAGGTCTTTTTTGAAATACAATAAATAAGAAATCTATCAATTTATGACAGGGCGATAACAGTTACATCAGCCGACAGGCAGAAGCCAGGTCCGTAGCTGAGTAGCAGTCACGACGGATAAATAGGGCATCATAATTACAACAGCCGGCAGGCAAAAACCAGGTCCGTAGCTGGGCATTATAACTTCAAATTTAAAATTAAGAAGTACTCACTTACATATTGTTAGAAAGTCGATATTAAAGTACCACTAGTACTACTTGTCACTTTGAAGATTCCGGAGCGAATGTAATTTATTGATTGAAATTAATTCGTTTATATACACAAAAAATACAATTTCAGCACAAAAATAGATAATTTCAATTTTAAACTCTAAGTACAAGTCTTACAGTTGTATAAAAAAAATGACGTTTATGTCATATTTAACCGTATTGATTGCATATCAATTTTGCTAAATTGTAATTTGTTAATTGACACAGAATAAAAAGTTACAGTAGTTTAACTTCATCTCGACCGACGACGCGCTTCGAAATTTCAGTGTGCACAATACGCAACAGCTTCGGAGGGTGGTAGTTACGCACATACGCGGAGGGTGCAACATTTAGTTACTTGAAATTTGACATGAAATTATGAACTGTATTATTCAGTGTTGTGTGTTTGAATTCATCAATATTGAAACCAGAAATATCATTTTTTACATTATCAACTCAGTCGGCATTTCGACGTCTTCCACATTAGGCATTCGCTTAAATGGTACCTGAATGAATTTCTTTCAATGTCACTGCCGAGACATACTTCTGCTTCTTTTATTTTTACTGTGTCATAAGTATTGAGAATTGAAAAATAAAGCCGACAAAGTGAACCCGATCCCAAGTAATTTTAAGTTGCAGTTAAACTCGGAAGTTATTATCATCATATAAAAACTAGTGCAAAGTAAGCTAGTTTACTCACTAATAACATTTTCATTCGTATTATTAAATAATCACTTACACCTGCAATGAAAGAAACCAAGAAACTGTAGGTATCGTGTAGGAATCGGAAGTATGTGACTGAGTTATGGTTTTATAGTTGTCCAATTTATTAATAATAACATTAACTCTAGGATTTCAATGCTTCTCCAATGTATTTATTCATTTATTCTTTACTCTTATTATCCCTAATAACCTCAGTGTTCTCTTTTTTCAAGGTCTCTTAATTAATTTTAAATCGCACTCGATAACAAGTGATAGATGGTTCGACCAATAATTCGTGTCGTACTTGATACAAAATATTCATATAAATAAAAATATATAAATATATATACTTAGTACGTAGAGGAATGAAACATGTTAAAACTAGAAGCGATTACAAACTTTAAAAATATACGAAAATAATATGTAGGAAGTTCTATAAAAGACTAATTTAGTGTTTACAACATGATGGTCATATTACTTAACAATATAAATGCATGGAATGCAATTTATGTGAACGTGGGAAGCATGCATTCCATTGTCATTGAAATTTGTCGATTCGAACTAATAAAGCTGACTTATACATAAAGCTGATTATATACATAAAACTGACAACCACCGGGTACGGTTATCGTCTACGGAACAGACTTCAACAGCGGGATTCACATACAGTTTGTACACCAGATTGAATAATGTGAGATACCGACGGTTATGAATCAATAGTGTTACGTAAAAACTGATATAGGCACTAATGATTGTTAACCGTCGATGCGTTTCTGATCCGGCTGCCGTTGTCAAGTGTAACTACGCCTTAGCTTTATGCATACTGGACAAGGATCGACTATCCGTGGGACCGCGCTTGCCACTTGAGTTTTACGTGTCGATGTAACAGGATGTATCGCCTGTAATGTGTTAAACTAAATTTAGATGTCCTCGACCCAATCTGGTCACAAAATAAATGTGTACAAACTTAAGGGTGCGCGCTATTTTACTTTTGTGGAGAGACATGAGACAAACTGTCCTAAATTTAGTTTAATGTATGCGGTATCCTAAAGTTCAGATGTCCTCGAGCCAATCTGGTCACGAAAACGGGTATGTGTGTCACTAAACGACATTGCACCATCCCCAAGTATGTGGAGAGACATGAGACAATCTGTCCTGAATTTTAGATTACTGGTTCGTTCAGATATAGACCTGATTATGTTGACGTGTAAAGTTTTAAAGCAGGTGGGCGTGTTGATGTAAAAGTATGTATCGTCTGTAATGTGTTAAACTAAATTTAGATGTCCTCGACCCAATCTGGTCACAGAATAAATGTGTGTGAACCTAAGGGTGCGCGCTATTTTACTTTTGTGGAGAGACATGAGACAATCGGTCCTAAATTTAGTTTAATGTATGCAGTATCCTAAAGTTCAGATGTTCTCGAGCCAATCTGGTCACGAAAACGGGTATGTGTGTCAGTAAACGACAATGCACCATCCCCAAGTATGCGGAGAGACATGAGACAATCTGTCATGAATTTTAGATTACTGGTTCGTTCAGATATAGACCTGATTATGTTAACGTGTAAAGTTTTAAAGCAGATGGGCGTATTGATGTAAAAGTATGTATCGTCTGTAATGTGTTAAACTAAATTTAGATGTCCTCGACCCAATCTGGTCACAGAATAAATGTGTGTGAACCTAAGGGTGCGCGCTATTTTACTTTTGTGGAGAGACATGAGACAATCGGTCCTAAATTTAGTTTAATGTATGCAGTATCCTAAAGTTCAGATGTTCTCGAGCCAATCTGGTCACGAAAACGGGTATGTGTGTCAGTAAACGACAATGCACCATCCCCAAGTATGCGGAGAGACATGAGACAATCTGTCCTGAATTTTAGATTACTGGTTCGTTCAGATATAGACCTGATTATGTTAACGTGTAAAGTTTTAAAGCAGATGGGCGTATTGATGTAAAAGTATGTATCGTCTGTAATGTGTTAAACTAAATTTAGATGTCCTCGACCCAATCTGGTCACAGAATAAATGTGTGTGAACCTAAGGGTGCGCGCTATTTTACTTTTGTGGAGAGACATGAGACAATCGGTCCTAAATTTAGTTTAATGTATGCGGTATCCTAAAGTTCAAATGTTCTCGAGCCAATCTGGTCACGAAAACGGGTATGTGTGTCACTAAACGACAATGCACCATCCCCAAGTATGTGGAGAGACATGAGACAATGTGTCCTGAATTTTAGATAACTGGGTCGTTCAAATATAGACCTGATTATGTTAACGTGTAAAGTTTTCAAGCAGATGGGTGTATTGATGTAAAAGTATGCATCGTCTGTAATGTGTTAAACTAAATTTAGATGTCCTCGACCCAATCTGGTCACAAAATAAATGTGTGTGGACCTAAGTGTGCGCGCTATTTTACTTTTGTGGAGAGACATGAGACAATCTGTCCTGAATTTAGTTTAATGTATGTGGTATCCTAAAGTTAGATGTTCTCGAACCAATCTGGTCACGAAAACGGGTATGTGTGTCAGTAAACGACAATGCACCATCCCCAAGTATGTGGAGAGACATGAGACAATCTGTCCTGAATTTTAGATAACTGGTTCGTTCAAATATAGACCTGATTATGTTAACGTGTAAAGTTTTAAAGCTGGTGGGTAGGGGTTTTTAAGCTGGTGAGTATATTGAAATGAATCCGACAGTTGAATTTGAGGTAAGACATCTATATCAGAAATATTATTGGACGTTCTACTCCACCTTCAGTTCCATCGACTCACGAGGTCAGCCATCGATATCAGAAATATTAATATTATTGGGCATTCTATCCACCGAGAGTGACGAGGCGAACGGAGTGAGCCGAAGGAACGAAGGTGGAGTAGGATGCCCAATAATATCCTACTCACTCCGTTCCGAATACTTATTCTCTTTCCTTACGAGGTGCATCGCTTCGTTTTATTTTTATATACGTAATTATTTAAAAAATCTATACCTATGATCAGATGGATAGGCTAGAAGTACCGTCGACCTTAAAAAGTGGCTGTTTAGGACTGGATATGCAAGGCGGAGGAGAGGGATTGTGGTGCAGCCTAGGAGAGGCCTATGTCTCGCGGTGGACTGTGAATGCTAAATTGATTTATTGATATATAAAAATACAAAGGAAATTGACTGAACTTTCGGATTTTGTTTTAAATAAAAGACTGAATGATATAAACGCCTCAGGGCCACGATTAGTGTAGGTAGATGTAGCCTGCGCAATCCAAATTGAAATGTGCAATTTGAACAATAGAAAAACATACCGAGAGTAATTTAGTCTATTATAAAATGAGGTACCTACTGATTTATCGTCGTCGTCATCGTCATCGTTTCAGCCGTAAGAAGTCCACTGCTGGACTTAGGCCTCCCCCAATTTGGGGGGCTTTGCCATAATCGCCACGCTTGGCAGGCGGGTTGGCGATCGCAGTATGGTGGTAAAATGCATAGAAAACGCTGCTGCCCATTCTCTAGTAAGTCCCTTAGTCGCCTTTTACGACACCCACGGGAAGGAATGGGGTGGTGTTATTCTTTACGTCCGGCACCACACGGTACTGATTTAAGAAGACGTCCAAATAGTTCTAAAGCACTGAACTAACACTCTTTGAAATTCAATGAGGGAGACACTCTTTATACCAAACTACATAGGTATAACCGACTAACTTTTCGTCACTGGTTTTCAGACTTTGTGCTCAAAGACTCGAACTTTTTCGTGGAACTGCAACTTATTCAACAGACACACCCTGTAATATGACAGTCCTCCGCTCCTGCTTCGCTTGATTTAACGACTTAATAAAACATCAAGATTTGTTTATTATAAGTACAGTACAAGTTTAATATTGATGTAATACAGAAAAAATCCCCGGAATCAAGTCAAAACCGCATCAAGATCCGTTGCGAAGTTTAGAAGAACATCGCGGTCAGACAGACAGGACACGAAAACTGACTATAATTTATAATATGTACATATATGAAGAATTCCATCATCATCATTATTTCAGCCAAAAGAGGTCCACTGTTGGACATAGGTGTCCGGGGCTTTGTCATTATCCCCACGCTTTGCAGGCGGGTTGGCGATCGCAGTTTGGTGGTAAAATGCATAGAGAACGCTGCTGCCCATTCTCTTAGTCGCCTTTTACGGAAAAAATGGGATGGTGCTATTCTTCGGAACGAACGAAGAATATATGCTGTTACGTATCTGCTTAATGAGTGAAATGGATAAGGCAGATCTGATACAATTTATTAAATGAAAAAGAGTAAACTGGCTTCCAGAGTAGAACGCTTCAAGAGGGCTTCAGAGTAGACTGGCTTCAGAGTTCAGAGTAGACTGGCTTCAGAGTAGACGGGCTTCAGAGTAGACGGGCTTCAGAGTGTGAGCGCTTCAGAGTAGACGGGCTTCAGAGTGTAAGCGCTTCAGAGTAGTTTCCTCAGAGTGCGGCCGCTTCAGAGTAGTTTCCCAGAGTGTGGGCGCTTCAGAGTATTTTCCGAGAGTCTACAGTCTTCCAGAGTGTCCTCAGCGGTTCGGACGCCCGTTTTTATATCCAAGTCGTCTTCTCTTTCCAACCATTTTTCAAAATATTAGTTTAGCCATTGAGCCATCATCTCATCTGACAAGTGTAGTCGGCCAGGACATATCCATGAGTGCGTGTAGCTGGCCACATGAGTGCGTAAAGAATTTTATAAATATAATTTTAAGTTAAGTTATTTAGTAAACAATCGTAATAATTAATAAAATCAAATAGCTAGACATATTGATAAAAATAATTTAAAATTATATAAACCAAAAAGTTGCCATTCATAGACTAAGCAGAAAAGTAACTGACAGTTGACAATTTGGCTTGTCACAACATGAAAATTTGAGTTAATATTTATTTCAGCTATTTTTAAGTTAATAAATCGTTTTAAGATCGATTTGCTGAGTGTAGACATATAAACAAATAAAAAGGATGATAAATAGGTATTAGGAATCATGAATTAAAGTGTAAGTATAGGATGAACACTATAATGCAAAGTTTAACCAATAAAATAATACCATTCAAAAATAGATCCATTTCATCAAAAGAAAAACTACGTAGAAATCTAATTTACAGTACAAAAGGTTTCGTTATTTGACCGCGAAACAAATGAATTGCAACACAATCACGGTTCGATTGATAGTGCCTTACTGAATAGAACCTCTATCATAATAAATACCTAATTGACTTTGAAATAAATTGATCATTACTTCCTTATAACTGTAGGTATAGAATTTTATATCTTTAGATTTTATAGGAAAACTCAATAGGAGCGAACGGATTGAAATTACAAATAGTTAACTACAAAAATCGCAATAGAGCTTTAAAAACAACCTCTGAAGGAATAGACTAGACATACCTACCTAATAAAAATAATTTGTTTTCTTTGAAAAAAAACTACAATTAATCTTACTATATTCAGGCCCTAAAAGTAAGTACCTATAACAAATACGTAGGTACTTCAACGTAATAACAGTAAGTATGTAGGCTACACCCAAGAATACTGAAGATTTTCTTTATACTTCATGCAATTTTGAATACTCAGAGGAGTTTCTTCTGAGGCTTTATATCAGCAAATGATTTGTCATGAGAGCGTTAAATTTTGATAAATCATTACGTTTGCCCCTACACACTACCACCATAGAAACTTCTCGTTCCATTCCTATTACATGAGAGTAAAACATAATTGACGAAGTGGGTATGTAATACAGGTAAACCTCTGTCTAGCCCTTTGGGGAAAACAAGCGTGATGTTATTGTTGCATTATGTAAACACTAGTCCGTCAGCAACATAAATGCATGCATAAATAGACGTGTTTACTGTTTATGATGACGAGTGTGTCCACAAGGGATTTCCACAACTGAAAACTAGCAGCAATACTGAAAAATATAGTATCTATTCATTTCTAGCTACGAAATATGATCACGTAAAGTATTAATTAAAATTAGCACATTATTTTAGCACTTCATTTGGTGATCAATCTTTTTATGACTCCTTCATTTTGTCACTACGCTAAGTGGAATCACAAACCGTAACAGGGAAATTAACTCATTGCGAGATTGTTGTCAGTCTGCCATCAGGCAGTTTGTATAACGTCGTTGTCGAATGCGCTGGTTAAAAAAGTTCGCGACGCATGCGCGGTTGCCGATAAAAGGCGAGAAAACTTTGTTTACATGTAGATTTATTTATTATCTGTAGTGTGAAATTCGAATTAGGAATTTCATTATTTGGAATATTTATTTAGAAAATGGAGTGCAGATTTTAGTGGAGTTCTGTGATATTATTATTATAATAGAATAGTATTGTTGTTATTGCGTTCAAGATAAATTAAAAAAGGTGAGTGCTTACGATTATGCAGTTCGGTTCACCTTGTCGTTGTCACTGTTAAGACATAAATAGGAAAATTGGCGTACGTTTTAATTTCCTGGTTTAGGTCAGAGACAAAGTGATCATGGTTTTCAAATAATGATTATTTTTAAAATCCTGAATAAGAGGTACATATTATATGCTTAATACTTACAAAAAATCCATTGTTTTACTGTATGATAAGCATACTTAAAAGGTTAAGTTTTTAAAACAAAAATAACTTCATCTTCCATTGTATTCGTATTTTTTTAATGGTTTTGACAATTTAATTAATTTTAATTGTAGTTAAAGCCGGCTAAGACAAACTAAGTTCAGGCCCTCGAGTCAATGATTTTTAACTGTTGTTAACGGTGAAAATGTAAGTTTCCCTCGAACCCGCAAACTAGCCGCGATTAAGTATTTTTAAACTGGAAGAAATCATTTCATGTTTGAGATTACTTTGATTTTCTGGCAGTGAAAATAACTTAGGTAAAGTTAAGTCGAGCTGTACGAATCTACGTACTACGCTGCTACCTGAAGTACACACGAGTACGCTTCGATGTCATGGTCATGTTTAGTATATAGCATATCAAACAGAGTGTATAAACCGACGTACAACTAGTCCTAATGTGCCTATACTTAGTTCCCATGCTCAAATAATACCAGAATAGTACTGCGAGTGTTACAAATCTATACTAATATTAAAAAGCTGTAGAGTTTGTTTGTTTGATTGAACGTGCTAATCTCAGGAACTACTGGTCCGGATTGAAAAAATCTTTTTTTGTTGAGTAGCCTATTTATCGAGAAAGGCAATAGGCTATATAATATCACGCTACAACTAAAAGGAGCGGAGCAGTAATGAAGAATGTTGCAAAAACGGGTAAAATCGCACGGGTAGGCGATTCGACGCAACGGGAAGGGTCGGGGAACAAGAAATTTAACGCGGACGAAGTCGCGGGCAGAAGCTAGTTAATAATAAAAATATACCAATTGATACGTGATGGGGTAAGCAGAATAATTGCCTCAAAAAAAAGAATTTTCTAAAACTTCATTTTGGGTCTTGAAGTTGGTTCAATAGAAAAATTCGATACACATGCACAGAATTTGTACCAATAATAAAGCTGCAGAGTTTGTTGGTTTGAACGTGCTACTAGTCGGATTTGAAATTTCTTTTTACATTTGATGACCTAACTAAAAGTCACGGTATAGGCTACCTATCATAAATTCATTACGCTAGGACTCGAAAACTAATTAATAGTGCAGGTAGATGCGATGCAACAGGTCGAATTGAAGGAACAAAAACTTTTATGCAGACGATTTCGTGTGCAGAAGCTAGATAAAAGGATGAAATATTTCGATAACCTGAGATTGTTCAAGTATAGTCCATTATAAATACAATATCAGAACATCAAGATATCAGATCAAGATCTGATCGGGTTACGATTAATTAATATTCTTACTTTCCTTGCCTTTGCCCGTAATAGAGACTGATTGTACCTATTCAGTAAGTCGGTAGAGCTGAACGATATCAGTATAAATTTTGTGATTACTTGTGAACATGCGAAAACGTTTTAGACCTAGGCGATGTTTGTAAGTTTATTCTTATTGATCCCCTTTTTGCGTAGCCCACTATCATCATAATCGGGCTATATTGTTCCCACTGCTGGGACACATACCTTCTCTCTGAGGAGGGAGTGGGCTGTAATCTACCACGCGGGTCCAGTGCGGGTTGGTAGATGTCACATGTCTTCGAATTTTTGGTTCTAGGACATGCCGGTTTCCTCTCGATGTTTTCCTTTACAGTTTTCAGAGCCGTGGTGGTGAAATTATTTACACTAAGTAAAGCGCCTGCCTTACAAATCAGTCGGGGCTGATACGAGAGGGCCACCACTGCTCTTAGAACAATGCACTATCTATCAATCACAATCTGAATCACTTATTATGGGTATTGTGAATCTTCATATGATTGTAAATAACGCAATGAATGTTATTGAACTGACACAATGAAAACCATTCCTACTGTTAGTGTGTAACGCAATTATCCCGCAGCTCATCCCCTTTTATTAAAATGATCATAAAATTGCACTGTTTATGTATAATTTTTCGTAGAAACTTTATAGACATTATTTAGGTTTTTTATTTAGTTTCTATAAAATACCAAACATACTCAGAACGTAAAGTGTGTTTATAAAACAAATTAGTATATCGTTATCTTTGTTGCAGTTCTACAATGAGAAAGCTGAAGTTACCTAACCCCAAGAGATTAATTGTCGGTCTCTTCCCTATACTGGGCTGGTCGAGGACTTACGACGCAGCAACAGGGATAGGGGACCTAATCGCCGGTATCACGGTCGCACTTACATTGGTACCCCAGTCGATTGCGTACGCCTCACTCGCCGGACTTGAGCCTCAGGTACTGTATCTAGCTATAGTTGACAAAGTTCACGCTCGATTAGCAGTGGCATCAATCGTTCTACATCAGTGGACACGTAGTACGTCAAAGGCCTTGACCAAGGTGATGGTCGGATTTATGGAGGATAACCTTGTTTATAGGTTTGATTAATGTCCCTAGATATTGCGTGAACGAGGTAGTAAATTTGCAATGAAATTCAGTTGAACTACCGGTATAAGAAGTTTAATTTTAAACATTTTTCGTTAATTTCTTAGGGAAAATAAGTTGCAGTTAAGGTTTTCCGTAAGATATTTCCTGTGGCCTCAATTAATAATGACCGTTACGGAAGATAGCGACCCGGCCTTGTCCAATGTCACGGTTTTGTAAGAAAACATCACGAAAATATGTTCATATGTTCTGTTCTATGCAATGAATATGTGATTTTGTTAAAGCTGAATCACAAAGTATCATCGAGGGAACATAATTATGTTAGTAGTCCACACAATTGTGTGGACTATTGTTTTTCCCAACAAATACTAGCAGTGCATGCACTCTTAACAGAGTTATAACTCAGACCTCTTTCAGCATATCCTTACCCTTCTCACATAACCACCAGGCTTCATAGACCACTCATCGGCGGGCTGAGCAACACCATGAAGGTTGCGTAGCTGATGTTATTAAAATAATATATGTATCATTAATGCGACATTCAGCATAAAAAAAAAAACTATTATAACTTTATGAATCAAGTTATAACATTTTTTTTTTACATTTTGATAAATCAGGTGGATAAATTTAACATTTTAACTTATTATTGCTAATAAAAGTAAAGTTTGTCAAATAATATTAATACTGACGCGGTGAAAAACGGTGAAGGAAAACATCGTGAGGAAACCAGCATGTCTTAGAATCAAAAATTCGAAGACATGTGACATCTACCAATCCGAACTGGGTCCACGTGGTGGATTATGGCCCACCCCCTCTCACCGAGAGGAGGCCTGTGTCCCAGCAGTGGGAACATTATAGGCTGATGATGAACAAACTAAAATGGGGTGGGATCTAACCTGAATGTCCAATTAAAGTTAGTTTATCGTTGCGATTACAAAAATACAGGTTTGATATTCCTTTCTTACAGTATGTCAAAAATATTCAAAGTTATTTAAAAAGATCAGTACTTTAGCTAAATCTAAATTTTTAAGCGATCAAATTAAAAATTCAAAGAATAAAGTAAAGACGACTTCGAAACTCATTAATAATGAAACGGGTAAATCAGTTAAACAAGAAAAACAATTTGAAATTATGGTCGACAACAAGTTAGTTACTGAGGCAGCTGACGTATGGGCACGCAACAATTGCGGCGGTAAGTCCCCTCTTTGAGGAGTGGGTAGAGAGGCGCCACGGCGTCCTCACCTTCCGCCTGACGCAGGTTCTCACCGGGCGTGGGTGCTTCGGTGGGTTCCTGTTCAGGATAAAGCGGGAGGAAACGCCCGGGTGTTTCCATTGTGAGGATCGTCTGGAGGACACGGTGGAGTATACGGTGGAGATGTGCCCTGCCTGGGCGGAGCACCGCCGTGTCCTCGTGGAGGCGATCGGCAGGCTCGGGTCGACGGCGTGTAGTGTTCCACGCGCGCCTCAAAGAGATGTCAGCAGCGCTGAAGGGGTCTGCTAGGACCGATGCCTGCCGGGGTCGCGTGATTGTTCGAAAGAGATACCGTGACCCTGGCACATGGGCAACTGATGGAACACGGATGGGTTTTAGTCAGTAAAAGTCTGACACGCCCTCCCGCTCCGCCCAGAGCGGGAGAAGTCATTTGATGATTTCCCATCCTGAAAAAAAAGGCAGCTGACGTAGCACAGGCATTTAATGAGTTTTTTGCCAACATACCTGTAACTACGATGTAACTACGACTCGCTCTTTAAATTCGTCCCGGTCTAAAGCTGAAAACCTTTTGTACAGTACTGTGCCTCAAAGTAGTCGCCTATTCATTTCGAATATGTAATGCTTCGTGATGTAGTTAATGTTTTTAACACACTTAAGTCTAAAAACACTGGTGATTTCTGGGGCATTTCCATCAATAATAGTAATATAATAGATATCGTAGCCCCCTATCTAGCTGTTGCTTTGAATAAATATGTTGATATCGGAACTTTTCCTGACCTCATGAAGAGTAGTAAAGTCACACCATTATTTAAATCCTACTATATCCTACTAATATTATAAATGCGAAAGTTTGTATGTATGGATGTATTGATGTGTGGATGTTTGGTACTCTTTCACGCAAAAATTACTGAACGGATTTGGAGGAAATTTGGCATACAGGTAGTTTATAACCTGGAGTAAAACATAGGGTACTATTTATCCCGGTAGTATGTTCCCGCGGGATAATTTCCGACCTCCACGCGGGCGAAGACGCTGGCAACAGCTAGTCAGGTAATCAAAATGACTGAATGAATTTCTAATTTTAGGCCTATTTCTGTCTTACCTGCACTTAGCAAAATATTTGGATAATTAATACTCAAGCAGTTGCTAAGACATTTTAATTTAAATAGTCTCCTTCTCTAATGAACAATATGGCTTTACAACTATAGATGCGGGAGTTGCTCTTGAAACACATTTTTAACGCATGGGAGAACTCGCAAAATGCTATCGGAGTTTTCTGTGATCTCTCCAAAGCCTTTGATTGCGTGCATCATGACACTCTTTTGCGTAAACTACTTCATTACAGTGTCCATAACGAAGCTTTGAACGTAATAAATTCTTATTTACTTACGTAGGGTTCAATGTGTAGAAATTAACGGTGTAAAATCTACTAGGCTACCGGTTCAGTTAGGTTCGCCTCAAGGCTCTGTACTGGCCCCATTCTTGTTCTTAGTTTATATCAATGACTCACCATTCTTTTTAAAGGGTATTTGTGACGTTGTACTGTTTGCAAATGATAGTTCTCTTATTTTTAAAGTAGATAGGAATAAACAAAATTTTGACGACGTAAACAGTGCACTCTCAATGGCAACGGGTTGGTTTACGGCAAATAACCTAGTTCTCAATGCCAAGAAAACGAAATATTAAAGTTCGCCTTACCGAATGTTAGAAATCTAGATCCCGACATCGTCTTAGATAAATAAACAGGTTCTTAAAACTGTAGATTCGGCAGTTTTTCTGTGCATAACAGTAGATGGCAAACTTCAGTGGGGCCCACATATTTCAAGCTTAGCGGGGAGGCTCAGTTCAGCCGCCTATGCCACGCGCCGTCAGAAAAGTAAGAAAATATAGTGACGTTGAAACAGCTCGGTTAGTTTATTTTAGTTATTTCCACAGCGTTATGTCTTACACTATTCTACTGTGGGGCAAAGCCGCTGATATTCAAAATATTTTTGTCCTTCAGAAATGAGCTATTCGAGCAATTTACCAGGTAGGTCCCAGAGTTTCCCTATGAGACTTTTTTAAAGATATTGGTATTCTTATGGTGGCATCACAATTTATTTTCGCCAACATCTTATATATTAGACAAAATATAATTTTATACGCTAAAAACAGTGATATTCACACTGTTAACACTAGAAATAAGGACAAACTACGTGTTCCATTTCACCGGCTTCATAAGGTGCATAACTCATTTGTTGGGCTTGGAATAACATTTTACAACAAGCTACCACCTTCTTTTCTAGAATTACCTTTTAATGCGTTTAAAGCTCAAGTAAAATCCAACCTTTGTTTAAAGGCGTACTATTTCTTCAACGATTATTTAAATAACAAGAATAGTTGGTCGCTGTGATTAACTCAAGACAACGTTTATGTTTTTTCTCCAGTATTAGCGTACCTAGTGATAGGTTTAATATAATTGTTTACATAATTATTTTTTGACTGTTTGTGTCATTTTTTTTATTCATTAGTATTGACATGATCTATGCTTTGACATATTATAATTAGTAATATTGCATAATGTGATTACCTAGCGACCTCGACAAGTGATCATTCAATTCTCTGAGCAATCGGCAGCAAGTTCGTCATGCTCCCTTAGATATCAATGCTTGCGGTAGCGTCGGTGGTCGGGTTACCCTCTTCCCTCAAATCACTCCGCACCCCCGGGGCGTCTCCTGCGGCAGCTAGGGACGTGAGGGCGCAGAGACTGCCACTCCATCACGCGCCCCGCCTCCTCCTTCGCGAGCATTACTGCTTCGCAGATGGAGGTGACGGCTTCCCATGCCCTCTCGCTCCGTACCATGGCTCGCACCAGGGCCGGATGCGAGAGGTCGCCACCACCGATCGCCTCGCCCAGGCCGGGCACACCTCCACCGTATGCTCCACCGTGTCCTCGGGGTAATGGCTGATCTTTGCGTTACGCTCGTGAATGGGTGCTGCTTGTGGTGACTGGTCGTCTTGCTGACCTTGATGTTGATATTGTTATTAATATTACCTACCTGTTTAATTTATATTACGACGATGGTCCTAGTTTATCATTTGTGGCCTCGAGTTGTAACTCAGGTCGTAACAGCTATGTGAACATAATTCTGCATTGCATATGTAAGCTGCCACGCCCTTTATGCCAGGAGACTTTTATTTTGGTAGCTATGTTTACATTATACATATCTTCTTTTTGCTTTTGCTTGAGTATAGTTTTCATTTTATTTGTTGGTATATTGGGTTGGCTAGCTGGCATATAGCAAATAATTTAATTTAATGTTTGTGTCTCATGTTTACTGTATACCATTGTATAGACTCAAGTTCTTCTAACTTGACAGACAGCTGTGCTGCTAGGGAGTTTGTTGCGCCACTTCTTCTTCCCAGCTAAAGCACTAAGAAGTGGTGACGGGTAGGCATTTTCGGGGGACTATCTTATGTAATTTGGACGTTCAAAAAGTGCTGATCCTTAGCTTAATTTGAATAAATGACTTTTGTTTTTGATTTATTGACATGACTTTGAAACTACTTTTCCATCTTGCAAACAAATCATATAACAATTGGTCATGATAATTAATAAGTTGTAGCATCGTAACAATTTACTTATCAACGTATTAAGTAGATAACATCGATTTGATTTGACCGCATTTTGACCGCGAAAATGTTTCTGAGTTCACGCGTCATTATCTACTGGTCAACGTAAAACTCTTACAATAACCTTTTCAAACATTACAAAAGAACGCGTTCACTGCGCTAACGCATAAACGCGGCCCTTCATTCATTGATAACATCCGCTGTTTTATAATGCAGCAATTGGCCAACTTATCGTCATTTTGGTAAAGGAATATACAAAGGCACACAATAGAGGCTACTTCAATAAACTGTTTTACAAAGGTAACGATAAAGTTTTCAAACAGTGACGGGTTTACAGTGTAGTTCACTTTCTGATAAATATTGCCTTATAAATATCGCATAGTCAATTGAAAAATTCAATACCGGTCCATAAGTATCGCTCTAAATAAAGCTCTATTTCTAAAAGAATAGATAGGTCTGCGTTAAATTATGACCTCTTTAAAACATGTAATACACAATAAGAAACTGTGTTCATCTAGACCTTAACATTAAATTGACCACTTTCCTATACGTTTGTAGACGTCCTCGGCCTTGGTAGCCCTCTCAAGGGCTCGTAGCTCCAGCCATCGATTGTGGTTCACTATCGATGCATTTATGTATGTGGGTGGGCAAAATAGTAAGGGTAGCACTGGTAACAGACCGGGATCGCCACTCAATGTGCTAATAGCCAGAATATACTTAAGTACACATTTCTTTTTGAACGAGATTTTCGTTTTTAACTATTTTTTTAATTCTTTTTAAATGCGAATCTCAAACTAAGATATTTTGGAGTCTGCTATGAATACTATCTCATTTTTTTTTAAAATAAATCTACTGTATCTATACAAATATTATAAAGCTGAAGAGTTTGTTTGTTTGAACGCGCTAATCTCAGAAACCACTGGTCGGAATTGAAAAATTATTTTTGTGTTGAGTAGCCCATTTATTAAGGAAGGCTATATAATATCACGCTACAATCAAAAGGAGCGGAGCAGCAAACGAAAAATGGACGAAAACTGGCAGGCAATTCGATGCGACGGGAAGGGGAGCGAAAATTTGACGCGGATGAAGTCATGAACAGAAGCTAGTAATTAACCCTGCAGTGGTCACCCGGATTACAATTGAAATCCAGGGTATTAAAAAAATTAAATATTTCAAAAACAATTCAAGTGTGTTAGCCGAGACTCCATGTATTTTAAGTTCGATAGTCCCCGCCCCCACTCAGTAGCGCTCGCGAATGCCGATGCGTGGTTTGTCCCTGGAGAGGCTGTTTATGTATTACAAATTAACCCTGGATTATAATTGTAATCCGCGCGATCACTGCAGGGTTAATATGATAAAACAGCAAACATTGGAGTGTCTCTTTCTTACCTTGAAAACCACATCAATGTGCGTTTGATATTTTGAATTTCGACGATTGTTTATTAAACTCAAAAAAAATTAAAAGAATTTGGAGGAATCATCCAGAGGGTTAATTGCGTAACACAACACTTAGTTAAACAACATTAATTGCGTTATTTACATTGCTGAGCAGACAATTTTATCGAACATTTGAAGCAATGAATTAGCAATATCCTTCTATTGATAGTGTGTTACGTAATATGGTGCTGTTGTTAGCTGGAAGTCGTGCATAATAATAATGACTCCGAAGTAGAGTTGTAAAAAAACGGTTTTTTTTCTGAGATGAAAAAAAACGTTTAAAAAAAACATGAAAAAAAACAGTTTTTTTTCTGGAGCAGGTTTTTTTTCCATGAGTAGGAAAATAAAAAGAGAAAAGGCGGTTATCGTATAATATGAGTTGATATTATTTTTTTTTTGTTCAGTTAGAAAATACCATTTGTTTTTTGTTAAATAGTACATCATCATCATCATCATCATTTCAGCCGTAAGACGTCCACTGCTGGACTTAGGCCTCCCCCAATTTGGGGGGCTTTGCCATAATCGCCACGCTTGGCAGGCGGGTTGGCGATCGCAGTATGGTGGTAAAATGCATAGAGAACGCTGCTGCCCATAGAACATACATGTCTTGAAACAAATACAGACACAGAACATTATTCCGATGAATCCGATGGTGATAAAACAAGCGTAGCCGTAGCTACTGACACTGATACAGATGATTGTAACACCTTAAGTATTTTTTTAAGTTCATAATAATAGTTACCCATTGATTTAAACATAATTTGACTTGAATAAAAACAAAACAATCAAATTTAGTGTTTTATTCCACTTTAGCTATAGTGTTTTGGGCACGCCACAATTGCGGCGGTAAGTCCCCTCTTTGAGGAGTGGATAGAGAGGCGTCACGGCGTCCTCACCTTCCGCCTGACGCAGGTTCTCACCGGGCATGGGTGCTTCGGTGGGTTCCTGTTCAGGATAAAGCGGGAGGATACGTCCGGGTGTTTCCATTGCGAGGACCGTCTGGAGGACACGGTGGAGCATACGGTGGAGGTGTGCCCTGCCTGGGCGGAGCACCGCAGTGTCCTCGTGGAGGCGATCGGCGGCGGCGACCTCTCGCGTCCGGCCCTGGTGCGAGCCATGGTACGGAGCGAGAGGGAATGGGAAGCCGTCACCTCCTTCTGCGAAGCAGTAATGCTCGCGAAGGAGGAGGCGGGGCGCGTGAGGGAGTGGCAGTCTCTGCGCCCTCACGTCCCTAGCCGCCGCAGGAGGAGACGCCCCGGGCGTCGGGAGTCAATAGCGGACTCCCGGCCACCGTAGGCGCGAGCTTGCGGGTGGCGAGCAATGGGTAGCTCGCCGCCCGGTAAGGACCAAGCTCGGGTCGACGGCGCGCAGTGTTCCACGCGCGCCTCAAAGAGATGTCAGCAGCAGTGTAGGGGTCTACTAGGACCGATGCCTGCCGGGGTCGCGTGATTGTTCGAAGGAGATACCGTGACCCTGGCACATGGGCAACTGATGGAACACGGGTGGGTTTTAGTCAGTAAAAGTCTGACAGGCCTTTCCGCTCCACCCTGAGCGGGAGAAGTCATTTGATGATTTCCCACCCTGAAAAAAAAAAAAAAAAAAAAAAAAAGCTATAGTGTTTCACTTTTTCTGAAAAAAAAACCAAATGTAGAAAAAAAACAATGGTGCCAAGTTTTTTTTCATGTTTTTTTTCAAGATTGTGAAAAAAAACATTTTGTTTTTTTTCTATTTACATCTCTACTCCGAAGTATTTTACCAAAAAAAGTCGAAATTTAAGCAGCTTTGACATTTTAAGGTCATAGTTTGAATTTGTTAAGCAGGTGCTGTCAACGTGAATCTTAATCTTAAAATTATACATGCAAGGGGCGCGGGCTGCGAGTGGATAATAATATTTAAATTCTAAACTATGGTTTCAATGAGAGCGAATTTATGTCTAGGTTTAAGAGCGGCCATCCCGTCATAATTCTCATACTAACGCTCGTATGTGATTATGGTGTTATTAAAAAGATTCCTCAAGATATTTTAAACACATGGGTACTTTGTGGTTTATGTCTAGGTTTGTATGTAATAAAAATCTTTAAAAACAAAGTAGTAACAAAAGACGTGAAAATCCGCTTTCTTGCATAAATTTTATTTAAAATTTGCTCGTTCATTATGGACTTATAAATTGAAAAAAATAAAGAAAATATCCATATAAGAACCTGGCATATAATGAAGATTTCATATGATAAATATTTTTCCAAAAACTTGTAAAGCTTTTTCAAATATATCACACGTATTACTTGAATGAGTTTTGTGAAATCTCTGCACGCCAATTTTCGTTAGATGTTATCGCTTTCTCATTCGCTTGCAATTGCGTTGGATGAAACAACAAGGTTTTCAATCATGCTCGCGTTGACATTAAAAGGATTGGGAAGGGTGCTCTTCTATCAGAACGAGATGACCTGGAACAGTTTTAACTGTCAATTATATTGTACTTTTTATATGCATTTTTATCATTTTTACGTAGACAACGTAATACGTGTATGTATGTGTAATCGCAGCCCGTGTAAGTTTTGTTATTACGCCTGTAGGAAACGGATACTTCGGCCTCCCTACTCAATTCCCTGAAGTAATCTTCTGTACGTTTCAGAGATTAATTACCACTCGACGCGAAATAAGTAGGTATCTCGTTATTTATGATTCACAGAAACGTGTATATTATTGTACTTAGATATTTATAAAGGGTTTAGTAAAATAATTAGGTATAATGTCGGAGAAAATCTTTCAGAAACATTTGGATCGTTAAATTGAAAGTTTATTCCTTCAGATTAACGATAGTAACATTTCATTAATTATTACCTTACCTTGAGCATTTGCCGTTTCTATCACGAATAAGTTCGTTAGTACGACTACCTACTGCCGGGGTCGCGTGATTGTTCGAAAGAGATACCGTGACCCTGGCACATGGGCAACTGATGGAACACGGGTGGGTTTTAGTCAGTAAAAGTCTGACACGCCCTCCCGCTCCGCCCAGAGCGGGAGAAGTCATTTGATGATATCCCATCCTGAAAAAAAAAAAAAAAAAGTACGACTACCTACAGTTACTTACATGTGTGGGCAAACTGTCTCTTTGAGAAACAAAATATATTTGACGTTAACACAGGTTTTTCATAAGTCATATTGATTGGCGTGTGCTCATCGATCTCAATGTATTATCTGAGATGGAATTTGTGTCGCTTATTTTTATTTACTTTGAAGAACACAGTAGCTACTGCCAGTACCTATTAATGTATGTTGTGGTGTGTCACGTACGTCACGTTTAGATCTTAGTTTAAGTTAAGGTAGATAAGCTATGTCCATAGTTATATTATGCTATATGTCACGTACGGGCTAGGTATATATTACACTAATAAAGGGAGTCTTGAGTCGTCAGTCTCCAGTTGACTCATGGACAAGTACACGACATGGTATTTACTTAACCCCTCCTTCCCTCCACATCGCATGGCGACCCTGCCAGTCGACTGGACGGCGTTATAGTTGCCCGACCGGGATCTCGTCGGAGTCACTTCAGTCAGTTTCTCGACAGTTGGATAGTCACAGGCCATGGGGAGCACGTCATCCAAGGAAGAGGTTATTATAGCCCAGACAGCAGCGGGTGGTTCAAATACCGCGACAGTAACACAAGAGCAGATATCCACCATCAACGCGATGCTGTTGTTTATCGCCGTGTGTTTGGCGATTGTCATCATTGGCGTGGCAGTCCGGCTGTACAGGAGGTGTCATCAGAATTGGATCGAAGAGAAGATCAATCAGCGTGAGGTGCAGCGAGCTGTGCAGATGGCCTGACCGGGAGCTGGCGGAGCGACAAGAGGAGTAAGTGATGTGATTTGAACTTAAGTGTAGTGACGAGTATTTTCGGTCATCTATCAGTTAGAGACATTAATTTTAAATGGAAGTGGAGTTAACCTCACTGTTTGTACAGCTTAAGTTATTGAGGGAATCAATTGTCAAGTTAGGTCCCAGTAGGCGGAAAGGCAAAAATTTTGATGGAAAGATAAGCGAGGTAAAAGCCCTGTATTGTAAATTTAAGTGTGTAGTTTCTAAGTGTAGCAAGTTTTCGGAGGAATTGGCACAGCTAGTGAGTAAAATAGAAAATTTGTATGTAGACACTATTAAGTTTGAAAACGGTACCGGAACCGATACAGAGATGGCGTTGGAAAGGTTTTCGTTGAAAACGGGGGTTAGCTTACTCCCGAAAATGAATGGGGATGAGCAGGTAACCCAAGATTTGATTGATGCCATAGATTTATACAGCTCTATGTTAGAAGCGGCTGATAGTGCTCATTTAATTAGATTCGTGCTGACTACACGACTTACCCAGGGGGCTAAGATGCGATTGTCCTCTACTTATACGACTGTAGACAGTCTTTTAACGGACATGAAGAAGCATTTGTTGACGGTTAAGTCGGACGTTGCAGTGCAAGCCAAATTTGCTCGCGCTAGGCAAAATGATAGGTCGGTCACGGATTTCGGGGCAGAGATTTTTTTTTTTTTTTTTTTTTTTTTTTTTTTTTTTTTTTTTTTTTATTCATAAGTTCACATATAAATTACATAGAAGTGACATCAGTACAGAGTTACATATTAAAATTATTAAGCAAATATTAAACTATGCCTAAAATAAATCTAGTGTAGGTATAACTTATATAATATATTGGATAAAGGCCTAATGAAAAACAATAGCGACCTGCCTGATGTAGGTTTATTCAAACCTGTGTTTCAGGCCTTCACGTAACAACGCTGAGTGTTTTATTGGACTATTAAATTAATGTACATAGAGCTAGCATTGATACATAATAATTATATTATTAAATAAAAATTGACTTAACATTAATAAACTTATTGCATGATTTCTAGCAATTTTTCAGTGTCTGAGTAATTTAATGTCGCTAAGTATTCACTTAACATTTCACTACATTTTTTACAATTTACACTATATATACTTAGAGACTTATTGATTTTATTATATAAGAACGGACCTAAAAAACCATAAAATTTATTTATAAAAGTATGTCTAGTTTGAGGCTTTATGCAAACTAAGTCTTTTCTTCTCTTATGTATAGGTATGGGGGTATAAGAGAGATTGCTATGCTGGTGTAATACTATCTTTAATATAAATAGTTGACGCACAGTTAAAACCTTACATGCCGTATAAAGCTCGTATGTGGGAAATCTAAATGGGCGAAAGGTGGCTACCTTAAGGATAGCTCTCTGCGCACGTTCTAATGGTAGTAGGATTGTTTTTGCAGCCCCTCCCCATGAAGTTATGCAATATGTAAGAATGGATTGACACAAAGCTAAATAGACCTGTTTAATTAATTTGTAGTCCGTTATATATCGTAAATTCTTAAAAATGTATATTAATTTACGCATTCGAGTGCATAATAAATCAATGTGTTTACGGAAGTTCAGATTTGTGTCAATCGTCACACCAAGATATTTCATATGATCGGCTTTTGCTAAAGTAGGACAATTACATGCATTGTCAGCGTACTTGCCGCACTTATGCGCATAAATGTTTATGTTAGTAGTTGGCAGGTTAGTATTTCTCATAGTGAATAAAATGTGTTTAGTTTTTTCTGCATTTAGTGTTAGGAGATTTTCATGTAGCCAATTAGACACTATATTAAAACCGTTCTGGGCTTGTTTATACACCTCCTCTCGAGACTTGTCTGAAAACAATAGAGCTGTGTCATCTGCATAAGACATTATGACACCATTTTGGAGTGTTAAGCTGCACAGGTCATTAATATATACTAGGAATAAAGTAGGACCCAATATACTACCTTGTGGTATTCCGTAATTACTATTTCGAAGCTCAGAACTGACGTACTGACCAATTTTTACACATTGTTCGCGGTCTCTTAAATAATCAGAAAGCAGTGTAAGCGTTGTTCCTCTTATTCCGAGTCTTTCAAGCTTGCCCAATAATAAAGGACAGGAAATTGTGTCAAAGGCCTTGGCGAGGTCTAGGAAGATCCCAATGGAGTGCATGCCCTGATCCAAATTAGTTGTTATATAATCCGTCATTTGATGTACTGCTTGATTAGTTGATTTTTTGGGCCTAAAGCCAAATTGTCTATCCGAAAGCAATTTGTTATCCTCTAGATATTTCATTAATCTAATATTAATGATTTTCTCTAAGATCTTGGAGAGCCCTGTTAAAACTGAAATGGGTCTGTAGTTGTTAACACATTTTTTGTCACCAGATTTATATACAGGAGTAACCACTGATTTTTTAAGCGACTTAGGGAATACACCATTAGTTAAGCATAACTGAAAAATATGAGTTAGCGGCGGAGCAAGGAGGTATTTGAAATGTTTAAGTATGTTGTTTGATATGTCGTCCCACCCAACCGCGCAAACGTCCTTTAATCCAGAAATGATTGTTAATACTTCATCGACATCCGTATCTAGTAAGACAAAAGATTTGAGTCTGGGGAAAGATTTAGGTTGGTTTTGAGAGAAAGAACCTCTAGATTGTATGGTCTTTTCTGCTAAGGTTTTGCCTACGTTAGAAAAATAGTAATTAACTATATTTGTTGATTCTATTGGGTTGTTCTCTATAGTCAATAAGTCAAGTGGAGGTTCAAGTTGTTTTGATCTAAATGTATTTGTTTTTATAAATTTCCAAATAAGTTTACTATTTTTGCCTGCTTTCTGCAGTTCTTTTCTGTCATATTCATTTTTTATTTTTTTCAGAAGGTTGTTGCAGAAGTTTCTATATCTTTTATAAGTAATGGAAAGAATTTCATATTCAGGCTCAAGTTTGAACTTTATGTGAAGTTTGTCTCTATGCCTAATACATCGAACAAGTCCGGGTGTAATCCAAGGTTTAATGCACTTGTACTTCCTTGGCGTTATTTTGGCGACTGTATGCTTTATTATTGCAGAGTGAAGTGAATTTATAAAATAATTAATAGCAAAGTTTGCATCGGTGGAATTATAAACTGGGTCAAAATTAATATTACGTATGTCTTTTTCGAGGTGTGTCATGTTGACATTGGTATAGCTGCGTAAACAATTTTTTCTTGGTAAAGAAACTTGTAATATTAGTAAAACTGCTTGGTGATCAGTAAGCGAAGAGTTAGTAACAAATGTTTTGGCTGGTTTATTTGTTTTTATAATGAAATGATCTAAGCATGAACCACTTTGATGCGTGGGGTGGTAATGAGCTGGCAAGAGTCCGTGGAATGAGCAGATATTAACATAGTTATGTGCATGAATGTCCATTTTCCCGGAAGCAATGTTGATATTAATGTCCCCCATTAGAATTATGTGTTTAAAAGTTGTAAGACTTTGTAACTGTACGTTTAGTGAATCTAAGAAATTTGCGACATTTTGAGAAGGTGGTCTGTATATAGCCATAACTACCGTATCTGTATTAATTTTAATGAGTAAGCAATTACAATTTTGTAGCAAAGGTTCTTCTACAGTTGTACTTAAATTATTGTTGACAAATACAACTAAACCATCATTCTGGTTGATGTTTCTGTTGGTTTTATGCGAAACATATCCGTCTAAAGATGGTAAAACAGTGGTTTGGTTTGACAGCCAACATTCTGTTAGGACGATAATGTCGCAACTTATACCCAGGTTCTGTAGCAATATTTCAAAACCATTTATATTTCGATTTATGCTGCGAATATTTTGTGTGAGAAAGGTCAGCGGTTTCTCTCCCAAGGGAAAGTGGTGCTTACACTCATCAATATTACAATTTATAACTTCAGACACAGAAAATTGATCTAGGTCCTTAAGTAATTGATCAGTCATGATAAATAAACACCCAATAAATATAAACAAACAAAAACTACTACTAGTGTGCTTAAAGGATAGGTTAATAGGTAGCGCTCTTAGGCGCCTTCATAATCTATGGAATGGATATAGCTGTCCTCGGCATATTTCCGTGCAGGACAATTTACATCACCAGTTTTATGATCACTTTTCCTATTAAAACGTTTGCACGTCGCACAGTTTGGTGGACTGGACTTTGTGCAGCATTCCTTAAAAGTGTGGCCAGTCTCTCCGCAGTGATTACACGTCGGGTTAGTGTCACGGCAGAACTTGGCCGCGTGTCCAAACTGCTGGCAGTTGAAACACCGAGTAACGATCGTGAAATCTCGAACTGGGCATGACGTCCAATTGATGAATATTCGTCCTTGATTGACTAGGATCTTCCTGATGCTAGCTGGCACTTCTAGAATAAAATTGCAATTAGGGAGGTCTTTTTTCCCAGATTTATGGCTCAATTTTATTTGTTCTTCAAACGACTCACGAGTTGTATTGGTCAACTTATCTGAGAGGTTTTGCTCGTAGATGCAATCCAAAACCTCCTTATCAGTCAGGGCTACCGGGACTCCAATAACAGTGATTCTTGGGCGCCGCTTTGATGGTTCTTCAATCTTAAGGCCCGAAGAGACGAGTTTTTCTAAGCTTCTGAGCTTTTGAATGTCCTCTTTGGAGTCGGTACTGATAAGAACACCTCCATTTTTTACTTTCTTAAGGCCACGGACATGTAGTTTAAGTTCCCCGGGCGAAATAATTTTCTGTACGAGAGACTTGGTATCGTCACTAGATTTGGTTTTGTCGCTGGGATATATGGCAACTGAGCTTAAATTTGCTGGGCGCACAAAATTATCCGAGCCTTTTTTGACCATATTAGCGTACGAAGCGGGTTCTGTCGGCTTTGAAATGCCTTCAACTACCTCTTTGAACTGTAGGAGAGAGTTCGCGATGTTCTGTTGTTGCTGTAAGTGCTGAGCGGAATTATGGGCTTGAATCGTTTTTTGCTTTAAGGCTTGATATAAGACAGCCATCTGAGATGCGCCATGTGAGTCACTACGGCAAAGATTGGCTACACGTACCTTTTGGTCTGCGTTCATTTTTCCCTCAGCAACTAAACTGCATACTTCATTTAGGATTTTTTCTATGGACCCCATCCATTTCTGTACCTCCGGCGTAGAAATAACTTCGGCTGGTAGCTCATGTTCCAAGGGAGGTTGTGGCTTTGGGTCTACAGGCTGGAAATCTTGAGTTGGTGTCGGCGGAGGACTTCGCGTCACTAGCTGGCTACGACCAAACGGGCTAGATCCAGTGTTAGACATATCTAACACAGAAACACTATATATCTTTAAAAATACTTTAGCTCATTCTTACACAACGCAAGTAACCTCGTAATGCTCACTCGTGACACACTTATATCACTGACGACGCAATTATTTCTAACAAATATATTTATAATTAATTAATAGTATCATAATAAGCTAAGCAAGAAACGTCCGCGCGGTAAGAAGGCGCGATTAGATAGAGAAGTTAATGGTAGATTTGACTATTTCTCAAGCCGGGGAAAATTCGGAAGCTTATAAAATTTTGCGGCCTTTAAATGAGAAGTATGCGGTTAAAAAGTTTGCTGACGGACTTCGTAATCAGCGTCTTGGTACAATTATTACGGCACGGAACTTGACTTGTTTGAAAGATGCTATCAGGGTAGCGGAAGACGAAAATTGTGCTTCGTCGGGTCAAGTCATGGCGTTCCAGCGGTGGTCCGCGGGTGGTAGTTTTTCTACGGGAAATAGGGGTCGTGGAAATAACTGTAGGCGGCACGCTGTAGGTAATGGATACGCGCAGCAAAAAACAGCTGTTGGGCGTACGTACCAAAATGGAAACGTAAGGTATAGTAGTGGAATGCGCGGTCGTAGCAATAGTACTCATCGTGGACGGCAGACTCAGCAAGGTCGACAGCGCGTAGCGTGTCTAGAGCACGTGCGGGGCGATGCTGACTCAAGTGCAGTGTCGATGTCACGAAGTAGCGAAGGCGGACGATTGAATGAAACGCAGTTTTTTCGAGGCTAAGCATATTTTAGCTTGCAATAGTGTTAACTGGGTGAATTTTCTAGCAAATAATGTGGATTCGGAATGGTTAGTCGATACGGGTGCGTCGATATCGGCAATAAAAAGTAATTTCTTGAGGAATAATGCTTTGTGCTGTAAAGTAGTTAAGGAAGAATTAGTGATTAATGGTGTAGGGGGTAGTTTACGGGCTATAGGTTATGTATATTTGACGTTGGAATACGGACAATGTTCGTTCGTGCATAAGTTTTATATATTCAATGATTTGCCATGTAGGTCAGTTGGCATATTAGGCCAGGATTTCTTGCAGACGTATAGTGGTATTATAGACTTTTCGGGGAACAGGTTATCTCTAAAGAACCGTGAGCAGCAGACGGTTTCGATGCCACTTGAATCCTATAATTATTCTTTAACTATTTCTCCGCGTTGTGAAATGGTTAAGTATTTGCCCGTTAATAGAGCAGAAGATTGTGTAGTGTTTAGGAAGGAGTTGCGCGAAGGGGTTTTCTTAGCAAATGTAGTAGCTAGACCTAAGAATGGGATGATGCCCATTAGGATTTTAAACACAGCCACGGAGGAAGTTGTGTGTGGTATGTCCAATGTAGAAGTCTATCCGTTAAGTGATTTTAATTGTTGTGGTTTTGCGGAAACAGAAGTAAGTGTTGAACGTGTTAAGAAAATATTTTCTTTGCTTAATCTTGATTATTTGAATGCCGAGGAACGGTTGTCAGTTGAGCAAATATGTGCAAAATATCCAGATATTTTTTATATTCCGGGAGATAAATTGGATGTCACGAATGTATATGCGCAGTCAATACGTTTGAAAGATAATGTTACTCCAGTTTACAGGAAACAGTATAGAATACCTTATGTACAGAAAAAGGAGGTTGATAGGCAAGTGCAGGAGATGCTGGATAGTGATATTATTGAGGAGGCGGTTAGTGAGTGGTCCAGTCCTGTTTTGGTTGTACCCAAGAAGGCAGATCGTAATGGGGAGAAAAAATGGCGTGTAGTAATAGACTACAGGCAGTTAAATGAAAAGATACAGGATGATAAATTCCCTTTGCCGAATATTAATGAAATCTTGGATTCATTGTCGGGTGCGGTTTACTTTAGCCACTGTGATCTATCACAATCATATTATCAGTGTGCTTTAGATGAAAGTAGTAGGAAATACACAGCTTTCACGACAGATAAAGGGCAATATCAGATGTGTAGATTGCCAATGGGGTTAAAGATAAGTCCAAGTTCTTTTAGCAGGTTAATGACTGTAGCCATGTCAGGATTAAATTATGACAAATGTTTGATATATTTGGATGATTTAATTATTTTCGGGCGGAATTTGGATGAGCACAACCGAAACCTTATGTCAGTGTTTTCTCGCCTGAGAAAGGTCAATCTTAAACTGAATCCATCCAAATGTGAATTTATGAAAAAACAAATACTTTATTTAGGACACGTGATTTCAGCGGAAGGTATTTCACCAGATCCTGAAAAGGTAGAAGCCATAAAGAAATATCCGCGTCCATCGGCAGTTGATGAAGTAAAGCGGTTTGTGGCGTTTGCAAATTATTATAGGAAATTCATACCAAATTTTGCTAGTATAGTGATGCCTATGAATAAGCTATGTAAGAGGGATGTAGTGTTTAGTTGGACCGATGAATGTGAGAGGTCATTTTTGTTGCTTAAGGAAGCGTTAATGAATCCACCAGTGTTGGATTATCCAAATTTTTCTGAAGACAACACGTTTGTATTGCAAACCGATAGTTCGGGTTATGCGGTAGGAAGTGTTTTGTGTAATGGGAACGGTAAACCCGTTGCATACGCTAGTAGGTCTTTGGGGAAAAGTGAGTTAAATTATCCTATTATAGAGAAGGAGTTATTGGCTATAGTATGGTCAGTTAAATATTTTAGACCGTATTTGTATGGACGGAGGTTCGTTGTAAAAACGGATCACCGGCCGCTATTATACTTGTTTAACATGACAGATCCATCAAGTAGGTTAACTAAGTTTCGTTTATGTTTAGAAGAGTATGACTTTGAGGTCGAGTATATTAAGGGGAAAGAAAATGTATTAGCTGATGCACTTTCTAGGATAGTAATTTCAAGTGAAGATTTGAAAACCATGCGTGAAAAAACTATATCCGTAATGACAAGAGCGCGGTACAAACAGTTGGAAGAACCAAATGTTTGTGATACGGACCCTGTGGTATCTAGGACTGATCACCCTAGGATCGTGGAAGTTCTTAAAAAACAAGGAAATGACATTGAGATATGTTTGAATGAGTGGGAGAAGATGTTACGTAACACTAATGGTGAAAAAATATTTTCAAAGTCGCGCAATTTAATGTATGTGCCAGAAAACTCGAGTATTTACGTAAACTATGAATCTTTATCGGCATCATCGCGAGACGAGTTGTCGAGAGACATAGTCACTTTTTGTATTGAAAAGGGCATAAAAGAAGTTATTATTTTGAAAAATCGTTATAACGTTAATTTTATTACAAAGATGGCCAAATATTTGAAGGAAAATAGTAATTCGATATGCGGGGATTTTAGAATATATGTAGTGAAGGGTGTACGGAAAATAGAAGGGGCAGATGAGAAGAGAATTGTTTTAAATGATTTTCATATTTTACCTACGAGTGGTCATTCAGGAATACGCAGGATGGTGAATAATATAAAGAAATATTATTATTGGCCGTCAATTGAGAAAGATGTAGCGGAGTACGTTGGTCAATGTGATAAGTGTAAAAAACAAAAGTTTTCCAAAAATACTAAAGAACCAATGACGGTTACTACCACTGCATCTTCATCTTTTGAAAAGATTTATTTAGATATAGTGGGGCCACTTGATAGGGACGAAAATGGTAATGTTTACATATTAACTCTTCAATGTGAACTTACGAAGTTTGTGGAGGCTTATCCACTAAAAAATAAATCCGCAAATGAGGTAGCAAAAGCGTTGGCAGAAAATTTTGTGTTGAGATATGGGATACCGGGAACAATTGCTACGGATAGGGGTTCTGAGTTCATTTCGAAGGTAATGGTAGAGCTATGTAATGTCTTGGGCATCAATAAAATCTTATCAACGTCATATCATCATGAAAGTATAGGGTCTTTGGAAAACGTTCATAAAACTTTAGGTGCTTATTTAAGGATACAAACAGATAATAATCCATCATCGTGGAGTTCTTGGATTCCATATTGGTGTTTTTCTTATAACACAACAGTTAATACTGTGACTAAGTATACGCCTTATGAATTAGTTTATGGTAAAATTTGTAGGTTACCAAGTAGTCTTCAAGGTGAAAGTGTTGAACCTTTGTATAATTTTGATGATTATCCTTTAGAATTTAAATACAGGTTACAAAGGGCTCAAAATGATGCAAAAGAAAATTTGGTATCAAGTAAGTTATCAAGGAAACATTGTTATGATAAGAATCTTAATTCTATAACTTATAAGGAAGGTGACTTGATTTTGGTAAAAAACGAAGTTGGCAATAAGTTGGAGTGTATTTATAATGGGCCATTTGTAGTTGTAAAGGACGAGTCACCAAATGTAATAGTTAAATATAAAAATAAGATAGATGTAATACATAAAAATAGGACAAAGTTATACTGTAAGACTTAGAATGTAAGTTTAAAAATGTAAAGAGATGAAAAAAAAAAAAACGAAGTAACTAAGTTTTTTTTTTTTACTTTAGGAAGGGTGATGTGGTGTGTCACGTACGTCACGTTTAGATCTTAGTTTAAGTTAAGGTAGATAAGCTATGTCCATAGTTATATTATGCTATATGTCACGTACGGGCTAGGTATATATTACACTAATAAAGGGAGTCTTGAGTCGTCAGTCTCCAGTTGACTCATGGACAAGTACACGACATGGTATTTACTTAACCCCTCCTTCCCTCCACATCGCAATGTAACAGTTTTTTTTTTTAATTCACCATTGAGTTTTGTTTTCTTGAGTGTAGGACGGCGTTACTATGGGAACCAATGCAGCTATTCCGAATGAGGTAAACCATAATCAGCCTACGATATGCCCAATGCTGGGACACAGGCATCTCTCAGTGAGAGACCATAATCTACCAGGCGGGTAACTGCGGGATGATATTGGTCGGTTTCGATGATACCTATTTGATGATACCGTAACCATATTAGCCCAGTCATTTTAGGTAAAAAAAGGGGTCAACCTCGGAATGAAAGATAATAAGCTGTAAATTGGTATAAACCTTTGTTTTATCGTTCTAAATGTTGTCTCAAAAGTCACAAATGCTATCGTGTCCGCGTGTTAAGATATTGAAGGTCAAAGGTCATAAAATTCGGTTTTTCGCGAATATGTCGGTTCCTGTTGCTTAAATGAGATTTGCATTTATGATAAAAGTTGTAGGATATAAAATTCTCTACAACTTTTGTCTAGACTTTTTTTTCATACGATCAACCGTTTTTGGGGTAGAGCGCGAAGAGTGCGCAGCGTACAGTCATATATGGGCTAATGCAAGGTCAAGCGTGAGTTACGGTTATCAGTACGTTGTATAAAGTCAATTATTTACAAAAAAACTACAATTTTTAAACAATGCCCATTATTTATGTACTAATTTATTAATTATTTAATTAAAATAAGTAACTCAATTATGTATACTTAACTATAGTATATTATTAATTCTGGATTCTATATTTTAGTTATACAGTGCAAACTCTATGTGAAGACACTCAAGGGACTGTGCATATTTTGACGTTATAGAGAGTTGTCGTTAGAAAAATGTATTAGAAAAATATAAAGTTTATTTGAGACTAGTATTAGTAACGCGTCTGCCAACATCTTCTGTCCCGCCTCTACTACGCGTATCAGTATAACTTTTTCATCAATACACAATGATTTTCTATTACTTGCCATGTTTACAGTTTGAAAGTTAGTGAGCAACTAAGAATATGATAACGTATAGATAATCCATGACTCCTAATAACAAGAGTCTTCACGTGCAAGCAATCCCAATTTGTAAACAAAAGAACGGATTTCTTAGAAAGTTCGGTATTTATGATAACGACAGTCGAGTTAATTAAATAGCGCGGACTAGGATAGTGAAGCAACAATAGACCGTACACAGCTGCCCAGTTTTTAGTAATTTTGGCAACTTAAAAAGTATTTTTTATTATTTAATTTTTGTCGTTATTGAGAGTGAGTTTATATAATATGAGACTTTGTTTGGTTGAACGCGCTAATCTCAGGTAGTGCTGGTTTGAGTTGAAAAATTCTTTTTGTGTTGGGTAGGCTATTTATTGAGAAAAACTATAGGCTATATAACATCACGCTACAATCAAAAAGAGCGGAGCAGCAACGAAAAATGTTCGAAAACTGGCAGGCAATTCGATGCGACGGGAAAGGTCAGGGAAGAGAAAATCTGACGCGGACGAAGTCGCATACAGAAGCTATTTAAAATATAATCCAGAATTAATAATATACTATAGTTAAATATAAATAACTGTTTCTGCTCGCGACTTCGTCAGCGTCAAATTTTCGCTCCCCTTCCCATCGCATCGAATTGCCTGCCAGTTTTCGTCCATTTTTCATTTACTGCTCCGCTCCTTTTGATTGTAGCATGATGGTATATAGCCTATAGCCTTTCCTAATAAATGGGCTACTCAACACAACAAGAATTTTTCAGTTCCGACCAGTAGTTTCTGAGATTAGCGCGTTCAAACAAACAAACTCTTCAGCTTTATAATATTATAGTATATAGTATTAGTATAGATTAAGTTACTTATTTTAATTAAATTTAAATAATTAATAATGAGTACATAAATAATGGGCATTGTTTAATAATTGTATTTTTTTTTGTAAATAATTGACTTTATACAACGTACTGATAACCGTAACTCACGCTTGACCTTGCATTAGCCCATATATGACTGTACGCTGCGCACTCTTCGCGCTCTACCCCAAAAACGGTTGATCGTATGAAAAAAAAGTTCAGACAAAAGTTGTAGAGAATTTTATATCCTACAACTTTTATCATAAATGCAAAACTCATTTAAGCAACAGGAACCGAGATATTCGTGAAAAACCGAATTTTATGACCTTTGACCTTCTATATTTTAAGACGCGGACACGATAGCAATTGTGACTTTTGAGACAACATTTAGAACGACAAAACAAAGGTTTATACCAAATTACAGCTTATTATCTTTCATTCCGAGGTGAAACCCCTAATATGACTGGGCTATATATAACATGACTCTAGTATCGAATCACAATCGAACTGACATTTTTAAATATTTGGCTAAACATGACTCGCTTGCTCAATAAAATGCACAATGCTGTGGATGTTCTTGGTAAAGCAACAATCACTATATGATCATTTGTTTAAGGTACGTACAGAATAATAGACTAATCCGTATGAACGATTGATGCCATTTGTATAAAACAATCTTATCAGTGTACTTAATATCGGCGATATACAAGATTATTTTTAGTATATGCGAAACCTGAATATAGTTTGTTCAGAATCAGTAACTGAATCGATTCCAATAATTTTTACACCATGTTATATTTTGTACCAAAAATATTTAATTACGCTTCCAAGTTGCGGGCCTTAGTGTTTTGTTTCGATTTTAAAATTATCATGTCTTTCTCGTATTCAAACGTCCATTACACGGAGATGGTACGTACACTAGCTGTTTGTGGTGATCTGCATATGTTTTTGCGTGGACAACCAGGTAACTTATCAAGCTTATAACTTTGTGATTATTAATGATACAGTTTTGAAATTTTTTTCATAGATTCTTTACATAAAAATACTAGACCCGTGTTTCGGGTTTCGCATAAACAAAAATTAATGTTGTATATTTGAATATGCACAAATCATGATTTTGTGATTATGCTCAGAATCTAGATAACCATTGACAATTTTTCGATCGATTATTCGATTTGATTCGATTTTTTAATGTGTTGTTCAGAGTTCTATCAGATTGCTCGTCTGTATTTATTAGTTTTTTAACTATAATACCGAAAACTAGTCTAGTCCTTAGCATCACTTTTATCATCTGTCAACTGTTTTACATCGAATGGTCCGCTAAAACGAACTATATTTATAAAATTGATTAAATTATAATGAATTGTGGTTAAACTAACCACTTCTAGATTTAATTAGAGCAACAATGGTTATATTAGCGGAAACCCTTTTCAGACATTAATGATAGGTAATAAATTTATAAGTAGGTATACAATGGTGCCGATTCTGTTATCACAAAATTCTCTAAACTAAACTAAAAATCACTAAAATTTGGTTTATTCCTGTCAAACGACGATTTCCTATTCTGAAATAGACTAAAGTGACACAACTTAACTATATTTTAGTTTGACAGCACTAAGATTGCACTGATTTATTAGTTTAGTGAAAATGACAATTTTGCTATTCTGAGTTTGCCGGTTTTCACCAAAAATGTTGACTAAAATAATTTATTTTAACTAAATCTGACTATTTTTAATCGCGATTAAAAAGGTGTGGAATAAAACTAGTGGTCATGAACTAAAATTCTCAACAACGCCTCGCCTTCACGTGCAAAAACAGTTCTGTACTTTTTATTTTCCTTTTGCTTATATCTTGAAAATGGCGTGTCCTATCGCAAAAATAATAAAATTTTCGACCCCCTTAGTATTCCCCGGAACATTTAAATCTCAACACGTGGGTTACATTTTTTTTATATTTTTCAAACAAAAGTGAAAAATTCCATATAAAACACGTCCAGGCTGCACCCTAGCATGCGCCTTCGTCTCTCAAAAAATTCATTCCACGCAATGCACACACAAGTAAACGTTGCGAAAACAAAAGAAACAAAAAAAAACGCTGAGTCGCGATTGTCAAATTCGATTTTAGTCGTGTCAAAATAGTTTTTAAATTTAGCGATTTTACCTTGCAGAATAGCGTTACAATTCTCATAGCCAAAAGAAAGGAATTTTAGAGATAGTTTAGTTAGTTCAGTTCGTGTACAACAGAATCGGCACCAATGTAAAACTCAATTAACGCAAGGTCTCATACACTCCAATATTGTAGTATTGAGCTCAAATCATTGTATGTAAAATGACCAGAACTATTTTTTAAAGATAACTATTATTATTAAGAAAATCATATTGACCATACCATTACTTTATACATTTAAAATTAAGTGCAGTTATTGCCTTAGAATAAGATTTAATTTTCTTTGGCTCAATCGGCGGTCATCATCAGCATTCAATGTTTGATTTCAGAACAACTGTACATCTAGATTCCTCATTGTTTTTTTCCCTAATTATATATTCGTTTGTGTTTTATTCATGTTTCAGTATGGCCTGTACTCGTCTTTCATGGGCCCATTCATGTACGCCATTCTGGGTACCACCCCACAGATAAATCTCGGGGCGTCGGCGTTATTATCTCTCCTAACATTTACGTACACAAATGGTACCAACCCTGACTTCGCTATACTTCTGTGTTTCATCTCTGGTCTCGTTCAACTTGTGGCCGGTATCGCACAACTCGGTAAGAGCTCTTGTGTACTTTATTAACCTCTTTGTTACTCAATATTCGCAATAAAGTAAGTTACTGAAATGCAATATGATGTCAATGGAGTTGAATGTCCTTTACAAAGAAAATATTTTTTCTTTATCTAGTACGATATAAGCCGAGTTATTTTCAAAACAAATAGCGTAGTCATATCTACACTACTCTTCCTTGACTTTATATATATATTATAGTAAATATGTATGTATGTGTATTACTAGTAACCTATTTATGTATTGTTAGTAACCCTTGACCTATTTAATTTTTAATTATAATTCATTATGATATTTTTTAAATCATTGTTTTTCCCAACCAATGCATTTGCCATTAAATCTCATCATCACCCTTGGTTGACTGGCAGAGAATGCCTAAGGCATTAAATTCGCTTTACCCTTTAATGTGACCTTTTAATGTGTGTAAAATTGAAATAAATAAATATAAATGTGAAAGAATACACATTTTTCAGTTACTAAAAGCTGTAACATTGTGTACGTTAATTCTTTTTTGGTTATTTTGTCTCTAAAGGCGTTTATTGTCCCCAAAAGTAATATATAAAGCTACATGGATGAGTGCAAGTATTCAGACATTTTCGATACTTTCTAATGTTTCCTTTGATTTAGGTTTCCTGGTGGAATTCATATCACTGCCAGTAGTATCAGGGTTCACGTCAGCTGCAGCGGTAACGATAGCGTCATCACAAGTCAAAGGGTTACTCGGTCTGCGGTACAATGCAGATACGTTTGTGTCGACCTGGGCGAACTTCTTCGAGCATATAAAGAAGACGCGACTGGCAGATAGCATGCTTAGCCTGGGGTGTTGTGTCGTGCTCACAGGAATGAAGGTAGATACTGACTGTTTATTTAAAACCACTCAATACAATAGCGTACTTTTATTGGCTGTTGATAATTTAGTTAACCAATCACAGCTGTTGACAAACATTTGACAATTTGTTAGCAATTTTTTTCGTTGATTTTTGTTCTAGAAACCGAGTGTTAGTCTGTTCAGGTTATAGAATCACTTAACACGTGTTTCCATTGTATACAATTTGATCAAAATAAATTACGTATTGAGAGAGACTGAAATTATAAGACTAAAATCCAATTTCAAGTGGAACATAAACAAACTATTCAACACAACACGACATTACATATAAAATTACAATAAATTGCTGAAACAATCCTTCCAACCGCCAACTTTTATAAACGTTAACCTTTTTTAGGCAGAAAACAAATATTTTATTACTTTTAACAGTTGTAACACGAAAGCTGACATTTGTAGACGGTCGCCTAACTAAATGTATCCTCTTGTGTTACCCGACAACGTGTTTACAAGGCTGTGTCATGTCAGTTAGAAAAAGTTCGCAGTGTTCTAGATCTATTGATTGAATACAGATCTTTTTATGGATGTTTCTTTTCTTTTCTTCGTATGCTTTACAAAGATTAGGCTCTGAAGTTTCTTCGGCTATTATTGAATGCAATTCATTGGTTTGCATCGCTTCTTCTCTTTTCTTTTTTTAGAGTTTATTGGTTAAAATATTAAAGTTGACCCTTAACTGATTAATCGTGTACTAGATAAATTCCGCCCGGCCGCGAAGGGAATACATACAAGCAACCCTGGACGCAGACATTACCACCTACTGGCAAACGAAGATGCCTTTTGATCGCCCTTATAAATTAATAAGTTGATAGTCTAATCTAGCTAAAGCCTTTATCAAAGCTAATTTAGAGCTTTCTCAAAAATCAGAATGTTTAAAAAGCAATCATTCTCAAGCTCCTAATCCTTAACACTGATAAAGTCTATAAATCAGGCATTATAAGCTCCCAGCTATGTTCTAAATGCCTTCTAATTACCGTTTACATAGTTTGGAACATAAATTATGAGACATTACGTGAGCACACTCACTTACGACAAGTTGGACTGTTTATTTGTTAATTTCGTCGATAATTCAATACGACACGTCCCGTCGCGGTGAGCGAGGAGCGACCGACGACGGAGCCGCAACTTGGCAAACTCCGTTACAAAGTAAATACTAAGTCTGATTGTCGTCTCGGCACATACACGGTTTACTAGCAACAGAATTGGGATACCAACCCTTGTTGCCGGTTATTTGATCTGTTGGATATTGCTACGGAATATTAATCGTGAGACTATTATCTTAAACTCTAGTGAAAATAAAAGTGAACTAAGCATGGGGAAAATTTCATAATATACTTATAACACTTTTAAACAAAGACAATGGTGCCGATTCCCTTATTCACAAACTAAACTAAATTTAAGTTCAGTGCATCTTTTTCTTTCTATTTCATTAAGGAAAGGACAGAAGATAAATTTTAGTTTAGTCCTGTCAAATTAATTAGCGCTTGACGTAAATTGACGTAATTTTAGTAGGCAAGTTTTTAATCACGTCTAAACTTGTATGGAGTAGTGACAGGCGCTGATTAATTTGACAGGACTAAACTAAAAAATTTCTTTTGTCCTCTTCTTAATGAAATACAAAGAAAAAGACGCACTGAACTTAAATTTAGTTTAGTTTGTGAACAAGGGAATCGGTACCAGTATGTATTAGGTAATATTTATTAACTTTAGGTCTGCGAAACGGTTACTAACACAGTAGCAATAATACCATTTATTTGTAAACTGATGTGTGGGTATTTTTTAATCATGTCGATACAAAGATCTTGAAACAATTATATCTATAACAACAGTAGAAACATCTGCCGGTTATTTGCATAAGAATTGACAAATATCTCAAACACAACGTGTTTGACATAGTCTCTATGAACAAAACTGCACGTGAATGTGTTGATGATGCCTTTTGTCTAGTTCTGTACCAGTCAACTGTTCTCAGATAGACTAGACTACTATTGTTTCTACAGTGAAACCAGAAAAGGTATGCGCTTCGGTAATATGGGTGTTTCCGAATAAGCACTAACGTTGCACCTCACTACTCCACAGAGGAAAATCTTCTAAGTTTTATAGTAGTGCACCTACCAGCAATGCTAGGTGCACTACTATAAAAAGAAAGTCGAAGAGAAAACTTCAATTAAACCTGCAATCGTTTGATTGAAATTTTATCTCTGTTGGCTTACTTACTCCGGTCGCACTTCATTCAAAAGTTTTTTTTTGTCCTTTCTAACCATGATAATACGAAATATATTATCCCATCAAAAACATAAATGTAAAATGAGAGCCAAGTTCAATATTATGATATATGCATTGGTTGTTGACTTCAACGACAAAAGTAGTGAGATCTAAATGGGTGCCAAGTGCAATGGTCAGTCCTGAAATTTATTTATAACTACATAAAATATTATTTCTTCTTATAACTTAGGATTATATATTGTAGCCTAAGGTCTGACTTGGCTAGTTCTCATATACGAATTATTATGTTCGGTGGCTAGTTTCTACCAACAAGCCACATTTTCGGAATAATAAAATAAGAACCGACAAGTAACAGGTTTAGAACTTGCGAAGGATATAATATAATTCGTACATGAAAACTAGCCAAGTCAGACCTTAGGCTACAATATATTATCCTAAGTTATAAGAAGAAATAATATTTTATGTAGTTATAAATAAACAGGACTGACCATTGCACTTGGCACCCATTTAGATCTCACTTCTTTTGTCGTTGAAGTCAACAACCAATGCATATATCATAATATTGAACTTGGCTCTCATTTTACATTTATGTTTTTGATGGAATATCATTACTTTTTGTACATAAATTATTAGTAGGTACTTATAAATTTATAACAAAATTAATACCAAATGGTTTTTGTAATAAGTGTTCGTAATAGAATCAATTAAGTGAACAATTATAATGAAATGATAAAAAATTACCAGTTTCTGATTTATTCCTTGGTATTCACCTAATTACCTATCTGCATGCCAAATTTGAACTTTCTAGATCATCTGGAACTGGGTTAGAGTTTTGATCTATAGGTCAGTCAGTGATAAAAATGACGATTTTTGGACGTTAATATCTAAATAACCGTTCTAGATGTGTTTATGAAATTTGGAGGTCATATGTATCTTGCAAGTTTCACTATATGAGCCAAAGACACGTTTATGTCAAATAGTTTTTGAGTTATGAGGGAGCCAAAAGTGGCTCCAAATGGTTCGTGTAATATTACACACGGTGCTGCTCGCCAGTTCTGTTACTTGAACTTGGCTTGACACGCTACCGCGTGTCTAGATATATAACTAATAATTTACTGTAAGTACTTTGTTGATGTTGATTAAAATGCGCGTTAGTATTTCCGAATATAGAGGATGATTGCCGAAGCTCATATTCTTCCTGGGAGACCTGTACATGACTAGATTAGTCTATCAACTATGGACAATAGACTTTATAATGACAGTAACAAGTTAGATAGATGAACCAACAATTCAGGAACACCATGCTCTTTAACCTCTAAGTCCCTGAGATACTACATTTGGTATAGACACAATGGTTTTTAATTGTGTCTGTAATAAGCGGCATTCAACGGGTTAAGAGCAGTGGTAGCCCATTGGTAACGGCTACGACTTACGTGTTGTATGTCGTGGGTTTGAACCCAAGCAGTTACTTTAATTTGCATTAATTATTTCGTCAACATTGCTCTCAAAACGGTGAGGGAAATCAGAAATAGAAATAGAAATAATACAATATTTATTTGCATAAAACATGGTATTTAAAGGTGTTAGATAACAAAAATATAAAGCATACATGTTTAGCTTATATTATAGCATGCTAATGTTATTGGTGACATTTAAAAATGTTTCCTGTCAGTAAATTCTTTGATACTGTAAAAATTTTTAGTTTTTTACCATTCAAGTAGTTTTTTTTTTAAAAATAATCTGTGATCTAAAGTTTTAAAATAACTTGGAATTTTATTATAAATTAGAATACACATGGCTAAACAGCTTTTACTATACTTAGCTAGCAGTGGCGAAAGCACCATATAACACGATTCCTACCGGCTTGCCTTCGGGGATTCGCATTGGTAACTCTATCACTATTCAAAATACAATAGTATGTAAATAGTGGCTACTATTGTCAATAAATATCGTTACACTACGGGTATTTAATTCACCATAACATTCAAACAACAAAAAAGGTTATTTATAACTTTGTATTACAACAAAAGAGAAATGTTCTAAATTAACCCGGCGCCAAAACGTCGTAATCGGGAACTAAAAATTCATACAACAGCGATCCCGTTATGATGTCACTTTAGGTCACGTGGCACCGCTTGATATGTACGAGAGCAAGCCGCTGTACAACGGGTTATGACAGAGACAGGTATAGAAAAATGCGTCAGCGAGAACGAGATAGAGGAATATTGCATATTTTATTCGGTTTTCAGCTGTTCAATTTAATTGTATTTAATTCATTACATTCCTATATTAATTTTAGAATGATAGTAAGTATTCTTTATTGGTGAGTCAGTAAGTTAAAGCCGACTTCGCTTCGGCTTCTCTTTTAGAAAAATTTACACCTCGCCGCTGTTAGCTAGTCTGGGTAAGTCACTTAAAACAAGCCTATGCGGATCTCGCCGGTTTCGAGGACATACATCCTCTGCCTTTTTGAATAGGTCTTTATGCTTCGTAACAAACATACATACTTCATAGATATAGAGAGAAGGTAGCGGTAATAAAACAAGTTCTTTAAATATTGGCTTGAAAGATTCATCAGGTTGAAGCCCATATATGGCACGAATACACTTTTTTTGGGCAACAAAAACCCTATTCCTATCGGTACTATTACCCCACATTATGAACCCATAGCGTATTAAGCATGTCCTAGAACCAAAAACCGGAAGGCATATGACATTCGCCAACCCGCTTGTGTCCCAGTCCCACCAGTGGGAACTTCATAGGCTGCTGATGCTATGTTTGTTGTGTTTTTTGACGTATCTTTCACTATCGAGTAGTAGTCTACCTCAGTTCTTCTTTGACTTTTTTTCATTTCTTTCAACCCTCTGAGTGAATCAATTCTAGTTACGAAAAAGAATAGTACTGTATTTGAATAATATCGATAGTGAGTTCGCTTTCCCTATAACTTGTCAAGGCCAGACGATATTGCGATATATACAACATGTCCCAAAATTCAACGATAAGCCGGCACCAGAGGATGGACCTACTAATGACTACTCGAGAAAAAAAAAGAAAAAAAATACCTCTACTTTTTTTTTAAATTACTTAAAAAATGGAAATTCTTCGAAAATGTATACCCCTTATGACACTTTTAACTACCATGACCACAATTTTTCAAATATTTCAGTTTTTTTGTTTGTATCGGCAACCTAAGTAGTACTTCTATTCACCATAATCTTTGAAAATTACAGAATTTTCGTAGTTTTATACAAAAAAAAAACAACCAAAAAAAATTATTTCCCTAAAATTTTGAAAGATTTTAACGTTCAGTACACTTTAACTCATCGTAGTGTAAAAAAAATGATTGACACTACTATGGCAAGTTTTTTAAAAAATTAGCGCAACTAACTTAGATTTTAAAATGGTATAATACTTTAGGAAAACTAGCCACAAAAAAAAAATTATGACACTTTTTCTAATCAAGAACCAAATTTCATAAGTTGTTGTTAATAGTAATCACTTCTACTATGTGCCCAAAATAGATTTTTGTTGTTGGAAAATGTTGAATGAATGAAACAAATGGTGTCAATAAATGTAAATTTATTGCATTATTAATAATATTATAATAAATGTTCGAACTGTTTACCACCGGCATTAATACAGGCACGACATCGCCTTAAAAAATATCGTTTTATTCGTCGTGCATATCTTCTACTATTGATATGATCCGCAGCCTGAGTGATTTTTTGGCGAAGGTCGTTCAGTGTTGCAATGGGTTTCGAGTAGACTCTGTCTTTGAGACAACCCCAATAGAAGAAGTCCAGGGGGTTTAGATCGGGTGAACGGGGTGGCCATAAAATAGGACCAAGTCGCCCTATCCAACGCCCTGGATACTCTTGGTTTAAGTATTCTCGCACAGGACGGGCATAGTGAGCTGGGCAACCATCATTTTGAAACAATATGTTTTGTGGATCACTAATGGGCATGTCTTCTAATAATACTGGCAAGTCATTTTGTTAAAAGTTCAAATAACTATTGCCATCCAAGTTTCCTTATAATTCAAAAGGCCCAATCACTTTTCCGTTTAATATGCCCGTCCATAGGTTAACCTTGAATTGATATTGGGATTTGTCTTGTCTCATCAGGTGCGGATTTTCATTGCTCCAGCTATGTAGGTTGTGAAGATTTAAATAGCCATCTCTCTTGCAGGTTGATTCATCCGACCATAGAATATTATCCAAGAATTGGGGATCTTCTCTGTGCTTTTGCAGCATCACACGGCAAAATGCGACTCGTAGTGGATAGTCCCGCGGCAATAACGTCTGCACACGCCTGTAGTGATATGGGTGAAGTCTGTGACGTTTTAGGATTCGATGTGCAGTACTTTTTAGGATTCCCGTAGCTATTTCTATGGCACGTACCGAGGTAGTTAAATCATTTTCAATTTCATTGAGAACTTCTTCGTCGCGTTTCGATCTAGGTCTTCCAGCATTTCTCCTGTCAGATGGTAAACGGCCCTCCGAAAACGCTTGATGCACATTAATAAATACTCGATAATTCGGGTATCTTTGAGCATTTAGGTACCTTTCTCGATATAATCTGGTAGCAGCGCTACCATTGCATCGGCACTCTCCATAAATGAGGTGCATATTAGCGTATTCCAACGGTGTGTATGGTAGCGGCATGATAAACGCTAAACAGTCCAAAATACGCCAAAAGTCCAATTCACAAAACACAGTCCAGTTCAAAATAATGCCAGGTTAGTACAGTTTGCAGATCACTTAATCCAGTCCAATAAGCCAAGCCAAAAGTCGTTAGTACGAGAGTCACATCAATTGAATACGAAACGGTGCACAGTAAACAAAGAAGCAGAGCGTACTGACTTTGTACTTTGTAGAGAACAGCAACATTCCTACCTGCCCTATTGTTATTTAGCAACAAACATCTATCTATCTCTCTCTAACGTATAATCGCTCTCTATCTATCTCTCTCTAACGTATACTATCTATCTCTTTCTGAACTTCACTGACTACGCACATGTCCCTTCCAAATTCTAAGAATTTGCGAAAGAAATCTATTTTGGGCACATAGTAGAAGTGATTACTATTAACAACAACTTATGAAATTGGTTCTTGATTAGAAAAAGTGTCATTTTTTTTTTGTGGCTAGTTTAAAAGTGTTATACCATTTTAAAATCTAGGTTAGTTGCGCTAATTTTTTAAAAAACTTGCCATAGTAGTGTCAATATTTTTTTTTTACACTACGATGAGTTAAAGTGTACTGAACGTTAAAATCTTTCAAAATTTTAGGGAAATAATTTTTTTTGGTTGTTTTTTGTATAAAACTACGAAAATTCTGTAATTTTCAAAGATTATGTACTACTTAGGTTGCCGATACAAACAAAAAAACTGAAATATTTGAAAAATTGTGGTCATGGTAGTTAAAAGTGTCATAAGGGGTATACATTTTCGAAGAATTTCCATTTTTTTAAGTAATTTAAAAAAAAGTAGAGGTATTTTTTTTTCTTTTTTTTCTCGAGTAGTCATTAGTCTACTAGGTCCATCCTCTGGTGCCGGATTATCGTTGAATTTTGGGACATGTTGTATATAAACAACGAGATAAAGTGACAATAGTACGGTTGTCTAATTGAATGCTGGAAGGACTGTGCAAATTAGAATGGGCAGCTAGAAATTGTATGGCTTTGGTTGGTGTGATGTAAGAAATATTACTATACTAAATAGAATCTGTTATAGGTATATTATATTCAAAAAAGTATCTCTTTTCTCTCTTTATTTGATCTCACGCTGATGGAAATGCATATTTTAAGTGTTTTATTTCAATTAATTTTGATTAAATTTTGTTTATAATTTACTGTTATGCAATAATCACTATGTAGTCTGAACATGTTGCAATTCCGACCACCAAAGTACAGGCAAATGCTTGTTCTTGTACAATCGGATTATTATTAAATACTAAATTTGATATTCTAAGATAAATGATATTTCCAGCATGTTGCTTCTTGAAGTGGGTTCAGTTTGATGGGTCACTTCAGCGCAAAGTAAAGAAATATCTGAGCTCTGTATCTCACTATTTTCCTAATATTTGAGCTTTTAAAAGTACTGCTATAAATATATAAGAAGGATCCCGCTCATCACTTCGACGCTAAGCATTTTTTTATCTATTCGAAATAGAAAAAGAAAAGTGTTTTTTTTTCTAGCCGCTATAATTCTGAGAGAATCGTTTGAAAGTCATCGTGGGAGATAGCCTTGCAGATTCATTCGGGCAAATAAAACCGATAAACTTTTATCACAGTTAATTACGAAGCAGACAGACTTTTATTTTATTATTTTGGGGGAAAAAGGAAGTTCTCCGGAAGATGGACGGACGGCTGATTAAATCCCTGCTAACTTTGCACTAACTCACCTAAGTCGACTTATTAACAACGAGGGAACTATTAAATCCATGATACGACTACACAAGTTGTATCATAAATTCACTGTTTCGCATTTAAAGGAGTTCATTATTTTTTTTTTTTTTTTTTTTTTTTTGTGGGGCATCTCGTAGTTAATCCTGAAAAGATTGTGACTACTTAAACGGATTGGGGCCCGGCGAGTTCTAAAAAGTTACCTTTTTAGGCCTCCAGCCGGGGCTTATTATACTTAAAAACTAAAGCGAAAGCTCTAAGGGTTACCCCGAGGGGGGTACGAACCTCGGCTTAGGCAATCGCTGATAGGGGGGCAGCAAGGGACTGGCTGGATCTGGGTTAAATTATTTAGGGACTAATTTAAAGCTAACGGCGCAGCATCGCGGGCTGGCTCTTGCAAGGGTCGGGAGGGACTGTTAAGTCGGGGTCGCGACGACGGACGTCGGCGGCGAGGTCGGTACGGTTTGTGCCTGTGTGCTGGTCTAGCTGTACTGGTCTCTTTTCGACTCTCCTGGAGGAGAGTAGTGGGATCATCAGGATCGGTAAGGACGTGCCGCGAGCGGCGGACTTTGCTAATACGGGAGGGGGTGTAAGTAGCTGCCGCCACAACCAGAGGGTTGCGGTGGGCTACGGCCCTATCGAAGAAACGCTTCGAAGCGCGTTTTATGTATTGATGGATAGTCGGGAGTTTCATGTCTAAATGAAGATTGATATTCCGAACAAACCAAGGCGAGCCTGTGGCTTGACGGAGAAAACGGTTCTGGAGAGTCTGCATCCTATGGATGAATCGGGGCTTGGCATGTGCCCAGACTGGGCTTGCGTATGTCATAATCGGCCTGATACAAGCGGTGTAAAGCCGCTTCTTACACAGAAGAGACAATTTACTCCGCTTGTTCAGGACGCAATGGAGCCTACTGAGAGCGAAAGCGGCCCGCGAGCGAGCCTGCTTTATGTGCTCGGAAAAGGTGAGGTGTTCGTCGAGGATGACACCTAGATATTTGGCTTGCTTCGCCCAAGGGATCTGCTTGCCGAACATTGAGATGGGTCGGGGAGGGGGGTGATTACGTCGCGGTCGGGTGTAAAAGACCGCCTGACTTTTGTCGGGGTTGACCTCGATTCGCCACTTCCTGAACCAATCGCCGAGCTCGTCGACTGCGGTTTGGAGGTAGCGAACCAGCGCTGTGTCACTAAATCCCGAGAAGAAGATGGCAGTGTCGTCTGCGAACAGAGCTAACCTTGCCTTCTTGCTTCTGGGGATATCGCTAGTGAACAGCGTGAAAATGAGGGGGGCTAGTACAGAGCCTTGAGGGACTCCTGCACGGATCGGATGAGGGGAGGAAAGTGCCCCTTCGATGCGATAGCGAAAGGTACGGTTCGCAAGAAAGTCTCGTAAGATGAGCACGAGACGGTCTGGCACTCCGAGTTGGTACAGCTTATATAATAAGCCGTTGTGCCAGACTTTGTCGAACGCTTTCGCTATATCGAAGTATACAGCGCCCGTGAACATACCACGCTGAAAACCAGCATTGATATGTTCGACGATGCGGTGTACCTGATGGACACACGAGTGTTGGGTTCGAAAACCGAACTGCTCGTTGGGGATGAGGCCCTTGGTTTCGGCATAATCCCTGAGTCGCTTATAAATAAGTCTCTCATAGATTTTGCCGAGAACTTTGAGCAAACTAATGGGGCGGTAGCTCGTGGGCTCGGTTTTGGGCTTACCGGGCTTAGGGATGCCAATGACGGTGGCTTCCTTCCACGCTTGGGGGAAAATATTATTACTCAAGGCACCATTGAAGATGGTACACATGAGCATAATCAAGTGAGCGGGGAACAGCTTGATCACTCTGTTGGTGATGCCGTCTGATCCGGGGGCTTTACGAGTCTTCAGACCCTTGATGATCTCGTGCACCTCGTCAGGTGTGACGGGGGGCAGGGGATCATCAGGGTCTTCAACGGGCGGGAGTGAGGCTTTGCGTTCGACTTCCGCGTTTACCTTATCGACAAACGCTTGGTCTACTGGCTGCGAACTGGGTGTGCATTGGGCTTCGAGGCTATCGGCTAGGCATTCAGCCCTGTCGATATCCTCGAATGCAATGGTCGCATCGGGGCGGGTCAGGGGGGGCATAGTGGAAAACTCAGAGGATTTCAGTTTCCTCTGAAGTTCCCAGAAGGCGAGATGAGTCGGCTCTAGTTCGCTCACCATCTTGTCCCAGTTAGCGTCACGCAGCTCAGTCACACGTGTCCTTACAGCACGCTGTAAGTAACGCATGTGAGCTTTGTTAGCATCACAGGGAAAGATGCTGTAAGCACGAACGGCCGCGTTCTTCTCTGTCAGCAGATCACGTACATCGTCGGGGAGTTTCCATTTACGGTCGCCCGTATCTGGAACCTCCCGTGAGCTTTCGCTCACGATCGATTGTACGTGTTCCGTGAGAGAGTCGATCGCGGCCGTTGTGGCGGCGACAGAGTCAAACTGATCTGGGATAGAGTCTAAGTGATGTGACGTGTTAGATTGTAAGCGTTCGCTTACTTTCTTCCAGTCAGTGATCACTTTAGTGGCGGGGGGTTGGGAGGGGTCGCGAATACCTAATCGGGGGGCCAGGTTCATGACTACTGGTCGATGGTCAGAATCGAGTTCGTGAATAGTCTCTATAGAATCCAACCTTAAGTTGATATTCTTAAGGAGCGCTATGTCAAGAACGTCGGGTAGCTGATCGACATCGAAGGGGAAGTGAGTGGGAGTCATCGGGGCGATGACATCGAAGATCATGGTAGAGCAGAGGTTGAAAAGTTGCCTACCTCTAGTCGAGGTCCTGGTGCTATTCCAGGCGGGGTGTTTGGCGTTGAGATCGCCCGCTATGATAACGGAGTCACTCATGTCGAAGAGATCGGAAAGGTTAAAGGAGTTCATAAATAAATCAATTATTCGTAGCTATAGTTCGAATTTAAATCAAATCAGATCGAAGTTAAATGCAAACATGATTTATTCAAGCTTGGTTGTAACTTACGTACATAGCCGAAATCTTCTATCGACTGAGATTAATACATAATTTACTTTAGACATACTCCGACCGATGTACCTAAAGTTTACTTTGGAACTAATTTTCACAGCTGCCAGAGATTACTCTGTAGTAGGTAATCTTGTAACACAGTTTGGGATATAAAATAGAGCTTCAATATTAATCCTCTCCTTGAGGTAATCGATATGTTACTTAAATTATATGCCTACATCACGCGATCAGATTGAATTTGGGAATAATATTATGTTATGTTACCTACATACATAGTCCTATACAAATTATATTAACAATCAGGCTTCAACTTATGTTTATCCAATTACCTGTAACTATTATGAATTGAAGATTTGAACTCGACTCTAGACAATTTCCAACATTCGTCTTAGCATTCTTAATCAATTCAAAAACATCTTTACAACTGTAATAATTATGGAAATATATTCCGTTTCTTAAAACTTGTAAGTGCAGAAGAAACGTGAAGTTGGAACGATTTTAAATATGAAATGAATTTCTCTAAGGAATGGCGAGGTTATTGAATAATAATTTTGTTTTAATATTAGGGACAATATAGAAAGATTAAAGCTTATAGCGTCAGATGTTTTGAATCTTTTTGTTCTACAGGTCAAAGTTTCCAAACTTAATGTTCCGTTGAGGTTGAGATTTCATTGTATCCAAAATGAAATTGGTAACTGTGAAAACTCGGGAATGTACTTTACATTCCCGAGTTTTCACAGTTTCGAAAGGATCGTGTTTCTGTAGACCTCAGAGGTCACGCAAATGCCTATTAAATGTAGTCTCGAATGATAACTATGATACTGTGATGTAGGTATTGTTGTCAGGAAGAGATGTGTGGTATTTAAGTATAATATAAAATTCTTTCTGATTTCAGGCTTTAAAATACGTCAAAATAAAGGATAAGGCAGAGGGCGAGAATGGTTGTCGTAAAGCAAAAATAATGAAGAAAATGTTGTGGCTCTCCGGCGTGGCTCGAAATGCTGTGGTCGTATGTCTAGCGTCGGTAATAGCGTTCTTCTTGCATGAAGATGAAAGCAAACCTTTTCTTCTTACTGGTAAGATTCTTTTTTTAAACTAGCCTAGGTATTATGACATACAGAACTAAAAGAACGCACAATATAACATACAATCTCATTTGCTTACGACGAAGTTTTCACAAAGGACTGTTCAAAATCACGAGACGGTAAGTGAAGGAAAGACTTATCGAATCAACGTCGTGGTAATTAACCACAAATTACTCAAGAACCTTCACTCTGCATTTTTTTTTTTTGCTGACTAGACCTTTCAATATTGCACAGAGATTTTAAGAACTGCTAAGAAGATTTGAGGGTAGACTTTGTGCTATATTTCTATACATCATCATCAGTATAATTTTTGCTAAAATACATCCACTGCTGGACATCAGCCTCCCCAAATTTAGGGGGATTTACCATAATCCCCACGCTTGGCAGGTGGGTTGATGATCGCCGTATGGTCGTAAAATGCATAGAGAACGCTGCTGCCCTTCTCTAGTAAGTCCTTTAGTCACTTTTTACGACACCCACGGGAAGAAATGTTTATTCAGTATTTTTTAATCTTTGCTTTGATGTAAAGTTGCTGCATTCGTTCGGCCACTGCCTTCGCGACCTTGGCCTTTCAACAGCAGAATAAACTCGGTGATTGTCAGGCCTATTTTTGCAATTAATTGACATCCAGATAGAGGGCATTATTATGTTTTTATTTATTTGTGTACCATCACCAAAAAAGGTAAGTAATCAGGGTCATCCGATATAGTTGAAGTTTAGTAAGAAACCGATGGAGTTTTTGAATAACATTAAACTTAATTGTCTAATAGAAAGCAAACAGATTATCGGGGGGCACGGCAGTGGCCCCGCCAAATCGAGCGCGAAGCAAACACTGCCGTACCATCCTTTACTGGAACCATTTCGCCGCATTTTCAGGCCCCTATTTGAGAACCTCTGGATAAGACCAGAACGCAAAAATTTTCGTCATTCAGTGAACTATAATCATATACTTAAATCCAAAATTTCAAGTCTGTAGGTCATTTAGTTCCGAAGTTAAGCGAAAGCAAAGTTTCGCATTTATGACACTCACTCACTCATGATCATCAGAATAGAACTAGTACTTCCCATAAACTTAGAGAGCTGAAATTTGGTACCGAGTTAGGGTTTAATGACCACATAAAGAGAAAACTATAAAAATTAGGATATTCGAAGATCTGGAGTACCTGGTGACCCTGATTAGAAAACACAAGAGCCCAACCAAACTATTAAAGATCGACAAACCGCCTTTATAAAAAATATTCAACTTGGTGGGCCGCTTCATTTGATGTTAAAAATCGAAGATCTGAAGTATCTGATGAAGAACTGTCAGCTGGTCTCAGCTGTATTAGAGATATGGTAATGCCCCCTTCTACTATTATAATAATAAAAGCCCTTTATTTCCGAACATTGGGTGTACACTACATACATAGTTTGCTTAAACTAATTTATGACAAAACTAATAAAAAATAAAAATAAATTTAAAACTTAAAATTAACTATTGTAATTTATACTGTAAATATAAGAGTTTAGCACTATTATGATCTATAAAATGTCCCTTAATTCGGTGTGCCTTTTGGCATAGGCCTCCTCCAACTGTCTCCATTGTATTCATCGCAACCCTTGTCCAATATGGTCCCAAGGTCAGACGAATTTCGTCTTCCCATCTTCTTGTTGGACGTCCCTGTTTTCTAGTACCATCCCTCGGGTACCATAGGGTGACTTGTTTACTCCATTTACTAATTTTGCAACGTAGCATGTGTCCTGTCCAGCCCCATTTGAGATGGTCTATGCAAGTAAGTATGTCAACAACTTTGGTTTTCTTTCTTATTTCTGTGTTTCTGATTTTATCTCTAAGTTTTACTCTCAGCATACTTCTTTCCATTGCCCGTTGACATCTTGCTAATTTCTCTCGATGAGTTTTGGTAAGAGACCAGGTCTCGCAACCGTAAGTTAAACAGGGTAGGATACAAGTGTTGAAAGTTTTCGTTTTTATATTGGTGACCCTGATTAGAAAACACAAGAGCCCAACCAAACTATTAAAGATCGACAAACCGCCTTTATAAAAAATATTCAACTTGGTGGGCCGGTTCATTTGATGTCAAAAATCGAAGATCTGAAGTATCTGATGAAGAACTGTCAGCTGGTCTCAGCTGTATTAGAGATATGGTAATGCCCCCTTCTACTATTGGTGCATTAAAAAATCGACTATCATTGCAAATATCCAATGTAGTGGGACACATCTTCTAATTTAATTTAGCCTATAGCGTCCCACTGCTGGGCGCATGCCTCCACTTCTGCTTTTAATACGCATATAAATAAAATTGAAGGAAAACTCTGGATAATACTAGACTGGCTTTTATACTTATACTTACAAGTTTACAAGAAGAAATAGTCGAACGGTTAACTTTATTCTACTCGAACATTACACAAATTAAATAACCAAATTACACTAAAATATTAATTTCGCTCAAAATTTGGTCAAAATATAATGCATTGGACTAAGAGTGGTGGTGATACCCGCACATGTCGCTAGATGGCGCTGACTGTGTTTTAAAACGCGCTTACGTAGTGGCACCGGTGCCACCGGCAAGAGCTATTTAATAAAAACCTTAAAAATATGGATTAAAAACAACCTGCATAAAAATGTTGCTATTACGGCCCCGACTGGAATTGCAGTATTTAACGTAAACGGATTAACTTACTGTTCACAGATTACTACAACTGCCCGTAGACCATAAACAAACTCCTAAATACAAACAGCTTTCAGACGAAGTATTTCATGTTTTATGGACAGACTTAAAAACTATCGAATTATTTATTGTAGATGAAGTGTCTATGATATCTAATGTAACTTTAGCCTACATAAATCTTCGTTTATGCGAAGTGTTTGATACTTCTGATGTAGAAGATGGTTGGTTTGGAAAAATACATATTTTAATGTTTAGGGATCTTTCGCAACTTCCACCCGTTAGAGAAAAGACGCCATTTGAAAAACTAAACCCTTCAGAAATTAATAAATTTATAGGCTCCTTAAGTATTCCAAACTTATGGACTGAAAGTTTTAGTTACGACGAACTTACGTAGAATATGAGACAGCTTGTTAAAAAGAATCAGAGTGACAACTCAATCAGACAGAGATATGCTGTCTAACCAATTGATACCTCTGCTCTCGCATTCCAATGAAGGAAGATTAATGGAAATAGCATAATGTTTGAGGAACTTACAAGAAGATACTGCTTGTTTACTACCGACTAGAAATATGTGTATGCAGTTAAATAATGCTATGTTAAAAGCGATTCCGCACCCCGAGATAAAGTTAGCTGCTAAAGATTTCTTGGATTGTTCAAAATGTATGATAACGAAAGCCCGGGCGTGTTTACAAAAATATGAAGATGATGCGTCGATGACTGCTGGACTGGAAGAAACTATAATCATTACAGAGGGAGCTAAAGTAATGCTTAGGAGAAAAATTGATGTTAGTTTAGGTTTAGTGAATGGGTCAATAGGCGTCGTACAAAAAGTGAGGTGGGAACCGAAGATCAAACAAAGCCAAAACAATTGGCAGTAAAATTCGCTAATAATTTGATTCACGAATTATTGTCTATTAAGTCAAAATTTGAGATCATACCCCGGGCATACGTGTACAGAGACCAATTCCCAATCTCTGTGGGGTATGCCCTAAAAATTCACAAGAGCCAAGGTCTAAGTTTAAAAAATGCCCGCATGGACATTGGTACCTCCATATTCTCTTGTGGCCCAGCCTACGTGGCGCTTTCACGAGTAACGAATCTTCATGGGGTGCACCTCATAAATGTTGAGTTCAAGAGTATAAAAAAAGCTCATGCTTCAGCGATCACCGAATACAACCGGCTCGGCTTAGGCGTAAATACCGCGCCAATCTTTCAGAAATTAAACCGTCTAAACCGTCTAAAAGTTGGCAAAGCCCCCCAAATTGGGGGAGGCCTAAGTCCAGCAGTGGACGTCTTACGGCTGAAATGATGAAACCGTCTAAAATAATAAATAATGAACGCGAATGGGCAATACAAAAAAAAATTGTAATAATAAAAAAACTACTCCTAAAAAGAAAAAAACTTTGTCAAATAAGACAAACTAATAAAATAAATCAATATACGGTTTACAAACCGCCACGTTTCTACAAAAAGAAGTGAAATCCCACCAAAAACATTATGTAAAAAACTAGCCAAGTCTCGATGGAGTTGCTTGTTTATCTCTAAAAAGTAATGAAATCTAGACAAAGTCGTGCCAAGTGTAAGGTTCCTTACTGTGATTTCTTTATTATTATTATAGTTAATGTTGTGTGACTTGGCCGTTGAACATTCTTTATACGTTAGTGGGTACAAGTCAATTTTGTTTACACGTAATGTTATATCTGTTGTAATTACCTATATTTGTTAAGCGAGAAAATAGCCCATACTGGTATTGGTAATTGGACGCTAGTGTCTCATTTTATAACGGCCAAGTCACACAACATTAACTATAATAATAATAAAGAAATCACAGTAAGGAACCTTACACTTGGCACGACTTTGTCTAGATTTCATTACTTTTTAGAGATAAACAAGCAGCTCCATCGAGACTTGGCTAGTTTTTTACAGAATGTTTTTGGTGGGATTGGAGTTTACTCCTTAAGAATCGATTTTCATGTACGAGTATAAGCCCGGGGTATTAAAATGTATGGGGAGTAAAATCAAACTTTTTCAGTTACGTTTCGTTACGTTATGCGTTACGTTACGTTATAATTTGTGTGATGTTTATCTATATATTTTATATTATATCTATATATTTTATAATCGTTCGTAAGGAGTAAACTCCAGTTGTGCGTCGGAGCTGACACACATTATTTTTTTTAACAAATTATATTTTAGTCAAAAGCATCTGTCGGTTTCTTACTAAACTTTAGCAATTTCCGACGGCCCTGCACGCCTAGCCAAGTTGATAATCTGCAATCGTTAACGCTAGTCGAAAACTAATCAAATGTATGGGAATGAAACCATCTCAACGTTAAGTCACGTGGTTAGAACAAACGAATAGAAAATTCGTAGCCAAGTTCACATCATTCAAAATGATAGAATGAATTGTTATCGTTTCTACAATGTTTAACGCTACATCCTTTGTTATAATAGAACGAGCGGCCGACTCAGGCGCGTCAACATGGCTACCAACTTATCGTTTTCTACAATTGCTGACACCGAGGCGTTACCGATTGGAGAACGGAATTCGACACAAAACGGTTGTAACTTGGCTAGGGGGGCTGGTTACTTGTCTGTTTTGGTGTCTGTACCTGAGATATAGCAGGCGCCCTTGAAGTGTAGAAATATTGCTAGGATAGGGAGGTAAGTAGTTGTAATATGAAAGGTTTGAATTATTTTTTCATCTTTTTTTCTGTGTCAGCCAGCGCCTAAGTGTTATTAAGGAAACGTTAAATGTACTAATGGATTTTCTCGGAAGAGCTATAAACGGGTATGACGTCATAGAGTTATACATTTTTATTGCTACATACGGTTAAAGGATGGTGCTTAAGAACATTGTAACGATAGTTATTAAAAAGGATGCCCTAGGTTAGCCCGCGTAATTTGCAGATCAGTCTCAGGTTGTAACTTGATTAATATATTATTCGCAACCAAAATGAATTGATATGTCTTTACAGAATTATAATTTAACTTACTTCATATATTCTCATTGAATGACTATTTCATGACAAAAAATACAACCAATTTGAGAACCTCCTCCGTTTTTTGAAGTCGATAAGAAAGTCATTTAATGGGATTATATGAGGTGACATAGTGGTACTGATGATTTTAATCATTATAATTCTATAAATAAATACGTGTCATGGTCGTGGATCATATTTTGTTCAACATACAGCCTGACACTGACCAGCAAATTGCCAAAAAAGTATGCAAAATGAGAATTTCTCGGGCGGAAGCTCGATACTGTAAAAAGGAGAAATCCTTAAATTGGTCAGAAAACTGTCGACAGGATAGAGTTTAAAATTCATGTTTTTAGCACCTTGTCAGGCTGTCATGGCTCGTATAGTTGATACGTTTTTAATTAGTTGCTGAACCTACTCTGGTTAAACCTATACAATGAAGTGTAGGTAGGCAATAGAGAATCATGCAAAAACCACGGTCGGCAATTAATTATAGTAAAAAAGTGATTAAAAATACTCTTTTATTTCATTTTAAAAGCGAATCAAGTTAACATCAATTAAAATTCCTTAATGTGGTGGAATAAAATCACATATCAATACAATTAGCAAAAACGAATGAGTAGTTAGAACCAAATAACATTAAATTTTAAAACATCATAGAATCAAAATGAATCTTTGCAGCTTTTCCTCCTAAATTGAACACCAGTTTTGCCAATATTTAAATAGTCTATACTTTTAACGTTTTCTTTATACATGCATACATTAGTTCACCCGAAAGCCGAAATTTGATTATTTAGAAAGAGGCTCCGAAGCTTTTTGGTGGCTAAAGCATATTATAATATTAAGGAGTTCTTAATTCAGAAAGCATTTTTAAGCTAGTGTAATATTTGAAATTGTATTTAATTATTTAGTTATAAGTTCAATGTTTTAAATCTTTTGCCCACGTGGTAAAGTATGGCTGAACTAATATATTTTTTGTCATCATTCGCTGTTACCCATATTGCCAAATAAAATTATCTTTAAAGACGTCCACTGCTGGACATAGGCCTTCTCAATTTGGAGGGGTTTGGCATAATCGTCACGTTTGGCATGCGGTTGGCGATCGTAGTATGGCGATTAATGCTTAAAGAACGCTGCTGCCCATTCTCTAAGTCCCTTACGACTACCACGGGAAGAATTTGGATGGCGCTATTCTTTACGTCCGGCCCCACACGGAATATGTCCGGTTTTCTTTGTCATTAATCATAATTACTTTCCTATAATTTCAGGTAATATAACGGCGGGTTTGCCCCAAGTCCGTCCGCCTCCATTTCATACGACATTAGGCAACACGACATATACGGCGGGCGATATGTTTTCGCATCTCGGCTCTGGATTGGCTGTCGTACCTCTTGTGGCTGTACTAGGGAACGTTGCTATTGCTAAGGCTTTTGGTAAGTTAAATAAAGTACCTACTTTAATTATTGATTAATTTTGCCATACCTAAATATTTTTTATAAAGGTTTTACAATATAAACTGCAGAGTAGTCAAGAACGCAGCAACCGCTTTTTCGAATATAGAACCTACTTTCAACTGGCTCGTAAGTTTAGTGGTGGCAACTGCTACTGTGAGACTGAGGTCATGGGTTCTATTCTTAGGTCGGGCAAAGTGTTATTGGGTTTTTCTATCTAAAATTTCTCAGTCTCAACCTGGAGTCTGGTTTTGTGACCGGTTGATGGAATAACCTCGCCGCCTATAACATGGGACTTAGATTTGACTGGCGAAATGGGTGTACTATAGGTACTACTAAACCCAAGTTTTTTCCCTTTGGAGAACCCAGTGTCCCTTTGGGGCAACAAGGCGTGATGTTATGTAGAACCTACTTTCGCGAAGGGTGTGAATGTTTTTACTCAGGCAGATCAATAGTATAAAGGTTTAAATGTACGTTTAAATGTTATATATTTGCAAGTCGACAAGAAATTACGACTATGGAAGTAATTCAAGCATGTTATTTCAATACAATATACGTATCCGTAACAACCTACCAAGCTATATCTAATTAGTAAATGCATTCGTCACGCCTGTATTCTGACGTCAGAGAGGCGTATTTTTATACTCTCATTTCATCGATGACAGCGAATCCAATGGAGTTTTATGAACAACAAAATAGTAGCTTCTCCCTGCCGGGGTTCGACCGTCGTGATAATAGGCACAATGACGGCAAACACGCCAAAGCGAAAGCAATAATGAATTTTCGTTCCCCATCGTGTCTCTAAGGTGATAATTAAATAGCAATGTTCTCGTTTTGCGTTGTTCTACTGGTATTTGTGTTCTCAATCCGAGTACGTTCATTCGCTCCGTCGCGTTTTCATTGTCACCTGGACATTCCAATTTCTCATACCAATAAACCGCTAAATAATTACTTATATATATTTTTTATTTTTTTATCTAGACGTTTATTTCTAATTAATTTAGCCTTAGGTTCGGGTTTCAGACATTTAGATTCATCAAATTTCACAATGTTTAATGAAGGCAAAAATTACGGAATCCGAGAAAACGCAATTTGGTGCATTTTTTTAATTCCCCGGTATCCGAAAAAAAGGCCGGTTCCTTTATACAAAAGTGGAGATTTCGCTTAGGTCTTAAGGAGTGTTTAGTTGCAAATAGATCTCAGTATCACGTCCTGGAAGGAACACGTCAAAAAATCAAATCACTCTGTTCAACTTTACAATGAAACCATTTTAGTTTGCACTTGTTTGTATGCTACTCTGGTCTAATTTGTAAATTATTCAATGCTTCTTTATTTTTTCATATAATAATGAAATTCTCCGACCCGATCCAACATTATATATACATCAAGCAAATACATTTCAGTGATTTGACAATACAAGCCATGAAGCGTTTAAATCCAGTAAACATAAACATGTTGCAAACGTTTGCTATACGGTTTAACAAAGGGGATGTCCGTCGATATACGTCAGTTAAGCCAATGTGAAATTTATTAAAAAATCCGTGCAATTTCAACTGCCAAGCAAAATGAATGCAAGCATGTTTACTCTGACGTTTCGTTTTTACTGCAAATAGGTATGTACCGACGGAGACCAAGCTGACAGGTTTACCAACATTTCAATATGATTCAAGTCAATATTTGTAGATTTTTAACGTGATTCCAAAATTCAAGGCATGCTTGTTAGTAGTTTGTGGTATTTGTTTTGTATGTGTACAGTTCTAAAAGTGGGACTTGACGTGATAGGGATTTTCGTTTCTGGGTTGTTTTAGTCAAGTTATATAAGTCACCATCATCATTAATTAGCAGGCCGTTTCCAAACCATTTCCGTCTTACATGTACTCTGCCATATGCTTGTAATGCTACGGTTACATTACCGTGATAACGCGCTCACACACTCTCGTGCACCGCATGACGTCTTGCTGTGCAACAGAGAACACGTAAAATGTAATGTAGCCGTAGCATTAGAAAGAAGGCCACAGTGTTTTTCATAGTAATTGCTTTGATAAAACATATTTTTATTTAGTACTTCCCTATGATTGTTTATTTTATAAAAGGTTCTAGAACGAAATTTTCCTTGCAGTTGCTTGCTTGAAAATAGAAACGGCTTTAAAAGTCGGTTTTAAAGTTGAAAGTACTAACAACATCAATTTAACATGAGTTTGATAAGTTTTGAAAGTTTTATTGCTTCGAATATTTAAATTACTTTCAAGATAGTAATAGATTGGTACCGTCAGGCCGATAGCAAGTTGGTAGGCATTGAAATACGTAGGGAATAATGTAAATCAACTTTAGTGAACTTGTTCTAGAACTAGTGCTCAACATTGGATGAGCTAATCGAGTTTATAAACAAATTGCTACCTTAAATTACAGACTTGACTTGTTTATAAAAACAATTACTGAGTTTATGCTCACACGATGAAAATTATACGTACGGAGGTGTTATTGGATTAGCGTTCTCGGGTTAAGAGCACGACTCCTTAGGTGGACCCTGATTTCGTGACATTGGGACAAGTTTGCGATAACTTACACAAACATGTCATTAATTCTACTTCTTGGAAAACAATTACAATTTTCATATTATTTGTTAACGTCAGATTTGAACGGAAAAATCTTTTGTGAAATATTTTAACATCACTATCTGAATTAAATTTTCATGCTTCTTTAATGCCATGATAGAGCGTTAAAAATGTTCAAATCAATACTTTAATTTGTCTGTAAACATTGTTAAACCCCTTTCAACTGTGTACGTTGACCTCAAACAATTCATCACAATAATAAACAGTGACACCGATGGTTGCGCCATTAAAACAACTCATGGTTTAACTAAGTTGATAATTCGATCATATTTCAGCTAAAGGGAAAACTGTGGACGCGACACAAGAGATTGTAGCGTTGGGAGTGTGCAACATAGTCAGCGCTTTCTTCCAATCCATACCAGTGAACGCCTCGTTTTCAAGAAGCGCTGTAAGCGATGCCTCTGGAGTCAGGACGCCCGGCTCTGGAATCTATACGGGTATGTACTTATATCGTGAAATTGGCTAAGCGTGGCATTTATTACAATAGCATATTACGCAAATATAATTCTGTTAAAGATTTCGGCTCGTTTGAGTAGTTAGATGTGTTCAATGTTATGTATTAATTTATTACTTACATCTGTTGTAGAATCTGTTAGGATTATTGGGGATTGATGTAGTAATTAAGCTGGTTTATATTTGTGGGTTTCAATACGTTCTTGCGTTGATTAATTACCTTTGTTATAGAGATCTGATTAAAGCCTATGTAAAAATAATAGTAACTAACGCGTGTGCTGAAATGTTATCGACGCTGATTCTTGTATTATTAAAGAGTATTGACGTTATTTTAAACGAAGGAGATAGTAAAATCAGTCATAGCCACGTTTTATTTTTGGTGGATGAAATTGCAAAAAACGAAATTTTGTATTTTGCGGGCTAGTCTCGCGAGCCCGACCCACTCATTTAATTCCGTTATATGACTCTTTCAATTAATATAGACCTGTTCATATAAATTATTATAATTCTGTAGCCATAGCCACATTTGTTATGATCACGAATCATATTAATATACATTACCCCTGATACTAACTTGCAAATTGCAAAAATCCGAAGAAAAGTTGCATTTCACGGGCCCTGTAAATCAATATATTTAAATAATAACATCTGTAAATTGGTCTATCGTTTCCAGAAATAAAGAATGTTAAGTGCCGTAAGTTTTTTTCTTGTTCGATATGTAGTTTCGAGTAAAAGAAATAAACAAGTAATAAACTCGGCATCAATCTTGTTTCCTCGATCTCTGTCTATTTACGACTTTCTTTGTTTCAATTTATTTTGTGACAATTTGTTAGCTGTTAACTTTTTATGTTTCTTCGATGGCTTCGGCACTTATCATCGTGACGTCTCCTTTCCGTGTTTGGTGACCTCTTGACTATAACTTGCGACACAGTTTTAAATGCAATAATCAACTTTAATTTCCTGAAAACATCGTTTAAATTTGTCCGTACTTCATTTCCCACTGGTTTTACGATAAAGTGGGGACAAAGTTTAGTCGTAATACTCTAGGTAGAATTGTAATTTCATGCAGCGTGCTCGCGAACGTCCGCGTTCGTCAGTGATTTCATTAGGTTCTGATATGATAAAAGCGAGTCTGCCTTTATCGACCAGTTCCGGTGAGTTATAATTGAAAATTTTCTATCATAAAATCTTAATTACCCTGTTCGACCTAACTAACGAAACCAGGACCGCAGGAATGGGGTTACCAAAGTAGTTCATTCTAGATCAATGAGGCGGTTTTATAACTTTACTACAGATGTTTTTAATGAAACCTTCAATATATTATGTTGTTATAATATTGGGTTACTAACTTTCATTTCAAAGTTTCCTGGCGGTCTACTTAGAATAATAAAAAACAATGTTAAATTGGACTAATAATAATCAGAGGACTAAGTCTGCGGGTACGAAACTTGCGACGGCCGAGGCGACGGCGGGGCGGGGCGGCGCGGCGCGGGGCGATGAGATAGCGGTGTCTTGTGTGTGTACGAAACAAACTTCCGCGCAGTCGCACTCACGTAGTATTATTATAACTCTTTTGTTTTTATTGTGTACGTTTTTACTGTCCCATATAGCCGGTTTTGATAAAATAAAAGATATTAACTCTTTATTGTCAATTTCCATATTATTACTGTGATAAAAATGCAACATTATGTACCCGCGCGAGCGGCGAAACCAAACTAGTTTGTTCTCGTCGCTCCGCGCCGCCACCGCTCTACCGCCGCTCGTGCATCGCTCGATCGCGCCGCTCCGCCGTCGCCCGTTTCGTACACAGCGCTTAATGTTTTTATGCATTTGATTACATCGCCGTCGCGCCGCCCCGCCGTCGCTCCGCCCGTCGCAAGTTTCGTACCCACAGACTTAGAGTATAAAGATGATATTTTAGCGGCAATTTTTCAGTTCCTTCTTGCTTCCCGTCGTCTTCGTTTAAGAGTTAAGTTAACACTTGATTTATCGTTATGATTTGATATTCCATCTCGATTTTTCTTTAAGAAAAAAATTTCAGAATTGTTTGACGTATGTTGTAATGGTAGTGTTTTGTAATGCTCTCATCTGTATCAGTCTATAACTAGCTTCGCGATTTGTCCGCATGAAATTACTTGTTTTAATATAACATATAAATACTGTAAATTTTTGAATCGCATCGGTCGCCCGCGATTTTACTTCTTTCCTTTTTAGGGTTCCGTTGCCAAATGGCAAAAAACGGAACCCTTATAGATTCGTCATGTCTGTCTGTCTGTCTGTCTGTCTGTCCGTGTATGTCACAGCCATTTTTTTCCGAAACTATAAGAGCTATGTTGTTGAAACTTGGTAAGTAGATGTATTCTGTAAACCGCATTAAGATTTTCACACAAAAATAGAAAAAAAACAATAAATTTTGGGGTTCCCCATACATAGAACTGAAACTCAAAAAAAATTTTTTCATCGTACCCATACGTGTGGGGTATCTATGGATAGGTCTTTAAAAATGATATTGAGGTTTCTAATATCATTTTTTTCTAAACTGTATAGTTTGCGCGAGAGACACTCCCAAAGTGGTAAAATGTGTGTCCCCCCCCCTGTAACTTCTAAAATAAGAGAATGATAAAACTAAAAAAAATATATGATGTACATTGCTATATAAACTTCCAACGAAAATTGGTTTGAACAAGATCTAGTAAGTAGTTTTTTTTTATACGTCATAAATCGTAAACCGCAATTTACCTTTCATTCAATCAACTCAAATATAAAAATTAAAAAAATAGGATTTAATTTCATAAACACAAGCCTTATGCATAAACCGTGAATACCTACAGGATTGTACGGAACCCTCGGTGCGCGAGTCCGACTCGCACTTGGCCGGTTTTTCGTAACGTGCTTTTATGTATAACCTTCCTCAGAACTAGGCTATCAAATGAAAAAAAAAAAAACAATAGATCCAGAAATTACCTGTTATTTCGTCGAATTTTACCTCTTTATAATATTAGTATAGATTGTGATTGTCGAAATTCTGTTGTAAATTATGTAATGTTTATGAATATTTGTTTCGGCGATTTTTCCGCATGTGCTAGGTACTTATTCCCTCTGTTTCAACTGTCTACTAGTTACTATTAAAGTTCATTCTTTATTCGCCCTTGTTGGGATGATAAGCGTAAAAAAAATGGAGGACGAAACTAAAATCGTTGGTCTGAATACTAAGCGTTAAAAACTTTTGCACGTAGGTCAAACGTGATATAACACTATGCCATGCCATGTGTCAAACATCAAACGCTGTATTTTAGTACAGACACAAGTGGTACTATCGTCCATTTGGCTTTTAAAAGCTTTGCCATATCTAATTTTCAGTTTGCCAACTCTTTGAACGTACCTGTAACTGATACGGATTAATTTGCGTTGCTGCTTCACAAACATAAAATATGTTTTCGGTACACATTTGATGTGCTTACCAAGAACCAAACTTGGCTAATGAAAATAGAGGAGGTTCAATGTTGACCCTTTTAGATTGAATTATAAGTGTTTGTTGTCTTATTTGAACTCGTAAACTATTTCGTTCGTTCGCTTTTTCGAAAGGTATCTGAACTAAGAATACTCTTCATTTGTTTTGAAGCAATTAACTGCAATATATAGGCCGTGTTCCAGTCGTCCTTTTCCCAAGGTTCCCGGTGGCAGCTGCATCTTACCTCCACGACCAGATACTGGGTCCCATGATACCAAGTAAGACTTTTGCACTTCTGAATACCCGTAAAGAACGTCAAAGATCTAGGAATGTCAGCCGAGACCAATAGCTAAACATGTTGTCCGAGACACGGAAGCGTTTCATATCTAAAGGATGGTTATCCATCTTCAAGCAGACCGCGGCAAGCGTAGCTAAAACTGCGATCAACCCGTGTAATTGTTATTATTTAAGCACTTGCCTCTGCAACATAGTGATATCCTAAATCCAGCATCGCCCCGTCGAGGTCAAAGGTCGTGTGTCGCATTATGTCAACCTGCAAACTTGCTCTGTTTCGACTTTACATTATTCAGGGTGTTCCCAATGAATATTTACTCGCCCCAATTGAATCTCAATAGAGTTTTGTTAGTCCGACATTAACATTGCGGCTTGGATATTTGGAGAATCGGAGTGATCTCGTCTTGGGTAAATACTTAAATCTTTTTTTGGTGTTTCATCTAGGTGTGTGAGTTCAAAGAATATCTTAGGTTTTTTTTTGTACTACGTAAAATAATTGTCCGAATTTTTTATTTGGTAGCTCTTCAAGACCAGAACGCTGTGTTAAATTTTCATACAAAAATCATTTGTTACATAAGCATACATCAAAATGCTGTCGTTTGCAGAACGCAAAAGCGAACTAACACCAAAACATTGAAGCCTCTGAATTTGCGTATTTATACAAAGAGCAAAGTTACTCACAAATGTAAATGTTTCTCTACTCGGTTGAATAATTAAGAGATTACAAGAGAAATCCAATAAATGATGCATATTATCGTTAACTATGGTTCTAAAATCGGTTCAGAGAAATCCATCGAGCCTTCGTTGAACCTAGAACAACTCCGCGTGATTTGTGGCTTGTCTCATGTTTGCGAAATCCCGGCTTTTAATCTTAGGATTAGTTTTAACAGAAATGGGGTGTTTGAAGTAAGACAAATGTAAATCCAGGGACATAAATCATTTTTACCATGTGCGACAACAGCGTGGAGTTATGTAGTAGGTACTTCATAAATCTAAAAGTTTGCATCGTAGTTTACTGTCATAGCCAAGTTTCCGTGGTTTTACAATTTCAAATATACGTCTGAAATATCAGGAGGCTTCCTTTGTATGTCTGTCATGCGGATTTGTGGCTCCATTGTGTTGAATGCACTCACCTTTTCGGCGATTTATGCCGATACTTATGATTTCGATTTGAAGCTTTTACTTTGGTTTATTGCAAGACTTGTATTATCATGCTATTGTAGTCGTATTATTATCGTACTTTTTCCTTTTGATTATTTTTTTCTATTAGCTTGTTTCATGTTTGTATTGCCAACTTACTTTTACGTATTTGGTAGGTATTTTATGCAATTAATGTAGTCCATTTATTTGTTCAGATTAATCGTCTTTTTATGTTACTAATGCATTTTTTCAGTAACATTAAGTCCAGACAAATAACATGTTCGAAATAATTATCATCAATGGCTTTTTCATCTTACTAGAGTACAATTTTGCAAACTATTTGTATGTAGACACCAAACCGAGAGGTTATTTCTCATTCAGTATCGCTTCTCTTGATTGTAATCGTAATAATAGTTCTGCAATTAACGTTCGTGTTAATCTCTCAATAGATCCTGTATTAATTGGCGGACTATACAGGTGTGATGAAATAGGGACGCTTGTACTTAGTAGTCGTTAATTTATTGATATTAATTGTTACAAGCATTTGTGGTATGGTTTAATTGGACCGAATATAGGTAGCTCTGTTTTACCTCAGAAAGCTAATTTACGTAATTCAAACTCTAGTCGGCGATCATCTCGACGACAATTGAATGTCAGAAACTTGTCAAAAATTTATGGAATCTCTACATATTTTTGACATAATGAGACTGAAATCAGACTAAACGTTCTTTAAATTACGACAATTGCTCGTCTGATAGTATGTTCCGTTATATAATAATTGAGTGTTTGAAATAATAGAGATCAAAAATAAAAGACGCACTCAAAATGATTTCCTGTAAATAAATTAATGTGCGACTGACTGAATCGGTTATTCAATACAAATCACTTCGAGCAAGATTGATTTCCTTCGATGTACGACTATTTCGATACAGTTTCCCCATAAGTTTGATAATACAAGATTCTAGGTAATGCACGTGCTTTACTCTCGTGTTTTCTCTCAGATATCCCGTTCAGAAGCTATCGTTTTGGTTAAAAGATGTAATAACTCACGTCAACTTTTTGGCTCGCGAGGCTGCTGAAAATATGTCATTGCTTTCAGGAGATTCATTCAAACATTACGAGTTTACTTAATATACTGTCGATCAAAGGGTAAACCCGTTTTTTGAAAGAAAATTGATTTAGGATAATTTTTGGAGGGTTAGACCTTTCGAGTCGTTGCAAGGTAAAGTTTTTACAGGCTTTCAGATCTCTATTATTTTTATATATCATCAGTCTTATTCATAAACGACTCTTAAATTTTAATCAATTGCTAAGCAACCGATTAGTGAAATTCTTATTCATAAACGCTATTTAGCGCTAAGTAGTCGCTAACCATTTGATTAAAAGCTGTCAAAATTAAACACCGCCGGTAGCTTGTTAAGAGGATGCTAAGAGGCAAGATGGCGGATTTTATTTGAATCAGCTGATCGGTTCAATAGGATTATCGTGTGCTTCAAGGTTATTTTGTCCCTAATAACTAATGGTGCCTTAGTAAATATTGATTTCAACAATATTTACGGGATTTTGGAATAGTACAGGAGGATTAAATAATTTTGAAACGCTACGCGCCGACGCGGACGGGAAATAGATGGAGGAAGACCTACAAGGCTTGTTTACATCTGCGATGAGAATAATTCCGTATTAGGTACATATTCTTCATGCGAAGTAAACTTGATAAAGGATTTTTAGGGAAAGCTCAAACAGGAGGAGGCTCAGTAGGTTTTAGGCCCCTCACATTCTTTAACGCTAGGACCAAGGCACAGAACTGAAGAAAAGCCATGTTGTGGCAGTCTTGCTCAAATAACAAGAGACCTTTCATAAGCAACAATTCTATCTATCTAATCTAACTAGCCTATATTGTCCCACTGCAAGGCAAAGGCCTCCCTCTCCCTTTTCCACACATTTCCGTCTTTTGCTAGTGTTGGCCAGTGTACATATGAGATGGACAAGATCCATCAATGAGAATGTCATGCGCTCATACTATGGGGCTACAGAGAGGGGAAACAATCTGACCGTGTACCATGTTCCAATGCTCTCTCTTTTTCAGGCGCTTGAGCCAACTGTCAATGTTTCAACCCAATGACTATCGGATCAGGTGCGGGTCATCCAGCGTAATCATATGTTGGATGACACTGTACTTGATCGCCTATGAAATGAAATGCGAGTTGTTACCCATGTTAGTTAGCCAAGCAACAATTACATTTATTTTAATAAAGCTACATTTTTGTTATAAATTCGTATTTTTGATTTCCAATTTTTCTTCCTCCGTAACATATGTATGGGTGCTATTCTTTTCTCTTGCCACTCTCATTGCTCATCTTATTCACGTAGCATGGTCTGCGCCCTCGCCGTCTTTCCGAGGTTATATAGTATTGGTGCTTCGTCAAACTTTCAACTGTAAACAAGATTATTTAATTTAATTTTATTAAAATAAACTGAAACCCCAGTGATCAAGCAATAGGAAGTAATATAGAATAGAGACAAGTACCTTTATGTTTTTGAAAGAGTATATTCATGTAAACAAGCTTATGGGACATGCAAACACATAGCTATTATCGGCTACGGCTTTTTAATATTAATTTGGTCAGTTTAAGATTAGCGGATATAATATCAGAAATAAATACCTGAAAGAAAGAAAAGAAAGAAAGAAGACTTTTACTGACTAAAACCCACCCGTGTTCCTTCAGTTGCCCATATGCCAGGGTCACGGTGTCTCTTTCGAACAATCTCGAGACCCTGGCAGATCCTCCAGCCTTTAGAGCTAATTATATTGTAATGTACCATCGGAAAAACAATTAAATAATTGGAAATAATGATGATATAAACGTATTAAATTATTTTAATCAAATGAAATATCCGATGACATTGTTGACTATACAAATATCGTGGTTATGACAACTTTATACTTTTAATTCGGTTTTTTAGTCAACTATATTGATTATAATCTGTGGTGCAAGCATAATTTCCCCTCTATTTCGTGTCGTAACTAATCATCTGCTAACTAGCGCTTATGAATAAAGAAAAGTTAATCATTACTTAAGAGCTAACCATTTGCTTAACTAAACAGTGGCTAATCAGTGATTAGCGAGATTTTTATGAATAAGGCTGCATGTTCCTAACATTTGTGTAATCATGTTTTCGTTCTGGGAAAATTAAGCTGTTTGTTCCAACTTAATGGACAAACCTGCCCAAATAATTTTATTTCTATGTATTATTTTTCTAAGAGTGTCGATGGCAAAAATAACACGATAAAATTAATGTAAATGTTTAGTTTTCTAAATTAGTTTCACCCAAAAATTCAGCAACGCGAATACTGTTCACTGACGTAGTCATAAGGTCCTCACGAGGTGACATGCGGTGCAAGATGGGAGGTGAATCATTAATTATCTGTGAAGAGACGCCGGTGTATGCGGCGTCTCTTCACAATGATTCACCTCCCATCTTGCACCGGAGGTCTGAGCCGTCCATGAACCCCATTTGTGGAGATTGTCCTTGCTGCTATCTACTTGGGTACGAAGTCTGGTTAAGGTTGTCCAAGTAGGCCACGGTAACTTGTGCCTGCATGCGAGGTTCTCTGATGATTCACTAAAAAAATTAGGACACTTGAGTAGTTCTTGCAACAGATCATATCTTCTTGTGTTTCCATCGGCTGGACTCACGTACCCAAGTAAATGTTAGCAACTTTTATCTTTGCATCATATTAACTTGTTTCTTTCAATATACAGGTATAATAGTGATACTGACCTTAGTATTACTAACACCATATTTCTTCTTCATACCGCGCGCCGCACTCGCATCGGTCATCGTATGCGCTGTCCTGCAAATGGTCGATTATGACCTCGTCAAGAAACTCTGGAAAATTAGCAGTGAGTAAAGTATTATACTTATTTTTTTTACAACCTTTAAAGATTTTTAGCTTCGTCTTCTTTCATAATAGCCACACGAATCGATCAGGTAAAGCTACTCTTGCCGCTGTTGCTCCATGGATGGGTGGCCATTTTTACAAGAAAAACCTATCAGTGTCTCGGAAAACACGTTAAGCCGTTCATCCCGCCAGTCATTTGTCGATCTTTGACAGTCATTACGGGTCGTCAGAAGTCCAAAAGTCTGACAACCAGTCTTACCAGAGGGCATCGAATTACCCAGTTACTGAGTTGTGAACTCAGAAAGGCAGCTGCTCAATGTAAAATACTGGTACTCAGCTGCATCAGGTAGACTGGAAGCCAACCGCAACGAATTTGGGAAAAGGCTAGGCAAATGATGAATCCACTATCAAGGTCAAATCCACATTAAATTCCACTGTGGAGTTTAGAAGATCTAAGCGAGCACACAGATAGACGAAAAGCGACTTTTTATAATATGTATAGATTTGACTTTGGGTTGGCGTTTTAAAATGTCTCGTAAAACGTTAAAACAAAATCTTAGACCGTGGAAACATAATTTCACAGCAACGCCTTTCAACGTGCAACACTTAAGAAACGTTCGGAATAATTTGAATGAGAGGAAAATCAAATGTTTACCTACTATCGTATTCCATTAAATTCGAATTTCCCATTCAGTCAGGTACTTGGGGGACCACTTGTAATCCCACTAAAGATTATAATGTTATTCCACTTGGTGGTAGACAAAGTTCAAGAGTTGCCAAGTTTCACTCATTGTCGTCGTGTTATTTCGTGTCTCTTTACCCTCATTCTGGAAGTGTTGGAAAAATACTGCGGAAGTTGGTAAACTTTGGTAAGTGTGATGGCGGATGGTTCCGATAAGATTAGAAGGTTTATGACTGATAAGTGTGTGTGTCATTTTTCGCTAAAAGACCATAAATATTGCTTGGGTTAGGACCATTTAATAATAATAATAAACTTTATTGCTAAACAAATTTACATAGATTTTACATTGGCTCCAAACTAGGCAAGCCTGTATCTTGGGCACCGCGGCCATTATCACTGGGCCACCGCTGCTCTCAAACCGACTAAAATTAGTATTTGCTGGACTCCAAAATTAAACATGGGATATTCGTATAAAAAACATAAAGCGCTTTTCCACCAGTGTCTCTTTTCCGACGTCAGATTAATCTGCGTCGCTTTCCTAACACGCTTGTCCTAAATAATAAAATTTTCCTTTATCATAACGAAGACAATGAAGTACTGGTTTAATGAACGCTTTGAGGGTATTGTTAATAATATCTAAACTAAGCCTACATCTAACCGCAAATTAGTACGCGCCACACGTGTTCAACCTAGGAAGTTGCTTACAAAATTAAGAACTGATGGAGTTATGTTCATTAAGGTCCCGTCGGCGGTACTGAAAGAAGTTTTTAATATACGGGTATGCCTGTTGTCATGCCTACAGGCTTAAGCTGTTTTAATTAAAATGTGGGCTCAAATGAATAAGCTCATGTATGTTGTTAATGATATTTTTGCATAACGTTTATTACTTGGTGTTGCAAAGGACAGGATGTTATTTTGTGTAAGCTTTTCGGTTCTATATCCGTTTTTCAGCAGAAATGTTATTGTTCTTGTAGATTTATGCTGGAAGTTTGTATCTGCTTTCCTAATATTGTTAATTATATTATCAGGGTTTTAAACGACATGCTGATTTCTTTAGTCTTTTTATCAGGATTGGGCTAAACCCAGCATAGAAGGCACTCGTAAGCTTTATATCCGACGAAAAAAAGGAGGAGGTTTTCAAGTCGACGCGTATACATACATATACAATTATGTTTTATGTACGCATAACTTTTTACTGAGTAGTCCAATTTTGATAATCATTTTTTACTGGAAAGAGTATACTTCCAAATTGGTCCTGTTAAAAATGAAATACAAAATTCACCCTTAGGTGTAGAAAAAACCTTTTTTGCTAGAAAAAGTTATTTCGTTATATGCTCAAATTTGAGATACTTACAAGGTAGAGACGGCAATAAATTAAATGTCGTGTTTGTAATGAAAACTTCTACGGAACATAATTAATAGTTTAGTAACTATCGTTAGTCAATGATTAACAAAACCCAGAGTCAGATAATCTCCAATATTTAGTTTGTTTGAAAAAAAAAACACTGTTTGATTTATTTGCTAATTTCTAAATATTCCTATGCATTAACGTTATCAATGATTTCTTTAATTGTTGTTTCCAAATTGTATATTCAAATACAACCTTTTATAGCACAAAAAAAGAGTACTAAGGTATAAAAGTTTCCTAGTACAATATTAGCTGTGCCTTTCTTGGAAACATCTCTATAGCTTTTTATTGAATATCTCCAAATTATCTTTAAGTTTTTTTTTTATGATACCTTTTGTGACACAAAGAAAGAATATTGAAGTCGTTTACGATCAGCACAAAAAAGCAAGTGGAAAGTACAATATCGCTTAGTTTTTTCTTAGCCTTTTCTTGGAATAATTTGGTCAATTTAATCAAATTATTTTTTCTCTTTTACTGATTGGCTTGGCTAAACTTGTCAAGAAAGTCATTTTTTAGGTCTTGGTATAAAAAAATAATGGTTTCGTTTAATTCCAGATTCAGTTCATTCATAGAGAATAGATTTTCATTGTACAAAGTTTTTTCTTTTTGACTGCTCCCGCTCTGGGCGTAGCGGGATGGAACGGGATATCAGACTTTTACTGACTAAAACCCACCTGTGTTCCTTCAGTTACCCATATGCTAGGGCCACGGTATCTCGTTTGAACAATCTCGCGACCCTGGCAGGCAGTACAAAGATTACTTCTGTATTTATCTTTAGTTTCTCGGGGAATGTTGTAGGCTGATTCAGTATGCGCCCATGGAGGTCATTCGTCAATTCAGTGTCGTCTTTTAAAGGCTTCCGCAAAAAGGTGCAATGCGACAGCGCGACGCACTCTCGTAGACCATATAATCTTCCAGATAAATCTTCATGGAAATTAATCTTTAAGAGTCGCGTTGCGCTGTCGCGTCGCGTCTCTCTGAGGAAGCCTTTATCTTGACTTCAAAGTCAAAATGAATATGAGAGTAGAAACCTGACATTACAATAATATGCATACAGGAATGGACCTCATCCCTTTACTGGGCACATTCCTGTGCTGTCTGTTCCTGGGCATCGAGATCGGTCTGTGTTGCGGCGTGGGCATCGACGCACTCCTACTGCTGTACTACCACTCGCGGCCTCCGCTAGACGTGCAGTATGTTGATGTAAGTATACCACATACCACATACAACACACTATTGATCCCGCTGGGCTGATTTTGACGGGATTTTCACTGGTAGATACTTAGCTGTTGTTATAAGGGGTACCATAGGCGACTTTTTGTATGCATGTATAAATGCATAGAACACTAACAATAGTAATGATTTTCATTTAACAAGTTCAACAACATTCATTGCATTATTTACGTTATAGTGTAGTCACACTTTTCAATCATATGAAGCAATGCATTAGCAATAACTTTAGTAATGATTCAGATTCGGATAAAAAGTGTGTTAGGCAATTATGGTGCTAGTAGCATGTTCCCGTGGAATAATTTCCTACATTCACGCGAACGAATGCGCAGTTCATAAATAATAAGCTAATCATCATTTTTCTTCTGTAAAAATCTTCTATTTTCTTATTTAACCATTCATGTACACACATATAAACTGATAAGAAGAAAAGAACGGCTTATTTGCTTATTTCTAAAGAAAGGTCTTCCAGCATACCTGCGATAGGAGAGAAGATAAAGAGATATAGACACCATGAGTATGAGAAAATAAAATATATCATCATCATCATCATCATCATCATCATCAGCCTATAGCAGTCCACTGCTGGACATAGGCCTCTCCAGTTGCACGCCATTCAGTTCGATTCTCGGCAACTCTCATCCAGCTGCTACCAGCCAACCTGCGAAGATCGTCGCTCCACCTAGCCTGAGGGCGTCCAACTTTACGTTTGCCGATTCGCGGTCTCCACTCAAGAACACGTCTACCCCAACGGTCATCGGTTCTACGGCTAATGTGGCCGGCCCATTGCCACTTCAGCTTGCTAATTCTGTGAGCTATGTCGATAACTTTGGTTCTCTGCCGGATCACCTTATTCCGAATTCTGTCCTTCAGAGATACTCCAAGCATAGCTCGTTCCAGGAGGAGACGCCCCGGGCGTCGGGAGTCGATTGCGGACTCCCAGCCACCGTAGGCGCGAGCTTGCGGGTGGCGAGCAATGGGTAGCTCACCACCCAGTAAGGACCAAGCTCGGGTCGACGGCGCGTAGTGGTCCACGCGCACCTCAAAGAGATGTCAGCAGCAGTGTAGGGGTCTACTAGGACCGATGCCTGCCGGGGTCGCGTGATTGTTCGAAAGAGATACCGTGACCCTGGCACATGGGCAACTGATGGAACACGGGTGGGTTTTAGTCAGTAAAAGTCTGACACGCCCTCCCGCTCCGCCCAGAGCGGGAAAAGTCATTTGATGATTTCCCATCCTGAAAAAAAAAAAGCATAGCTCGTTCCATAGCTCGCTGAGCAACTTTGAATTTATGGACCAGCCGTACCGTGAGTGTCCAGGTTTCGGCTCCGTAGGTCATAACAGGCAGGACGAACTGATTGAAGACTTTCGTCTTTAGGGTCTGCGGAATACGCGACGAGAAGACTCGACGAAGCTTCCCAAACGCTGCCCAACCCAGCTGAATTCTTCTGTTAGCCTCCTTCTCAAGGTTGTTCTTACCAAACTGCAGAGTTTGCCCGAGGTAAACGTATTCTCGAACAACCTTGAGGGCACCGCCGTTGACAGCAATTGGTCCTGGAGTTACGTGTTCGTTGAACATAACTTGGGTTATGTCCAAGTTCATCCGGAGACCAATGCGTTCAGAAGAATCAACTAGGTTGTCCAGCATCTGCTGCAAGTCCTGCAGCGATTCAGCCAATATGACGATGTCGTCTGCAAATCTCAAGTGTGAGATGTACTCGCCGTTGACGTTAATATCGCGTCCACTCCAGTTCAGCGTCTTGAACACATCCTTCAATGCGTTAGAGAAAAATTTTGGGGAAATTACGTCCCCTTGTCTCACTCCTCGACGCAGGGGGATACAACATAACAAAAATACAACATAAGAATAACAAAATTACATCTAATCAAAAACAATTAACTTAATAAAACCCATTCCCTGTCCCATGAACCACATTTGGTTCAGGTTGATTGTTTAACTATTGTGTCTACTATATGGACAGTTAATGTGTTAAACTAATAATATGACAATATACTGTTGTTTCTTCCTCAAAGACTTGCACTAAATAACCCTGAATAAAGCTAAACCGTTTGAAGTAAGTTCTGGTGTGAAAAGGCATCTCCGTACATAACGTGCAACTTTTGCACTGAGTTTGAATAAAATTCTATCAAATGTGAGTCAAGCATGCATACTGAAAGTTTCCTCTCTGCTCACTATATTACGTGTGTAAATTTTAAGCTACTCTATAGAATTTTATAGCAGGTAATTTAGTTATGTGTGTAACTAGGTTGTGTATTTACTGCAATGTGCTTTAATGCGTTCAGCTTTGATGAAAATACTTTGTCTGTTTTACTGTATAGGAAAAAGTTTTTAAGCGATGAATTTCTGTAATAATAACGCATGGTGTCATCAATTAGATTTTCCTATTTTTTTGACGACGTCGAAACATAACTTTATGTTAAGTTGTGCTTTGTTTCCCTAAAGAGTTGGGCAGCGGTGTACCTATAGTACACCTACATTTTTTGCAGTTATGTTAAATCCCATTTAATAAGGGGCGACCGTATTGCCATTAACCGGGCACATATCCATACTCTGGGCTGCTGCTGACAAATTCCAAATAAAAAAACCCAATAACACTTTTCTCGGCTAAGGAATCGAACCCAAGCCCAATGAGGGCTCAGTAGTAGCGCTTGCGACGACTAGACCAACGAGGCAGCCCACGTCAAAAATATTCATAATTTCACATTATTTCAGTGCGTAGCACCTTTAAGGTACAGATTACAGAATTCACAGGCACTATTATTTTCCCACCGGATTTTTCCAATAATATTTGATGGAAGTTGTTTAAGCCTCCTGAAATCTTAATGCTTGGGGTAAAAGGATTATTTTTAATTGATCAGCATGAAGTTATATTATCCAACTTTCTCTTAACTTACGTTTTCTGCAATTTGCAGGTCAGTGTCATGTTGTATGTTGATTAAAACATGATTCGTGACCATTTCAAACATGGCTTTACAGAATTAAAATCAACAATACAATCCTATAAGCTACTTTTATCCCAAAGTAAGATTTTTTTTCATGAAATAGTCATTTGCTGTAAATTCTTAAAAATCGCAAGAAAATTTTAATTTCCGGGTTACCTTAGCGCATCGACCTTGGGCTGCGATTTCCTAGTAGAGTGGTGGCCGCCACATAAGCGTCACTGTGACTGCTATCATGAAAATGATGGCAGCGGGGTTTGAAAAAACTCTGTGGGAAAACACAGCAAGTAACTTTTATAAATGCCGTTTTAGTGACGTCATTCGCCCGTAAATTGCAAACGACATGTGGGGGCCCCGCTCTTCTAGGAAACGGTAGCTAGTCGGCACTAAAAGCAGTGAGAAGTCGCAACGCAAAACTTCGGTCATCTTCTTGAGAGACTCTTCGGGTGATGTCACGGATTTTTGCGATGTGATAGCCATCTCAGTGCATTTATAAATATCGGCCTTAACACAACATTCAAATCTTAACACTAATCAATTAATTTCAACAGAACGGCAACCTCCCGCCACACTACGCAATACATCCCGTGGGTGGTCTTCACTTCGCGGGCGCCGAACGCGTCCGGAACAAACTCTTCATGCTCCAACAAAAAGCCAAACCCTCTGTTACCCCAATCACCACAACACATACCATTAGCAATATCCCAGAGACTGAAACTCCTAGAAGTGGACAATCGAACCTGCCCAGTATGAATGGAGTGGCCACGGTTGTTCCTCATAGTGACGGGAGCAAAAATGACGTCGAATCTAGTGGCGTTAAGTCTGCAGACTTACTCGTGATCTACTGCGACGCGTTGTATAGATTGGACTACACTTTTCTACAGGTACGTCTTGTAATATTTCACTTTTATGTTTTATCAGGTTTTCAACGAGAATGGTTTAAAGTTACCAAAAGTTACACAAATTGTTTATAGAGAGAAACGTCATCCCAACGATAAGTACCTATAGTCTGTTTCAAAAGGGTCTGGTGAATGTGTAAACAATCGTTATTTAAGTTGACTTCATACGCTAAAGGTATTTAGTAACACATTCATCTGTATTAAGATGGTTTATTTTATATTACATCACATTTTCCAGCAATTATTGTTTGAATCAAATTTTAGTTAAAAATCATCGATGAAAATTGTGGTTACAAAATCAACCTACACTCAAATGAAAAACATTTTTAAAATAATTCGAAATTATAATTTTGGGGCTAAGTATTGAAATAATCAAATCAAAGCAGTGAATTTGTAAAAGACGATATAAATTGACAGCCGCAGGTACGTTTTTTGTTTATCTCAAGTAAACATTTGGGTGCTCTGGGGTTCTACTTTATAAGCACGAAACCTGTAGTTTCGGCCGCAGTTATATGGGCGTTTTTTATTCGTAAGTCCGTTAACGAAGAAACAGGCCCGCCCGAAAGTATGTAGTTCGGCATTTCGGAGTTAAACCTACCCTCCATTAATTTTTTTTCGTACGAGTAAAAACACATTGGACGACTGTCAAATTGTGTTGTCATTAATTAATAACTCGGGTCCCGAACAAACCGTATGTCCGTAGGTGATACGGAGCAGCAAACGCCCGTAACTTCGGTAGATACCTACACCCGTAGCTTTGGCCTATATCCACGTGACTTCGGTTGATACAGCCGTAACTTCGGCCGAAACCACCGTAACTGTGGCCGAAACATGGTTAACTTCGGCCGAAACACACGTAACTTCGGCCGAAACAACTGTAACTTCGGCGAAACAACCGTAATTTTGGCCGAAACACAGTAACTTTGGCCGAAACTACGGATTTCTTGTTAAGGGAAATACCTCCAGTTTCGGACATAAGATTAATTCGGGGCCCAAATTTAGAATGAATGACAACACAATTTGACATCGGTCCCTCACCCGGAAATTGTCGATAGTATTCATGGATCAACTACTTTTGGACGGTCTATTCTTCGTCGTGAAGACGTCCTCTTTTAATGGTTTTAACAACATTACGCTCATCGTGCATACAATGTTAAGTATGATGACATTAATTTGAATAAATTAAATCATTAGTCCCACATAAGCCACAAATGTACCCTTTTAGCCTGTGTTAGCAAAACATGTTAGTAGTAACGATCACATAATGTTCAGTGTGGGGTCACAGGCTAGGCTAGGCATCATTTTACCATTCATTACGGCCAAATGGCTAGCTCATGTTTAACTGCTAATGATCATCTATTTTAGAAACATTAGATTTTTTTTCCATTATACTTTTTAAACTATAATCGTTTCTACGTGATATAGTTGTAAAATTTGTGGTTTTAAACCCGTTTTAAATTAGTTTTACGACCACGTGGGCCGTATTAATGACATTTTACATTAAAAAAGCTAATTGAAATCATTAAAATTCAACATTTTTTATTAATATACTACGTGAAGTACTATATAATACAAATACTACTTTTAAGGATTGGACGGACAGAAACGGTATTAAGTCTCAATCCACCAAATTTTTTATTACATTTTAAACCAATTTTAAATCATTTTAAACCAAACCGAGGGTTTTAAGGTTTAAAACATTTAAAATCCGTTTTGCACCAAATTTGATCTCATTTATTCATCTCCCAAAGATAGTACCTACGCAGTATTTGGAAGTTCCCAAAGATATTAACTACACGTAATTAGAAGAGGTTTCCAATACAATAAGTATTAATATAACAGATTATTATGGATTAGGTAAGTTTTATATCAGCTCGAGTCAAATGTCTACTGAACTCGAAAACAAAGATTGATGCCTGTTCCTTAGTTAAATCTATCACTCTCGTAGATAGCTTGCCATTTTCAGGCTTAACTAGTATTAGAAGTTTTTTTGAACAGTTATCGTCTGCGTCTGCCTAGCCTATGTTGAGTCGGCTCATTACCATTATTTTACACGGAGTGACTGCCTATCTACCTCCACAATCCAGTCACTAGGTAACACGATACTCATTGGTAAGTTGAAGTTTTGGGCTCCTGACTACCCGTACAAAATGTTCTACTCAATAAATGGCAGCCGAAAGAAAAAAACGGGTTGCACTCCGGGAGTGCCGGCAGAAGTGAAAACTTGAATATTAACGTTGTGTATTTTTGATATTTTGAAATGGTTAGGGAATAATTTTGCACGAATTGCTTTAATTATCAGTATAAAAGTAGTATCATTTATGTGGTAGAATACAATATTTATTTATTGCGCTATCGTACACAAACATGACAATTTATTTTACATTAAAAAGTTTATCTCTCAGAAAAATCAACTTCCATTGGTAAAACTGGTTGTCAGACTTTCAGGCTTTTGACGACCCGTAACCACTGTTAAAGATCTACAAATGACATCTGGGACCAACGGCTTAACGTGCTTTCCGAGCCATGTGGTCTTGGTATGTAAATCGTAGCTTAACCAATCTATCGAACCGTGAGGCTGTTATAACTTAGCCGTAAGTCCCCCTGAAGTAGGTCAATTTATTTTATTAGGACAATATAATATTGTTTAGGAGCAAACGACTTCCGTGTCGCGTAATAAGGGCGGAAAAGCAAATTCTTATGATTGTTCATATTAATTGTGTTTACTTTTAATTAATGTACTGGCCTGTGGCTGCTGCTTGTCGAATCAATTAAGAATTACATTAAATTAAGTGTAATTTACTTCAGATAAGGAACGTGGCTTGATTATTAAAAAATCTAATTTACGTAAGATTATGGTGTGGACACTTTGACAGTAAACGCCTTTTTAATTACGAAAGTAGGTTCTTGTGTCTGTGTATTGGAGAGTTTTAAAGTCTGTTTGACTATAGAATCGATGTAGCTGAAAAGTTGGAGTTACCTTCTAGGGAACTTCAATAAGATGTAAGTTTTCAGCTCAGAAATCTAACATGTTTGCACTTGGACAGAACATGATGCACTCTGGTGAAAACGCCAAACCAATAAAACTACTAATATAATAAATGTCGAAGTTTGCTTGTTTGAATGTTTGATTCAATCACACAGAAATGGCCTCACGGATTTGAAATAAATTTGGCACACAGATAGTTTATAACCTGGATTAATACGTAGCATACTTTTATGACGGTAATACGTTCTTGTAGGATAACTTCCAAACTCGACGCGGGCGAAGCCGCTGGCAAAAGCTAGTGTATATAATAAAGAAATATCTGGATGACCGAGCTTTTCTCGGTATTTTTTGGTAAATTGTGTTTAAAAAAATAAGTTTATGTTCAAGTTGATTATCGATAAAGTTGGTCATTGAAAACACGAAGAAAACGACATTTTCTTAAAATGATTCCTAGCTAGATCGATTTATCGCCCCCGAAACCCCCTGTATACTAAATTTCATGAAAATCGTTGGAGCCGTTTCCGAGATTCAGATTATATATATATATATACAAGAATTGCTCGTTTAAAGGTATAAGATAATATGAAGAATCAGAATAATTATTATTTAAAAAATACCTGGACGGTGGAGTATGTAGTTTGGCTCAGTTAAAATTTGTATGGAGAAACGTGTAGAAAGCTAATATTCTTATGTATTAACAATGCCTTAGAAATACATCAAGTTTTAAATTAATTACGGTGTAATTTCGGCCACTAGACGACCACAAGTTATTATAAATGGAATAGTTCGCAAGTTTCTTACTCGAATCATGCCAAAACGAATTACTTAACACAAAGGTATTTAGAATTAATCTAAGTTGGACATTCTCTGGGGATCCCAAAGTCCACATGTATAAAGACGTGCGCAAAATAAAGAAGAAGCAAAGAATATAAATAAGTAGGTACGTGTAAAACTATGAAATGCCAATATCCAAAGTCTTTAGGGTAAATGTTTATGAGACCCATTCCGATCGACGCCATATAAAAATACTTTTGGAAAGGATATGTGAACCCTGCAAGGCTCGCTGACGATATTACATGTCTATCGTGGGTGGTCAAGCGGATGCTCCATATTCTATTTTCGGGAGTGTTATCACGAAATTATCCTTTCCGGCACAGACGTCAGACGAAACCTTTGTGAAATCACATAACTTCCTGTAGCTTTCTAAAAGAGCGAGCTAAAATAGAACAAGTTTATTTAAGAATAATGCATGATATTATAATGTTAATAATCCTACACATGTAACGTCCGTTCCGTGTGATGCCGGACCTAAAGAATAGTACCATCCCATTTCTTCCCGTGGGTGTCGTAAAAGGCGACTGAAGAACATACTAAAGAATGGGCAGCAACGTTCTCTATGCATTTTCCCACAATACTGCGATCGCCAACCCGCCTGCCAAGCGTGGCGATTATGGTAATTCCCCCCAAATCGGGGGAGGCCATGTCCAGCTGTTTACGTCTTACGGCTGAAATGATGATGATGATGTAACGTGCCAAAAAATAAAATAATATTCCACAGGATTAACTCCGAAGATAAAAAGGAAAAAATCTTTTCTAAAATGTTAGTAACAAAAATAAGCACTATTTTTCTTTGCTTTAAGCGGAAAAGCCTCTGAGAGATAGTTCTTATTTTTTTCCAGTAAATCAAATTCAACTTATCAGAAAATCAATAGGAAATACGAGCATCAGTTCCACAAAATGTTTTTTTGTGTACCTAAATTGGAATTATCAGTACCCTTTGTGAAAGAAAATAGTTAATAAAAAGGGTCGGTATCACGTACTTACGTAGGCAGGTAATACGGACTTGCTCATGTTATAAAGTTGATCCGCAAAATAGTATTTTGAGAAACTTGAAGTCACCTTTGGCTATAAACTGTTTATTTTGTTCTAAAAATAACATTATGCTTCAAGAGTTAGGTAGATTATAATCCATACTTCCATACTTATTTCTTATTTACTTATTATTAATATTATAGATGCAAAAGTAACTCTGTCTGTCTGTCTCGCTTTCCTGCTAAAACACTGAACCGTATTAAATGAAATTTGCCTGAAAAAGGACATAGGCTACTTTTTATCCCGGTAGTATGTTCCCGCGGGATAATTTCCGATCTCCATGCGGGCGAAGCCGCTGGAAAAAGCTAGTAGATTATAAATAACAGTAGTCGCATGGTTCTACCGAAGGTTAAGCTACGCTTGGCGCGGTCGGTTCCTCGATGGGGGACCATTTTCACTCACTGCGAACTATATTCTATTGTACTTTATAGATCACCAACTATGCAATTCGACATCCACCCGGACGTAATAATATCGCGATGGGATTTTGTGCGCACTGGATCTTCGACTCACTAGCTTAGCGCCGAGAGCTGAAAATCTAACAATGTGTTGTCTCGTTGGATTCTCAATTCTCAGTTCAACACCTAAAGTTGAAAATACAGTGCACAATAAAATTCTGTCGCGATATTTATACGTTCGTGTGAATTTTGACTTAGCTTATGCGTAACATAAATCAAACATATAGCATTACTCCTCACCTCACCTACTTTGAGGGGGAGTGGGCCGTAATCCACCACGCGAGCTCAGTGTGGGCTGATAATCTTGGCAGTAAAAGCTCGTAATTACTGCCATATTTAATATTTCATTTCCATACTATCACCAACATTATCTATGTCCCCAGACCCACTTTGAAAATCATCACAAGATAACTATCTAACTAAACCAGGGTATATAAAATTAGCATCAATTTAATATTCCATTGACCGCAAGCCGCAACGTCAAATCACATGCAATGTTGATGCGGTGACCGCAGCGGAGTTAAAACGTGCAATAGGCGCGCAACTTGCAACGAATATAATTAATATTAATGGTTTACTATTCGTATGTAATTATTTATCTCTTGGATATTAATCCCGTTGTTCACGCAAACGCTTCAAAAGTAATAATAATAACGGTAGCTTGGACCCTGTTCCCGATACCGGTGGGCTACTATTTTTTATATTTTTAAATGTTTTTATACTTTTATATTGTAATATTTAAAAACATAATTTATAAGTGTGTATAAACGAATAAAGATGATAATAGTAATAACCCTAACCACCGGTAACTTGGACCTTGCTCCCGAAACCAGTCGTCAAATATTTTTTAAATTTTTAAATGTTTTTTTTTGTAAGTTTCTTTTTCTAAAAATGTAACGAATATGTAAGTAAAGAAATTAACGAAATAATGATAATTTTATTTGCCATAAAAATACTTATGGAAATTGGAAACCTACGTGGTTCATTATGAAATACTGTACATTCTATAAATGGTTATCAGGCTCTATGTAAAAATATGTACTCAGGTACGTAATATGTATTTTTGTAACACAAAAATAGACGTGTGTGGACCCATAACCATAACTTCACACCTTGCTTCTGCGACGGGTTGGGCAGAGGTGTACCTATAGTACACCAACATTTCGCCTGTAGTGTGGTGGATCCATCCTTTACAAATCTTAATATTCCATGGAAACAGAAAAAATAAATAAAACTAATAATAATAATAAAAACAAGCTTAATTAATAATAGTGATAAAACGATATTATTATACTGTTGATGAGCAATGAGCAGTAAAGTGGTTGTTTTCATTCAATTTTACCGCAGTACTGAAGTGGAATGTTATCCAAAAGTATCTACACGCTGCGGTGTTGTATCCATTGTGTATGTGTATAATTTAATTTCATAATTTTATGTACAAAGTTGTAACAACTTTTATGGATGTTACTTGTTGGTCGGTGGTGTTTTATAGGGTCATTATGCTTGTTCCGTTGGTGAGCGCTGGATCGATTAAAGTATCGGGAACTGTTTGAAACGAGGGGCGTTACTTATTGTTCTGTTATTACGAGGTTGCTATGAATAGTTCAACTTTTAGAAGTAACAGATCGGTACGGTACTATAAATTAAAAGTTTAGGTATAAAGGACATGGCTAAATTGAAGTATAGGCGACATCCTGGCAAGTTATAAATATGGTACCTAGCAATATGTAAAGCTGAATAGTTGAATATTAATATTTCATATAAACACTGTTTCAGGAACTTTTCATTTCTTTACAATCTTAAAAATAAAATCGCTATCGTGTAACTCCTACGTCAATAGGTATGGAAACTGCAAACAGATGACATTGCTATGAACTTTTACCTAGGCGTATCTGCATCTGTTGTACCTGGGTTATATTGTATTTTTGACTAGCGCCCCATTCCCATTGCGCACGGTGGCACTTGAGTAAATATCAACAAAGAGGTAATTGCACCAAAAACGTAACACAAAACGTTTTCTACAATCTGCGCGAAAACCACTCCCGCTCGCGTGTATAGTACATATTATACCCTTGTAAAAAGTTGAAAAAAAAAAAAAAAACAAAGACAGTTTTCACAGAAAAAAATAATAAGTGGCTGAAATGATAAGCATGTTTGAAAATAAGGATTAATATTAACTGACCCAAACAAGTGTATAATTTTTGTATTTGAGGTAGGTAAACAATTCTGCTAAGTATTATACATTATTTAAATCTAACTAATCTAAGTCCCCCTGGTGCGTTTTTTTGTCAGTCTATTTGTACTGATGTATCAACAAACAGATTTAAATCAATTTAGGAAAATCCTTCCGCCTGAGTGCTTTTCTTGCGCGCGTTGCTGCGTGGTAATTAATAAAACCGGCCTAAACTAGATAACGAACGCAGTGAGTAACCAAGGACATATAATATATTGAAATAAAACAACTAAAATATGATTTATTTATTTGTTCTTTAATCTATGTTCTTCTCTCTCTTTATTTATTAATCTATCTTCTTCAATACCCCAAACACACAGTGTCTAGAGGTGTTTGCAGTCCATTTTAATTTGGTAGGTTTAATTTTTGTTCTGACACAGGTCTAGGTACTGGTTCAGGTATTGGTTCAGGTTTAGATCCAGGTCCAAGCAGATTTTTTAAAAACTACCCTATTTTCCGAATCAAAAACTGCTGAAAACACAATAACAAATCACTAAACAGGACACCGAATTGAACGCCGTTGATTCCCGCCAAAAACTCTTTAGTTTCAGACAGTAAATCGTTTTAATAGCAGTTATCAAAAATCGAATCAGTTTCCATTTGACATTCTAGAAAAGCGCTATGACCCCTCCCTAGCTTGCAGTACTGTATTATTTCCCCTTGACATGTCAATCAAAAAGCTTAAAAAGCAATTAAGATACTATTTTTATGCTAAACAGTTCACGAAAGTTCTCGGAAATTAATAAACACTAAATAATTCATTAATGAATATTTAAATATTACGAGTTAATGTGAGATTCCAATTCATTCTGAGGGTACTCATTTAGCCATCTCCTTTAAATGTAATCTATACTAATATTATAAAGCTGAAGAGTTTGTTTGTTTGTTTGATTGAACGCGCTAATCTCAGGAACTACTGGTCCGAATTGAAAAATTCTTGTTGTGTTGGGTAGCCTATTTATTGAGGAAGGCTATAAATTATATAACATCACGCTACAATTAGGAGGAGCGGAGCAGTAATAAAAATGTTGCAAAAACGGGGAAAATCGCACGGGTAGGAGATTCGACGCGACGGGAAGGGTCGGGGAACACGAAATTTAACGCGGACGAAGTCGCGGGCAGAAGCTAGTCTTGAATATAAGCGAAGTGCTTTCTAAAGTCTTATGTCGGTACCACAGTTAACAACAGTTTTCTTTCTCAAGAAACAACAAAAGATTAGGCAGGTCCCGTATTAGTAAAAGAGATACATAATATATTAATAGTTGATTGCTGACTGTCCACACCATTGCTTCATCTACCAACCCGCACTAGACCCTGCGTGGTAGATTACGGTACCCCCTTTAACTAAAAGAGAACCTGTGTCCCAGCTCTGGGATCATTACAGGGTTAATTCAATAATAGTATAGCATGATTGCTATACTATTATTAAATTGTCAACGCAGCTCGCAGGGACGTTCAGAATGTTGCGCGTCGATGTTGCCAATTGTAATTCTTACTAAGTACAGAAAAACACTTATTAAAGTAAAAATATATATTTTAAATAAAATATTCTATCTATAGAGGGGTGAAATTATTGAATATTCAAAATGATAAGCACCCGCCTGGGAAAATTTCATTATTGCATTTTATACGTTAATATTTTCTTAGTCTTACTCTACATAGAGATTTCATTCACTAAGCCATTAGCTTGGATTATGAAGACAGAATACAAGATTACCTGCATTAACAATTTTGTATTTAACGAACAATAAATGAGCTTGTAAAAATAATATTTTAGATTTTGTAAAAAATTGGGCGAGAAAGATAAATAATAACAAATTTTACCTTCTAGATAATAGATCCATAATAAAGACCACGCTTTATCATGGATCTAAAATATTTATTACTAGCTTTTACTAGCGGCTGCGCCCGCGTGGAGGTCAATATCCAGCGGGAAGGTATTACTGGGATAAAAAGTAGCTTATGTGTTAATCCAGGTTATAAGCTAACTGTGTTCTAAATTTCATCCAAATCCGTTCTGTAGTTTTTGCGTGAAAGAGTAACAAACATTCACACATCCACACATCCATGCATACAAACTTTCGCATTTATAATATTATTAGGATTAAGTAGGATTTATAATATTAGTAGGATAGGAAGTAGGATTTATGAAACGAATTAGTCGATGCTACAGTTACTCTCCTTGGAAACTAAGTTGGCTGTGAGGTTTATTTGTTTACAGACCTGCAAACAAAGTCGGCAAATTTATAAATGTAACAAATTCGTAATATTTTTTTCTATGTTTTGTTCCAGTGTATGAAAATGTTAGTACTGGACTGGTCTCGGAAAGGGCGTGTGATATGGTGTAACACGCGGCAGTCGGTCAAAGATCAACTCTCCAGCGTCATGACTGAGCCCATCTTCTGTGAGAGCACCCAGCTGAAATCCTACCTCAGAGGTGAGTGATACTAGTTGTTACTATTTCTACTAATTGTTAGTAAGAATAGTTCGAGCGTAAACTTTTTTTTACCATATTCACGAAGAAAGTAGCCGAAAGTTTTTTCCGTTACTTTTATCTAAGTTTGTTATAACTTCTCACGCAGTGGGAACTTATTAGGAACATTATCTTGCTAAAACAATTCTATATTGTGCTCTCGTTACGGCCTGCGCCTGGTCACAGGGACCATCACAAGGCACTGCTCTCTAAACAATCATTTCTACACAACAATAAGCATAATGGAAGGTCCTCTGTGCAGGGCTTGCATGAAGGTTGAGGAAACTGTTGCGATTGTACTCTTTGTATTCACAAGCATCACCAAAGTTAGAACAGAAACCCCGGTGCCACACAGATATTTTGCAGATGTTCTGAAAAGACGAGCAGTCTTAATCTGTTTCTGGAGGGTCGTGGGCTGGTTGGAATGTCCAAACATGGCCGTCATGGCCCATGTTCGATACTCCACGTGAAGGGCTAAGTGGCATAATGAGCCTATAATGTTCCCACTGCTGGAAATACAGAACTCCTCTCAGAAAGAGGAGGTCTTTCTTGTGAGAGGGATTAGGCCGCAATCCATCACGCAGGCCCAGTACGGGTACATAGATGTCCTCATGTTTTTGATTCTAGGACATGCCAGTTTCCCCACGATGTTCTCCTACACGGTTTTGAGAGCAGTGCTGATGTAATAAATTACGCTAAGTTACGGGCCTGCCTGGGTTCGAAAAACTCGTAAATTGTGGCTGTTACCATAAGTATAAGTCTTTAAGACTAATAATGTGATGTTAATATATACTATAATATTATAAAGCTGAAGTTGTTTGTTTGTTTGATTGAACGCGCTAATCTCAAGGACTATTGGTTCGAATTGACAAATTCTTTTTGGATTGGGTAGCCTATTTATCGAGGAAGGCTATAGGCTATATAACATTACGCTACAACTAAAAGGAGCGGAGCAGAAATGAAAAATGTTGTAAAAACGGGGAAAATCGCACGATTAGGCGATTCGACGCGACGGGAAGGGTCGGGGGAACAATAAATTTTACGCGGACGAAGTCGCGGGCAGAAGCTAGTACTTTAATTTTACATCGTAATTAATCTTTTAGTATGATTTAAATCCCATAAAAAACATAAATGTGAAATGAGAGCCAAGTTCAATATTATGACATATACCTTGGTTCTTGATTTCAACGACAAAAGAAGTGAGATTTAAATGGGTGCCAAGTTCAATTGTCAGTCCTGACTTGGCTAAAATTAATACCAAATGGTTTTTGTTATAAGTGTTCCTAATAGAATCAGTTAAGTGAAAAATAATAGTAAAATGATAAAAATTTACCAGTTTGTGATTTATTCCTTTGTATTCACCTAATTACCTATCTGCTTGCCAAATTTGAACTTTCTAGGTCATCTGGAACTGGGTTAGAGTTTTGATCTATAGGTCAGTCAGTGATAAAAATGACGATTTTTGGACGTTAATATCTAAATAACCGTTTGAGATATGTTTATGAAATTTGGATCACATATGTATCTTGCAAGTTTCACTATATGAGCCAGATTTGATATGTTTATGTGAAATAGGTTTTGAGTTATGAGGGGGTCAAAAGTGGCTCCAAATGGTTCGTGTAATATTACACACGGTGCTGCCCGCCAGTTCTGTTACTTGAACTTGGCTTGACACGCTGCCGCGTGTCTAGATACTTAGGAAACATTAATGTTTTTGCTTCACATCGTTTTCCCTTTTCCAACAGAACAGTTTAGCGGTAACTTTGAGAACTTACTTAGTAAATTTTGGGGTATCAGATATTTATCTTTAAATGTAAGAAACTCTCTTTTGTCCACATCTTAATGTTTGATAGAAACACAAACGTAATTATTAATTCTAAATCCCCAATGAACCGTTTAAAATACTAAAACAGTTTAGCATTTCAATAGAACTTCCACTATTAATCAGTTACGCATGAGTTTCATCTAACAAATGAAACTTAGCGTTTCGAAATATGAATGTGTGGAACATAAAATGGAAGCGCTATGTTATGTGAAATGTTGACTAAGTATATTGCAGGGATGTACCAATAATTAAATGATAATTGATATTGTAGATTTGTACAAATACTTTCAACGTCAATCATATTTTAAGAATTAGTTGAGGTCCACTTCACCTAACTGATTTCGCGGTCACAGTCTAATTTAAAGTCTAGACATAATCTTGGTTACATCATGTGAAGACCATGTAAATTTTTGTTTGAAATAGTATTTTGAAGATAGAACCACATGCATTGAAAGCATTGAAAGTGCACGCATTTGTCAGTAATCGTGTAGCTCAACTTAAAGAGCTACACGATTCGACGAATAATATCAAAGAAAGGATATTTGGGTAGGCTGTATTATTTGGGTGCCCAAACTGCTAGACCATGATTAAGATTAAAACGAATTGAGAAAATGATAACATGAAAAATTCGTGTTGGTCAATTTAAATCGAGTTTTCATTGGTAAAATAATGTGTGTCAGCTGGTACTGTACACCAAAAATGACACACTGCATCAATTGGCCGTGTATATCATACAACTGTCAGGAATTACAGTTGAAATTTGAATATGCGGACAATAGATGTTGGTCGTCAATTTACTAAACAATTAATATCACTGACCGTAATATACTATTTTATATTAGAAGGCCAATTCTCGTACTTAAAGCGTTTAAATTCAAGTCGTAATTTCATGTCAGCGGCAATCAATGTCAAAAATGTATGTTGATAATTTTTGACAGATTGGCACAGAGATGTGACTGCGAACGTTCTTGAAATGCGTTAATTTTCTACCCCTTAGTATTATCAGTGGTGTTGCCATAAAAGATATTTAGTGGAAAAACGTATTGCAAAGGGTGGCGAAAAGTTATGGGTCACTTCTGTGTGCCAATACATTAATCGGAAAATTATGATCCTCCTATACCACTTGTCTTTTTATAAGTAGTTTTTGACTTCCTTTGGTGCTGTCACCGTTTGTAAAATCAATGATGATTTTTCTGACCCAAGAATATCATCTTTTATAAAATCCGGATCATCTTTGCCTGCCATGATATTAGAATAATTGAGAGATTCTATTTGCATGGATCATTTATGAAAAATATAACATAACATCTCGCCTTGTTTCCCCGAAGAGTCAGGCAGAGCGGTACCTACAGTACACCCACATTTCACCAGTTATGTCTCATGTAATAGGGGGCGAGTCTATTGCCATCAACTGGGCACGTAGCCAGACTTCAGGCTCTTAGTGAGAAATTATATATAGAAAATCGTAATAATACTTTTCCCGACCTGGGAATCATACCCCTAGGGCCTCATGCAAATGCCTCATGGAAAATGTTAAAAAAATCGGACATAACAGTACAACTTTTTAAAGCCCAATAAACATTCCTCATTATTTGGCAGTGGAACGTGACATATTGATAGTACAGTATGGTGGCGACCTCTCGCGTCCGGCCCTGGTGCGAGCCATGGTACGGAGCGAGAGGGAATGGGAAGCCGTCACCTCCTTCTGCGAAGCAGTAATGCTCGCGAAGGAGGAGGCGGGGCGCGTGAGGGAGTGGCAGTCTCTGCGCCCTCACGTCCCTAGCCGCCGCTGGAGGAGACGCCCCGGGCGTCGGGAGTCAATAGCGGACTCCCGGCCACCGTAGGCGCTAGCTTGCGGGTGGCGAGCAGTGGGTAGCTCGCCGCCCGGTAAGGACCAAGCTCGGGTCGACGGCGCGCAGTGTTCCACGCGCGCCTCAAAGAGATGTCAGCAGCAGTGTAGGGGTCTACTAGGACCGATGCCTGCCGGGGTCGCGTGATTGTTCGAAAGAGATACCGTGACCCTGGCACATGGGCAACTGATGGAACACGGGTGGGTTTTAGTCAGTAAAAGTCTGACACGCCCTCCCGCTCCGCCCAGAGCGGGAGAAGTCATTTGATGATTTCCCATCCTGAAAAAAAAAAAAAAAAAAAAAGGGCCTCATGCAAATGCCTCATGGAAAATGTTAAAAAAATGGGACATAACATTACAACTTTTTAAAGCCCAATAAACATTCCTCATTATTTGGCAGTGGAACGTGACATATTGATAGTACAGTATGGTTTATTAAGCATTATTGGAATCACGCCAATCGGTGGTTTAATATGCAATCACAATAATTCGTTTGGCGGACAAATTATTTCGATTGCGTGCCGCAATATAGTGCGACATTCAATTTACAATTTGCCATTATTATTGTTGCAGGTACGGAGGAAGCGCAGTCTACAAGTAATGATACGGCATTTTAGTTTTTAATATTTATTGGTAAGGAATTTTTTATATAGTAAATCGTACAATGCGATCAAAATTAGAAAAAGGATAGCATTAAATGCGCTCATTTGTCATGCACTCATGATAAAGCGTTTTGTGTGTAACGGGAGAGCTTATTAGTCGCTTCACATGAACCGGGTGAATTGACACTTTTGAATACTACTATACTACTACTATTTTCTATAAGCGATTCTCAAGAAGTTCATTTATTTGTGGGCTAATTTTCGAAGTAACTTGTGAGTAATGCCTATAAAAAATAATATATTTTTTAAAAGTGTCGTTGCCCTATTCAAGTGAATAAAATCGTGCGAATCTACTAATAAGCCGACAGGAGTGAAAGTTAAGGAAAGCGATGATAATTATTTCATGTTTCAAAAACATACCCACAATATAAAGATGTTCTGATGCGTATGATTCGTTGCATTCCAGTTGGTGGATAAGTAAGCATAAGTATATTAAGTTGTGCTCAGAAAACTTAAGCCCCATTTACACGATGCAAGTTTGTGGGATGCCATCAAATAGAGAAAACTAATTTCTTGCATTGTCTACACTCTGCTTAGACATTTTTATTTTTGCTTAAACTTATGGCATGCCATGAATTTTTCAACCAGTAACAGTTTATTATTCTCAGAGATCTTCGATTAATTTAGGAATACCGCTGGTAGGTGTGTTTTACTTGTAAATTCATCGGCGATCTAAGTAATAAATCTGTACTACTTAATTACAATACTTTGAAATTAACTTCAATGTTCACCAAAAACTCGCTGAATATTAAATAACAATAACAAAATATATCTGAATGTGATATTTTTAAGAATTTAAAATTTTGTATTGTTTATTTGTGAAAACTGAAGACGTTACCGAGAATAGCAAATATATTTGTCTATTATTTTATTATATTTAGATAATAAAACATTGAATGCAAACTGTGATTGAATTTACAATTTAGATGTAGCAATGTAATTATGGATTGCCATAAAAGTAAATAGTTTAAGGCGATTTGTTTTTAGCTTTTAAAAGACAGTAAAGAACTCTGTACATACTAATTGTTGTTCTTATTTACCTAAGGATTAAGTACGCAATATTGAGCACGAGTGAGGACTTGTAGTCACACCGGATTGTAACACTAGTGTGACCAACAGGATGACTTTTTGTGTTTGGCATACTGGTAATTTATCTACACCATTTGGCACCTATTCTTAGTGAAGTGAACAAATATCGATCCTATAAAATATGCGTTTTGTAGATAAGAACAGTTAATAATATACAGGTACAGGTATTAATATTAATATCTGGATGACCGAGCTTTGCTCGGTATTTTTGGTAAATTGTGTTTAAAATGATAAGTTTATGTTCAAGTTGATTATCGATAAAGTTGGTCATTGAAAACACGAACAAAACGACGTTTTATAAAAATGAATCCTAAGTACACACATCAAAAGTGTCTAGGGATCAAGCATTTTATGCGGATTTCTTGAGATTGAGATGTGGCTTTGTAATAAATTTATGATTTTATAAATTTATATGGATCCTTTTTGGTGCATTTCATAATTTGAATCAGGAACTGTGAATCAAATTCGAGTAAAAGATGAAAATCAGCTGTCAATATTTTCCCTATAAAAACATACAACGCATTGAAGACATTATTAGTGCTACTGTTTCCCTACTACTGATTAAAACCAACGTTATTATGGAGCGGCGACGTCATTTAAGCAGGGAAGAAATGCTCAGAGCCGTGGGAATGATAGAAGCTGGTTCCCGGCAACGTACTGTGGCTTTAGCTCTGAATACAAGTCAGAGTGTTATCAGTCGACTTTGGACACGTTACCGAAGCACTGGTACCGTGGCTGAGCGCCATGGAGGACGGTATCGCTGCACCACACGGAGACAAGACCGATACATTCAAATCTTAACTCGAAGAGCTCCAACAATAACCGCCATGATGTTAGCCGTGAGGCTTCATCACTCTTCAGGGAACTTAATTAGCGACCAAACAGTCAGAAACCGCTTGCATGAAGTGAACCTTCATTCCCGAAGACCGCTACGGGTACCACCTATAGCAATGCACAATCGTAGGATTCGATATCAATGGGCTCTTGAACACAGAAATTGGGCAGAAGAACAATGGCGTTTCGTGTGCTTTTCTGATGAGTCTCGTTTTGGTATGAGACCGGATACAAGACGTATACGACACTGGAGAACCCCTGGACGCCAACAGTGATTAAAATCCTGCCAGGAAGTCCATCCTTATAGTGGTGGAACCATCATGGTATGGGCGGGTATTTGGATCGGCGGAAGAACTGAGTTGATTTGGATCAGAGGCAACCTCAACGCTCAAATTTATGCTGAGACGATTGTATCAGACGTCATCGTTCCTCTACAAGTGCAAATCGGTCCCTTATTTCAGTTAATGCATGATAATGCACGACCGCACACCGCAAGAGTTGTAAGACAGACTCTCGCCGCAGCTAACATCAATGTCCTGCCCTGGCCTGCTCAGTCGCCAGACTTGAATCCGATTGAGCATGCATGGGATATGCTACAGAGAAGAGTTCTGCCGAATATGGAGGGTATCCAGTCGCAAGAAGACCTTTTTTTGTTGTTGCAACGAACATGAGCGGCCATTCCACAGCGTGATTTGGATGAACTCATTTTGAGTATGCCAAACCGATGTTCTTGTGTTGTTAGTGTTCGCGGTAGAAACACGGATTATTAATTGTTTAAGTTACCCAATAAAATTTTAAAGAAAACTGTTATTTCAGTCTTTTTTTCGAACTTTTGTGTTAGTGGTTCAAATGTCAAAAATCCCTTTATTAGGAAAATGGCAAATTTCTTTATTAATGCAAAGGTGACTTGGTTTATCGTTACTGTGACAAACGAAAACACTTTATTTGATGAATCCTTAAAGAAAATTTTAATTAATATCAATCAGGAGAAAAGTTATTGCAAAAATATATGTTGATCCCTAGACACTTTTGATGTGTGTAGATCGATTTATCGACCCCGAAACCCCCTGTATACTAAATTTCATGAAAATCGTTGGAGCCGTTTCCGAGATTCAGATTATATATATATATATATTATGTATATAAATATATATATATACAAGAATTGCTCGTTTAAAGATATAAGATTTAAAAATATCATGCGCTGATTAAAAGTGACAGTTGTTGAATAACGTCGCTGAAACAAAATTTGTGAAAGCAAGTTAGTGTGTTTTTCATAGTGTTATTTGACAATTTAAAATCAAATCCCGCTGCCATCATTTTCATAATAGTCGTGACGGCAGCCATTATGTGGCGACCATCTGTTTCCTAAGAAATCGTAGCTTTAGAGTAGCGTCGTAGCGATGTAGCGTCTTGGTACGATGTAGCGTCTTAGTGCGATGTAGCGTCGCTTAGCTACGATGTATTACTGTTCTCTGGGCTTCAGTCTTTGAAGCCACGCTCACGCTTATATAATTATGCTTTGGCCTTTGTAATAAACTTTATTCACGCTGTTGGTCCGTTTGTCACTCGCTATTGTGATACAGTCTGTATCATTAAAATAATTGATGAATGTATGTCATACAAAAAAATGCAATTCGTTTTCATATTTATTTACTGTTCAATTATTTATTTAATAAGCCTATTATGAGCATAGCAATTCTTTAAAGAATAGAATATCTATAATAAGGTACCCGACAAAATCAATTTCATATCAACAACACTATAAATGTCAAGATTTTTAAATTACTTAGGATAGTATTGCTGAAGAACTATACAATCATGAAAGCCGTTGTTATATATTTTGGTATTTTATTCACTTGCTTAGCCTGTGTGTACGGTGGAGAAAAATTTTTTTACGATGTCAAGGACTCGCCCAAATTGTATGTGCAATATAAGAAAGATTACAATAAAACTTATACGGATGATTTGAATCTGCTTGTCCATTATGAAGCTTTTAAAAAGGCATTTGTTGATATAAACAAATCGAATCAAGACAGCACTACTGCGACATTCGGCCTCAACAAATTTACTGACTATACGCCTGAAGAAATGAAGAATATGATGGGACTTGGTCCGTAAGTATCTTTAGATTATAAGTAATTAATGTTGAATTTAGGTTTATTTTATACTAGCTTTTGCCAGCGGCTTCGCCCGCGTGGATGACGGAAAATATCCCGCGGGAACGTACTACCGGGATAAAAAGTAACCTATGTGTTAATCCAGGTTATAAACTAACTGTGTTTCAAAGGAGATTGCCACGGAGCAGGTCCCTTTTGTGGTATCGTGTGCCTGATTGAAATAATAACGTAAAAATATGATTGATTTTTTTGTGTACAGGGTTTTTTTTTATACAATTTCTTTCATCCTGGGAATAAAGTTAATTAATAGTTAAACATTACGTTGACATCCGTTTGATTCAATGTAGTCTGTGGTTTGATTGATATAAAAAAATGTTGCCTGGTATCAAAGAAATAACTAACGAAAATGACGTCTTTTAATCAATTGAGTAATCGATTTCAAAATAAAACGATAATTAAACAATAGAAAACAATTATTGTTAATTATATATAACCTATTGGCAATACATCTCAACATTAAGATTAAAATCTCAACATTTGACAACTTCCACGCTACTGTGGTATCCTTTTTGTATTCACAACGATGAGGTAGAATCATGTTACCCCTGTCCTTTTTAGACGTATGTATTATTGTATCTGAAATGAACAAAGATAGGCGTACCCGCCAAATATGAGTCTATGTAAAGTATTCTTGATGACGAAAACTATTGGAAACCTATACACTGCTCATAGCCGGTGCAAGTAGAAGCGATGGAACGATGACAAGAACAGGTTCAGGGATTCTTGGACGATATATTTTATGAAGAATAAATGGTTTGTTCAAGTTTTGATTTCTTTTATTTCCTTTGGTACTTAGACATGAACTACTTAAATATTAATAACGTTAATTATTATATGAAAGTCCAGTGCTGAAGCTGTTAACTAGTTATACATTTTTTATCATATTTAAACTTCATTATTCTACACCATCTATGAGTACTTATCTACTTTTTATTGTGTTGCTATTTTATGTACCGATATAAAGTATTAAAGACAATCCCATCCCCATAGTGATGTATAATATAAAGTAGAAGTTGGTACTTAACCTAAATAGAATAAGGAGGAAATGTCAATATCAATTTCTAATTATAACCTAGATTTTTACAACAGAAAAACAACGATATCTCTTGAACCAGGATGAATAAATGAAAAATGGTTTCTGATTAAGAAAATACTATGTTTTTAATATTATGTAAAATAAAAATCTTCATGGCACAACAATTTTCCACTGGGACCCAACTTCCCCTACAAAACGGGCAATCTCCTTTCATCCAAATCCATTCAGTAGTTTTTGCGTGAAAGAGTAACAAACATCCACACATCCATACATACAAACTTTCGCATTTATATAATAATATTAGTAGGATATTTAGCAGGTATTTTGTGTTGTTAATCACTAAAGAGGAAGCTTAGTACATACCTATAAATAGCTACTACGGGCCACCCTTTATGGCAGAATTTTTTTCGTCATAATATTATTTCGCATAACAGCGGATGGCATAAACTTCATTTCGCAGATAATCGTTTGGCATACACTCATTTATCATACATTCACAACGCATAATTTTATAAGTCAGAATCATCTTCAGGCATAAATTTTATTCCATAATAATTAAAAAGTAGAACCATCATATCGCAGAAAGTTCGCAGTCAGAATCGTCTCTTGGCATAATTTCATATCGATAGTTATTAAAAGGCAAAACTAGCATATCTCAGAAACTTTAAATTTAGAATCATCTTTTGGCATACATTTCATATCCATAATAATTGAAACACACATTCACACATTCTGCATGTAGGCATATTCAATAAAACATTTGATTGTCAACATATGTGGTTTTCATTTCCTTATCAGAAGCATGCGAATATGCAGCATGCGAACAAGCATGCAGCATGCAAACAAGCATGCAGCATGCAAGCAAGCATACAGCATGCAAGCAAGCATACAGCATGCAAGCAACCAAGCATGCAGGCAAGCAAGCTTACAGCATGCAGGCGAGCATGTAACATGCAGCATGCATGGTTTCTGTCACGGCTCCGGCGCTGCGGGGCTCCGGCGGTCCCACGCGAGCTCGCCCCTCCGCGCCTACGCGGGCTTAAATTACACTCTAGGGGTAGGGCAGACAAGACTACGTGGAGTCGGTTATGCAGCGATTCGTTTCTGTCAATATTTTTTGTAGCACAACATATACTGACTTTTTGAGACACTATTTCATTTTATTTAAGGTTAAAATGCAATTTAATAGAAATGAAAATATGCCTAACAAAATTATTCTAAATGAAATTCTGCCATCTTCATAGTATGCCCAGTAAAATTATGCCAAATAATCATTGCTCTAAATAAATGTTATGCTAAACGAAATTATGCGGAATTTTAAGTCTGCCAAAGGTAATTATGCGAAATAAAATTCTGCCATCTTAAAAGTATGCCAGTGTAAAGTCGAGCATATAAACATTCGGCCAAACAATGATTATGCTAAACATTTTTTATGCCTTACGAATATTCGTATAAATAAGATTATGCCAAGTGTGTTATGCCAAATAAAATTCGGAGCATCAAGTTTCTGCCAGATAGAGGGAACCCAGCTACTACTTATCACATTAACTGGAGGAAAACAATTAAACATTTACTTTAAAAATATTTCCTTTCAGGATTGATACACCTGCCGGTAAATAATCTTCCACAATCATCAATAATTTTGTGCGTGACGCCTGCTTAATATTCGGATAACCATGAAACCTAATTTGAGCGATTATTAAAGTAAGATTTCTATTCTTCAAGAAAAATGTGTTTTAAACGGTAGGTAGAATAAAATGTTTTTTCATATATACTATTTTTTTCTTTAAGTTTTTCGCACCACGTTAAGGTTCGTACAAACAGGCGCGACTTGTCATGCGAAGACGTGACGCGGAGGCGATTCTGCGATTTATCGCGACGGAACACCTTTCAAACGTGCGCGACCGCGACCTCGTAGCAGTCGCGATGAGCAGCGCGACAGGTTGTGGTTATTTTGTATGGCTTCGCAGCGAAATCGCTGCCACAAAATGTATCCTATGTTGTATGCTACTGAACGCGGAGCAACCGTGTCGCGGCGCGACTGGTCGCCTCTGTGTGAAGTGTTGCGCGCGTTTTCATAGAAATTGTTCTACGGATATAAATCGCAGACTCGCGCCCGACCGTCACGTTGCACTAGTCTGTACGAGCCTTTATCCAATGTCGCGAGGACACAGCTAACTACCAACTACTTATACCAATTTTTTTTATCATTTTTTTAAAAATTAAAATATGTATTTCAACAACCATAACAAATTTTTTGTTTAGGTAATCAATTTGTTTCTTCAGTCGTTTACCTGAGAAAATCAATTCCGTGTGGTTTATTTAGTTTAAATACTTCGGCTTGACTTGTTTGATGGTTACACTAAAAGGACTAATTTTAATATGGAAGTTGGAATATTATTAAACTTTTTATTGTTAGTTGGTTGTGTGTATGGCCTGGGCCCATTGTACGATGTGGATCGTGCGCCTGAACTATTTGCGAAATTTGTCAAGAATTTTAACAAAACCTATAAAGATCTCCAAAACCTGCTAACTCATTATGAATCGTTTAAACAACAGTTAGTTAAAATAAATACATACAACAGCGTCACTGCCTCGTCTACTAATATTAACGAATATACTGATTACACTGATGAGGAAAAGATACAGCTTATTACAACGAAAACTGTGAGTACCTGACCTGCTAAATAAACATGGCTAGTTTATGTTTAAATTCGGACTTCTTCTAAAATTTTACAAAATGGTCTTCTAATTACCTTCTTCATATGTATACCAAGACCCTTCTGTGCCTCGGACAGCACATTAAACCATTGGTCCCGGCTGTCGTTCGTACATCTTAGACAGTCGTTACCGGTCGCTAAAAGCCCGAAAGTCTGACAACCAGTCTTACCAAGGGGTATCGTACTATCCAGTAACTGGGTTGTAGAGGTTTGATAGGCAGTCGCTCCATGTAAAATGCTGGTAATCAGCTGTATCCCGTTAGACTGGAAGTTGACTCCAACATTGATGGAAAAAATGATGACTTCTTAAATAGCCTAATAGTTGAATTTCTTCGCATGTCATATATATTCTGATATTATGCGACCCCATGTGAACTTTGTTTTCAGCGGGAGTATCAGGAAAAGTCTACTAGAAAATATTTTCCAGCTAAAGCAATTATTGGCTTGATTATATAAGTCAAAAAATAATGTCTCAGTACGTAGTAGAAACTTATGTAATACGTTTCTGATGTAAGCAAATTAAAGAGGAAGATGAAAATTGCAGCGCCGATAGTGTCGGTTACTTTGCTGCAGTATTGAAAGTTTCCAGTTTTTGAAAATGTATAAATATTATTAAAAGTATTCATAATAGTACAAAGTTTTATTTCAATAAAGTTTTTTTTTTATTATTTATATGTGTGGCCTTTATCTTTAGAACGTCAACCAACTATGTCGTAATTTTAAAACTGAAATTCTATCTGTGTTTTTGTGTAAAAGGCAACTGATTGCTATGCAAGTTGCAACAAGGTTTTTTTTTTTTTCAGGATGGGAAATCATCAAATGACGTCTCCCGCTCTGGGCGGAGCGGGAGGGCGTGTCAGACTTTTACTGACTAAAACCCACCCGTGTTCCATCAGTTGCCCATGTGCCAGGGTCACGGTATCTCTTTCGAACAATCATGCGACCCCGGCAAGCATCGGTCCTAGTAGACCCCTTCACTGCTGCTGACATCTCTTTGAGGCGCGCGTGGAACACTACGCGCCGTCGACCCGAGCTTTGTCCTTTCCGGGCGGCGAGCTACCCATTGCTCGCCACCCGCAAGCTCGCGCCTACGGTTGCCGGGAGTCCGCTATCGACTCCCGACGCCCGGGGCGTCTCCTCCTGCGGCGGCTAGGGACGTGAGGGCGCAGAGACTGCCACTCCCTCACGCGCCCCGCCTCCTCCTTCGCGAGCATTACTACTTCGCAGAAGGAGGTGACGGCTTCCCATTCCCTCTCACTCCGTACCATGGCTCGCACCAGGGCCGGACGCGAGAGGTCGCCGCCGCCGATCGCCTCCACAAGGACACGGCGGTGCCCCGCCCAGGCAGGGCACACCTCCACCGTATGCTCCACTGTGTCCTCCAGACGATCCTCGCAATGGAAACATCCGGACGTATCCTCCCGCTTTATCCTGAACAGGAACCCACCGAAGCACCCATGCCCGGTGAGAACCTGTGTCAGGCGGAAGGTGAGGACGCCGTGACGCCTCTCTATCCACTCCTCAAAGAGGGGACTTACCGCCGCAATTGTGGCGTGCCCTGCGCTGGGTTGCGACAATCGTACCCGCCATGTCGCCATGAGATCACACCGGAGCTCTGTCCGCCGTGCCGCGATTTGTCGCGGCAGCGGAGTTTCGCCCCGGCTTTTCGCCTCCTCGCGCCACTCCCACATGTGGGCGAGGACCTTTGCCTCCAGATCCCATGGCGGCACTCTGGCAAGGAGGCTCGACGCCTCGCAGGAGACCGTGCGGTATCCCCGGATTAACCGGATGGCCATGACCCTCTGGGCCGCACTCAACCGGCGCGCTGGGCGCAACCTCAATGAGGGCGCCCACACCGGTGCCCCGTAGAGGGCCATGGACCGTACGACCCCTGTGTAGAGCCTCCGGCAGGAGGCGTTTGGATCCTCCAGATTGGGCAGGAGCCGCTTTAAGGCAGCCCCAGCCCACTCCAGTCTGGGAGCCAAACGTCGGAAGTGCTCGACGAAGTTCCACCGGCTGTCGAGGACAAGTCCCAGGTACTTCATCGTCGACTCGACGCCGATGTGAACCCCTCCCACCGTGAGTTGGGAACCCGCAGGTGGCGCATTCCGAGGACCATGAAAACCCATGGCCTCGGACTTGTGCAATGCCACCTCGAGTCCCAATTGCCGGATCCTATCGACGATTGTCGCAACCCCGCGTGTCATTAGTTCGGCCGCCGCCTCGTACGACCTCCCCCGCGCCAGGACCAGCGTGTCGTCAGCGTAGCAAACTACGCTGACGCCGCTAGGGAGGTCAGCGCGCAGCACCCAGTCGTAACCGATGTCCCACAGGTGCGGCCCCAAGACCGATCCCTGTGGGACACCGCACGACATCTCTCGCCGGTTCCAGTCTCCCTGGTGACCGAGGTAGATGACGGCTCTATCCGTCAAGTAAGCCTCGACCACGCGACAGAGGTAGGTCGGCATCCGGTGATACCGGAGTGCCTCCCCAATGCAACTCCAGGGCAGGGTATTAAAGGCGTTGGCGATGTCTAGAGACACCGCCAAGACGACCCCACCCGGGCCACGGCATCCCCCGTCGTGAGGGCTCGCACGCGCATGATGGCGTCCACCGTAGAGCGCCCCTTGCGGAAACCGAACTGGCTGTCCGCCAAATCCGGCCCCTCCCGCACCAGCCACCCAACGAGGCGGTCTGCAATTACTCTTTCAAAGAGTTTGCCCACCTCGTCGAGCAGCACGATGGGCCGGTAAGCGGACGGAGAGTCCGCTGGGCGCCCAGGCTTCTTAATGAGGACTAGTTTCCCCGTCTTCCAACGAAGTGGGAACTGGCCCCTCTCCAAACATGCGCTTAGGGGCTCCTAAGCGCATGTTTGGAGAGGGGCCAGTTCGACTCGCTTTCGGTTCGGTTTGCTCGACTCAGGGGGCTCCCTGAGTCGAGGCCCGAGAGCCTCTAAGGCCTGGACCCAGGCTTTGCCAGGCAAGCCGTCGGGTCCTGGAGCGATATTTTTGGCATTTAGCCAACGTACCGCCACTCTCAACTCTACCCTAAGAACTAGTTTAGCCTAGGCAAAACTAGTTTGTCCTGAAATCGGGTTTGGCCGATAACATATATGTTTTTTTCCTTTGGGAAGTTGCACTACATCAGCTCCAATATAAAATTAATTCCAAGGTAGTAAGTACTTCAACAGACAGCCTGTCTTGACTCTTTGTTTAGACTGTTTTCCGTCCAAAGTTTTCAAACCATTATTCGAATAATTAGTGCTACGTCACTGCATACTTTCATATGTTTTATCCATGTTATGAAAACTCCCATAAAGTATTTTAATTTTCTATTAGACTCTGTTTCCGGTCTAGTATTTATCTTGACATTTGAAGCTGAAATTAGAGTAATGCATATTAAAAAGAAAGGAAAGTGAAAAAAGAGTTACCTACTGTCTTGCTTTGAGATTGTAATTGACATCTTACAAAAAGAAGTAGGGGAGAGCAGGTAGCATTCGTACATATTTTTTACTCAGTCCTACAAAAACAAAACTTTTAGCTATTTTAAAATATTTTCAATGCTGCTGTATACCCGACATATTTGGCTTTATTTATAGTGAAGTGTCGTTTAGAAATACACCAGGATGGAGAAATTATAGTGACTTTTCTGAAAAATTGAAAACGTACGAAGCTACCCTACACGTGGGGTAGCTTAGCGCGGCTGTAGTAATAATAAAAGTAAGAGGTAAGGAGACTTTCGAGTACTTATCGTTGGTTGGCCGCACTGTTGCCCCATCCCTTATCCTATACATATGAGCAGGAATCACGGATACAAACGCGAACACATCAGTGTATTGGATAGTGAAGATATCACCATTATACGAATGCTCCCTGTGTTCGAATCCTACCTGCTCTCCCCTAACAATGTTCACCATTTAATGATGTTGATGGGATGTGTACTCACCATCGTAAGTCAGTGTTGTAATTTTATTGCAACTGGGTGTTACAAATGTTTGAAATCGAACCCACCACATATATCATTAATATAAAATACCGCATGAAATCAAAGGCGAACCCCTTCATACAATCTGCACAATAAATACTCCAAACTCAAAGCAAAATCAATTCTGAGCTTACTAGTATCTACTTACGTTTGCATATCTTTTATTTCTTGCACTTTTCCTGATGTCATATCAGCGTATTCATCCATATAAATCTTTGAGTAACCTTTATTTAGCCTATTGTTTTCATTTATGGATTCCAAATTTCTCTTGAAGACTTCATAGTGCATCAACAAATCGGTGAAATCTGTATAAACTTTATTGTAGTCCATCACAAATATTCTGAACATCTCTACTGCTTTATTTAAATCATAATATTCAGTATCAAGTCCCCATACACTTGTGACTATACTGAGTAAAACAATCAGTTGATTTTTAAGTATTTTCATGTTTTCTATACTTGTTTAAACCGTTACTAAACTAAATAAATAAATACCTTTTTTACGTCGAATGCGTTTATAAAGTGTATATGTAAGTACAAAATTGGTTTACCTCCTACTTGTTTAATAGGCTTGTTTATGTATGCTAATTTGGCATAACAAGGTATAAATCGGATAAATGTACACACAAATTTACAACCCAGTCTCACAGTTTGACGGGATTAAACTAAATGAATGAAACAACAAATCGCTGAGCAATTTGGGCCCTATTAATTTCGACTGGCCTGTTAGTCTAGTGGTTAGTGACCCTGACTGCTAAGACTGAGGTCGTGGGTTCGATTACCACCCAGGACAAATCTTTGTGTGATGAGCACGATTATTTGTTCTGTGTCTGTGTGTAATTTATCTATAATATGTATGTAAAGTTAAGTCCTTATAGTGCAACAAATTTTAGTCTGTTTTTATTTATTTTTACTGCTTTGAAGCCAATGAGAACCAAGAATATAAGTAATATCATCTAACACTACTTTTAAGTATATGTAAGAAATGCAAACTTGAGTCCAGATTGTCCATTTGAGATCTCATCCATAAAACAGGCAAAATATAGTTTTCATGATTTTCGAAATTGAACTTTGCCCACGTTATGAAATAGTGCGTTTGTCTCGTATTCTGAAATGTGAACCGTTTTGTCGAGATCTCAAGCGGGATTGTCTTTCCACGAGATTGAATATCTAAACGAGTCGGACTCGCGAACCGAGGGTTCCGTACAAACCTGTAGGTATTCTCGGTTTATGCATAAGGTTTATGTTTATGACATTAAATGTTTTTATTTTTAATTTTTATATTTGAGTTGATTGAATGAAAGCTAAATTGCGGTTTACGATTTATGACGTATTAAAAAAAACTACTTACTATATCTCGTTCAAACCAATTTTTGGTGGAAGTTTACATGGTTATGTACATCATATATTTTTTTTAGTTTTATCATTCTCTTATTTTAGAAGTTACGGGGGGGGGGGGGCACACATTTTACCACTTTGGAAGTGTCTCTCGCGCAAAGTAATCAGTTTAGAAAAAAATGACACTAGAAACTTCAATACCATTTTTGAAGACCTATTCATAAATACCCCACACGTATAGGTTGCATGAAAAACATTTTTTGAGTTTCAGTTCTAAGTATGGGGAACCCCAACATTTATTGTATTTTTTTATTTTAGTGTAAAAACCTTGATGCGGTTCACAGAATACATCTACTTACCAAGTTTCAACAGCGTAGCTCTTATAGTTTCGGAGAAAAGTGGCTGTGACATACGGACGGACAGACAGACAGACATGACGAATCTACTAGGGTTCCGTTTGTTGTCATTTGGCAACGGAACCCTAATAAAAAAGACTCGATCGTGATTGCATTCCCTACTTATTTATTTATTTTCTGACGACTATCTTTAGAGATACTACGATACTATCGTAGACGTCCACGTCCACATCACAGCATTAAGTACGAAAATATACGAAGCCGGTTTATTTCCCTTCACGATAAAATCATTACGTGCACATATACACGCCGCAGACGTAAATACCCGAGATAATATCGTCACGTTAGAAATTAGAAAAACACACAATACTAAAACTTACATATGTGAATACCTACATAGATACTATAATCTACTCTTCTTAGTTAATCTTCCAAACAATCCTTAAGAGTAGAACTTTAACCGGTATATCCGGTTTGACGTCTCCGCCCAGACCTCAACCGCGCCGGTCCGACAGGCCCCGTGTGGTCCGCGGTGGGCGCTAAAGAAGCTGGACCAGGAGCTTCTCCTGGAAGCCTCGATCGTGCAGGCCTGGGTGTCACCACCGGACAGGCCTGCTGACATCAACGACGAGGCCGAGTTGTTCCGGGAGGCCATGTCCGAGATTTGTGACGTGGATATGCCCCGAGTCCAGCCAGGACGGGCTTGGCGCCAGGTGTACTGGTGGTCGCCGCAGCTGACAGCGTTGCGCGAAGCGTGCGTTGCGGCGCGACGCCGGTACACCAGGCACCGCAGGCTCCGTATCCGCCCTCCGGATACGGAAGCCATTCAGGCGGAGCTATATGAGGGGTACAGAGCGGCGAAGACCGCCCTCAAAGAGGAGATCCTGCGGGCCAGAGGACTGGCCCGCAAGGAGTCGCTGGAGACTCTGAACAGGGACCCATGGGGACGGCCCTACAAGGCCATCCGGGAGAAACTCCGCCCATGGGCTCCTCCGCTGACTCAGAGTCTCCGGCCCCAGCTCGTGGAGGGCGTGGTGAGCGCTCTATTCCCTTCGCGAGGGGAAAATAGTCCCCCACCCATGGCTCCGCCTCCTGCGGTGCCCGACGCTGCGGATCACACCACCGATGACGACGACAATGCCCCAGAGGTGACCGGGGTAGAGTTGAGAGTGGCGGTACGTTGGCTAAATGCCAAAAATATCGCTCCAGGACCCGACGGCTTGCCTGGCAAAGCCTGGGTCCAGGCCTTAGAGGCTCTCGGGCCTCGACTCAGGGAGCCCCCTGAGTCGAGCGAACCGAACCGAAAGCGAGTCGAACTGGCCCCTCTCCAAACATGCGCTTAGGAGCCCCTAAGCGCATGTCTGAGTCGAGGCCCGAGAGCCTCTAAGGCCTGGACCTGGCTGGACTCGGGGCATATCCACGTCACAAATCTCGGACATGGCCTCCCGGAACAACTCGGCCTCGTCGTTGATGTCAGCAGGCCTGTCCGGTGGTGACACCCAGGCCTGCACGATCGAGGCTTCCAGGAGAAGCTCCTGGTCCAGCTTCTTTAGCGCCCACCGCGGACCACACGGGGCCTGTCGGACCGGCGCGGTTGAGGTCTGGGCGGAGACGTCAAACCGGATATACCGGTTAAAGTTCTACTCTTAAGGATTGTTTGGAAGATTAACTAAGAAGAGTAGATTATAGTATCTATGTAGGTATTCACATATGTAAGTTTTAGTATTGTGTGTTTTTCTAATTTCTAACGTGACGATATTATCTCGGGTATTTACGTCTGCGGCGTGTATATGTGCACGTAATGATTTTATCGTGAAGGGAAATAAACCGGCTTCGTATATTTTCGTACTTAATGCTGTGATGTGGACGTGGACGTCTACGATAGTATCGTAGTATCTCTAAAGATAGTCGTCAGAAAATAAATAAATAAGTAGGGAATGCAATCACGATCGAGTCTTTTTTATTAGGGTTCCGTTGCCAAATGACAACAAACGGAACCCTAGTAGATTCGTCATGTCTGTCTGTCTGTCCGTCCGTATGTCACAGCCACTTTTCTCCGAAACTATAAGAGCTACGCTGTTGAAACTTGGTAAGTAGATGTATTCTGTGAACCGCATCAAGGTTTTTACACTAAAATAAAAAAATACAATAAATGTTGGGGTTCCCCATACTTAGAACTGAAACTCAAAAAATGTTTTTCATGCAACCTATACGTGTGGGGTATTTATGAATAGGTCTTCAAAAATGGTATTGAAGTTTCTAGTGTCATTTTTTTCTAAACTGATTACTTTGCGCGAGAGACACTTCCAAAGTGGTAAAATGTGTGCCCCCCCCCCCCCGTAACTTCTAAAATAAGAGAATGATAAAACTAAAAAAAATATATGATGTACATAACCATGTAAACTTCCACCAAAAATTGGTTTGAACGAGATATAGTAAGTAGTTTTTTTTTAATACGTCATAAATCGTAAACCGCAATTTAGCTTTCATTCAATCAACTCAAATATAAAAATTAAAAATAAAAACATTTAATGTCATAAACATAAACCTTATGCATAAACCGAGAATACCTACAGGTTTGTACGGAACCCTCGGTTCGCGAGTCCGACTCGTTTAGATATTCAATCTCGTGGAAAGACAATCCCGCTTGAGATCTCGACAAAACGGTTCACATTTCAGAATACGAGACAAACGCACTATTTCATAACGTGGGCAAAGTTCAATTTCGAAAATCATGAAAACTATATTTTGCCTGTTTTATGGATGAGATCTCAAATGGACAATCTGGACTCAAGTTTGCATTTCTTACATATACTTAAAAGTAGTGTTAGATGATATTACTTATATTCTTGGTTCTCATTGGCTTCAAAGCAGTAAAAATAAATAAAAACAGACTAAAATTTGTTGCACTATAAGGACTTAACTTTACATACATATTATAGATAAATTACACACAGACACAGAACAAATAATCGTGCTCATCACACAAAGATTTGTCCTGGGTGGTAATCGAACCCACGACCTCAGTCTTAGCAGTCAGGGTCACTAACCACTAGACTAACAGGCCAGTCGAAATTAATAGGGCCCAAATTGCTCAGCGATTTGTTGTTTCATTCATTTAGTTTAATCCCGTCAAACTGTGAGACTGGGTTGTAAATTTGTGTGTACATTTATCCGATTTATACCTTGTTATGCCAAATTAGCATACATAAACAAGCCTATTAAACAAGTAGGAGGTAAACCAATTTTGTACTTACATATACACTTTATAAACGCATTCGACGTAAAAAAGGTATTTATTTATTTAGTTTAGTAACGGTTTAAACAAGTATAGAAAACATGAAAATACTTAAAAATCAACTGATTGTTTTACTCAGTATAGTCACAAGTGTATGGGGACTTGATACTGAATATTATGATTTGAATAAAGCAGTAGAGATGTTCAGAATATTTGTGATGGACTACAATAAAGTTTATACAGATTTCACCGATTTGTTGATGCACTATGAAGTCTTCAAGAGAAATTTGGAATCCATAAATGAAAACAATAGGCTAAAAAAAACCCCCGACACAAAAACCTAATTTCCCTTTAAAAAGTAAAAAATAATAAAAAATAAGTCAATCTTAAAATACCTAAGAATGTATTAATAATTCAAAAAAAAAATACGCCACATTGGGGGACCGCTTCAAACCTAACAATTTAATTACTAATAGTCTTATTACCTAAGCAGTCAACGACGTCTGCACTCGCGGAGCGGTCCCCCAACGCGACGTTTTTTTTTTTTGAATTATTAATACATTCTTAGGTATTTTAAGATTGACTTATTTTTTATTATTTTTTACTTTTTAAAGGGAAATTAGGTTTTTGTGTCGGGGGTTTTTTAAATTTTTAATTTAATTTTTTATTTTGTACTTTTTATAGGTAAATACTTAATATAATGTAGAATCAAACGAAGTTAAGAACACTCTCGATTAATTCATCAATATTCTCTTTCAGTGCGCTTTCATTTGATACCCCACTCGAGTATATTTGCTGACATTCGGTTACTCTTTCCCACTTTCCCCCCCACAACTTTTAAACGGCTCAACCGATTTTCATCAAACATGTCTAAGAACACTCGCAGGTAAATCACCTTTAATAAATATATTTTTTTATTGAAATCGCATCATCCGTTCGGGAGCTATGATGCCACAGACAGACAGACAGACACGTCAAACTTATAACACCCCTCTTTTTGCGTCGGGGGTTAATAAAGGTTACTCAAAGATTTATATGGATGAATACGCTGATATGACATCAGGAAAAGTGCAAGAAATAAAAGATATGCAAACGTAAGTAGATACTAGTAAGCTCAGAATTGATTTTGCTTTGAGTTTGGAGTATTTATTGTGCAGATTGTATGAAGGGGTTCGCCTTTGATTTCATGCGGTATTTTATATTAATGATATATGTGGTGGGTTCGATTTCAAACATTTGTAACACCCAGTTGCAATAAAATTACAACACTGACTTACGATGGTGAGTACACATCCCATCAACATCATTAAATGGTGAACATTGTTAGGGGAGAGCAGGTAGGATTCGAACACAGGGAGCATTCGTATAATGGTGATATCTTCACTATCCAATACACTGATGTGTTCGCGTTTGTATCCGTGATTCCTGCTCATATGTATAGGATAAGGGATGGGGCAACAGTGCGGCCAACCAACGATAAGTACTCGAAAGTCTCCTTACCTCTTACTTTTATTATTACTACAGCCGCGCTAAGCTACCCCACGTGTAGGGTAGCTTCGTACGTTTTCAATTTTTCAGAAAAGTCACTATAATTTCTCCATCCTGGTGTATTTCTAAACGACACTTCACTATAAATAAAGCCAAATATGTCGGGTATACAGCAGCATTGAAAATATTTTAAAATAGCTAAAAGTTTTGTTTTTGTAGGACTGAGTAAAAAATATGTACGAATGCTACCTGCTCTCCCCTACTTCTTTTTGTAAGATGTCAATTACAATCTCAAAGCAAGACAGTAGGTAACTCTTTTTTCACTTTCCTTTCTTTTTAATATGCATTACTCTAATTTCAGCTTCAAATGTCAAGATAAATACTAGACCGGAAACAGAGTCTAATAGAAAATTAAAATACTTTATGGGAGTTTTCATAACATGGATAAAACATATGAAAGTATGCAGTGACGTAGCACTAATTATTCGAATAATGGTTTGAAAACTTTGGACGGAAAACAGTCTAAACAAAGAGTCAAGACAGGCTGTTTGTTGAAGTACTTACTACCTTGGAATTAATTTTATATTGGAGCTGATGTAGTGCAACTTCCCAAAGGAAAAAAACATATATGTTATCGGCCAAACCCGATTTCAGGACAAACTAGTTTTGCCTAGGCTAAACTAGTTCTTCCTATACGCGATAGGATTAACTAGTATAGCCTAGTCCAAACTAATTTGTCCTAAGCCCGATAGGATAGATTAGTTTAGGCTAGGCCAATCTAGTTGATCCTGATATAAATACGCACACTCTAGGATAAACTGGTATGGCCCAGACTAAACATTATAGTAAATCTAGAAAGTGAAAATAAATCGATAAACTGAATAAAATACGCCGTAATTGGAAAAAATATCATTTTTATTAAAATCGGGAACCGATTACTTTTCCGAATTTTTTTGTTCGAATTTCATTTTACCGAAAACTATTGGCCGACGTCTTTTTTGCAATATGCATCATTTGACATATTTTTAAATCATCGAAGTATCATGTGTCATACGTATTATTTTACCGAATTATGTTTCGCCGATTTACGAAATAACTTTTTGCTATTGGCCGAAGCCTCTTTTGAACTTTTTTCATTTGTCAAATGATTTGTTTACCATATTTTCACCACAGTGAAACAAAATTTTAGGGAATATTATTTGGTCACAAATATATAGCCGGTTACTTGGTAGCGTTTTCAATATTAAATTTAGTGAGAAACGAATCGCTGTAAAACCGACTTTACGTAGTCTTGTCTGGCCTACCCCTAGAGTGTAATTTAAGCCCGCGCAGACGCGGAGAGGTAGGGCGGCCCGCGAGCTGAGTAGCAGGTGGTCTGAAGGCCCGCCGCCGCAGCTGAGGCTGGCCGGCTTGGCCGGCCAGCAAGTCGAAGCTGCGGTGGTGAGCATTAAAACCATCTGCGACGATAAGCTCGCGTGGGGCCGCCCAAACCCCGCAGCGCCGGAGCCGTGACAGAAACAATGCTTGCTGCATGTTGCATGCCTGCTTGCATGTGGAATGCCTGCTTGCATGTTGCATGCTTGTTTGCACGCTGCATGCTTGCTTGCATGCTGCATGCTTGCTTGCTGCTTGCCGGCTTGCCTGCTGCATGCCTGCTTGCACGCTGCATGCATAGTTGCATGTTGCATGCTTGTAGCAAGCAGCATTGTTTGCATGCTTCTTACTGGGACCCTTTAAAAACACTTTTGTTCATAATAAACTGTTTTATTAAGTGCCATTACATTTAAATAAATAATTAATTAAACCAAAGAGTAGGTTAATCTTAACATAGGTATAATGAATGTCTGGAAACATAATACTTCGAACAAATGTTATTTCGGCTAAGTGTAACTTCGGTAAAGAGTTTATCGACCAAATGAAACGTCGGAGTAACGAAAAAAGTAGAATTGATAATAGGTCAACTGATACAGTGGCAGACGTGACTTCGATGAAGTAAAAAAAAACGAAACGATAATAGTTGAAAAATTTTAGGGGAAATGAAATTCGGTCAAATATTTTTCGAACTTATGATAGGTAACCATTAAAATCATACTGATTCGTACTTAAAAAAAAAAAAAAAACTAATCGCTTTATTCGTTCATTTGTCGCGCTAATACTTAACGCAAATTTTAGACTTAATTGCTTTTCACATGGACTCCATTGTCCGAATGGAACCAAATTAAAATGGGACCATTCGGGAAGCACCAACTTTCAAATAAAAAAAAGAATCATCAAAATCGGTTCACCCAGTCAAAAGTTATGAGGTAACAAACATAAAAAAAATATAAAAAAAAGACGTGTGGCACTCGGGGACTGCCGCGGTAAAGTTATTGCATAGCATTTTGTATCAACTTATGCAATTATAATTATTTATTTATTTTATTTATGCAGTATTTCTTTTTCTTTGATATTAAAAAAAAAACGTACACTAAGGAAAACTTATTTTTGGTGGTAAAATTTGGAACTAAAGCATAAAGGTTAGTACATATGATTGCCACCGCAAAATTTGATAAGTAAACTTTAGTACCTAGTTTTGCCACCGCACAAAAGGACTAGTACTCCATGCCCATAATACTATATGGCCTGGTTTGTTACCTAGTAACCGATGACAAATAACAAGACGATAAATATTTTGGGTTTTTACCTAGCAACCGATGACAAATAATACAAACACTTTATACAGAAATTTTACAAGTACAGCTATTCACTGTTGTACATAAATACCTATACACCTATATACTTTCTCATAAACAGCTGCTTATGTATTCGTCCGATTTCGGAGCAGCTCGTCTCGATTCGTGCGAGCTTCGTAGAGTCGTACAATACGGCTAGTAGCACACACACAAACACCGTGTCGAAGACTGCCGAAAAGAAATGACGTTAGACAATGCACGGCCTTCAAGCCACACCTCCGTGCCCGTCGGAGTGGGGAGCGTGAGGTTTTTTTTCGTTACGGAATTTCTGGATTCGGTCCCCGCGCTCAAGGCCCTCGATAGAAGCTATGCAATAGCTTAAAAAACAGTCGAATTGATAACCTCCTCCTTTTTTTGAAGTCGGTTAAAAATGATAATTTTTCCAATTACGGAGTATTTTATTCAGTTTATCGATTTATTTTCACTTTCTAGATTTACTATAATGTTTAGACTGGGCCATACCAGTTTATCCTAGAGTGTGCGTATTTATATCAGGATCAACTAGTTTGGCCTAGCCTAAACTGATCTATCCTATCAGGCTTAGGAAAAAATAGTTTGGACTAGCCTAAACTAGTTTATTCTATCGGGCTTAGGACAAATTAGTTTGGACTAGGCTATACTAGTTAATCCTATCGCGTATAGAAAGAACTAGTTTAGCCTAGGCAAAACTAGTTTGTCCGGAAATCGAGTTTGGCCGGTAACATATATATCGAAACTGGTTAAGGGGCACACCTAGTGTGAAATTTTCAAAAAGTCGATTTCGCTTCTTCAGCTCAACAAGCACTTTTTGAGAAAGAGGAAGGTGAATTATATGGGCCTGGAATAACAGATTAGCTATAAGTATGATTTTAATCCATTTATAACAGTGAAAACGATCATTTTATCTTCAAACGCGTTTTTCTTGAAACACCATTTTTCGAATTTGCTGCAGTGATTACTCGGAGACAAATGATCCGATCGCTATCAAATTGTTTTTGCATCTTCCCTATATAGTTCTCCTTACGTTGACCCTCCAGTTTTTTAATCTGATCAAAAATCGAATTTTGGCAGGCTAAAAACGACCAAAATTGCGGGTAAAATTTAACTTTTTTTTCAACATGCCGCCATTTTACCAATTTTTGATTTTTTTGTTCGCCCGAAGATCATCGTACAGACAATATGTTTTAGTTTAAAGAGAATTTTTTTTTTTGGTTTTATCAACGGAGAAGGCTGCAATCACTGCAGCAGCGGAGGAGTTTTTTTTTGGCGCCGCCGGAGATCGCTTCTCATTTAAAAAATATTTCAATTTTATACAAGTCGGTAAACTTTACTGAAAGACAGTCCAATTTTTATAAAGCACTAGCTTTTGCCAGCGGCTTCGCCCGCGTGGTGGTCGGAAATTATCCTGCGGGAACATACTACCGGGATAAAAAGTAGCCTATGTCCTTTCTCAGGCTCTAAACTATCTTTGTACCAAATTTCATTTAAATCGGTTCAGTAGTTTTAGCAGGAAAGCGAGACAGACAGACAGACAGACAGACCGACAGACAGACAGAGTTACTTTTGCATTTATAATATTAAGTATGGAGTATGGAAGTATGGATTTTATTTCAAAAATTTTACTGTGTATTCTTAAAATATGTATAAATATACCTCAAAATTTTAAAACGATTGATTCACTAGTTTTTTTTTTAATTCCCAAAAAATGCCTTTTTTTAGGTCACACTAGGTGTGCCCCTTAAGTATGAATATTAAAAGATTCACAAATTAATATGGTTCGTTATTTTACTATAGTCCTCGGTTCTGCGAAATATGATAAAGAATTATAAAAGAGTAACTGAAATTATTACCAGTAAATTAGAACTGATGAAAGAGCATAAGCACAGTAATTTTTGATGATGTAGTAGTCCCGCATTGTGAAAGCGACGTGAGCCTTGTGAAAGCCGAGAAATCTAGACTATCTTTACATGTCAAAAGTCCTCCGTGCCTCGGAAAGCACGTTAAGCCATTGGTCCCAGCTGTCATTCGTAGATGTTTGACAGTCTTTACGGGTCGTCGAAACCCCGTACGTCTGATAACCAGTTTTACAAAGTCGCTTGTATTGTGCTACCCAGTTGCTGAGTTGTGGAGGTCAAATAGTCAGTGTCCCATATAAATTATTGGTATTCAGTTGCATCTGGTTAGACTGAAAGCCATCCCTAATATAATTGGGAAATCGCTAGGCAGGGAAGAGATGGCATCCATTTTAAAATTTAAAGACAATAATCATTTGAATACCGGTATCAATACCGGTATTGGAAAAGTCAATACCGTGATCACGGTATCAATACCGGTATTGAAGGAAGTTCCATTAGGACATTAATAAAACCATTAAAATGCGTGTTTTTATTTTCAGATCAGTCTTTAGTGTCCTTATTTATTGAAAATTATGCAACAAAACTTTTTAACAAAAAATTAAACCGCCGAAAAACTGAACAGCATAAAATAATAAACCTTAAAATTATGAGTCGGCGCTTTGAGTGATCCTTGTTCATTGATTTTTCAGCGCCGACTCAAAATTTTAAGGTTTATTATTTTATGCTTTTCAGTTTTTCGGCGGTTTAATTTTTTGTTAAAGACTTTTTATTTTATAATTTTTTGTGGCTTTAATGTACTAATAATACTTGGCAAGGTATACCCTATCCAACAAAAAAGAACTATCAAAATGTTTATACATTACAATCAGTGAGTGAACAATCAAGCATCCCCTATTTTCCAACCCTTAGGTTTCGATTTTGTTTTCCAAATTTATATGGAACCACCTTGGGAGTATACCCTTTCCAATAGAAGAAGAATTGTCACAATCGGACCACTATGTAAAAAGTTATGCGTGATCATACATAAAAAAAAAAATATATACGCGTCGAATTGAGAACCTCCTCTGGTTTTTTCCAGCGGTTTAGGTGAATTTTATATATATAGATAAATAAAAATTTGGTATATAGGTTGATTATTCAGGTAGGACTAGGAATTAGGGACGTATTCAAAACTTAAATTTGTTTTTTTTGTAGGAAGGCATTTTACATAGACGTTGTAAAGTACAATATTGTAAAAAATATTAACATTTAATTAATATCAAAATGTCACATATCAAAATCAACATTTTCATTCATCATTACAGCCGTAAGACGTCCACTGTTTGACTAGATTTACCTCCCTAATTCGGCGGGGATTGCCATAATTGCTACGCTTGGCAGGCGGGTTGGCGATCGTAGTATAGTGGTAAAATCAGTGGTCTCGAACGTCATAGAGCGAAATCGGTAGAATTGCCAGCTAAAAACGGTAAATCGGTAAATGGCAAAAAAAAAAGATAATCAAATTCGTTTATTTATTTTAAAAAACTTACAGACTAATTTATAACATCATACTTAAGTAACGAAGTCTCGAACCTACCGAAAAATCGGTAGGTTCGAGATCACTGGGTAAAATGCATAGACAACGCTGCTGCCCATTCTCTAGTAAGTCCCTTTTTCGCCTCTTATGACACCCATGGACGAAAATGAAATGGTACTATTATTAACGTCCGGCACCACACGGAAAAAACAAAATCAACAAAGGTTAGATTGGGCACGCCACTATTGCGGCGGTAAGTCCCCTCTTTGAGGAGTGGATAGAGAGGCGCCACGGCGTCCTCACCTTCCGCCTGACGCAGGTTCTCACCGGGCATGGGTGCTTCGGTGGGTTCCTGTTCAGGATAAAGCGGGAGGATACGTCCGGGTGTTTCCATTGCGAGGATCGTCTGGAGGACACGGTGGAGCATACGGTGGAGGTATGCCCTGCCTGGGCGGAGCACCGCCGTGTCCTCGTGGAGGCGATCGGCGGCGGCGACCTCTCGCGTCCGGCCCTGGTGCGACCCATGGTACGGAGCGAGAGGGAATGGGAAGCCGTCACCTCCTTCTGCGAAGCAGTGATGCTCGCGAAGGAGGAGGCGGGGCGCATGAGGGAGTGGCAGTCTCTGCGCCCTCATGCCCCTAGCCGCCGCAGGAGGAGACGCCCCGGGCGTCGGGAGTCAATTGCGGACTCCCGGCCACCGTAGGCGCGAGCTTGCGGGTGGCGAGCAATGGGTGGCTCGCCGCCCGGTAAGGACCAGGCTCGGGTCGACGGCGCGCAGTGTTCCACGCGCGCCTCAAAGAGATGTCAGCAGCAGTGTAGGGGTCTACTAGGACCGATGCCTGCCGGGGTCGCGTGATTGTTCGAAAGAGATACCGTGACCCTGGCACATGGGCAACTGATGGAACACGGGTGGGTTTTAGTCAGTAAAAAAAAAAAAACACAAAGGTTAGATATCTTTATTTGTAGAAATTTAAGCATAGCTTGGTTAGCCAGCAGTCATTTGGTGTTCATTAAAGCAACAATCTTATAAGTGTGCAATAAAAAAGCAATCAAAACAATTAAACCAGTAACAAAATAAATCAAGTTTTAGTAAATTTTTCTGAATTTAAGAAGTTTTTTTAAAGTGTGATCGCAAAGAGCGCTATTAATGTTGAATTAGATAGCGAATCAGCCCCAGCCTGTTATTTAAATAGCCTACTGACATAAAACCACGCTCTGCTACAATTCTTCTAGGTATCACAGACAGTAAAATACTGTTAGATGCCTATAGAAATATTTTCCGACCACCCCCAGCAGTTTCGAAGAAACTCATCTCTACTCTTATGATTTAAAATCACAATTCGTATTTATCCCTCTATAATTTCTCCTGTATGGCAGGTCCATCTCACAGCTTGAATTCAGTGAAGTAGAAGGTTCTTCTATCGTCATATTATTATCATTTTCCTGATCAGTCACTGTCTCTTTGAGCGTTTCGTGTGTCATTATTATATCTTAAACGTGCAACTAAATTTACGATAACATCTAGTATTTCATATTGTTACGTAGATCGTAAAGTTCGTTTTTGTGTATTTTGGTAATACTGGTTTTAATTAATTTATCCCGAACCCCAGTTCGTAACAATATTTATGTGGGTTTTTTGTCTAGACAATGGGCAGCAGCGTTCTCGTAGCATTTTATCACCATACAGCGATCACAAATCCGCCTCAAATTGGGGAAGACCTATGTCCAGCAGTAGACGTCTTTCGGCTGAAATGATGATGATGATGAGGTTTTGTGAAGGTATTGTCGTCGTTAGAGAAGAAAATTTCAGGGTCGTACAAATTATGTCTGTAATACCGTAATCACAGTATTGGGGCGTCAATGCCGGTATTAAAAAAGGCCAAAATAAAATCCGGGATCACGGTATTACGGGATCCCGGAATACCGGTATTGAAAGACCTAGTTGATACTTGTTGTAGCCGTGGTCACAGTGGCGACAGCGTATTCTGAACAAAAAGTGTATTACAACTTGGAAGATGCGCCAGCCTTGTTCGAAAAGTTCATAAGGGACTACAACAGGCATTACAAAGATATCGCAGACAAATACGTTCATTTCCAGGCCTTCGTCAAGACTTTAGCAAAGATCAACAGGCAGAATTACGATAGCCCCTCTGCTACTTTCGGTATCAATAAATTCGCTGATTACACCGAAGCAGAGCAGAAAAACATGTTTGGATTGATGAAATTACAGTGAGTGGTAATTTTTTAAAGTATAAATAAAAATTGCCTCGTTGCCCCGTTGGTCTAGTGGTCACAAGCGGTGATTGACGGCTGTTGAGCATGTATTTATGAGACTTAAACATAACTGGCAAATTGTTTGTGTACTATAGGTATACCTCTGCCACTCTTCATGGGCTTGATGGTGTAATGTGTTAACGGGTCATATAAAGGCAGTGTCAATAAAAACATGGACTCAAAAGGTTACAAAGGACAATTTCGCAATATTTTGTCTCAAACTTCTATAATGCTTTCCTTTTTTTCATATAAACAACATCATTTTGCTGGGAGTGTGATAACTGTGAAATGTTACAAAATGTTACATTTCGAATACAATTTATTCAAAATAAGTATTAGCTTTTTCCACCGGCTTCGCTGGCGTGGAGTTCGAAAGTTATTTATCCAACAGGAACGTATTATCGGAATAAAAAGTATCCTATGTGTTAACTCAGGTTGTAAACTATCTGTTTGCAAAATGTCATCCAAATCCGTTCGGTCATTTTTGGGTGATTCAGTAACAAACATTCGAACGAACAAATATTTACATACATTGATAATAATACTCCGATTGTTTTTGTACTGTTATAAATTGCTAATAAATGTAGTCTGAATGAATATGTGTGTATATATATTTCCTTTTATATTAACTTTCTGATTTAACAACTCGATTGGTTTACTTACTCTGTATATAGTATCGGCTAATGGGGACAATTTGACGACCAGTTTTGCTGTCAGTTTTGCCACAATCACTGCTGCGATTAACGCATTGCCTAACGTCTAATGTGATGATATATGTAACTGCAGCTGTAACTGAGGGGAGATTATGGAATACATTGGAACCTATCATTAAAACCTTAAAACCTAAGGACATCTGTCCGAAATCAAAACCTACAAGTAGTTAATAAGTATCGGTAGGGACACCGACATAGCTTTAAAAACACAGATAAGTGTCGAAACTGGAGAATTAAGTGTGAACTTCCGATTCTCCATTTTTGACACTTGTTATTTTTGAAGACAAAAATGGTGAAACGGGAGTGATTGCTACAAAAATAAGCTTACGTTAGGCATTACATCAATAAACGGTGCTTAACAGGACGCTAGTGAAAACTGGAATTAATTATTCGCCTAAGAGAAGACATTCGCAGTCCTTTATCAGACGGAAGAAAAGTTCACCTTCTTCAATGGTTCGGTCTTACAGGGAATTCTTGATTTGCGCCTAGGAGTGCCTTTATTGGACTCAGGTGGAATTCGGGTAGAATTCCGGCAGGAAAAATTAACGGGGAAAAGTACGCGGAAGTTATTATAGTGCTTACCTTAAACTTAATTGATTACCTTAACCCTCCTGGCGCTCTCCAATAGGACGGCAATCCCACTCGATCGGGGAGAGATCAAGCGGCAACGGTTATACTCGTATGTGCTTGTCGAGTCACGGGGTGACCGCCAACTTCTAAACTCCGGGCTGCTACTGAGAAATTCCTAATAGATAATCGCAATAAAATTCTACCCGACCTGGGAATCGGAACAAGGACCCACCGCTGAGAAGTTACGCTTGTAGTCAAACTACGCTCATCGGTATTGAGGTTGTACATCCCGCGGATATTTGGGGATTCAGGATTTTAAAATGCTTAGACTTACGACAGCTACAACCTTGATGTATTACCAGGTGCAGTCTCCAAGAATAAATAATATCTACGTAAAACATTTCTTTAATCACTAACAGACAACAGATAGCCAGAGTCGTCACTGGGCTTAGAAGCATGAGTTCCTTTAATAACAATTGAAAGAAAGAAAAGAAAGAAAGAAAATACGTTTATTTGCGGTAAATATGACGCAAAAAAAAAAAAAATTGAGACACTACAAAAATATAAAAAAGCTGGGGAAAATATGCGTCACATCCACGCAAAACGGCCATCGCTCAGCATAATACTACGACTCTATGCGTGACAGAGCCCCAGCGCTGGTTTTCAGCGACAGCCGGCGCCGACGTGTGACGTCGAACGGTGCAGCAAATCATGAGTAGAAGAAGTACAAATACTAAAATTTAAATAATAAAAAAACAGTATTAAAGCAAACAATGAGTAAAAACAAGTACAAATACTAAAAATTAAATAAAATTAAATTGCACACTATATGCTGACGTTACGACCTTCAGCATTTTAAATGTCGATTATGACGTAGGCCAGTACCGAAGATTACGAGACACTTAATAAAATTATGACACGGCTCAATCAAATATTCTCCACGTTAATATAAACAAACCCAAAATGATACAGTTCCAAACATATAACAATCCACAGATAAAAATACAGCAGTTATGACACAATTGAAGTGGTTGAGAGTACAAAGTTTCTATGGACAACAATTGAAAAGCATTGTAGCTGGAAAGCTCATGGTGACGAAGTCTACCCAAAGGTAAGCTAGAGTTGATGCAAAAAAGCGTGAATTTGAACTGCCTAAGGATATTGTATCAAGACCTAGGCCGCAGAGTCACACGCTTCGCGTACCTAGGCGAAATAATAAATTATTTTCTAATGATGTTTTTGAATGGCGACTAAACTTGATAATAAACTACCAGATTCTTTAAAGACTCTTTAACTAGTAAATGCAACTACTCGATTAATGATTTTATCAATGACTTAAATATTAGGAAATAATGATAATTATAACATATTATTCATAATATATCTTTCACATTATTTAAGCTTTTTGACGTGAATATTATGAACGTTACGTAACATATCTGTAATAATATTCTGACAAATAAATGAAACGCAACCACTGACACGAATCGCTACTAGAGTGACTGACACCAGCTAGGGCTACTTTTATCTGATCTCTTTGTTTATTCCTAGTAACTACGTGCTAAAACTAGATGGCACCACTTGTGTGCACTTGCTTATATTGGAGTTTTTCAACTGTCTCAAGGAAAAATATATTGAAACTAGCTTCTGCATGCCCGCGACTTCGTCCGCGTCAAATTTTTGCTCCCTTGACCCTTCTCGTTGGGTCGAATTGCCTACCAGTTTTCGATCATTTTTCGTCACTGCTCCGCTCCTTTTGATCGTATAGTGATGTTTAGCGAATAGCCTTTAGCCTTTCTCAATAAATAGGCGATGCAAAAGAAAAAAAAAAAAAAAACAATTCAGACCAGTCGTTCCTGAGATTAGCGCGTTCAACCAAACAAACAAACTAACAAACAAACTCTTCAGCTTTATAATATTATAAGTATAAGTATAGATAATTAAGTATGATTATTAAAAGATTCACTATCTTATATTCTTTTTTATTTTTACTACTTATATTCTGTAGTTCTGCGAAATATGATAAGGAATTATAAAGAAGTTATTGAAATTATTATTAATACGCAAGAACTGGACAAAGAACGTTACACAATAATTATTGTTGATGTAACAGCCCCACATCTGTGAACCTTCTGAAAGCTGAGAACGATAAAGAAAGCAAAATGCCTTATTTTAGCTGCTTAGGATGTCGATATGTGGGATGTAGGCTCAGCGACTATTATACTGATAGTAGCTAAATCGATTAAGCTGTTGGGTAATAACAGCCGCTTGGCTCGATCGATCAGGTTAAGCTACGTATCCCACGGTTGGTCTGTGGATGGGTGACCATCTTTACATACCAAGATGGGGGATCTTGGTGTGCCTCGAATAGCATGTTAAGGCTACGTTTTTCGGGCCTGTAAGCGTTTGAAACGTTACCTCTCTTTCAAACGCTTACAGGCCCGCTTCCCCCAAATGCGTCATATTTAAAATGCGCCACAATATAACATATTTGCAGTTGATCAACTGAATAACCACACATTTTACTACAAGTCCATATAATACTTGGTTTCATAAAACATTTGTCAAAGCTATGAATAAAGAGGGAGATGGCTTTTTATATTTAAAGACAGTATTTTCAAAGTTAAGTGATGCCAAACAAAAAGAGGGAATATTTGTGGGACCACAAATACGCACATTGATGAAAGACCCAAATTTTACACAATGCTTATTATTAGGCTGTCCCAAGCAAACACATCCATTTTATTTTTTTAGTTTTATATCTTTATTGAGCGTTATGATATCCATTAATATGTTAATTAAATATAAGATCCTTCGCAATTTATTACACGCTGCCATCAGTCTGGCAGTTATTGCACTCCAGTCATAGACTTTGATTCATTAAGTTTCGCCACGACTAATTTCAATTTTTCTTGAAAATGATCCCAGTTATTGTAGTGTGTCGCTCTTAGTTTCCTCTTCAATCTGGCAAAACAATTGAAGTCCAACAGGCAAATATTTGGTGAATAGGGTGGGTGATACCAAGTCGAAATTCCCTGCATCTGCAGGAATTCCGTAACGGCCCGAGCTTTATGGGGTTTTGCATTGTCATGTACTGGCGTACTGAAATCCTTTCCATCAAGCCATGACTGTATATGCCTCTCAAGGAACTGTTTATAATTTTTGGAATTCACAGACTCATTTTCAGGCAGCAACTCCCAGAAGGCTATACCATCCCAGTCCATACTCATAATCAACATCCTCTTGTTGCCGTGCGTCGGCTGGCGGGTCGTTGACGGCACTGGCTCCTCTTTTGCTAACCACACGCGGAACTGCTCACGATCCGGTTCCACGAGCCCTTAGACTCCAGTGTCTCGACTCATTAAATGCATTTTTAATTCTGATGATTCTATCTTGTTTTATAGCCAAATACGTATGGTTACCACCGCGATGCTCACCGACGTCAGTTTCGCCACTTCAAATTTTTCGCATCCATTCTTTTATAGTGCTTCTTGCTAAGGCTTTCTTGCCGACTGCTTTCGTAATATTAGAATGAGTAACACCTTCAGACCAGTCCCACAAACAAGCAAATTTGAGTAAAACCCGTTGCTCATAATCACTTATTGAATTAATTATCTGTTCCTTTAAAGACATTTTGCAAAAACGGGAACCAAACACCACTGAGATTAAACTTAGAGTGCAGCGGTTCTATTGACACCAGTCACGTTACAACCAGTCCAAAAATGAACAAGAAACGACACGTCAAAAATGGATGGGTTTGCTTGGGACAACCTAATATTATGGAACTTGATGCCTGGTTTTCACAGAGCCAAAAATGCGGAACAGCTAGTTAACGACATGTTAAAAGCATATGAAAAGTTGGGTTACAGAATGTCATTAAAAAATCACTGACTTCATTCTCATTTTACTTTCTTTTCATCTAATCTTGGTGCGGTTAGTGATGAGCAGGGTAAGTGGTTGCATCAGGATTTAAAGAGACTTAAAGAACGATCTCAAGGCCGTTGGGACACAACTATGCTAGGTGATTAGTGTTGGCGTTTAAAACGAGAAGATCATTCAAAGTACTCGTATGTAGGTACGAAAAAAAAAGTTAAAGTTTCACGATATTTTGTGTTAAAATTTTATAAGATGATTTGAAACTACCGCAAAGACAAGTAAAGTCTTATCCTCACGAAGTTATAATACTATTAAAAGAACCTGAAGTTATGATTTAAATTTGCTTTTTTTATAAATATGGTATCAATGAAGCCTCTATTTTCATAATACACATTTAAACTATTATTTTAGACTAAATACAGCAATATACAGGTGTAAACACACTTAATGTAACATTGGCCAAATTGTTCGATAAATTTCACTTGTGTGTGACGTTCCGCAGAACTCTGAGTTACTACTCCTATTATTTTTGAGTTAATAAAAAAAATTAACCGTTAAATTTCCTCAAAAATATGATGTTTACTGTACAAGAAATTATTATATTATTTTGTGCCGTATTGGGAATGAAACGCAAAATGGTTTTGAAATCGACCCTGTTACGGAATTTTATTTCATCGAGTAAAATAAATAATTTTTCGTATTTTTAACCAACTTCATAAAAAGGAGGAGGTCATCAATTCGACTGTATTTTTTTTATGTTTGTTACCTCATAACTTTTGACTGGGTAGACCGATTTTGATGATTTTTTTTTATTTGAAAGCTGGTGCTCCCCGAATGGTCCAGTTTTAATTTGGTTCCATTCTTTAATGAAATAAAATAATTTATTTGCCAGAAAATAAGTATTTACATAGTAACATGGTTAAATAATTTGCGTTTCACTATATTCGACTTATCAGTCGTGCAAATATTTCTAGTGCAGGCATAAACATCATGAAATTACATCACCATTATTAGTCATATACACCATAATCATAAAAAAAAATTAACAGTCTTGCTTCGTTAGTACTACTTAGGCACATTACATTATAAATTGTATTAAATTAGTAAATAACAATATATTTAACAGTTAAAAAAGTTCATCAATGTAATGATTAGATTTATAAATAATGTCAATAATTATAATTTAATTAAGAATTCATAAATTTATGTAGATATATATCATGTCTGTTTAAAATTTAAATAATCATTTATTGAATAAAAACATCTGTCACAAAGCCAATTATTTAGAGTTCTATTAAATTCTAAGTCAGTTTAATTTATATCTCTATTTATTATCATAAATTTAATTTCGGAAGTCGGTGGCAAAAAACCTTAAATACAGATCCTAAGATACCGACTTCCGAAATTAAAGTTATTTTTGACTTTGTAGTGCTTTTTTTAAGGAAGTCGGTTGTTTGTTTTTTACTATCTATTTCCCTCAGACAAAGATGTGATATGACAAATACTGTGTTCCGGATGAAAATAAATTAATTTGTCCATTCAATATTGATTCTAAAATAGACAAATTCGGATAACCCTCCGTTGGTCCCGGCTATCGTTCGTGTATCTTTAACAGTCGTTACGAGTCGTCAGAAGCAAGCAAGCCACACAACTAGCATTAAGGGTATTGTGTTATCTATTTACAGGGTTGTGGTCAGATAGGTGGTGCTATTCAGCTGCATCCAGTTAGACTCTTCAGTCTAACTGGAAGTCGCCCTTCGGCGACCCTAACATACTTGGGAAAAGGCAAGGCAGATGATTAATTGCTATATCCATTATAATATTTAAAGAAAATAACATTTTAAACACGGGCAAATACGCGTGCTGTAAAATCCTTCACGTCCGTAAATATTATTAATATAATACAATCACACCTCACTGCTTAGATTTGTTGTGGTCATAAACGTGACCTTAGATAATTATTTAGTCATAGTCTCTATGGTCATAATGAGCGAAAAGCCCGGGCAAGCCTATATAAGCGAAATTTTAATCAAGTGTCAAACATAGGTAGCTTTGCTAATAAAGAAACGGGTATCGAAGATGCGTTCCGTCAGTGTAGTGTTGATATTTGTTGTAGTCGTGGTCACAGTGGTAACAGCGTATCTTGAACAAAAAGTGTATTACAACTTGGAAGATGCACCAGCTTTGTTCGAGAAGTACATAAGGGACTACAACAAGCATTACAAGGATATCGCGGACAAATATGTACATTTCCAAGCCTTTGTCGTGAGTTTGGCGGAGATCAACAGGCTGAATTACGATAGCCCCTCTGCCACTTTTGGTCTCAATCAATTTGCTGATTACACCGAAGCAGAGCAGAAAAACATGCATGGATTGGGGAAATTACTGTGAGTGATATTTTTAGAAGTTTATATAAAAATTGCCTCATTGACTCGTTGGTCTAGTGGTCACAAGCGCTGGTCGACGGCTGGTGAGCGCGTATTTATGGGGCTTTAATATAACTAGCAAATTTTGTGTTTACTATAGGTACACCTCTACTATAGGTTTAGACGGGCGTTGATAGCTGCGACACAGTTTATAACTTTTGTAGCTATCATCGTTTCTATTGTAATTAATGTCAATGGGTGTGTTGTTCCTAAATAACACTCATACATTAAATTTATTATACGAGTACCTCTGCCAAACATTTCACGAGCTTGAAGAAGTAATGCGATAATGGCTCATATAGAGGCAGTTTCGTAAAAAAAAATGGACTCAAAAGATTGTTCAAATCAAATCAAATCAAAATATTTTTATTTCACATAAGCCTGCAAGGGCACTTATGAAACGTTAGAAACTAGGTGCACGGTTCCAAATTGTTGATTCCTATGGAGAAGAGCCGGCAAGAAACTCCACGGTTACTCTTTTAAAAATAATTGGGTTTTACAATATTTTCAAACAACAGTTTTAATAGGTATGCGAGAACAGTGTAGGACTGTTAACAAGTACTACTAAAACCACCAACCAACCAGGTACTTAATAAAATAGAAAATTGTCTACAGTCTACAAGACCTACAACATTCTCACATTCACAAAATATAAAAGAATTTACTTAAATGATAGTATTACATAAATAAAACATAATAACCTATTTAAACCAAATGTCATTGTTGTTATGACAACCAATAATAAAAAAGAGGTCAAATTAGAATTGTAAGTATATAATGTCAAATTATGAATAGAGTATGTCAAAGAAGAATGTAAAAAAAAAACAAAAAATCTTAAATAATGTACATCGTCATTTGAGAGCAGTTAATAGACATTTACATGGTCATCCTGTAATGAGCTACCAGGGAAGCCACATGTGCAGACGGAGTTATTGCCAAACTTCCTTGTCTTGAACGTAGTCTTTTATCTTATAATATGCATTTTTGATAAGGACACGCTTAATGTGTGATTTGAACTTTCCGTAGCTAAGTTCAGTAACCGACTTTGGCAACTTGTTATAGAAGCGGATACTGTTTATAAGAAATGATTTACTAGTTTTGGTTAATCTAAATTTAGGTATCACAATTTCATTTTTACTTCGAGTTTTTATATTATGGAAATCGCTTCTTAGTTTGAAGAGGCCTAAGTTTTTGCGAACATACAAGATACATTCTAAAATATAAAGAGAAGGTAGAGTCAGTATATCAATTTCTGTAAATTTGATTCTAAGAGACTCGCGAGGCTTCATTTTATAGATTGCGCGGATTGCCCTCTTTTGTAAAATAAAAACTGAATCTACGTCAGCTGCCGAACCCCACAACAGAACGCCATAAGACATAATACTGTGCAAAAATAAGCAAAGTACACTAATCTAGGTGTAGCTATATCGGTCAACTGCCTTATTTTTCTTACTGCATATGCAGCTGAACTTAATCTACCTGAAATTGCTGTAATGTGGGCACCCCATTGCAACTTTGAATCTAACGTAATTCCTAGAAATTTAGTTTCCGAAATAACATCTAGTTTATTGCCGTCAAGTTTTAAATTTAGATCTACTTGGGGTACATTTGGTAATGAGAATTTAATACATTTAGTTTTGCTTGCATTAAGTAAGAGATTATTAGCTGCAAACCATTTTGAAAGAACAGCTAGACCCTCGTTCACATGTAAGACATCCGTATCTTTTCTATCTATTTTAAAAATAAGAGAAGTATCATCAGCGAATAAAATTATATCCGAAAAGTTAGCCATCATGTAAGGAAGGTCATTAATGTAAACTAGAAATAAGAAAGGGCCAAGAATTGAACCTTGGGGTACGCCCATCTTAACAAGAGACCCCGAAGACGTCACCCCGTTAACATTTACTTTTTGCTGCCTGTTTGATAAATAGGAAAGGACAAGATCAGCAGCTTGTCCACGAATTCCGTAATGGTGTAATTTACAGATCAGAGTATTGTGGTCAACGCAGTCGAACGCTTTTGAGAGGTCACAGAAGATGCCAATTGCATCCTGGGACTTTTCCCAGGATTCCAAAATGTGACTGATGAGTTGTACTCCCGCGTCAGTCGTCGACCTACCTTTCGTGAAACCAAACTGCCGACTATGTAAAATCCCATTAGAGTTGAAATGAGCTAACATCTGGTCCAACATGATTTTTTCATAAATTTTGCTCAATGCTGGTAGCACAGATATGGGTCTATAATTAGAAGGATCAGTCTTACTACCCGATTTGAAAATTGGTACTACTTTACTATGTTTCATTAAATCAGGAAACGTACCGCTGTCTAAACATTGATTAAATATGCCTGTCAGGACAGGAGCAATTGTGTCAATGATATCTTCAAGAACCTTAACCGAAATCCCCCATAAGTCTTCTGTGTTTTTAATGTTAAGACTTTTAAATGATTTTTTAATCGTGGCAATAGAAATGGGTTACAATTCAAAATTAGGAATGTCCTTACTGAAGTTTTCTTTAAGAAGAGATTCAGCTAATATAGATGAAGAGGGAAGAGATTTTGTAACTTCTATTGGAATATTGGTAAAGAAATTTTCTAGTGTCTCAGCAACTTTTAATTTATCTGAAATGGTTTCATTATGAATTTTTAGAGACAATTCATTCTGATCTCGCTGTTTTGTGTTTCCAGTTTCTTTATTAATTACCTGCCACACAGCTTTTATTTTATTGTTGGAAGTACTAATTTTGTTACTTATTAATTTAGATTTAGCTTGAGCGCAGACTCTTTTGAAAACCTTAGAATATTTTCTTACATAATTATGAAGGGCTTGATCAGGAGTCAATGATTTTTCGTGATACAAATTATATAAAGTATCTTTGCTTTTTCTAATGCCAGTAGTAGCCCATTCACTAAATTTTGGTTTAATATTGATTGTAACTTTTTTCACTTGCTTGGACATGCTTTATTGAATTCTTGGCATACCGTAGAAAACAAAGTACCGTAATTAATATTGGGGTCTTGTGAATCAAAACTTTCTGTTGAGAGATTCCTAAGAAAATTATTATTAAACATTTTCTATTTATTTTGAGTAAGGGGTCGCAGTTCAATGGTTTTATCTGAATGCAACTTTGTGTCTAAATCAAACGATACAAGCTGACCAGTATGGTCCGACCTAACGCCACTAATTAAGGATGACTCTTTTATTTTGCAATTGGTAAATACATTGTCTATACATGAAGCCGAGGTCGGTGTTATTCTTGTTGGTACATTAAATATACATTTTAAGTTGAATGATTTAAACAATGAGATAAGTTTGCATTTTTCGGGTGAATTAACTAGTAGATCAATATTTAGATCACCACAAGCGAAAACTAATTTATTTTCTTCAAAAAGTTTACCTAATATGTCTTCCATGATGATCAAAAATGATGACAAGTTTGAGGCTGGTGGCCTATAAATACATAAGAAAGTATGGCCCTCAACCTCTGCACATGCTACCTCACATAAGCGATCAACAGAGCAAGCAGTGATATCCTTTCTTTCTTTATATCTAAGATAACGGTTGCATAATATTAAGGTACCACCCCCTATTGAAGACCTGTTGTACGCACTGGCCACTGAAAAATTATTTATATTAAACAACATTCTATCCGGTTTTAACCAAGTTTCAGACAAACATAAGATATCCATATGATATTTATCTATTAACATTTCCACGTCTAGGATTTTGCCAGAGAAGCGATTTATATTTTGATGATACAGTAAAATATTCTTATTATGCTTCTCTTTTGTCACCTCTAAAAGTTTAAAGAGTCAATTACAGTATTATTAGAAGTACTAGATAATACTGTTTCGTCACTTAACCTAGTCTCAGTTAAATTATCAATAACTGCGTGTATATTGTAAGCTAACAAAGTAGCTAATACATGTCTACTTTTTTTGGGAAGAAACATATGTTCCCCAACTAAAACAAAATCTCTAACAAAATTGTTAGTATCAAAATACAATAAACGGTCACTATGACGACATGTTAAAATATGCATTAAGTTGTTTAAACTAAAAATGTAATCATTTTCTTCAGTATTTAAATTATCTGAATATGGCAAAGCACATAATATAAGTTTACCGAATTTTAATTTATGTAGGGTGTCAATACCATTAACAATGTCCGTTTTAGTTAAACTCAGACTGTTTCCAATTAATAGAACTACAGTAGTCTGCTGATTCATATTTGATTGTTTTATTTTATGAACAAGCTCATTGAAATGCAGGTTATGGTAACAACAGTTTGCTATGGTATGTTTAGAGCGGTTATTTAACAATGATCCAAAACCTGTTCCTAATCTATCAGAATATAACAAAATATTACTTTGAGTGGGATTGATATTTTCATGAGTATGAGCTGAAACGGGTGAAACGGTAGGAATCACATGCTGTGACATGAGAGGTGGCGGAGTGGGAGCACAACTACAGGTGAGATTGTTTGACAGTGACTCATACCTCTCTGCATTGTACTTCACCAGGTCCACCAACTCACAAGTAAACGCTCACTTAACATTTGTTGACTCGACTCATACTTACAAGATATTTCCTTAAGTGTATATTCCCTACTCAGTAATTCCTTTTGAAGGTTTTGTATTTCAACATCATACATTTGTCTGCTAGTTACCAGTTTATTGTTACAAATGTTTAGTTGGCTCTGTAGGTTGACACGTTCTTTCCTAAGATTAATATTGAACTTATAAACACTTTGTGCCTTCAACAATATCTTGTATTTTTTAATATTGTTAATGACGATATCAAAATATTGTGCCAAATTGTTCTAAAACGCTTCCCTTTTTTTTCAGATAAACAACATTGTTTTGCTTGGGGAGTGATAACTGTGATAAATGATGTGTATAAAAATGTTACATTTTGAATACAATGTATATAAATAGATACCAGTTTTTGCGCGGCTTCGCTAGCGTGGAGGTCGAATATTATCCAACGGGAACAAACTATCGGAATAAAGGTTAAAAAAATAATCATATTTCGTAAATCAGGTTATAAACTATCTGTCTTCCAAATTTTATTCAAATCCGTTCAGTTGTTTTTGCGTGATTAAGTAACAAACTTTTATATTTCTGTAAATATAAAAAAAAACATTGTTATGTTCATTGTTGTGTTTATTATTGTACTGTTTTAAATTGGTAATAAATGTAGACTTAATGTATATTTTTTTGTACCTGTCTTGATTTAAGGACGCTATAATATTTTTCTACAAATATCGGTGGTTTTCCGGTACCAATTACATCAAGAGGAATTACAACTGCGAGGTCAATTATAGTCTAAATTAAAGATAATTTAATCGTCTCCATGATGGTATCATAAAAATTGTATAGTCCCATACAATATTTTCACAAAAATACTGTTTCCCCATCGCAATAATCGAAGAAAATGAAAAATAATGGGGTCTAAAATGGTACCTGTATAGTAAGATTAACTGCATATTTTAACTTCAAAATGACAAGAAATTATGGCTAGTATAATCTTCTACGTTTTGCAAAAATATTTTGTAATTAAATAAATAACTTTTTTATTTATGAGAAAAATAAAGAACGCCCTCAAATTTCTTCATACATTGTCAACTCGTGGCTTGTCATTCCGCGCTCAGACGCGCCCTAGGAAGCACGAGCGTATCGCTATTTTGTACGAAATAAATACGCTCAAAACAATAATAAAGTGAGTGCCGTGCTGTACACTGTGGTTGAAAAATGTTGATACTTTTCGGACCAAAAGTATGAGTACCAAACTTATTACCAGAACTTGGTTTAGAAATAAATAACTCATATTCTATTGGGAATTATGGAGAAGTGATGATTATGAATGTGTATTCATTTACAAGAATTCAAGATGGCGGATGATTATTCAGTAAAAAAATATTTGAACATCTATTTTTAACGTGGTAATTAAAGTATGCAAATGTCGTCCATTTTTGGAATGAAATTCTTTAATGTAGCTTGCGGTAGGGTTAAACAATGGTGCTGAAGCCGATTGTGAGGTCAAAATCAAAATCAAAAATGGCGGTTGCGAAAATTTTCAAAGTTTTCATCATGGGTGTCGTTTTCAATATTTTCGAAGGTGCTGAAGCCAAAAACTCCATACAAATTACATTTGGAGTTAAAACAAGGCTAAGCCAGGCTAAGCCAGGCTATACTTCCTGACGGGATATCCACCGACCCCACAAGTTTTTCATTCAAAACGATGAATATTTAATTATTATTTTTTAAAGTGGGCATAGCTATCAACTATGGGTAATTTTAAGATAGTGATTACGACTGTTTCATCCAAATTTGATCCAAATAGGGTGGGTATTGTTTTTTATAAAAAGATTATTATCCATATTGGGGGTAGGAATTATGAAATCATAGATTTTTTATTTAAAATGGCTGATGTACTGTTATGATGAAATGTCGACATGGGTATCAGTTTTGGGGGTATTTCTAGTGCCTATGTAGTAAATATATTTAACATAACTTTCATTATTTACATATATTGAAAATCATGTAGTTAATCATTATCTCTCAAAAATGTTAGTCATTTCGAATTATTAATACATAGTAGAGTACAAAAACAGCCTTCATACAAAAATGAAGGCCTCCTATAAAGGGTTCCTATTGTGTATTAAACATTCTGAATACGCACTTCAATCTCAAAGGCGAGATTCGGGCGTCACACAATTTTTGCTTAGTTTTCTTTACGGAATATCCTGTACATTTTCAACGGTAGTCTACGATCACCATCCGTTATATTTGTTTATTATCCAAAAATATTATTAAAGTTTTTTATTGTTACACCGCAATTTTTTTTATTGTCGAATTATATACGTTATTCCAAAAATAATGATGATCATGGTAATAAAACTTATTTAGTGTCACCAAATGCAGAAAGTAAAGTTAGTTTACTACTAATTTTACTCAACAATGCTAGTAAAATAAAATAAATAATACCTTCGAGTATCAAGATTAGTTAAGTAATGTTTAAAATCGAGCAAACAATGGTTTCAATGTGTGCGTGCGCGTAATGTCGTTGTGTGGCGACTCAGATACCTAAACTTGAGCGATTCAAAAATGTTATAGCGTCCTTAAGCACTATAGTGATTTATTAACTCTCTGTAGATATAACGTCTAATAGCGACGAGATGATCGGTGTTGCCGTCAGTTTTGCCACAATCTGGTGGCTCGTCAGATAGGATCTCGTTTCTCGCGGGGTGAAGGCAGATTTAGAGTGCCGCTTACGAAAATTTGAGCCCTTATGCGAGGAATTCGACACGTTACAGACTGAAATCGAGATCCTATCTGACGAGCCACCAGTCGATGAGGTACCCGCGGAGCGTGTGCAGTTTGACAACGACTACTACCCACTGGTGGCCAGAGCCAGGAGCCTGCTTGCTGCCGGGGGGAAGGGCAGTGGATCTGTGGCGGAGTTCAGCGATGCAGAATCAGGTGGGCGAGTGAGAAATTTGGTTAGGCTCCCGAAAATTGACTTACCACATTTCAGCGGCGGCTATCTAGACTGGCTCGAATTTAAAGACACATTCCTTTCTCTTATACACAACAGTGATTGCATAGATAACATTAATAAATTCCACTATTTACGGGCTTCTCTTCAAGGAAATGTCGCTCTAATTATTAAAAAATATTGACTTTAAAGGTGACAACTATAAAATTGCATGGGAAATATTGTGCGAGCGATTTGATAACAGTCGCTTACTAATTAATAATCACTTACAGGCTTTGTTCAACATAGATCCTATTCGATCAGAATCATGTAAGTCGATTCAAAATCTTATTGATGTAACTAACAAGAGCATTAGGGCTCTCGCATCATTGAAGGAATCGATCTGGGATACGATTATAATTTATATGATGTCAACTAAACTTGATAGTGTGACGGCTCGAGAGTGGGAAGAACATAGAAATACATTGACTTCGTCCCCAACCCTATCACAGTTCATAACATTTTTAAGTAAAAGAGCCGACATCTTAGAAACTTTAGAAGAGAATAATAAAAATAATGAATTAAAATCAGAACCCGTAAAGGCAAAAAGTTTGGTAATAAATAATAATAACAGCACTAATAGCAAAAATACAAATAAAAATTATAAACGTAAATCATGTCCATTGTGTGACGATGAGTCACATCAGCTGTTCAATTGCGAATCGTTTAGAAGTCTTCCTGTAGAATCTCGGATTTCAAAAGTAAAAGAGTTTAAGGTGTGCTTAAACTGTTTCCGCTTCGGTCATGTAGTAAATAAATGTTTTTGTCACACTGCAAATATTGCAATGAAAAGCACAACACTCTTTTGCACCTGGAAAAATCTGAGCAATCTGCTTCTCGTGATTCGTCATCTACGTCTTCAAAAGACATTGTGTTTATGTTCTACCGGTTAATACTCCGACGCGTGTTTTCCTTTCCACAGCGTTGGTGAAGGTGGTCGACGGCGGAAGTAGTTATCTTCAGATACATGATAATTTTCTTTTAAAATAATGCCTCCAATGATTTTCCTCCTTCGATATACGAAAATATTATTTCACGTTCAGGACATCTGAAAGTAGACATTTTGAAGAGTCAACAAAACACGGAGTTATATTGTATTCGTAACAATAACACTTCTGTTAATTCACCACTATTTTGTTATTTGCAATGAAATTTAACAACTATTTATATACTACTTATATGAAATATGAGGGTAGTGTGCATCTTGTTGATTAATATTTACACACGCAACATGAGTGCAAAAACAAAGTTAAAAATAAAAACTTTTCACAAAAAAAAAACAACCAACTTCCTTAAAAAACACTACAAAGTCAAAATAACTTTAATTTCGAAAGTCGGTGTCTTAGGATCTGTATTTAAGGTTTTTTGCCACCGACTTCCGAAATTAAAGTTATTTTTGACTTTGTAGTGTTTGTTTAAGGAAGTCGGTTGTTATTATTTGTGAAAAGTTTTTATTTTTAACTTTTTAGTTATGGTAGATATCCCGCAGTAATCTAATCGCGTTATTCGTTCATTTGTCGCGCAAATACTTAATGCAAATTTAAGACTTATATGGTTTTCATATGGTTTCCATTGTCCGAAAGGAACCAAATCAAAATAGAACCATTCAGGAAGCACCAGTTTTTAAATAAAAAAAGAATCATCAAAATCAGTTCACACAGTCAAAAGTTATGAGGTCACAAACAAAAAATAAATAAAAAAACATACAGTCGAATTGATAACCTCCTCCTTTTTTGAAGTCGGTTAAAAAGATAAACGCCTTATTATCAATGATAAATTACAAAACTTACCGCAAACTATTGATGTAAACAGCAACATTTCAAACCGCAATAGATAGCGAGCGGTTTTCCGTTTTCTGACTTTTATCACATTTTTAGGGTTCCGTTGCCAAATGGCAAAAAACGGAACCCTTATAGATTCGTCATATCTGTCTGTCTGTCCGTCTGTCTTTCTGTCTGTCTGTCTGTTTGTCTGTCCGTCCGTCCGTCCGTCCGCATGTCACAGCCACTTTTCTCCAAAACTATAAGAGCTATGCTGTTGAAACTTTTGACACTAAAAGAGAAAAAAAAAACAATAAATGTTGGGGTTCCCCATACTTAGAACTGAAACTCAAAAAAGATTTTTTCATCAAACCCATACGTCTGGGATATCTATGAATAGCTCTTCAAAAATGGTATTGAGGTTTCTATTATCATTTTTCTCTAAACTGAATAGTTTGCACGAGAGACACTTCCAAAGTGGTAAAATGTGTGTCCCCCCCCCGTAACTTCTAAAATAAGAGAATGATAAAACTAAAAAAAATATATGATGTACATAACCATGTAAACTTCCACCGAAAATTGGTTTGAACGAGATCCAGTAAGTATTATTTTTTTAAAACGTCATAAATCGTAAACCGCAATTTATCGTTCATTCAATCAACTGAAATATATAAAAAAAAAAAAAACATTTATTTTCATAACCATAAACCTTATGCATAAACCGAGAATACCTACAGGTTTGTACGGAACCCTCGGTGCGCGAGTCCGACTCGCACTTGGCCGGTTTTTTTTATTGCTTGAGCGCAAATTCGAACGAGAACCAGTATTCAAGGAGAAATATATAAACTTCATGAAAGAATACGAGCTATTAGGTCACATTACTGAGAATACAGTTCTCTTTCCATACAGTGACAATGCCAACTACTACCTTCCTCATCATGGCGTACTTCGGGAGTCCAGTACAACGACAAAGTTGCGTACAGTCTTTGACGCTTCTGCCGTCACCACTTCAGGAATTTCCTTCAATGAAATTCAGATGGTCGGTCCTACAGTCATTCTCCTCAGATTCCGCCAGCATAAATTCGTAGTATCGGCAGACATTGAAAAAATGTTTAGATCTATTGACATTGTAACCAGTCAACGCTCATTACAGCAAATTGTATTTAGGTATGATTCATCACATCGTTTAAAAACGTACACACTAAATACAGTTTGTCAAGGAACTGCATCAGCGCCATACCTTGCGACAAAATGTCTGAGTAGCCTGGCATCCACAGTCAGCGATAATAGCGTCAAATATAGTATAGCTCACGACTTTTATTGTGACGATTTGTTAAGCGGGGCTAGTACTGTAAGCGAAGCTATAGACTTATGTAAAAGAATTACTGCCACCTTAAACTCAGCAAAAATTTAATATTCGCAAATGAAAATCGAATAACACATTAATTCTTAACGAGCTATTTTCAGGTAAAATTTTTGATTCAAATACAATTTTAGATCTATCAGATAACAACATATATAGGTACAGCATCAAAAACATTAGGTTTATATTGGCTTTGTCAGCAGGAAACATTATCTTTTTCAATTAATATTGAACTTCATGAGAAGGTTACTAAGCGCCATATTCTTTCCGTTATAAGCCAAATATTCGACCCATTAGGCATTGTCGGGCCATGCGTTGTCGAAGCTAAGTTGATTATGCAGAAATTATGGGTCAATAAATGCTCTTGGGACGAAGAGGTTTTGTCAGAGATATTACATCTCTGGTCTTCATTTGCTAACACATTACCCTGTCTTAATAAGTTACAAATACCTCGTTGGGTTCTTAATGATCTTTACGTAGAGATTGAAATCCATACATTCACAGATGCTTCTCAAAGTGCGTATGGGGCATGCGTCTACATCAGGTCTGTGTGTAACTCAGGGCTTGTGCGTGTTTAGCTCTTAGCCTCAAAAAATAAGGTTGCGCCAATCAAACCCACAACTATCCCACGTCTTGAGCTGTGTGGGGCCTTATTAGGTGCAAGACTGTGTACTAAGGTACAAAATTCACTTACATTAAAAATTAACAGGTGTCGCCTTTGGTGCGATTCCATGATCGTATTAGGGTGGTTGTCCACCCCTTCAATTCAACTTAATCAATTCGTACGTAATCGTGTTAATGAAATCAAGGAAAGCACCAGCGGTCACACGTTTTTTTTTTTTTTTTTTTTCAGGGTGGGAAATCATCAAATGACTTCTCCCGCTCTGGGCGGAGCGGGAGGGCGTGTCAGACTTTTACTGACTAAAACCCACCCGTGTTCCATCAGTTGCCCATGTGCCAGGGTCACGGTATCTCCTTCGAACAATCACTCGACCCCGGCAGGCATCGGTCCTAGTAGACCCCTACACTGCTGCTGACATCTCTTTGAGGCGCGCGTGGAACACTGCGCGCCGTCGACCCGAGCTTGGTCCTTACCGGGCGGCGAGCTACCCATTGCTCGCCACCCGCAAGCTCGCGCCTACGGTGGCCGGGAGTCCGCTATTGACTCCCGACGCCCGGGGCGTCTCCTCCTGCGGCGGCTAGGGACGTGAGGGCGCAGAGACTGCCACTCCCTCACGCGCCCCGCCTCCTCCTTCGCGAGCATTACTGCTTCGCAGAAGGAGGTGACGGCTTCCCATTCCCTCTCGCTCCGTACCATGGCTCGCACCAGGGCCGGACGCGAGAGGTCGCCGCCGCCGATCGCCTCCACGAGGGCACGGCGGTGCTCCGCCCAGGCAGGGCACACCTCCACCGTATGCTCCACCGTGTCCTCTAGACGGTCCTCGCAATGGAAACACCCGGACGTATCCTCCCGCTTTATCCTGAACAGGAACCCACCGAAGCACCCATGCCCGGTGAGAACCTGCGTCAGGCGGAAGGTGAGGACGCCGTGACGCCTCTCTATCCACTCCTCAAAGAGGGGACTTACCGCCGCAATTGTGGCGTGCCCAGCACTGGGTTGCGACAATCGTACCCGCCATGTCGCCATGAGATCACACCGGAGCTCTGTCCGCCGTGCCGCGATTTGTCGCGGCAGCGGAGTTTCGCCCCGGCGTTTCGCCTCCTCGCGCCACTCCCACATGTGCGCGAGGACCTTTGCCTCCAGATCCCATGGCGGCACTCCGGCAAGGAGGCTCGCCGCCTCGCACGAGACCGTGCGGTATCCCCGAATTAACCGGATGGCCATGACCCTCTGGGCCGCAAACAACCGGCGCGCTGGGCGCAGCCTCAGTGAGGGCGCCCACACCGGTGCCCCGTAGAGGGCCATGGACCGCACGATCCCCGTGTAGAGCCTCCGGCAGGAGGCGTTTGGACCCCCCAGATTGGGCAGGAGCCGCTTTAATGCAGCCCCAGCCCGCTCCAGTCTGGGAGCCAAACGTCGGAAATGCTCAACGAAGTTCCACCGGCTGTCGAGGACAAGTCCCAGGTACTTCATTGTCGACTCGACGCCGATGTGAACCCCTCCTACCGTGAGTTGGGAACCCGCAGGTGGCGCGTTCCGAGGACCATGAAAACCCATGGCCTCGGACTTGTGCAATGCCACCTCGAGTCCCAATTGCCGGATCCTATCGACGATTGTCGCAACCCCGCGTGTCATAATTTCGGCCGCCGCCTCGTACGACCTCCCCTGCGCAAGGACCAGCGTGTCGTCAGCGTAGCAAACCACGCTGACGCCGCTAGGGAGGTCGGCGCGCAGCACCCAGTCGTAACCGATGTCCCACAGATGCGGCCCCAGGACCGATCCCTGTGGGACACCGCACGACATCTCTCGCCGGTTCCATTCCCCTTCGTGACCGGGGTAGATGACGGCCCTATCCGTCAGATAGGCCTCGACCACGCGACAGAGGTAGGTCGGCATCCGGTGATACCGGAGTGCCTCCCTAATGCAACTCCAGGGCAGGGTGTTGAAGGCATTGGCGATGTCTAGAGACACCGCCAAGACGACCCCACCCCGGGCCACTGCATCCCCCGTCGTGAGGGCTCGCACGCGCATGATGGCGTCCACCGTAGAGCGCCCCTTGCGGAAGCCGTACTGGCCGTCCGACAAGTCCGGCCCCTCCCGCACCAGCCACCCGACGAGGCGGTCTGCAATCACTCTTTCAAAGAGCTTGCCCACCTCGTCGAGTAGCACGATGGGCCGGTAAGCGGACGGAGAGTCCGCTGGGCGCCCAGGCTTCTTAATGAGGACCAGTTTCCCCGTCTTCCAACGAAGTGGGAACTGGCCCCTCTCCAAGCATGCGCTAAGGAGCCCCCTGAGTCGAGGCCCGAGAGCCTCTGAGGCCAGGACCCATGCTTTGCCAGGCAAGCCGTCGGGTCCTGGGGCGGTATTCTTGGCATTAAGCCTTCGTACCGCCACCCTCATCTCTGCCTCGGTCACTTCTGGAACACCGTCGTCGTCGTCAGTGGTGTGGTCCGCATCGGGCACCGCAGTAGGCGGAGCCATGGGTGGGGGACTATGTTCCCCTCGCGAAGGGAACAGAGCGCTCACCACGCCCTCCACGAGTTGGGGCCGGAGACTCTGAGTCAGCGGAGGAGCCCATGGGCGGAGTTTCTCCCGGACGGCCTTGTAGGGCCGTCCCCATGGGTCCCTGTTCAGAGTCTCCAGCGACTCCTTGCGGGCCAGTCCTCTGGCCCGCAGGATCTCCTCTTGGAGGGCGGTCTTCGCCGCCCTGTACCCCTCGTATAGCTCCGCCTGAATGGCTTCCGTATCCGGAGGTCGGATACGGAGCCTGCGGTGCCTGGTGTACCGACGTCGTGCCGCAACGCACGCTCCGCGCAACGCTGTCAGCTGCGGCGACCACCAGTACACCTGGCGCCAAGCCCGTCCTGGCTGGACTCGGGGCATAGCCACGTCACAGATCTCGGACATGGCCTCCCGGAACCACTCGGCCTCATCGTTGGTGTCAGCAGGCCTGTCCGGTGGTGACACCCAGGCCTGCACGATCGAGGCTTCCAGGAGAAGCTCCCGGTCCAGCTTCTTCAGCGCCCACCGCGGACCACTCGGGGTCTGCCGGATCGGCGCGCTCGAGGTCTGGGCGGAGACGTCAAATCGGATGTACCGATGGTCGGAATACGTCTCCACCCCCTCCATGACGCGCCAATCAATAACCTGCGGTGACAGAGCGGGGCTGGCGAACGAAATGTCCACCACTGAGTCGCCCCGCATCCGTACACACGTAGGTACAGAACCCCGATTTAGGACGACCAGGCCTGTCTCCAGAGCCCAGTCCTCCACCATCCTGCCCCGTGTGTCCGTATACCGGGAACCCCAAGCCAAATTCTTGGCGTTGAAGTCCCCGAGCACGAGCACGGGAAGAGGACGGAACCCGACGACGACGACTCTCAACTCCGCAAGGGAGTTGTGGAACTCGGCGAGAGTTCGGCTCGGGGAGAAGTATACTCCCACAACTACAATCTCCCCGAACCGTGCTGCTACGCAACCCCGTCCCCTCTTGACGGCCTCGAGGGTCGGGGTTCCGGCGGCGGCCGACGAAATGAGGGTCACTGAGCCGCTCAGGTCCTCCACCCAGTCATCCCTGGGCGGGACAAAATACGGCTCAGCGACCACAGCGATGTTAATCGACCACTGCGCCATGCTCTGGAGTAACAGATCCTGAGCGGAGGCGCAGTGGTTGATGTTCGCTTGGAGGAGGCGCAATGGAGTACCTATTATTGGCACTCCATTTCACCCCCCTCCTGAGCCCCCTGTGAGGGCCCTGCCGTGGTGGTGCCGGCAACGACGGTGGTCGAGGCAGCAGCGGCGACGGCGGTGACGACGGTGGCGGAGGGCTTGCCCTTGCCCCTGGCCTTGGCGGATGAAGCGCAGGCCTTACTCCCAGCCCGGTGTTCGGCCGGCTTGCCAGCCGCCGCACATGCATAGCAGTGCGGCGTGGCATTGCAAGAGCCGGCCTTGTGACCGGGCTGACCGCAACGGAAGCAATGACCGCTGCGGTCCGCCTCTGAGGTGCATTTCACGTAAACGTGGTGGCCAGTCTGGCATCGGAAGCACCTCAGAGGTCTGGGCTCCAGCAGTTTTACCTGCGCCGACACCCAGCCCACCAGGAGCCTTCGGCCCCCCGCGGTTATATTTTGAGCCGCCGACACGGGGCAGCTGACCGTTACAGTCCGCATCCCCGTGCTGTCAGGACGGATGGTACCTGCCCTGACTTGATCGGCCGAGCACCCTCCCGTCCTAACAACGGCGGCTATAACCTCCGCCTCCGTCACGCAGTCGTCCAGACCCAGGATGCGCATGTCAGCGCACTTAGTGGGCCTGGACACTCGGGCCTCGTCCGCGTCTAAGGACGCCCTAAGCCTATCGGCCAGAGCGTCAGCAGTCGGGCCACTCGCCGCACCAGGGACCTCCAGCATCCGGGCTCCAGTCAAGGTGACCTTCACCCGGAGACCGTTGGAGATGCCGATCTCCTGGAGGTCCACTGCCGCCTTGGCTTTGGAGAGCAGGTCACGGTAGGTCACGCCCTTCTTTTCCGCTTCCGGCTGTAGCGTGATCACTACAGCTGCGGACTTCGGGGCGCGAAGCCTAGCCGCGACGCTGCTCTTCTTGCGCCGCTGCTGCCTCTTCTTGTTTCGGGCCTTCCTTGCGGCTTTGCCCGCCTTCTTTTTCTCCCCGACCACTTGCCATTCGGCGGTGGCAGGGGGAAGCGGTCACACGTGGAGCTACGTTCCGTCCAAGGAGAACCCGGCCGATCTCGTTTCTCGCGGGGTGAAGGCTGATATTATCAGCGACGCCTCGTTGTGGTGGACGGAGCATCATTTTTACTCGAATCAGAGCATAGTTGGCCACAAATGCCTAATGAAACCCAGAGACGGGACCTATCGGATCTCCAACCTTGTCTTGTTATTAATAATGACGTTAACAAAAACGATGACGATAAACTATTTACAAAATTTATACTTAAATATTCACAATTTACACGTTTACAGCCTATATATACAGATTTATTCATAACTGCAAAACCAAAACAAACAGATTCCGCGATCATCTTTCTTCTGAAGAATTACAACGGTCATTTAATTTTATTATACACGTTGCACAATTAGAAATGTTCCCAAGTCTTATCTTAAAATCAGGTCAGGCATTACCGAAGAAAAATAAATTAATATCATTGACCCCATTCTTAGATTCAAATGATATCTTGAGAGTCGGCGGTAGACTTGATAATTCACCTTATAGCTATGACACAAAGCATCCCATTTTATTATGTGGGATTTCACAACATGCAGCACTTGAAACTTCTACATGCTGGACCTCAGTTATTGTTGTCCAGTATTTGTCAAACTTTTTGGCCTTTAGGACGAAGAAATCTGTCTAAATCTATAACGAAAGCTTGCATACAATATTTCAGATTTAAAGCCAGCAATGTCCAGCCCATTATGGGACATTTACCTGAATCCAGAACTACACTGGAATTCCCTTTTTTACATTGCTCGGTGGATTATGCCGGCCCAGTTATAATAGCTAACCGTAAAGGTCGAGGTTGCCAACTAATAAAATCTTGCTTGTCCATTTTTGTCTGTTTAGCTACTAAAGCCGTGCACCTAGAACTCGTCACAGATCTTACTAAAGAGGGATACATGGCCGCTCTAAATCGGTTTGCATCGAGGGAAGCCTCAAAGTATAACCTCTGACAATGGGACTAATTTTGTAGGTACATGCAACGAGTTACATCGTTTCTTACAGGACTCAAGTTCCCAAATTAGTTCTGCAGCTGCCCAAGAGGGCATAGACTTCCTCTTCATTCCGAGCTACACGCCTCATTTCAATGGTATGGCTGAATCTGCAGTTCGTTCCACAAAATATCATCTTCGTAGGCTTCTCCAACTTACGCATTTCATGTATGAAGAAATGCATACTTGTCTGACTCAGGTGGAAGCTATTCTTAATTTACGTCCTATTACCGTGACACTGGTACTTGTAGGGTACCAGCGATTACTGTTAGTAGTGGTTCTAGCACCACTTTTGATACACCTAGTAGTTTAAACTATTAGGTGCGATAACAGGTAAGCCGCATATGTTGAATATTGTTCATCAAAATATGCAGGGTTTGTCCGGCAAAGAACTAGAGTTAAGGTTATTTATAGAAAATCATGATGTTCAGGTATTATGTTTGACTGAACACTGGTTGAAAGAACTTGAAATAGTGTTTATGAATGATGATTTTTTTACTGTGCAAAGTGCATTTGTGAGAAAAAGTGCTATACGCGGTGGATCATTAGTTCTTGTTTCAAACAAGTTGAAATGTAAACAACGTTTAGATGTAGTTAATCTTTCAATCGAGTGCACTATTGAGTTGTCTTGAGTTGAACTAGAGCGTTACGCAGTGGAGTAGCGTGCCTTGGCGGGGCCCCGTATAAAAATTTGTTTGGGGGCCCTTATGAAGGGTAACGATTTCTCACAAGAGAAAAAAAAAATGTTTGCATAAAATTAAAAGAAATATTAATTCATCATTATTATCTATCTGTCACTTTTTCCAAACTTTTTGCAAAAAATTCAAATTAAATAACTCTCCTTGCTTTTTGTTTCGGCAAAATGATTTAATTAATCATTTATATCTGATCATGACTTTAGTTTTTCTATAGTTTCTGTCTCTACGACGATAGTGACAGATCTGACAGGCGTTCATGTCCCATCGAAGTTCTTAGGTAATTGTTTATCTCTATTAGAAATTTAAAAAAAAAATTGGGAAATTTGTATTAATTTTTGCTTACGCACGTCGGGGGCCCCCGTGGCCCGGGGGCCCCGTATAATTTATACGGCAGATACGGCGGTAGCTACGCCCCTGGCGTTACGTCATAATATGCGTCTATCGTCCACCCTCTGGGGATTTTATTCGTTTCGAGTCGGTCATGGAGGACTCACTCAATAAATTAAAATCAATTAATAAATGTATAATTTTATGTGGAGATTTTAATATTAATATTTTAGATGTTACTCCTTTAAGTATTAGACTACTCAATCTGTTTAAGTCATTTAATTTAATAAACTTGTTTTTCGAACCTACTAGGATCACAGCATCGTCTTCGACTTGTCTTGATAATATATTTAGTGATTGTGATGCCAATAATAAGTTAGTGTTAAGTGACTTAACGTGTGACCACTGTGGATTATTAGCCAGCTTCCCTTTGCCATTACAAAAAAAGCCGCATAAAATAGAATGCAGGCCCTATACAGTTAGTCGTTGCAACAAATTTAAAAATAATATTGCTCATAGGATTACACCATCTATAGTAGAACACAATAATCCTAATGAAATCTATGGAGCCCTTTTTGATATTGTGCATAAAGAATACCAATCTACTTTCAAGACCAAAACTATTGACATTAATAGCACCTCTATTAGCTTCAACCAATGGGCTACTCCAGGTATTTATAAAAGTAGAGCGAGACTATACGAGTTATATGGTTTAAAAAAAATATATATTTGATACTCCTTTTCTAGAGTATGTCAGAAATTATTCAAAGTTATTTAAAAAAATCTGTGCTTTCGCTAAATCTAAATTTTTAAGCGATACCAAAAAAAAACCAGTAATAAAATAAAAACCACTTGGAAAATTATTAACAACTAGCTTTTGCCAGCGGCTTCGCCCGCGTGGAGGTCGAAAATTATCCCGCGGGAACATACTACCGGGATAAAAAGTAGCCTATGTCCTTTCCCAGGCTTTAAACTATTTGTGTACCAAATTTCATTTAAATCGGTTCAGTAGTTTTAGCAGGAAAGCGGGACAGACAGACAGACAGACCGACAGACAGACAGAGTTACTTTTGCATTTATAATATTATAGTATATAGTATATATAGTATATAGTATGGATGAAACGGGTAAATCGGTTAAACAGGAAAAACAACTAGAGATTATGATTAACAACAAAGTGGTAAATAAGGCTGCCGACGTAGCTGAGGAATTTAATGAATTTTTTGCCAACATACCTATAACTACGACTTGCTCCTTAAATTCGTCCCCGTCTAAAGCTGAAAACCTTTTGCATAGTAGTGTGCCCAGATGTAGTCGCTTATTTAGTTTTGAACATGTAACGCCTCGTGACGTGGTTAATATTTTTAAGACACTTAAGTCAAAAAACACTGGAGATTACTGGGGCATCTCCATTAAACTGATAAGTGATATAATAGACATCGTAGCCTCCTATCTAGCTGTAACTTTTAATAAATGTGTTGATTCAGGATCTTTTCCTGACCTTATGAAGAGTAGTAAAGTCATACCATTATTTAAAACAGGTAATAAAAATAACGTTGGCAATATTAGGCCCATTTCTATCTTACCTGCATTTAGTAAAATATTTGAAAAGTTAATACTCAAGCAGTTACTAAGACATTTTAATTTAAATAGCCTCCTTCATAATGAGCAATATGGCTTTACAAAAGGTCGTTCGACAACAGATGCGGGTGTTGCTCTGCTAAAACCCATTTTCAATGTATGGGAGAACTCGCAAAATGCTATCGGAGTTTTCTGTGATCTCTCCAAAGCTTTTGATTGCGTTCACCATGACACACTTTTGCGTAAACTGCGTCATTACGGTGTTCAAAACGAAGCTCTCAATGTCATAAGTTCTTATTTGCAAAATAGGCACCAATGTGTAGATATCAATGGTGTAAAATCTTCCGGGCTACTAGTTCAGTTAGGTGTACCTCAAGGCTCAATACTGGGTCCTTTCTTATTCTTAGTGTATATAAATGACTTACCATTCTATTTAAAGAATATCTGTGACATTGTACTATTTGCTGATGATACCTCACTTATCTTTAAAGTAGACAGGAATAGAAAAGATTTTGACGACGTGAATAATGCGCTCTCAATGGCCACGGATTGGTTTACTACAAATAACCTGGTTCTTAATGCTAAGAAAACGAAATGTATAAAGTTTGCCTTACCGAATGTTAGGAACCTGGGACCCAATGTCGTTTTAAATAATGAGGTGCTTGAAACTGTTAACTCTGCAGTTTTTCAGTGGGGATCAGATATATCGAGCCTAGCGGGAAGGCTCAGTTCGGCCGCCTACGCCGTAAGGAAAGTTAGACAGTACACGGACGTTGATACACCTCGATTAGTCTATTTTAGTTATTTTCATAGCATAATGTCCTACGGCATTCTGCTGTGGGGCAAAGCCGCGGACATTCAAAATATTTTTGTTCTTCAAAAACGAGCTGTTCGAGCGATTTACCAACTAGGTGCTAGAGTTTCTCTGAGAGATTTGTTTAAAGATATTGGTATTCTTACGGTGGCATCACAATTCATCTTCGCCAACATCTTATATATTAGGCAAAATATACACTTGTACACTAAAAACAGTGATTTTCATAATATTAATACTAGAAATAAGGACAAACTACGAGCCCCCTTTCACCGGCTTCATAAGGTTCATAATTCTTTTGTTGGTCTTGGTATTACCTTTTATAACAAGCTTCCCTCTGCTTTGTTAGATTTGCAGTTTAATGAGTTTAAAGCTAAAGTAAAATCCAACCTTTGTTCAAAGGCATACTATTCTATCAATGACTACTTAAACGATAAGAATAGCTGGTCGCTGTGATTAACTCAAGACAATGTTTATGTTCTTTCAATCCAGAATTAGCTTTGCTACCGACAGTTTATATGGGTAGTTCATATAATTGTTTTTTTTTTATTTCACTGATTTTGTTAATTTATTTTATTTTCTTTTAATTTCATTTATTGTGGATAATCTACTCATTAAAATTATTGTAAATGAGTTTTATTGTAACATGTAGTTAGCTAGCGACCTCGTCAGCTGTTCATAATATTCTTGTCTCACCAACCGGCAGCAAGTTCGTCATGCTCCCTTAGGTGTCACTGCTTGCGATAGCGTCGGGGGTCGGGTTACCACCTTCCCTCAAATATGGCGAGGAGGGTAATGGCTGACCTTTGCGTTATGCTCGTGAACGGGTGCTGCTTGTGGTGACTGGTCGTCTTGCTGACCATGGGTTTTGTTATTGTTACTTGTATTAACTGTTATTTTATTTTGGTCCGGAGGTCCTCAGTTTAACTATTGTAACTTCAACTTAGCTGTATGTATCAATTTGCATCGTTGAATATGTAAGCGGGCACGCCCTTTATGCCTGGAGGCTTTATTTAGGTTTTAAGTTCTGTTTACGATTTTGTTTTATTATTTATTTCAGCTTGAGTTTAGTTTTCAGTGTTTTGTTGGTGGTATATTGGCGTGTGCTAGCTGACATATGTGAATAACGTATGTTTTGTTTTATAATATTAATTAATTGTACCGTGTGGTGCCGGACATAAAGAATAACACCACCCCATTTCTTCCTGTGGGTGTCGTATAAGGCGACTAAGGGACTTACTAGAGAATGGGCAGCAGCGTTCTCTATGCATTTTACCATCATACTGCGATCGCCAACCCGCCTGCCAAGCGTGGCGATTATGGCAAAGCCCCCCAAATTGGGGGAGGCCTAAGTCCAGCAGTGGACGTCTTACGGCTGAAATGATGATGATGATGATGATGATTAATTACTTACACAGTATTGTATAGAATCAAGTTCTTCTAACTTAACAGACAGCTGTGCTGCTGGGGAGTTTGTTCCGCCACTTCTTCTTCCCAGCTAAAGCACTAGGAAGTGTCGAAGGGCGGGCGTTTTGGGGGGACTGTCTTGTGTAACTTTGACGTTCAAAAAGTGCTGACTCTCAGCCTAGTTTGAATAAATGACTTTTGATTTTTTTTGATTTTGAGAAGTCGCTAATACTTTTATTGTAATCAAAAACACAATGAGAAATGTAAAATGGCAAAATATCCCTAAGAATACCCCTAAAAATGGAACGCCCCTAAAAATCTCAATCCTCTTATTTACCCCCTAAATTTGGGAAAACCCCTAAGTTGGTAAGCCTGATTTTGTGCCGAAGTCTTACTGAATGTCAAGTATAACCATAGGTAATAAATTAATTTTATAGATACATATAACCTATTTCATTTTTAAAATCTATGATTATATTGAAAATATTTTTGTCTTTAATATTATTTGTATTAGCGACGATTGGAATTTAGTTTAGATTTATAAGAACTATTTTTTGTGGTTTTATAGGGAGTGTCAAATATGGCATTAGTAAGTTTCCCATACAAAACTTAGTGTCGTGTGCAAACTGTAGAGGTTCTATGCCTCACGACTGTACAGGCTGGTTATAATTATGACATTTTGAACAGTCATAATTAATTAAAAATAATAAGGAAAATTCTATAAAGACAGAGCTTTCTGTGATAATTCATTCCATGTACAGCAGTTAAGAAGTATTAAGAAAATAAAGAAGAGAGTCCTGAAGAAGTATTCTTTGCTCATTACACCTACGTCCTGGTCCTGGCCATCACCATCCCGCCAGCGAACCCTCTCCACAGTAGTACAGCGTCAACAATTTGTCTATAGTGTTACTGAATGTCAAATATAACCATATTATTTTTTTTATATTTATTATTATCTATATTTTTTTTATTTAATATTGTATTTCTATTCAAATGAAGTACGGTCGAATTTCGACCAATGGGCGATCACTAGTAAGTCATAAATTTGTATTAAGTGTTTGCGCGACAAATGAACGAATAACGCGATTAGATTAGTGCGAGATATCTATCATAACTAAAAAGTTAAAAATAAAAACTTAAAAAAAAAACACTACAAAGTGAAAAATAACTTAAATTTTGGAAGTCGGTGGCAAAACAACCTTAATTACAGATCCTAAGACACCGACTTCCGAAATTAAAGTTACTTTTTACGTTGTAGTATTTTTTTAGGAAGTCGGTTGTTATTTTTTTGTAAAAAGTGTTTCCATATAAAAAATTATTGACTAGCTGGGTAGTTGTTGAGTTAGCTTTGATACTACGTATTCTACTGCCGTAGGTATTCCATTTTCTGCATCGCGGTGATGTTCTAACACTTCCTTCTGTCCCTGCTGTTTATCCGGCCAGTAGTGAAATATGAATCAGCGCGAGGTAGGTACCATAATTAAAAAGTGAAAATTATAAACACTTTTGCTAAATAAAAACAAACACTTCCAAAAAAAAAAATACTGCAAAGTGAAAAACACTACAAAGTGAAAAATAATTTTAATTTCGGAAGTCGGTGTCTTAGGATCTGTATTTGAGTGTTTTGCCACCGACTTCCGAAATTAAAGTTATTTTTCACTTTGTAGTGTTTTTGCGGAAGTCTGTTTTTTAATATTAGTATGGATGTAAACCACCTTTATGTATAATATGATAACGTAGAATTTTCTTAGCTTTATATTTAATTTATTAATTTGAATGAAATCAATGAATCTTACACCCATAATCAAGAAAGAAAAACATTACATACTTTAAAAAAAAAACAACATAAATGCCAGTTGACATAGTTATGGGATATCAATAGGAACACGTAAATGTATGAGATTGTTATTTTTAAATAATCATTAGGCTCTATTACTAATATCCCGCAATTATCAGCTACTTTTAACGCTACTTAGTTAGACAGTCTCTACGATTGACGTAGAATATCCGACGTGATCGTGTAGAATATCCACGAATTGTAAAAAATATGGGCAAAAAAGGTAAGTTAAAGTGTGTGGTTTTTCATTGCCGTGATTATTGTGAGGCAATAGTCGGGGAAGTACCTACCTGCTCTCTTCATACAAGTCATTATGTTTATCTACAAGCAAAAAACAGTATTGCATGATTTTATCACGTGAAGATCTTTTGCTGAGTCATCGACTCATCACTTTTAGCAGAACAATCAACTTTAAATAAAACAGGTGCCTACTTGTGTACCTGAGTTATTTAGGGCAAAAATATTAAATTTGCTCGGCTCAGAAATAGGTAGGGAAACCTTAGATGGTTCTACTAGGCACTAGGAACAAAGCTTTCCAATAGACATAAATTTATACAGAAGATCTAGCAGAATAAGAAGAATTTGTTTACCAGAGCCAGGTAAACTACCTAGAACTCTACTAGTCTATCTCCTATCTACTATGGTTTTTGTGTTTTGTATATGAGGACTCTGGCCAAGTGCCTCAAAACGTTTGTATAAACTGTTATTATTTTTTAAACAAAAAAATACCTATTTGTGAGCCTCGTATTGATTCGTTTTTTTTGCAGTCAGAAATCAGTTTAGCAGGTCCAAGTAAATATAAGGTGTACTTAAGGCGATACCTTAGCTCGTTACATTTAAAATCTTCATTCTTATTTCATGCCGCATGCGTTATGCGATTTGCTATTTGGTAGCTGACTTAGCTCGGATTGTTCGAGGGTCGATTTTATTTATTCCTTTTCGTAGATAAGATACCTATCCCATAGAGTCGCTGAGAGGGAGAAAAACTTGATTTTGTACATTTATCCTTATATAATTATCAATTCCTTAAATTGTTTACTATAATGGTCCCTTAATAATGTATCAATGTGTAGCCACCGGTAGAATTACACATTGGGTTCTGGTACTTAATTGTAGCTACACTCTGGAACAATGTAGACAATCAAACTAATTCTTAGAAGCCGACCGAATTCTGTTATTAATTTTTCCATAAGTGGGATTTGACTCAACTGGATGTACCTAGACTGCTGCAGTGCTAACTAAAACCTGGCAAGTAGGTATGGGCCACGACATCTACCTACAGTTTATATACTTTTCAGCAGTTTGTAGAAATAAAAGCAGTGGTTGCCTTAGGGCCGGTCGTCACTATGTGATGCAGCTACGACACGTAACCTGAGTGATGAGGCCTGGCATCTTCCATACAAATATCCATGGTATACCACGCGATGCGTTCTGGCGACGGTCGCACCGTACTAACATGGGACTTCAACTAGACGAGACGAGGCAGCGTTGACGCTGGAGTGGACAGATTGCACACATCATACTACAACACTGCGGCTCCGCACCGTACGTGTGTATGACCATACAGCGAAATCGTTAAAGTACATATGTACTCCACATCTCATCGTGTGGACCGGCCCTTAGGCGTCCTAAGTTTGACTCCTAACAAAATTGAGGCAAAGTGTTTTAGCTCAGATTCAGTATTCCCAAGTGGTAAGACCTATAACTACCATAAGTATGTGTGGTGGTTGTTTCATAAGACAACACAAGTTCAAAGTCAAAGGTTGATATGGGAAAACCACGTTATTTCTAAGTAGTAACTTTACTTACCTACCTACGTCACGTTTTTTCCCTGAACTGTTTGCCGAACGTAGTGTTTACTATTACTGGTAGCTATTTGCTAACGCTACAGCATTTTGATTTTAATTAACTTCACTAATAACATAGGTTGAAAACATAGGTATTGTTCTTGTTTTATAACTGACGTAAAAATCTTGATCAACTATTAGGTACTGAGATTTTTTTTTTAAACATTATTAAAAATACTCTTCATTTCCTTAATTTCGACTAATGAAAATAAAAATAGGCCTGCATGAGATTAAAGGGCAAATAAACAACTTATCCGGCCTTCAATAACCTCATCTAAATCTTGCATAGGTTACCTACTCTTTTCGTGAAGCTCATAAATTCCAGGACATCGGTCTTTGAGTCACCTTTAGCCTTTTTATGAGGCCAATTGTAAACGACCACGTTTCAGTGCCATAGGTCATCATCACTGGTAACACGCAATGGTAAAAGACTGAGGTATATGAGACGAGAAGATATTACGAAGCTTCCCGAATACTACCCAGTCGAGTCGGCTTTGATGTCTTACTCGACGGTGGTTCCTATGTAAACATTATATTCCACTACTTCGAGTGTAAGGTCGCCGATCTTCAAACACCCACCGGCGTTACATTTGACATGATCTTTGTTTTGTCCATTTTAATTTTTTAGACTCACTCTTTCGGAATCTCTACCGTAGTCATCGAGGATTGTACTAAAGTCCTCCATAGTCTCAGCCATAACCACTGTATTATCGGCATATTGAAGGTGAGTGTTACTTGCCATTGATGTTGATGCCAACCCTTCTCCAGTCCAGAACCGTGAAGATATCGTCCAGTGCAGTGGTGAACAGTTTCGGAGAGATGACCTGCGTCTCATTGTCTTGCTCCGCGCTGCAGAAGGATGGGTTTCGAGGTCCGGTCCTGGAGTCGGACTGACATAGTAGCGTTTTTATACAAATACTTTTGCTCCTCGATGTAACGAGTCAATCTGACACTGTTGGAGACCGTACCATACGTGACGTAAACAGATTCTGTTACCGACCGCACAACATTAGGAACGTACCAATCTAAAAACGATGAAGTGATTATTTGATTGACAGTTACGTAATAACCAAATGGTAAGTTGTTAATTGGGCAATTTTTATGACGTTAATAGGAAAAGTCAATTATCTAGTTAAGACGAAACTACATCTAGAACAAAGTTCGTATTTGTTTATCAATTTAGAAGTGGCTACTAAAATGGTACCTTTGTTTCAGTTTCACAAGTTGAAAGGCTACAAAACACGTGTGAACTTATCGGTACATACCTACACGTGCCAAATCTGCCCTCTGTGTCCGTGTAAAAATACCTAGTGTTTCAAGAATAAATTGTATTTTTAGATCTAAGTGAGTGGGTATTAGGTATTACGATTATTTGTCCAAATGATTCTCGACATGGCTATTCTGGCGGCTACATCAAAATATTGTAGTTAACACTTCCGTATCAGTTACGTATCTATAAAAATACAAATACTAAGAACTTCTTTAGGCACCTTACCTAACTAATGAAGCGGCCTTGATGAAAACCCGAGAAATATTACGCTTGTAATGGTCTGTTAGAGGTGATTAGTGCTTGATGATTTTATAGACGTTTATATTAGTTACCTACATAAAATTAAATGGCGTTAGTCGTCAACACCCGCCCTGCAGTCACCCGCACTGGGCCCGCGTGGTGGATTACGGCCCTCTCACCGAGGCCTGTGTCCCAGCAGTGGGAACATTATAGGGTGATAATCAACCAACCGACCGACGGGTCAGTGATGCCTCCGAATTGCGTAACACACTATCAATCACAATTTGAACGATTTTGGACGATAATGCTAATACATTGCATCATATTTTCGAAAAATTTGTCTGCTCGACAACGTAAATAATACAATGAATGTTGTTCCGGAAAAGAACCGGAGTACCTGAAATAGTTTGCAGCTAAAGCTAAGCTTTGCAGCTATAAGCAAGCTGAAGTGGCAGTGGGCTGGCCATGTCTGTCAAAGGAGTGATGGCCGGTGGAGTAGAAGAGTTGTGGAGTGGACACCAAGTATCGGTATGCTAGATGGACGGACGACCTTAAAAATGTGGCCGAGATAAACTGCTTGCGGAAGGTGGATGATAGAATGTTGTGGTGCAGCCTGGGAGAGGCCTATGTCCAGCAGTGGCCTGCGAGAGGCTAAGTGGATTAAATTGGAGGTCAGTAAGGGAAGGGCTGGATCGGAATGAAACCTTCATTTCGATCCAGCTCGTCTCTTGCTGACCTCTTCTAGCGACGCCCTTACTGGGCTGCCGTGCCCCACACGAGGTGTGTTGGTGTACCAAATTAAAGCTAGCCTCCTTCGAAAATATTTTTTCAATTTAGTTCCTGAGATTACCGCGTTCAATCAAACAAACAAACTCTTCAGCTTTATAATATTGTTAGTATATTAGTATAGATTATTGATCAGCAGGTTAAAATGAAATTATTTTCCAGCCCAGAGCCTAGGGCAATTATGACTTACTTAAGGTTAGGTTCTCTTGACATTTGGTGCAGAAAAAAAAAACTATATGTTGACGACAAAATTCTGATCTATCACTTTCACGTTTGAGTCCAGAACCCACACAACAAATGTTAGATAAACATAGCAAATTGTGTAAGATAAAGTTTATGATTTTTAATGTAGAGCGAGTATATTGGCCGCCCTTTAGCTTGATGGTTCATTCCGTTCCGAATACTTATTCTTCTTCCTTACGAGGTGCATCGCTTCGTTTTATTTTTATATACGTAATTATTTTAAAAATCTATACCTAAGACCAGATGGATAGGCTAGAAGTACCAGCGACCTTAAAAAGTGGCTGTTTCGGACTGGATATGCAAGGCGGAGGAGAGGGGGTTGTGGGGCAGCCTAAGAAAGGCCTATGTCCCGCGGTGGACTGTGATATTATGCTAAATTGATATATTGATATAAAAATAGAACGGAAAATCACTGAACTTTCGGATTTTATTTTAAATAAAAGACAATGATAGAAACGCCTCAGGGTAACGATTAGTGTAGGTAGATATAGCCTGCGCAATCCAAATTGAAATGTGCAATTTGAACAATAGAAAAACATACCGATAGTCATTTAGTCTAAAATGAGCCTACTGATTTATGAAGACGTCCAAATAGTTCTAAAGCACTGAACTAACACTCTTTGAAATTCAATGAGGGAGACACTCTTTATACCAAACTACATAGGTATAGCCGACTAACTTTTCGTCACTGGTTTTCAGACTTTGTGCTGTGAGAATCGAACTTTTTCGTGGAACTGCAACTTATTCAACAGACACACCCTGTAACATGACAGTCCTCCGCTCCTGCTTCGCTTGATTTAACGACTTAATAATCATCAAGATTTGTTTATTATAAGTACAGTACAAGTTTAATATTGATGTAATACAGAAAAAATCCCCGGAATCAAGTCTCATTAATGGTCAAAACCGCATCAAGATCCGTTGCGAAGTTTAGAAGAACATCGCGGTCAGACAGACAGGACACGAAAACTGACTATAATCTATACTAATATTATAAAGCTGAAGAGTTTGTTTGTTTGTTTGTTTGATTGAACGCGCTAATCTCAGGAACTACTGATCCGAATTGAAAAATTCTTTTTGTCTTGGGTAGCCTATTTATCGAGAGAGGCTATAAGCTACATAACATCACGCTACAACTAATAGGAGCGGAGCAATAATGAAAAATGTTGCAAAAACGGGGAAAAATTATTCCTTTTGAGAGTTTCCGTTGCGTGCGCTGCGTAAACGGTTAAAGTAACGCAAAAAACATGTATTGTTTCTTTTAAAAAGTTCTAAAAAAAAGTCCGGGAGAGCATATGTCTATCTTTTAAGGTTGACTCACTATAACTCAAAAGGAGCGAGCAGCAACGAAAAATGGACGAAAACTAGCAGGCAAATCAATCCGACGGGAAGGGTCAGGGGAGCAAAAATTTGACGCGGACGAAGTCGCGGGCAGAAGCTAGTTTATAATATATATAAATTATAGTCAGTTTATTTACATATATGAAAAATTTCATCATCATCATTATTTCAGCCGAAAGAGGTCCACTGTTGGACATAGGTGTCCGGGGCTTTGTCATTATCCCCACGCTTTGCAGGCGGGTTGGCGATCGCAGTTTGGTGGTAAAATGCCTAGAGAACGCTGCTGCCCATTCTCTTAGTCGCCTTTCACGGAAACAATGGGATGGTGCTATTCTTCGGAACGAACGAAGATTATAATATGCAAAGTTTAACCAATAAAATAATACCATTCAAAAATAGATCCGTTTCATCAAAGAAAAACTACGTAGAAATCTAATTTACAGTACAAAAGGTTTCGTTATTTGACCGCGAAACAAATGAATTGCAACACAATCACGGTTCGATTGATAGTGCCTTACTGAATAGAACCTCTATCATAATAAATACCTAATTGACTTTGAAATAAATTGATCATTACTTCCTTATAACTGTAGGTATAGAATTTTATATCTTTAGATTATATAGGAAAACTCAATAGGAGCGAACGGATTGAAATTACAAATAGTTAACCACAAAAATCGCAATAGAGCTTTAATAACAACCTCCGAAGGAATAGACTAGACATACCTACCTAAAATAGTTATTTGTTATACAAGAGTGCAAAGTTGCTTTTTAACCGCGTGCTCAATTTTGATGACCGAGCAAGCGAAGGATTCTAAAATTGAATCACGAGTGCAGCGAGTGATTCAAAAATTAGAATCCTGAGCGTTAGCGAGGGAATCAAAAGAGCACGTGGTGAAAAATCTTTGCACTCGAGTGCAACACGTAACTTTTCATCCCACCTCAGCGAGGAAATGACTAAATATGCAAAAAAAGCATTTCAATCACAAGATACTTTTATTTCAGTTTAGGTATTAACATTTATTATTTACTACATTATGATAGGTAAGTATTACAGAATAATCTTTAAATTATTTCAAATGATACTTAGGTATAATTAAGAAAATTTGAAAGTAACGTTGCTACAATTACTTAAGTCGAGTGTAATATTTTTGTTAGGTACTGTAATGTTGGTGACGTGAAAAGTAAAATGGCGCGCGCAAAGCAAATTAAAAAAAAAAGTATATCAAGAAGGTTCCGAGTCTAAGTTTTACAAATTAGAAAAAGGTTGAATGATAAATTCGGCACCATGGAGATAGAAGTAAATAGGTTTAATGATGTTTTGAATTCACAAACTTAGTGCACACGATGTTCTAAATTCAATTTACTTTATCCTCTAGAGAATAAAAACGGCTTTTCCACTCAGATATTGAAGATTAAAAATACTCTTTCCGAGATGGTGGGATGAAAAAAAAAATTGTTTTCTTTGAAAAAAACTACAATTAATCTTACCATATTCAGGTCCTAAAAGTAAGTACCTATAACAAATACGTAGGTACTTCAACGTAATAACAGTAAGTATGTAGGCTATACCCAAGAATACTGAAGATTTTCTTTATACTTCATGCAATTTTGAATACTCAGAGGAGTTTCTTCTGAGGCTTTATATCAGCAAATGATTTGCCATGAGAGCGTTAAATTTTGATAAGTCATTACGTTTGCCCCTACACACTACCACCATAGAAACTTCTCGTTCCATTCCTATTACATGAGAGTAAAACATAATTGACGACCATTTCGTCAATATCATCGTATGTAATACAGGTAAACCTCTGTCTAGCCCTTTGGGGAAAACAAGCGTGATGTTATTGTTGTATTATGTAAACACTAGTCCGTCAGCATCATTATAGCATTCATAAATAGACGTGTTTACTGTTTATGATGACGAGTGTGTCCACAAGGGATTTCCACAACTGAAAACTAGCAGCAATACTGACAAATATAGTATCTATTCATTTCTAGCTACGACATATGATCACGTAAAGTATTAATTAAAATTAGCACATTATTTTAGCACTTCATTTGGCGATCAATCTTTTTATGACGCCTTCATTTTGTCACTACGCTAAGTGGAATCACAAACCGTAACAGGGAAATTAACTCATTGCGAGATTGTTGTCAGTCTGCCATCAGGCAGTTTGTATAACGTCGTTGTCGAATGCGCTGGTTAAAAAAGTTCGCGACGCATGCGCGGTTGCTGATAAAAAGGCGGGAAAACTTTGTTTACATGTAGATTTATTTATTATCTGTAGTGTGAAATACAAATTAGGAATTTCATAATTTGGAATATTTATTTAGAAAATGGAGTGCAGATTTTAGTGGAGTTCTGTGATATTATTATTATAATAGAGTAGTATTGTTGTTATTGCGTTCAACATAAATTAAAAAAGGTGAGTGCTTACGATTATGCAGTTCGGTTCACCTTGTCGTTGTCTCTGTTAAGACATAAATAGGAAAATTGGCGGAAGTTTTAATTTCTTGGTTTAGGTCAGAGTCAAAGTGATCATGGTTTTCAAATAATGATTATTTTTAAAATCCTGAATAAGAGGTACATATTAGATGCTTAATACTTACAAAAAATCCATTGTTTTACTGTATGTTAAGCATACTTAAAAGGTTAAGTTTTTAAAACAAGAATAACTTCATCTTCCATTGTATTCGTAATTTTTGAATGGTTTTGACAAATTAATTAATTTTAATTGTAGTTAAAGCTGGCTAAGACAAACTAAGTTCAGGCCCTCGAGTCAATGATTTTTAACTGTTGTTAACGGTGAAAATGTAAGTTTCCCTCGAACCTGCAAACTAGCAGCGATTAAGTATTTTTAAACTGGAAGAAATCATTTCATGTTTGAGATTACTTTGATTTTCTGGCAGTGAAAATAACTTAGGTAAAGTTATGTCGAGCTGTACGAATTCTACGAATCTACGTACTACGCCGCTACGAAACTACGTACTACGCTGCTACCTGAAGTACACACGAGTACGCTTAGATGTTATGGTCATGTTTAGTATGTAGCATGTCAAACAGAGTGTATAAACCGACGTACAACTAGTCCTAATGTGCCTATACTTAGTTCCCATGCTCAAATAATAACAGAATAGTACTGCGAGTGTTACAAATCTATACTAATATTATAAAGCTGTTAGTTTGTTTGTTTGTTTGATTGAACGTGCTAATCTCAGGAACTACTGGTCCGAATTGAAAAATTATTTTTGTGTTGAGTAGTCTATTTATCGAGAAAGGCTATATAATATCACGCTACAACTAAAAGGAGCGGAGCAGTAATGAAGAATGTTGCAAAAACGGGGAAATCGCACGGGTAGGCGATTCGACGCGACAGGAAGGGTCGGGGCACAAGAAATTTAACGCTAGCTAGTTAATAATGAAAATATACCAATTGATACGTGATGGGGTAAGCAGAATAATTGCCTCAAAAAAAAGAATTTTCTAAAACTTCATTTCGGGGCTTGAAGTTGGTTCAATAGAAAAATTCGATACACATGCACAGAATTTGTACTAATAATAAAGCTGCAGAGTTTGTTGGTTTGAACGTGCTACTAGTCGGATTTGAAATTTCTTTTTACATTTGATGACCTAACGAAAAGTCACGGTCAATTTATTACGCTAGGACTCGAAAACTAATTAATAGTGCAGGTAGATGCGATGCAACGGGTCGAGTTGAAGGAACAAAAACTTTTATGCGGACGATTTCGTGTGCAAGTAGCTAGCATTTGATAAAAGGATGAAATATTTCGATAACCTGAGATTGTTCAAGTATAGTCCATTATAAATACAATATCAGAACATCAAAATATCAGATCAAGATCTGATCGGATTGCGATTAATTAATATTCTTACTTTCCTTGCCTTTGCCCGTTATAGAGACTGATTGTACCTACTCAGTAAGTCGGTAGAGCTGAACGATATCAGTGTACATTTTGTGATTACTTGTGAACATGCGAATGCGTTTTAGACCTAGGCGATGCTTGTAAGTTTATTAAATTCTCTATGATCAAAACCCTAATCGCGTTTTACCTACCCACTATAATCATAATCGGCCTATATTGTTCCCACTGCTGGGACACAGGCCTCCTCTCGGTGAGAGGGAGTAGGCCATAATCCACCACGCGGGCCCAGAGCAGGTTGGTAGAAATCACATGTCTTCGAATTTTTGGTTCTAGGACATGCCGGTTTCCCCTCGACGTTTTCCTTCACCGTTTTCAGAGCCGTGGTGATGAAATTATTATATACACTAAGTAAAACACCTGCCTTTTTTTTGGGTTGGAAATCATGAAATGACGGTTCCCACTCTTGGGTGGAGCGGAAGGGCGTGTAAGACTTTTACTGGCTAAAACCCACCCGTGTTCCTTCAGTTGCCCATGTGCTAGGGTCGCGGTGTCTTTTTCGAACAAATCTCGCGACCCTGGCAGAAAAGGCCTACCTTGTAACTTATAAATCGGGGCCACTGGGCCACCACTGCTCTTAGAAGAACCCACTATCTATCAATCACAATCTGAATCACTTATTAATGATATTGCGAATCCATTGCTTCATATGATTGTAAATAACGCAATGAATGTTGTTGAACTGACACAATGGAAGCCATTCCTACTGTTAGTGTGTTACTCGATTACTCCGCTGCTCATTCCCTAATATTAAAAGAATTCAAAACACCCTAAAAAATTTAAAATAAATAATAGTTTAAAAGACTAAAAAAACACGCTTCTGCAGAAAATCAAACTATAAAGTAGAAAACATTGGAAAAAAAGCGTTGGGTACTTGATATCAATTAAAAATACCCCAAAAAGCGTTTTTTAGAGTATTTCGAATTTTGTGACGTACGTGAGCGTAGCTTTCGAAGACAATTTTTTTGGTATCTTGGTAACCCGGGCAACGATAATGGCACACATTTATGAAATTATTGTATTGTCATCAGTTCTCTATAAGCCTACGAAGTTTAAATGAAATCGACCGTTTGCAGTGGGTCAAAATCGAGTCGAAAGGAGTCAATTACAAACACAAAAATAAATATTATTGCATAAATTTATTGCACTATACATTGTACACTGTTTCGTAGAAACTTTGAAGATATTATTTAAGTTATTTTAAAATTCTGTTTCGATAAAATGTGAAACATACTCAAAACGTAAAGGTATAGAAGTGTGTTTATAAAACAAAGTAGTATATCGTTGTGATAGTGTTATCTTTGTTGCAGTTCAACAATGAGAAAGCTGAAGTTACCGAATCCGAAGAGATTAATTGTTGGTCTCTTCCCTATACTGGGCTGGTCGAGGACTTACGACGCAGCAACAGGGATAGGGGACCTAATCGCCGGTATCACGGTCGCACTTACATTGGTACCCCAGTCGATTGCGTACGCCTCACTCGCCGGACTTGAGCCTCAGGTACTGTATCTAGCTACAGTTGACAAAGTTCACGCTTGATTATCAGTGGCATCAATCGTTCTACATCAGTGGACACGTAGTGCGTCAAAGGCCTTGACCAAGGTGATGGTCGGATTTATGGAGGGAAACCTTGTTTATAGGTTTGATTAATGTCCCTAGATATGTAGTACGTATATTGTGCGAACGAGGTAGTAAATGTGCAATGAAATTCAGTTGAACTACCGGTATAAGAGGTTTAATTTGAACTGTTTTTCCTTAATTTCTTAGGGAAAATGAGTTGATGTTAAGGTTTTCCGTAAGATATTGCCTGTGGCCTCAATTAGTAATGACCGTTACGGAAGATAGCGATCCGGCCTTGTCCAATGTCACGGTTTTGTAAGAAAACATCGCGAAAATATGTTCATATGTTCTGTTCTATGATTGCAATGAACATGTGATTTTATTAAGGCTGAATCACAAAGTATCATCGGCGTAACATAATTACGTTAGTAGTCCACACAATCGTGTGGACTATTGTTTTTTCCAACAAATACTAGCAGTGCATGCACTCTTAACAGAGTTATAACTCAGACCTCTTTCAGCATACCCTTACCCTTCTCACATAGCCACCAGGCTTCACAGACCACTCATCGGCGGGCTGAGCAATACCATGACGTTTGCGTAGCTGATGTTATTAATATAATTTATGTATCATTAATGTGACATTCAGCATAAAAAAATCTATTATAACTTTATGAATCAAGTTATAACATTTTTTTTTTAATTTTGATAAATCAGGTGGATAAATTTAACATTTTCAACTTATTATTGCTATGAAAAGTAACGTTTGTCAAATAATATGAATACTCAATGAACAAACTAAAATGGGTGGAATCTAACCTGAATGTCCAATTAAAGTTAGTTTATCGTTGCGATTAAAAAAACAGGTTTGATATTCCTTTCTTAGAGTATGTCAAAAGTATTCAAAAGTATTTAAAAAGATCAGTGCTTAAGCTAAATCTAAATTTTTAAGCGATCAAATTAAACATTCAAAGAATAAAGTAAAAACGACTTGGAGAATCATTAATAATGAAACGGGTAAATCAGTTAAACAAGAAAAACAACTTGAAATTATGGTCGACAACAAGTTAGTTACTAAGACAGCTGACGTAGCATAGGCATTTTTGCCAACATACCTGTAACTACGACTCGCTCTTTAAATTCGTCCCGGTCTAAGGCTGTGCCTCAAAGTAGTCGCCTATTCATTTCGAACATGTAATGCCTCGTGATGTAGTTAATGTTTTTAACACACTTAAGTCTAAAAACACTGGTGATTTCTAGGGCATTTCCATCAATAATAGTAATATAATAGATAATCGTAGCCCCCTATCTAGCTGTTGCTTTTAATAAATGTGTTGATATCTGAACTTTTCCTGACCTCATGAAGAGTAGTAAAGTCACACCATTATTTAAATCCTACTATATCCTACTAATGAAATTAAATGAAATGAATTGCACCGATCTCAGCGTGGTTTGACCAGACTCAATTAATCGAATGAATCCCGAGATTTGCACTAGCCCCTGAAGCATCATGATTCATGGTGCTACATAGGCCATGGGCATATCAAGAAGTAGACCGGGGGGCGCTGTCATGGTAGGGAAGACGTGCCCATAAGATAGGAAAGGATTACGAGCCTACCGACTATGCAGCCTTAAGTAAGCATTGGACTAGTGGAGAGAAGGGTGATATTTATCTATAGGAGGGATCTTTTCACGTCGTCGCCGGCATGTTGATCCAGGTCGAGCTTCACCGATGCATCTTTTAAATCCTACTATATCCTACTAATATTATAAATGCGAAAGTTTGTATGTATGGATGTGTGGATGTTTGTTACTCTTTCACGCCAATAACTACTGAACGAATTTGGATGAAATTTGGCACACAGGTAGTTTATAACCTGGAGTAAAACATAGTTTACTTTTTATCACGATAGTATATTCCCGCGGGATAATTTCCGCCCTCCACGCGGGTGAAGACGCTGGCAAAAGCTAGTCAGCTAATAAAAATGACTGAATGAATTTCAAATTTTAGGCCTATTTCTGTCTTATCTGCATTTAGCAAATATTTGGAAAATTAATACTCAAGCAGTTGCTAAGACATTTTAATTTAAATAGCCTCCTTCATAATAAGCAATATGGCTTTACAAAAGGTCGTTCAACTATAGATGCGGGAGTTGCTCTTGAAACATATTTTTAACGCATGGGAGAATTCGCAAAATGCTATCGGAGTTTTCTGTGATCTCTTCAAAGCCTTTGATTGCGTGCACCATGACACTCTTTTGCGTAAACTACTTCATTACGGTGTCCATAACGAAGCTTTGAACGTAATAAATTCTTATTTACTTAATAGGGTTCAATGTGTAGAAATTAGCGGTGTAAAATCTGCCAGGCTACCGGTTCAGTTAGGTTCGCCTCAAGGCTCTGTACTGGGCCCATTCTTGTTCTTAGTTTATATCAATGACTCACCATTCTTTTTAAAGGATATTTGTGACGTTGTACTGTTTGCAGATGATACTTCTCTTATTTTTAAAGTAGATAGGAATAGACAAGATTTTGACGATGTAAACAGTGCACTCTCAATGGTAACAGGTTGGTTTACGGCAAATAACCTAGTTCTCAATGCCAAGAAAACGAAATGTGTAAAGTTCGCCTTACCGAATGTAAGAAATCTAGGTCCCGACATCGTAGAATCGGCAGTTTTTCTGGGCATAACGGTAGATGGCAAACTTCAGTGGGGCCCACATATTTCAAGCCTAGCGGGCGGCTCAGTTCAGCCGCCTACGCTGCGCGCCATCAGAAAAGTAAGAAAATATAGTGACGTTGATACAGCTTGGTTAGTCTATTTTAGTTATTTCCACAGCGTTATGTATCACGATATTCTACTGTGAGGCAAAGCCGCTGATATTCAAAATATTTTTGTCCTTCAGAAACGAACTGTTCGAGCAATTTACCAGCTAGGTCCCAGAGTTTCCCTAAGGAACTTTTTTAAAGATATTGGTATTCTTACGGTGGCATCACAATTTATTTTCGCCAACATCGTATATATTAGACAAAATATACACTTATACGCTAAAAACAGTGATATTCACACTGTTAACACTAGAAATAAGGACAAACCACGTGTTCCATTTCACCGGCTTCATAAGGTGCATAACTCATTTGTTGGGCTTGGAATAACATTTTACAACAAGCTACCACCTTCTTTACTAGAATTACCTTTTAATGCGTTTAAAGCTCAAGTAAAATCCAACATTTGTTTAAAGGCGTATTATTCCTTCAACGATTATTTAAATGACAAGAAGAGTTGGTCGCTGTGATTAACCCAAGACAACGTTTATGTTCTTTCTCCAGTATTAGCGTACCTAGTGATAGGTTTAATATAATTGTTTACATAATTATTTTTTTGACTGTTTGTGTCATTTTTTTTATTCATTACATGATCTATGCTTTGACATATTATAATTAGTAGTATTGCATAATGTGATTACCTAGCAACCTCGACAAGTGATCATTCAATTCTCTGAGCAATCGGCAGCAAGTTCGTCTTGCTCGCTTAGATATCAATGCTTGCGGTAGCGTCAGGGGTCGGGTTACCCTCTTCCCTCATATCACTCTGCACGCCCGGGTCGTCTCTTCCTGCGGCAGCTAGGGACGTGAGGGCGCAGAGACTACCACTCCATCACGCGCCCCGCCTCCTCCTTCGCGAGCATTACTGCTTTGCAGATGGAGGTGACGGCTTCCCATGCCCTCTCGCTCCGTACCATGGCCCGCACCAGGGCCGAATGCGAATTTGAATAAATGACTTTTGTTTTTGATTTATTGACATGACTTTGAAACTATTATCAAAAGCAAACAAATCATATAACAATTGGTCATGATAATTAATAAGTTGTAGCATCGTTACAATTTACTTATCATCGTATTAAGTAGATAACATCGATTTGATTTGACCGCATTTTGACCGTGAAAATGTTTCTGAGTTCATGCGTCATTATCTACTAGTCAACGTAAAACTCTTACAATAACCTTTTCAAACATTACAAAAGAAAGCATTCACTGCGCTAACGCATAAACGCGGCCCTTCATTCATTGATAACATCCGCTGTTTTATAATGCAGCAATTGGCCAACTTATCGTCATTTCGGTAAAAGAATATACAAAGGCACACAATAGAGGCTACTTCAATAAACTGTTTTACAAAGGTAACGATAAAGTTTTCAAACAGTGACGGGTTTACAGCGTAGTTCACTTTCTGTAAATATTGCCTTTTAAATATTGCATAGTTCATTGAGAAATTCAATACCGCTCCATGAGTATCACTCCAAATGGACAACTATTTCTTAAATATTCGATAAGTCTGGGTTTAATTATGACCTCTTTAACACACTGTCTTCACCTAGACCTTATCATTAAATTGACTTCTGTCCAATACGTTTGTAGACGTCTTCGGCCTTGGTAGCTCCCTCTCAAGGCCTCGTAGCTCCAGCCATCGATTGCGGTTCACTATCGATGCATTTATGTATGTGGGTGGGCAGAATAGTAAGGGTAGCACTGGTAACAGACCGGGATCACCACTCAATGTGCTAATAGCCAGAATATACTTACACATTTCTTTTTGAACGAGATTTTCGTTTTAACTCTTTTTTTTAATTCGTTTTAAATGCGAATCTCAAACTAAGATATTTTAAAGTCTGCTATGAATACTATCTATTTTTTTTAAAAGTAAATCTACTGTATCTATACAAATATTATAAAGCTGAAGAGTTTGTTTGTTTGAACGCGCTAATCTCAAGAACCACTGGTCGGAATCGAAAAATTATTTTTGTGTTGAGTAGCCCATTTATTGAGGAAGGCTATATAACATCACGCTACAGTCAAAAGAAGCGGAGCAGCAAACGAAAAATGGACGAAAACTGGCAGGCAATTCGATGCGACGGGAAGGAGAGCGAATATTTGACGCGGACGAAGTCGCGAACAGAAGCTAGTAATTAATATGATAAAACAGCAAACATTGGAGCATCTCTTTCTTACCTTGAAAACCACATCAATGTGCGTTTGATATTTTGGATTTCGACGATTGTTTATTAAACTCCAAAAAAAATTAAAAGAATTTGGAGGAATCATCCAGAGGGTTAATTGAGTAACACAACACTTAGTTAAACAACATTAATTGCGTAATTTACATTGTTGAGCAGAAAATTTTATCGAACATTTGAAGCAATGAATTAGCAATATCCTTCTATTGATAGTGTGTTACGTAATATGGTGCTGTTGTTAGCTGGAAGTCGTGCATAATAATAATGACTCCGAAGTATTTTACCAAAAAAAGTCGAAATTTAAGCAGCTTTGACATTTTAAGGTCATAGTTTGAATTTGTTAAGCAGGTGCTGTCAACGTGAATCTTAATCTTAAAATTATACATGCAAGGGGCGCGGGCTGCGAGTGGATAATAATATTTAAATTCCAAACTATGGTTTCAATGAGAGCGAATTTATGTCTAGGTTTAAGAGCGGCCATCCCGTTCCCGTCATAATTCTCATACTAGAGCTCGTATGTGATAATGACTTTATTATGAAGATTCCTCAAGATATTTTAAACAGATAGGTATTTTGTGGTTTATGTCTAGGTTTGTATGTAATAAAATCTTTAAAAACAAAATAGTAACAAAAGACGTGAACATCCACTTTCTTGCATAAATTTTATTTTAAATTTGCTCGTTCATTATGCACTTATGAACTGAAAAAAGTAAAGAAAATATCCATATAAGAACCTGGCATATAATGAAGATTTCATATGATAAATATTTTTCCAAAAACTTGTAAAGCTTTTACAAATATATCACACGTATTACTTGAATGAGTTTTGTGAAATCTCTGCACGCCAATTTTCGTTAGATGTTATCGCTTTCTCATTCGCTTGCAATTGCGTTGGATGAAACAACAAGGTTTTCAATCATGCTCGCGTTGACGATAGAAGGATCGGGAAGGGTGCTCTTAAGTCATGTTTCTATCAGAACGAGATGACCTGGAACAGTTTTAACTGTCAATTATTTTGTGTCTTTTATATGCATTGTTATAATTTTTACGTAGACAACGTAATACGTGTATGTGTAATCGCAGCCCGTGTAAGTTTTGTAATTACGCCTGTAGGAAACGGATACTTCGGTCTACCTACTCAATTCCCTGAAGTAATCTTCTGTACGTTTCAGAGATTAATTACCACTCGACGCGAAATAAGTAGGTATCTCGTTATTTATGATTCACAGAAACGTGTATATTATTGTACTTAGATATTTATAAAGGGTTTAGTAAAATAATTAGGTACAATGTCGGAGAAAATCTTTCAGAAACATTTGGATCGTTAAATTGAAAGTTTATTCCTTCAGATTAACGATAGTAATATTTCATTAATTATTACCTTACCTTGAGTATTTGCCGTTTTTATCACGAATAAGTTCGTTAGTGATAGACTACCTACTGTTACTTACACGTGTGGGCAATCTGTCTCTTTGTGAAACAAAATATATTTGACGTTAACACAGGTTTTTCATAAGTCATCTTGATTGGCGTGTGCTCATCGATCTCGATCTGAGATGGAATTTGTGTCGCTTATTTTTATTTACTTTGAAGAACACAGTAGCTACTGCCAGCCACCTATTAATGTATGTAACATTATTTATTTTTTTAATTCACCATTGAGTTTTGTTTTCTTGAGTGTAGGACGGCGTTACTATGGGAACCTGCTATGCAGCTATTCCGAATGAGGTAAACCATAATCAGCCTACAATATGCCCACTGCTGGGACACAGGCATCTCAGTGAGAGGGAGTGGACCACAATCTACCAGGCGGGTAATTACGGGATGATATTGGTCGGTTTCGACGATACCTATTTGACGATACCGTAACCTTAGATGACATGACTCTAGTATCGAATCACAATCGAACTGACATTTTTAAATATTTGGTCAAACATGACTTGCTTGCTCAATAAAATGCACAATGCTGTGGATATTCTTGGTAAAGCAACAATCACTATACGAGCATTTGATTAAGGTACGTACAGAATAATAGACTAATCCGTATGAACGATTGATGCCATTTGTATAAAACTATCTTATCAGTGTACTTAATGTCGGCGATATATATTTGAATATGTACAAATCATGATTTTGTGATTATGCTCAGGATTTAGATAACCATTCACAACTTTGTGATCGATTATTCGATTTGATTCGATTTTTTTTAATGTGATGTTCAGAGTTCTATCAGATTGCTCGTCTGTATTTATTAGTTTTTTTAACTATAATACCGCAAGCTAGTCTAGTCCTTAGCATCACTTTTATCACCTGTCAACTGTTTTACATCGAATGGTCCTCTAAAACGAACTATATTTGTAAAATTGATTAAATTAAAATGAATTGTGGTTAAACTAACCACTTCTAGATTTAATTAGAGCAACAATTGTTATGTTAGCAGAAACCCTTTTCAGAGATTAATGATAGGTAATAAATTTATAAGTATACAATGTAAAACTCAATTAACGGAAGACCTCATACACTCCAATATTGTAGTATTGAGTTCAAATCATTGTATGTAAAATGACCAGAACTATTTTTTAAAGATAACTGTTATTATTAAGAAAATCATATTGACCATACCATTACTTTATACATTTAAAATTAAGTGCAGTTATTGCCTTAGAATAAGATTTAATTTTCTTTGGCTCAATCGGTGATCATTATCAACATTCAATGTTTGATTTCAGAACAACTACATATCTAAATTCCTCATTGTTTTTTTCCTTAATTATATATTCGTTTGTGTTTTATTCATGTTTCAGTATGGCCTGTACTCGTCTTTCATGGGCCCATTCATGTACGCCATTCTGGGTACCACCCCACAGATAAATCTCGGGCCGTCGGCGTTATTATCTCTCCTAACATTTACGTACACAAATGGTACCAACCCTGACTTCGCTATACTTCTGTGTTTCATCTCTGGTCTCGTTCAACTTGTGGCCGGTATCGCACAACTTGGTAAGAGCTCTTGTGTACTTTATTAACCTCTTTGTAACTCAATATTTGCAACTTTATAAAGACAGTTACTTAAATGCAATATGTGTCAATAGAGTTGAATGTCTGTTACAAAGAAAATATTTTTTCTTTATGTAGTACGAGTTAAGCCGAGTTATTTTCAAAACAAATAGCGTAGTCATAACCACACTACTCTTCCTTGAGTTTGTATATACATATGTATGAATATATTATGGTAAATATATATGTGTGAATATTATTAGTAACCTATTTATGTATGTACCTGACCTATTTTACAATATGTTTAATTATAATTCTTAATAATTACATATTATACATGTTTTATATTTATTTTCATATTTAAATCATAGTTCTTCTCAACCAATGCATCTGCCATTTAATTTCTTGATCAGCCTTGGTTCACTGGTAGAGAATGCCTAAGGCTTTAAATCTGCTTTCGTAACTTATTATGTGTGTAAAATTAAAATAAATAATTTTAATTCATAAACGTGAAAGAATACGATTTTTGCAGTTAAATTACGTTGATATGTTTTATTATTATGTCTCTAAAGGCGTTTATTGTCCCCAAAAGTAATATATAAAGCTACATGGATGAGTGCAAGTATTCAGACATTTTTCATACTTTCTAATATTTCTTTTGATTTAGGTTTCCTGGTGGAATTCATATCACTGCCAGTAGTATCAGGGTTCACGTCAGCTGCAGCGGTAACGATAGCGTCATCACAAGTCAAAGGGTTACTCGGTCTGCGGTACAATGCAGATACGTTTGTGTCGACCTGGGCGAACTTCTTCGAGCATATAAAGAAGACGCGACTGGCAGATAGCATGCTTAGCCTGGGGTGTTGTGTCGTGCTCACAGGAATGAAGGTAGATACTTACTGTTTATTTAAAACCACTCAATACAATAGCGTACTTTTATTGGCTGTTGATAATTTAGTTAACCAATCACAGCTACATTTGACAATTTGTTAGCAATTTTTTTCGTTGATTTTTGTTCTAGAAACCGAGTGTTAGTCTGTTCAGGTCATAGAATCACTTAACAAGTTTTTCCATAGTATAAAATTTGCCCAAAATAAATTACATATTGAGAGAGACTGAAATTATAAGACTAAAATCCAATTTCAAGTGGAACATAAACAAACTATTCAACACAACACGACATTACAAATAAAATTACAATAAATTGCTGAAACAATCCTTTCAACCGCCAACTTTTATAAACGTTAACCTTTTTTAGGCAGAAAAAAAATATTTTATTACTTGTAACAGTTGTAACACGAAAGCTAACATTTGTAGACGGCCGCCTAACTAAATGTATCCTCTTGTGTTACCCGACAATGTGTTTACAAGGCTGTGTCATGTCAGTTAGAAAAAGTTTGCTGTGTTTTAGATCTATTGATTGAATACAGATCTTTTTATGGATGTTTCTTTTCATTTCTTCGTATGCTTTACAAAGATTAGGATCTGAAGTTTCTTCGGCTTGTATTGAATGCAATTCATTGGTTTGCATCGCTTCTTCTCTTTTCTTTTCTTAGAGTTTATTGGTCCTGCTGGGGTCGCGTGATTGTTCGAAAGAGATACCGTGACCCTGGCACATGGGCAACTGATGGAACACGGGTGGGTTTTAGTCAGAAAAAGTGTGACACGCCCTCCCGATCCGCCCAGAGCTGGAGAAGTCATTTGATGAATTACCATCCAAAAAAAAAGAGTTTATTGGTTAAAATATTAAAGTTGACGCTTAACTGATTAATCGTGTACTAGATAAACTCCGCCCGGCCCCGAAGGAAATACATACTAGCACCCTGGGCGCAGACGTTACCACCAACTGGCAAACGAAGATGCTCTTTTGATCGCACTTATAAATTAATAAGTCGATAGTCTAATCTAGCTAAAGCCTTTATCAAAGCTAATTTAGAGCTTTCTCAAAAATCAGAATGTTTAAAAAGCAATCATTCTCAAGCTCCTAATCCTTAACACTGATAAAGTCTATAAATCAGGCATTATAAGCTCCCAACTATGTTCTAAATGCCTTCTAATTACCGTTTACATAGTTTGGAACATAAATTATGAGACATTACGTGAGCACACTCACTTACGACAAGTTGGACTGTTTATTTGTTAATTTCGTCGATAATTCAATACGACACGTCCCGTCGCGGTGAGCGAGGAGCGACCGACGACGGAGCCGCAACTTGGCAAACTCCGTTACAAAGTAAATACTAAGTCTGATTGTCGTCTCGGCACATACACGGTTTACTAGCAACAGAATTGGGAATACCTACTTCAGTGCGAAAGCCGTATCATCGAATTTTGTTTCTTCGAAAACCTTTCAACGACATCTCTATACTGCGACGCCTTGTTAAACCGACGTCTTGTTGCTGCGATATTTCGTTACATCGAAAAACCGTACTTCGAACGATTTTTCTGCGTAAATACCATACTGCGAAGCCTTGTTCAATCGATGTCTCGTTACTGCGATGTTACTTAGGAAAACTTACTTCGGACGAACTTAGGGCGATAACCACGTACATCGATTTTTTCCAAAACAATATCTACATTTTTAACTTTTGTTTAAAAGCAGAGAGCTTTTTTTTGACATTAATAAATAAATAACAAGGAAAATTTTGCTTATGTTAATGTATTTACCTAAAGTTTAATCATTTATAACTGCAAATAAATTCAGACGAACCTTTTTTATTTGTATGGGAAGTCATCAAATGACTTCTCCCGCTCTGGGTGGAGGGAAAGAGCGTGTCAGACTTTTACTGACAAAAACCTACCCGTGTTCCTTCAGTTGTCCATATTCCAGGGTCACGGTAACTCTTTCGAACGAATCTCGCGACCCTGGCAGGCATCGGTCCGAGCAGACCCCTTCAGTATTGCTGACATCTCTTTGAGGCGCGCGTGGAACACTACGCGCCGTCGACCCGAGCCTGGTCTTTACCGGGCGGCGAGCTACCCATTGCTCGCCGCCCGCAAGCGCGTGCCTACCGTGGCCGGGAGTCCGCTGTCGACTCCCGACGCAGGGGGGTTTCCTCCTGCGGCGGCTAGGGACATGAGGGCGCAGAGACTGCCACTCCCTCATGCACCCCGCCTCCTCCTTCGCGAGCATTACTGCTTCGCAGAAGGAGGTGACGGCTTCCCATGCCCTCTCGCTCCGTACCATGACTCGCACCAGGGCCGGACGCGAGAGGTCGTCGCCGCCGATCGCCTCCACGAGGACACGGTAGCGCTCCGCCCAGGCAGGGCACACCTCTACCGTGTCCCTCCACCGTGTCCTCCGGACGATCCTCGCAATGAAAACACCCGGGCGTTTCCTCCCGCTTTATCCTGAACAGGAACCCATCAAAGCACCCATGCCCGGTGAGGACCTGCATCAGGCGGAAGGTGAGGCCGCCGTGGTGCCTCTCTATCCACTCCTCAAAGAGGGGACTTACCGCCGCAATTGCGGCGTGCCCAATTCAGACAAACTTTGCAATAATCTACAATCTTTACTTAAACACTGATATTCATGACAGATGGAGTTCTTTGCTTTTAAAGAAATGTAGGTATTGTTTTGTAAAAAATCGATGTAAGTGGCCCTAAGTCCGTCCGAAGTAAGTTTTCCTAAGTAACATCGCAGTAACGAGACATCGATTGAACAAGGCTTCGCAGTATGGTATTTACGCAGTAAAATCGTTCGAAGTACGGTTTTTCGATGTAACGAAATATCGCAGCAACAAGACGTCGGTTTAACAAGGCGTCGCAGTATAGAGATGTCGTTGAAAGGTTTTCGAAGAAACAAAATTCGATGATACGGCTTTCGCACTGAAGTAGGTATTCCACAGAATTGGGATACCAACCCTTGTTGCCGGTTATTTGATCTGTTGGATATTGCTACGGAATATTAATCGTGAGAATATTATCTTAAACTCCAGTGAATATCGAAGTGAACTAATTGCATGGGAAAATTTACATAATATACTTATAACACTATAAAGCAAAGACAGTATGTATTAAGTAATATTTATTAACTTTAGGTAGTCTGTGAAGCTGTTATTAACACAGTAGCAATAATAGCATTTATTTGAAAACTATTGTGTGGGTATTTTTTACTCCTTTATGTCGATACAAAGATCTTGAAACAATAATATCTATGACAACAGAAGAAACAGCTGCCGGCTATTTGCATAAGAATTAACAAATACTTCAAACAAGACGTGTTCGACATAGTCACAATGAACAAAACTGCACGTGAATGTGTTGATGATGACTTTAGTCTAGTTCTGTACCAGTCAACTGTTCTCAGATAGACTAGACTACTATTGTTTCTACAGTTAAACCAGAAAAGGTATGCGCTTCGGTAATATGGGTTTTTCCGAATAAGCACTAATGTTGCACCTCACTACCGTGGGGAGGAAAAAATTGTAAGTTTTATAGTAGTGCACCTACCAGCAATGCTAGATGCACCACTATAAAAAGAAAGACGAAGAGAAAACTTCAGTTAAACCTGCAAACGTTCGATTGAAATTTTATCTCTGTCGGATTACTTACTCCGATCACACTTCATTTAAAAGTTTTTTTTGTCCTTTCTAACTATTATAATACGAAATATATTATATCTTATGTCTTTAAACGAGCAATTCTTGTATATATATATATATAATCTGAATCTCGGAAACGGCTCCAACGATTTTCATGAAACTTAGTATAGAGGGGGTTTTGGGGGTGATAAATCGATCTAGCTAGGATTCATTTTTATAAAACGTCGTTTTATTCGTGTTTTCAATGACCAACTTTATCGATAATCAACTTGAACATAAACTTATTATTTTAAACACAATTTACCAAAAAATACCGAGCAAAGCTCGGTCATCCAGATATTATAACTAATAATAATACGGTAAGTACTCTGTTGATTGAAACGCGCGTTAGTATTTCCGAATATAGACTATGATTGCCGAAGCTCATACTCTTCCTGGGAGACCTGTACATGACTAGATTAGTCTATCAACTATGGACAATAGACTTTATAATGAAAGTAACAAGTTAGATAGATGGGCAAACAATTCAGAAACACCGTGCTCTTTAAGAGCAGTGGTAGCCCATTGGTAACGGCTGCGATTTCCAGTTTGTATGTGCCGTGGGCTTGCATTAATTCTTTCATCACCATTGCTCTCAGAAACGGTTAAGGAATACATCATGCAGAAACCAGCATGTCCTAGAACCAAAAACCCGAAGGCATATGACATCCGCCAACTCGCATGGGGCCCGCGTGGTATACTATGGTCTGCTCCCTCTCAAGGAGAGGAGGCCTGTGTCGCAGTCCCAGCAGTGGGAACTGTTTAAGGCTGCTGATGCTATGTTTGTTTTATTTTCTTATTTATCTCTCGTAGTACTGTATTTGAATAATATCGATAGTGAGATCGCTTTCCCTATAACTTGTCAAGGCCAGACGATATTGCGATATATATTTATACAACGAGATAAAGTGACAATAGTACGGTTATCTAATTGAATGCTGGAAGGACTGTGCAAATTAGAATGGGCAGCTAGAAATTGTATGGCTTTGGTTGGTGTGATGTAAGAAATATTACTATACTAAATAGAATCTGTTATAGGTATCTAGGTATCTATAGGTATCTATTCAAAAAGTATCTCTTTTTTCTCTTTATTTTGCTTTATTTGATCTCACGCTGATGGAAATGCATATTTTAAGTGTTTTATTTCAATTGATTTTGATTACATTTTGCTTATAATTTACTGTTATGTAATAATCACTATGTAGTCTGAACATGTTGCAATTTCGACTACCACAGTTGGTTGCAATTTCGACCACCAAAGGCAAATGCTTGTTCTTGTACAATCTGATTATTATTAAATACTAAATTTGATATTCTAAGATAATATAAATGATATTTCCAGCATGTTGCTTCTTGAAGTGGGTTCAGTTTGATGGGTCACTTCAGCGCAAAGAAAAGAAATATCTGAGCTCTATATCTCGCTTTTTTCCAAATATTTGAGCTTTTAAAAGTTCTGCTATAAATATATAAGAAGGATCCCGCTCATCATTTCGACGCTAAGCTTTTTTATCTATACGAAATAGAAAAAGAAAAGTGTTTTTTTTGCTAGCTGCTATAATTCTGAGAGAATCGTCTGAAAGTCATCTTGGGAGGATAGCCTGGCAGATTCATTCGTCCAAATAAAACCGATAAACTTTTATCATAGTTAACCACGAAGCAGACAGACTTATTTTATTATTTTGGGGGAAAAAGGAAGTTCTCCGGAAGATGGACGGACGGCTGATTAAATCCCTGCTAACTTTGCACTAACTCACCTAAGTCGACTTATTAACAACGAGGGAACTATTAAATCCATTATACGACTTCACAAGTTGTATCATAAATTCACTGTTTCGCATTTAAAGGAGTTCATAAATAAATCAATTATTCGTAGCTATAGTTCGAATTTAAATCAAATCAAATCGAAGTTAAATGCAAACATGATTTATTCAAGCTTGGTTGTAACTTACGTACACAGCCGAAATCTTCTATCGACTGAGATTAATACATAATTTACTTTAAACATACTCCGACCGATGTACCTAAAGTTTACTTTGGAACTAATTTTCACAGCTGCCAGAGATTACTCTGTAGTAGGTAATCTTGTAACACAGTTTGCGATATAAAATAGAGCTTCAATATTAATCCTCTCCTTGAGGTAATCGATATGTTACTTAAATTATATGCCTACATCACGCGATCAGATTGAATTTGGGAATAATATTATGTTATGTTACCTACATACATAGAAATTATATTAAATAATTAATTATTAATACATCCAAATTATATTAACAATCAGGCAAGACCCTGTAAAGCCAAGGTCGTTGCAAACTTATGTTTATCCAATTACCTGTAACTATTATGAATTGAATATTTAAACTCGACTCTGTACAATTTCCAACATTCATCTTAACATTCTTAATCAATTCAAAAACATCTTTACGACTGTAATAATTATGGAAATATATTCCGTTTCTTAAAACTTGTAAGTGCAGAAGAAACCTGAAGTTGGAGCGATTTTAAATATGAAATGAATTTCTCTAAGGAATGGCGAGGTTATTGAATAATAATTTTGTTTTAATATTAGGGACAATATAGAAAGATTAAAGCTTATAGCGTCAGATGTTTGGAATCTTTTTGCTCTACAGGTCAAAGTTTTCAAACTTAATGTCCCGTTGAGGTTGAGATTTCATTGTATCCAAAATGAAATTGATAACTTCAAAGTACTTTCCCGAGTTTCGAAAGGATCGTGTTTCTGTAGACTTCAGAGGTCACGCAAACGCCTATTAAATGTAGTCTCGAATGATGAATGAACTATGATACTGTGATGTAGGTATTGTTGTCAGGAAGAGATGTGTGGTATTTATAAAAGTAAAATATAAGATTCTTTCTGATTTCAGGCTTTAAAAGACGTCAAAATAAAAGATAAGGCAGAGGACGAGAAGGGTTGCCGTAAAGCGAAAATAATGAAGAAAGTGTTGTGGCTCTCCGGCGTGGCTCGAAATGCTGTGGTCGTATGTCTAGCGTCGGTAATAGCGTTCTTCTTGCATGAAGATGAAAGCGAACCTTTCCTTCTAACTGGTAAGATTCTGTTTTCTAAACTAGACTAGGAATTATGACATGGAGAACTCAAAGAACGTACAATACAACATACAAAGGACTGTTCAAAATCACGACACAAAAAGTGAAGACATAACGAATTTCGTCGTGTTAGTGGAACACTAATTTCTCGAGAATCTTCACTCTGCTATAAAGTTTTTTTTTTTGCTGACTAGACCTTCCAATATTGCACAGAGATTTTAAGAACTGCTAAGAAGATTTGAGGGTAAAGTTTGGGCATGTTTGGGTATGTTCTATGCATAATCATCATTATCATTTTTGCTTAAAGATATCCACTACTGGATATCTTTCCTCCCCGAATTTGGGGGGATTTACCATAATCTCCACGCTTGGCAGGCGGGTTGATGATCCCAGTATGGTCGTAAAATGCATAGAGAACGCTGCTGCCCTTCTCTAGTAAGTCCTTTAGTCACTTTTTATGACACCCACGGGAAGAAATGGGATGGTGCTAATACTTACGTCCGGCATCACACAGAAGTTTTCAATGCATAAGTACTTTATAACTGTACACTCGGATGGTTCTATACTGTTTTAAATAAATATAAATTCAGTAGTTTTTTCTCTTTGCTTTGATGTAAAGTTGCTGCATTCGTACGGCCACTGCCTTCGCGACCTTGGCCTTTCAACAGCAGAATAAACTCGGTGATTGTCGTCAGGCCTAGTTTTGCAATTAATTGACATCCAGATAGAGGGCATTATTATGTTTTTATTTATTTGTGTACGATCACCAAAAAAGGTAAGTAATCAGGGTCATCCGATGTAGTTGAAGTTTAGTAAGAAACCGATGGAGTTTCCGAATAAGATTAAATTTGATTGTCTAATAGAAAGCAAACAGATTATTGGAGTTTACTCCTTAAAAATCGATTTTCATGTACGAGTATAAGCCCGGGGTATTAAAATTTATGGGGAGTAAAATCAAACTTTTTCTGTAACGTTTTGTTACGTTATGCGTTACGTTACGTTATAATTTGTGTGATGTGTACTAATCTATATATTTTATAATCGTTCGTAAGGAGTAAACTCCAGTTGTGTGTCGGAGCTGAAACACATTTTTTTTTAAACAAATTATATTTTAGTCTAAAGCATCCGTCGGTTTCTTACTAAACTTTAAAAATTTCCGACGGCCCTGGTTACTTGTCGGTTTTGGTGTCTGTACCTGAGATATAGCAGGCGCCCTTGAAGTGTAGAAATATTGCTGGGATAGGGAGGTAAGTAGTTGTAATATGAAAGGTTTGAATTATTTTTTCATCTTTTTTTTACTTTGTCAGCCAGCGCCTAAGTGTTATTACGGAAACGTTAAATGTACTAATGGATTTTCTCGGAAGAGCTATAAACGGGTATGACGTCATAGAGTTATACATTTTTTTTTATTTTTTTTTATTTAACCATTTATGCACACATATAAATAGACAAATAGAAAGGAACAGAAAAATATGTACAAAGGTAATGCTTATTTCTATTGAAATCTCTTCCAGCATACCTGCAATAGGAGAGAATATACAAAGAGATGTAGACAACGTGTGTAATAGTAGAAGAAAAATAATACTATAATTTAAATATAAATATACAAAATAAAAATATACATACATACAATCATACATAAATACATAAATACTTTTAAAATAAATGTCACTAAATATATATGTTATCTTATACCTTTAAACGAGCAATTCTTGTATATATATATATTCTGAATCTCGGAAACGGCTCCAACGATTTTCATGAAACTTAGTATACAGCAGGGTTCGATCTAGCTAGGATTCATTTTTATAAAATGTCGTTTTATTCGTGTTTTCAATCACCAACTTTATCGATAATCAACTTGAACATAAACTTATTATTTTAAACACAATTTACCAAAAAATACCGAGCAAAGCTCGGTCAACCAGATATGAACTAATAATGTAATAAAAATGAAAACATTCATGAGCAATTATGACAAAGTGGAGAGATAGTGTTCTTTCACTCTTCTTTTAAATACAACAATAGTAGGGCAGTCCCTTATGTCAGGCGGAAGAGCATTCCACAACCGAACCGCATGCACGGTGAAGGAGTAGGAGTAGAAGTCGGTTGAGTGGGGAGGGGACTTGAGGAGATTTCTAAGATGCGACCTGCAAGGTGCATCAAAAGGACGGGTGTAGGAGAAGCGTTCCCGCAAATAGGATGGGGTCTTAGGGTTGTGGAGAATGTTAAATAACAGACACAATATCCGAGAGTTCCTGCGAAGTCGAATAGGGAGCCACTTGAGAACCTTGCGAAAGTTAGAAACGTGATCATATTTTTTAAGATTAAAAACAAAACGAATGCAGATATTTTGCAAACGCTCAAGTTTATTTAACAGCTCCTCGGTGGCATCCAAATAACAGGCATCAGCGTAGTCAATAATGGGCTGAATAAGAGTTTGAGCAAGGGAAATTTTGGTGTTGAAGGGCAGAAAGCTCTGGAGGCATTTCAACGCATGAAACGTGAAGTGCACTCTGCGACTGACTTGAGCAACTTGGGCACTCCACGAAAAGTAAGAGTCCATGGTCACCCCCAGATTCTTAACCGTTTTCGCGTATTCTATCTGAACTCCATTCAGACAGAGTGGGGACAGCGACGCTGCATCGAGCCTATTCCTCATATATCTGCCGCCGATAATTATGGCCTGGGATTTCTTAGGGTTGATCAGCAGTCCAAAAGACCGCGACCACTCACTAATTACATCCAGGTCTCTGTTCATGGCAGATACAGCGGCATCCGCATCTTGCGCCAAGAAGTGAGTGTAAAGTTGCAGATCGTCGGCGTAGAGATGGAAGTGAGAAGAGATGAGTTTGGTGACAGAGTTAATAAAAATAGAAAAGAGAAGGGGAGAGAGAACGCCACCCTGATGCACACCCGCTGCAAGAGAGCACCAGGCAGAAGAAGGCTTTTCAAGACAAACCCGCTGCGAGCGGTCCTTAAGATAAGTGTCGAAGCAACCAATAGTAGAAGAAGAGAAATAGAGAGATTTAAAGATCGCGAGAAGGATGTCGAAGTCAACAGAATTAAAGGCACTGCTAAAGTCCAGAAGTTCAAGTAAGGTGAGAGATTTGTGGTCCACAGCCCAGCGGATGTCATCAGTAACCTTTATTGGCACATACGGGTGAATGGTGGTGCTTAAGAACATTGTAACGATAGTTATTAAGAAGGATGTCTTAGGTTAGCCCGCGTAATTTGCAGATCAGTCTCAGGTTGTAACTTGATTAATATATTATTCGCAACCAAAATGAATTGATATGACTTTACAGAATTATAATTTAACTTACTTCATATATTCTCATTGAATGACTATTTCATGACAAAAATACAACCGATTTGAGAACCTCCTCCGTTTTCTGAAGTCGATAAGAAAGTCATTTAATGGGATTATATGAGCTGAGAGGGATGTGTTGATGATTTTAATCTATTTATTAATACGTGAAGCGAAAAATTTGGATCCCTTTTTACGAAAATTGGGCGGACGGAGGAGTATGAAATTTCGCACACTTATAGTTTATACAGAGAAGAAGTGACGAATGCTAATATTTTTTTTAAAGTATGCGTTAAAATACATTATTTTCAATAAATAACACGTTACACACACAACTGTTCATTACCGTGTATCTAATACACACATGCATAGATATTCTTTTGTTTATGGTCCAAATCTGTCTTTGTTATTTTGTGCAGTGTTACCAACACCCAGAAATATTTACCCCTAAAGCTCAAGTTAAAAACCCCTAAAATTGCCACAATTACTAAAAAAATCCGCTAAAAATTATAATGAAAATAACCAACGAATGCTCAGTAATCATCGACCGGCACACAGTAGTAATATTTGTCTATATTTATTACGCGACATTTGTTAATCATCCACTCTGCATTCTTAGTATCGAGGAACCGTACTAGAAGTCGCTAATACTTTTATTGTAATCAAAAACACAATGAGAAATGTAAGATGGCAAAAAATCCCCCTAAAAAGGAAACGCCCCTAAAAAATCTCAATCCTCTTATTTACCCCCTAAATTTGGGAAAACCCCTAAGTTGGTAAGCCTGATTTTGTGTCTATAGTCTTACGGAATGTCAAGTATAACCATAGGTAATAAATTAATTTTATAGATATATAACCTATTTCATTTTTAAAATCTATGATCATATCGAGAATATTTGTCTTTAATATTATTTGTATTAGTGACGATAGGAATATTTAGATTTTTAAGAAATATTTTTTGGGATTTTATGGGGAGTGTCAAGTATGGCATTAGTATGTTTCCCATACAAAACTTAGTGTCGTGTGCAAACTGTACAGGTTGTATGCCTCACGATTGTACAGGCTGGTCATAGATTGTACAAGCTGGTTATAATTATGACATTTGGAACCGTCATAATTAATTAAAAAGAATAGGGAAAATTCTATAAAAACAGAACAAATTTCTGTGATAATTCATTCCATATTGTTCCATATCCAGCAGTTAAGAAGTATTAAGAAAATAAAAAAGAGAGTCCTGAAGAAGTATTCTTTACTCATTACACCTACGTCCTGGTCCTGGCCATCACCATCCCGCCAGCGAACCGTCTCCACAGTAGTACAGCGTCAACAATTTGTCATAGTGTTACTGAATGTCAAATATAACCATATTTTTTTGTTTTATATTCTATATTTTTTCATTTAATAATGTTTTCTATTCAAATGAAGTACGGTCGAATTTCGACCAATGGGCGATCACTAGTTATTCTAATTCTATAAATAAATACGTGTCCTGGTTGTGGATCATATTTTGTTCAACATACAGCCTGACACTGACCAGCAAATTGCAAAAAAAAGGATGAAAATTTGGAATTTCTCGAGCGGAAGTTCGATACTGTAGAAAGGAAGAATCCTTAAATTGGTCAGAAAACTGTCAACAGGATAGAGTATATACCTACTTAAAACTGAAGAAGTATTAAAATTCATGTTTTTAGCACCTTGGTCAGGCTGCCATAGCTCGTACAGTCGATACGTTCTTAATTTGCTGCTGAACCTACTCTGGTTAAACCTATACAATGAAGTTTACGTAGGCAATAGAGAAAAATGCAAAAACCGCGGTCGGTAATTAATTATAGTAAAAAAGTGATTAATAATAGGTACTCTTTTATTTCATTTTAAAAGCGAATCAAGTTAACATCAATTAAAATTCCTTAATGTGGTGGAATAAAATCACATGTCAATACAATTAAAAAAAAAAAACGAATGAGTAGTTAGAACCAAATAACATTAAATTTTAAAACATCATAGAATCAAAATGAATCTTTGCAGCTTTTCCTCCTAAATTGAACACCAGTTTTGCCACTATATAAATAATCCATACTTTTAACGTTTTCTTTATACATGCATACATTAGTTCACCCGAAAGCCGAAATTTGGTTATTTAGAAAGAGGCTCCGAAGCTTTTTGGTGGCTAAAGCATATTATAATATTAAGGAGTTCTTAATTGAGAAAGCATTTTTAAGCTAGTGTAATATTTGAAATTGTATTTAATTATTTAGTTATAAGTTCAATGTTTTAAATCTTTTGCCCACGTGGTAAAGTATGGCTGAACTAATATATTTTTTGTCATCATTCGCTGTTACCCATATTGCCAAATAAAATTATCTTTAAAGACGTCCACTGCTGGACATAGGCCTTCTCAATTTGGAGGGGTTTGGCATAATCGCCACGCTTGGCAGGCGGGTTGGCGATCGCAGTATGGTGGTAAATGCTTAGAGAACGCTGCTGCCCATTCTCTAAGTCCCTTACGACTACCACGGGAAGAATTTGGATGGCGCTATTCTTTACGTCCGGCCCCACACGGAATATGTCCGGTTTTCTTTGTCATTAATCATAATTACTTTCCTATAATTTCAGGTAATATAACGGCGGGTTTGCCCCAAGTCCGTCCGCCTCCATTTCATACGACATTAGGCAACACGACATATACGGCAGGCGATATGTTTTCGCATCTCGGCTCTGGATTGGCTGTCGTACCTCTTGTGGCTATACTAGGGAACGTTGCTATTGCTAAGGCTTTTGGTAAGTCAAATAAAGTACCTACTTTAATTATTATTGATTAATTTTGCCATACCTAAATATTTTTTATAAAGGTTTTACGATTGAGCAACTAAGAACGAAGCAATCGCTTTTCCGAACATAGAACCTACTTTCAACTGCCTCGTAAGTTTAGTGGTGGCAACTGCTACTGTGAGACTGAGGTCATGGATTCTATTCTCAGGTCGGGCAAAGTGTTATTGGGTTTTTCTATCTAGAATTTCTCAGTCTCAACCTGGAGTCTGGTTTTGTGACCGGTTGATGGAATAACCTCGCCGCCTATAACATGGGACTTAGATTTGACTGGCGAAATGGGTGTATTATAGGTACTACTAAACCCAAGTTTTTTCCCTTTGGAGAACCCAGTGTCCCTTTGGGGCAACAAGGCGTGATGTTATGTAGAACCTACTTTCGCGAAGGGTGTGAATGTATTTACTCAGGCAGATCAATAGTATAAAGGTTTAAAATGTACGTTTAAATGTTGTATATTAGCAAGTCGACTGTAGTCTTACTTAAGACAAGTCGACTGTAGTCTTACTTAAGACAAGAAATTACGACTATGGAAGTAATTCAAGCATGTTATTTCAATACAATATACGTATCCGTAACAACCTACCAAGCTATATCTAATTAGTAAATGCGTACGTCACGCCTGTATTCTGACGTCAGAGAGGCGTATTTTTATACTCTCATTTCATCGATGACAGCGAATCCAATGGAGTTTTATGAACAACAAAATAGTAGCTTCTCCCTACCGGGGTTCGACCGTCGCGCACACTGGTCCCAAATTAAAAGAAAGTGGACATTGATAGTAGACCGCTGATATTTTTTTTTATTGTTGATACAATGATAACAGATAAGGCAAAAAAATATTATTGTCCTACTTCAAATACTTTTCTGTAAAAAAAATATTTCTTTTTTTTTTGTATGGGAGCGATTACATTTTACTCAATTTCTCAAAAACTTTAAGCGATGTCGAGATGGCAATCACATATGTTAGAAAACTAATAATTCTGAGTATTTGGCTCGAAGAAACTTATTGCTTATCTCTGCGTACTTTCGAGATAATAGTGACAGAAAATAACATTTTTTTTTAATGTTAATTTTTTGCTTTTTTTAATCATAGCCTTACTTTAGCACATAATTATAATGTATGCGTAATGTCAAATAAGTAAAAAGAGACTTCTCTGTAAAAGAGGTTATGGGGGCTCACTAATGACTGAAAAGCTATGACCTTTCTGAAGGAGTACTTTCATCAGTTCTAAAAAACAATCAAAATGAAGACATATTAAGCTGCAAACATAAAGTTGAATATGTTCACAAACGATTCTGAAAAAATATTATGGTGAAAGATTAATATTTGGGTCTATATTCTCTTGAGAAATTTCTATTTCCTCGTTTTCCAACGAAAGCAATTCATTGTTCAAGATCAAAGCACTAGCCTCTGGAAACAACTGTTTATGTAAACGAGCAAACTTTGGTTTGATATGGCTGATGTAAGGATCTGAGCTAATTAGAAAGCTGTGGATAATGTCTAAATTAGTCTGAACTCTACCGATTTTTCTTGTATGTGCCATTCTAACATTCCGGAAATCTTTATTCCTCGCTTCGGAAGCTTCTTCGGAAAGCATGCCTATCGGAATAAAGGAGAAATTTTCACAAATATCAGCACCGTGTATCAACAATTTATGGACACTTGAAGGCATGTAATACCATGGATATAAGTTTACATATAGCATTGCTGTTTCTTTACAATATTCCCTAAACAAGTTGGTATTAATAAGTTGACCAGATGAAATTGTTTGTAAAATGACTGCAAATCTCTTGATTAAATCAGGGTGGATACCCGTTATTTCAGCAGATACTTCATAATTTTCAAAAAACCTTCTTGCCGTGTTACCGCATTGGTTGTACCAAATCCCTGTTTTACTATGTCAATTAACAAACCAGTTCTTTCCCGGAATTCTTCTTGTGTCAAATTCTTTTTAATTTCTTTTAACAATTTATCTTCTTTTCGTGCAGCCCACTTTTTGAAGTCTAAGTTGTACGAAATGTGTAAAATACATTCCATACATCTTATCCACATATGAAGCGAAGACAGACCATATTTATACATATCTTCTCTGATGAGTCTTTTGGATACAAAGTCCAAGTCATTCATTTTGCTAGGTGGGGTATTGCAAATATTACAAACAGCTGCAGAAGAAGTATTGGAAATCACAGTAGAAATTTTCCCATCAATCATAGTCATGTACAAATCATGTTTAATATCAAAATTATCTACAATTGTGGGAACAAGATTACGAATTTCTTCCTCTAAGGATGCACTTTCCTTCTTTATCAATTCATTTGTTTCTTTTGCAAATATAAAGCCAATTGGACGACAATAGTTTGTTGAAGAGGGAGCAGGATTTTGCCACAAGATAGTACCACTCTCTTCTTCCAAACGAAGCGGAACCAATCTAATCATGAAAACTGAAGAATCGTCAATTTTAGTGTCGGAGTGTGACTTTTGTTTATAATTACTTTGAGAAGATGACCCGTCAAAACCCCATTTGCTTATTAGTTTTAGCGATTTTTTGTCGGCAGAGTTGTGCTGAATTGTATTTAATATCCTATTAGTTGACAAATCTAGAAGCGATTGAAGTCTTATCTTAGCATCAGATTCAGTTACAGTTATGTCTGACTCTGGCGGATAACAAGTTTTTTTAGCTTCCAGGAGCTTTTGATAGGATGGAAGACCATACATTTTCTCTGAAGCAAGAATAGTTCTTAAATTTCGATATTGCCATTTTGACAAATTTGTTGAGGTGTAAAGCGCTAACGTTTTATCATCTGGTAAACACGGTTTGTCAGTCTTTTTAGCGAATAGTACATCATGTACCATCTCACATTTTTCCTTGTTTTGGCTGAGTTCGTTTAATATAGCTGCTAATTTTGTTTTTTTAGACTCTTTTAATTTGGCACATAAAGCATAAACTAATTCCTCCTCTGTGTGATCTAGAAGTGTTAGAGAACGCCTTTTCTTCTGTTTATCAGATATATCAACAAATGGTTTTTTACTTGTACCATAACTTAATTGATGAGTATCCACTTGCGTTTCGAAATTTGGAATTACTTCCTCGGCAACTTTAAAAATGCTGCTTAAATCGATATTTTGACATTTTGGCCAAACTATTTGGGATTGTAACCAGTCTGAATTTTTGTTAAGAAAGGTCTTTTGAGCTCTACTGGAAGCAGACCATCTTTTTGAGATATTACTTGAAAAATTACGACAAAATAATTTAATATTACTCAAATCTTCGGAAGACAATTCAACACCAATACGTTCAATAAGGGCATTAAATAAAAATTCGACATTTTTAAAACCACCTCCTGATTTAAGAACAACGTATAAGTCGAAGTTGGTGACAAATGCGGACATATTATAATTTTAAGGAAAATTGAAAACAAATTAGAATCAAAGATATCAAAGACAAAGTGACTTTGATTTTAACAAAAAAAATTACGAAAACAAATTCGACGAAAGAAAGACAAACAAAAATTATTTGATTTTAAAATCCAAAGATTCAAAATACAACAATAACAAAACAAACAAACAACAAGCATTTCTTCAAGCGCACAGAAAAAATAAGGACACGTCTTATCGCAACCACATTTAGTTGTACACTGAGTGAGGTGTACGCGCGCGATTCGTGACCGTATTACGTTACGTCATGAGAGGCGGCCATCTTGTTATCCCGGCAAACTCACGTCGAAGCTCCATTTTGCTGGCCAGCGGACCTATTGCGATATGAGTAAGGCTATGATTAAAAAAAAGCGAACAATTAACATTAAAAAAAAATGTTATTTTCTGTCACTATTATCTCGAAAGTACGCAGAGATAAGCAATAAGTTCCTTCGAGCCAAATACTCAGAATTATTAGTTTTCTAACATATGTGAATGCCATCTCGACATCGCTTAAGGTTTTTGAGAAATTGAGTAAAATGTAATCACTCCCATACAAAAAAAAAAAAAAAAAAATATATAGAAAAGTATTTGAAGTAGGACAATAATATTTTTTTGCCTTATCTGTTATCATTATATCAACAATAAAAAAAAATATCAGCGGTCTACTATCAATGTCCACTTTTTTTTAATTTGGGAACAGTGTGCGTCGTCGTGATAATAGGCACAATGACGGCAAACACGCCAAAGCGAAAGCAATAATGAATTTTCGTTCCCCATCGTGTCTCTAAGGTGATAATTAAATAGCAATATTCTCGTTTTGCGTTGTTCTACTGGTATTTGTGTTCTTAATCCGAGTACGTTCATTCGCTCCGTCGCGTTTTCATTGTCACCTGGACATTCCAATTTCTCACACCAATAAACCGCTAAATATTTACTTATATATTTTTTTTTTACGTATCCTTATCTAGACGTATATATCTAATTAATTTAGTCTTAGGCTTGGGTTTCAGACATTTAGATTCATCAAATTTCACAATGTTTAATGAAGGCAAAAATTACGGAATCCGAGAAAACGCAATTTGGTGCATTTTTTTAATTCCCCGGTATCCGAAAAAAAGGCCGGTTCATTTATACAAAAGTGGAGATTTCGCTTAGGTCTTAAGGAGTGTTTAGTTGCAAATAGGTCTCAGTATCACGTCCTGAAAGGAACATGTCAAAAAATTAAATCGCTCTGTACAACTTTACAATGAAACCATTTTAGTTTGCACTTGTTTGTATGCGACTCTGGTCTAATTTGTAAATTATTCAAGGCTTCTTTATTTTTTTCATATAATATTGAAATTCTCCGACCCGATCCAACATTATATATTCATCAAGCAAATACATTTCAGTAATTTGACAATACAAGCCATGAAGCGTTTAAATCCAGTAAACATAAACATGTTGCAAACGTTTGCTATACGGTTTAACAAAGGGGATGTCCGTCGATATACGTCAGTTAAGCCAATGTGAAATTTATTCAAAGATCCGTGCAATTTCAACTGCCAAGCAAAATGAATGCAAGCTTGTTTACTCTGACGTTTCGTTTTTACTGCAAATAGGTATGTACCGACGGAGACCAAGCTGACAGGTTTACCAACATTTCAACATGATTCAAGTCAATATTTGTAGATTTTTAACGTGATTCCAAAATTCAAGGCATGCTTGTTAGTAGTTTGTGGTATTTGTTTTGTATGTGTACAGTTCTAAAAGTGGGACTTGACGTGATAGGGATTTTCGTTTCTGGGTTGTTTTAGTCAAGTTATATAAGTCACCATCATCATTAATTAGCAGGCCGTTTCCAAACCCTTTCCGTCTTACATGTACTCTGCCATTTGCTTGTAATGCTACGGTTACATTACCGTGATAACGCGCTCACACACTCTCGTGCACCGCATGACGTCTTGCTGTGCAACAGAGAACACGTAAAATGTAATGTAGCCGTAGCATTAGAAAGGAGGCCACAGTGTATTTCATAGTAATTGAATGGAAGAGGAAAGTGTCAGTTTCATAGTAATTGAAGTGAAAAGGAAGTGTCGAAGGGCGGGCGTTTTGGGGGGACTGTCTTGTGTAACTTTGACGTTCAAAAAGTGCTGACTCTCAGCCTAGTTTGAATAAATGACTTTTGATTTTGATTTTGATTGCTTTGATAAAACATATTTTATTTAGTACTTCCCTATGATTGTTTATTTTATAAAAGGTTCTAGAACGAAATTTTCCTTGCAGTTGCTTGCTTGAAAGTAGAAACACTTTAAAAGTCGGTTTTAAAGTTGAAAGTACTAACAACATCAATTTAACATGAGTTTGATAAGTTTTGAAAGTTTTATTGCTTCGAATATTTAAATTACTTTCAAGATAGTAATAGATTGGTACCGTCAGGCCGATAGCAAGTTGGTAAGCATTGAAATACGTAGGGAATAATGTAAATCAACTTTAGTGAACTTGTTCTAGAACTAGTGCTCAACATTGGATGAGCTAATCGAGTTTATAAACAAATTGCTACCTTAAATTACTTGACTTGTTTATGATAACAATTACTGAGTTTATGCTCACACGATGAAAATTATACGTACGAAGGTGTTATTGGATTAGCGTTCTCGGGTTAAGAGCACGACTCCTTAGGTGAACCCTGATTTCGTGACATTGGGACAAGTTTGCGATAACTTACACAAACATGTCTTAATTAATTCTACTTCTTGGAAAACAATTACAATTTTAATATTATTTGTTAACGTCAGATTTGAATTGAAAAATCTTTTGTGAAATATTTTAACATCACTATCTGAAGTAAATTTTCATGCTTCTTTAATGCCATGAAAGAGCGTTAAAAATATTCAAATCAATACTTTAATTTGTCTTTAAACATTGTTAAACCCCTTTCAACTGTGTACGTTGACCTCAAACAATTCATCACAATAATAAACAGTGACACCGATGGTTGCGCCATTAAAACAACTCATGGTTTAACTAAGTTGATAATTCGATCATATTTCAGCTAAAGGGAAAACTGTGGACGCGACACAAGAGATTGTAGCGTTGGGAGTGTGCAACATAGTCAGCGCTTTCTTCCAATCCATACCAGTGAACGGCTCGTTTTCAAGAAGCGCTGTAAGCGATGCCTCGGGAGTTAGGACGCCCGGCTCTGGAATCTATACGGGTATGTACTTATATCGTAGAAATTGGCTAAGCGTGGCGTTTATTACAATATCATTTTACGCAAATATAATTCTGTTAAAGATTTCGGCTCGTTTGAGTAGATAAATGTGTTCAATGTTATGTATTAATTTATTACTTACATCTGTTGTAGAATCTGTTAGGATTATTGGGGATTGATGTAGTAATTAAGCTGGTTTATATGTTAGATTTATTGGTTTCAATACGTTCTTGCGTTGATTAATTGCCTTTGTTATAGAGATCTGATTAAAGCCTATGTAAAAATAATAGTAAGTAGCGCGTGTGCTGAAATGTTATCGACGCTGATTCTTGAATTATAAAAGAGTATTGACGTTATTTTAAACGAAGGAGATAGCAAAATTAGTGATAGCCACGTTTTATTTTTGGTGGATGAAATTGCAAAAAACGAAATTTTGTATTTCGCGGGCTAGTCTCGCGAGCCCGACACACCATTTAATTCCGTTAAATGACTCTTTCAATTAATATAGACTTGTTCATATAAATTATTATAATTTTGTAGCCATAGCCACATTTGTTATGATCACGAATCATATTAATATGGGGTGCCCGGTATAATGATAAGTAGCCCAATTTTGTGTATAATCTAACTAACAAAGGTTTAAGTATGTTTTACTAACAATTATATGGAATGTATATTCTGAAATAAATGATTAATAATAATAATTAATATACATCACCCCTGACACTAACTTGCAAATTGCAAAAATCCGAAGAAAAGTTGCATTTTGCGGGCTACCATCCACCTTTAGTACACTATTCATGACGCCCTGTAAATCAATATATTTAAATAATAACATCTGTAAATTGGTCTATCGTTTCCAGAAATAAAGAATGTTAAGTGCCGTAAGTTTTTTTCTTGTTCGATATGTAGTTTCGAGTAAAAGAAATAAACAAGTAATAAACTCGGCATCAATCTTGTTTCCTCGATCTCTGTCTATTTACGACTTTCTTTGTTTCAATTTATTTTGTGACAATTTGTTAGCTGTTAACTTTTTATGTTTCTTCGATGGCTTCGGCACTTATCATCGTGACGTCTCCTTTCCGTGTTTGGTGACCTCTTGACTATAACTTGCGACACAGTTTTAAATGCAATAATCAACTTTAATTTCCTGAAAACATCGTTTAAATTTGTCCGTACTTCATTTTCCACTGGTTTTACGGTAAAGTGGGGACAAAGTTTAGTCGTAATACTCTAGGTAGAATTGTAATTTCATGCAGCGTGCTCGCGAACGTCCGCGTTCGTCAGTGATTTCATTAGGTTCTGATATGATAAAAGCGAGTCTGCCTTTATCGACCAGTTCCGGCGAGTTATAATTGAAAATTTTCTATCAGAAAATCTTAATTACCCTGTTCGACCTAACTAACGAAACCAGGACCGCAGGAATGGGGTTACCAAAGTAGTTCATTCTAGATCAATGAGGCGATTTTATAACTTTGCTACAGATGTTTTTAATGAAACCTTTAAAATATTATGTTTTTATAATATTGGGTTACTAACTTTCATTTCAAAGTTTCCTGGCGGTCTACTTAGAATAATAAAAAACAATGTTAAATTGGACTAATAATAATCAGAGGACTAAGAGATATAAAGATGATATTTTTTGCGGCAATTTTTCAATTCCTTCTTGCTTCCCGTCGTCTTTGTTAAAGAGTTAACATAACACTTGATTTATCGTTATGATTTGATATTCCATCTCGATTTTTCTTTAAGAAAAAAATTTCAGAATTGTTTGACGTATGTTGTAATGGTAGTGTTTTATAATGCTCTCATAAATGTATCAGTCTATAACTAGCTTCGCGATTTGTCCGCGTGAAATTACTTGTTTTAATATAACATATAAATACTGTACATTTTTGAATCGCATCGACCGCCCGCGATTTTACTTCTTTCCTTTTTCTTAGGGTCGTAACGTGCTTTTATGTATAACCTTCCTCAGAACTAGGCTATCAAATGAAAAAAAAAAACAATAGATCCAGAAATTTCCTGTTATTTTGTCTAATTTTACCTCTTTATAATATTAGTATCGATTGTGATTGTCGAAATTCTGTTGTAAATTATGTAATGTTTATGAATATTTGTTTCGGCGATTTTTCCGCATGTGCTTATTCCCTCTGTTTCAACGGTCTACTAGTTACTAATAAAGTTAATTCTTTATTCGCCCTTGTTGGGATGATAAGCGTAAAAAAAATGGAGGACGAACTAAAATCGTTGATCTGAATGCTAAGCGATAAAAACTTTTGCACGTAGGCCAAACGTGATATAACACTATGCCATGTGTCAAACATTCAACGCTGTATTTTAGTACAGACACAAGTGGTACTATCGTCCATTTGGCTTTTAAATGCTTTCCCATATCTAATTTTCAGTTTGCCAACTCTTTGAACGTACCTGTAACTGATACGGATTAATTTGCATTGCTGCTTCACAAACATAAAATATGTTTTTGGTACACATTTGATATGCTTACCAAGAACCAAACTTGGCTAATGAAAATAGCGGAGGTTCAATGTTGACCCTTTTAGATTGAATTATAAGTGTTTGTTGTCTTATTTGAACTCGTAAACTATTTCGTTTGTTCGCTTTTTCGAGAGGTATCTGAACTAAGAATATTTTTTATTTGTTTTGAAGCAATTAACTGCAATATAGGCCGTGTTCCAGTCGTCCTTTTCCCAAGGTTCCCGGTTGCGGCTGCATCTTATCTCCACGACCAGATACTGGGTCCCATGATACCAAGTCAGACTTTTGCACTTCTGAATACCCGTAAAGAACGTCAAAGATCTAGGAATGTCAGACGAGACCAATAGCTAAACATGTTGTCCGAGACACGGAAGCGTTTCATATCTAAAGTATGGTTATCCATCTTCAAGCAGACCGCGGCAAGCGTAGCTAAAACTGCGATCAACCCGTGTAGTTGTTATTATTTAAGCACTTGCCTCTGCAACATAGTGATATCCTAAATCCAGCATCGCCCCGCCGAGGTCAAAGGTCGTGTGTCGCATTATGTCAACCTGCAAACTTGCTCTGTTTCGACTTTACATTATTCAGGGAGTTCCCAATGAATATTTACTCGCCCCAATTGAATCTCAATAGAGTTTTGTTAGTCCGACATTAACATTGCGGCTTGGATATTTGGAGAATCGGAGTGATCTCGTCTTGGGTAAATACTTAAATCTTTTTTTGGTGTTTCATCTAGGTGTGTGAGTTCAAAGAATATCTTAGGTTTTTTTTTGTACTACGTAAAATAATTTTTTATTTGGTAGCTCTTCAAGACCAGAACGCTGTGTTAAATTTTCATACAAAAATCATTTGTTACATAAGCATACATCAAAATGCTGTCGTTTGCAGAACGCAAAAGCGAACTAACAACAAAACATTGAAGCCTCATGAAATTGCTTATTTATACAAAGAGCAAAGTTACTCACAAATGTAAATGTTTCTCTACTCGGTTGAATAATTAAGAGATTACAAGAGAAATCCAATAAATGATGCATATTATCGTTAACTATGGTTCTAAAATCGGTTCAGAGAAATCCATCGAGCCTTCGTTGAACCTAGAACAACTCCGCGTGATTTGTGGCTTGTCTCATGTTTGCGAAATCCCGGCTTTTAATCTTAGGATTAGTTTTAACAGAAATGGGGTGTTTGAAGTAAGACAAATGTAAATCCAGGGACATAAATCATTTTTACCATGTGCGACAACAGCGTGGAGTTATGTAGTAGGTACTTCATAAATCTAAAAGTTTGCATCGTAGTTTACTGTCATAGCCAAGTTTCCGTGGTTTTACAATTTCAAATATACGTCTGAAATATCAGGAGGCTCCCTTTATATGTCTGTCATGCGGATTTGTGGCTCCATTGTGTTGAATGCACTCACCTTTTCGGCGATTTATGCCGATACTTATGATTTCGATTTGAAGCTTTTACTTTGGTTTATTGCAAGACTTGTATTATCATGCTATTGTAGATGTATTATTATCGTACTTTTTCCTTTTGATTAATTTTTTCTATTAGCTTGTTTCATGTTTGTATTGCCAACTTACTTTTACGTATTTGGTAGGTATTTTATGCAATTAATGTAGTCCATTTGTTTGTTCAGATTAATCGTCGTTTTAATTTATTTATTTTTATTTATTTTATTTATTAAAACTTTATGCACAAGTAAAACTACTGTACAAAGGCGGACTTAATGCCTGAGGCATTTTCTACCAGTCAACCTTAGGGTGATGCAGAGAAAAACATGGCAGGTGCAACTTACGGGATAGATAACTCGAAAAGGAAGAATACTAAAAACATATATACAAATAGATACAAATACATACATATATACATACATATAACGAAAAAAAAAAACTTTGTTTAGAGATATAACGATAGGTGGAGAAGAAACCGAATCCAGCAAATCACCGCTGGTATGATTCTGCCAACTTCTTGCGAATATGCTCACGTGCTTTCACTTTAAATGATAACCGACTGGTTGCCATCCTGATGTTCAGAGGGAGCACATTCCAAAGAAAGACCGCTTGGACAAAGAAAGAAGAGTAAATGAAACCATTATGTTACTAATGCATTTTTTCAGTAACATTAAGTTCAGACAAATAACATGTTCGAAACAATTATCATCAATGGCTTTTTCATCTTACTAGAGTACAATTTTGCAAACTATTTGTATGTAGACACCAAACGGAGAGGTTATTTCTCATTCAGTATTCGCTTCTCTTGATTGTAATCGTAATAATAGTTCTGCAATTAACGTTCGTGTTAATCTCTCAATAGATCCTGTATTAATTGGCGGACTATACAGGTGTGATGAAATAGGGACGCACTTGTACTTAGTAGTCGTTAATTTATTGATATTAATTGTTACAACCATAAATGTGGTATGGTTTAATTGGACCGAACATAGGTAGCTCTGTTTTACCTGAGAAGGCCAATTCTCGTAATGAAACATTACACGTTCAAAATCTAGTCGGCGATCATATCAGCGAGAAAATTAAATGTCAGGAACTTGTCAAAAATGTACGGAATCTCTAGATATTTTTTTGGACAGATTGAGACTGAGATTAGACTGTGAACGTTATTCAAATTTAGGGAATTGCGTCTCTGATAGTATGTTCCGTAATATATTAATTAATTGACTGTTTCAAATAATAGACATTAAAAACAAGAGACGCACGTAGAATGATTTCCTGTGTGAATCTATTATTCAATATAGTATATCACTTCGAGTAAGATTAAATTCCCTTTGAAGTGTGACTATTTCGATACAGTTTCTCCAAAAGTTTGATCATAGAAGATTCTGGGTAATGCACGTGCTTTTTCTCCGAGATATCCCGTTGAAAAGCTATCGTTATGGTTAAAAGATGTTATAACTCACGTCGACTTTTTGGCTCGCGAGGCTGCTGAAAATATGTCATTGCTTTTAGGAGATTCATTCAAACATTACGAGTTTACTTAATATACTGTCGATCAAAGGGTAAACCTGTTTTTTGAAAGAAAATTGATTTAGGATAATTTTTGGAGGGTTAGACCTCTCCAGTCGTTGCAAGGTAAAGTTTTTACAGGCTTTCAGATCTCTATTATTTTTATATATCATATTTCTAACTTTTGTGTTATCATGTTTTCACTCTGGGAAAATTAAGCTGTTTGTTCCAACTTAATGGACAAACCTGCCCAAATAATTTTATTTCTATGTATTATTTTTCTAAGAGTGTCGATGGCAAAAATAACACGATAAAATTAATGTAAATGTTTAGTTTTCTAAATTAGTTTCACCCAAAAATTCAGCAACGCGAATACTATTCACTGACGTAGTCATAAGGTCCTCACGAGGTGTCATGCGGTACAAGATGGGAGGTGAATCATTATCTGTGAAGAGACGCCGATGTATGTGGCGTCTCTTCACAATGATTCACCTCCCATCTTGCACCGGAGGTCTGAGCCGTCCATGAACCCCATTTGTGGAGATTGTCCTTGCTGCTACCTACTTGGGTACGAAGTCTGGTTAAGGTTGTCCAAGTAGGCCACGGTAACTTGTGCCTGCATGGGGGTTCTCTGATGATTCACTGAAAAAATTAGGAGACTTGAGTAGTTCTTGCAAAAGATCATATCTTCTTGTGTTTCCATCGGCTGGACTCACGTACTCAAGTAAATGTTAGCAACTTTTATCTTTGCATCATATTAACTTGCTTCTTTCAATATACAGGTATAATAGTGATACTGACCTTAGTATTACTAACACCATATTTCTTCTTCATACCGCGCGCCGCACTCGCATCGGTCATCGTATGCGCTGTCCTGCAAATGGTCGATTATGACCTCGTCAAGAAACTCTGGAAAACTAGCAGTGAGTAAAGTATTATACTTATTTTTTTTACAACCTTTAAAGATTTTTAGCTTCGTCTTCTTTCATAATAGCCACACGAATCGATCAGGTAAAGCTACTCTTGCCGCTGTTGCTCCATGGATGGGTGGCCATTTTTACAAGAAAAACCTATCAGTGTCTCGGAAAACACATTAAGCCGTTCATCCCGCCTGTCATTTGTCGATCTTTGACAGTCATTACGGGTCGTCAGAAGTCCAAAAGTCTGACAACCAGTCTTACCAGAGGGCATCGAATTACCCAGTTACTGAGTTGTGGACTCAGAAAGGCAGCTGCTCAATGTATAATACTGGTACTCAGCTGCATCAGGTAGACTGGAAGCCAACCGCAACGAAATTGGGAAAAGGCTAGGCAAATGATGAATCCACTATCAAGGTCAAATCCACATTAAATTCCACTGTGGAGTTTAGAAGATCTAAGCGAGCACACAGATAGACGAAAAGCGACTTTTTATAATATGTATAGATTTGACTTTGGGTTGGCGTTTTAAAATATCTCGTAAAAAGTTAAAACAAAATCTTAGACCGTGGAAACATAATTTCACAGCAACGCCTTTCAACGTGCAACACTTAAGAAACGTTCGGAATAATTTGAATGAGAGGAAAATCAAATGTTTACCTACTATCGTATTCCATTAAATTCCATTTTCGCATTCAGTCAGGTACTTGGGGGACCCCTTGTAATCCCACTAAAGATTATAATGTTATTCCACTTGGTGGTAGACAAAGTTCAAGAGTTGCCAAGTTTCACTCATTGTCGTCGTGTTATTTCGTGTCTCTTTACCCTCATTCTGGAAGTGTTGGAAAAATACTGCGGAAGTTGGTAAACTTTGGTAAGTGTGATGGCGGATGGTTCCGATAAGATTAGAAGGTTTATGACTGATAAGTGTCTGTGTGATTTTTCGCTAAAAGACCATAAATATTGCTTGGGTTAGGACCATTTAATAATAATAATAAACTTTATTGCTAAACAAATTTACATAGATTTTACATTGGCCCCAAACTAGGCAAGCCTGTATCTTGGGCACCGCGGCCATTATCACTGGGCCACCGCTGCTCTCAAACCGACTAAAATTAGTATTTGCTGGACTCCAAAATTAAACATGGGATATTCGTATAAAAAACATAAAGCGCTTTTCCACCAGTGTCTCTTTTCCGACGTCAGATTAATCTGTGTCGCTTTCCTAATACGCTTGTCCTAAATAATAAAATTTTCCTTTATCATAACGAAGACAATGAAGTACTGGTTTAATGAACGCTTTGAGGGTATTGTTAATAATATCTAAACTAAGCCTACATCTAACCGCAAATTAGTACGCGCCACACGTGTTCAACCTAGGAAGTTGCTTACAAAATTAAGAACTGATGGAGTTATGTTCATTAAGGTCCCGTCGGCGGTACTGAAAGAAGTTTTTAATATACGGGTATGCCTGTTGTCATGCCTACAGGCTTAAGCTGTTTTAATTAAAATGTGGGCTCAAATGAATAAGCTCATGTATGTTGTTAATGATATTTTTGCATAACGTTTATTACTTGGTGTTGCAAAGGACAGGATGTTATTTTGTGTAAGCTTTTCGGTTCTATATCCGTTTTTCAGCAGAAATGTTATTGTTCTTGTAGATTTACGCTGGAAGTTTGTATCTGCTTTCCTAATATTGTTAATTATATTATCAGGGTTTTAAACGACATGCTGTTTTCTTTAGTCTTTTTATCAGGATTGGGCTAAACCCAGCATAGAAGGCACTCGTAAGCTTTATATCCGACGAAAAAAAGGAGGAGGTTTTCAAGTCGACGCGTATACATACATATACAATTATGTTTTATGTACGCATAACTTTTTACTGAGTAGTCCAATTTTGATAATCATTTTTTACTGGAAAGAGTATACTTCCAAATTGGTCCTGTTAAAAATGAAATACAAAATTCACCCTTAGGTGTAGAAAAAACCTTTTTTGCTAGAAAAAGTTATTTCGTTATATGCTCAAATTTGAGATACTTACAAGGTAGATACGGCAATAAATTAAATGCCGTGTTTGTAATGAAAAGTTCTACGGAACATAATTAATAGTTTAGTAACTATCGTTAGTCAATGATTAACAAAACCCAGAGTCAGATAATCTCCAATATTTAGTTCGCAACGAAATTGGGAAAAGGCTAGGCAAATGATGAATCCACTATCAAGGTCAAATCCACATTAAATTCCACTGTGGAGTTTAGAAGATCTAAGCGAGCACACAGATAGACGAAAAGCGACTTTTTATAATATGTATAGATTTGACTTTGGGTTGGCGTTTTAAAATATCTCGTAAAACGTTAAAACAAAATCTTAGACCGTGGAAACATAATTTCACAGCAACGCCTTTCAACGTGCAACACTTAAGAAACGTTCGGAATAATTTGAATGAGAGGAAAATCAAATGTTTACCTACTATCGTATTCCATTAAATTCCATTTTCGCATTCAGTCAGGTACTTGGGGGACCCCTTGTAATCCCACTAAAGATTATAATGTTATTCCACTTGGTGGTAGACAAAGTTCAAGAGTTGCCAAGTTTCACTCATTGTCGTCGTGTTATTTCGTGTCTCTTTACCCTCATTCTGGAAGTGTTGGAAAAATACTGCGGAAGTTGGTAAACTTTGGTAAGTGTGATGGCGGATGGTTCCGATAAGATTAGAAGGTTTATGACTGATAAGTGTCTGTGTGATTTTTCGCTAAAAGACCATAAATATTGCTTGGGTTAGGACCATTTAATAATAATAATAAACTTTATTGCTAAACAAATTTACATAGATTTTACATTGGCCCCAAACTAGGCAAGCCTGTATCTTGGGCACCGCGGCCATTATCACTGGGCCACCGCTGCTCTCAAACCGACTAAAATTAGTATTTGCTGGACTCCAAAATTAAACATGGGATATTCGTATAAAAAACATAAAGCGCTTTTCCACCAGTGTCTCTTTTCCGACGTCAGATTAATCTGTGTCGCTTTCCTAACACGCTTGTCCTAAATAATAAAATTTTCCTTTATCATAACGAAGACAATGAAGTACTGGTTTAATGAACGCTTTGAGGGTATTGTTAATAATATCTAAACTAAGCCTACATCTAACCGCAAATTAGTACGCGCCACACGTGTTCAACCTAGGAAGTTGCTTACAAAATTAAGAACTGATGGAGTTATGTTCATTAAGGTCCCGTCGGCGGTACTGATAGAAGTTTTTAATATACGGGTATGCCTGTTGTCATGCCTACAGGCTTAAGCTGTTTTAATTAAAATGTGGGCTCAAATGAATAAGCTCATGTATGTTGTTAATGATATTTTTGCATAACGTTTATTACTTGGTGTTGCAAAGGACAGGATGTTATTTTGTGTAAGCTTTTCGGTTCTATATCCGTTTTTCAGCAGAAATGTTATTGTTCTTGTAGATTTATGCTGGAAGTTTGTATCTGCTTTCCTAATATTGTTAATTATATTATCAGGGTTTTAAACGACATGCTGTTTTCTTTAGTCTTTTTATCAGGATTGGGCTAAACCCAGCATAGAAGGCACTCGTAAGCTTTATATCCGACGAAAAAAAGGAGGAGGTTTTCAAGTCGACGCGTATACATACATATACAATTATGTTTTATGTACGCATAACTTTTTACTGAGTAGTCCAATTTTGATAATCATTTTTTACTGGAAAGAGTATACTTCCAAATTGGTCCTGTTAAAAATGAAATACAAAATTCACCCTTAGGTGTAGAAAAAACCTTTTTTGCTAGAAAAAGTTATTTCGTTATATGCTCAAATTTGAGATACTTACAAGGTAGAGACGGCAATAAATTAAATGTCGTGTTTGTAATGAAAAGTTCTACGGAACATAATTAATAGTTTAGTAACTATCGTTAGTCAATGATTAACAAAACCCAGAGTCAGATAATCTCCAATATTTAGTTTGTTTGAAAAAAAAAAAAAAAACACTATGTTTGATTTATTTGCTAATTTCTAAATATTCCTATGCATTAACGTTATCAATGATTTCTTTAAGTATTGTTTCCAAATTGTATATTCAAATACAACCTTTTATAGCACAAAAAAAGAGTACTAAGCTATAAAAGTTTCCTAGTCCAATATTAGCTGTGCCTTTCTTGGAAACATCTCTATAGCTTTTCTATTGAATATCTCCAAATTATCTTTAAGTTTTTTTTTAATGATACCTTTTGTGACACAAAGAAAGAATATTGAAGTCGTTTACGATCAGCACAAAAAAGCAAGTGGAAAGTATAATATCGCTTAGTTTTTTCTTAGCTTTTTCTTGGAATAATTTGGTCAATTTAATCAAATTATGTTTTCTCTTTTACTGATTGGCTTGGCTAAACTTGTCAAGGAAGTCATTTTTTAGGTCTTGATATAAAAAAATAATGGTTTCGTTTAATTCCAGATTCAGTTCGTTCATAGAGAATGGATTTGCATTGTACAAAGTTTTTTTCTTTTTGACTGCTCCCGCTCTGGGCGTAGCGGGATGGAACGGGATATCAGACTTTTACTGACTAAAACCCACCTGTGTTTCTACAGTTACCCATATGCTAGGGCCACGGTATCTCGTTTGAACAATCTCGCGACCCTGGCAGGCAGTACAAAGATTGCTTCTGTATTTATCTTTAGTTTCTCGGAGAATGTTGTAGGCTGATTCAGTATGCGCCCATGGAGGTCATTCGTCAATTCAGTGACGTCTTTTAAAGGCTTCCGCAAAAAGGTGCAACGCGACAGCGCGACGCACTCTCGTAGACCATATAATCTTCCAGATAAATCTTCATGGAAATTAATCTTTAAGAGTCGCGTTGCGCTGTCGCGTCGCGTCTCTCTGAGGAAGCCTTTATCTTGACTTCAAAGTCAAAATGAATATGAGAGTAGAAACCTGACATTACAATAATATGCATACAGGAATGGACCTCATCCCTTTGCTGGGCACCTTCCTGTGCTGTCTGTTCCTGGGCATCGAGATCGGTCTGTGTTGCGGCGTGGGCATCGACGCACTCCTACTGCTGTACTACCACTCGCGGCCTCCGTTAGACGTGCAGTATGTTGATGTAAGTATACCACATACAACACACTATTGATCCCGCTGGGCTGATTTTGACGGGATTTTCACTGGCAGATACATAGCTGTTGTTATAAGGGGTACCATAGGCGACTCTTTGTATGCATGTATAAATGCATAGAATACTAGCAATAGTAATGATTTTCATTTAACAAGTTCAACAACATTAATTGCAGTATTTATAGTTATTTTGTAGTCACACTTTTCAATCATATGAAGCAATGCATTAGCAATATCTTTAGTAATGATTCAGATTCTGATAAATAGTGTGTTAGGCAATTATGGTGCTAGTAGCATGTTCCCGTGGAATAATTTCCTACATTCACGCGAACGAATGCGCAGTTCATAAATAATAAGCTAATCATCATTTTTCTTCTGTAAAAGTCTTCTATTTTCTTATTTAACCATTCATGTACACACATATAAACTGATAAGAAGAAAAGAACAGCTTATTTGCTTATTTCTAAAGAAAGGTCTTCCAGCATACCTGCGATAGGAGAGAAGATAAAGAGATATAGACACCATGAGTATGAGAAAATAAAATATATATCATCATCATCATCATCATCATCATCATCAGCCTATAGCAGTCCACTGCTGGACATAGGCCTCTCCAGTTGCACGCCATTCAGTTCGATTCTCGGCAACTCTCATCCAGCTGCTACCAGCCAACCTGCGAAGATCGTCGCTCCACCTAGCCTGAGGGCGTCCAACTTTACGTTTGCCGATTCGCGGTCTCCACTCAAGAACACGTCTACCCCAACGGTCATCGGTTCTACGGCTAATGTGGCCGGCCCATTGCCACTTCAGCTTGCTAATTCTGTGAGCTATGTCGATAACTTTGGTTCTCTGCCGGATCACCTTATTCCGAATTCTGTCCTTCAGAGATACTCCAAGCATAGCTCGTTCCAGGAGGAGACGCCCCGGGCGTCGGGAGTCGATTGCGGACTCCCAGCCACCGTAGGCGCGAGCTTGCGGGTGGCGAGCAATGGGTAGCTCGCCGCCCGGTAAGGACCAAGCTCGGGTCGACGGCGCGCAGTGTTCCACGCGCGCCTCAAAGAGATGTCAGCAGCAGTGTAGGGGTCTACTAGGACCGATGCCTGCCGGGGTCGCGTGATTGTTCGAAAGAGATACCGTGACCCTGGCACATGGGCAACTGATGGAACACGGGTGGGTTTTAGTCAGTAAAAGTCTGACACGCCCTCCCGCTCCGCCCAGAGCGGGAAAAGTCATTTGATGATTTCCCATCCTGAAAAAAAAAGCATAGCTCGTTCCATAGCTCGCTGAGCAACTTTGAATTTATGGACCAGCCGTACCGTGAGTGTCCACGTTTCGGCTCCGTAGGTCCTAACAGGCAGGACGAACTGATTGAAGACTTTCGTCTTTAGGGTCTGCGGAATACGCGACGAGAAGACTCGACGAAGCTTCCCAAACGCTGCCCAACCCAGCTGAATTCTTCTGTTAGCCTCCTTCTCAAGGTTGTTCTTACCAAACTGCAGAGTTTGCCCGAGGTAAACGTATTCTCGAACAACCTTGAGGGCACCGCCGTTGACAGCAATTGGTCCTGGAGTTACGTGTTCGTTGAACATAACTTGGGTTATGTCCAAGTTCATCCGGAGACCAATGCGTTCAGAAGAATCAACTAGGTTGTCCAGCATCTGCTGCAAGTCCTGCAGCGATTCAGCCAATATGACGATGTCGTCTGCAAATCTCAAGTGTGAGATGTACTCGCCGTTGACGTTAATATCGCGTCCACTCCAGTTCAGCGTCTTGAACACATCCTTCAATGCGTTAGAGAAAAATTTTGGGGAAATTACGTCCCCTTGTCTCACTCCTCGACGCAGGGGGATACAACATAACAAAAATACAACATAAGAATAACAAAATTACATCTAATCAAAAACAATTAACTTAATAAAACCCATTCCCTGTCCCATGAACCACATTTGGTTCAGGTTGATTGTTTAACTATTGTGTCTACTATATGGACAGTTAATGTGTTAAACTAATAATATGACAATATACTGTTGTTTCTTCCTCAAAGACTTGCACTAAATAACCCTGAATAAAGCTAAACCGTTTGAAGTAAGTTCTGGTGTGAAAAGGCATCTCCGTACATAACGTGCAACTTTTGCACTGAGTTTGAATAAAATTCTATCAAATGTGAGTCAAGCATGCATACTGAAAGTTTCCTCTCTGCTCACTATATTACGTGTGTAAATTTTAAGCTACTCTATAGAATTTTATAGCAGGTAATTTAGTTATGTGTGTAACTAGGTTGTGTATTTACTGCAATGTGCTTTAATGCGTTCAGCTTTGATGAAAATACTTTGTCTGTTTTACTGTATAGGAAAAAGTTTTTAAGCGATGAATTTCTGTAATAATAACGCATGGTGTCATCAATTAGATTTTCCTATTTTTTTGACGACGTCGAAACATAACTTTATGTTAAGTTGTGCTTTGTTTCCCTAAAGAGTTGGGCAGCGGTGTACCTATAGTACACCTACATTTTTTGCAGTTATGTTAAATCCCATTTAATAAGGGGCGACCGTATTGCCATTAACCGGGCACATATCCATACTCTGGGCTGCTGCTGACAAATTCCAAATAAAAAAACCCAATAACACTTTTCTCGGCTAAGGAATCGAACCCAAGCCCAATGAGGGCTCAGTAGTAGCGCTTGCGACGACTAGACCAACGAGGCAGCCCACGTCAAAAATATTCATAATTTCACATTATTTCAGTGCGTAGCACCTTTAAGGTACAGATTACAGAATTCACAGGCACTATTATTTTCCCACCGGATTTTTCCAATAATATTTGGTGGAAGTTGTTTAAGCCTCCTGAAATCTTAATGCTTGGGGTAAAAGGATTATTTTTAATTGATCAGCATGAAGTTATATTATCCAACTTTCTCTTAACTTACGTTTTCTGCAATTTGCAGGTCAGTGTCATGTTGTATGTTGATTAAAACATGATTCGTGACCATTTCAAACATGGCTTTACAGAATTAAAATCAACAATACAATCCTATAAGCTACTTTTATCCCAAAGTAAGATTTTTTTTCATGAAATAGTCATTTGCTGTAAATTCTTAAAAATCGCAAGAAAATTTTAATTTCCGGGTTACCTTAGCGCATCGACCTTGGGCTGCGATTTCCTAGTAGAGTGGTGGCCGCCACATAAGCGTCACTGTGACTGCTATCATGAAAATGATGGCAGCGGGGTTTGAAAAAACTCTGTGGGAAAACACAGCAAGTAACTTTTATAAATGCCGTTTTAGTGACGTCATTCGCCCGTAAATTGCAAACGACATGTGGGGGCCCCGCTCTTCTAGGAAACGGTAGCTAGTCGGCACTAAAAGCAGTGAGAAGTCGCAACGCAAAACTTCGGTCATCTTCTTGAGAGACTCTTCGGGTGATGTCACGGATTTTTGCGATGTGATAGCCATCTCAGTGCATTTATAAATATCGGCCTTAACACAACATTCAAATCTTAACACTAATCAATTAATTTCAACAGAACGGCAACCTCCCGCCACACTACGCAATACATCCCGTGGGTGGTCTTCACTTCGCGGGCGCCGAACGCGTCCGGAACAAACTCTTCATGCTCCAACAAAAAGCCAAACCCTCTGTTACCCCAATCACCACAACACATACCATTAGCAATATCCCAGAGACTGAAACTCCTAGAAGTGGACAATCGAACCTGCCCAGTATGAATGGAGTGGCCACGGTTGTTCCTCATAGTGACGGGAGCAAAAATGACGTCGAATCTAGTGGCGTTAAGTCTGCAGACTTACTCGTGATCTACTGCGACGCGTTGTATAGATTGGACTACACTTTTCTACAGGTACGTCTTGTAATATTTCACTTTTATGTTTTATCAGGTTTTCAACGAGAATGGTTTAAAGTTACCAAAAGTTACACAAATTGTTTATAGAGAGAAACGTCATCCCAACGATAAGTACCTATAGTCTGTTTCAAAAGGGTCTGGTGAATGTGTAAACAATCGTTATTTAAGTTGACTTCATACGCTAAAGGTATTTAGTAACACATTCATCTGTATTAAGATGGTTTATTTTATATTACATCACATTTTCCAGCAATTATTGTTTGAATCAAATTTTAGTTAAAAATCATCGATGAAAATTGTGGTTACAAAATCAACCTACACTCAAATGAAAAACATTTTTAAAATAATTCGAAATTATAATTTTGGGGCTAAGTATTGAAATAATCAAATCAAAGCAGTGAATTTGTAAAAGACGATATAAATTGACAGCCGCAGGTACGTTTTTTGTTTATCTCAAGTAAACATTTGGGTGCTCTGGGGTTCTACTTTATAAGCACGAAACCTGTAGTTTCGGCCGCAGTTATATGGGCGTTTTTTATTCGTAAGTCCGTTAACGAAGAAACAGGCCCGCCCGAAAGTATGTAGTTCGGCATTTCGGAGTTAAACCTACCCTCCATTAATTTTTTTTCGTACGAGTAAAAACACATTGGACGACTGTCAAATTGTGTTGTCATTAATTAATAACTCGGGTCCCGAACAAACCGTATGTCCGTAGGTGATACGGAGCAGCAAACGCCCGTAACTTCGGTAGATACCTACACCCGTAGCTTTGGCCTATATCCACGTGACTTCGGTTGATACAGCCGTAACTTCGGCCGAAACCACCGTAACTGTGGCCGAAACATGGTTAACTTCGGCCGAAACACACGTAACTTCGGCCGAAACAACTGTAACTTCGGCGAAACAACCGTAATTTTGGCCGAAACACAGTAACTTTGGCCGAAACTACGGATTTCTTGTTAAGGGAAATACCTCCAGTTTCGGACATAAGATTAATTCGGGGCCCAAATTTAGAATGAATGACAACACAATTTGACATCGGTCCCTCACCCGGAAATTGTCGATAGTATTCATGGATCAACTACTTTTGGACGGTCTATTCTTCGTCGTGAAGACGTCCTCTTTTAATGGTTTTAACAACATTACGCTCATCGTGCATACAATGTTAAGTATGATGACATTAATTTGAATAAATTAAATCATTAGTCCCACATAAGCCACAAATGTACCCTTTTAGCCTGTGTTAGCAAAACATGTTAGTAGTAACGATCACATAATGTTCAGTGTGGGGTCACAGGCTAGGCTAGGCATCATTTTACCATTCATTACGGCCAAATGGCTAGCTCATGTTTAACTGCTAATGATCATCTATTTTAGAAACATTAGATTTTTTTTCCATTATACTTTTTAAACTATAATCGTTTCTACGTGATATAGTTGTAAAATTTGTGGTTTTAAACCCGTTTTAAATTAGTTTTACGACCACGTGGGCCGTATTAATGACATTTTACATTAAAAAAGCTAATTGAAATCATTAAAATTCAACATTTTTTATTAATATACTACGTGAAGTACTATATAATACAAATACTACTTTTAAGGATTGGACGGACAGAAACGGTATTAAGTCTCAATCCACCAAATTTTTTATTACATTTTAAACCAATTTTAAATCATTTTAAACCAAACCGAGGGTTTTAAGGTTTAAAACATTTAAAATCCGTTTTGCACCAAATTTGATCTCATTTATTCATCTCCCAAAGATAGTACCTACGCAGTATTTGGAAGTTCCCAAAGATATTAACTACACGTAATTAGAAGAGGTTTCCAATACAATAAGTATTAATATAACAGATTATTATGGATTAGGTAAGTTTTATATCAGCTCGAGTCAAATGTCTACTGAACTCGAAAACAAAGATTGATGCCTGTTCCTTAGTTAAATCTATCACTCTCGTAGATAGCTTGCCATTTTCAGGCTTAACTAGTATTAGAAGTTTTTTTGAACAGTTATCGTCTGCGTCTGCCTAGCCTATGTTGAGTCGGCTCATTACCATTATTTTACACGGAGTGACTGCCTATCTACCTCCACAATCCAGTCACTAGGTAACACGATACTCATTGGTAAGTTGAAGTTTTGGGCTCCTGACTACCCGTACAAAATGTTCTACTCAATAAATGGCAGCCGAAAGAAAAAAACGGGTTGCACTCCGGGAGTGCCGGCAGAAGTGAAAACTTGAATATTAACGTTGTGTATTTTTGATATTTTGAAATGGTTAGGGAATAATTTTGCACGAATTGCTTTAATTATCAGTATAAAAGTAGTATCATTTATGTGGTAGAATACAATATTTATTTATTGCGCTATCGTACACAAACATGACAATTTATTTTACATTAAAAAGTTTATCTCTCAGAAAAATCAACTTCCATTGGTAAAACTGGTTGTCAGACTTTCAGGCTTTTGACGACCCGTAACCACTGTTAAAGATCTACAAATGACATCTGGGACCAACGGCTTAACGTGCTTTCCGAGCCATGTGGTCTTGGTATGTAAATCGTAGCTTAACCAATCTATCGAACCGTGAGGCTGTTATAACTTAGCCGTAAGTCCCCCTGAAGTAGGTCAATTTATTTTATTAGGACAATATAATATTGTTTAGGAGCAAACGACTTCCGTGTCGCGTAATAAGGGCGGAAAAGCAAATTCTTATGATTGTTCATATTAATTGTGTTTACTTTTAATTAATGTACTGGCCTGTGGCTGCTGCTTGTCGAATCAATTAAGAATTACATTAAATTAAGTGTAATTTACTTCAGATAAGGAACGTGGCTTGATTATTAAAAAATCTAATTTACGTAAGATTATGGTGTGGACACTTTGACAGTAAACGCCTTTTTAATTACGAAAGTAGGTTCTTGTGTCTGTGTATTGGAGAGTTTTAAAGTCTGTTTGACTATAGAATCGATGTAGCTGAAAAGTTGGAGTTACCTTCTAGGGAACTTCAATAAGATGTAAGTTTTCAGCTCAGAAATCTAACATGTTTGCACTTGGACAGAACATGATGCACTCTGGTGAAAACGCCAAACCAATAAAACTACTAATATAATAAATGTCGAAGTTTGCTTGTTTGAATGTTTGATTCAATCACACAGAAATGGCCTCACGGATTTGAAATAAATTTGGCACACAGATAGTTTATAACCTGGATTAATACGTAGCATACTTTTATGACGGTAATACGTTCTTGTAGGATAACTTCCAAACTCGACGCGGGCGAAGCCGCTGGCAAAAGCTAGTGTATATAATAAAGAAATATCTGGATGACCGAGCTTTTCTCGGTATTTTTTGGTAAATTGTGTTTAAAAAAATAAGTTTATGTTCAAGTTGATTATCGATAAAGTTGGTCATTGAAAACACGAAGAAAACGACATTTTCTTAAAATGATTCCTAGCTAGATCGATTTATCGCCCCCGAAACCCCCTGTATACTAAATTTCATGAAAATCGTTGGAGCCGTTTCCGAGATTCAGATTATATATATATATATACAAGAATTGCTCGTTTAAAGGTATAAGATAATATGAAGAATCAGAATAATTATTATTTAAAAAATACCTGGACGGTGGAGTATGTAGTTTGGCTCAGTTAAAATTTGTATGGAGAAACGTGTAGAAAGCTAATATTCTTATGTATTAACAATGCCTTAGAAATACATCAAGTTTTAAATTAATTACGGTGTAATTTCGGCCACTAGACGACCACAAGTTATTATAAATGGAATAGTTCGCAAGTTTCTTACTCGAATCATGCCAAAACGAATTACTTAACACAAAGGTATTTAGAATTAATCTAAGTTGGACATTCTCTGGGGATCCCAAAGTCCACATGTATAAAGACGTGCGCAAAATAAAGAAGAAGCAAAGAATATAAATAAGTAGGTACGTGTAAAACTATGAAATGCCAATATCCAAAGTCTTTAGGGTAAATGTTTATGAGACCCATTCCGATCGACGCCATATAAAAATACTTTTGGAAAGGATATGTGAACCCTGCAAGGCTCGCTGACGATATTACATGTCTATCGTGGGTGGTCAAGCGGATGCTCCATATTCTATTTTCGGGAGTGTTATCACGAAATTATCCTTTCCGGCACAGACGTCAGACGAAACCTTTGTGAAATCACATAACTTCCTGTAGCTTTCTAAAAGAGCGAGCTAAAATAGAACAAGTTTATTTAAGAATAATGCATGATATTATAATGTTAATAATCCTACACATGTAACGTCCGTTCCGTGTGATGCCGGACCTAAAGAATAGTACCATCCCATTTCTTCCCGTGGGTGTCGTAAAAGGCGACTGAAGAACATACTAAAGAATGGGCAGCAACGTTCTCTATGCATTTTCCCACAATACTGCGATCGCCAACCCGCCTGCCAAGCGTGGCGATTATGGTAATTCCCCCCAAATCGGGGGAGGCCATGTCCAGCTGTTTACGTCTTACGGCTGAAATGATGATGATGATGTAACGTGCCAAAAAATAAAATAATATTCCACAGGATTAACTCCGAAGATAAAAAGGAAAAAATCTTTTCTAAAATGTTAGTAACAAAAATAAGCACTATTTTTCTTTGCTTTAAGCGGAAAAGCCTCTGAGAGATAGTTCTTATTTTTTTCCAGTAAATCAAATTCAACTTATCAGAAAATCAATAGGAAATACGAGCATCAGTTCCACAAAATGTTTTTTTGTGTACCTAAATTGGAATTATCAGTACCCTTTGTGAAAGAAAATAGTTAATAAAAAGGGTCGGTATCACGTACTTACGTAGGCAGGTAATACGGACTTGCTCATGTTATAAAGTTGATCCGCAAAATAGTATTTTGAGAAACTTGAAGTCACCTTTGGCTATAAACTGTTTATTTTGTTCTAAAAATAACATTATGCTTCAAGAGTTAGGTAGATTATAATCCATACTTCCATACTTATTTCTTATTTACTTATTATTAATATTATAGATGCAAAAGTAACTCTGTCTGTCTGTCTCGCTTTCCTGCTAAAACACTGAACCGTATTAAATGAAATTTGCCTGAAAAAGGACATAGGCTACTTTTTATCCCGGTAGTATGTTCCCGCGGGATAATTTCCGATCTCCATGCGGGCGAAGCCGCTGGAAAAAGCTAGTAGATTATAAATAACAGTAGTCGCATGGTTCTACCGAAGGTTAAGCTACGCTTGGCGCGGTCGGTTCCTCGATGGGGGACCATTTTCACTCACTGCGAACTATATTCTATTGTACTTTATAGATCACCAACTATGCAATTCGACATCCACCCGGACGTAATAATATCGCGATGGGATTTTGTGCGCACTGGATCTTCGACTCACTAGCTTAGCGCCGAGAGCTGAAAATCTAACAATGTGTTGTCTCGTTGGATTCTCAATTCTCAGTTCAACACCTAAAGTTGAAAATACAGTGCACAATAAAATTCTGTCGCGATATTTATACGTTCGTGTGAATTTTGACTTAGCTTATGCGTAACATAAATCAAACATATAGCATTACTCCTCACCTCACCTACTTTGAGGGGGAGTGGGCCGTAATCCACCACGCGAGCTCAGTGTGGGCTGATAATCTTGGCAGTAAAAGCTCGTAATTACTGCCATATTTAATATTTCATTTCCATACTATCACCAACATTATCTATGTCCCCAGACCCACTTTGAAAATCATCACAAGATAACTATCTAACTAAACCAGGGTATATAAAATTAGCATCAATTTAATATTCCATTGACCGCAAGCCGCAACGTCAAATCACATGCAATGTTGATGCGGTGACCGCAGCGGAGTTAAAACGTGCAATAGGCGCGCAACTTGCAACGAATATAATTAATATTAATGGTTTACTATTCGTATGTAATTATTTATCTCTTGGATATTAATCCCGTTGTTCACGCAAACGCTTCAAAAGTAATAATAATAACGGTAGCTTGGACCCTGTTCCCGATACCGGTGGGCTACTATTTTTTATATTTTTAAATGTTTTTATACTTTTATATTGTAATATTTAAAAACATAATTTATAAGTGTGTATAAACGAATAAAGATGATAATAGTAATAACCCTAACCACCGGTAACTTGGACCTTGCTCCCGAAACCAGTCGTCAAATATTTTTTAAATTTTTAAATGTTTTTTTTTGTAAGTTTCTTTTTCTAAAAATGTAACGAATATGTAAGTAAAGAAATTAACGAAATAATGATAATTTTATTTGCCATAAAAATACTTATGGAAATTGGAAACCTACGTGGTTCATTATGAAATACTGTACATTCTATAAATGGTTATCAGGCTCTATGTAAAAATATGTACTCAGGTACGTAATATGTATTTTTGTAACACAAAAATAGACGTGTGTGGACCCATAACCATAACTTCACACCTTGCTTCTGCGACGGGTTGGGCAGAGGTGTACCTATAGTACACCAACATTTCGCCTGTAGTGTGGTGGATCCATCCTTTACAAATCTTAATATTCCATGGAAACAGAAAAAATAAATAAAACTAATAATAATAATAAAAACAAGCTTAATTAATAATAGTGATAAAACGATATTATTATACTGTTGATGAGCAATGAGCAGTAAAGTGGTTGTTTTCATTCAATTTTACCGCAGTACTGAAGTGGAATGTTATCCAAAAGTATCTACACGCTGCGGTGTTGTATCCATTGTGTATGTGTATAATTTAATTTCATAATTTTATGTACAAAGTTGTAACAACTTTTATGGATGTTACTTGTTGGTCGGTGGTGTTTTATAGGGTCATTATGCTTGTTCCGTTGGTGAGCGCTGGATCGATTAAAGTATCGGGAACTGTTTGAAACGAGGGGCGTTACTTATTGTTCTGTTATTACGAGGTTGCTATGAATAGTTCAACTTTTAGAAGTAACAGATCGGTACGGTACTATAAATTAAAAGTTTAGGTATAAAGGACATGGCTAAATTGAAGTATAGGCGACATCCTGGCAAGTTATAAATATGGTACCTAGCAATATGTAAAGCTGAATAGTTGAATATTAATATTTCATATAAACACTGTTTCAGGAACTTTTCATTTCTTTACAATCTTAAAAATAAAATCGCTATCGTGTAACTCCTACGTCAATAGGTATGGAAACTGCAAACAGATGACATTGCTATGAACTTTTACCTAGGCGTATCTGCATCTGTTGTACCTGGGTTATATTGTATTTTTGACTAGCGCCCCATTCCCATTGCGCACGGTGGCACTTGAGTAAATATCAACAAAGAGGTAATTGCACCAAAAACGTAACACAAAACGTTTTCTACAATCTGCGCGAAAACCACTCCCGCTCGCGTGTATAGTACATATTATACCCTTGTAAAAAGTTGAAAAAAAAAAAAAAAACAAAGACAGTTTTCACAGAAAAAAATAATAAGTGGCTGAAATGATAAGCATGTTTGAAAATAAGGATTAATATTAACTGACCCAAACAAGTGTATAATTTTTGTATTTGAGGTAGGTAAACAATTCTGCTAAGTATTATACATTATTTAAATCTAACTAATCTAAGTCCCCCTGGTGCGTTTTTTTGTCAGTCTATTTGTACTGATGTATCAACAAACAGATTTAAATCAATTTAGGAAAATCCTTCCGCCTGAGTGCTTTTCTTGCGCGCGTTGCTGCGTGGTAATTAATAAAACCGGCCTAAACTAGATAACGAACGCAGTGAGTAACCAAGGACATATAATATATTGAAATAAAACAACTAAAATATGATTTATTTATTTGTTCTTTAATCTATGTTCTTCTCTCTCTTTATTTATTAATCTATCTTCTTCAATACCCCAAACACACAGTGTCTAGAGGTGTTTGCAGTCCATTTTAATTTGGTAGGTTTAATTTTTGTTCTGACACAGGTCTAGGTACTGGTTCAGGTATTGGTTCAGGTTTAGATCCAGGTCCAAGCAGATTTTTTAAAAACTACCCTATTTTCCGAATCAAAAACTGCTGAAAACACAATAACAAATCACTAAACAGGACACCGAATTGAACGCCGTTGATTCCCGCCAAAAACTCTTTAGTTTCAGACAGTAAATCGTTTTAATAGCAGTTATCAAAAATCGAATCAGTTTCCATTTGACATTCTAGAAAAGCGCTATGACCCCTCCCTAGCTTGCAGTACTGTATTATTTCCCCTTGACATGTCAATCAAAAAGCTTAAAAAGCAATTAAGATACTATTTTTATGCTAAACAGTTCACGAAAGTTCTCGGAAATTAATAAACACTAAATAATTCATTAATGAATATTTAAATATTACGAGTTAATGTGAGATTCCAATTCATTCTGAGGGTACTCATTTAGCCATCTCCTTTAAATGTAATCTATACTAATATTATAAAGCTGAAGAGTTTGTTTGTTTGTTTGATTGAACGCGCTAATCTCAGGAACTACTGGTCCGAATTGAAAAATTCTTGTTGTGTTGGGTAGCCTATTTATTGAGGAAGGCTATAAATTATATAACATCACGCTACAATTAGGAGGAGCGGAGCAGTAATAAAAATGTTGCAAAAACGGGGAAAATCGCACGGGTAGGAGATTCGACGCGACGGGAAGGGTCGGGGAACACGAAATTTAACGCGGACGAAGTCGCGGGCAGAAGCTAGTCTTGAATATAAGCGAAGTGCTTTCTAAAGTCTTATGTCGGTACCACAGTTAACAACAGTTTTCTTTCTCAAGAAACAACAAAAGATTAGGCAGGTCCCGTATTAGTAAAAGAGATACATAATATATTAATAGTTGATTGCTGACTGTCCACACCATTGCTTCATCTACCAACCCGCACTAGACCCTGCGTGGTAGATTACGGTACCCCCTTTAACTAAAAGAGAACCTGTGTCCCAGCTCTGGGATCATTACAGGGTTAATTCAATAATAGTATAGCATGATTGCTATACTATTATTAAATTGTCAACGCAGCTCGCAGGGACGTTCAGAATGTTGCGCGTCGATGTTGCCAATTGTAATTCTTACTAAGTACAGAAAAACACTTATTAAAGTAAAAATATATATTTTAAATAAAATATTCTATCTATAGAGGGGTGAAATTATTGAATATTCAAAATGATAAGCACCCGCCTGGGAAAATTTCATTATTGCATTTTATACGTTAATATTTTCTTAGTCTTACTCTACATAGAGATTTCATTCACTAAGCCATTAGCTTGGATTATGAAGACAGAATACAAGATTACCTGCATTAACAATTTTGTATTTAACGAACAATAAATGAGCTTGTAAAAATAATATTTTAGATTTTGTAAAAAATTGGGCGAGAAAGATAAATAATAACAAATTTTACCTTCTAGATAATAGATCCATAATAAAGACCACGCTTTATCATGGATCTAAAATATTTATTACTAGCTTTTACTAGCGGCTGCGCCCGCGTGGAGGTCAATATCCAGCGGGAAGGTATTACTGGGATAAAAAGTAGCTTATGTGTTAATCCAGGTTATAAGCTAACTGTGTTCTAAATTTCATCCAAATCCGTTCTGTAGTTTTTGCGTGAAAGAGTAACAAACATTCACACATCCACACATCCATGCATACAAACTTTCGCATTTATAATATTATTAGGATTAAGTAGGATTTATAATATTAGTAGGATAGGAAGTAGGATTTATGAAACGAATTAGTCGATGCTACAGTTACTCTCCTTGGAAACTAAGTTGGCTGTGAGGTTTATTTGTTTACAGACCTGCAAACAAAGTCGGCAAATTTATAAATGTAACAAATTCGTAATATTTTTTTCTATGTTTTGTTCCAGTGTATGAAAATGTTAGTACTGGACTGGTCTCGGAAAGGGCGTGTGATATGGTGTAACACGCGGCAGTCGGTCAAAGATCAACTCTCCAGCGTCATGACTGAGCCCATCTTCTGTGAGAGCACCCAGCTGAAATCCTACCTCAGAGGTGAGTGATACTAGTTGTTACTATTTCTACTAATTGTTAGTAAGAATAGTTCGAGCGTAAACTTTTTTTTACCATATTCACGAAGAAAGTAGCCGAAAGTTTTTTCCGTTACTTTTATCTAAGTTTGTTATAACTTCTCACGCAGTGGGAACTTATTAGGAACATTATCTTGCTAAAACAATTCTATATTGTGCTCTCGTTACGGCCTGCGCCTGGTCACAGGGACCATCACAAGGCACTGCTCTCTAAACAATCATTTCTACACAACAATAAGCATAATGGAAGGTCCTCTGTGCAGGGCTTGCATGAAGGTTGAGGAAACTGTTGCGATTGTACTCTTTGTATTCACAAGCATCACCAAAGTTAGAACAGAAACCCCGGTGCCACACAGATATTTTGCAGATGTTCTGAAAAGACGAGCAGTCTTAATCTGTTTCTGGAGGGTCGTGGGCTGGTTGGAATGTCCAAACATGGCCGTCATGGCCCATGTTCGATACTCCACGTGAAGGGCTAAGTGGCATAATGAGCCTATAATGTTCCCACTGCTGGAAATACAGAACTCCTCTCAGAAAGAGGAGGTCTTTCTTGTGAGAGGGATTAGGCCGCAATCCATCACGCAGGCCCAGTACGGGTACATAGATGTCCTCATGTTTTTGATTCTAGGACATGCCAGTTTCCCCACGATGTTCTCCTACACGGTTTTGAGAGCAGTGCTGATGTAATAAATTACGCTAAGTTACGGGCCTGCCTGGGTTCGAAAAACTCGTAAATTGTGGCTGTTACCATAAGTATAAGTCTTTAAGACTAATAATGTGATGTTAATATATACTATAATATTATAAAGCTGAAGTTGTTTGTTTGTTTGATTGAACGCGCTAATCTCAAGGACTATTGGTTCGAATTGACAAATTCTTTTTGGATTGGGTAGCCTATTTATCGAGGAAGGCTATAGGCTATATAACATTACGCTACAACTAAAAGGAGCGGAGCAGAAATGAAAAATGTTGTAAAAACGGGGAAAATCGCACGATTAGGCGATTCGACGCGACGGGAAGGGTCGGGGGAACAATAAATTTTACGCGGACGAAGTCGCGGGCAGAAGCTAGTACTTTAATTTTACATCGTAATTAATCTTTTAGTATGATTTAAATCCCATAAAAAACATAAATGTGAAATGAGAGCCAAGTTCAATATTATGACATATACCTTGGTTCTTGATTTCAACGACAAAAGAAGTGAGATTTAAATGGGTGCCAAGTTCAATTGTCAGTCCTGACTTGGCTAGTTCTCATATACGAATTATTATGTTCAATGGCTAGTTTCTACCAGCAAGCCAAATTTTCGGAATAATAAAATAAGAACCGCCAAGTAACAGGTTTAAAACTTGCGAAGGCTATAATATAATTCGTATATGAAAACTAGCCAAGTCAGGACTGACCATTAAACTTGGCACCCATTTAGATCTCACTTCTTTTGTCGTTGAAGTCAAGAACCAAGGTATATGTCATAATATTGAACTTGGCTCTCATTTCACATTTATGTTTTTGATGGGATATCATTACTTTTTGTACATGAAGTATTAGTAGGTACTTATTTATAGCAAATTTATAACAAAATTAATACCAAATGGTTTTTGTTATAAGTGTTCCTAATAGAATCAGTTAAGTGAAAAATAATAGTAAAATGATAAAAATTTACCAGTTTGTGATTTATTCCTTTGTATTCACCTAATTACCTATCTGCTTGCCAAATTTGAACTTTCTAGGTCATCTGGAACTGGGTTAGAGTTTTGATCTATAGGTCAGTCAGTGATAAAAATGACGATTTTTGGACGTTAATATCTAAATAACCGTTTGAGATATGTTTATGAAATTTGGATCACATATGTATCTTGCAAGTTTCACTATATGAGCCAGATTTGATATGTTTATGTGAAATAGGTTTTGAGTTATGAGGGGGTCAAAAGTGGCTCCAAATGGTTCGTGTAATATTACACACGGTGCTGCCCGCCAGTTCTGTTACTTGAACTTGGCTTGACACGCTGCCGCGTGTCTAGATACTTAGGAAACATTAATGTTTTTGCTTCACATCGTTTTCCCTTTTCCAACAGAACAGTTTAGCGGTAACTTTGAGAACTTACTTAGTAAATTTTGGGGTATCAGATATTTATCTTTAAATGTAAGAAACTCTCTTTTGTCCACATCTTAATGTTTGATAGAAACACAAACGTAATTATTAATTCTAAATCCCCAATGAACCGTTTAAAATACTAAAACAGTTTAGCATTTCAATAGAACTTCCACTATTAATCAGTTACGCATGAGTTTCATCTAACAAATGAAACTTAGCGTTTCGAAATATGAATGTGTGGAACATAAAATGGAAGCGCTATGTTATGTGAAATGTTGACTAAGTATATTGCAGGGATGTACCAATAATTAAATGATAATTGATATTGTAGATTTGTACAAATACTTTCAACGTCAATCATATTTTAAGAATTAGTTGAGGTCCACTTCACCTAACTGATTTCGCGGTCACAGTCTAATTTAAAGTCTAGACATAATCTTGGTTACATCATGTGAAGACCATGTAAATTTTTGTTTGAAATAGTATTTTGAAGATAGAACCACATGCATTGAAAGCATTGAAAGTGCACGCATTTGTCAGTAATCGTGTAGCTCAACTTAAAGAGCTACACGATTCGACGAATAATATCAAAGAAAGGATATTTGGGTAGGCTGTATTATTTGGGTGCCCAAACTGCTAGACCATGATTAAGATTAAAACGAATTGAGAAAATGATAACATGAAAAATTCGTGTTGGTCAATTTAAATCGAGTTTTCATTGGTAAAATAATGTGTGTCAGCTGGTACTGTACACCAAAAATGACACACTGCATCAATTGGCCGTGTATATCATACAACTGTCAGGAATTACAGTTGAAATTTGAATATGCGGACAATAGATGTTGGTCGTCAATTTACTAAACAATTAATATCACTGACCGTAATATACTATTTTATATTAGAAGGCCAATTCTCGTACTTAAAGCGTTTAAATTCAAGTCGTAATTTCATGTCAGCGGCAATCAATGTCAAAAATGTATGTTGATAATTTTTGACAGATTGGCACAGAGATGTGACTGCGAACGTTCTTGAAATGCGTTAATTTTCTACCCCTTAGTATTATCAGTGGTGTTGCCATAAAAGATATTTAGTGGAAAAACGTATTGCAAAGGGTGGCGAAAAGTTATGGGTCACTTCTGTGTGCCAATACATTAATCGGAAAATTATGATCCTCCTATACCACTTGTCTTTTTATAAGTAGTTTTTGACTTCCTTTGGTGCTGTCACCGTTTGTAAAATCAATGATGATTTTTCTGACCCAAGAATATCATCTTTTATAAAATCCGGATCATCTTTGCCTGCCATGATATTAGAATAATTGAGAGATTCTATTTGCATGGATCATTTATGAAAAATATAACATAACATCTCGCCTTGTTTCCCCGAAGAGTCAGGCAGAGCGGTACCTACAGTACACCCACATTTCACCAGTTATGTCTCATGTAATAGGGGGCGAGTCTATTGCCATCAACTGGGCACGTAGCCAGACTTCAGGCTCTTAGTGAGAAATTATATATAGAAAATCGTAATAATACTTTTCCCGACCTGGGAATCATACCCCTAGGGCCTCATGCAAATGCCTCATGGAAAATGTTAAAAAAATCGGACATAACAGTACAACTTTTTAAAGCCCAATAAACATTCCTCATTATTTGGCAGTGGAACGTGACATATTGATAGTACAGTATGGTGGCGACCTCTCGCGTCCGGCCCTGGTGCGAGCCATGGTACGGAGCGAGAGGGAATGGGAAGCCGTCACCTCCTTCTGCGAAGCAGTAATGCTCGCGAAGGAGGAGGCGGGGCGCGTGAGGGAGTGGCAGTCTCTGCGCCCTCACGTCCCTAGCCGCCGCTGGAGGAGACGCCCCGGGCGTCGGGAGTCAATAGCGGACTCCCGGCCACCGTAGGCGCTAGCTTGCGGGTGGCGAGCAGTGGGTAGCTCGCCGCCCGGTAAGGACCAAGCTCGGGTCGACGGCGCGCAGTGTTCCACGCGCGCCTCAAAGAGATGTCAGCAGCAGTGTAGGGGTCTACTAGGACCGATGCCTGCCGGGGTCGCGTGATTGTTCGAAAGAGATACCGTGACCCTGGCACATGGGCAACTGATGGAACACGGGTGGGTTTTAGTCAGTAAAAGTCTGACACGCCCTCCCGCTCCGCCCAGAGCGGGAGAAGTCATTTGATGATTTCCCATCCTGAAAAAAAAAAAAAAAAAAAAAGGGCCTCATGCAAATGCCTCATGGAAAATGTTAAAAAAATGGGACATAACATTACAACTTTTTAAAGCCCAATAAACATTCCTCATTATTTGGCAGTGGAACGTGACATATTGATAGTACAGTATGGTTTATTAAGCATTATTGGAATCACGCCAATCGGTGGTTTAATATGCAATCACAATAATTCGTTTGGCGGACAAATTATTTCGATTGCGTGCCGCAATATAGTGCGACATTCAATTTACAATTTGCCATTATTATTGTTGCAGGTACGGAGGAAGCGCAGTCTACAAGTAATGATACGGCATTTTAGTTTTTAATATTTATTGGTAAGGAATTTTTTATATAGTAAATCGTACAATGCGATCAAAATTAGAAAAAGGATAGCATTAAATGCGCTCATTTGTCATGCACTCATGATAAAGCGTTTTGTGTGTAACGGGAGAGCTTATTAGTCGCTTCACATGAACCGGGTGAATTGACACTTTTGAATACTACTATACTACTACTATTTTCTATAAGCGATTCTCAAGAAGTTCATTTATTTGTGGGCTAATTTTCGAAGTAACTTGTGAGTAATGCCTATAAAAAATAATATATTTTTTAAAAGTGTCGTTGCCCTATTCAAGTGAATAAAATCGTGCGAATCTACTAATAAGCCGACAGGAGTGAAAGTTAAGGAAAGCGATGATAATTATTTCATGTTTCAAAAACATACCCACAATATAAAGATGTTCTGATGCGTATGATTCGTTGCATTCCAGTTGGTGGATAAGTAAGCATAAGTATATTAAGTTGTGCTCAGAAAACTTAAGCCCCATTTACACGATGCAAGTTTGTGGGATGCCATCAAATAGAGAAAACTAATTTCTTGCATTGTCTACACTCTGCTTAGACATTTTTATTTTTGCTTAAACTTATGGCATGCCATGAATTTTTCAACCAGTAACAGTTTATTATTCTCAGAGATCTTCGATTAATTTAGGAATACCGCTGGTAGGTGTGTTTTACTTGTAAATTCATCGGCGATCTAAGTAATAAATCTGTACTACTTAATTACAATACTTTGAAATTAACTTCAATGTTCACCAAAAACTCGCTGAATATTAAATAACAATAACAAAATATATCTGAATGTGATATTTTTAAGAATTTAAAATTTTGTATTGTTTATTTGTGAAAACTGAAGACGTTACCGAGAATAGCAAATATATTTGTCTATTATTTTATTATATTTAGATAATAAAACATTGAATGCAAACTGTGATTGAATTTACAATTTAGATGTAGCAATGTAATTATGGATTGCCATAAAAGTAAATAGTTTAAGGCGATTTGTTTTTAGCTTTTAAAAGACAGTAAAGAACTCTGTACATACTAATTGTTGTTCTTATTTACCTAAGGATTAAGTACGCAATATTGAGCACGAGTGAGGACTTGTAGTCACACCGGATTGTAACACTAGTGTGACCAACAGGATGACTTTTTGTGTTTGGCATACTGGTAATTTATCTACACCATTTGGCACCTATTCTTAGTGAAGTGAACAAATATCGATCCTATAAAATATGCGTTTTGTAGATAAGAACAGTTAATAATATACAGGTACAGGTATTAATATTAATATCTGGATGACCGAGCTTTGCTCGGTATTTTTGGTAAATTGTGTTTAAAATGATAAGTTTATGTTCAAGTTGATTATCGATAAAGTTGGTCATTGAAAACACGAACAAAACGACGTTTTATAAAAATGAATCCTAAGTACACACATCAAAAGTGTCTAGGGATCAAGCATTTTATGCGGATTTCTTGAGATTGAGATGTGGCTTTGTAATAAATTTATGATTTTATAAATTTATATGGATCCTTTTTGGTGCATTTCATAATTTGAATCAGGAACTGTGAATCAAATTCGAGTAAAAGATGAAAATCAGCTGTCAATATTTTCCCTATAAAAACATACAACGCATTGAAGACATTATTAGTGCTACTGTTTCCCTACTACTGATTAAAACCAACGTTATTATGGAGCGGCGACGTCATTTAAGCAGGGAAGAAATGCTCAGAGCCGTGGGAATGATAGAAGCTGGTTCCCGGCAACGTACTGTGGCTTTAGCTCTGAATACAAGTCAGAGTGTTATCAGTCGACTTTGGACACGTTACCGAAGCACTGGTACCGTGGCTGAGCGCCATGGAGGACGGTATCGCTGCACCACACGGAGACAAGACCGATACATTCAAATCTTAACTCGAAGAGCTCCAACAATAACCGCCATGATGTTAGCCGTGAGGCTTCATCACTCTTCAGGGAACTTAATTAGCGACCAAACAGTCAGAAACCGCTTGCATGAAGTGAACCTTCATTCCCGAAGACCGCTACGGGTACCACCTATAGCAATGCACAATCGTAGGATTCGATATCAATGGGCTCTTGAACACAGAAATTGGGCAGAAGAACAATGGCGTTTCGTGTGCTTTTCTGATGAGTCTCGTTTTGGTATGAGACCGGATACAAGACGTATACGACACTGGAGAACCCCTGGACGCCAACAGTGATTAAAATCCTGCCAGGAAGTCCATCCTTATAGTGGTGGAACCATCATGGTATGGGCGGGTATTTGGATCGGCGGAAGAACTGAGTTGATTTGGATCAGAGGCAACCTCAACGCTCAAATTTATGCTGAGACGATTGTATCAGACGTCATCGTTCCTCTACAAGTGCAAATCGGTCCCTTATTTCAGTTAATGCATGATAATGCACGACCGCACACCGCAAGAGTTGTAAGACAGACTCTCGCCGCAGCTAACATCAATGTCCTGCCCTGGCCTGCTCAGTCGCCAGACTTGAATCCGATTGAGCATGCATGGGATATGCTACAGAGAAGAGTTCTGCCGAATATGGAGGGTATCCAGTCGCAAGAAGACCTTTTTTTGTTGTTGCAACGAACATGAGCGGCCATTCCACAGCGTGATTTGGATGAACTCATTTTGAGTATGCCAAACCGATGTTCTTGTGTTGTTAGTGTTCGCGGTAGAAACACGGATTATTAATTGTTTAAGTTACCCAATAAAATTTTAAAGAAAACTGTTATTTCAGTCTTTTTTTCGAACTTTTGTGTTAGTGGTTCAAATGTCAAAAATCCCTTTATTAGGAAAATGGCAAATTTCTTTATTAATGCAAAGGTGACTTGGTTTATCGTTACTGTGACAAACGAAAACACTTTATTTGATGAATCCTTAAAGAAAATTTTAATTAATATCAATCAGGAGAAAAGTTATTGCAAAAATATATGTTGATCCCTAGACACTTTTGATGTGTGTAGATCGATTTATCGACCCCGAAACCCCCTGTATACTAAATTTCATGAAAATCGTTGGAGCCGTTTCCGAGATTCAGATTATATATATATATATATTATGTATATAAATATATATATATACAAGAATTGCTCGTTTAAAGATATAAGATTTAAAAATATCATGCGCTGATTAAAAGTGACAGTTGTTGAATAACGTCGCTGAAACAAAATTTGTGAAAGCAAGTTAGTGTGTTTTTCATAGTGTTATTTGACAATTTAAAATCAAATCCCGCTGCCATCATTTTCATAATAGTCGTGACGGCAGCCATTATGTGGCGACCATCTGTTTCCTAAGAAATCGTAGCTTTAGAGTAGCGTCGTAGCGATGTAGCGTCTTGGTACGATGTAGCGTCTTAGTGCGATGTAGCGTCGCTTAGCTACGATGTATTACTGTTCTCTGGGCTTCAGTCTTTGAAGCCACGCTCACGCTTATATAATTATGCTTTGGCCTTTGTAATAAACTTTATTCACGCTGTTGGTCCGTTTGTCACTCGCTATTGTGATACAGTCTGTATCATTAAAATAATTGATGAATGTATGTCATACAAAAAAATGCAATTCGTTTTCATATTTATTTACTGTTCAATTATTTATTTAATAAGCCTATTATGAGCATAGCAATTCTTTAAAGAATAGAATATCTATAATAAGGTACCCGACAAAATCAATTTCATATCAACAACACTATAAATGTCAAGATTTTTAAATTACTTAGGATAGTATTGCTGAAGAACTATACAATCATGAAAGCCGTTGTTATATATTTTGGTATTTTATTCACTTGCTTAGCCTGTGTGTACGGTGGAGAAAAATTTTTTTACGATGTCAAGGACTCGCCCAAATTGTATGTGCAATATAAGAAAGATTACAATAAAACTTATACGGATGATTTGAATCTGCTTGTCCATTATGAAGCTTTTAAAAAGGCATTTGTTGATATAAACAAATCGAATCAAGACAGCACTACTGCGACATTCGGCCTCAACAAATTTACTGACTATACGCCTGAAGAAATGAAGAATATGATGGGACTTGGTCCGTAAGTATCTTTAGATTATAAGTAATTAATGTTGAATTTAGGTTTATTTTATACTAGCTTTTGCCAGCGGCTTCGCCCGCGTGGATGACGGAAAATATCCCGCGGGAACGTACTACCGGGATAAAAAGTAACCTATGTGTTAATCCAGGTTATAAACTAACTGTGTTTCAAAGGAGATTGCCACGGAGCAGGTCCCTTTTGTGGTATCGTGTGCCTGATTGAAATAATAACGTAAAAATATGATTGATTTTTTTGTGTACAGGGTTTTTTTTTATACAATTTCTTTCATCCTGGGAATAAAGTTAATTAATAGTTAAACATTACGTTGACATCCGTTTGATTCAATGTAGTCTGTGGTTTGATTGATATAAAAAAATGTTGCCTGGTATCAAAGAAATAACTAACGAAAATGACGTCTTTTAATCAATTGAGTAATCGATTTCAAAATAAAACGATAATTAAACAATAGAAAACAATTATTGTTAATTATATATAACCTATTGGCAATACATCTCAACATTAAGATTAAAATCTCAACATTTGACAACTTCCACGCTACTGTGGTATCCTTTTTGTATTCACAACGATGAGGTAGAATCATGTTACCCCTGTCCTTTTTAGACGTATGTATTATTGTATCTGAAATGAACAAAGATAGGCGTACCCGCCAAATATGAGTCTATGTAAAGTATTCTTGATGACGAAAACTATTGGAAACCTATACACTGCTCATAGCCGGTGCAAGTAGAAGCGATGGAACGATGACAAGAACAGGTTCAGGGATTCTTGGACGATATATTTTATGAAGAATAAATGGTTTGTTCAAGTTTTGATTTCTTTTATTTCCTTTGGTACTTAGACATGAACTACTTAAATATTAATAACGTTAATTATTATATGAAAGTCCAGTGCTGAAGCTGTTAACTAGTTATACATTTTTTATCATATTTAAACTTCATTATTCTACACCATCTATGAGTACTTATCTACTTTTTATTGTGTTGCTATTTTATGTACCGATATAAAGTATTAAAGACAATCCCATCCCCATAGTGATGTATAATATAAAGTAGAAGTTGGTACTTAACCTAAATAGAATAAGGAGGAAATGTCAATATCAATTTCTAATTATAACCTAGATTTTTACAACAGAAAAACAACGATATCTCTTGAACCAGGATGAATAAATGAAAAATGGTTTCTGATTAAGAAAATACTATGTTTTTAATATTATGTAAAATAAAAATCTTCATGGCACAACAATTTTCCACTGGGACCCAACTTCCCCTACAAAACGGGCAATCTCCTTTCATCCAAATCCATTCAGTAGTTTTTGCGTGAAAGAGTAACAAACATCCACACATCCATACATACAAACTTTCGCATTTATATAATAATATTAGTAGGATATTTAGCAGGTATTTTGTGTTGTTAATCACTAAAGAGGAAGCTTAGTACATACCTATAAATAGCTACTACGGGCCACCCTTTATGGCAGAATTTTTTTCGTCATAATATTATTTCGCATAACAGCGGATGGCATAAACTTCATTTCGCAGATAATCGTTTGGCATACACTCATTTATCATACATTCACAACGCATAATTTTATAAGTCAGAATCATCTTCAGGCATAAATTTTATTCCATAATAATTAAAAAGTAGAACCATCATATCGCAGAAAGTTCGCAGTCAGAATCGTCTCTTGGCATAATTTCATATCGATAGTTATTAAAAGGCAAAACTAGCATATCTCAGAAACTTTAAATTTAGAATCATCTTTTGGCATACATTTCATATCCATAATAATTGAAACACACATTCACACATTCTGCATGTAGGCATATTCAATAAAACATTTGATTGTCAACATATGTGGTTTTCATTTCCTTATCAGAAGCATGCGAATATGCAGCATGCGAACAAGCATGCAGCATGCAAACAAGCATGCAGCATGCAAGCAAGCATACAGCATGCAAGCAAGCATACAGCATGCAAGCAACCAAGCATGCAGGCAAGCAAGCTTACAGCATGCAGGCGAGCATGTAACATGCAGCATGCATGGTTTCTGTCACGGCTCCGGCGCTGCGGGGCTCCGGCGGTCCCACGCGAGCTCGCCCCTCCGCGCCTACGCGGGCTTAAATTACACTCTAGGGGTAGGGCAGACAAGACTACGTGGAGTCGGTTATGCAGCGATTCGTTTCTGTCAATATTTTTTGTAGCACAACATATACTGACTTTTTGAGACACTATTTCATTTTATTTAAGGTTAAAATGCAATTTAATAGAAATGAAAATATGCCTAACAAAATTATTCTAAATGAAATTCTGCCATCTTCATAGTATGCCCAGTAAAATTATGCCAAATAATCATTGCTCTAAATAAATGTTATGCTAAACGAAATTATGCGGAATTTTAAGTCTGCCAAAGGTAATTATGCGAAATAAAATTCTGCCATCTTAAAAGTATGCCAGTGTAAAGTCGAGCATATAAACATTCGGCCAAACAATGATTATGCTAAACATTTTTTATGCCTTACGAATATTCGTATAAATAAGATTATGCCAAGTGTGTTATGCCAAATAAAATTCGGAGCATCAAGTTTCTGCCAGATAGAGGGAACCCAGCTACTACTTATCACATTAACTGGAGGAAAACAATTAAACATTTACTTTAAAAATATTTCCTTTCAGGATTGATACACCTGCCGGTAAATAATCTTCCACAATCATCAATAATTTTGTGCGTGACGCCTGCTTAATATTCGGATAACCATGAAACCTAATTTGAGCGATTATTAAAGTAAGATTTCTATTCTTCAAGAAAAATGTGTTTTAAACGGTAGGTAGAATAAAATGTTTTTTCATATATACTATTTTTTTCTTTAAGTTTTTCGCACCACGTTAAGGTTCGTACAAACAGGCGCGACTTGTCATGCGAAGACGTGACGCGGAGGCGATTCTGCGATTTATCGCGACGGAACACCTTTCAAACGTGCGCGACCGCGACCTCGTAGCAGTCGCGATGAGCAGCGCGACAGGTTGTGGTTATTTTGTATGGCTTCGCAGCGAAATCGCTGCCACAAAATGTATCCTATGTTGTATGCTACTGAACGCGGAGCAACCGTGTCGCGGCGCGACTGGTCGCCTCTGTGTGAAGTGTTGCGCGCGTTTTCATAGAAATTGTTCTACGGATATAAATCGCAGACTCGCGCCCGACCGTCACGTTGCACTAGTCTGTACGAGCCTTTATCCAATGTCGCGAGGACACAGCTAACTACCAACTACTTATACCAATTTTTTTTATCATTTTTTTAAAAATTAAAATATGTATTTCAACAACCATAACAAATTTTTTGTTTAGGTAATCAATTTGTTTCTTCAGTCGTTTACCTGAGAAAATCAATTCCGTGTGGTTTATTTAGTTTAAATACTTCGGCTTGACTTGTTTGATGGTTACACTAAAAGGACTAATTTTAATATGGAAGTTGGAATATTATTAAACTTTTTATTGTTAGTTGGTTGTGTGTATGGCCTGGGCCCATTGTACGATGTGGATCGTGCGCCTGAACTATTTGCGAAATTTGTCAAGAATTTTAACAAAACCTATAAAGATCTCCAAAACCTGCTAACTCATTATGAATCGTTTAAACAACAGTTAGTTAAAATAAATACATACAACAGCGTCACTGCCTCGTCTACTAATATTAACGAATATACTGATTACACTGATGAGGAAAAGATACAGCTTATTACAACGAAAACTGTGAGTACCTGACCTGCTAAATAAACATGGCTAGTTTATGTTTAAATTCGGACTTCTTCTAAAATTTTACAAAATGGTCTTCTAATTACCTTCTTCATATGTATACCAAGACCCTTCTGTGCCTCGGACAGCACATTAAACCATTGGTCCCGGCTGTCGTTCGTACATCTTAGACAGTCGTTACCGGTCGCTAAAAGCCCGAAAGTCTGACAACCAGTCTTACCAAGGGGTATCGTACTATCCAGTAACTGGGTTGTAGAGGTTTGATAGGCAGTCGCTCCATGTAAAATGCTGGTAATCAGCTGTATCCCGTTAGACTGGAAGTTGACTCCAACATTGATGGAAAAAATGATGACTTCTTAAATAGCCTAATAGTTGAATTTCTTCGCATGTCATATATATTCTGATATTATGCGACCCCATGTGAACTTTGTTTTCAGCGGGAGTATCAGGAAAAGTCTACTAGAAAATATTTTCCAGCTAAAGCAATTATTGGCTTGATTATATAAGTCAAAAAATAATGTCTCAGTACGTAGTAGAAACTTATGTAATACGTTTCTGATGTAAGCAAATTAAAGAGGAAGATGAAAATTGCAGCGCCGATAGTGTCGGTTACTTTGCTGCAGTATTGAAAGTTTCCAGTTTTTGAAAATGTATAAATATTATTAAAAGTATTCATAATAGTACAAAGTTTTATTTCAATAAAGTTTTTTTTTTATTATTTATATGTGTGGCCTTTATCTTTAGAACGTCAACCAACTATGTCGTAATTTTAAAACTGAAATTCTATCTGTGTTTTTGTGTAAAAGGCAACTGATTGCTATGCAAGTTGCAACAAGGTTTTTTTTTTTTTCAGGATGGGAAATCATCAAATGACGTCTCCCGCTCTGGGCGGAGCGGGAGGGCGTGTCAGACTTTTACTGACTAAAACCCACCCGTGTTCCATCAGTTGCCCATGTGCCAGGGTCACGGTATCTCTTTCGAACAATCATGCGACCCCGGCAAGCATCGGTCCTAGTAGACCCCTTCACTGCTGCTGACATCTCTTTGAGGCGCGCGTGGAACACTACGCGCCGTCGACCCGAGCTTTGTCCTTTCCGGGCGGCGAGCTACCCATTGCTCGCCACCCGCAAGCTCGCGCCTACGGTTGCCGGGAGTCCGCTATCGACTCCCGACGCCCGGGGCGTCTCCTCCTGCGGCGGCTAGGGACGTGAGGGCGCAGAGACTGCCACTCCCTCACGCGCCCCGCCTCCTCCTTCGCGAGCATTACTACTTCGCAGAAGGAGGTGACGGCTTCCCATTCCCTCTCACTCCGTACCATGGCTCGCACCAGGGCCGGACGCGAGAGGTCGCCGCCGCCGATCGCCTCCACAAGGACACGGCGGTGCCCCGCCCAGGCAGGGCACACCTCCACCGTATGCTCCACTGTGTCCTCCAGACGATCCTCGCAATGGAAACATCCGGACGTATCCTCCCGCTTTATCCTGAACAGGAACCCACCGAAGCACCCATGCCCGGTGAGAACCTGTGTCAGGCGGAAGGTGAGGACGCCGTGACGCCTCTCTATCCACTCCTCAAAGAGGGGACTTACCGCCGCAATTGTGGCGTGCCCTGCGCTGGGTTGCGACAATCGTACCCGCCATGTCGCCATGAGATCACACCGGAGCTCTGTCCGCCGTGCCGCGATTTGTCGCGGCAGCGGAGTTTCGCCCCGGCTTTTCGCCTCCTCGCGCCACTCCCACATGTGGGCGAGGACCTTTGCCTCCAGATCCCATGGCGGCACTCTGGCAAGGAGGCTCGACGCCTCGCAGGAGACCGTGCGGTATCCCCGGATTAACCGGATGGCCATGACCCTCTGGGCCGCACTCAACCGGCGCGCTGGGCGCAACCTCAATGAGGGCGCCCACACCGGTGCCCCGTAGAGGGCCATGGACCGTACGACCCCTGTGTAGAGCCTCCGGCAGGAGGCGTTTGGATCCTCCAGATTGGGCAGGAGCCGCTTTAAGGCAGCCCCAGCCCACTCCAGTCTGGGAGCCAAACGTCGGAAGTGCTCGACGAAGTTCCACCGGCTGTCGAGGACAAGTCCCAGGTACTTCATCGTCGACTCGACGCCGATGTGAACCCCTCCCACCGTGAGTTGGGAACCCGCAGGTGGCGCATTCCGAGGACCATGAAAACCCATGGCCTCGGACTTGTGCAATGCCACCTCGAGTCCCAATTGCCGGATCCTATCGACGATTGTCGCAACCCCGCGTGTCATTAGTTCGGCCGCCGCCTCGTACGACCTCCCCCGCGCCAGGACCAGCGTGTCGTCAGCGTAGCAAACTACGCTGACGCCGCTAGGGAGGTCAGCGCGCAGCACCCAGTCGTAACCGATGTCCCACAGGTGCGGCCCCAAGACCGATCCCTGTGGGACACCGCACGACATCTCTCGCCGGTTCCAGTCTCCCTGGTGACCGAGGTAGATGACGGCTCTATCCGTCAAGTAAGCAAGTTGGCGATGTCTAGAGACACCGCCAAGACGACCCCACCCGGGCCACGGCATCCCCCGTCGTGAGGGCTCGCACGCGCATGATGGCGTCCACCGTAGAGCGCCCCTTGCGGAAACCGAACTGGCTGTCCGCCAAATCCGGCCCCTCCCGCACCAGCCACCCAACGAGGCGGTCTGCAATTACTCTTTCAAAGAGTTTGCCCACCTCGTCGAGCAGCACGATGGGCCGGTAAGCGGACGGAGAGTCCGCTGGGCGCCCAGGCTTCTTAATGAGGACTAGTTTCCCCGTCTTCCAACGAAGTGGGAACTGGCCCCTCTCCAAACATGCGCTTAGGGGCTCCTAAGCGCATGTTTGGAGAGGGGCCAGTTCGACTCGCTTTCGGTTCGGTTTGCTCGACTCAGGGGGCTCCCTGAGTCGAGGCCCGAGAGCCTCTAAGGCCTGGACCCAGGCTTTGCCAGGCAAGCCGTCGGGTCCTGGAGCGATATTTTTGGCATTTAGCCAACGTACCGCCACTCTCAACTCTACCCTAAGAACTAGTTTAGCCTAGGCAAAACTAGTTTGTCCTGAAATCGGGTTTGGCCGATAACATATATGTTTTTTTCCTTTGGGAAGTTGCACTACATCAGCTCCAATATAAAATTAATTCCAAGGTAGTAAGTACTTCAACAGACAGCCTGTCTTGACTCTTTGTTTAGACTGTTTTCCGTCCAAAGTTTTCAAACCATTATTCGAATAATTAGTGCTACGTCACTGCATACTTTCATATGTTTTATCCATGTTATGAAAACTCCCATAAAGTATTTTAATTTTCTATTAGACTCTGTTTCCGGTCTAGTATTTATCTTGACATTTGAAGCTGAAATTAGAGTAATGCATATTAAAAAGAAAGGAAAGTGAAAAAAGAGTTACCTACTGTCTTGCTTTGAGATTGTAATTGACATCTTACAAAAAGAAGTAGGGGAGAGCAGGTAGCATTCGTACATATTTTTTACTCAGTCCTACAAAAACAAAACTTTTAGCTATTTTAAAATATTTTCAATGCTGCTGTATACCCGACATATTTGGCTTTATTTATAGTGAAGTGTCGTTTAGAAATACACCAGGATGGAGAAATTATAGTGACTTTTCTGAAAAATTGAAAACGTACGAAGCTACCCTACACGTGGGGTAGCTTAGCGCGGCTGTAGTAATAATAAAAGTAAGAGGTAAGGAGACTTTCGAGTACTTATCGTTGGTTGGCCGCACTGTTGCCCCATCCCTTATCCTATACATATGAGCAGGAATCACGGATACAAACGCGAACACATCAGTGTATTGGATAGTGAAGATATCACCATTATACGAATGCTCCCTGTGTTCGAATCCTACCTGCTCTCCCCTAACAATGTTCACCATTTAATGATGTTGATGGGATGTGTACTCACCATCGTAAGTCAGTGTTGTAATTTTATTGCAACTGGGTGTTACAAATGTTTGAAATCGAACCCACCACATATATCATTAATATAAAATACCGCATGAAATCAAAGGCGAACCCCTTCATACAATCTGCACAATAAATACTCCAAACTCAAAGCAAAATCAATTCTGAGCTTACTAGTATCTACTTACGTTTGCATATCTTTTATTTCTTGCACTTTTCCTGATGTCATATCAGCGTATTCATCCATATAAATCTTTGAGTAACCTTTATTTAGCCTATTGTTTTCATTTATGGATTCCAAATTTCTCTTGAAGACTTCATAGTGCATCAACAAATCGGTGAAATCTGTATAAACTTTATTGTAGTCCATCACAAATATTCTGAACATCTCTACTGCTTTATTCAAATCATAATATTCAGTATCAAGTCCCCATACACTTGTGACTATACTGAGTAAAACAATCAGTTGATTTTTAAGTATTTTCATGTTTTCTATACTTGTTTAAACCGTTACTAAACTAAATAAATAAATACCTTTTTTACGTCGAATGCGTTTATAAAGTGTATATGTAAGTACAAAATTGGTTTACCTCCTACTTGTTTAATAGGCTTGTTTATGTATGCTAATTTGGCATAACAAGGTATAAATCGGATAAATGTACACACAAATTTACAACCCAGTCTCACAGTTTGACGGGATTAAACTAAATGAATGAAACAACAAATCGCTGAGCAATTTGGGCCCTATTAATTTCGACTGGCCTGTTAGTCTAGTGGTTAGTGACCCTGACTGCTAAGACTGAGGTCGTGGGTTCGATTACCACCCAGGACAAATCTTTGTGTGATGAGCACGATTATTTGTTCTGTGTCTGTGTGTAATTTATCTATAATATGTATGTAAAGTTAAGTCCTTATAGTGCAACAAATTTTAGTCTGTTTTTATTTATTTTTACTGCTTTGAAGCCAATGAGAACCAAGAATATAAGTAATATCATCTAACACTACTTTTAAGTATATGTAAGAAATGCAAACTTGAGTCCAGATTGTCCATTTGAGATCTCATCCATAAAACAGGCAAAATATAGTTTTCATGATTTTCGAAATTGAACTTTGCCCACGTTATGAAATAGTGCGTTTGTCTCGTATTCTGAAATGTGAACCGTTTTGTCGAGATCTCAAGCGGGATTGTCTTTCCACGAGATTGAATATCTAAACGAGTCGGACTCGCGAACCGAGGGTTCCGTACAAACCTGTAGGTATTCTCGGTTTATGCATAAGGTTTATGTTTATGACATTAAATGTTTTTATTTTTAATTTTTATATTTGAGTTGATTGAATGAAAGCTAAATTGCGGTTTACGATTTATGACGTATTAAAAAAAAACTACTTACTATATCTCGTTCAAACCAATTTTTGGTGGAAGTTTACATGGTTATGTACATCATATATTTTTTTTAGTTTTATCATTCTCTTATTTTAGAAGTTACGGGGGGGGGGGGGCACACATTTTACCACTTTGGAAGTGTCTCTCGCGCAAAGTAATCAGTTTAGAAAAAAATGACACTAGAAACTTCAATACCATTTTTGAAGACCTATTCATAAATACCCCACACGTATAGGTTGCATGAAAAACATTTTTTGAGTTTCAGTTCTAAGTATGGGGAACCCCAACATTTATTGTATTTTTTTATTTTAGTGTAAAAACCTTGATGCGGTTCACAGAATACATCTACTTACCAAGTTTCAACAGCGTAGCTCTTATAGTTTCGGAGAAAAGTGGCTGTGACATACGGACGGACAGACAGACAGACATGACGAATCTACTAGGGTTCCGTTTGTTGTCATTTGGCAACGGAACCCTAATAAAAAAGACTCGATCGTGATTGCATTCCCTACTTATTTATTTATTTTCTGACGACTATCTTTAGAGATACTACGATACTATCGTAGACGTCCACGTCCACATCACAGCATTAAGTACGAAAATATACGAAGCCGGTTTATTTCCCTTCACGATAAAATCATTACGTGCACATATACACGCCGCAGACGTAAATACCCGAGATAATATCGTCACGTTAGAAATTAGAAAAACACACAATACTAAAACTTACATATGTGAATACCTACATAGATACTATAATCTACTCTTCTTAGTTAATCTTCCAAACAATCCTTAAGAGTAGAACTTTAACCGGTATATCCGGTTTGACGTCTCCGCCCAGACCTCAACCGCGCCGGTCCGACAGGCCCCGTGTGGTCCGCGGTGGGCGCTAAAGAAGCTGGACCAGGAGCTTCTCCTGGAAGCCTCGATCGTGCAGGCCTGGGTGTCACCACCGGACAGGCCTGCTGACATCAACGACGAGGCCGAGTTGTTCCGGGAGGCCATGTCCGAGATTTGTGACGTGGATATGCCCCGAGTCCAGCCAGGACGGGCTTGGCGCCAGGTGTACTGGTGGTCGCCGCAGCTGACAGCGTTGCGCGAAGCGTGCGTTGCGGCGCGACGCCGGTACACCAGGCACCGCAGGCTCCGTATCCGCCCTCCGGATACGGAAGCCATTCAGGCGGAGCTATATGAGGGGTACAGAGCGGCGAAGACCGCCCTCAAAGAGGAGATCCTGCGGGCCAGAGGACTGGCCCGCAAGGAGTCGCTGGAGACTCTGAACAGGGACCCATGGGGACGGCCCTACAAGGCCATCCGGGAGAAACTCCGCCCATGGGCTCCTCCGCTGACTCAGAGTCTCCGGCCCCAGCTCGTGGAGGGCGTGGTGAGCGCTCTATTCCCTTCGCGAGGGGAAAATAGTCCCCCACCCATGGCTCCGCCTCCTGCGGTGCCCGACGCTGCGGATCACACCACCGATGACGACGACAATGCCCCAGAGGTGACCGGGGTAGAGTTGAGAGTGGCGGTACGTTGGCTAAATGCCAAAAATATCGCTCCAGGACCCGACGGCTTGCCTGGCAAAGCCTGGGTCCAGGCCTTAGAGGCTCTCGGGCCTCGACTCAGGGAGCCCCCTGAGTCGAGCGAACCGAACCGAAAGCGAGTCGAACTGGCCCCTCTCCAAACATGCGCTTAGGAGCCCCTAAGCGCATGTCTGAGTCGAGGCCCGAGAGCCTCTAAGGCCTGGACCTGGCTGGACTCGGGGCATATCCACGTCACAAATCTCGGACATGGCCTCCCGGAACAACTCGGCCTCGTCGTTGATGTCAGCAGGCCTGTCCGGTGGTGACACCCAGGCCTGCACGATCGAGGCTTCCAGGAGAAGCTCCTGGTCCAGCTTCTTTAGCGCCCACCGCGGACCACACGGGGCCTGTCGGACCGGCGCGGTTGAGGTCTGGGCGGAGACGTCAAACCGGATATACCGGTTAAAGTTCTACTCTTAAGGATTGTTTGGAAGATTAACTAAGAAGAGTAGATTATAGTATCTATGTAGGTATTCACATATGTAAGTTTTAGTATTGTGTGTTTTTCTAATTTCTAACGTGACGATATTATCTCGGGTATTTACGTCTGCGGCGTGTATATGTGCACGTAATGATTTTATCGTGAAGGGAAATAAACCGGCTTCGTATATTTTCGTACTTAATGCTGTGATGTGGACGTGGACGTCTACGATAGTATCGTAGTATCTCTAAAGATAGTCGTCAGAAAATAAATAAATAAGTAGGGAATGCAATCACGATCGAGTCTTTTTTATTAGGGTTCCGTTGCCAAATGACAACAAACGGAACCCTAGTAGATTCGTCATGTCTGTCTGTCTGTCCGTCCGTATGTCACAGCCACTTTTCTCCGAAACTATAAGAGCTACGCTGTTGAAACTTGGTAAGTAGATGTATTCTGTGAACCGCATCAAGGTTTTTACACTAAAATAAAAAAATACAATAAATGTTGGGGTTCCCCATACTTAGAACTGAAACTCAAAAAATGTTTTTCATGCAACCTATACGTGTGGGGTATTTATGAATAGGTCTTCAAAAATGGTATTGAAGTTTCTAGTGTCATTTTTTTCTAAACTGATTACTTTGCGCGAGAGACACTTCCAAAGTGGTAAAATGTGTGCCCCCCCCCCCCCGTAACTTCTAAAATAAGAGAATGATAAAACTAAAAAAAATATATGATGTACATAACCATGTAAACTTCCACCAAAAATTGGTTTGAACGAGATATAGTAAGTAGTTTTTTTTTAATACGTCATAAATCGTAAACCGCAATTTAGCTTTCATTCAATCAACTCAAATATAAAAATTAAAAATAAAAACATTTAATGTCATAAACATAAACCTTATGCATAAACCGAGAATACCTACAGGTTTGTACGGAACCCTCGGTTCGCGAGTCCGACTCGTTTAGATATTCAATCTCGTGGAAAGACAATCCCGCTTGAGATCTCGACAAAACGGTTCACATTTCAGAATACGAGACAAACGCACTATTTCATAACGTGGGCAAAGTTCAATTTCGAAAATCATGAAAACTATATTTTGCCTGTTTTATGGATGAGATCTCAAATGGACAATCTGGACTCAAGTTTGCATTTCTTACATATACTTAAAAGTAGTGTTAGATGATATTACTTATATTCTTGGTTCTCATTGGCTTGTCGTGTGTACGTAGGCACCTTTATATTATTAGTTCATATACGTGTCTTACAGTATAAAACAAGTAACATTATTTTAATAAAGGCAGTATTTACTCATCATTCGCCTTGGTATCATTTCGCTCCAATTCCCAACATCACATGGCGACCGTGACGAAATAGTCCCCTGGACTTTGTTTACAATTCCTATGACCGTATAAGGATACCGTTCCACGATGAACCGCAAGTGTAGTCGCAAACAAGTCTTTGTGAGAAACAGTGTGAACAGTGTTATTTGTGTTTATTGTCATGGGGAAAAATCAGAGTAAGGAAGAAGTTATTATAGCTCAAACAGCTTCTGGCGGTAATAACAACGCAGATTTGGAGCAGTTAAAGTACCATACCAGTACAACGAATGTGGTTTTGTTGGTGATTTTGTCGCTGCTGTTGCTGGGATTCCTGTACTTTATGTTCAGGGTTTACAAGAACTGTCACACCAAGTGGATGACTAATGAAATAAATCGACACGCATTGCGAAGGTCAATTTCATACTTTCGGCGAGACCCAAAAATAAATGTGGGAATGGAGAATGTATAGCAGAAAACTTCAAAAGGATGAAACGATTTGAAAAGACATGGACAAACACACGAAACATATACATAAATAAATTAGTATACATGAGTATGACCATGAATAAGGAGACAACTGCATGCTAATACCTACTGCCACCAAGCACCAGAAGGAAAATAAAATAGTGAAGTGGTAACATTAAATTAAAGTGAGTGACTACCTATTACCCAACCGTGAAAGTGCCAACAATTTAAAGCCATTAGTCCGGTGCGACAGGATCCAAAGGTGGACTTTAGACATTACTCATCAACCCTAAGTAGAGAAATCTCGTGAACACCATATATACATTCTTGTATTAAACATCTTATTATACGCCTAGATATTATTACTAAATATCCCTAATTGAAATGTACCAGTATTGTGTATGTATGAAAACAGCTGTACCTAATAAGTAAGAAAATATACTAAAAAGACGCCTCAGGTTTGTAAAGGCTTCTATATTTGATAATTATGCCATATGGCTCAAGAGCTATCAGATTTACTTGTAAAGATAAAAGAATTAAGAACATATTTAGTGAAGATAGGTGCCACGAGGCGAATAGGTAAAACAATTGAAGTAAAGGTACGAGAAGCTAACCACTTGTATGAAGAATATCAAAATATTTTAGGAAAATTAGAAGCAATTAAAGGCAGCATTAAGGAACAAGAATACTTGTTAATAAAAAAGAATTGTGAACAATTTAATATAATTCATAAGGAAATATTAAGCTTGTGTTCTGTGAAAACTGAGGAAAGCCAAAAAATGGCCAAGTTTGATTTAAAGATAGCAATGAATTTATTGCCTCTTTCAGCCGACGATGAATCCAGTATTAATCGTCTTATAGATGGTATTGAATATTACAGCTCAGAGCTCGACGGCGACTCCCAGAAAAGGTTAGTAATCTTTGTTTTGAAAAATAGATTAACTCGAGCCGCGAAATTGAAATTATCCCCTGATTATTCCAGCACTGATGCACTTATTAATGATATGAAAATTCAGCTGTTACCGAAAAAATCCGCGACCGCCATTCAACGCAAACTGCAATGTTTCAGACAGGAAAATCTGTCAATTGATGAGTTTGGTAATAAAATTACAGAAATGTTCGTCGACCTGACCATTTCTCAGTCGGAAGGTAAGGACCACGCATACAAGGTTTTACGTCCACTGAACGAAAAACTCGCTATAAAATGTTTCGCAGATGGATTGAGAAATCGTAGACTCAGTACAGTTATAACAGCAAGGAACTATACCTCGTTAAAAGATGCCGTTCAAGCAGCTTTAGATGAAGAAATGACACGACCCATCGAATCAGAAGTATTGTATTTCAATCGCAATAACTATCAAAATAACAATTACAGGGGTTTCGGGAATCGTCGAGCCAATATGAGGGCCAGAGATACGTCACAAGTAGCTGCAGAAGAGCAAAACAGCGAGAACTTCGGTTACCAGCAGGGCACCGGGCGCGGTTGGCGAGGTCAGCGGAACTCAGCGCGCGGTGCAAGGCGGTCATCCTTCAGGAACAGAGGTAGATCTAGTTATAGTCGCCAAGCACAATTACATACTTTGACAAACTCAGACACGACTTCTTTACAGGCAACCGAAGCTTCTTTGCAAACAGCCGAATCTTCTTTGCCATCCCACGAAAATAATGAGTTTTTTCGTGACTAAAAGAGCAATTCTTTTTACAAATAATAATTCTAGTACCCTTTATTTAAATGGTCGCAATGGTTATCCATATAATTGGTTAATTGACACCGGTGCCTCCATATCGGCAATAAAATATAAACATGTAATGGAGCAAAACATTCCAATCCATAAACAGAACATCGACGTATTTGGAATGGGGGGCAAAGTCCAATCAATTGGATATGTTTATCTAGCATTGAGTTCTAGAAATCAGATACTGAAACATAAATTCTATGTTTTTAATTCCTTGCCTTGTAAGACCAGTGGCATAATAGGGCATGACTTCTTAAACAAATACAAATCAATTCTAAACCTGGGTAACAATACTTTGTTGCTATGGAATAACAATGTTGAAATTTCTTTTCCATTACGTTTTCCACGCAAAAATATAACCATACCCGCGAGGTGTGAATCAATACATTTTATTAGTGCTCAGCCGAGGTATGCATTTGAAGAAATTGTTATTTGTGCATCAGAACTGCAAAACGGAGTTTTTATAGCTAGCACATTAGTAAAACCCAAAAACGGAATGCTTCCGATCCGAGTCCTTAATACAACGGATAATGATTTAACCATAGAAGAAATTAATCCCATCATTCAAAAATCGTCAGATTACAATATCTGTTCTTTTGAAAAAACAATCAATAACGCGGATAGGGTTAAAAGCCTATTTTCAAATCTAGATTTAAATCACCTCAACAAAGAGGAACAATTATCAATAGAAAAAATTTGCGCGAAGTATTCCGACATTTTTTGTCTTGCAGGGGACAAAATGACGACCACAGACTTATATACGCACAAAATTAACTTAAAATCGAATGTAGCACCGATATATTCAAAGCCATTTAGACTACCATACTCACAGAAAGGAGAAATCGACAAACAAATAGAAAATTTACTACAGCAAGGTGTTATAGAAAAATGTAACAGCGAATGGTCAAGCCCAGTTCTACTAGTACCCAAAAAACCAGACTCAGCGGGGAATAAAAAATGGCGATTAGTAATCGATTATCGCAAACTTAACAGCTGCATACAAGATGATAAGTTTCCTCTGCCAAATATAAATGAAATACTAGACTCTTTATCAGGCTGCATTTACTTCAGCCACTTAGATCTAAACCAAGGTTTCTATAATGTAGATCTACACGAAGACAGCCGCAAATACACAGCATTTGCTTCTGGGCAATACCAGATGACGCGAATGCCGATGGGTTTGAAAACCAGTCCCAGTTCCTTCTCACGCATGATGACAATGGCTATGGCCGGTCTAACATACGATAAGTGCTTAGTATATCTCGACGACTTAATAGTCCTTGGAAAATCCCTATCTCATCACAATAAAAACCTCATAGACATATTTGATCGCTTACGCAAAGTTAATTTAAAACTAAACCCTACAAAATGCAATTTTTTAAGGAAAGAGATGCTTTATCTAGGCCACATAGTATCAAGTGAAGGTGTACTACCAGATCCCGCAAAAATAGGTGTTATTAAGGAACACCCAATTCCCAAAAATGTAGACGACGTAAAACGTTTTGTCGCTTTTGCGAACTACTATCGTAAGTTTATTCCAAATTTTGCAGATAAAGCTTACTATCTTAATTTATTATGCAGAAAAAATGCAGTATTTAATTGGGATAACAATTGTCAGAAATCATTTGACATACTAAAAGAGACTATGATAACACCGCCAATACTACAATATCCAAATTTTTCACTAGAAAATAAATTTATAATACAAACAGACGCATCGGGCTATGCAGTTGGAGCTATTTTATCAAATGCGGATGGGCGTCCAGTAGCTTACGCAAGCAGAGGCCTAAATAAATCAGAGAAAAACTACCCCACTATTGAAAAAGAACTACTAGCAATAGTGTGGGCAGTGAAACATTTTAGACCATATTTATTTGGCCGTCCATTTAAAATTAAAACTGATCATAAACCATTGATTTACCTGTTTAATCTCAAAGACCCATCCAGCAGACTACTTAAATTTAAATTGATACTAGAGGAATACGATTACGAAATTGAATACGTCAAAGGTCGAGACAATGCAGCAGCAGACGCACTGTCTCGATTAACATCAAAAGATTTGCAGGACATGAACAATAGCGTATGTGTTATGACACGGGCGCAGAAACTAAAATTGAATGCCAACCCACCATCAAACGAGGCAGCCCAACCAAGCGTTTATTTAGAAAGACCAAAAGTTGTTGAGATACAGAATAGACCAAAAGAAGTGGTAGAATTAAGATTTATAGATAATTCAGGGTTAGAAAAATTAAAGAAAGAAAATGAACAAAATAAAGAAAACAATGTGTTCATCTATTCAAAAAATAAAAGGACTACGTATATAAAACCAGCGGCTCACTCGCAAATGACTCGAGCAGAATTTGTGAAAGCACTGAGTAATTTTTGTAGTGAGATATGTGTAGAGGAAGTATATTTTATGAAAAGTAAGAATAATAGAGTATTTGTAGAAAAATTAATCAGTCAAATCAAAGACAGCGAAAATTGGTTAGGCCCCAGATTAATCGTAATACAAGATGTAGAACGCGTAGAAAATAAGGACGACAGAAAGGTAATACTTAATGATTTTCATCTTTTACCGACAAGTGGCCACGCGGGTATAAGGCGAATGGTAAATAAAATTCGGAAATATTACTTTTGGCCAGGCCTAGATACAGATGTTGAAAATTATGTGAAAAAATGCCCAGATTGCCAAAAACAAAAGTACACAGTACAAGTTAAGGAACCAATGACCGTCACGACTACAGCACACACTGCTTTTGAAAAGATTTACCTAGATTTAGTAGGGCCATTAGATAGGGACAACAATGGATATTCATACATACTAACAATACAGTGCGAGTTGTCAAAATATGTATGTGCTTCTCCACTTATAACAAAAACAGCTGCAGAAGTTGCACGTTCATTTGTGGACAACTTCGTGCTTCATCATGGAGTGCCGGAGGAAATCGCCACCGACAGGGGTACTGAGTTTATGGCAGAAACAGTAAAAGAGGTATGTGCTTTGCTCAATATTAAAAAACTTAACTCAACAGCATATCACCATCAAAGCATAGGAGCTTTAGAAAACTCACATAAAAGTTTGTCCGCATTTCTTCGTATTCAAACGGAACAAAAATCGGAATCCTGGAGTACTTGGCTACCCTATTGGTGTTTCGCTTATAATACTTCTGTAAATACGTCAACTAAGTTCACTCCGTTTGAATTAGTTTACGGTAAAAAGTGCAATTTGCCAAGCAACCTCACTCAAAAAATCGAGCCGCTACACAACTATAATAGTTACCCTCTCGAACTAAAATACAGGTTACAGTTATCACAAACACAAGCTCGCAAAAATTTAATTAACAGTAAGTTGGTAACAAAACGTAAGTATGATACTTATATTAACCCCAAACATTATAACCCCAATGACAAAATATTAGTAAAAAACGAAACCGGCAATAAACTCACAAGCTTATACTCAGGACCGTACAAAGTTATCAGGGACATTTCACCAAATGTAGAAATCGAAATTAATGGAAAAACTGATGTAATTCACAAAAACAGAACAAAGCCATATTATGATTGATGTATTTACTTTATGTACCAACAGCAATTGCACTGTAAAAACCACATACTTATAAAATAGAATGTAAGAAAGACAAACTGTCGTTGTCATGTCCATTTATAATAAGCTAAATGTAACCATATAGTAATAAGCATCCAATATTATGTTAACCAATTTATGTCTCATATAAAAAAAAAAAAAAAAAAAAAAAAAGGGGGAGGTGTCGTGTGTACGTAGGCACCTTTATATTATTAGTTCATATACGTGTCTTACAGTATAAAACAAGTAACATTATTTTAATAAAGGCAGTATTTACTCATCATTCGCCTTGGTATCATTTCGCTCCAATTCCCAACATCACAGGCTTCAAAGCAGTAAAAATAAATAAAAACAGACTAAAATTTGTTGCACTATAAGGACTTAACTTTACATACATATTATAGATAAATTACACACAGACACAGAACAAATAATCGTGCTCATCACACAAAGATTTGTCCTGGGTGGTAATCGAACCCACGACCTCAGTCTTAGCAGTCAGGGTCACTAACCACTAGACTAACAGGCCAGTCGAAATTAATAGGGCCCAAATTGCTCAGCGATTTGTTGTTTCATTCATTTAGTTTAATCCCGTCAAACTGTGAGACTGGGTTGTAAATTTGTGTGTACATTTATCCGATTTATACCTTGTTATGCCAAATTAGCATACATAAACAAGCCTATTAAACAAGTGGGAGGTAAACCAATTTTGTACTTACATATACACTTTATAAACGCATTCGACGTAAAAAAGGTATTTATTTATTTAGTTTAGTAACGGTTTAAACAAGTATAGAAAACATGAAAATACTTAAAAATCAACTGATTGTTTTACTCAGTATAGTCACAAGTGTATGGGGACTTGATACTGAATATTATGATTTGAATAAAGCAGTAGAGATGTTCAGAATATTTGTGATGGACTACAATAAAGTTTATACAGATTTCACCGATTTGTTGATGCACTATGAAGTCTTCAAGAGAAATTTGGAATCCATAAATGAAAACAATAGGCTAAAAAAAACCCCCGACACAAAAACCTAATTTCCCTTTAAAAAGTAAAAAATAATAAAAAATAAGTCAATCTTAAAATACCTAAGAATGTATTAATAATTCAAAAAAAAAATACGCCACATTGGGGGACCGCTTCAAACCTAACAATTTAATTACTAATAGTCTTATTACCTAAGCAGTCAACGACGTCTGCACTCGCGGAGCGGTCCCCCAACGCGACGTTTTTTTTTTTTGAATTATTAATACATTCTTAGGTATTTTAAGATTGACTTATTTTTTATTATTTTTTACTTTTTAAAGGGAAATTAGGTTTTTGTGTCGGGGGTTTTTTAAATTTTTAATTTAATTTTTTATTTTGTACTTTTTATAGGTAAATACTTAATATAATGTAGAATCAAACGAAGTTAAGAACACTCTCGATTAATTCATCAATATTCTCTTTCAGTGCGCTTTCATTTGATACCCCACTCGAGTATATTTGCTGACATTCGGTTACTCTTTCCCACTTTCCCCCCCACAACTTTTAAACGGCTCAACCGATTTTCATCAAACATGTCTAAGAACACTCGCAGGTAAATCACCTTTAATAAATATATTTTTTTATTGAAATCGCATCATCCGTTCGGGAGCTATGATGCCACAGACAGACAGACAGACACGTCAAACTTATAACACCCCTCTTTTTGCGTCGGGGGTTAATAAAGGTTACTCAAAGATTTATATGGATGAATACGCTGATATGACATCAGGAAAAGTGCAAGAAATAAAAGATATGCAAACGTAAGTAGATACTAGTAAGCTCAGAATTGATTTTGCTTTGAGTTTGGAGTATTTATTGTGCAGATTGTATGAAGGGGTTCGCCTTTGATTTCATGCGGTATTTTATATTAATGATATATGTGGTGGGTTCGATTTCAAACATTTGTAACACCCAGTTGCAATAAAATTACAACACTGACTTACGATGGTGAGTACACATCCCATCAACATCATTAAATGGTGAACATTGTTAGGGGAGAGCAGGTAGGATTCGAACACAGGGAGCATTCGTATAATGGTGATATCTTCACTATCCAATACACTGATGTGTTCGCGTTTGTATCCGTGATTCCTGCTCATATGTATAGGATAAGGGATGGGGCAACAGTGCGGCCAACCAACGATAAGTACTCGAAAGTCTCCTTACCTCTTACTTTTATTATTACTACAGCCGCGCTAAGCTACCCCACGTGTAGGGTAGCTTCGTACGTTTTCAATTTTTCAGAAAAGTCACTATAATTTCTCCATCCTGGTGTATTTCTAAACGACACTTCACTATAAATAAAGCCAAATATGTCGGGTATACAGCAGCATTGAAAATATTTTAAAATAGCTAAAAGTTTTGTTTTTGTAGGACTGAGTAAAAAATATGTACGAATGCTACCTGCTCTCCCCTACTTCTTTTTGTAAGATGTCAATTACAATCTCAAAGCAAGACAGTAGGTAACTCTTTTTTCACTTTCCTTTCTTTTTAATATGCATTACTCTAATTTCAGCTTCAAATGTCAAGATAAATACTAGACCGGAAACAGAGTCTAATAGAAAATTAAAATACTTTATGGGAGTTTTCATAACATGGATAAAACATATGAAAGTATGCAGTGACGTAGCACTAATTATTCGAATAATGGTTTGAAAACTTTGGACGGAAAACAGTCTAAACAAAGAGTCAAGACAGGCTGTTTGTTGAAGTACTTACTACCTTGGAATTAATTTTATATTGGAGCTGATGTAGTGCAACTTCCCAAAGGAAAAAAACATATATGTTATCGGCCAAACCCGATTTCAGGACAAACTAGTTTTGCCTAGGCTAAACTAGTTCTTCCTATACGCGATAGGATTAACTAGTATAGCCTAGTCCAAACTAATTTGTCCTAAGCCCGATAGGATAGATTAGTTTAGGCTAGGCCAATCTAGTTGATCCTGATATAAATACGCACACTCTAGGATAAACTGGTATGGCCCAGACTAAACATTATAGTAAATCTAGAAAGTGAAAATAAATCGATAAACTGAATAAAATACGCCGTAATTGGAAAAAATATCATTTTTATTAAAATCGGGAACCGATTACTTTTCCGAATTTTTTTGTTCGAATTTCATTTTACCGAAAACTATTGGCCGACGTCTTTTTTGCAATATGCATCATTTGACATATTTTTAAATCATCGAAGTATCATGTGTCATACGTATTATTTTACCGAATTATGTTTCGCCGATTTACGAAATAACTTTTTGCTATTGGCCGAAGCCTCTTTTGAACTTTTTTCATTTGTCAAATGATTTGTTTACCATATTTTCACCACAGTGAAACAAAATTTTAGGGAATATTATTTGGTCACAAATATATAGCCGGTTACTTGGTAGCGTTTTCAATATTAAATTTAGTGAGAAACGAATCGCTGTAAAACCGACTTTACGTAGTCTTGTCTGGCCTACCCCTAGAGTGTAATTTAAGCCCGCGCAGACGCGGAGAGGTAGGGCGGCCCGCGAGCTGAGTAGCAGGTGGTCTGAAGGCCCGCCGCCGCAGCTGAGGCTGGCCGGCATGGCCGGCCAGCAAGTCGAAGCTGCGGTGGTGAGCATTAAAACCATCTGCGACGATAAGCTCGCGTGGGGCCGCCCAAACCCCGCAGCGCCGGAGCCGTGACAGAAACAATGCTTGCTGCATGTTGCATGCCTGCTTGCATGTGGAATGCCTGCTTGCATGTTGCATGCTTGTTTGCACGCTGCATGCTTGCTTGCATGCTGCATGCTTGCTTGCTGCTTGCCGGCTTGCCTGCTGCATGCCTGCTTGCACGCTGCATGCATAGTTGCATGTTGCATGCTTGTAGCAAGCAGCATTGTTTGCATGCTTCTTACTGGGACCCTTTAAAAACACTTTTGTTCATAATAAACTGTTTTATTAAGTGCCATTACATTTAAATAAATAATTAATTAAACCAAAGAGTAGGTTAATCTTAACATAGGTATAATGAATGTCTGGAAACATAATACTTCGAACAAATGTTATTTCGGCTAAGTGTAACTTCGGTAAAGAGTTTATCGACCAAATGAAACGTCGGAGTAACGAAAAAAGTAGAATTGATAATAGGTCAACTGATACAGTGGCAGACGTGACTTCGATGAAGTAAAAAAAAACGAAACGATAATAGTTGAAAAATTTTAGGGGAAATGAAATTCGGTCAAATATTTTTCGAACTTATGATAGGTAACCATTAAAATCATACTGATTCGTACTTAAAAAAAAAAAAAAAACTAATCGCTTTATTCGTTCATTTGTCGCGCTAATACTTAACGCAAATTTTAGACTTAATTGCTTTTCACATGGACTCCATTGTCCGAATGGAACCAAATTAAAATGGGACCATTCGGGAAGCACCAACTTTCAAATAAAAAAAAGAATCATCAAAATCGGTTCACCCAGTCAAAAGTTATGAGGTAACAAACATAAAAAAAATATAAAAAAAAGACGTGTGGCACTCGGGGACTGCCGCGGTAAAGTTATTGCATAGCATTTTGTATCAACTTATGCAATTATAATTATTTATTTATTTTATTTATGCAGTATTTCTTTTTCTTTGATATTAAAAAAAAAACGTACACTAAGGAAAACTTATTTTTGGTGGTAAAATTTGGAACTAAAGCATAAAGGTTAGTACATATGATTGCCACCGCAAAATTTGATAAGTAAACTTTAGTACCTAGTTTTGCCACCGCACAAAAGGACTAGTACTCCATGCCCATAATACTATATGGCCTGGTTTGTTACCTAGTAACCGATGACAAATAACAAGACGATAAATATTTTGGGTTTTTACCTAGCAACCGATGACAAATAATACAAACACTTTATACAGAAATTTTACAAGTACAGCTATTCACTGTTGTACATAAATACCTATACACCTATATACTTTCTCATAAACAGCTGCTTATGTATTCGTCCGATTTCGGAGCAGCTCGTCTCGATTCGTGCGAGCTTCGTAGAGTCGTACAATACGGCTAGTAGCACACACACAAACACCGTGTCGAAGACTGCCGAAAAGAAATGACGTTAGACAATGCACGGCCTTCAAGCCACACCTCCGTGCCCGTCGGAGTGGGGAGCGTGAGGTTTTTTTTCGTTACGGAATTTCTGGATTCGGTCCCCGCGCTCAAGGCCCTCGATAGAAGCTATGCAATAGCTTAAAAAACAGTCGAATTGATAACCTCCTCCTTTTTTTGAAGTCGGTTAAAAATGATAATTTTTCCAATTACGGAGTATTTTATTCAGTTTATCGATTTATTTTCACTTTCTAGATTTACTATAATGTTTAGACTGGGCCATACCAGTTTATCCTAGAGTGTGCGTATTTATATCAGGATCAACTAGTTTGGCCTAGCCTAAACTGATCTATCCTATCAGGCTTAGGAAAAAATAGTTTGGACTAGCCTAAACTAGTTTATTCTATCGGGCTTAGGACAAATTAGTTTGGACTAGGCTATACTAGTTAATCCTATCGCGTATAGAAAGAACTAGTTTAGCCTAGGCAAAACTAGTTTGTCCGGAAATCGAGTTTGGCCGGTAACATATATATCGAAACTGGTTAAGGGGCACACCTAGTGTGAAATTTTCAAAAAGTCGATTTCGCTTCTTCAGCTCAACAAGCACTTTTTGAGAAAGAGGAAGGTGAATTATATGGGCCTGGAATAACAGATTAGCTATAAGTATGATTTTAATCCATTTATAACAGTGAAAACGATCATTTTATCTTCAAACGCGTTTTTCTTGAAACACCATTTTTCGAATTTGCTGCAGTGATTACTCGGAGACAAATGATCCGATCGCTATCAAATTGTTTTTGCATCTTCCCTATATAGTTCTCCTTACGTTGACCCTCCAGTTTTTTAATCTGATCAAAAATCGAATTTTGGCAGGCTAAAAACGACCAAAATTGCGGGTAAAATTTAACTTTTTTTTCAACATGCCGCCATTTTACCAATTTTTGATTTTTTTGTTCGCCCGAAGATCATCGTACAGACAATATGTTTTAGTTTAAAGAGAATTTTTTTTTTTGGTTTTATCAACGGAGAAGGCTGCAATCACTGCAGCAGCGGAGGAGTTTTTTTTTGGCGCCGCCGGAGATCGCTTCTCATTTAAAAAATATTTCAATTTTATACAAGTCGGTAAACTTTACTGAAAGACAGTCCAATTTTTATAAAGCACTAGCTTTTGCCAGCGGCTTCGCCCGCGTGGTGGTCGGAAATTATCCTGCGGGAACATACTACCGGGATAAAAAGTAGCCTATGTCCTTTCTCAGGCTCTAAACTATCTTTGTACCAAATTTCATTTAAATCGGTTCAGTAGTTTTAGCAGGAAAGCGAGACAGACAGACAGACAGACAGACCGACAGACAGACAGAGTTACTTTTGCATTTATAATATTAAGTATGGAGTATGGAAGTATGGATTTTATTTCAAAAATTTTACTGTGTATTCTTAAAATATGTATAAATATACCTCAAAATTTTAAAACGATTGATTCACTAGTTTTTTTTTTAATTCCCAAAAAATGCCTTTTTTTAGGTCACACTAGGTGTGCCCCTTAAGTATGAATATTAAAAGATTCACAAATTAATATGGTTCGTTATTTTACTATAGTCCTCGGTTCTGCGAAATATGATAAAGAATTATAAAAGAGTAACTGAAATTATTACCAGTAAATTAGAACTGATGAAAGAGCATAAGCACAGTAATTTTTGATGATGTAGTAGTCCCGCATTGTGAAAGCGACGTGAGCCTTGTGAAAGCCGAGAAATCTAGACTATCTTTACATGTCAAAAGTCCTCCGTGCCTCGGAAAGCACGTTAAGCCATTGGTCCCAGCTGTCATTCGTAGATGTTTGACAGTCTTTACGGGTCGTCGAAACCCCGTACGTCTGATAACCAGTTTTACAAAGTCGCTTGTATTGTGCTACCCAGTTGCTGAGTTGTGGAGGTCAAATAGTCAGTGTCCCATATAAATTATTGGTATTCAGTTGCATCTGGTTAGACTGAAAGCCATCCCTAATATAATTGGGAAATCGCTAGGCAGGGAAGAGATGGCATCCATTTTAAAATTTAAAGACAATAATCATTTGAATACCGGTATCAATACCGGTATTGGAAAAGTCAATACCGTGATCACGGTATCAATACCGGTATTGAAGGAAGTTCCATTAGGACATTAATAAAACCATTAAAATGCGTGTTTTTATTTTCAGATCAGTCTTTAGTGTCCTTATTTATTGAAAATTATGCAACAAAACTTTTTAACAAAAAATTAAACCGCCGAAAAACTGAACAGCATAAAATAATAAACCTTAAAATTATGAGTCGGCGCTTTGAGTGATCCTTGTTCATTGATTTTTCAGCGCCGACTCAAAATTTTAAGGTTTATTATTTTATGCTTTTCAGTTTTTCGGCGGTTTAATTTTTTGTTAAAGACTTTTTATTTTATAATTTTTTGTGGCTTTAATGTACTAATAATACTTGGCAAGGTATACCCTATCCAACAAAAAAGAACTATCAAAATGTTTATACATTACAATCAGTGAGTGAACAATCAAGCATCCCCTATTTTCCAACCCTTAGGTTTCGATTTTGTTTTCCAAATTTATATGGAACCACCTTGGGAGTATACCCTTTCCAATAGAAGAAGAATTGTCACAATCGGACCACTATGTAAAAAGTTATGCGTGATCATACATAAAAAAAAAAATATATACGCGTCGAATTGAGAACCTCCTCTGGTTTTTTCCAGCGGTTTAGGTGAATTTTATATATATAGATAAATAAAAATTTGGTATATAGGTTGATTATTCAGGTAGGACTAGGAATTAGGGACGTATTCAAAACTTAAATTTGTTTTTTTTGTAGGAAGGCATTTTACATAGACGTTGTAAAGTACAATATTGTAAAAAATATTAACATTTAATTAATATCAAAATGTCACATATCAAAATCAACATTTTCATTCATCATTACAGCCGTAAGACGTCCACTGTTTGACTAGATTTACCTCCCTAATTCGGCGGGGATTGCCATAATTGCTACGCTTGGCAGGCGGGTTGGCGATCGTAGTATAGTGGTAAAATCAGTGGTCTCGAACGTCATAGAGCGAAATCGGTAGAATTGCCAGCTAAAAACGGTAAATCGGTAAATGGCAAAAAAAAAAGATAATCAAATTCGTTTATTTATTTTAAAAAACTTACAGACTAATTTATAACATCATACTTAAGTAACGAAGTCTCGAACCTACCGAAAAATCGGTAGGTTCGAGATCACTGGGTAAAATGCATAGACAACGCTGCTGCCCATTCTCTAGTAAGTCCCTTTTTCGCCTCTTATGACACCCATGGACGAAAATGAAATGGTACTATTATTAACGTCCGGCACCACACGGAAAAAACAAAATCAACAAAGGTTAGATTGGGCACGCCACTATTGCGGCGGTAAGTCCCCTCTTTGAGGAGTGGATAGAGAGGCGCCACGGCGTCCTCACCTTCCGCCTGACGCAGGTTCTCACCGGGCATGGGTGCTTCGGTGGGTTCCTGTTCAGGATAAAGCGGGAGGATACGTCCGGGTGTTTCCATTGCGAGGATCGTCTGGAGGACACGGTGGAGCATACGGTGGAGGTATGCCCTGCCTGGGCGGAGCACCGCCGTGTCCTCGTGGAGGCGATCGGCGGCGGCGACCTCTCGCGTCCGGCCCTGGTGCGACCCATGGTACGGAGCGAGAGGGAATGGGAAGCCGTCACCTCCTTCTGCGAAGCAGTGATGCTCGCGAAGGAGGAGGCGGGGCGCATGAGGGAGTGGCAGTCTCTGCGCCCTCATGCCCCTAGCCGCCGCAGGAGGAGACGCCCCGGGCGTCGGGAGTCAATTGCGGACTCCCGGCCACCGTAGGCGCGAGCTTGCGGGTGGCGAGCAATGGGTGGCTCGCCGCCCGGTAAGGACCAGGCTCGGGTCGACGGCGCGCAGTGTTCCACGCGCGCCTCAAAGAGATGTCAGCAGCAGTGTAGGGGTCTACTAGGACCGATGCCTGCCGGGGTCGCGTGATTGTTCGAAAGAGATACCGTGACCCTGGCACATGGGCAACTGATGGAACACGGGTGGGTTTTAGTCAGTAAAAAAAAAAAAACACAAAGGTTAGATATCTTTATTTGTAGAAATTTAAGCATAGCTTGGTTAGCCAGCAGTCATTTGGTGTTCATTAAAGCAACATTCTTATAAGTGTGCAATAAAAAAGCAATCAAAACAATTAAACCAGTAACAAAATAAATCAAGTTTTAGTAAATTTTTCTGAATTTAAGAAGTTTTTTTAAAGTGTGATCGCAAAGAGCGCTATTAATGTTGAATTAGATAGCGAATCAGCCCCAGCCTGTTATTTAAATAGCCTACTGACATAAAACCACGCTCTGCTACAATTCTTCTAGGTATCACAGACAGTAAAATACTGTTAGATGCCTATAGAAATATTTTCCGACCACCCCCAGCAGTTTCGAAGAAACTCATCTCTACTCTTATGATTTAAAATCACAATTCGTATTTATCCCTCTATAATTTCTCCTGTATGGCAGGTCCATCTCACAGCTTGAATTCAGTGAAGTAGAAGGTTCTTCTATCGTCATATTATTATCATTTTCCTGATCAGTCACTGTCTCTTTGAGCGTTTCGTGTGTCATTATTATATCTTAAACGTGCAACTAAATTTACGATAACATCTAGTATTTCATATTGTTACGTAGATCGTAAAGTTCGTTTTTGTGTATTTTGGTAATACTGGTTTTAATTAATTTATCCCGAACCCCAGTTCGTAACAATATTTATGTGGGTTTTTTGTCTAGACAATGGGCAGCAGCGTTCTCGTAGCATTTTATCACCATACAGCGATCACAAATCCGCCTCAAATTGGGGAAGACCTATGTCCAGCAGTAGACGTCTTTCGGCTGAAATGATGATGATGATGAGGTTTTGTGAAGGTATTGTCGTCGTTAGAGAAGAAAATTTCAGGGTCGTACAAATTATGTCTGTAATACCGTAATCACAGTATTGGGGCGTCAATGCCGGTATTAAAAAAGGCCAAAATAAAATCCGGGATCACGGTATTACGGGATCCCGGAATACCGGTATTGAAAGACCTAGTTGATACTTGTTGTAGCCGTGGTCACAGTGGCGACAGCGTATTCTGAACAAAAAGTGTATTACAACTTGGAAGATGCGCCAGCCTTGTTCGAAAAGTTCATAAGGGACTACAACAGGCATTACAAAGATATCGCAGACAAATACGTTCATTTCCAGGCCTTCGTCAAGACTTTAGCAAAGATCAACAGGCAGAATTACGATAGCCCCTCTGCTACTTTCGGTATCAATAAATTCGCTGATTACACCGAAGCAGAGCAGAAAAACATGTTTGGATTGATGAAATTACAGTGAGTGGTAATTTTTTAAAGTATAAATAAAAATTGCCTCGTTGCCCCGTTGGTCTAGTGGTCACAAGCGGTGATTGACGGCTGTTGAGCATGTATTTATGAGACTTAAACATAACTGGCAAATTGTTTGTGTACTATAGGTATACCTCTGCCACTCTTCATGGGCTTGATGGTGTAATGTGTTAACGGGTCATATAAAGGCAGTGTCAATAAAAACATGGACTCAAAAGGTTACAAAGGACAATTTCGCAATATTTTGTCTCAAACTTCTATAATGCTTTCCTTTTTTTCATATAAACAACATCATTTTGCTGGGAGTGTGATAACTGTGAAATGTTACAAAATGTTACATTTCGAATACAATTTATTCAAAATAAGTATTAGCTTTTTCCACCGGCTTCGCTGGCGTGGAGTTCGAAAGTTATTTATCCAACAGGAACGTATTATCGGAATAAAAAGTATCCTATGTGTTAACTCAGGTTGTAAACTATCTGTTTGCAAAATGTCATCCAAATCCGTTCGGTCATTTTTGGGTGATTCAGTAACAAACATTCGAACGAACAAATATTTACATACATTGATAATAATACTCCGATTGTTTTTGTACTGTTATAAATTGCTAATAAATGTAGTCTGAATGAATATGTGTGTATATATATTTCCTTTTATATTAACTTTCTGATTTAACAACTCGATTGGTTTACTTACTCTGTATATAGTATCGGCTAATGGGGACAATTTGACGACCAGTTTTGCTGTCAGTTTTGCCACAATCACTGCTGCGATTAACGCATTGCCTAACGTCTAATGTGATGATATATGTAACTGCAGCTGTAACTGAGGGGAGATTATGGAATACATTGGAACCTATCATTAAAACCTTAAAACCTAAGGACATCTGTCCGAAATCAAAACCTACAAGTAGTTAATAAGTATCGGTAGGGACACCGACATAGCTTTAAAAACACAGATAAGTGTCGAAACTGGAGAATTAAGTGTGAACTTCCGATTCTCCATTTTTGACACTTGTTATTTTTGAAGACAAAAATGGTGAAACGGGAGTGATTGCTACAAAAATAAGCTTACGTTAGGCATTACATCAATAAACGGTGCTTAACAGGACGCTAGTGAAAACTGGAATTAATTATTCGCCTAAGAGAAGACATTCGCAGTCCTTTATCAGACGGAAGAAAAGTTCACCTTCTTCAATGGTTCGGTCTTACAGGGAATTCTTGATTTGCGCCTAGGAGTGCCTTTATTGGACTCAGGTGGAATTCGGGTAGAATTCCGGCAGGAAAAATTAACGGGGAAAAGTACGCGGAAGTTATTATAGTGCTTACCTTAAACTTAATTGATTACCTTAACCCTCCTGGCGCTCTCCAATAGGACGGCAATCCCACTCGATCGGGGAGAGATCAAGCGGCAACGGTTATACTCGTATGTGCTTGTCGAGTCACGGGGTGACCGCCAACTTCTAAACTCCGGGCTGCTACTGAGAAATTCCTAATAGATAATCGCAATAAAATTCTACCCGACCTGGGAATCGGAACAAGGACCCACCGCTGAGAAGTTACGCTTGTAGTCAAACTACGCTCATCGGTATTGAGGTTGTACATCCCGCGGATATTTGGGGATTCAGGATTTTAAAATGCTTAGACTTACGACAGCTACAACCTTGATGTATTACCAGGTGCAGTCTCCAAGAATAAATAATATCTACGTAAAACATTTCTTTAATCACTAACAGACAACAGATAGCCAGAGTCGTCACTGGGCTTAGAAGCATGAGTTCCTTTAATAACAATTGAAAGAAAGAAAAGAAAGAAAGAAAATACGTTTATTTGCGGTAAATATGACGCAAAAAAAAAAAATTGAGACACTACAAAAATATAAAAAAGCTGGGGAAAATATGCGTCACATCCACGCAAAACGGCCATCGCTCAGCATAATACTACGACTCTATGCGTGACAGAGCCCCAGCGCTGGTTTTCAGCGACAGCCGGCGCCGACGTGTGACGTCGAACGGTGCAGCAAATCATGAGTAGAAGAAGTACAAATACTAAAATTTAAATAATAAAAAAACAGTATTAAAGCAAACAATGAGTAAAAACAAGTACAAATACTAAAAATTAAATAAAATTAAATTGCACACTATATGCTGACGTTACGACCTTCAGCATTTTAAATGTCGATTATGACGTAGGCCAGTACCGAAGATTACGAGACACTTAATAAAATTATGACACGGCTCAATCAAATATTCTCCACGTTAATATAAACAAACCCAAAATGATACAGTTCCAAACATATAACAATCCACAGATAAAAATACAGCAGTTATGACACAATTGAAGTGGTTGAGAGTACAAAGTTTCTATGGACAACAATTGAAAAGCATTGTAGCTGGAAAGCTCATGGTGACGAAGTCTACCCAAAGGTAAGCTAGAGTTGATGCAAAAAAGCGTGAATTTGAACTGCCTAAGGATATTGTATCAAGACCTAGGCCGCAGAGTCACACGCTTCGCGTACCTAGGCGAAATAATAAATTATTTTCTAATGATGTTTTTGAATGGCGACTAAACTTGATAATAAACTACCAGATTCTTTAAAGACTCTTTAACTAGTAAATGCAACTACTCGATTAATGATTTTATCAATGACTTAAATATTAGGAAATAATGATAATTATAACATATTATTCATAATATATCTTTCACATTATTTAAGCTTTTTGACGTGAATATTATGAACGTTACGTAACATATCTGTAATAATATTCTGACAAATAAATGAAACGCAACCACTGACACGAATCGCTACTAGAGTGACTGACACCAGCTAGGGCTACTTTTATCTGATCTCTTTGTTTATTCCTAGTAACTACGTGCTAAAACTAGATGGCACCACTTGTGTGCACTTGCTTATATTGGAGTTTTTCAACTGTCTCAAGGAAAAATATATTGAAACTAGCTTCTGCATGCCCGCGACTTCGTCCGCGTCAAATTTTTGCTCCCTTGACCCTTCTCGTTGGGTCGAATTGCCTACCAGTTTTCGATCATTTTTCGTCACTGCTCCGCTCCTTTTGATCGTATAGTGATGTTTAGCGAATAGCCTTTAGCCTTTCTCAATAAATAGGCGATGCAAAAGAAAAAAAAAAAAAAAACAATTCAGACCAGTCGTTCCTGAGATTAGCGCGTTCAACCAAACAAACAAACTAACAAACAAACTCTTCAGCTTTATAATATTATAAGTATAAGTATAGATAATTAAGTATGATTATTAAAAGATTCACTATCTTATATTCTTTTTTATTTTTACTACTTATATTCTGTAGTTCTGCGAAATATGATAAGGAATTATAAAGAAGTTATTGAAATTATTATTAATACGCAAGAACTGGACAAAGAACGTTACACAATAATTATTGTTGATGTAACAGCCCCACATCTGTGAACCTTCTGAAAGCTGAGAACGATAAAGAAAGCAAAATGCCTTATTTTAGCTGCTTAGGATGTCGATATGTGGGATGTAGGCTCAGCGACTATTATACTGATAGTAGCTAAATCGATTAAGCTGTTGGGTAATAACAGCCGCTTGGCTCGATCGATCAGGTTAAGCTACGTATCCCACGGTTGGTCTGTGGATGGGTGACCATCTTTACATACCAAGATGGGGGATCTTGGTGTGCCTCGAATAGCATGTTAAGGCTACGTTTTTCGGGCCTGTAAGCGTTTGAAACGTTACCTCTCTTTCAAACGCTTACAGGCCCGCTTCCCCCAAATGCGTCATATTTAAAATGCGCCACAATATAACATATTTGCAGTTGATCAACTGAATAACCACACATTTTACTACAAGTCCATATAATACTTGGTTTCATAAAACATTTGTCAAAGCTATGAATAAAGAGGGAGATGGCTTTTTATATTTAAAGACAGTATTTTCAAAGTTAAGTGATGCCAAACAAAAAGAGGGAATATTTGTGGGACCACAAATACGCACATTGATGAAAGACCCAAATTTTACACAATGCTTATTATTAGGCTGTCCCAAGCAAACACATCCATTTTATTTTTTTAGTTTTATATCTTTATTGAGCGTTATGATATCCATTAATATGTTAATTAAATATAAGATCCTTCGCAATTTATTACACGCTGCCATCAGTCTGGCAGTTATTGCACTCCAGTCATAGACTTTGATTCATTAAGTTTCGCCACGACTAATTTCAATTTTTCTTGAAAATGATCCCAGTTATTGTAGTGTGTCGCTCTTAGTTTCCTCTTCAATCTGGCAAAACAATTGAAGTCCAACAGGCAAATATTTGGTGAATAGGGTGGGTGATACCAAGTCGAAATTCCCTGCATCTGCAGGAATTCCGTAACGGCCCGAGCTTTATGGGGTTTTGCATTGTCATGTACTGGCGTACTGAAATCCTTTCCATCAAGCCATGACTGTATATGCCTCTCAAGGAACTGTTTATAATTTTTGGAATTCACAGACTCATTTTCAGGCAGCAACTCCCAGAAGGCTATACCATCCCAGTCCATACTCATAATCAACATCCTCTTGTTGCCGTGCGTCGGCTGGCGGGTCGTTGACGGCACTGGCTCCTCTTTTGCTAACCACACGCGGAACTGCTCACGATCCGGTTCCACGAGCCCTTAGACTCCAGTGTCTCGACTCATTAAATGCATTTTTAATTCTGATGATTCTATCTTGTTTTATAGCCAAAGACGTATGGTTACCACCGCGATGCTCACCGACGTCAGTTTCGCCACTTCAAATTTTTCGCATCCATTCTTTTATAGTGCTTCTTGCTAAGGCTTTCTTGCCGACTGCTTTCGTAATATTAGAATGAGTAACACCTTCAGACCAGTCCCACAAACAAGCAAATTTGAGTAAAACCCGTTGCTCATAATCACTTATTGAATTAATTATCTGTTCCTTTAAAGACATTTTGCAAAAACGGGAACCAAACACCACTGAGATTAAACTTAGAGTGCAGCGGTTCTATTGACACCAGTCACGTTACAACCAGTCCAAAAATGAACAAGAAACGACACGTCAAAAATGGATGGGTTTGCTTGGGACAACCTAATATTATGGAACTTGATGCCTGGTTTTCACAGAGCCAAAAATGCGGAACAGCTAGTTAACGACATGTTAAAAGCATATGAAAAGTTGGGTTACAGAATGTCATTAAAAAATCACTGACTTCATTCTCATTTTACTTTCTTTTCATCTAATCTTGGTGCGGTTAGTGATGAGCAGGGTAAGTGGTTGCATCAGGATTTAAAGAGACTTAAAGAACGATCTCAAGGCCGTTGGGACACAACTATGCTAGGTGATTAGTGTTGGCGTTTAAAACGAGAAGATCATTCAAAGTACTCGTATGTAGGTACGAAAAAAAAAGTTAAAGTTTCACGATATTTTGTGTTAAAATTTTATAAGATGATTTGAAACTACCGCAAAGACAAGTAAAGTCTTATCCTCACGAAGTTATAATACTATTAAAAGAACCTGAAGTTATGATTTAAATTTGCTTTTTTTATAAATATGGTATCAATGAAGCCTCTATTTTCATAATACACATTTAAACTATTATTTTAGACTAAATACAGCAATATACAGGTGTAAACACACTTAATGTAACATTGGCCAAATTGTTCGATAAATTTCACTTGTGTGTGACGTTCCGCAGAACTCTGAGTTACTACTCCTATTATTTTTGAGTTAATAAAAAAAATTAACCGTTAAATTTCCTCAAAAATATGATGTTTACTGTACAAGAAATTATTATATTATTTTGTGCCGTATTGGGAATGAAACGCAAAATGGTTTTGAAATCGACCCTGTTACGGAATTTTATTTCATCGAGTAAAATAAATAATTTTTCGTATTTTTAACCAACTTCATAAAAAGGAGGAGGTCATCAATTCGACTGTATTTTTTTTATGTTTGTTACCTCATAACTTTTGACTGGGTAGACCGATTTTGATGATTTTTTTTTATTTGAAAGCTGGTGCTCCCCGAATGGTCCAGTTTTAATTTGGTTCCATTCTTTAATGAAATAAAATAATTTATTTGCCAGAAAATAAGTATTTACATAGTAACATGGTTAAATAATTTGCGTTTCACTATATTCGACTTATCAGTCGTGCAAATATTTCTAGTGCAGGCATAAACATCATGAAATTACATCACCATTATTAGTCATATACACCATAATCATAAAAAAAAATTAACAGTCTTGCTTCGTTAGTACTACTTAGGCACATTACATTATAAATTGTATTAAATTAGTAAATAACAATATATTTAACAGTTAAAAAAGTTCATCAATGTAATGATTAGATTTATAAATAATGTCAATAATTATAATTTAATTAAGAATTCATAAATTTATGTAGATATATATCATGTCTGTTTAAAATTTAAATAATCATTTATTGAATAAAAACATCTGTCACAAAGCCAATTATTTAGAGTTCTATTAAATTCTAAGTCAGTTTAATTTATATCTCTATTTATTATCATAAATTTAATTTCGGAAGTCGGTGGCAAAAAACCTTAAATACAGATCCTAAGATACCGACTTCCGAAATTAAAGTTATTTTTGACTTTGTAGTGCTTTTTTTAAGGAAGTCGGTTGTTTGTTTTTTACTATCTATTTCCCTCAGACAAAGATGTGATATGACAAATACTGTGTTCCGGATGAAAATAAATTAATTTGTCCATTCAATATTGATTCTAAAATAGACAAATTCGGATAACCCTCCGTTGGTCCCGGCTATCGTTCGTGTATCTTTAACAGTCGTTACGAGTCGTCAGAAGCAAGCAAGCCACACAACTAGCATTAAGGGTATTGTGTTATCTATTTACAGGGTTGTGGTCAGATAGGTGGTGCTATTCAGCTGCATCCAGTTAGACTCTTCAGTCTAACTGGAAGTCGCCCTTCGGCGACCCTAACATACTTGGGAAAAGGCAAGGCAGATGATTAATTGCTATATCCATTATAATATTTAAAGAAAATAACATTTTAAACACGGGCAAATACGCGTGCTGTAAAATCCTTCACGTCCGTAAATATTATTAATATAATACAATCACACCTCACTGCTTAGATTTGTTGTGGTCATAAACGTGACCTTAGATAATTATTTAGTCATAGTCTCTATGGTCATAATGAGCGAAAAGCCCGGGCAAGCCTATATAAGCGAAATTTTAATCAAGTGTCAAACATAGGTAGCTTTGCTAATAAAGAAACGGGTATCGAAGATGCGTTCCGTCAGTGTAGTGTTGATATTTGTTGTAGTCGTGGTCACAGTGGTAACAGCGTATCTTGAACAAAAAGTGTATTACAACTTGGAAGATGCACCAGCTTTGTTCGAGAAGTACATAAGGGACTACAACAAGCATTACAAGGATATCGCGGACAAATATGTACATTTCCAAGCCTTTGTCGTGAGTTTGGCGGAGATCAACAGGCTGAATTACGATAGCCCCTCTGCCACTTTTGGTCTCAATCAATTTGCTGATTACACCGAAGCAGAGCAGAAAAACATGCATGGATTGGGGAAATTACTGTGAGTGATATTTTTAGAAGTTTATATAAAAATTGCCTCATTGACTCGTTGGTCTAGTGGTCACAAGCGCTGGTCGACGGCTGGTGAGCGCGTATTTATGGGGCTTTAATATAACTAGCAAATTTTGTGTTTACTATAGGTACACCTCTACTATAGGTTTAGACGGGCGTTGATAGCTGCGACACAGTTTATAACTTTTGTAGCTATCATCGTTTCTATTGTAATTAATGTCAATGGGTGTGTTGTTCCTAAATAACACTCATACATTAAATTTATTATACGAGTACCTCTGCCAAACATTTCACGAGCTTGAAGAAGTAATGCGATAATGGCTCATATAGAGGCAGTTTCGTAAAAAAAAATGGACTCAAAAGATTGTTCAAATCAAATCAAATCAAAATATTTTTATTTCACATAAGCCTGCAAGGGCACTTATGAAACGTTAGAAACTAGGTGCACGGTTCCAAATTGTTGATTCCTATGGAGAAGAGCCGGCAAGAAACTCCACGGTTACTCTTTTAAAAATAATTGGGTTTTACAATATTTTCAAACAACAGTTTTAATAGGTATGCGAGAACAGTGTAGGACTGTTAACAAGTACTACTAAAACCACCAACCAACCAGGTACTTAATAAAATAGAAAATTGTCTACAGTCTACAAGACCTACAACATTCTCACATTCACAAAATATAAAAGAATTTACTTAAATGATAGTATTACATAAATAAAACATAATAACCTATTTAAACCAAATGTCATTGTTGTTATGACAACCAATAATAAAAAAGAGGTCAAATTAGAATTGTAAGTATATAATGTCAAATTATGAATAGAGTATGTCAAAGAAGAATGTAAAAAAAAAACAAAAAATCTTAAATAATGTACATCGTCATTTGAGAGCAGTTAATAGACATTTACATGGTCATCCTGTAATGAGCTACCAGGGAAGCCACATGTGCAGACGGAGTTATTGCCAAACTTCCTTGTCTTGAACGTAGTCTTTTATCTTATAATATGCATTTTTGATAAGGACACGCTTAATGTGTGATTTGAACTTTCCGTAGCTAAGTTCAGTAACCGACTTTGGCAACTTGTTATAGAAGCGGATACTGTTTATAAGAAATGATTTACTAGTTTTGGTTAATCTAAATTTAGGTATCACAATTTCATTTTTACTTCGAGTTTTTATATTATGGAAATCGCTTCTTAGTTTGAAGAGGCCTAAGTTTTTGCGAACATACAAGATACATTCTAAAATATAAAGAGAAGGTAGAGTCAGTATATCAATTTCTGTAAATTTGATTCTAAGAGACTCGCGAGGCTTCATTTTATAGATTGCGCGGATTGCCCTCTTTTGTAAAATAAAAACTGAATCTACGTCAGCTGCCGAACCCCACAACAGAACGCCATAAGACATAATACTGTGCAAAAATAAGCAAAGTACACTAATCTAGGTGTAGCTATATCGGTCAACTGCCTTATTTTTCTTACTGCATATGCAGCTGAACTTAATCTACCTGAAATTGCTGTAATGTGGGCACCCCATTGCAACTTTGAATCTAACGTAATTCCTAGAAATTTAGTTTCCGAAATAACATCTAGTTTATTGCCGTCAAGTTTTAAATTTAGATCTACTTGGGGTACATTTGGTAATGAGAATTTAATACATTTAGTTTTGCTTGCATTAAGTAAGAGATTATTAGCTGCAAACCATTTTGAAAGAACAGCTAGACCCTCGTTCACATGTAAGACATCCGTATCTTTTCTATCTATTTTAAAAATAAGAGAAGTATCATCAGCGAATAAAATTATATCCGAAAAGTTAGCCATCATGTAAGGAAGGTCATTAATGTAAACTAGAAATAAGAAAGGGCCAAGAATTGAACCTTGGGGTACGCCCATCTTAACAAGAGACCCCGAAGACGTCACCCCGTTAACATTTACTTTTTGCTGCCTGTTTGATAAATAGGAAAGGACAAGATCAGCAGCTTGTCCACGAATTCCGTAATGGTGTAATTTACAGATCAGAGTATTGTGGTCAACGCAGTCGAACGCTTTTGAGAGGTCACAGAAGATGCCAATTGCATCCTGGGACTTTTCCCAGGATTCCAAAATGTGACTGATGAGTTGTACTCCCGCGTCAGTCGTCGACCTACCTTTCGTGAAACCAAACTGCCGACTATGTAAAATCCCATTAGAGTTGAAATGAGCTAACATCTGGTCCAACATGATTTTTTCATAAATTTTGCTCAATGCTGGTAGCACAGATATGGGTCTATAATTAGAAGGATCAGTCTTACTACCCGATTTGAAAATTGGTACTACTTTACTATGTTTCATTAAATCAGGAAACGTACCGCTGTCTAAACATTGATTAAATATGCCTGTCAGGACAGGAGCAATTGTGTCAATGATATCTTCAAGAACCTTAACCGAAATCCCCCATAAGTCTTCTGTGTTTTTAATGTTAAGACTTTTAAATGATTTTTTAATCGTGGCAATAGAAATGGGTTACAATTCAAAATTAGGAATGTCCTTACTGAAGTTTTCTTTAAGAAGAGATTCAGCTAATATAGATGAAGAGGGAAGAGATTTTGTAACTTCTATTGGAATATTGGTAAAGAAATTTTCTAGTGTCTCAGCAACTTTTAATTTATCTGAAATGGTTTCATTATGAATTTTTAGAGACAATTCATTCTGATCTCGCTGTTTTGTGTTTCCAGTTTCTTTATTAATTACCTGCCACACAGCTTTTATTTTATTGTTGGAAGTACTAATTTTGTTACTTATTAATTTAGATTTAGCTTGAGCGCAGACTCTTTTGAAAACCTTAGAATATTTTCTTACATAATTATGAAGGGCTTGATCAGGAGTCAATGATTTTTCGTGATACAAATTATATAAAGTATCTTTGCTTTTTCTAATGCCAGTAGTAGCCCATTCACTAAATTTTGGTTTAATATTGATTGTAACTTTTTTCACTTGCTTGGACATGCTTTATTGAATTCTTGGCATACCGTAGAAAACAAAGTACCGTAATTAATATTGGGGTCTTGTGAATCAAAACTTTCTGTTGAGAGATTCCTAAGAAAATTATTATTAAACATTTTCTATTTATTTTGAGTAAGGGGTCGCAGTTCAATGGTTTTATCTGAATGCAACTTTGTGTCTAAATCAAACGATACAAGCTGACCAGTATGGTCCGACCTAACGCCACTAATTAAGGATGACTCTTTTATTTTGCAATTGGTAAATACATTGTCTATACATGAAGCCGAGGTCGGTGTTATTCTTGTTGGTACATTAAATATACATTTTAAGTTGAATGATTTAAACAATGAGATAAGTTTGCATTTTTCGGGTGAATTAACTAGTAGATCAATATTTAGATCACCACAAGCGAAAACTAATTTATTTTCTTCAAAAAGTTTACCTAATATGTCTTCCATGATGATCAAAAATGATGACAAGTTTGAGGCTGGTGGCCTATAAATACATAAGAAAGTATGGCCCTCAACCTCTGCACATGCTACCTCACATAAGCGATCAACAGAGCAAGCAGTGATATCCTTTCTTTCTTTATATCTAAGATAACGGTTGCATAATATTAAGGTACCACCCCCTATTGAAGACCTGTTGTACGCACTGGCCACTGAAAAATTATTTATATTAAACAACATTCTATCCGGTTTTAACCAAGTTTCAGACAAACATAAGATATCCATATGATATTTATCTATTAACATTTCCACGTCTAGGATTTTGCCAGAGAAGCGATTTATATTTTGATGATACAGTAAAATATTCTTATTATGCTTCTCTTTTGTCACCTCTAAAAGTTTAAAGAGTCAATTACAGTATTATTAGAAGTACTAGATAATACTGTTTCGTCACTTAACCTAGTCTCAGTTAAATTATCAATAACTGCGTGTATATTGTAAGCTAACAAAGTAGCTAATACATGTCTACTTTTTTTGGGAAGAAACATATGTTCCCCAACTAAAACAAAATCTCTAACAAAATTGTTAGTATCAAAATACAATAAACGGTCACTATGACGACATGTTAAAATATGCATTAAGTTGTTTAAACTAAAAATGTAATCATTTTCTTCAGTATTTAAATTATCTGAATATGGCAAAGCACATAATATAAGTTTACCGAATTTTAATTTATGTAGGGTGTCAATACCATTAACAATGTCCGTTTTAGTTAAACTCAGACTGTTTCCAATTAATAGAACTACAGTAGTCTGCTGATTCATATTTGATTGTTTTATTTTATGAACAAGCTCATTGAAATGCAGGTTATGGTAACAACAGTTTGCTATGGTATGTTTAGAGCGGTTATTTAACAATGATCCAAAACCTGTTCCTAATCTATCAGAATATAACAAAATATTACTTTGAGTGGGATTGATATTTTCATGAGTATGAGCTGAAACGGGTGAAACGGTAGGAATCACATGCTGTGACATGAGAGGTGGCGGAGTGGGAGCACAACTACAGGTGAGATTGTTTGACAGTGACTCATACCTCTCTGCATTGTACTTCACCAGGTCCACCAACTCACAAGTAAACGCTCACTTAACATTTGTTGACTCGACTCATACTTACAAGATATTTCCTTAAGTGTATATTCCCTACTCAGTAATTCCTTTTGAAGGTTTTGTATTTCAACATCATACATTTGTCTGCTAGTTACCAGTTTATTGTTACAAATGTTTAGTTGGCTCTGTAGGTTGACACGTTCTTTCCTAAGATTAATATTGAACTTATAAACACTTTGTGCCTTCAACAATATCTTGTATTTTTTAATATTGTTAATGACGATATCAAAATATTGTGCCAAATTGTTCTAAAACGCTTCCCTTTTTTTTCAGATAAACAACATTGTTTTGCTTGGGGAGTGATAACTGTGATAAATGATGTGTATAAAAATGTTACATTTTGAATACAATGTATATAAATAGATACCAGTTTTTGCGCGGCTTCGCTAGCGTGGAGGTCGAATATTATCCAACGGGAACAAACTATCGGAATAAAGGTTAAAAAAATAATCATATTTCGTAAATCAGGTTATAAACTATCTGTCTTCCAAATTTTATTCAAATCCGTTCAGTTGTTTTTGCGTGATTAAGTAACAAACTTTTATATTTCTGTAAATATAAAAAAAAACATTGTTATGTTCATTGTTGTGTTTATTATTGTACTGTTTTAAATTGGTAATAAATGTAGACTTAATGTATATTTTTTTGTACCTGTCTTGATTTAAGGACGCTATAATATTTTTCTACAAATATCGGTGGTTTTCCGGTACCAATTACATCAAGAGGAATTACAACTGCGAGGTCAATTATAGTCTAAATTAAAGATAATTTAATCGTCTCCATGATGGTATCATAAAAATTGTATAGTCCCATACAATATTTTCACAAAAATACTGTTTCCCCATCGCAATAATCGAAGAAAATGAAAAATAATGGGGTCTAAAATGGTACCTGTATAGTAAGATTAACTGCATATTTTAACTTCAAAATGACAAGAAATTATGGCTAGTATAATCTTCTACGTTTTGCAAAAATATTTTGTAATTAAATAAATAACTTTTTTATTTATGAGAAAAATAAAGAACGCCCTCAAATTTCTTCATACATTGTCAACTCGTGGCTTGTCATTCCGCGCTCAGACGCGCCCTAGGAAGCACGAGCGTATCGCTATTTTGTACGAAATAAATACGCTCAAAACAATAATAAAGTGAGTGCCGTGCTGTACACTGTGGTTGAAAAATGTTGATACTTTTCGGACCAAAAGTATGAGTACCAAACTTATTACCAGAACTTGGTTTAGAAATAAATAACTCATATTCTATTGGGAATTATGGAGAAGTGATGATTATGAATGTGTATTCATTTACAAGAATTCAAGATGGCGGATGATTATTCAGTAAAAAAATATTTGAACATCTATTTTTAACGTGGTAATTAAAGTATGCAAATGTCGTCCATTTTTGGAATGAAATTCTTTAATGTAGCTTGCGGTAGGGTTAAACAATGGTGCTGAAGCCGATTGTGAGGTCAAAATCAAAATCAAAAATGGCGGTTGCGAAAATTTTCAAAGTTTTCATCATGGGTGTCGTTTTCAATATTTTCGAAGGTGCTGAAGCCAAAAACTCCATACAAATTACATTTGGAGTTAAAACAAGGCTAAGCCAGGCTAAGCCAGGCTATACTTCCTGACGGGATATCCACCGACCCCACAAGTTTTTCATTCAAAACGATGAATATTTAATTATTATTTTTTAAAGTGGGCATAGCTATCAACTATGGGTAATTTTAAGATAGTGATTACGACTGTTTCATCCAAATTTGATCCAAATAGGGTGGGTATTGTTTTTTATAAAAAGATTATTATCCATATTGGGGGTAGGAATTATGAAATCATAGATTTTTTATTTAAAATGGCTGATGTACTGTTATGATGAAATGTCGACATGGGTATCAGTTTTGGGGGTATTTCTAGTGCCTATGTAGTAAATATATTTAACATAACTTTCATTATTTACATATATTGAAAATCATGTAGTTAATCATTATCTCTCAAAAATGTTAGTCATTTCGAATTATTAATACATAGTAGAGTACAAAAACAGCCTTCATACAAAAATGAAGGCCTCCTATAAAGGGTTCCTATTGTGTATTAAACATTCTGAATACGCACTTCAATCTCAAAGGCGAGATTCGGGCGTCACACAATTTTTGCTTAGTTTTCTTTACGGAATATCCTGTACATTTTCAACGGTAGTCTACGATCACCATCCGTTATATTTGTTTATTATCCAAAAATATTATTAAAGTTTTTTATTGTTACACCGCAATTTTTTTTATTGTCGAATTATATACGTTATTCCAAAAATAATGATGATCATGGTAATAAAACTTATTTAGTGTCACCAAATGCAGAAAGTAAAGTTAGTTTACTACTAATTTTACTCAACAATGCTAGTAAAATAAAATAAATAATACCTTCGAGTATCAAGATTAGTTAAGTAATGTTTAAAATCGAGCAAACAATGGTTTCAATGTGTGCGTGCGCGTAATGTCGTTGTGTGGCGACTCAGATACCTAAACTTGAGCGATTCAAAAATGTTATAGCGTCCTTAAGCACTATAGTGATTTATTAACTCTCTGTAGATATAACGTCTAATAGCGACGAGATGATCGGTGTTGCCGTCAGTTTTGCCACAATCTGGTGGCTCGTCAGATAGGATCTCGTTTCTCGCGGGGTGAAGGCAGATTTAGAGTGCCGCTTACGAAAATTTGAGCCCTTATGCGAGGAATTCGACACGTTACAGACTGAAATCGAGATCCTATCTGACGAGCCACCAGTCGATGAGGTACCCGCGGAGCGTGTGCAGTTTGACAACGACTACTACCCACTGGTGGCCAGAGCCAGGAGCCTGCTTGCTGCCGGGGGGAAGGGCAGTGGATCTGTGGCGGAGTTCAGCGATGCAGAATCAGGTGGGCGAGTGAGAAATTTGGTTAGGCTCCCGAAAATTGACTTACCACATTTCAGCGGCGGCTATCTAGACTGGCTCGAATTTAAAGACACATTCCTTTCTCTTATACACAACAGTGATTGCATAGATAACATTAATAAATTCCACTATTTACGGGCTTCTCTTCAAGGAAATGTCGCTCTAATTATTAAAAAATATTGACTTTAAAGGTGACAACTATAAAATTGCATGGGAAATATTGTGCGAGCGATTTGATAACAGTCGCTTACTAATTAATAATCACTTACAGGCTTTGTTCAACATAGATCCTATTCGATCAGAATCATGTAAGTCGATTCAAAATCTTATTGATGTAACTAACAAGAGCATTAGGGCTCTCGCATCATTGAAGGAATCGATCTGGGATACGATTATAATTTATATGATGTCAACTAAACTTGATAGTGTGACGGCTCGAGAGTGGGAAGAACATAGAAATACATTGACTTCGTCCCCAACCCTATCACAGTTCATAACATTTTTAAGTAAAAGAGCCGACATCTTAGAAACTTTAGAAGAGAATAATAAAAATAATGAATTAAAATCAGAACCCGTAAAGGCAAAAAGTTTGGTAATAAATAATAATAACAGCACTAATAGCAAAAATACAAATAAAAATTATAAACGTAAATCATGTCCATTGTGTGACGATGAGTCACATCAGCTGTTCAATTGCGAATCGTTTAGAAGTCTTCCTGTAGAATCTCGGATTTCAAAAGTAAAAGAGTTTAAGGTGTGCTTAAACTGTTTCCGCTTCGGTCATGTAGTAAATAAATGTTTTTGTCACACTGCAAATATTGCAATGAAAAGCACAACACTCTTTTGCACCTGGAAAAATCTGAGCAATCTGCTTCTCGTGATTCGTCATCTACGTCTTCAAAAGACATTGTGTTTATGTTCTACCGGTTAATACTCCGACGCGTGTTTTCCTTTCCACAGCGTTGGTGAAGGTGGTCGACGGCGGAAGTAGTTATCTTCAGATACATGATAATTTTCTTTTAAAATAATGCCTCCAATGATTTTCCTCCTTCGATATACGAAAATATTATTTCACGTTCAGGACATCTGAAAGTAGACATTTTGAAGAGTCAACAAAACACGGAGTTATATTGTATTCGTAACAATAACACTTCTGTTAATTCACCACTATTTTGTTATTTGCAATGAAATTTAACAACTATTTATATACTACTTATATGAAATATGAGGGTAGTGTGCATCTTGTTGATTAATATTTACACACGCAACATGAGTGCAAAAACAAAGTTAAAAATAAAAACTTTTCACAAAAAAAAAACAACCAACTTCCTTAAAAAACACTACAAAGTCAAAATAACTTTAATTTCGAAAGTCGGTGTCTTAGGATCTGTATTTAAGGTTTTTTGCCACCGACTTCCGAAATTAAAGTTATTTTTGACTTTGTAGTGTTTGTTTAAGGAAGTCGGTTGTTATTATTTGTGAAAAGTTTTTATTTTTAACTTTTTAGTTATGGTAGATATCCCGCAGTAATCTAATCGCGTTATTCGTTCATTTGTCGCGCAAATACTTAATGCAAATTTAAGACTTATATGGTTTTCATATGGTTTCCATTGTCCGAAAGGAACCAAATCAAAATAGAACCATTCAGGAAGCACCAGTTTTTAAATAAAAAAAGAATCATCAAAATCAGTTCACACAGTCAAAAGTTATGAGGTCACAAACAAAAAATAAATAAAAAAACATACAGTCGAATTGATAACCTCCTCCTTTTTTGAAGTCGGTTAAAAAGATAAACGCCTTATTATCAATGATAAATTACAAAACTTACCGCAAACTATTGATGTAAACAGCAACATTTCAAACCGCAATAGATAGCGAGCGGTTTTCCGTTTTCTGACTTTTATCACATTTTTAGGGTTCCGTTGCCAAATGGCAAAAAACGGAACCCTTATAGATTCGTCATATCTGTCTGTCTGTCCGTCTGTCTGTCTGTCTGTCTGTCTGTTTGTCTGTCCGTCCGTCCGTCCGTCCGCATGTCACAGCCACTTTTCTCCAAAACTATAAGAGCTATGCTGTTGAAACTTTTGACACTAAAAGAGAAAAAAAAAACAATAAATGTTGGGGTTCCCCATACTTAGAACTGAAACTCAAAAAAGATTTTTTCATCAAACCCATACGTCTGGGATATCTATGAATAGCTCTTCAAAAATGGTATTGAGGTTTCTATTATCATTTTTCTCTAAACTGAATAGTTTGCACGAGAGACACTTCCAAAGTGGTAAAATGTGTGTCCCCCCCCCGTAACTTCTAAAATAAGAGAATGATAAAACTAAAAAAAATATATGATGTACATAACCATGTAAACTTCCACCGAAAATTGGTTTGAACGAGATCCAGTAAGTATTATTTTTTTAAAACGTCATAAATCGTAAACCGCAATTTATCGTTCATTCAATCAACTGAAATATATAAAAAAAAAAAAACATTTATTTTCATAACCATAAACCTTATGCATAAACCGAGAATACCTACAGGTTTGTACGGAACCCTCGGTGCGCGAGTCCGACTCGCACTTGGCCGGTTTTTTTTATTGCTTGAGCGCAAATTCGAACGAGAACCAGTATTCAAGGAGAAATATATAAACTTCATGAAAGAATACGAGCTATTAGGTCACATTACTGAGAATACAGTTCTCTTTCCATACAGTGACAATGCCAACTACTACCTTCCTCATCATGGCGTACTTCGGGAGTCCAGTACAACGACAAAGTTGCGTACAGTCTTTGACGCTTCTGCCGTCACCACTTCAGGAATTTCCTTCAATGAAATTCAGATGGTCGGTCCTACAGTCATTCTCCTCAGATTCCGCCAGCATAAATTCGTAGTATCGGCAGACATTGAAAAAATGTTTAGATCTATTGACATTGTAACCAGTCAACGCTCATTACAGCAAATTGTATTTAGGTATGATTCATCACATCGTTTAAAAACGTACACACTAAATACAGTTTGTCAAGGAACTGCATCAGCGCCATACCTTGCGACAAAATGTCTGAGTAGCCTGGCATCCACAGTCAGCGATAATAGCGTCAAATATAGTATAGCTCACGACTTTTATTGTGACGATTTGTTAAGCGGGGCTAGTACTGTAAGCGAAGCTATAGACTTATGTAAAAGAATTACTGCCACCTTAAACTCAGCAAAAATTTAATATTCGCAAATGAAAATCGAATAACACATTAATTCTTAACGAGCTATTTTCAGGTAAAATTTTTGATTCAAATACAATTTTAGATCTATCAGATAACAACATATATAGGTACAGCATCAAAAACATTAGGTTTATATTGGCTTTGTCAGCAGGAAACATTATCTTTTTCAATTAATATTGAACTTCATGAGAAGGTTACTAAGCGCCATATTCTTTCCGTTATAAGCCAAATATTCGACCCATTAGGCATTGTCGGGCCATGCGTTGTCGAAGCTAAGTTGATTATGCAGAAATTATGGGTCAATAAATGCTCTTGGGACGAAGAGGTTTTGTCAGAGATATTACATCTCTGGTCTTCATTTGCTAACACATTACCCTGTCTTAATAAGTTACAAATACCTCGTTGGGTTCTTAATGATCTTTACGTAGAGATTGAAATCCATACATTCACAGATGCTTCTCAAAGTGCGTATGGGGCATGCGTCTACATCAGGTCTGTGTGTAACTCAGGGCTTGTGCGTGTTTAGCTCTTAGCCTCAAAAAATAAGGTTGCGCCAATCAAACCCACAACTATCCCACGTCTTGAGCTGTGTGGGGCCTTATTAGGTGCAAGACTGTGTACTAAGGTACAAAATTCACTTACATTAAAAATTAACAGGTGTCGCCTTTGGTGCGATTCCATGATCGTATTAGGGTGGTTGTCCACCCCTTCAATTCAACTTAATCAATTCGTACGTAATCGTGTTAATGAAATCAAGGAAAGCACCAGCGGTCACACGTGGAGCTACGTTCCGTCCAAGGAGAACCCGGCCGATCTCGTTTCTCGCGGGGTGAAGGCTGATATTATCAGCGACGCCTCGTTGTGGTGGACGGAGCATCATTTTTACTCGAATCAGAGCATAGTTGGCCACAAATGCCTAATGAAACCCAGAGACGGGACCTATCGGATCTCCAACCTTGTCTTGTTATTAATAATGACGTTAACAAAAACGATGACGATAAACTATTTACAAAATTTATACTTAAATATTCACAATTTACACGTTTACAGCCTATATATACAGATTTATTCATAACTGCAAAACCAAAACAAACAGATTCCGCGATCATCTTTCTTCTGAAGAATTACAACGGTCATTTAATTTTATTATACACGTTGCACAATTAGAAATGTTCCCAAGTCTTATCTTAAAATCAGGTCAGGCATTACCGAAGAAAAATAAATTAATATCATTGACCCCATTCTTAGATTCAAATGATATCTTGAGAGTCGGCGGTAGACTTGATAATTCACCTTATAGCTATGACACAAAGCATCCCATTTTATTATGTGGGATTTCACAACATGCAGCACTTGAAACTTCTACATGCTGGACCTCAGTTATTGTTGTCCAGTATTTGTCAAACTTTTTGGCCTTTAGGACGAAGAAATCTGTCTAAATCTATAACGAAAGCTTGCATACAATATTTCAGATTTAAAGCCAGCAATGTCCAGCCCATTATGGGACATTTACCTGAATCCAGAACTACACTGGAATTCCCTTTTTTACATTGCTCGGTGGATTATGCCGGCCCAGTTATAATAGCTAACCGTAAAGGTCGAGGTTGCCAACTAATAAAATCTTGCTTGTCCATTTTTGTCTGTTTAGCTACTAAAGCCGTGCACCTAGAACTCGTCACAGATCTTACTAAAGAGGGATACATGGCCGCTCTAAATCGGTTTGCATCGAGGGAAGCCTCAAAGTATAACCTCTGACAATGGGACTAATTTTGTAGGTACATGCAACGAGTTACATCGTTTCTTACAGGACTCAAGTTCCCAAATTAGTTCTGCAGCTGCCCAAGAGGGCATAGACTTCCTCTTCATTCCGAGCTACACGCCTCATTTCAATGGTATGGCTGAATCTGCAGTTCGTTCCACAAAATATCATCTTCGTAGGCTTCTCCAACTTACGCATTTCATGTATGAAGAAATGCATACTTGTCTGACTCAGGTGGAAGCTATTCTTAATTTACGTCCTATTACCGTGACACTGGTACTTGTAGGGTACCAGCGATTACTGTTAGTAGTGGTTCTAGCACCACTTTTGATACACCTAGTAGTTTAAACTATTAGGTGCGATAACAGGTAAGCCGCATATGTTGAATATTGTTCATCAAAATATGCAGGGTTTGTCCGGCAAAGAACTAGAGTTAAGGTTATTTATAGAAAATCATGATGTTCAGGTATTATGTTTGACTGAACACTGGTTGAAAGAACTTGAAATAGTGTTTATGAATGATGATTTTTTTACTGTGCAAAGTGCATTTGTGAGAAAAAGTGCTATACGCGGTGGATCATTAGTTCTTGTTTCAAACAAGTTGAAATGTAAACAACGTTTAGATGTAGTTAATCTTTCAATCGAGTGCACTATTGAGTTGTCTTGAGTTGAACTAGAGCGTTACGCAGTGGAGTAGCGTGCCTTGGCGGGGCCCCGTATAAAAATTTGTTTGGGGGCCCTTATGAAGGGTAACGATTTCTCACAAGAGAAAAAAAAAATGTTTGCATAAAATTAAAAGAAATATTAATTCATCATTATTATCTATCTGTCACTTTTTCCAAACTTTTTGCAAAAAATTCAAATTAAATAACTCTCCTTGCTTTTTGTTTCGGCAAAATGATTTAATTAATCATTTATATCTGATCATGACTTTAGTTTTTCTATAGTTTCTGTCTCTACGACGATAGTGACAGATCTGACAGGCGTTCATGTCCCATCGAAGTTCTTAGGTAATTGTTTATCTCTATTAGAAATTTAAAAAAAAAATTGGGAAATTTGTATTAATTTTTGCTTACGCACGTCGGGGGCCCCCGTGGCCCGGGGGCCCCGTATAATTTATACGGCAGATACGGCGGTAGCTACGCCCCTGGCGTTACGTCATAATATGCGTCTATCGTCCACCCTCTGGGGATTTTATTCGTTTCGAGTCGGTCATGGAGGACTCACTCAATAAATTAAAATCAATTAATAAATGTATAATTTTATGTGGAGATTTTAATATTAATATTTTAGATGTTACTCCTTTAAGTATTAGACTACTCAATCTGTTTAAGTCATTTAATTTAATAAACTTGTTTTTCGAACCTACTAGGATCACAGCATCGTCTTCGACTTGTCTTGATAATATATTTAGTGATTGTGATGCCAATAATAAGTTAGTGTTAAGTGACTTAACGTGTGACCACTGTGGATTATTAGCCAGCTTCCCTTTGCCATTACAAAAAAAGCCGCATAAAATAGAATGCAGGCCCTATACAGTTAGTCGTTGCAACAAATTTAAAAATAATATTGCTCATAGGATTACACCATCTATAGTAGAACACAATAATCCTAATGAAATCTATGGAGCCCTTTTTGATATTGTGCATAAAGAATACCAATCTACTTTCAAGACCAAAACTATTGACATTAATAGCACCTCTATTAGCTTCAACCAATGGGCTACTCCAGGTATTTATAAAAGTAGAGCGAGACTATACGAGTTATATGGTTTAAAAAAAATATATATTTGATACTCCTTTTCTAGAGTATGTCAGAAATTATTCAAAGTTATTTAAAAAAATCTGTGCTTTCGCTAAATCTAAATTTTTAAGCGATACCAAAAAAAAACCAGTAATAAAATAAAAACCACTTGGAAAATTATTAACAACTAGCTTTTGCCAGCGGCTTCGCCCGCGTGGAGGTCGAAAATTATCCCGCGGGAACATACTACCGGGATAAAAAGTAGCCTATGTCCTTTCCCAGGCTTTAAACTATTTGTGTACCAAATTTCATTTAAATCGGTTCAGTAGTTTTAGCAGGAAAGCGGGACAGACAGACAGACAGACCGACAGACAGACAGAGTTACTTTTGCATTTATAATATTATAGTATATAGTATATATAGTATATAGTATGGATGAAACGGGTAAATCGGTTAAACAGGAAAAACAACTAGAGATTATGATTAACAACAAAGTGGTAAATAAGGCTGCCGACGTAGCTGAGGAATTTAATGAATTTTTTGCCAACATACCTATAACTACGACTTGCTCCTTAAATTCGTCCCCGTCTAAAGCTGAAAACCTTTTGCATAGTAGTGTGCCCAGATGTAGTCGCTTATTTAGTTTTGAACATGTAACGCCTCGTGACGTGGTTAATATTTTTAAGACACTTAAGTCAAAAAACACTGGAGATTACTGGGGCATCTCCATTAAACTGATAAGTGATATAATAGACATCGTAGCCTCCTATCTAGCTGTAACTTTTAATAAATGTGTTGATTCAGGATCTTTTCCTGACCTTATGAAGAGTAGTAAAGTCATACCATTATTTAAAACAGGTAATAAAAATAACGTTGGCAATATTAGGCCCATTTCTATCTTACCTGCATTTAGTAAAATATTTGAAAAGTTAATACTCAAGCAGTTACTAAGACATTTTAATTTAAATAGCCTCCTTCATAATGAGCAATATGGCTTTACAAAAGGTCGTTCGACAACAGATGCGGGTGTTGCTCTGCTAAAACCCATTTTCAATGTATGGGAGAACTCGCAAAATGCTATCGGAGTTTTCTGTGATCTCTCCAAAGCTTTTGATTGCGTTCACCATGACACACTTTTGCGTAAACTGCGTCATTACGGTGTTCAAAACGAAGCTCTCAATGTCATAAGTTCTTATTTGCAAAATAGGCACCAATGTGTAGATATCAATGGTGTAAAATCTTCCGGGCTACTAGTTCAGTTAGGTGTACCTCAAGGCTCAATACTGGGTCCTTTCTTATTCTTAGTGTATATAAATGACTTACCATTCTATTTAAAGAATATCTGTGACATTGTACTATTTGCTGATGATACCTCACTTATCTTTAAAGTAGACAGGAATAGAAAAGATTTTGACGACGTGAATAATGCGCTCTCAATGGCCACGGATTGGTTTACTACAAATAACCTGGTTCTTAATGCTAAGAAAACGAAATGTATAAAGTTTGCCTTACCGAATGTTAGGAACCTGGGACCCAATGTCGTTTTAAATAATGAGGTGCTTGAAACTGTTAACTCTGCAGTTTTTCAGTGGGGATCAGATATATCGAGCCTAGCGGGAAGGCTCAGTTCGGCCGCCTACGCCGTAAGGAAAGTTAGACAGTACACGGACGTTGATACACCTCGATTAGTCTATTTTAGTTATTTTCATAGCATAATGTCCTACGGCATTCTGCTGTGGGGCAAAGCCGCGGACATTCAAAATATTTTTGTTCTTCAAAAACGAGCTGTTCGAGCGATTTACCAACTAGGTGCTAGAGTTTCTCTGAGAGATTTGTTTAAAGATATTGGTATTCTTACGGTGGCATCACAATTCATCTTCGCCAACATCTTATATATTAGGCAAAATATACACTTGTACACTAAAAACAGTGATTTTCATAATATTAATACTAGAAATAAGGACAAACTACGAGCCCCCTTTCACCGGCTTCATAAGGTTCATAATTCTTTTGTTGGTCTTGGTATTACCTTTTATAACAAGCTTCCCTCTGCTTTGTTAGATTTGCAGTTTAATGAGTTTAAAGCTAAAGTAAAATCCAACCTTTGTTCAAAGGCATACTATTCTATCAATGACTACTTAAACGATAAGAATAGCTGGTCGCTGTGATTAACTCAAGACAATGTTTATGTTCTTTCAATCCAGAATTAGCTTTGCTACCGACAGTTTATATGGGTAGTTCATATAATTGTTTTTTTTTTATTTCACTGATTTTGTTAATTTATTTTATTTTCTTTTAATTTCATTTATTGTGGATAATCTACTCATTAAAATTATTGTAAATGAGTTTTATTGTAACATGTAGTTAGCTAGCGACCTCGTCAGCTGTTCATAATATTCTTGTCTCACCAACCGGCAGCAAGTTCGTCATGCTCCCTTAGGTGTCACTGCTTGCGATAGCGTCGGGGGTCGGGTTACCACCTTCCCTCAAATATGGCGAGGAGGGTAATGGCTGACCTTTGCGTTATGCTCGTGAACGGGTGCTGCTTGTGGTGACTGGTCGTCTTGCTGACCATGGGTTTTGTTATTGTTACTTGTATTAACTGTTATTTTATTTTGGTCCGGAGGTCCTCAGTTTAACTATTGTAACTTCAACTTAGCTGTATGTATCAATTTGCATCGTTGAATATGTAAGCGGGCACGCCCTTTATGCCTGGAGGCTTTATTTAGGTTTTAAGTTCTGTTTACGATTTTGTTTTATTATTTATTTCAGCTTGAGTTTAGTTTTCAGTGTTTTGTTGGTGGTATATTGGCGTGTGCTAGCTGACATATGTGAATAACGTATGTTTTGTTTTATAATATTAATTAATTGTACCGTGTGGTGCCGGACATAAAGAATAACACCACCCCATTTCTTCCTGTGGGTGTCGTATAAGGCGACTAAGGGACTTACTAGAGAATGGGCAGCAGCGTTCTCTATGCATTTTACCATCATACTGCGATCGCCAACCCGCCTGCCAAGCGTGGCGATTATGGCAAAGCCCCCCAAATTGGGGGAGGCCTAAGTCCAGCAGTGGACGTCTTACGGCTGAAATGATGATGATGATGATGATGATTAATTACTTACACAGTATTGTATAGAATCAAGTTCTTCTAACTTAACAGACAGCTGTGCTGCTGGGGAGTTTGTTCCGCCACTTCTTCTTCCCAGCTAAAGCACTAGGAAGTGTCGAAGGGCGGGCGTTTTGGGGGGACTGTCTTGTGTAACTTTGACGTTCAAAAAGTGCTGACTCTCAGCCTAGTTTGAATAAATGACTTTTGATTTTTTTTGATTTTGAGAAGTCGCTAATACTTTTATTGTAATCAAAAACACAATGAGAAATGTAAAATGGCAAAATATCCCTAAGAATACCCCTAAAAATGGAACGCCCCTAAAAATCTCAATCCTCTTATTTACCCCCTAAATTTGGGAAAACCCCTAAGTTGGTAAGCCTGATTTTGTGCCGAAGTCTTACTGAATGTCAAGTATAACCATAGGTAATAAATTAATTTTATAGATACATATAACCTATTTCATTTTTAAAATCTATGATTATATTGAAAATATTTTTGTCTTTAATATTATTTGTATTAGCGACGATTGGAATTTAGTTTAGATTTATAAGAACTATTTTTTGTGGTTTTATAGGGAGTGTCAAATATGGCATTAGTAAGTTTCCCATACAAAACTTAGTGTCGTGTGCAAACTGTAGAGGTTCTATGCCTCACGACTGTACAGGCTGGTTATAATTATGACATTTTGAACAGTCATAATTAATTAAAAATAATAAGGAAAATTCTATAAAGACAGAGCTTTCTGTGATAATTCATTCCATGTACAGCAGTTAAGAAGTATTAAGAAAATAAAGAAGAGAGTCCTGAAGAAGTATTCTTTGCTCATTACACCTACGTCCTGGTCCTGGCCATCACCATCCCGCCAGCGAACCCTCTCCACAGTAGTACAGCGTCAACAATTTGTCTATAGTGTTACTGAATGTCAAATATAACCATATTATTTTTTTTATATTTATTATTATCTATATTTTTTTTATTTAATATTGTATTTCTATTCAAATGAAGTACGGTCGAATTTCGACCAATGGGCGATCACTAGTAAGTCATAAATTTGTATTAAGTGTTTGCGCGACAAATGAACGAATAACGCGATTAGATTAGTGCGAGATATCTATCATAACTAAAAAGTTAAAAATAAAAACTTAAAAAAAAAACACTACAAAGTGAAAAATAACTTAAATTTTGGAAGTCGGTGGCAAAACAACCTTAATTACAGATCCTAAGACACCGACTTCCGAAATTAAAGTTACTTTTTACGTTGTAGTATTTTTTTAGGAAGTCGGTTGTTATTTTTTTGTAAAAAGTGTTTCCATATAAAAAATTATTGACTAGCTGGGTAGTTGTTGAGTTAGCTTTGATACTACGTATTCTACTGCCGTAGGTATTCCATTTTCTGCATCGCGGTGATGTTCTAACACTTCCTTCTGTCCCTGCTGTTTATCCGGCCAGTAGTGAAATATGAATCAGCGCGAGGTAGGTACCATAATTAAAAAGTGAAAATTATAAACACTTTTGCTAAATAAAAACAAACACTTCCAAAAAAAAAAATACTGCAAAGTGAAAAACACTACAAAGTGAAAAATAATTTTAATTTCGGAAGTCGGTGTCTTAGGATCTGTATTTGAGTGTTTTGCCACCGACTTCCGAAATTAAAGTTATTTTTCACTTTGTAGTGTTTTTGCGGAAGTCTGTTTTTTAATATTAGTATGGATGTAAACCACCTTTATGTATAATATGATAACGTAGAATTTTCTTAGCTTTATATTTAATTTATTAATTTGAATGAAATCAATGAATCTTACACCCATAATCAAGAAAGAAAAACATTACATACTTTAAAAAAAAAACAACATAAATGCCAGTTGACATAGTTATGGGATATCAATAGGAACACGTAAATGTATGAGATTGTTATTTTTAAATAATCATTAGGCTCTATTACTAATATCCCGCAATTATCAGCTACTTTTAACGCTACTTAGTTAGACAGTCTCTACGATTGACGTAGAATATCCGACGTGATCGTGTAGAATATCCACGAATTGTAAAAAATATGGGCAAAAAAGGTAAGTTAAAGTGTGTGGTTTTTCATTGCCGTGATTATTGTGAGGCAATAGTCGGGGAAGTACCTACCTGCTCTCTTCATACAAGTCATTATGTTTATCTACAAGCAAAAAACAGTATTGCATGATTTTATCACGTGAAGATCTTTTGCTGAGTCATCGACTCATCACTTTTAGCAGAACAATCAACTTTAAATAAAACAGGTGCCTACTTGTGTACCTGAGTTATTTAGGGCAAAAATATTAAATTTGCTCGGCTCAGAAATAGGTAGGGAAACCTTAGATGGTTCTACTAGGCACTAGGAACAAAGCTTTCCAATAGACATAAATTTATACAGAAGATCTAGCAGAATAAGAAGAATTTGTTTACCAGAGCCAGGTAAACTACCTAGAACTCTACTAGTCTATCTCCTATCTACTATGGTTTTTGTGTTTTGTATATGAGGACTCTGGCCAAGTGCCTCAAAACGTTTGTATAAACTGTTATTATTTTTTAAACAAAAAAATACCTATTTGTGAGCCTCGTATTGATTCGTTTTTTTTGCAGTCAGAAATCAGTTTAGCAGGTCCAAGTAAATATAAGGTGTACTTAAGGCGATACCTTAGCTCGTTACATTTAAAATCTTCATTCTTATTTCATGCCGCATGCGTTATGCGATTTGCTATTTGGTAGCTGACTTAGCTCGGATTGTTCGAGGGTCGATTTTATTTATTCCTTTTCGTAGATAAGATACCTATCCCATAGAGTCGCTGAGAGGGAGAAAAACTTGATTTTGTACATTTATCCTTATATAATTATCAATTCCTTAAATTGTTTACTATAATGGTCCCTTAATAATGTATCAATGTGTAGCCACCGGTAGAATTACACATTGGGTTCTGGTACTTAATTGTAGCTACACTCTGGAACAATGTAGACAATCAAACTAATTCTTAGAAGCCGACCGAATTCTGTTATTAATTTTTCCATAAGTGGGATTTGACTCAACTGGATGTACCTAGACTGCTGCAGTGCTAACTAAAACCTGGCAAGTAGGTATGGGCCACGACATCTACCTACAGTTTATATACTTTTCAGCAGTTTGTAGAAATAAAAGCAGTGGTTGCCTTAGGGCCGGTCGTCACTATGTGATGCAGCTACGACACGTAACCTGAGTGATGAGGCCTGGCATCTTCCATACAAATATCCATGGTATACCACGCGATGCGTTCTGGCGACGGTCGCACCGTACTAACATGGGACTTCAACTAGACGAGACGAGGCAGCGTTGACGCTGGAGTGGACAGATTGCACACATCATACTACAACACTGCGGCTCCGCACCGTACGTGTGTATGACCATACAGCGAAATCGTTAAAGTACATATGTACTCCACATCTCATCGTGTGGACCGGCCCTTAGGCGTCCTAAGTTTGACTCCTAACAAAATTTAGGCAAAGTGTTTTAGCTCAGATTCAGTATTCCCAAGTGGTAAGACCTATAACTACCATAAGTATGTGTGGTGGTTGTTTCATAAGACAACACAAGTTCAAAGTCAAAGGTTGATATGGGAAAACCACGTTATTTCTAAGTAGTAACTTTACTTACCTACCTACGTCACGTTTTTTCCCTGAACTGTTTGCCGAACGTAGTGTTTACTATTACTGGTAGCTATTTGCTAACGCTACAGCATTTTGATTTTAATTAACTTCACTAATAACATAGGTTGAAAACATAGGTATTGTTCTTGTTTTATAACTGACGTAAAAATCTTGATCAACTATTAGGTACTGAGATTTTTTTTTTAAACATTATTAAAAATACTCTTCATTTCCTTAATTTCGACTAATGAAAATAAAAATAGGCCTGCATGAGATTAAAGGGCAAATAAACAACTTATCCGGCCTTCAATAACCTCATCTAAATCTTGCATAGGTTACCTACTCTTTTCGTGAAGCTCATAAATTCCAGGACATCGGTCTTTGAGTCACCTTTAGCCTTTTTATGAGGCCAATTGTAAACGACCACGTTTCAGTGCCATAGGTCATCATCACTGGTAACACGCAATGGTAAAAGACTGAGGTATATGAGACGAGAAGATATTACGAAGCTTCCCGAATACTACCCAGTCGAGTCGGCTTTGATGTCTTACTCGACGGTGGTTCCTATGTAAACATTATATTCCACTACTTCGAGTGTAAGGTCGCCGATCTTCAAACACCCACCGGCGTTACATTTGACATGATCTTTGTTTTGTCCATTTTAATTTTTTAGACTCACTCTTTCGGAATCTCTACCGTAGTCATCGAGGATTGTACTAAAGTCCTCCATAGTCTCAGCCATAACCACTGTATTATCGGCATATTGAAGGTGAGTGTTACTTGCCATTGATGTTGATGCCAACCCTTCTCCAGTCCAGAACCGTGAAGATATCGTCCAGTGCAGTGGTGAACAGTTTCGGAGAGATGACCTGCGTCTCATTGTCTTGCTCCGCGCTGCAGAAGGATGGGTTTCGAGGTCCGGTCCTGGAGTCGGACTGACATAGTAGCGTTTTTATACAAATACTTTTGCTCCTCGATGTAACGAGTCAATCTGACACTGTTGGAGACCGTACCATACGTGACGTAAACAGATTCTGTTACCGACCGCACAACATTAGGAACGTACCAATCTAAAAACGATGAAGTGATTATTTGATTGACAGTTACGTAATAACCAAATGGTAAGTTGTTAATTGGGCAATTTTTATGACGTTAATAGGAAAAGTCAATTATCTAGTTAAGACGAAACTACATCTAGAACAAAGTTCGTATTTGTTTATCAATTTAGAAGTGGCTACTAAAATGGTACCTTTGTTTCAGTTTCACAAGTTGAAAGGCTACAAAACACGTGTGAACTTATCGGTACATACCTACACGTGCCAAATCTGCCCTCTGTGTCCGTGTAAAAATACCTAGTGTTTCAAGAATAAATTGTATTTTTAGATCTAAGTGAGTGGGTATTAGGTATTACGATTATTTGTCCAAATGATTCTCGACATGGCTATTCTGGCGGCTACATCAAAATATTGTAGTTAACACTTCCGTATCAGTTACGTATCTATAAAAATACAAATACTAAGAACTTCTTTAGGCACCTTACCTAACTAATGAAGCGGCCTTGATGAAAACCCGAGAAATATTACGCTTGTAATGGTCTGTTAGAGGTGATTAGTGCTTGATGATTTTATAGACGTTTATATTAGTTACCTACATAAAATTAAATGGCGTTAGTCGTCAACACCCGCCCTGCAGTCACCCGCACTGGGCCCGCGTGGTGGATTACGGCCCTCTCACCGAGGCCTGTGTCCCAGCAGTGGGAACATTATAGGGTGATAATCAACCAACCGACCGACGGGTCAGTGATGCCTCCGAATTGCGTAACACACTATCAATCACAATTTGAACGATTTTGGACGATAATGCTAATACATTGCATCATATTTTCGAAAAATTTGTCTGCTCGACAACGTAAATAATACAATGAATGTTGTTCCGGAAAAGAACCGGAGTACCTGAAATAGTTTGCAGCTAAAGCTAAGCTTTGCAGCTATAAGCAAGCTGAAGTGGCAGTGGGCTGGCCATGTCTGTCAAAGGAGTGATGGCCGGTGGAGTAGAAGAGTTGTGGAGTGGACACCAAGTATCGGTATGCTAGATGGACGGACGACCTTAAAAATGTGGCCGAGATAAACTGCTTGCGGAAGGTGGATGATAGAATGTTGTGGTGCAGCCTGGGAGAGGCCTATGTCCAGCAGTGGCCTGCGAGAGGCTAAGTGGATTAAATTGGAGGTCAGTAAGGGAAGGGCTGGATCGGAATGAAACCTTCATTTCGATCCAGCTCGTCTCTTGCTGACCTCTTCTAGCGACGCCCTTACTGGGCTGCCGTGCCCCACACGAGGTGTGTTGGTGTACCAAATTAAAGCTAGCCTCCTTCGAAAATATTTTTTCAATTTAGTTCCTGAGATTACCGCGTTCAATCAAACAAACAAACTCTTCAGCTTTATAATATTGTTAGTATATTAGTATAGATTATTGATCAGCAGGTTAAAATGAAATTATTTTCCAGCCCAGAGCCTAGGGCAATTATGACTTACTTAAGGTTAGGTTCTCTTGACATTTGGTGCAGAAAAAAAAAACTATATGTTGACGACAAAATTCTGATCTATCACTTTCACGTTTGAGTCCAGAACCCACACAACAAATGTTAGATAAACATAGCAAATTGTGTAAGATAAAGTTTATGATTTTTAATGTAGAGCGAGTATATTGGCCGCCCTTTAGCTTGATGGTTCATTCCGTTCCGAATACTTATTCTTCTTCCTTACGAGGTGCATCGCTTCGTTTTATTTTTATATACGTAATTATTTTAAAAATCTATACCTAAGACCAGATGGATAGGCTAGAAGTACCAGCGACCTTAAAAAGTGGCTGTTTCGGACTGGATATGCAAGGCGGAGGAGAGGGGGTTGTGGGGCAGCCTAAGAAAGGCCTATGTCCCGCGGTGGACTGTGATATTATGCTAAATTGATATATTGATATAAAAATAGAACGGAAAATCACTGAACTTTCGGATTTTATTTTAAATAAAAGACAATGATAGAAACGCCTCAGGGTAACGATTAGTGTAGGTAGATATAGCCTGCGCAATCCAAATTGAAATGTGCAATTTGAACAATAGAAAAACATACCGATAGTCATTTAGTCTAAAATGAGCCTACTGATTTATGAAGACGTCCAAATAGTTCTAAAGCACTGAACTAACACTCTTTGAAATTCAATGAGGGAGACACTCTTTATACCAAACTACATAGGTATAGCCGACTAACTTTTCGTCACTGGTTTTCAGACTTTGTGCTGTGAGAATCGAACTTTTTCGTGGAACTGCAACTTATTCAACAGACACACCCTGTAACATGACAGTCCTCCGCTCCTGCTTCGCTTGATTTAACGACTTAATAATCATCAAGATTTGTTTATTATAAGTACAGTACAAGTTTAATATTGATGTAATACAGAAAAAATCCCCGGAATCAAGTCTCATTAATGGTCAAAACCGCATCAAGATCCGTTGCGAAGTTTAGAAGAACATCGCGGTCAGACAGACAGGACACGAAAACTGACTATAATCTATACTAATATTATAAAGCTGAAGAGTTTGTTTGTTTGTTTGTTTGATTGAACGCGCTAATCTCAGGAACTACTGATCCGAATTGAAAAATTCTTTTTGTCTTGGGTAGCCTATTTATCGAGAGAGGCTATAAGCTACATAACATCACGCTACAACTAATAGGAGCGGAGCAATAATGAAAAATGTTGCAAAAACGGGGAAAAATTATTCCTTTTGAGAGTTTCCGTTGCGTGCGCTGCGTAAACGGTTAAAGTAACGCAAAAAACATGTATTGTTTCTTTTAAAAAGTTCTAAAAAAAAGTCCGGGAGAGCATATGTCTATCTTTTAAGGTTGACTCACTATAACTCAAAAGGAGCGAGCAGCAACGAAAAATGGACGAAAACTAGCAGGCAAATCAATCCGACGGGAAGGGTCAGGGGAGCAAAAATTTGACGCGGACGAAGTCGCGGGCAGAAGCTAGTTTATAATATATATAAATTATAGTCAGTTTATTTACATATATGAAAAATTTCATCATCATCATTATTTCAGCCGAAAGAGGTCCACTGTTGGACATAGGTGTCCGGGGCTTTGTCATTATCCCCACGCTTTGCAGGCGGGTTGGCGATCGCAGTTTGGTGGTAAAATGCCTAGAGAACGCTGCTGCCCATTCTCTTAGTCGCCTTTCACGGAAACAATGGGATGGTGCTATTCTTCGGAACGAACGAAGATTATAATATGCAAAGTTTAACCAATAAAATAATACCATTCAAAAATAGATCCGTTTCATCAAAGAAAAACTACGTAGAAATCTAATTTACAGTACAAAAGGTTTCGTTATTTGACCGCGAAACAAATGAATTGCAACACAATCACGGTTCGATTGATAGTGCCTTACTGAATAGAACCTCTATCATAATAAATACCTAATTGACTTTGAAATAAATTGATCATTACTTCCTTATAACTGTAGGTATAGAATTTTATATCTTTAGATTATATAGGAAAACTCAATAGGAGCGAACGGATTGAAATTACAAATAGTTAACCACAAAAATCGCAATAGAGCTTTAATAACAACCTCCGAAGGAATAGACTAGACATACCTACCTAAAATAGTTATTTGTTATACAAGAGTGCAAAGTTGCTTTTTAACCGCGTGCTCAATTTTGATGACCGAGCAAGCGAAGGATTCTAAAATTGAATCACGAGTGCAGCGAGTGATTCAAAAATTAGAATCCTGAGCGTTAGCGAGGGAATCAAAAGAGCACGTGGTGAAAAATCTTTGCACTCGAGTGCAACACGTAACTTTTCATCCCACCTCAGCGAGGAAATGACTAAATATGCAAAAAAAGCATTTCAATCACAAGATACTTTTATTTCAGTTTAGGTATTAACATTTATTATTTACTACATTATGATAGGTAAGTATTACAGAATAATCTTTAAATTATTTCAAATGATACTTAGGTATAATTAAGAAAATTTGAAAGTAACGTTGCTACAATTACTTAAGTCGAGTGTAATATTTTTGTTAGGTACTGTAATGTTGGTGACGTGAAAAGTAAAATGGCGCGCGCAAAGCAAATTAAAAAAAAAAGTATATCAAGAAGGTTCCGAGTCTAAGTTTTACAAATTAGAAAAAGGTTGAATGATAAATTCGGCACCATGGAGATAGAAGTAAATAGGTTTAATGATGTTTTGAATTCACAAACTTAGTGCACACGATGTTCTAAATTCAATTTACTTTATCCTCTAGAGAATAAAAACGGCTTTTCCACTCAGATATTGAAGATTAAAAATACTCTTTCCGAGATGGTGGGATGAAAAAAAAAATTGTTTTCTTTGAAAAAAACTACAATTAATCTTACCATATTCAGGTCCTAAAAGTAAGTACCTATAACAAATACGTAGGTACTTCAACGTAATAACAGTAAGTATGTAGGCTATACCCAAGAATACTGAAGATTTTCTTTATACTTCATGCAATTTTGAATACTCAGAGGAGTTTCTTCTGAGGCTTTATATCAGCAAATGATTTGCCATGAGAGCGTTAAATTTTGATAAGTCATTACGTTTGCCCCTACACACTACCACCATAGAAACTTCTCGTTCCATTCCTATTACATGAGAGTAAAACATAATTGACGACCATTTCGTCAATATCATCGTATGTAATACAGGTAAACCTCTGTCTAGCCCTTTGGGGAAAACAAGCGTGATGTTATTGTTGTATTATGTAAACACTAGTCCGTCAGCATCATTATAGCATTCATAAATAGACGTGTTTACTGTTTATGATGACGAGTGTGTCCACAAGGGATTTCCACAACTGAAAACTAGCAGCAATACTGACAAATATAGTATCTATTCATTTCTAGCTACGACATATGATCACGTAAAGTATTAATTAAAATTAGCACATTATTTTAGCACTTCATTTGGCGATCAATCTTTTTATGACGCCTTCATTTTGTCACTACGCTAAGTGGAATCACAAACCGTAACAGGGAAATTAACTCATTGCGAGATTGTTGTCAGTCTGCCATCAGGCAGTTTGTATAACGTCGTTGTCGAATGCGCTGGTTAAAAAAGTTCGCGACGCATGCGCGGTTGCTGATAAAAAGGCGGGAAAACTTTGTTTACATGTAGATTTATTTATTATCTGTAGTGTGAAATACAAATTAGGAATTTCATAATTTGGAATATTTATTTAGAAAATGGAGTGCAGATTTTAGTGGAGTTCTGTGATATTATTATTATAATAGAGTAGTATTGTTGTTATTGCGTTCAACATAAATTAAAAAAGGTGAGTGCTTACGATTATGCAGTTCGGTTCACCTTGTCGTTGTCTCTGTTAAGACATAAATAGGAAAATTGGCGGAAGTTTTAATTTCTTGGTTTAGGTCAGAGTCAAAGTGATCATGGTTTTCAAATAATGATTATTTTTAAAATCCTGAATAAGAGGTACATATTAGATGCTTAATACTTACAAAAAATCCATTGTTTTACTGTATGTTAAGCATACTTAAAAGGTTAAGTTTTTAAAACAAGAATAACTTCATCTTCCATTGTATTCGTAATTTTTGAATGGTTTTGACAAATTAATTAATTTTAATTGTAGTTAAAGCTGGCTAAGACAAACTAAGTTCAGGCCCTCGAGTCAATGATTTTTAACTGTTGTTAACGGTGAAAATGTAAGTTTCCCTCGAACCTGCAAACTAGCAGCGATTAAGTATTTTTAAACTGGAAGAAATCATTTCATGTTTGAGATTACTTTGATTTTCTGGCAGTGAAAATAACTTAGGTAAAGTTATGTCGAGCTGTACGAATTCTACGAATCTACGTACTACGCCGCTACGAAACTACGTACTACGCTGCTACCTGAAGTACACACGAGTACGCTTAGATGTTATGGTCATGTTTAGTATGTAGCATGTCAAACAGAGTGTATAAACCGACGTACAACTAGTCCTAATGTGCCTATACTTAGTTCCCATGCTCAAATAATAACAGAATAGTACTGCGAGTGTTACAAATCTATACTAATATTATAAAGCTGTTAGTTTGTTTGTTTGTTTGATTGAACGTGCTAATCTCAGGAACTACTGGTCCGAATTGAAAAATTATTTTTGTGTTGAGTAGTCTATTTATCGAGAAAGGCTATATAATATCACGCTACAACTAAAAGGAGCGGAGCAGTAATGAAGAATGTTGCAAAAACGGGGAAATCGCACGGGTAGGCGATTCGACGCGACAGGAAGGGTCGGGGCACAAGAAATTTAACGCTAGCTAGTTAATAATGAAAATATACCAATTGATACGTGATGGGGTAAGCAGAATAATTGCCTCAAAAAAAAGAATTTTCTAAAACTTCATTTCGGGGCTTGAAGTTGGTTCAATAGAAAAATTCGATACACATGCACAGAATTTGTACTAATAATAAAGCTGCAGAGTTTGTTGGTTTGAACGTGCTACTAGTCGGATTTGAAATTTCTTTTTACATTTGATGACCTAACGAAAAGTCACGGTCAATTTATTACGCTAGGACTCGAAAACTAATTAATAGTGCAGGTAGATGCGATGCAACGGGTCGAGTTGAAGGAACAAAAACTTTTATGCGGACGATTTCGTGTGCAAGTAGCTAGCATTTGATAAAAGGATGAAATATTTCGATAACCTGAGATTGTTCAAGTATAGTCCATTATAAATACAATATCAGAACATCAAAATATCAGATCAAGATCTGATCGGATTGCGATTAATTAATATTCTTACTTTCCTTGCCTTTGCCCGTTATAGAGACTGATTGTACCTACTCAGTAAGTCGGTAGAGCTGAACGATATCAGTGTACATTTTGTGATTACTTGTGAACATGCGAATGCGTTTTAGACCTAGGCGATGCTTGTAAGTTTATTAAATTCTCTATGATCAAAACCCTAATCGCGTTTTACCTACCCACTATAATCATAATCGGCCTATATTGTTCCCACTGCTGGGACACAGGCCTCCTCTCGGTGAGAGGGAGTAGGCCATAATCCACCACGCGGGCCCAGAGCAGGTTGGTAGAAATCACATGTCTTCGAATTTTTGGTTCTAGGACATGCCGGTTTCCCCTCGACGTTTTCCTTCACCGTTTTCAGAGCCGTGGTGATGAAATTATTATATACACTAAGTAAAACACCTGCCTTTTTTTTGGGTTGGAAATCATGAAATGACGGTTCCCACTCTTGGGTGGAGCGGAAGGGCGTGTAAGACTTTTACTGGCTAAAACCCACCCGTGTTCCTTCAGTTGCCCATGTGCTAGGGTCGCGGTGTCTTTTTCGAACAAATCTCGCGACCCTGGCAGAAAAGGCCTACCTTGTAACTTATAAATCGGGGCCACTGGGCCACCACTGCTCTTAGAAGAACCCACTATCTATCAATCACAATCTGAATCACTTATTAAGGATATTGCGAATCCATTGCTTCATATGATTGTAAATAACGCAATGAATGTTGTTGAACTGACACAATGGAAGCCATTCCTACTGTTAGTGTGTTACTCGATTACTCCGCTGCTCATTCCCTAATATTAAAAGAATTCAAAACACCCTAAAAAATTTAAAATAAATAATAGTTTAAAAGACTAAAAAAACACGCTTCTGCAGAAAATCAAACTATAAAGTAGAAAACATTGGAAAAAAAGCGTTGGGTACTTGATATCAATTAAAAATACCCCAAAAAGCGTTTTTTAGAGTATTTCGAATTTTGTGACGTACGTGAGCGTAGCTTTCGAAGACAATTTTTTTGGTATCTTGGTAACCCGGGCAACGATAATGGCACACATTTATGAAATTATTGTATTGTCATCAGTTCTCTATAAGCCTACGAAGTTTAAATGAAATCGACCGTTTGCAGTGGGTCAAAATCGAGTCGAAAGGAGTCAATTACAAACACAAAAATAAATATTATTGCATAAATTTATTGCACTATACATTGTACACTGTTTCGTAGAAACTTTGAAGATATTATTTAAGTTATTTTAAAATTCTGTTTCGATAAAATGTGAAACATACTCAAAACGTAAAGGTAAAGAAGTGTGTTTATAAAACAAAGTAGTATATCGTTGTGATAGTGTTATCTTTGTTGCAGTTCAACAATGAGAAAGCTGAAGTTACCGAATCCGAAGAGATTAATTGTTGGTCTCTTCCCTATACTGGGCTGGTCGAGGACTTACGACGCAGCAACAGGGATAGGGGACCTAATCGCCGGTATCACGGTCGCACTTACATTGGTACCCCAGTCGATTGCGTACGCCTCACTCGCCGGACTTGAGCCTCAGGTACTGTATCTAGCTACAGTTGACAAAGTTCACGCTTGATTATCAGTGGCATCAATCGTTCTACATCAGTGGACACGTAGTGCGTCAAAGGCCTTGACCAAGGTGATGGTCGGATTTATGGAGGGAAACCTTGTTTATAGGTTTGATTAATGTCCCTAGATATGTAGTACGTATATTGTGCGAACGAGGTAGTAAATGTGCAATGAAATTCAGTTGAACTACCGGTATAAGAGGTTTAATTTGAACTGTTTTTCCTTAATTTCTTAGGGAAAATGAGTTGATGTTAAGGTTTTCCGTAAGATATTGCCTGTGGCCTCAATTAGTAATGACCGTTACGGAAGATAGCGATCCGGCCTTGTCCAATGTCACGGTTTTGTAAGAAAACATCGCGAAAATATGTTCATATGTTCTGTTCTATGATTGCAATGAACATGTGATTTTATTAAGGCTGAATCACAAAGTATCATCGGCGTAACATAATTACGTTAGTAGTCCACACAATCGTGTGGACTATTGTTTTTTCCAACAAATACTAGCAGTGCATGCACTCTTAACAGAGTTATAACTCAGACCTCTTTCAGCATACCCTTACCCTTCTCACATAGCCACCAGGCTTCACAGACCACTCATCGGCGGGCTGAGCAATACCATGACGTTTGCGTAGCTGATGTTATTAATATAATTTATGTATCATTAATGTGACATTCAGCATAAAAAAATCTATTATAACTTTATGAATCAAGTTATAACATTTTTTTTTTAATTTTGATAAATCAGGTGGATAAATTTAACATTTTCAACTTATTATTGCTATGAAAAGTAACGTTTGTCAAATAATATGAATACTCAATGAACAAACTAAAATGGGTGGAATCTAACCTGAATGTCCAATTAAAGTTAGTTTATCGTTGCGATTAAAAAAACAGGTTTGATATTCCTTTCTTAGAGTATGTCAAAAGTATTCAAAAGTATTTAAAAAGATCAGTGCTTAAGCTAAATCTAAATTTTTAAGCGATCAAATTAAACATTCAAAGAATAAAGTAAAAACGACTTGGAGAATCATTAATAATGAAACGGGTAAATCAGTTAAACAAGAAAAACAACTTGAAATTATGGTCGACAACAAGTTAGTTACTAAGACAGCTGACGTAGCATAGGCATTTTTGCCAACATACCTGTAACTACGACTCGCTCTTTAAATTCGTCCCGGTCTAAGGCTGTGCCTCAAAGTAGTCGCCTATTCATTTCGAACATGTAATGCCTCGTGATGTAGTTAATGTTTTTAACACACTTAAGTCTAAAAACACTGGTGATTTCTAGGGCATTTCCATCAATAATAGTAATATAATAGATAATCGTAGCCCCCTATCTAGCTGTTGCTTTTAATAAATGTGTTGATATCTGAACTTTTCCTGACCTCATGAAGAGTAGTAAAGTCACACCATTATTTAAATCCTACTATATCCTACTAATGAAATTAAATGAAATGAATTGCACCGATCTCAGCGTGGTTTGACCAGACTCAATTAATCGAATGAATCCCGAGATTTGCACTAGCCCCTGAAGCATCATGATTCATGGTGCTACATAGGCCATGGGCATATCAAGAAGTAGACCGGGGGGCGCTGTCATGGTAGGGAAGACGTGCCCATAAGATAGGAAAGGATTACGAGCCTACCGACTATGCAGCCTTAAGTAAGCATTGGACTAGTGGAGAGAAGGGTGATATTTATCTATAGGAGGGATCTTTTCACGTCGTCGCCGGCATGTTGATCCAGGTCGAGCTTCACCGATGCATCTTTTAAATCCTACTATATCCTACTAATATTATAAATGCGAAAGTTTGTATGTATGGATGTGTGGATGTTTGTTACTCTTTCACGCCAATAACTACTGAACGAATTTGGATGAAATTTGGCACACAGGTAGTTTATAACCTGGAGTAAAACATAGTTTACTTTTTATCACGATAGTATATTCCCGCGGGATAATTTCCGCCCTCCACGCGGGTGAAGACGCTGGCAAAAGCTAGTCAGCTAATAAAAATGACTGAATGAATTTCAAATTTTAGGCCTATTTCTGTCTTATCTGCATTTAGCAAATATTTGGAAAATTAATACTCAAGCAGTTGCTAAGACATTTTAATTTAAATAGCCTCCTTCATAATAAGCAATATGGCTTTACAAAAGGTCGTTCAACTATAGATGCGGGAGTTGCTCTTGAAACATATTTTTAACGCATGGGAGAATTCGCAAAATGCTATCGGAGTTTTCTGTGATCTCTTCAAAGCCTTTGATTGCGTGCACCATGACACTCTTTTGCGTAAACTACTTCATTACGGTGTCCATAACGAAGCTTTGAACGTAATAAATTCTTATTTACTTAATAGGGTTCAATGTGTAGAAATTAGCGGTGTAAAATCTGCCAGGCTACCGGTTCAGTTAGGTTCGCCTCAAGGCTCTGTACTGGGCCCATTCTTGTTCTTAGTTTATATCAATGACTCACCATTCTTTTTAAAGGATATTTGTGACGTTGTACTGTTTGCAGATGATACTTCTCTTATTTTTAAAGTAGATAGGAATAGACAAGATTTTGACGATGTAAACAGTGCACTCTCAATGGTAACAGGTTGGTTTACGGCAAATAACCTAGTTCTCAATGCCAAGAAAACGAAATGTGTAAAGTTCGCCTTACCGAATGTAAGAAATCTAGGTCCCGACATCGTAGAATCGGCAGTTTTTCTGGGCATAACGGTAGATGGCAAACTTCAGTGGGGCCCACATATTTCAAGCCTAGCGGGCGGCTCAGTTCAGCCGCCTACGCTGCGCGCCATCAGAAAAGTAAGAAAATATAGTGACGTTGATACAGCTTGGTTAGTCTATTTTAGTTATTTCCACAGCGTTATGTATCACGATATTCTACTGTGAGGCAAAGCCGCTGATATTCAAAATATTTTTGTCCTTCAGAAACGAACTGTTCGAGCAATTTACCAGCTAGGTCCCAGAGTTTCCCTAAGGAACTTTTTTAAAGATATTGGTATTCTTACGGTGGCATCACAATTTATTTTCGCCAACATCGTATATATTAGACAAAATATACACTTATACGCTAAAAACAGTGATATTCACACTGTTAACACTAGAAATAAGGACAAACCACGTGTTCCATTTCACCGGCTTCATAAGGTGCATAACTCATTTGTTGGGCTTGGAATAACATTTTACAACAAGCTACCACCTTCTTTACTAGAATTACCTTTTAATGCGTTTAAAGCTCAAGTAAAATCCAACATTTGTTTAAAGGCGTATTATTCCTTCAACGATTATTTAAATGACAAGAAGAGTTGGTCGCTGTGATTAACCCAAGACAACGTTTATGTTCTTTCTCCAGTATTAGCGTACCTAGTGATAGGTTTAATATAATTGTTTACATAATTATTTTTTTGACTGTTTGTGTCATTTTTTTTATTCATTACATGATCTATGCTTTGACATATTATAATTAGTAGTATTGCATAATGTGATTACCTAGCAACCTCGACAAGTGATCATTCAATTCTCTGAGCAATCGGCAGCAAGTTCGTCTTGCTCGCTTAGATATCAATGCTTGCGGTAGCGTCAGGGGTCGGGTTACCCTCTTCCCTCATATCACTCTGCACGCCCGGGTCGTCTCTTCCTGCGGCAGCTAGGGACGTGAGGGCGCAGAGACTACCACTCCATCACGCGCCCCGCCTCCTCCTTCGCGAGCATTACTGCTTTGCAGATGGAGGTGACGGCTTCCCATGCCCTCTCGCTCCGTACCATGGCCCGCACCAGGGCCGAATGCGAATTTGAATAAATGACTTTTGTTTTTGATTTATTGACATGACTTTGAAACTATTATCAAAAGCAAACAAATCATATAACAATTGGTCATGATAATTAATAAGTTGTAGCATCGTTACAATTTACTTATCATCGTATTAAGTAGATAACATCGATTTGATTTGACCGCATTTTGACCGTGAAAATGTTTCTGAGTTCATGCGTCATTATCTACTAGTCAACGTAAAACTCTTACAATAACCTTTTCAAACATTACAAAAGAAAGCATTCACTGCGCTAACGCATAAACGCGGCCCTTCATTCATTGATAACATCCGCTGTTTTATAATGCAGCAATTGGCCAACTTATCGTCATTTCGGTAAAAGAATATACAAAGGCACACAATAGAGGCTACTTCAATAAACTGTTTTACAAAGGTAACGATAAAGTTTTCAAACAGTGACGGGTTTACAGCGTAGTTCACTTTCTGTAAATATTGCCTTTTAAATATTGCATAGTTCATTGAGAAATTCAATACCGCTCCATGAGTATCACTCCAAATGGACAACTATTTCTTAAATATTCGATAAGTCTGGGTTTAATTATGACCTCTTTAACACACTGTCTTCACCTAGACCTTATCATTAAATTGACTTCTGTCCAATACGTTTGTAGACGTCTTCGGCCTTGGTAGCTCCCTCTCAAGGCCTCGTAGCTCCAGCCATCGATTGCGGTTCACTATCGATGCATTTATGTATGTGGGTGGGCAGAATAGTAAGGGTAGCACTGGTAACAGACCGGGATCACCACTCAATGTGCTAATAGCCAGAATATACTTACACATTTCTTTTTGAACGAGATTTTCGTTTTAACTCTTTTTTTTAATTCGTTTTAAATGCGAATCTCAAACTAAGATATTTTAAAGTCTGCTATGAATACTATCTATTTTTTTTAAAAGTAAATCTACTGTATCTATACAAATATTATAAAGCTGAAGAGTTTGTTTGTTTGAACGCGCTAATCTCAAGAACCACTGGTCGGAATCGAAAAATTATTTTTGTGTTGAGTAGCCCATTTATTGAGGAAGGCTATATAACATCACGCTACAGTCAAAAGAAGCGGAGCAGCAAACGAAAAATGGACGAAAACTGGCAGGCAATTCGATGCGACGGGAAGGAGAGCGAATATTTGACGCGGACGAAGTCGCGAACAGAAGCTAGTAATTAATATGATAAAACAGCAAACATTGGAGCATCTCTTTCTTACCTTGAAAACCACATCAATGTGCGTTTGATATTTTGGATTTCGACGATTGTTTATTAAACTCCAAAAAAAATTAAAAGAATTTGGAGGAATCATCCAGAGGGTTAATTGAGTAACACAACACTTAGTTAAACAACATTAATTGCGTAATTTACATTGTTGAGCAGAAAATTTTATCGAACATTTGAAGCAATGAATTAGCAATATCCTTCTATTGATAGAGTGTTACGTAATATGGTGCTGTTGTTAGCTGGAAGTCGTGCATAATAATAATGACTCCGAAGTATTTTACCAAAAAAAGTCGAAATTTAAGCAGCTTTGACATTTTAAGGTCATAGTTTGAATTTGTTTAGCAGGTGCTGTCAACGTGAATCTTAATCTTAAAATTATACATGCAAGGGGCGCGGGCTGCGAGTGGATAATAATATTTAAATTCCAAACTATGGTTTCAATGAGAGCGAATTTATGTCTAGGTTTAAGAGCGGCCATCCCGTTCCCGTCATAATTCTCATACTAGAGCTCGTATGTGATAATGACTTTATTATGAAGATTCCTCAAGATATTTTAAACAGATAGGTATTTTGTGGTTTATGTCTAGGTTTGTATGTAATAAAATCTTTAAAAACAAAATAGTAACAAAAGACGTGAACATCCACTTTCTTGCATAAATTTTATTTTAAATTTGCTCGTTCATTATGCACTTATGAACTGAAAAAAGTAAAGAAAATATCCATATAAGAACCTGGCATATAATGAAGATTTCATATGATAAATATTTTTCCAAAAACTTGTAAAGCTTTTACAAATATATCACACGTATTACTTGAATGAGTTTTGTGAAATCTCTGCACGCCAATTTTCGTTAGATGTTATCGCTTTCTCATTCGCTTGCAATTGCGTTGGATGAAACAACAAGGTTTTCAATCATGCTCGCGTTGACGATAGAAGGATCGGGAAGGGTGCTCTTAAGTCATGTTTCTATCAGAACGAGATGACCTGGAACAGTTTTAACTGTCAATTATTTTGTGTCTTTTATATGCATTGTTATAATTTTTACGTAGACAACGTAATACGTGTATGTGTAATCGCAGCCCGTGTAAGTTTTGTAATTACGCCTGTAGGAAACGGATACTTCGGTCTACCTACTCAATTCCCTGAAGTAATCTTCTGTACGTTTCAGAGATTAATTACCACTCGACGCGAAATAAGTAGGTATCTCGTTATTTATGATTCACAGAAACGTGTATATTATTGTACTTAGATATTTATAAAGGGTTTAGTAAAATAATTAGGTACAATGTCGGAGAAAATCTTTCAGAAACATTTGGATCGTTAAATTGAAAGTTTATTCCTTCAGATTAACGATAGTAATATTTCATTAATTATTACCTTACCTTGAGTATTTGCCGTTTTTATCACGAATAAGTTCGTTAGTGATAGACTACCTACTGTTACTTACACGTGTGGGCAATCTGTCTCTTTGTGAAACAAAATATATTTGACGTTAACACAGGTTTTTCATAAGTCATCTTGATTGGCGTGTGCTCATCGATCTCGATCTGAGATGGAATTTGTGTCGCTTATTTTTATTTACTTTGAAGAACACAGTAGCTACTGCCAGCCACCTATTAATGTATGTAACATTATTTATTTTTTTAATTCACCATTGAGTTTTGTTTTCTTGAGTGTAGGACGGCGTTACTATGGGAACCTGCTATGCAGCTATTCCGAATGAGGTAAACCATAATCAGCCTACAATATGCCCACTGCTGGGACACAGGCATCTCAGTGAGAGGGAGTGGACCACAATCTACCAGGCGGGTAATTACGGGATGATATTGGTCGGTTTCGACGATACCTATTTGACGATACCGTAACCTTAGATGACATGACTCTAGTATCGAATCACAATCGAACTGACATTTTTAAATATTTGGTCAAACATGACTTGCTTGCTCAATAAAATGCACAATGCTGTGGATATTCTTGGTAAAGCAACAATCACTATACGAGCATTTGATTAAGGTACGTACAGAATAATAGACTAATCCGTATGAACGATTGATGCCATTTGTATAAAACTATCTTATCAGTGTACTTAATGTCGGCGATATATATTTGAATATGTACAAATCATGATTTTGTGATTATGCTCAGGATTTAGATAACCATTCACAACTTTGTGATCGATTATTCGATTTGATTCGATTTTTTTTAATGTGATGTTCAGAGTTCTATCAGATTGCTCGTCTGTATTTATTAGTTTTTTTAACTATAATACCGCAAGCTAGTCTAGTCCTTAGCATCACTTTTATCACCTGTCAACTGTTTTACATCGAATGGTCCTCTAAAACGAACTATATTTGTAAAATTGATTAAATTAAAATGAATTGTGGTTAAACTAACCACTTCTAGATTTAATTAGAGCAACAATTGTTATGTTAGCAGAAACCCTTTTCAGAGATTAATGATAGGTAATAAATTTATAAGTATACAATGTAAAACTCAATTAACGGAAGACCTCATACACTCCAATATTGTAGTATTGAGTTCAAATCATTGTATGTAAAATGACCAGAACTATTTTTTAAAGATAACTGTTATTATTAAGAAAATCATATTGACCATACCATTACTTTATACATTTAAAATTAAGTGCAGTTATTGCCTTAGAATAAGATTTAATTTTCTTTGGCTCAATCGGTGATCATTATCAACATTCAATGTTTGATTTCAGAACAACTACATATCTAAATTCCTCATTGTTTTTTTCCTTAATTATATATTCGTTTGTGTTTTATTCATGTTTCAGTATGGCCTGTACTCGTCTTTCATGGGCCCATTCATGTACGCCATTCTGGGTACCACCCCACAGATAAATCTCGGGCCGTCGGCGTTATTATCTCTCCTAACATTTACGTACACAAATGGTACCAACCCTGACTTCGCTATACTTCTGTGTTTCATCTCTGGTCTCGTTCAACTTGTGGCCGGTATCGCACAACTTGGTAAGAGCTCTTGTGTACTTTATTAACCTCTTTGTAACTCAATATTTGCAACTTTATAAAGACAGTTACTTAAATGCAATATGTGTCAATAGAGTTGAATGTCTGTTACAAAGAAAATATTTTTTCTTTATGTAGTACGAGTTAAGCCGAGTTATTTTCAAAACAAATAGCGTAGTCATAACCACACTACTCTTCCTTGAGTTTGTATATACATATGTATGAATATATTATGGTAAATATATATGTGTGAATATTATTAGTAACCTATTTATGTATGTACCTGACCTATTTTACAATATGTTTAATTATAATTCTTAATAATTACATATTATACATGTTTTATATTTATTTTCATATTTAAATCATAGTTCTTCTCAACCAATGCATCTGCCATTTAATTTCTTGATCAGCCTTGGTTCACTGGTAGAGAATGCCTAAGGCTTTAAATCTGCTTTCGTAACTTATTATGTGTGTAAAATTAAAATAAATAATTTTAATTCATAAACGTGAAAGAATACGATTTTTGCAGTTAAATTACGTTGATATGTTTTATTATTATGTCTCTAAAGGCGTTTATTGTCCCCAAAAGTAATATATAAAGCTACATGGATGAGTGCAAGTATTCAGACATTTTTCATACTTTCTAATATTTCTTTTGATTTAGGTTTCCTGGTGGAATTCATATCACTGCCAGTAGTATCAGGGTTCACGTCAGCTGCAGCGGTAACGATAGCGTCATCACAAGTCAAAGGGTTACTCGGTCTGCGGTACAATGCAGATACGTTTGTGTCGACCTGGGCGAACTTCTTCGAGCATATAAAGAAGACGCGACTGGCAGATAGCATGCTTAGCCTGGGGTGTTGTGTCGTGCTCACAGGAATGAAGGTAGATACTTACTGTTTATTTAAAACCACTCAATACAATAGCGTACTTTTATTGGCTGTTGATAATTTAGTTAACCAATCACAGCTACATTTGACAATTTGTTAGCAATTTTTTTCGTTGATTTTTGTTCTAGAAACCGAGTGTTAGTCTGTTCAGGTCATAGAATCACTTAACAAGTTTTTCCATAGTATAAAATTTGCCCAAAATAAATTACATATTGAGAGAGACTGAAATTATAAGACTAAAATCCAATTTCAAGTGGAACATAAACAAACTATTCAACACAACACGACATTACAAATAAAATTACAATAAATTGCTGAAACAATCCTTTCAACCGCCAACTTTTATAAACGTTAACCTTTTTTAGGCAGAAAAAAAATATTTTATTACTTGTAACAGTTGTAACACGAAAGCTAACATTTGTAGACGGCCGCCTAACTAAATGTATCCTCTTGTGTTACCCGACAATGTGTTTACAAGGCTGTGTCATGTCAGTTAGAAAAAGTTTGCTGTGTTTTAGATCTATTGATTGAATACAGATCTTTTTATGGATGTTTCTTTTCATTTCTTCGTATGCTTTACAAAGATTAGGATCTGAAGTTTCTTCGGCTTGTATTGAATGCAATTCATTGGTTTGCATCGCTTCTTCTCTTTTCTTTTCTTAGAGTTTATTGGTCCTGCTGGGGTCGCGTGATTGTTCGAAAGAGATACCGTGACCCTGGCACATGGGCAACTGATGGAACACGGGTGGGTTTTAGTCAGAAAAAGTGTGACACGCCCTCCCGATCCGCCCAGAGCTGGAGAAGTCATTTGATGAATTACCATCCAAAAAAAAAGAGTTTATTGGTTAAAATATTAAAGTTGACGCTTAACTGATTAATCGTGTACTAGATAAACTCCGCCCGGCCCCGAAGGAAATACATACTAGCACCCTGGGCGCAGACGTTACCACCAACTGGCAAACGAAGATGCTCTTTTGATCGCACTTATAAATTAATAAGTCGATAGTCTAATCTAGCTAAAGCCTTTATCAAAGCTAATTTAGAGCTTTCTCAAAAATCAGAATGTTTAAAAAGCAATCATTCTCAAGCTCCTAATCCTTAACACTGATAAAGTCTATAAATCAGGCATTATAAGCTCCCAACTATGTTCTAAATGCCTTCTAATTACCGTTTACATAGTTTGGAACATAAATTATGAGACATTACGTGAGCACACTCACTTACGACAAGTTGGACTGTTTATTTGTTAATTTCGTCGATAATTCAATACGACACGTCCCGTCGCGGTGAGCGAGGAGCGACCGACGACGGAGCCGCAACTTGGCAAACTCCGTTACAAAGTAAATACTAAGTCTGATTGTCGTCTCGGCACATACACGGTTTACTAGCAACAGAATTGGGAATACCTACTTCAGTGCGAAAGCCGTATCATCGAATTTTGTTTCTTCGAAAACCTTTCAACGACATCTCTATACTGCGACGCCTTGTTAAACCGACGTCTTGTTGCTGCGATATTTCGTTACATCGAAAAACCGTACTTCGAACGATTTTTCTGCGTAAATACCATACTGCGAAGCCTTGTTCAATCGATGTCTCGTTACTGCGATGTTACTTAGGAAAACTTACTTCGGACGAACTTAGGGCGATAACCACGTACATCGATTTTTTCCAAAACAATATCTACATTTTTAACTTTTGTTTAAAAGCAGAGAGCTTTTTTTTGACATTAATAAATAAATAACAAGGAAAATTTTGCTTATGTTAATGTATTTACCTAAAGTTTAATCATTTATAACTGCAAATAAATTCAGACGAACCTTTTTTATTTGTATGGGAAGTCATCAAATGACTTCTCCCGCTCTGGGTGGAGGGAAAGAGCGTGTCAGACTTTTACTGACAAAAACCTACCCGTGTTCCTTCAGTTGTCCATATTCCAGGGTCACGGTAACTCTTTCGAACGAATCTCGCGACCCTGGCAGGCATCGGTCCGAGCAGACCCCTTCAGTATTGCTGACATCTCTTTGAGGCGCGCGTGGAACACTACGCGCCGTCGACCCGAGCCTGGTCTTTACCGGGCGGCGAGCTACCCATTGCTCGCCGCCCGCAAGCGCGTGCCTACCGTGGCCGGGAGTCCGCTGTCGACTCCCGACGCAGGGGGGTTTCCTCCTGCGGCGGCTAGGGACATGAGGGCGCAGAGACTGCCACTCCCTCATGCACCCCGCCTCCTCCTTCGCGAGCATTACTGCTTCGCAGAAGGAGGTGACGGCTTCCCATGCCCTCTCGCTCCGTACCATGACTCGCACCAGGGCCGGACGCGAGAGGTCGTCGCCGCCGATCGCCTCCACGAGGACACGGTAGCGCTCCGCCCAGGCAGGGCACACCTCTACCGTGTCCCTCCACCGTGTCCTCCGGACGATCCTCGCAATGAAAACACCCGGGCGTTTCCTCCCGCTTTATCCTGAACAGGAACCCATCAAAGCACCCATGCCCGGTGAGGACCTGCATCAGGCGGAAGGTGAGGCCGCCGTGGTGCCTCTCTATCCACTCCTCAAAGAGGGGACTTACCGCCGCAATTGCGGCGTGCCCAATTCAGACAAACTTTGCAATAATCTACAATCTTTACTTAAACACTGATATTCATGACAGATGGAGTTCTTTGCTTTTAAAGAAATGTAGGTATTGTTTTGTAAAAAATCGATGTAAGTGGCCCTAAGTCCGTCCGAAGTAAGTTTTCCTAAGTAACATCGCAGTAACGAGACATCGATTGAACAAGGCTTCGCAGTATGGTATTTACGCAGTAAAATCGTTCGAAGTACGGTTTTTCGATGTAACGAAATATCGCAGCAACAAGACGTCGGTTTAACAAGGCGTCGCAGTATAGAGATGTCGTTGAAAGGTTTTCGAAGAAACAAAATTCGATGATACGGCTTTCGCACTGAAGTAGGTATTCCACAGAATTGGGATACCAACCCTTGTTGCCGGTTATTTGATCTGTTGGATATTGCTACGGAATATTAATCGTGAGAATATTATCTTAAACTCCAGTGAATATCGAAGTGAACTAATTGCATGGGAAAATTTACATAATATACTTATAACACTATAAAGCAAAGACAGTATGTATTAAGTAATATTTATTAACTTTAGGTAGTCTGTGAAGCTGTTATTAACACAGTAGCAATAATAGCATTTATTTGAAAACTATTGTGTGGGTATTTTTTACTCCTTTATGTCGATACAAAGATCTTGAAACAATAATATCTATGACAACAGAAGAAACAGCTGCCGGCTATTTGCATAAGAATTAACAAATACTTCAAACAAGACGTGTTCGACATAGTCACAATGAACAAAACTGCACGTGAATGTGTTGATGATGACTTTAGTCTAGTTCTGTACCAGTCAACTGTTCTCAGATAGACTAGACTACTATTGTTTCTACAGTTAAACCAGAAAAGGTATGCGCTTCGGTAATATGGGTTTTTCCGAATAAGCACTAATGTTGCACCTCACTACCGTGGGGAGGAAAAAATTGTAAGTTTTATAGTAGTGCACCTACCAGCAATGCTAGATGCACCACTATAAAAAGAAAGACGAAGAGAAAACTTCAGTTAAACCTGCAAACGTTCGATTGAAATTTTATCTCTGTCGGATTACTTACTCCGATCACACTTCATTTAAAAGTTTTTTTTGTCCTTTCTAACTATTATAATACGAAATATATTATATCTTATGTCTTTAAACGAGCAATTCTTGTATATATATATATATAATCTGAATCTCGGAAACGGCTCCAACGATTTTCATGAAACTTAGTATAGAGGGGGTTTTGGGGGTGATAAATCGATCTAGCTAGGATTCATTTTTATAAAACGTCGTTTTATTCGTGTTTTCAATGACCAACTTTATCGATAATCAACTTGAACATAAACTTATTATTTTAAACACAATTTACCAAAAAATACCGAGCAAAGCTCGGTCATCCAGATATTATAACTAATAATAATACGGTAAGTACTCTGTTGATTGAAACGCGCGTTAGTATTTCCGAATATAGACTATGATTGCCGAAGCTCATACTCTTCCTGGGAGACCTGTACATGACTAGATTAGTCTATCAACTATGGACAATAGACTTTATAATGAAAGTAACAAGTTAGATAGATGGGCAAACAATTCAGAAACACCGTGCTCTTTAAGAGCAGTGGTAGCCCATTGGTAACAGCTGCGATTTCCAGTTTGTATGTGCCGTGGGCTTGCATTAATTCTTTCATCACCATTGCTCTCAGAAACGGTTAAGGAATACATCATGCAGAAACCAGCATGTCCTAGAACCAAAAACCCGAAGGCATATGACATCCGCCAACTCGCATGGGGCCCGCGTGGTATACTATGGTCTGCTCCCTCTCAAGGAGAGGAGGCCTGTGTCGCAGTCCCAGCAGTGGGAACTGTTTAAGGCTGCTGATGCTATGTTTGTTTTATTTTCTTATTTATCTCTCGTAGTACTGTATTTGAATAATATCGATAGTGAGATCGCTTTCCCTATAACTTGTCAAGGCCAGACGATATTGCGATATATATTTATACAACGAGATAAAGTGACAATAGTACGGTTATCTAATTGAATGCTGGAAGGACTGTGCAAATTAGAATGGGCAGCTAGAAATTGTATGGCTTTGGTTGGTGTGATGTAAGAAATATTACTATACTAAATAGAATCTGTTATAGGTATCTAGGTATCTATAGGTATCTATTCAAAAAGTATCTCTTTTTTCTCTTTATTTTGCTTTATTTGATCTCACGCTGATGGAAATGCATATTTTAAGTGTTTTATTTCAATTGATTTTGATTACATTTTGCTTATAATTTACTGTTATGTAATAATCACTATGTAGTCTGAACATGTTGCAATTTCGACTACCACAGTTGGTTGCAATTTCGACCACCAAAGGCAAATGCTTGTTCTTGTACAATCTGATTATTATTAAATACTAAATTTGATATTCTAAGATAATATAAATGATATTTCCAGCATGTTGCTTCTTGAAGTGGGTTCAGTTTGATGGGTCACTTCAGCGCAAAGAAAAGAAATATCTGAGCTCTATATCTCGCTTTTTTCCAAATATTTGAGCTTTTAAAAGTTCTGCTATAAATATATAAGAAGGATCCCGCTCATCATTTCGACGCTAAGCTTTTTTATCTATACGAAATAGAAAAAGAAAAGTGTTTTTTTTGCTAGCTGCTATAATTCTGAGAGAATCGTCTGAAAGTCATCTTGGGAGGATAGCCTGGCAGATTCATTCGTCCAAATAAAACCGATAAACTTTTATCATAGTTAACCACGAAGCAGACAGACTTATTTTATTATTTTGGGGGAAAAAGGAAGTTCTCCGGAAGATGGACGGACGGCTGATTAAATCCCTGCTAACTTTGCACTAACTCACCTAAGTCGACTTATTAACAACGAGGGAACTATTAAATCCATTATACGACTTCACAAGTTGTATCATAAATTCACTGTTTCGCATTTAAAGGAGTTCATAAATAAATCAATTATTCGTAGCTATAGTTCGAATTTAAATCAAATCAAATCGAAGTTAAATGCAAACATGATTTATTCAAGCTTGGTTGTAACTTACGTACACAGCCGAAATCTTCTATCGACTGAGATTAATACATAATTTACTTTAAACATACTCCGACCGATGTACCTAAAGTTTACTTTGGAACTAATTTTCACAGCTGCCAGAGATTACTCTGTAGTAGGTAATCTTGTAACACAGTTTGCGATATAAAATAGAGCTTCAATATTAATCCTCTCCTTGAGGTAATCGATATGTTACTTAAATTATATGCCTACATCACGCGATCAGATTGAATTTGGGAATAATATTATGTTATGTTACCTACATACATAGAAATTATATTAAATAATTAATTATTAATACATCCAAATTATATTAACAATCAGGCAAGACCCTGTAAAGCCAAGGTCGTTGCAAACTTATGTTTATCCAATTACCTGTAACTATTATGAATTGAATATTTAAACTCGACTCTGTACAATTTCCAACATTCATCTTAACATTCTTAATCAATTCAAAAACATCTTTACGACTGTAATAATTATGGAAATATATTCCGTTTCTTAAAACTTGTAAGTGCAGAAGAAACCTGAAGTTGGAGCGATTTTAAATATGAAATGAATTTCTCTAAGGAATGGCGAGGTTATTGAATAATAATTTTGTTTTAATATTAGGGACAATATAGAAAGATTAAAGCTTATAGCGTCAGATGTTTGGAATCTTTTTGCTCTACAGGTCAAAGTTTTCAAACTTAATGTCCCGTTGAGGTTGAGATTTCATTGTATCCAAAATGAAATTGATAACTTCAAAGTACTTTCCCGAGTTTCGAAAGGATCGTGTTTCTGTAGACTTCAGAGGTCACGCAAACGCCTATTAAATGTAGTCTCGAATGATGAATGAACTATGATACTGTGATGTAGGTATTGTTGTCAGGAAGAGATGTGTGGTATTTATAAAAGTAAAATATAAGATTCTTTCTGATTTCAGGCTTTAAAAGACGTCAAAATAAAAGATAAGGCAGAGGACGAGAAGGGTTGCCGTAAAGCGAAAATAATGAAGAAAGTGTTGTGGCTCTCCGGCGTGGCTCGAAATGCTGTGGTCGTATGTCTAGCGTCGGTAATAGCGTTCTTCTTGCATGAAGATGAAAGCGAACCTTTCCTTCTAACTGGTAAGATTCTGTTTTCTAAACTAGACTAGGAATTATGACATGGAGAACTCAAAGAACGTACAATACAACATACAAAGGACTGTTCAAAATCACGACACAAAAAGTGAAGACATAACGAATTTCGTCGTGTTAGTGGAACACTAATTTCTCGAGAATCTTCACTCTGCTATAAAGTTTTTTTTTTTGCTGACTAGACCTTCCAATATTGCACAGAGATTTTAAGAACTGCTAAGAAGATTTGAGGGTAAAGTTTGGGCATGTTTGGGTATGTTCTATGCATAATCATCATTATCATTTTTGCTTAAAGATATCCACTACTGGATATCTTTCCTCCCCGAATTTGGGGGGATTTACCATAATCTCCACGCTTGGCAGGCGGGTTGATGATCCCAGTATGGTCGTAAAATGCATAGAGAACGCTGCTGCCCTTCTCTAGTAAGTCCTTTAGTCACTTTTTATGACACCCACGGGAAGAAATGGGATGGTGCTAATACTTACGTCCGGCATCACACAGAAGTTTTCAATGCATAAGTACTTTATAACTGTACACTCGGATGGTTCTATACTGTTTTAAATAAATATAAATTCAGTAGTTTTTTCTCTTTGCTTTGATGTAAAGTTGCTGCATTCGTACGGCCACTGCCTTCGCGACCTTGGCCTTTCAACAGCAGAATAAACTCGGTGATTGTCGTCAGGCCTAGTTTTGCAATTAATTGACATCCAGATAGAGGGCATTATTATGTTTTTATTTATTTGTGTACGATCACCAAAAAAGGTAAGTAATCAGGGTCATCCGATGTAGTTGAAGTTTAGTAAGAAACCGATGGAGTTTCCGAATAAGATTAAATTTGATTGTCTAATAGAAAGCAAACAGATTATTGGAGTTTACTCCTTAAAAATCGATTTTCATGTACGAGTATAAGCCCGGGGTATTAAAATTTATGGGGAGTAAAATCAAACTTTTTCTGTAACGTTTTGTTACGTTATGCGTTACGTTACGTTATAATTTGTGTGATGTGTACTAATCTATATATTTTATAATCGTTCGTAAGGAGTAAACTCCAGTTGTGTGTCGGAGCTGAAACACATTTTTTTTTAAACAAATTATATTTTAGTCTAAAGCATCCGTCGGTTTCTTACTAAACTTTAAAAATTTCCGACGGCCCTGGTTACTTGTCGGTTTTGGTGTCTGTACCTGAGATATAGCAGGCGCCCTTGAAGTGTAGAAATATTGCTGGGATAGGGAGGTAAGTAGTTGTAATATGAAAGGTTTGAATTATTTTTTCATCTTTTTTTTACTTTGTCAGCCAGCGCCTAAGTGTTATTACGGAAACGTTAAATGTACTAATGGATTTTCTCGGAAGAGCTATAAACGGGTATGACGTCATAGAGTTATACATTTTTTTTTATTTTTTTTTATTTAACCATTTATGCACACATATAAATAGACAAATAGAAAGGAACAGAAAAATATGTACAAAGGTAATGCTTATTTCTATTGAAATCTCTTCCAGCATACCTGCAATAGGAGAGAATATACAAAGAGATGTAGACAACGTGTGTAATAGTAGAAGAAAAATAATACTATAATTTAAATATAAATATACAAAATAAAAATATACATACATACAATCATACATAAATACATAAATACTTTTAAAATAAATGTCACTAAATATATATGTTATCTTATACCTTTAAACGAGCAATTCTTGTATATATATATATTCTGAATCTCGGAAACGGCTCCAACGATTTTCATGAAACTTAGTATACAGCAGGGTTCGATCTAGCTAGGATTCATTTTTATAAAATGTCGTTTTATTCGTGTTTTCAATCACCAACTTTATCGATAATCAACTTGAACATAAACTTATTATTTTAAACACAATTTACCAAAAAATACCGAGCAAAGCTCGGTCAACCAGATATGAACTAATAATGTAATAAAAATGAAAACATTCATGAGCAATTATGACAAAGTGGAGAGATAGTGTTCTTTCACTCTTCTTTTAAATACAACAATAGTAGGGCAGTCCCTTATGTCAGGCGGAAGAGCATTCCACAACCGAACCGCATGCACGGTGAAGGAGTAGGAGTAGAAGTCGGTTGAGTGGGGAGGGGACTTGAGGAGATTTCTAAGATGCGACCTGCAAGGTGCATCAAAAGGACGGGTGTAGGAGAAGCGTTCCCGCAAATAGGATGGGGTCTTAGGGTTGTGGAGAATGTTAAATAACAGACACAATATCCGAGAGTTCCTGCGAAGTCGAATAGGGAGCCACTTGAGAACCTTGCGAAAGTTAGAAACGTGATCATATTTTTTAAGATTAAAAACAAAACGAATGCAGATATTTTGCAAACGCTCAAGTTTATTTAACAGCTCCTCGGTGGCATCCAAATAACAGGCATCAGCGTAGTCAATAATGGGCTGAATAAGAGTTTGAGCAAGGGAAATTTTGGTGTTGAAGGGCAGAAAGCTCTGGAGGCATTTCAACGCATGAAACGTGAAGTGCACTCTGCGACTGACTTGAGCAACTTGGGCACTCCACGAAAAGTAAGAGTCCATGGTCACCCCCAGATTCTTAACCGTTTTCGCGTATTCTATCTGAACTCCATTCAGACAGAGTGGGGACAGCGACGCTGCATCGAGCCTATTCCTCATATATCTGCCGCCGATAATTATGGCCTGGGATTTCTTAGGGTTGATCAGCAGTCCAAAAGACCGCGACCACTCACTAATTACATCCAGGTCTCTGTTCATGGCAGATACAGCGGCATCCGCATCTTGCGCCAAGAAGTGAGTGTAAAGTTGCAGATCGTCGGCGTAGAGATGGAAGTGAGAAGAGATGAGTTTGGTGACAGAGTTAATAAAAATAGAAAAGAGAAGGGGAGAGAGAACGCCACCCTGATGCACACCCGCTGCAAGAGAGCACCAGGCAGAAGAAGGCTTTTCAAGACAAACCCGCTGCGAGCGGTCCTTAAGATAAGTGTCGAAGCAACCAATAGTAGAAGAAGAGAAATAGAGAGATTTAAAGATCGCGAGAAGGATGTCGAAGTCAACAGAATTAAAGGCACTGCTAAAGTCCAGAAGTTCAAGTAAGGTGAGAGATTTGTGGTCCACAGCCCAGCGGATGTCATCAGTAACCTTTATTGGCACATACGGGTGAATGGTGGTGCTTAAGAACATTGTAACGATAGTTATTAAGAAGGATGTCTTAGGTTAGCCCGCGTAATTTGCAGATCAGTCTCAGGTTGTAACTTGATTAATATATTATTCGCAACCAAAATGAATTGATATGACTTTACAGAATTATAATTTAACTTACTTCATATATTCTCATTGAATGACTATTTCATGACAAAAATACAACCGATTTGAGAACCTCCTCCGTTTTCTGAAGTCGATAAGAAAGTCATTTAATGGGATTATATGAGCTGAGAGGGATGTGTTGATGATTTTAATCTATTTATTAATACGTGAAGCGAAAAATTTGGATCCCTTTTTACGAAAATTGGGCGGACGGAGGAGTATGAAATTTCGCACACTTATAGTTTATACAGAGAAGAAGTGACGAATGCTAATATTTTTTTTAAAGTATGCGTTAAAATACATTATTTTCAATAAATAACACGTTACACACACAACTGTTCATTACCGTGTATCTAATACACACATGCATAGATATTCTTTTGTTTATGGTCCAAATCTGTCTTTGTTATTTTGTGCAGTGTTACCAACACCCAGAAATATTTACCCCTAAAGCTCAAGTTAAAAACCCCTAAAATTGCCACAATTACTAAAAAAATCCGCTAAAAATTATAATGAAAATAACCAACGAATGCTCAGTAATCATCGACCGGCACACAGTAGTAATATTTGTCTATATTTATTACGCGACATTTGTTAATCATCCACTCTGCATTCTTAGTATCGAGGAACCGTACTAGAAGTCGCTAATACTTTTATTGTAATCAAAAACACAATGAGAAATGTAAGATGGCAAAAAATCCCCCTAAAAAGGAAACGCCCCTAAAAAATCTCAATCCTCTTATTTACCCCCTAAATTTGGGAAAACCCCTAAGTTGGTAAGCCTGATTTTGTGTCTATAGTCTTACGGAATGTCAAGTATAACCATAGGTAATAAATTAATTTTATAGATATATAACCTATTTCATTTTTAAAATCTATGATCATATCGAGAATATTTGTCTTTAATATTATTTGTATTAGTGACGATAGGAATATTTAGATTTTTAAGAAATATTTTTTGGGATTTTATGGGGAGTGTCAAGTATGGCATTAGTATGTTTCCCATACAAAACTTAGTGTCGTGTGCAAACTGTACAGGTTGTATGCCTCACGATTGTACAGGCTGGTCATAGATTGTACAAGCTGGTTATAATTATGACATTTGGAACCGTCATAATTAATTAAAAAGAATAGGGAAAATTCTATAAAAACAGAACAAATTTCTGTGATAATTCATTCCATATTGTTCCATATCCAGCAGTTAAGAAGTATTAAGAAAATAAAAAAGAGAGTCCTGAAGAAGTATTCTTTACTCATTACACCTACGTCCTGGTCCTGGCCATCACCATCCCGCCAGCGAACCGTCTCCACAGTAGTACAGCGTCAACAATTTGTCATAGTGTTACTGAATGTCAAATATAACCATATTTTTTTGTTTTATATTCTATATTTTTTCATTTAATAATGTTTTCTATTCAAATGAAGTACGGTCGAATTTCGACCAATGGGCGATCACTAGTTATTCTAATTCTATAAATAAATACGTGTCCTGGTTGTGGATCATATTTTGTTCAACATACAGCCTGACACTGACCAGCAAATTGCAAAAAAAAGGATGAAAATTTGGAATTTCTCGAGCGGAAGTTCGATACTGTAGAAAGGAAGAATCCTTAAATTGGTCAGAAAACTGTCAACAGGATAGAGTATATACCTACTTAAAACTGAAGAAGTATTAAAATTCATGTTTTTAGCACCTTGGTCAGGCTGCCATAGCTCGTACAGTCGATACGTTCTTAATTTGCTGCTGAACCTACTCTGGTTAAACCTATACAATGAAGTTTACGTAGGCAATAGAGAAAAATGCAAAAACCGCGGTCGGTAATTAATTATAGTAAAAAAGTGATTAATAATAGGTACTCTTTTATTTCATTTTAAAAGCGAATCAAGTTAACATCAATTAAAATTCCTTAATGTGGTGGAATAAAATCACATGTCAATACAATTAAAAAAAAAAAACGAATGAGTAGTTAGAACCAAATAACATTAAATTTTAAAACATCATAGAATCAAAATGAATCTTTGCAGCTTTTCCTCCTAAATTGAACACCAGTTTTGCCACTATATAAATAATCCATACTTTTAACGTTTTCTTTATACATGCATACATTAGTTCACCCGAAAGCCGAAATTTGGTTATTTAGAAAGAGGCTCCGAAGCTTTTTGGTGGCTAAAGCATATTATAATATTAAGGAGTTCTTAATTGAGAAAGCATTTTTAAGCTAGTGTAATATTTGAAATTGTATTTAATTATTTAGTTATAAGTTCAATGTTTTAAATCTTTTGCCCACGTGGTAAAGTATGGCTGAACTAATATATTTTTTGTCATCATTCGCTGTTACCCATATTGCCAAATAAAATTATCTTTAAAGACGTCCACTGCTGGACATAGGCCTTCTCAATTTGGAGGGGTTTGGCATAATCGCCACGCTTGGCAGGCGGGTTGGCGATCGCAGTATGGTGGTAAATGCTTAGAGAACGCTGCTGCCCATTCTCTAAGTCCCTTACGACTACCACGGGAAGAATTTGGATGGCGCTATTCTTTACGTCCGGCCCCACACGGAATATGTCCGGTTTTCTTTGTCATTAATCATAATTACTTTCCTATAATTTCAGGTAATATAACGGCGGGTTTGCCCCAAGTCCGTCCGCCTCCATTTCATACGACATTAGGCAACACGACATATACGGCAGGCGATATGTTTTCGCATCTCGGCTCTGGATTGGCTGTCGTACCTCTTGTGGCTATACTAGGGAACGTTGCTATTGCTAAGGCTTTTGGTAAGTCAAATAAAGTACCTACTTTAATTATTATTGATTAATTTTGCCATACCTAAATATTTTTTATAAAGGTTTTACGATTGAGCAACTAAGAACGAAGCAATCGCTTTTCCGAACATAGAACCTACTTTCAACTGCCTCGTAAGTTTAGTGGTGGCAACTGCTACTGTGAGACTGAGGTCATGGATTCTATTCTCAGGTCGGGCAAAGTGTTATTGGGTTTTTCTATCTAGAATTTCTCAGTCTCAACCTGGAGTCTGGTTTTGTGACCGGTTGATGGAATAACCTCGCCGCCTATAACATGGGACTTAGATTTGACTGGCGAAATGGGTGTATTATAGGTACTACTAAACCCAAGTTTTTTCCCTTTGGAGAACCCAGTGTCCCTTTGGGGCAACAAGGCGTGATGTTATGTAGAACCTACTTTCGCGAAGGGTGTGAATGTATTTACTCAGGCAGATCAATAGTATAAAGGTTTAAAATGTACGTTTAAATGTTGTATATTAGCAAGTCGACTGTAGTCTTACTTAAGACAAGTCGACTGTAGTCTTACTTAAGACAAGAAATTACGACTATGGAAGTAATTCAAGCATGTTATTTCAATACAATATACGTATCCGTAACAACCTACCAAGCTATATCTAATTAGTAAATGCGTACGTCACGCCTGTATTCTGACGTCAGAGAGGCGTATTTTTATACTCTCATTTCATCGATGACAGCGAATCCAATGGAGTTTTATGAACAACAAAATAGTAGCTTCTCCCTACCGGGGTTCGACCGTCGCGCACACTGGTCCCAAATTAAAAGAAAGTGGACATTGATAGTAGACCGCTGATATTTTTTTTTATTGTTGATACAATGATAACAGATAAGGCAAAAAAATATTATTGTCCTACTTCAAATACTTTTCTGTAAAAAAAATATTTCTTTTTTTTTTGTATGGGAGCGATTACATTTTACTCAATTTCTCAAAAACTTTAAGCGATGTCGAGATGGCAATCACATATGTTAGAAAACTAATAATTCTGAGTATTTGGCTCGAAGAAACTTATTGCTTATCTCTGCGTACTTTCGAGATAATAGTGACAGAAAATAACATTTTTTTTTAATGTTAATTTTTTGCTTTTTTTAATCATAGCCTTACTTTAGCACATAATTATAATGTATGCGTAATGTCAAATAAGTAAAAAGAGACTTCTCTGTAAAAGAGGTTATGGGGGCTCACTAATGACTGAAAAGCTATGACCTTTCTGAAGGAGTACTTTCATCAGTTCTAAAAAACAATCAAAATGAAGACATATTAAGCTGCAAACATAAAGTTGAATATGTTCACAAACGATTCTGAAAAAATATTATGGTGAAAGATTAATATTTGGGTCTATATTCTCTTGAGAAATTTCTATTTCCTCGTTTTCCAACGAAAGCAATTCATTGTTCAAGATCAAAGCACTAGCCTCTGGAAACAACTGTTTATGTAAACGAGCAAACTTTGGTTTGATATGGCTGATGTAAGGATCTGAGCTAATTAGAAAGCTGTGGATAATGTCTAAATTAGTCTGAACTCTACCGATTTTTCTTGTATGTGCCATTCTAACATTCCGGAAATCTTTATTCCTCGCTTCGGAAGCTTCTTCGGAAAGCATGCCTATCGGAATAAAGGAGAAATTTTCACAAATATCAGCACCGTGTATCAACAATTTATGGACACTTGAAGGCATGTAATACCATGGATATAAGTTTACATATAGCATTGCTGTTTCTTTACAATATTCCCTAAACAAGTTGGTATTAATAAGTTGACCAGATGAAATTGTTTGTAAAATGACTGCAAATCTCTTGATTAAATCAGGGTGGATACCCGTTATTTCAGCAGATACTTCATAATTTTCAAAAAACCTTCTTGCCGTGTTACCGCATTGGTTGTACCAAATCCCTGTTTTACTATGTCAATTAACAAACCAGTTCTTTCCCGGAATTCTTCTTGTGTCAAATTCTTTTTAATTTCTTTTAACAATTTATCTTCTTTTCGTGCAGCCCACTTTTTGAAGTCTAAGTTGTACGAAATGTGTAAAATACATTCCATACATCTTATCCACATATGAAGCGAAGACAGACCATATTTATACATATCTTCTCTGATGAGTCTTTTGGATACAAAGTCCAAGTCATTCATTTTGCTAGGTGGGGTATTGCAAATATTACAAACAGCTGCAGAAGAAGTATTGGAAATCACAGTAGAAATTTTCCCATCAATCATAGTCATGTACAAATCATGTTTAATATCAAAATTATCTACAATTGTGGGAACAAGATTACGAATTTCTTCCTCTAAGGATGCACTTTCCTTCTTTATCAATTCATTTGTTTCTTTTGCAAATATAAAGCCAATTGGACGACAATAGTTTGTTGAAGAGGGAGCAGGATTTTGCCACAAGATAGTACCACTCTCTTCTTCCAAACGAAGCGGAACCAATCTAATCATGAAAACTGAAGAATCGTCAATTTTAGTGTCGGAGTGTGACTTTTGTTTATAATTACTTTGAGAAGATGACCCGTCAAAACCCCATTTGCTTATTAGTTTTAGCGATTTTTTGTCGGCAGAGTTGTGCTGAATTGTATTTAATATCCTATTAGTTGACAAATCTAGAAGCGATTGAAGTCTTATCTTAGCATCAGATTCAGTTACAGTTATGTCTGACTCTGGCGGATAACAAGTTTTTTTAGCTTCCAGGAGCTTTTGATAGGATGGAAGACCATACATTTTCTCTGAAGCAAGAATAGTTCTTAAATTTCGATATTGCCATTTTGACAAATTTGTTGAGGTGTAAAGCGCTAACGTTTTATCATCTGGTAAACACGGTTTGTCAGTCTTTTTAGCGAATAGTACATCATGTACCATCTCACATTTTTCCTTGTTTTGGCTGAGTTCGTTTAATATAGCTGCTAATTTTGTTTTTTTAGACTCTTTTAATTTGGCACATAAAGCATAAACTAATTCCTCCTCTGTGTGATCTAGAAGTGTTAGAGAACGCCTTTTCTTCTGTTTATCAGATATATCAACAAATGGTTTTTTACTTGTACCATAACTTAATTGATGAGTATCCACTTGCGTTTCGAAATTTGGAATTACTTCCTCGGCAACTTTAAAAATGCTGCTTAAATCGATATTTTGACATTTTGGCCAAACTATTTGGGATTGTAACCAGTCTGAATTTTTGTTAAGAAAGGTCTTTTGAGCTCTACTGGAAGCAGACCATCTTTTTGAGATATTACTTGAAAAATTACGACAAAATAATTTAATATTACTCAAATCTTCGGAAGACAATTCAACACCAATACGTTCAATAAGGGCATTAAATAAAAATTCGACATTTTTAAAACCACCTCCTGATTTAAGAACAACGTATAAGTCGAAGTTGGTGACAAATGCGGACATATTATAATTTTAAGGAAAATTGAAAACAAATTAGAATCAAAGATATCAAAGACAAAGTGACTTTGATTTTAACAAAAAAAATTACGAAAACAAATTCGACGAAAGAAAGACAAACAAAAATTATTTGATTTTAAAATCCAAAGATTCAAAATACAACAATAACAAAACAAACAAACAACAAGCATTTCTTCAAGCGCACAGAAAAAATAAGGACACGTCTTATCGCAACCACATTTAGTTGTACACTGAGTGAGGTGTACGCGCGCGATTCGTGACCGTATTACGTTACGTCATGAGAGGCGGCCATCTTGTTATCCCGGCAAACTCACGTCGAAGCTCCATTTTGCTGGCCAGCGGACCTATTGCGATATGAGTAAGGCTATGATTAAAAAAAAGCGAACAATTAACATTAAAAAAAAATGTTATTTTCTGTCACTATTATCTCGAAAGTACGCAGAGATAAGCAATAAGTTCCTTCGAGCCAAATACTCAGAATTATTAGTTTTCTAACATATGTGAATGCCATCTCGACATCGCTTAAGGTTTTTGAGAAATTGAGTAAAATGTAATCACTCCCATACAAAAAAAAAAAAAAAAAATTATATAGAAAAGTATTTGAAGTAGGACAATAATATTTTTTTGCCTTATCTGTTATCATTATATCAACAATAAAAAAAAATATCAGCGGTCTACTATCAATGTCCACTTTTTTTTAATTTGGGAACAGTGTGCGTCGTCGTGATAATAGGCACAATGACGGCAAACACGCCAAAGCGAAAGCAATAATGAATTTTCGTTCCCCATCGTGTCTCTAAGGTGATAATTAAATAGCAATATTCTCGTTTTGCGTTGTTCTACTGGTATTTGTGTTCTTAATCCGAGTACGTTCATTCGCTCCGTCGCGTTTTCATTGTCACCTGGACATTCCAATTTCTCACACCAATAAACCGCTAAATATTTACTTATATATTTTTTTTTTACGTATCCTTATCTAGACGTATATATCTAATTAATTTAGTCTTAGGCTTGGGTTTCAGACATTTAGATTCATCAAATTTCACAATGTTTAATGAAGGCAAAAATTACGGAATCCGAGAAAACGCAATTTGGTGCATTTTTTTAATTCCCCGGTATCCGAAAAAAAGGCCGGTTCATTTATACAAAAGTGGAGATTTCGCTTAGGTCTTAAGGAGTGTTTAGTTGCAAATAGGTCTCAGTATCACGTCCTGAAAGGAACATGTCAAAAAATTAAATCGCTCTGTACAACTTTACAATGAAACCATTTTAGTTTGCACTTGTTTGTATGCGACTCTGGTCTAATTTGTAAATTATTCAAGGCTTCTTTATTTTTTTCATATAATATTGAAATTCTCCGACCCGATCCAACATTATATATTCATCAAGCAAATACATTTCAGTAATTTGACAATACAAGCCATGAAGCGTTTAAATCCAGTAAACATAAACATGTTGCAAACGTTTGCTATACGGTTTAACAAAGGGGATGTCCGTCGATATACGTCAGTTAAGCCAATGTGAAATTTATTCAAAGATCCGTGCAATTTCAACTGCCAAGCAAAATGAATGCAAGCTTGTTTACTCTGACGTTTCGTTTTTACTGCAAATAGGTATGTACCGACGGAGACCAAGCTGACAGGTTTACCAACATTTCAACATGATTCAAGTCAATATTTGTAGATTTTTAACGTGATTCCAAAATTCAAGGCATGCTTGTTAGTAGTTTGTGGTATTTGTTTTGTATGTGTACAGTTCTAAAAGTGGGACTTGACGTGATAGGGATTTTCGTTTCTGGGTTGTTTTAGTCAAGTTATATAAGTCACCATCATCATTAATTAGCAGGCCGTTTCCAAACCCTTTCCGTCTTACATGTACTCTGCCATTTGCTTGTAATGCTACGGTTACATTACCGTGATAACGCGCTCACACACTCTCGTGCACCGCATGACGTCTTGCTGTGCAACAGAGAACACGTAAAATGTAATGTAGCCGTAGCATTAGAAAGGAGGCCACAGTGTATTTCATAGTAATTGAATGGAAGAGGAAAGTGTCAGTTTCATAGTAATTGAAGTGAAAAGGAAGTGTCGAAGGGCGGGCGTTTTGGGGGGACTGTCTTGTGTAACTTTGACGTTCAAAAAGTGCTGACTCTCAGCCTAGTTTGAATAAATGACTTTTGATTTTGATTTTGATTGCTTTGATAAAACATATTTTATTTAGTACTTCCCTATGATTGTTTATTTTATAAAAGGTTCTAGAACGAAATTTTCCTTGCAGTTGCTTGCTTGAAAGTAGAAACACTTTAAAAGTCGGTTTTAAAGTTGAAAGTACTAACAACATCAATTTAACATGAGTTTGATAAGTTTTGAAAGTTTTATTGCTTCGAATATTTAAATTACTTTCAAGATAGTAATAGATTGGTACCGTCAGGCCGATAGCAAGTTGGTAAGCATTGAAATACGTAGGGAATAATGTAAATCAACTTTAGTGAACTTGTTCTAGAACTAGTGCTCAACATTGGATGAGCTAATCGAGTTTATAAACAAATTGCTACCTTAAATTACTTGACTTGTTTATGATAACAATTACTGAGTTTATGCTCACACGATGAAAATTATACGTACGAAGGTGTTATTGGATTAGCGTTCTCGGGTTAAGAGCACGACTCCTTAGGTGAACCCTGATTTCGTGACATTGGGACAAGTTTGCGATAACTTACACAAACATGTCTTAATTAATTCTACTTCTTGGAAAACAATTACAATTTTAATATTATTTGTTAACGTCAGATTTGAATTGAAAAATCTTTTGTGAAATATTTTAACATCACTATCTGAAGTAAATTTTCATGCTTCTTTAATGCCATGAAAGAGCGTTAAAAATATTCAAATCAATACTTTAATTTGTCTTTAAACATTGTTAAACCCCTTTCAACTGTGTACGTTGACCTCAAACAATTCATCACAATAATAAACAGTGACACCGATGGTTGCGCCATTAAAACAACTCATGGTTTAACTAAGTTGATAATTCGATCATATTTCAGCTAAAGGGAAAACTGTGGACGCGACACAAGAGATTGTAGCGTTGGGAGTGTGCAACATAGTCAGCGCTTTCTTCCAATCCATACCAGTGAACGGCTCGTTTTCAAGAAGCGCTGTAAGCGATGCCTCGGGAGTTAGGACGCCCGGCTCTGGAATCTATACGGGTATGTACTTATATCGTAGAAATTGGCTAAGCGTGGCGTTTATTACAATATCATTTTACGCAAATATAATTCTGTTAAAGATTTCGGCTCGTTTGAGTAGATAAATGTGTTCAATGTTATGTATTAATTTATTACTTACATCTGTTGTAGAATCTGTTAGGATTATTGGGGATTGATGTAGTAATTAAGCTGGTTTATATGTTAGATTTATTGGTTTCAATACGTTCTTGCGTTGATTAATTGCCTTTGTTATAGAGATCTGATTAAAGCCTATGTAAAAATAATAGTAAGTAGCGCGTGTGCTGAAATGTTATCGACGCTGATTCTTGAATTATAAAAGAGTATTGACGTTATTTTAAACGAAGGAGATAGCAAAATTAGTGATAGCCACGTTTTATTTTTGGTGGATGAAATTGCAAAAAACGAAATTTTGTATTTCGCGGGCTAGTCTCGCGAGCCCGACACACCATTTAATTCCGTTAAATGACTCTTTCAATTAATATAGACTTGTTCATATAAATTATTATAATTTTGTAGCCATAGCCACATTTGTTATGATCACGAATCATATTAATATGGGGTGCCCGGTATAATGATAAGTAGCCCAATTTTGTGTATAATCTAACTAACAAAGGTTTAAGTATGTTTTACTAACAATTATATGGAATGTATATTCTGAAATAAATGATTAATAATAATAATTAATATACATCACCCCTGACACTAACTTGCAAATTGCAAAAATCCGAAGAAAAGTTGCATTTTGCGGGCTACCATCCACCTTTAGTACACTATTCATGACGCCCTGTAAATCAATATATTTAAATAATAACATCTGTAAATTGGTCTATCGTTTCCAGAAATAAAGAATGTTAAGTGCCGTAAGTTTTTTTCTTGTTCGATATGTAGTTTCGAGTAAAAGAAATAAACAAGTAATAAACTCGGCATCAATCTTGTTTCCTCGATCTCTGTCTATTTACGACTTTCTTTGTTTCAATTTATTTTGTGACAATTTGTTAGCTGTTAACTTTTTATGTTTCTTCGATGGCTTCGGCACTTATCATCGTGACGTCTCCTTTCCGTGTTTGGTGACCTCTTGACTATAACTTGCGACACAGTTTTAAATGCAATAATCAACTTTAATTTCCTGAAAACATCGTTTAAATTTGTCCGTACTTCATTTTCCACTGGTTTTACGGTAAAGTGGGGACAAAGTTTAGTCGTAATACTCTAGGTAGAATTGTAATTTCATGCAGCGTGCTCGCGAACGTCCGCGTTCGTCAGTGATTTCATTAGGTTCTGATATGATAAAAGCGAGTCTGCCTTTATCGACCAGTTCCGGCGAGTTATAATTGAAAATTTTCTATCAGAAAATCTTAATTACCCTGTTCGACCTAACTAACGAAACCAGGACCGCAGGAATGGGGTTACCAAAGTAGTTCATTCTAGATCAATGAGGCGGTTTTATAACTTTGCTACAGATGTTTTTAATGAAACCTTTAAAATATTATGTTTTTATAATATTGGGTTACTAACTTTCATTTCAAAGTTTCCTGGCGGTCTACTTAGAATAATAAAAAACAATGTTAAATTGGACTAATAATAATCAGAGGACTAAGAGATATAAAGATGATATTTTTTGCGGCAATTTTTCAGTTCCTTCTTGCTTCCCGTCGTCGTCTTCGTTTAAGAGTTAAGATAACACTTGATTTCCATCTCGATTTTTCTTTAAGAAAAAAATTTCAGAATTGTTTGACGTATGTTGTAATGGTAGTGTTTTATAATGCTCTCATAAATGTATCAGTCTATAACTAGCTTCGCGATTTGTCCGCGTGAAATTACTTGTTTTAATGTAACATATAAATACTGTACATTTTTGAATCGCATCGACCGCCCGCGATTTTACTTCTTTCCTTTTTCTTAGGGTCGTAACGTGCTTTTATGTATAACCTTCCTCAGAACTAGGCTATCAAATGAAAAAAAAAAAAACAATAGATCCAGAAATTTCCTGTTATTTTGTCTAATTTTACCTCTTTATAATATTAGTATCGATTGTGATTGTCGAAATTCTGTTGTAAATTATGTAATGTTTATGAATATTTGTTTCGGCGATTTTTCCGCATGTGCTTATTCCCTCTGTTTCAACGGTCTACTAGTTACTATTAAAGTTAATTCTTTATTCGCCCTTGTTGGGATGATAAGCGTAAAAAAAATGGAGGACGAACTAAAATCGTTGATCTGAATACTAAGCGATAAAAACTTTTGCACGTAGGCCAAACGTGATATAACACTATGCCATGTGTCAAACATTCAACGCTGTATTTTAGTACAGACACAAGTGGTACTATCGTCCATTTGGCTTTTAAATGCTTTGCCATATCTAATTTTCAGTTTGCCAACTCTTTGAACGTACCTGTAACTGATACGGATTAATTTGCATTGCTGCTTCACAAACATAAAATATGTTTTTGGTACACATTTGATATGCTTACCAAGAACCAAACTTGGCTAATGAAAATAGAGGAGGTTCAATGTTGACCCTTTTAGATTGAATTATAACGGTCTCATTATAAAAAGCAGTTTAACTAAAAACCCAGGTTTAAACCTCATTAAACAATGGTTTAAGTTTAAGTTTTATTACAAAAAAAGGTTTTGCGATAAACCATAGACTAAATCCTTGTTTAACGTTAAACCTGGGCGACCCCTGGTTTATCGATGGGTCTAAGTCACATCTGCCAAGTTTCCACTTTTAGGTTATCATTTATTTCGTTGTGTTGTGTTGTTTTTATCCAAAAATGGACATTAACATGGTAGATTTAATTGATAATCAGGATATTGAAGTTATTCAGTCATTAGAAAGGTCACGCCGATTCAACAGAAATCGGGTTCGAGTCAATCCCTTCATTGAGTTATCCGATGAAGATTTCAGGTAGAAAAGTAGAAAACAAAATTTATACAAAAGTACCGCAAGTCGAAGAAACGCTAGTAAAACAAGCGTTTCTTCGACTTGCGATACTTTTATATAAATTTAGTTTTCTTAAAACGCGCGAAAATGTTACGTTTCGTTACACGAACTTAGATGTACTACTACCTAATACATTAGTAATGTGATTAAAAAATAAAAAAATATTTATTTTGACCAAACTAGTGTTACATTTCATAAACCTAAACAAAACTGCAATCGATAAGTAATATTAATGTCCATGCAAAATAACAAAGTCTCAATATTTTGAATGTTCCTTACATAATTAAATCATTGATAATACTATCAAAATGTTTTCTTTTCTTGGGATACGGAACGTTGCAATAGAATGATATCATGACGAACGAGTGATATTTGTGTTAATCTGTGGTTGATATTAAGATATTGGTTTAAATGACGGTATTAAGAAGACCACGATTTATAAATGTTTTGTAATACGAACAAGTTTAGACCATGGTTTTACAGATGAGCTTGGACTTGATAGTTTAGGTTTAAACCAAGGCTTATTTAGTTTTTTGTAATAAGACCGTAAGTGTTTGTTGTCTTATTTGAACTCGTAAACTATTTCGTTCGTTCGCTTTTTCGAAAGGTATCTGAACTAAGAATACTCTTCATTTGTTTTGAAGCAATTAATTGCAATATAGGCCGTGTTTCAGTCGTCCTTTTCCTAAGGTTCCCGATTGCAGCTGCATCTTACCTCCACGACCAGATACTGGGTCCCATGATACCAAGTCAGACTTTTGGACTTCTGAATACCCGTAAAGAACGTCAAAGATCTAGGAATGTCAGCCGAGACCAATAGCTAAACATGTTGTCCGAGACACGGAAGCGTTTCATATCTAAAGGACGGTTATCCATCTTCAAGCAGACAGCGGGAAGCGTAGCTAAAACTGCGATCAACCGGTGTAGTTGTTATTATTTAAGCACTTGCCTCTGCAACATAGTGATATTCTAAATCCAGCATCGCCCCGCCGAGGTCAAAGGTCGTGTGTCGCATTATGTCAACCTGCAAACTTGCTCTGTTTCGACTTTACATTATTCAGGGTGTTCCCAATGAATATTTACTCGCCCCAATTGAATCTCAATAGAGTTTTGTTAGTCCGACATTAACATTGCGGCTTGGATATTTGGAGAATCGGAGTGATCTCGTCTTGGGTAAATACTTAAATCTTTTTTTTTGGTGTTACAACTAGGACTGTAAGTTCAAAAAAAAAAACCTTAGTTTTCTTTGCACTACGTAAAAGAATTATCTTGATTTTTTGTTTGGTAGCTCTTCAAGACCAGACAGCCCGAAGGCCGTTTTAAATTTTCATACAAAAAGCATTTGTTGTGTAAGCATATATCAAAATGCTGTCGTTTGCAGAACGCAAAAGCGAACTAACAACAAAACATTGAAGCCTCATGAAATTGCTTATTTATACAAAGAGCAAAGTTACTCACAAATGTAAATGTTTCTCTACTCGGTTGAATAATTAAGAGATTACAAGAGAAATCCAATAAATGATGCATATTATCGTTAACTATGGTTCTAAAATCGCTTCAGAGAAATCCATCGAGCCTTCGTCGAACCTAGAACAACTCCGCGTGATTTGTGGCTTGTCTCATGTTTGCGAAATCCCGGCTTTTAATCTTAGGATTAGTTTTAACAGAAATGGGGTGTTTGAAGTAAGACAAATGTAAATCCAGGGACATAAATCATTTTTACCATGTGCGACAACAGCGTGGAGTTATGTAGTAGGTACTTCATAAATCTAAAAGTTTGCATCGTAGTTTACTGTCATAGCCAAGTTTCCGTGGTTTTACAATTTCAAATATACGTCTGAAATATCAGGAGGCTCCCTTTATATGTCTGTCATGTGGATTTGTGGCTCCATTGTGTTGAATGCACTCACCTTTTCGGCGATTTATGCCGATACTTATGATTTCGATTTGAAGCTTTTACTTTGGTTTATTGCAAGACTTGTATTATCATGCTATTGTAGTTGTATTATTATCGTACATTTTCCTTTTGATTAATTTTTTCTATTAGCTTGTTTCATGTTTGTATTGCCAACTTACTTTTACGTATTTGGTAGGTATTTTATGCAATTAATGTAGTCCATTTGTTTGTTCAGATTAAAAGTCTTTTTATGTTACTAATGCATTTTTTCAGTAACATTAAGTCCAGACAAATAACATGTTCGAAACAATTATCATCAATGGCTTTTTCATCTTACTAGAGTACAATTTTGCAAACTATTTGTATGTAGACACCAAACGGAGAGGTTATTTCTCATTCAGTATCGCTTCTCTTGATTGTAATCGTAATAATAGTTCTGCAATTAACGTTCGTGTTAATCTCTCAATAGATCCTGTATTACTTGGCGGACTATACAGGTGTGATGAAATAGGGACGCACTTGTACTTAGTAGTCGTTAATTTATTGATATTAATTGTTACAACCATTTGTGGTATGGTTTAATTGGACCGAACATAGGTAGCTCTGTTTTACCTGAGAAGGCCAATTCTCGTAATGAAACAGTACACGTTCAAAATCTAGTCGGCTAACTTGTAATCTAACTTGTCAAAAATGTACGGAATCTCTAGATATTTTTTTGGACAGATTGAGACTGAGATTAGACTGTGAACGTTATTCAAATTTAGGGAATTGCGTCTCTGATAGTATGTTCCGTAATATATTAATTAATTGACTGTTTCAAATAATAGACATTAAAAACAAGAGACGCACGTAGAATGATTTTCTGTGTGAATCTATTATTCAATATAGTATATCACTTCGAGTAAGATTAAATTCTCTTTGAAGTGAGACTATTTCGATACAGTTTCTTCAAAAGTTTGATCATACAAGATTCTGGGTAATGCACGTGCTTTTTCTCCGAGATATCCCGTTGAAAAGCTATCGTTATGGTTAAAAGATGTAATAACTCACGTCGACTTTTTGGCTCGCGAGGCTGCTGAAAATATGTCATTGCTTTCAGGAGATTCATTCAAACATTACGAGTTTACTTAATATACTGTCGATCAAAGGGTAAACCTGTTTTTTGAAAGAAAATTGATTTAGGATAATTTTTGGAGGGTTAGACCTCTCCAGTCGTTGCAAGGTAAAGTTTTTACAGGCTTTCAGATCTCTATTATTTTTATATATCATATTCCTAACTTTTGTGTAATCATGTTTTCACTCTGGGAAAATTAAGCTGTTTGTTCCAACTTAATGGACAAACCTGCCCAAATAATTTTATTTCTATGTATTATTTTTCTTAGAGTGTCGATGGCAAAAATAACACGATAAAATTAATGTAAATGTTTAGTTTTCTAAATTAGTTTGGCCCAAAAATTCAGCAACGTGAATCTAGACACGCGGCAGCGTGTCAAGCCAAGTTCTAGTAACAGAACTGGCGAGCAGCACCGTGTGTAATATTACACGAACCATTTGGAACCACTTTTGACCCCCTCATAACTCAAAAACTGTTTCACATAAACGTGTCAAATTTGGCTCATATAGTGAAACTTGCAAGATACATATGTGCTCCAAATTTCATAAACATATCTCAAACGGTTATTTAGATATTAACGTCCAAAAATCGACATTTTTATCACTGACTGACCTATAGATCAAAACTCTAACCCAGTTCCAGATGACCTAGAAAGTTCAAATTTGGCATGCAGATAGGTAATTAGGTGAATACAAAGGAATAAATCAGAAACTGGTAAATTTTTATCATTTTATTATAATTTTTCACTTAATTTATTCTATTAGGAACACTTATAACAAAAACCATTTGGTATTAATTTTATTATAAATTTGTTATAAATAAGTCATCATCATCATCATTTCAGCCGTATGACGCCCACTGCTGGACATAAGCCTCCCCCAATTTGGGGGGGTTTGCCATAATCGCCACGCTTGGCAGGCGGATTGGCGATCGCAGTATGGTGGTATAGTGCATAAAGAACGCTGCTGCCCATTCTCTAGTAAGTCCCTTAGTCGCCTCTTACGACACCCACAGGAAGAAATGGGATATAAATAAGTACCTACTAATAATTTGTGTACAAAAAGTAATGATATCCCACCAAAAACATAAATGTGAAATGAGAGCCAAGTTCAATATTGTCATATATGCCTTGGTTGTTGACTTCAACGACAAAAGAAGTGAGATCTAAATGGGTGCCAAGTTCAATGATCAGTCCTGACTTGGCTAGTTTTCATATACGAATTATATTATAGCCTTTGCAAGTTTTAAACCTGTTACTTGTCCATTCTTATTTTATGATTCCGAAAACTAGCCATCGAACATAATAATTTGTATGCGGCGTCTCTTCACAATGATTCACCTCCTATCTTACACCGGAGGTCTGAGCCGTCCATGAACCCCATTTGTGGAGATTGTCCTTGCTGCTACCTACTTGGGTACGAAGTCTGGTTAAGGTTGTCCAAGTAGGCCACGGTAACTTGTGCCTGCATGGGGGTTCTCTGATGATTCACTGAAAAATTAGGAGACTTGAGTAGTTCTTGCAATAGATCATATCTTCTTGTGTTTCCATCGGCTGGACTCACGTACCCAAGTAAATGTTAGCAACTTTTATCTTTGCATCATTTTAACTTGCTTCTTTCAATATACAGGTATAATAGTGATACTGACCTTAGTATTACTAACACCATATTTCTTCTTCATACCGCGCGCCGCACTCGCATCGGTCATCGTATGCGCTGTCCTGCAAATGGTCGATTATGACCTCGTCAAGAAACTCTGGAAAACTAGCAGTGAGTAAAGTATTATACTTATTTTTTTACAACCTATAAAGATTTTTAGCTTCGTCTTCTTTCATAATAGCCACACGAATCGATCAGGTAAAGCTACTCTTGCCGCGGTTGCTCCATGGATGGGTGGCTATTTTAACAAGGCAAAACCTATCAGTGTCTCGGAAAACACGTTAAGCCGTTCGACCTGCCTGTCATTTGTTGATCTTTGACAATCATTACGGGTCGTCAGAAGTCCAAAAGTTTGACAACCAGTCTTACAAGAGGGAATCGAATTACCCAGTAACTGGGTTGTGGAGTCTGATAGGCAGTTGCTCTATGTAAAATACTGGAATTCAGGTGCAACCGGTTAGACTGGAAACCGACCTCACCATAGTTGGGAAAAGGCTAGGCAGATGATGACCCTCGTCGACCCTCGGCTCTTGTCCAACAGAGGATTGTATTAACTAAGTTAGCAACACACATCAATATACGCTCTAAGTGATGATGAAACGCGCATCAAAATTCACCGTAGATTTCAGAAGATCCAAGCGGGCACATGGTTAGACAAAAAACGACTTTGTTTTATAATATGTAAAGATTTGACTTTGGGTTGGCGTTTTAAAATATCTCGTAAAACGTTAAAACAAAATCTTAGACCGTGGAAACATAATTTCACAGCAACGCCTTTCAACGTGCAACACTTAAGAAACGTTCGGAATAATTTGAATGAGAGGAAAATCAAATGTTTACCTACTATCGTATTCCATTAAATTCCATTTTCGCATTCAGTCAGGTACTTGGGGGACCCCTTGTAATCCCACTAAAGATTATAATGTTATTCCACTTGGTGGTAGACAAAGTTCAAGAGTTGCCAAGTTTCACTCATTGTCGTCGTGTTATTTCGTGTCTCTTTACCTTCATTCTGGAAGTGTTGGAAAAATACTGCGGAAGTTGGTAAACTTTGGTAAGTGTGATGGCGGATGGTTCCGATAAGATTAGAAGGTTTATGACTGATAAGTGTCTGTGTGATTTTTCGCTAAAAGACCATTAATATTGGTTGGGTTAGGACCATTTAATAATAATAATAAACTTTATTGCTAAACAAATTTACATAGATTTTACATTGGCCCCAAACTAGGCAAGCCTGTATCTTGGGCACCAAAAACCATTATAGTATATGTTGATAATAAAACGACCATTCTTAGATTGAATTAAATCGACTCATCATGATCAGCCTTTAATGTTCTCACTGCTGGGTTACGGGCTTCCTCTCTGTAAGTAGACCGTAATAAACCACACGGGTCCAGTACGGGTTGATAAAAGTCATATGTCTACGAATCTTTGGCTGTAGGACATACCGGTTTCCTCATGATGTTTTCCTTCACCGTTTTGAGAGCAGGGGTGATGAAACAATTTACATAAAGTATAGCGCCTATCTAGGCTGAAATCTACGACCTACAACTCGCAAGTCGTGGCCATTATCACTGGGCCACCACTGCTCTCAAACCGACTAAAATTAGTATTTGCTGGACTCCAAAATTAAACACGGGATATTCGTATAAAAAACATAAAGCGCTTTTCCACCAGTGTCTCTTTTCCGACGTCAGATTAATCTGCGTCGCTTTCCTAACACGCTTGTCCTAAATAATAAAATTTTCCTTTATCATAACGATGACAATGAAGTACTGGTTTAATGAACGCTTTGGGGGTATTGTTAATAATATCTAAACTAAGCCTACATCTAACCGCAAATTAGTACGCGCCACACGTTTTCAACCTAGGAAACTGCTTACGAAATTAAGAACTGATGGAGTTATGTTCATTAAGGTCCCGTCGACGGTACTGAAAGAAGTTTTTAATATACGGGTATGCCTGTTGTCATGCCTACAGGCTTAAGCTGTTTTAATTAAAATGTGGGCTCAAATGAATAAGCTCATGTATGTTGTTAATGATATTTTTGCATAACGTTTATTACTTGGTGTTGCAAAGGACAGGATGTTATTTTGTGTAAGCTTTTCGGTTCTATATCCGTTTTTCAGCAGAAATGTTATTGTTCTTGTAGATTTATGCTGGAAGTTTGTATCTGCTTTCCTAATATTGTTAATTATATTATCAGGGTTTTAAACGACGTGGTGTTTTCTTTAGTCTTTTTATCAGGATTAGGCTAAACCCAGCATAGAAGGCACTCGTAAGCTTTATATCCGACGAAAAAAAGGAGGAGGTTTTCAAGTCCACGCGTATACATACATATATAATTATGTTTATGTACGCATAACTTTTTACTGAGTAGTCCAATTTTGATAATCATTTTTTATTGGAAAGAGTAAACTTCCAAATTGGTCCTGTTAAAAATTAAATACAAAATTCACCTTTAGGTGTAGAAAAAACCTTTTTTGCTAGAAAAAGTTATTTCGTTATATGCTCAAATTTGAGATACTTACAAGGTAGAGACGGCAATAAATTAAATGTCGTGTTTGTAATGAAAAGTTCTACGGAACATAATTAATAGTTTAGTAACTATCGTTAGTCAATGATTAACAAAACCCAGAGTCAGATAATCTCCAATATTTAGTTTGTTTGAAAAAAAAAAAACACTATGTTTGATTTATTTGGTAGTTTCAAAATATTCCTATGCATTTACATGATCAATGATTTCATTAATTGTTGTTTCCAAATTGTATATTCAAATACAACCTTTTGTAGCACAAAAAAAAAGAGTACTAAGGTATAAAAGTTTCCTAGTACAATATTAGCTGTGCCTTTCTTGGAAACTTCTCCATAGCTTTTCTATTGAATATCTCCAAATTATCTTTAAGTTTTTTTTTATGATAACTTTTGTGACACAAAGAAAGAATATTGAAGTCGTTTACGATCAGCACAAAAAAGCAAGTGGAAAGTATAATATCGCTTAGTTTTTTCTTAGCTTTTTCTTGGAATAATTTGGTAAATTTAATCAAATTATTTTTTTACTTTAATAATTAGCTTGCCAAAACTTGTCAAGGAAGTCAATTTTTTTAGATCTTGACATAAAAAAATAAATGTTTCGTTTATTTACAGATTCAGTTAATTCATACAGCATAGACCTTTCGTTGTATAAAGGTTACTTCTGTATTTATCTTTAGTTTCTCGGGGAATGTTGTAGGCTGGTTCAGTATGCGCCCATGGAGGTCATTCGTCAATACAAAGTCGTCTTATAAAGGCTTCCGCAAACAGGTGATACGCGACAGCGCGACGCACTCTCGTAGAACAATTTCTATAAAATTGATTGGAGACCACTCTACAAGAGTGGCGTTGTGCTGTCGTGTCGTGCCTGTGTGAGGAAGCCTTTACCTTGACTTAAAAATCAAAAGGAATATGAGAGTGCAAATTTTACATTACAATGAAATGTTCGCAGGAATGGACCTCATCCCTTTGCTGGGCACTTTCCTGTGCTGTCTTTTCCTGGGCATCGAGATCGGTCTGTGTTGCGGCGTGGGCATCGACGCACTCCTACTGCTGTACTACCACTCGCGGCCTCCGCTAGACGTGCAGTATGTTGATGTAAGTATACCACCCACTACACACTATTAGTTCCGATCTGAATAATTTCGAATGGTCAATCCATTTATCTATAATATGTATGTATTTACCGTGTATTGTACCGTGTGGTGCCGGACGTAAAAAATAACACCACCCCATTTCTTCCCGTGGGTGTCATAAAAGGCGACTAAGGGATTTACTAGAGAATGGGCAGCAGCGTTCTCTATGCATTTTACCACCATACTGCGATCGCCAACCCGCCTGCCAAGCGTGGCGATTATGGCAAAGCCCCCCAAATTGGGAGAGGCCTAAATCCAGCAGTGGACGTCTTACGGCTGAAATGATGATGTATGTATTTACAAATATATAAGTATATTTATCAGTTGTCTGGTTGCTATTAGTACAGGCTCTGCCTAGTTTGGGATCAGGTAACAATGTGTTAGTTGTCCTAAGATATTATATTATTATTAGCTTCTGCCCGCGACTTCGTCCGCGTTAAATTTCTTGTTCCCCGATCCTTCCCGTCGCGTTGAATCGCCTGCCCGTGCAATGTTCCCCGTTTTTGCAACATTTCTCATTGCTACTCCGCTCTTAATTATTGTAGCGTGATGTTATATAGCCTATAACCTTTCTCGATAAATAGGCTACCCAACACAAAAAGAATTGTTTAATTCGGACCAGTAGTTCCTGAGATTACCGCGTTCAATCAAACAAACAAACTCTTCAGCTTTATAATATTAAGTATAGATTGCTTTCAATGTTAGAAAAATTCGTCTGCTCAACAACGTCAATAACGCAATGAATTTTGTTGAACTTTAAAATGAAAACCATCCCTACTTATAGTGTATTTCGCACTTACCTCGCTGGTCAACCATTACTGTCTTAGAGCTCATCCGTTTACGGTTTTTTTTGTGTGTGTTGTGGAGCGGGAGTGTGTATCAGACTTCTACTGACCAAAACGCACTCGTGTCCCTTCAGTTGCCTGTGCCGTGGCCATGGTAACTCTTGATCAAATCCGCAATCCTGGTATTGATACCGCTTACGCCTGTGAGCAGAGCTAGTGCCCAATGTCATAGTCATATTAAGTGGACACGTTGTGCTACGTATCGAGATGGTACTGATTTGCGGCAAACCCCAAGCCTAAATTATACTCGTCATCAAGCGATGAATTCACTGCATTAAATACTAACAAGTTTGTCACTCAAATTCAATATCATTATCATCATACAAATAGTCAAAAGATGTCCCCTGTTGGACAAAGGTCTCGAGCATTCACACAAATCTTTACATAGACGAGTCTGTTTGATATGTCAAAATAATAGTTTTTTTACGAAATGCTTCGAGTAGTGGTGGCTTTCATTTTAACATTTAAACAACATTTATTGCATTATATACGTTGTTGAGAAGACACATTCTTCAATCATATGCAGCAATGCTTTAGCAATAACTTTCAAAAAGATTCAGATTCTGATATACTGTGTGCTACGCAATTACCATGCAGTAGCACGTTCCTCTGGGAAAATTTCCTACTTCCTCACGAACGACACCGTAGTTCATAAATAATAAGCTAATCATCATTTTTCTTCTGTAAAAGTCTTCCATTTTCTTATTTATTTATTTAACCATTTATGTGCATACATAAACACCGTGAAATTTTAGTCGTTTTATTACGGCAGCTCACTTCATGCATCCAATGACTGCTACACATCCATAAGAAAAAATGAACATTAGAATAACTAAAAAATAAAAATATTATGCATTACGATGACGCATGACGTAGCTTTAAATTGATATTTTGTCTCATGGAAAATGGAGATGGAATGATCTAGTCGACTCGTGCACTAGGTAGGTATGTTCTGTATCATCTGATACGTAAACATTATTTAAAAAAAATATCACGCCTAGAGGTATATTATGTCGGATACATTGAGTGGACAATCTTTGTAAGACGACTAAAATGTCACGGTGTATAAACTGACAAGAAGAAAAGAACAGCTTATTTGCTTATTTCTAAAGAAATCTCTTCCAGCATACCTGCGATAGGAGAGAAGATAAAAGAGAAAATAAAATACAAATAATCAAAAACAATTAACTTAGGGCCGATTTTTCAATCCTCAGATAAAAGTACCAATAGCTACCTAAAGAATAAAGTTATTAGACTCTTTATTCTTCGGATAAGTGGTTGTCAGTTTTTTAATCGTTATTTTATTTAGGAATAACTATCTGACCAAATATCACATCTGTGAATACGCCAATTTCAGGGAGGTGAAACAAATAGGTATACAAAATAAACGAATATTAGAACGAGACGGACTATTTCACTGTTTACTGTCAATGTTATAAAACCAATCTGCGGCAGCCAGATGTCCCTTTTTTACGTTGAAAGGTTGGTTTTTTTGGTTGTATGGTATTTTATTTGTAATTCCATGATTTTTAATTGTATTAAAATAATCATGGAAAGCAAAGATGAATCCCACACTTTAAAGTTTTGGACACTTGGTCTTAATTTTTTTTCTTTTCTTTCATATTCTTTCTTAATTTTCATTCATATTTATAAATCATGGGAAGCCATGAAGATCCTCAATTGCTATTTCGCCAATACTATTGATAATATCCATTTTAATTAACTCATCGAATGCCGTAATTAGAGACACAATAGAAAGACAATTGCTTATGTCGAACTGTGTAACTTAAGACATTCAAAAGGTTAAATACACTTGCTATAAACGAAAACTGACCTCTAATATCGTAACGCCAACGTCATTTATCAATGGAATAAGCGGTTATCTGGCCGTCAAAGAGCCGAATAGATTTATTCCTCAGTTAAGGGAATTATCCGACAAATAAGGCTTATTTGACGATTGCAAAACAGGATTTTTTACTATCTATTGAATAAATCCTATCTGTCTGTTTATCTGAGGATTGAAAAATTGACCCTTAATAAAATTAAACAAATAATATGACAATATACTTTTGTTTCTTCCTCAAATACTTGCACTAAATAACTCTGAATAAAGCTAAACCGTTTGAACTAGGTTTCGGTGTGAAAACGCATCTCCGTACATAACGTGCAACTTTTGCACTGAGTTTGAATAAAATTCTATCAAATGTGAGTCAAGCATGCATACTGAAAGTTTCCTCTCTGCTCACTCTATTACGTGTGTAAATTTTAGTGTGTTCCTCTGTGGCCGGACCACAGTTTAGTACTCAGATGCTATAGTTCGAAATAAATCCTACCTAAAGTCTACTTTCATCGGAATATATACATATTTTTAGTACCTCAAGAGATATCTTTTTAATTAACAATTTATGTGGTCCGGCCGCCAGGCAGTGCTCTCTGGCCGCGCCACCTCAAATTAAATAGAGTATAATGAACTATTAATAAAGCAATATCCCGAAAAAAACTACCTACAGAGTACCTTGCATACGACAAATATGGTCCAATAAACCCCTTTAGTTAAGGAGTTATTTGTCGTAGGGTGTGGTCCGGCTGGAAGGTATACTCTGCAGCAAGTCAATTTTGCAATATTTAATATTAACTGTCCATAAATCAATTTATATAATAGTACCTTTTCTCTACTCTTCGTTGATACTTTTTTCTCTCAAGAAACTATTCATTTTGATTAATTAATCTTTAAAGTATGTGGCGCGGCTAGGGAGGATTACTTTCAGCAAATATAACGAAATATTCTTTATTTCTTTATGCCATCGAAAACTGCATAATAAGTATTTTATAAAAAGACCTGAACTTCATCAATAAACTTTTATTTTTATTACCAACAATGATTATGATAAAGGTGCACTTTTTGGTTTTTGTTTACCTATCTACCTAAGAATACGTACTTAATTTGACGAAGTGAAAATTTTGGTTTAAAATAAACGATAAGTATAGGAATAACAAATATATTTTCATAATCAAATATTAACACTTGTTAATACAAGGTATTGTAAGTGACGGAAAAGTGTTTTATATAATAAACTAAAGTCAATAGATTGAATTTAAGCATTTAATCCTTTAAACAAGAAATAACAATGAGAAAAAGAGGTGTACCAAAACCGCGTATTAAAAATATAGTCATCAATATTACAAATAAAGGATTTTTGAAGTTATTTTCCAACTTTAAAATGGAAGGCCTTTTTTGCCTGGGAAATTATCAATTGACTTCTCCCGCTCTGGGCAGAGCGGGAGGGTGTGTCAGACTTTTACTGACTAAAACTCACCCGTGTTCCTTCAGTTACCCATATGCCAGGGCCACGGTATCTCGTTTGAACAATCTCGCGACCCTGGCAGGCATCGGTCCTAGCAGACCCCTTCAGTGCTGCTGACATCTCTTAGAGGCGCGCGTGAAACACTACGCACCGTCGACACGGGCCTGGGGTCCTTACCGGGCGGCAAGTTACCCATTGCTCGCCGCCCGCAAGCCCGCGCCTACGGTGGCCGGGAGTCTGCGATCGACTCCCGACGCCCGGGGCGTCTCCTCCTGCGGCGGCTAGGGACGTGAGGGCGCAGAGACTGCACTCCCTCACGCGCCCCGCCTCTTCCTTTGCAAGCACTGCTTCGCAGAAGGAGGTGACGGCTTCCCATGCCCTCTCGCTCTGTACCATGGCTCGCACCAGAGCCGGACGCGAGAGGTCGCCGTCGCCGATCGCCTCCACGAGGACACGGCGGTCCTCCGCCTAAGCAGGGCACACCTCCACCGTATGCTCCACCGTGTCCTCTAGACGATCCTTGCAATGGAAACACCCGGGCGTTTCCTCCCGCTTTATCCCGAACAGGAACCCACCGAAGCACCCATGCCCGGTGAGAACCTGCGTCAGGCGGAAGGTGAGGACGCCGTGGCGCCGCTCTACCCACTCTTCAAAGAGGGGACTTACCGCCGCAATTATTTATTATTATTTTATTATATATTTGTTATTCGTATACTTATTGTTTATTTAAAAACCGGCCAAGTGCGAGTCGGACTCGCGCACCGAGGGTTCCGTACAAACCCGTAGGTATTCTCGGTTTATGCTTAAGGTTTAAAACAAAACATTTAATTTAAAAGAAAACATTTAATTTCATAAACATAAGTTTATGAAAACATTTAATTTCATAAACATAAGTTTATGAAATAAAATGTTTTTTTTTTTTATTTTTATGTTTGAGTTGATTGAATGAAAGGTAAATTGCGGTTTAAGATTTATGACGTATTAAAAAAAAAACTACTTACTAGATCTCGTTCAAACCAATTTTCGGTGGAAGTTTACATGGTTATGTACATCATATATTTTTTTTAGATTTATCATTCTCTTATTTTAGAAGTTACGGGGGGGGGGGGGGGGACATTTTACCACTTTGGAAGTGTCTCTCGCGCAAACTCTTCAGTTTAGAAAAAAATGATACTAGAAACCTCAATACCATTTTTGAAGACCTATCCATAGACACGTGAAGCGTGACACGTGGACGTGTGGGTTTGATGAAAAAAACATTTTTGAGTTTCAGTTCTAAGTATGGGGAACCCCAAAATTTATTGTTTTTTTTTTTCTATTTTAGTGTGAAAGTCTTAATGCGGTTCACAGAATATATCTACTTACCAAGTTTCAATAGCATAGCTCTTATAGTTTCGGAGAAAAGTGGCTGTGACATACGGACTGACAGACAGACAGACATGACGAATCTATAAGGGTTCCGTTTTTTGCCATTTGGCAACGGAACCCTAAAAACCAAAATGTTCACTTACTTCGTCAAATTAATTACCTATTCTTAGGTAGATAGGTAAACAAAAACCAAAAAGTGCACCTTTATCATAATCATTGTTGGTAATAAAAATAAAAGTTAATAGATGAAGTCCAGGTCATTTTATAAAGTACTTATTAAGCAGTTTTCGTTCGCATAAAGAAATAAAGCATATTTCGTTATATTTGCTGAAAGTAATCCCCCCTAGCCGCGCCACGTACTTTAAAGATTAATTAATCAAAATGAATAGTTTCTTGAGAGAAAAAAGTATCAACGAAGAGTAGAGAAAAGGTACTATTATATAAATTGATTTATGGATAGTTAATATTAAATATTGCAAAATTGACTTGCTGCAGAGTATACCTTCCAGCCGGACCACACCCTACGACCAATAACTCCTTAACTAAAGGGGTTTATTGGACCATATTTGTCGTATGCAAGGTACTCTTTAGGTAGTTTTTTTCGGGATATTGCTTTATTAATAGTTCATTATACTTTATTTAATTTGAGGTGGCGCGGCCAGAGAGCACTGCCTGGCGGCCGGACCACATAAATTGTTAATTAAAAAGATATCTCTTGAGGTACTAAAAATATGTATATATTCCGATGAAAGTAGACTTTAGGTAGGATTTATTTCGAACTATAGCATCTGAGTACTAAACTGTGGTCCGGCCACAGAGGAACACACTAAATTTTAAGCTACTCTATAGAATTTTATAGCAGGTAATTTAGTTATGTGTGTAACTAGGTTGTATATTTACTGCAATGTGCTTTAATGCGTTCAGCTTTGATGAAAATACTTTGTCTGTTTTACTGTATAGGAAAAAGTTTTTAAGAGATGAATTTCTGTAATAATAACGCATGGTGTCATCAATTAGAGTTTCCCATGTTTTGACGACGTCGAAACATAACTTTATGTTAAGTTGTGCTTTGTTTCCCTAAAGAGTTGGGCAGCGGTGTACCTATAGTACATGTTTCGCAGTTATGTTTAAGTCCCATTTAATAAGGGGCGACCGTATTGCCATTAACTGGGCACATATCCATACTCTGGGCTGCTGCTGACAAATTCCAAATAAAAAAACCCAATAACACTTTTCCCGGCTAAGGAATCGAACCCAAGCCCAATGAGGGCTCAGTAGTAGCGCTTGCGACGATTAGACCAACGAGGCAGCCCACGTCAAAAGTATTCATAATTTCACATTATTTCAGTTCGTAGCACCTTTAAGGTACAGATTGCTTTTACAGAATTCACAGGCACTATTGTTTTCCCACCGGCTTTTTCTAATAATATTTGGTGGAAGTTGTTTAAGCCTCCTGAAATCTTAATGCTTGGGGTAAAAGGATTATTTTTAATTGATCAGCATGAAGTTATATTATCCACATTTCTCGTGTTTTCTCTTAACTTACGTTTTCTGCAATTTGCAGCTCAGTGTCATGTTGTATGTTGATTAAAATAAGATTCGTGACTATTACAAACATGGCTTTACAGAATTAAAATCATCAATACAGTCCTCTAAGTCACTTTAATCCCATTAAAAGTTTTTTTTCATGAAATAGTCATTTGCTATATAACTCAAAAAACCGCAAGAAAATTTCAGTGGTCACCGTAGCATATTTTCCTTAAGCGACATTTTCCTAGTACAGCGGTGGCCGCCACATAACGGCCGCAGCGCATAGTGTTTAACTCATTTCCCAGTAAGACGATGTATGGCGGTTATCGCTATTCAAGGCCTACGTAAACCGCAGCCATGCCGACATAATATAAAAGCAGTGAGAAGTCGCAACGCAAAACTTAGGTCATCTCCTTGAGAAACTCCTCGGGTGACGTCATCGTTTTTTGTGATGTAATAGACATCTTAATGCATTTATAAGTATCGGCCTTAACACAACATTCAAATCTTTAAACTTATCATTTAATTTCAACAGAACGGCAGCCTCCCGCCACACTACGCAATACATCCCGTGGGTGGTCTTCACTTCGCGGGCGCCGAACGCGTCCGGAACAAACTCTTCTTGCTCCAACAAAAAGCCAAACCCGTGACCTCAGTCACCACAATACATACCATAAGTAATATCCCAGAGACTGAAACTCCTAGAAGTGGACAATCGAACCTGTCCAGTATGAACGGCGTGGCCACGGTTGTTCCTCATAGTAACGGGAGCAAAAATGATGTCGAATCTAGTGGCGTTAAGTCTGCAGACTTACTCGTGATCTACTGCGACGCGTTGTACAGTTTGGACTACACTTTTCTACAGGTACGTCTTGTAATAAATTACTTTTATGTTTTATCACGTTTTCAACGAGAATGGTTTAAAGTTACCAAAAGTTACACAAACTGTTTATAGAGAGAAACGTCATCCCAACGATAAGTACCTATAGTCTGTTTCAAAAGGGTCTGGTGAATGTGTAAACAATCGTTATTATTAAGGCGTAAGAAGTCAACTTATTGACTTCTTACGCCTATCATAAATTTTGATAATCCTAAATCCTCACTTAATCACGTCAACAACTTTTTTGCTAATGTAGGGAGCAGCTTGGCGTCTAAATTTAAATCAACCTCAACGGTGCCCCATTCTGTAGTGGAATCACAGTCTAGCAGCTCAATGGCCCTCTTTGAAGTAACCGAAGACGATGTGGACTCCATTATTATGAGTCTGAGGACTGACTGTGCTACTGGCTTAGACTGTATACCACCTAAAATAATAAAGGCCTCGAGATCTGTTTTGGTGCCAGTTATTACACATATCTGTAATCAGTGCATAAGAGAAGGTGTCTTCCCGAGGGCATTTAAAAAAGCAGTAGTTCACCCTATACATAAGTCTGGGTGCAGAGACGATGTCAATAACTACCGTCCAATCTCAATTTTAACAGCAATGTCAAAGATCTTAGAGCGAGTACTGAATAAAAATCTGACCAGTTACCTCGAAAAAAATAAAATCTTAGCTAATAACCAATACGGGTTCAGAAATGGAGTAAGTACTGAGGACGCTGTTATGGATTTATCTAACCACGTAGCTAGGACGCTAGATAGGAAACACAAGTGCCTGGGAATCTTCCTTGATCTGTCAAAGGCATTTGACACCGTTTCTGCCCCAGCCTTATTGAGAAAAATGGAAAGCATTGGAATACGTGGACACCCACTGAAAATCTTTGCAGACTATCTGAGCGATCGTACCCAAAAAGTAAAAATCGGCCAACATGAAAGTGATGAGCTTCCAATCACATACGGCGTTCCGCAAGGCAGCATCCTCGGGCCTACCCTCTTTCTCATTTATATAAATGAACTCTGCAAACTGCCTCTCGAAAATTGCAGGATCTATACGTATGCGGACGATACTGCCCTTGTTATAGATGGTTGTGACTGGCCCCAAACATACCAAAACGCTGAGGTTGCGCTTTCTTCCGTGATGAAATGTTTGTCCGACAACTTGCTTACCTTAAACGTTGATAAAACGGTATACGTTCCCTTTGCTTTAAGGTCAAATCTGTCCCCCCCAAATTTCCTTAACCTGAGAGCACACACTTGTGATTCCCTAGCACCATGTAGCTGCCTTCTCCTTACTAGATCCTCTTGTGTAAGGTACCTAGGAGTACTTATTGATCACCACCTCAACTGGCACCCCCACATAGTTAAGATCACGTCCCGCATACGTAAGCTAATATATGTAGCCGGCTGTCGCTGAAAACCAGCGCTGGGGCTCTGTCTCGCAGAGTCGCAGTATTATGCTGAGCGATGGCCGTTTTGCGTGGATTTGACGCATATTTCCCCCAGCTATTTTTTTATATTTTTGTTGTGTTCAGTTTGTTTTTGCGTCTTATTTACCGCAAATAAACGTATTTTCTTTCTTTCTTTCTTTCTTTCTATGTCTTTAAGAAGCTACGGAACTCTGCTGATCATGAAACACTTAAATTAGTATATTTTGGCCTGTGTCGTTCGGTCCTAACGTACTGCCTGCCCGTTTGGGGTAGTGCCACAAAAAATGTTTTTATCCGGCTTGAGAGAGCCCAGCGAGCCGTCCTTAAGGTAATGCTCTCTCTTCCACGTAGATACCCCACTGTGCAGCTCTACTCCGATTGCAAGGTACTCACAGTCCGGCAACTTTACGTGCTCTTGACTACCTTGCGTAAACACTCTGTACGTCCCTTAAAGGAACCGACTGGCAGACTTAAGCATAATGTGTTCCCTCACGAACGCCATAGAACTGCCTTTGCCAAACGTCAATTTTATGTTATTAGCACTAAACTGTACAACTGCCTAAATAAAAAGTTAAATATTTATTCGTACCCCAAATATCATTGCAAAAACGTACTAAAAGATTATCTCCAAACTCTTGATTATGATAACACTGAGGATCTTCTGCTGGGCAACTTACGGTAATGATGATGAATTATATATATAATTCAGTCATAAATGTAACATCCTATTCTTTCTCACTACACACACTCACCCTACACTTACTCACTACATACACATACCTACACTTATCCAATACACACACACTTACACCCTACATTTATACACTTCATCACACAGTTAAACTTTTTTTTTTCATTTTACTTTTAATTTACATATCTGTTTTCTTTGCCACATCTCTTATTGTTTACACGTCCTAATTTACTTTTATTTTGGCTTTGTTTGTTTACGGAGAATCACTGACTCCTAAGTCACAGGCCTACACCTAGTTTAGGAGTCAGAGGATTTAATTAATGTGACCTAGTAATAAGCCTTATATGTTTTTAGTTTTATAGATATTTAATGTCATGGCTTGTGGTGAAAATAAAGAATTTATTTATTTATTATTTATTTATCACTCGCTAAAGGTATTTAGTAACACATTCATCTGTATTAAGATGGTTTATTTTATATTACATCACATTTTCCAGCAATTATTGTTTGAATCAAATTTTAGTTAAAAATCATCGATGAAAATTGAGGTTACAAAATCAACCTACACTCAAATGAAAAACATTTTTAAAATAATTCGAAATTATAATTTTGGGGCTAAGTATTGAAATAATCAAATCAAAGCAGTGAATTTGTAAAAGACGATATAAATTGACAGCCGCAGGTACGTTTTTTGTTCAATTTGTTTGGATTTTCATCAGATAATTTTAGGACAGGCCATACCTGTTTCTGCACCAAAGCGTTCAGACAGATTTAAGTCACCTAAAATAGTTTCCCTTAAAACACTCATCAAAGCTCTTGACTATAACATTAAACCGTCACATTCATCGACACAAAGATTACTGAATCCACGTTCCACATGTTGATAACAACGTGTGGTAAATCAAGATTTTCATTATTCTACCTATTAATATAATAATATAATCGATTTCTCGATATATTTAGTATACTCCATAATAGGGTAGAGCGGAGGAAATTGATTTCCGTTGGCGTGAACCTATGTATGTACCTTTTATTAATAGTTATTTCGCTGTTATAGCAACATCACCCTGTACGTCAGGCAATCTTTTGATCCTTGAAATGGTGTTACGTAAGGTAACTACAAATTTGGGAATGAATGTTAATGAATGTTAAGTGTCATCTTAGGGATTACAGCTGTGGCTGGGTGTAAGCCTGGTCAGGTATATCTCCCCAACGTGACCCGTTTACAGTTTATCTCTTCGATTCTTACTCCAATAGTTCTTAAAATCTTGGTCTGCGCCATACAACCATCTGACCTAAGGTTGCCCCTGCCTTCTATGGTCATCCGGTTTATCTCAAGTAAACATTTGGGTGCTCTGGGGTTCTACTTTATAAGCACGAAACCTGTAGTTTCGGCCGCAGTTATATGGGCGTTTTTTATTCGTAGGTCCGTTAACGAAGAAACAGGCCCGCCCAAAAGTATGTAGTTCGGCATTTCGGAGTTAAACCTACCCTCCATTAATTTTTTTTTCGTACGAGTAAAAACACATTGGACGACTGTCAAATTGTGTTGTCATTAATTAATAACTCGGGTCCCGAACAAATCGTATGTCCGTAGGTGATACGGAGCAGCAAACGCTCGTAACTTCGGTAGATACACCCGTAGCTTTGGCCTATATCCACGTAACTTCGGTTGATAGAGCCGTAACTTCGGCCGAAACCACCGTAACTGTGGCCGAAACATGGTTAACTTCGGCCGAAACACACGTAACTTCGGCCGAAACAACTGTAACTTCGGCGAAACAACCGTAATTTTGGCCGAAACACAGTAACTTTGGCCGAAACTACGGATTTCTTGTTAAGGGAAATACCTCCAGTTTCGGACATAAGATTAATTCGGGGCCCAAATTTAGAATGAATGACAACACAATTTGACATCGGTCCCTCACCCGGAAATTGTCGATAGTATTCATGGATCAACTACTTTTGGACGGTCTATTCTTCGTCGTGAAGACGTCCTCTTTTAATGGTTTTAACAACATTACGCTCATCGTGCATACAATGTTAAGTATGATGACATTAATTTGAATAAATTAAATCATTAGTCCCACATAAGCCACAAATGTACCCTTTTAGCCTGTGTTAGCTAAACATGTTAGTAGTAACGTTCACATAATGTTCAGTGTGGGGTCACTGGCTAGGCTAGGCATCATTTAACCATTCATTACGGCCAAATGGCTAGCTCATGTTTAACTGCCAATGGTCATCTATTTTAGAAACATTAGATTATTTTTGCAATTATACTTGTTAAAGGTAACAATAATCGTTTCTACGTGATATAGTTGTAAAATTTGTGGTTTTAAACCCGTTTTAAATTAGTTTTACGACCACGTGGGCCGTATATTAATGACATTTTACATTAAAAAAGCTAATTGAAATCATTAAAATTCAACATTTTTTTATTAATATTCTACGTGAAGTACTATATAATACTAATACTACTTTTAAGGATTGGACGGACGGAAACGGTATTAAGTCTCAATCCACCAAATTGTTTTTAACATTTTAAACCAATTTTAAATCATTTTAAACCAAACCGAGGGTTTTAAGTTTTAAAACGTTTAAAATCCGTTTTGCATCAATATGATCTCATTTATTCATCTCCCAAAGATAGTACCTACGCAGTATTTGGAAGTTCCCAAAGATATTAACTACACGTAATTAGAAGAGGTTTCCAATACAATAAGTAATAATATAACAGATTATTATGGATTAGGTAAGTTTTATATCAGCTCGAGTCAAATGTCTACTGAACTCGAAAACAAAGATTGATGCCTGTTCCTTAGTTAAATGTATCACTCTCGTAGATAGCTTGTCATTTTCAGGCTTAACTAGCATTAGCAGTTTTTTTGAACAGTTATCGTCTGCGTCTGCCTAGCCTATGTTGAGTCGGCTCATTACCGTTATTTTACATGGAGTGACTGCCTATCTACCTCCACAATCCAGTCACTAGGTAACATGATACTCATTGGTAAGTTGGAGTTTTGGGCTCCTGACTACCCGTACAAAATGTTCTACTCAATAAATGGCAGCCGAAAGAAAAAAACGGGTTGCACTCCGGGAGTGCCGGCAGAAGTGAAAACTTGAATATTAACGTTGTGCATTTTTGATATTTTGAAATGGTTAGGGAATAATTTTGCACGAATTTAAAAGTACTGTCATTTATGTGGTAGAATACAATATTTATTTATTGCGCTATCGTACACAAACATGACAATTTATATTACATTAAAAAGTTTGTCTCTCAGAAAAATCAACTTCCATTCATAATTTCGACGACTTTTTCACCATCATTATTACCAGAACCATCATCGCCAATCTGTAAAACTGATACGATCGGTTTATGATAGCGGAAGTAAGAAACGAACAGTTTTGATTCGAATCTATTTAAATGTCTATTAAAGAGTGACATAAACACACACGAACATTCGCGCAAGCGTCCTGCGCCGCCTAAACGAAACAGCAGGCGCAGGTATACATTTTCGCCGCGCCGTAGAAAGAGAGGGGGATACTTCCTCTCCTACGCCGCGCCGGCTGTCTACTCTCCGTCCGTCTTATGAATTTTCGATCAGGTCACGTGTCCTGACGCGAGTTTAACATTTTTTACCCATTACAAAAAAAGTGCACAACGCCGCTAAAGAAGTTTTCACTTCAAAAAATAAGTGACTGTCTATACATATGACCTCCACAACCCAGTTATTGGGTAAAACTATTCCCTTGGTAAAACTGGCTGTCAGACTTTCAGGCTTCTGACGACCCGTAACCACTGTTAAAGATCTACAAATGACATCTGGGACCAACGGCTTAACGTGCTTTCCGAGCCATGTGGTCTTGGTATGTAAATCGTAGCTTAACCAATCTATCGAACCGTGAGGCTGTTATAACTTAGCTGTAAGTCCCCCTGCAGTAGGTCAATTTATTTTAATAGGACAATATAATATTGTTTAGGAGCAAACAACTTCCGTGCCGCGTAATAAGGGCGGAAAAGCAAATTCTTATGATTGTTCATATTAATTGTGTTTACTTTTAATTAATGTACTGGCCTGTGGCTGTTGCTTATCGAATCAATTAAGAATTACATTAAATTAAGTATAATTTACTTCAGATAAGGAACGTGGCTTGATTATTAAAAAATCTAATTTACGTAAGAGTCTGGTGTGGACACTTTGACAGTAAACTCCTTTTTAATTACGAAAGTAGTTCTTTGTCTGTGTATTGGAGAGTTTTAAAGTCTGTTTGACTATAGAATCGATGTAGCTGAAAAGTTGGAGTTACCTTCTAGGGAACTTCAATAAGATGTAAGTTTTCAGCTCAGAAATCTAACATGTTTGCACTTGGACAGAACATGATGCACTCTGGTGAAAACGCCAAACCAATAAAACTACTAATATAATGAATGTTGAAGTTTGCTTGTTTGAATGTTTGATTCAATCACACAGAAATGGCCTCACGGATTTGAAATAAATTTGGCACACAGATAGTTTATAACCTGGATTAATACGTAGGATACTTTTATGACGGTAATACGTTCTTGTAGGATAACTTCCAAACTCGACGCAGGCGAAGCCGCTGGCAAAAGCTAGTGTATATAATAAAGAATAATATGAAGAATCAGAATAATTAATATTTAAAAAATGCCTGGACGGTGGAGTATGTAGTTTGGCTCAGTTAAAATTTGTATGGAGAAAAGTGTAGAAAGCTAATATTCTTATGTATTAATAATGCCTTAGAAATACATCAAGTTTTAAATTAATTACGGTGTAATTTCGGCCACTAGACGACCACAAATTATTATAAATGGAATAGTTCGCAAGTTTCTTACTCAAATCATGCCAAAACGAATTATTAGGTTTGTGCATAAGTTCTTGGACACTCAAACACATTTACTAAAAATAAATTTATTTTTTTATTAAAGAAATTTTAATCCACAATATAATGACCGTCATGTTCAACGACATGTAACCATTTCTCTGGCAAAGAAATTATGCCGTGTTCCCAAAAAGCAGAAGGCTGGTGGTCAAAAAACTCGGTCATGTCGTCTTGGAGTTGTTCATAGTTTTCAAACTTCTGCTTTCTTAGATGTAACTTTAGAGCCCGAAACAGACAATAGTCTGACGGCGCAATATCAGGACTGTATGGTGGGCGAGGTACAACTGTCCAGTTCAGCTTTTCCAGAATGTGGCGGACAGACTTCGCAATATGTGGTCGAGCATTGTCCTGAAGAACTGATACAGACAGCCTTTTTAGACGCTTTGTCGCTATTTCTGAGGCTAACTTTTGCAGTTGCTGTCTATAAATAGTAGCGTAAGTAGTCTGCTTCTCGTCCAACAGTTCCCAATAGAGAATGCCCTGCCAATCCCAGTAAACTGATAGAATGATCTTTTGTCCATGACGATCCGGCTTTGGTGCCGTTGGCACCTTTCTCCGCGTGGAACCCAATAGGCCTGCCGCGTTTTGTTGTTGTAGTGAACCAAGGATTCGTTAACAGTGACAGGGACCTGAGAAAGTCTTGTCTGTGTGGTTGCAGGAGGAGACTTTCGCAGATGGTCACGCGTGCTGCGCGCTCGCTGTCTGTCAGAGCGTGGGGTATCCACCGACTCATTATTTTGTGGTAGTCTATTGCATGCAGGTGCCGAATTATAGTGGAATGGTCGTACCGAAGTTCTTTCTCCAATTCCCTGGTAGTCGCATCCGGATAGTTTTCCAAATGTGAGCGTAGAAGGTCTTCGTCGAAGACAACTGGCCAACCGGACCGAGGTTTGTCTTCAAAACTCGTATCCCCCTTATCGAAAGACTTAAACCAAAAACTCACTGTGGAATGAGCAATAGTGCCTTGTTCAAACGCAGTGTTAATTGTCTCGGCTGTTTGCCTTGCACTCGTTCCTAGATTATGCTCGTAAATCATGATCGCTCGTAGTTGACGCGGTTCCATTTTGAACTAAACTGAACAACTCGGAATGCGCGCGCCCTTTTATACCCCTTGGCGTAAAGCTCCTAGAACATTCTGTAGAATGATAGATTATTCTAGCGTGTAACCGAATTAAAACCTAGATTTTTTTTTATGAAATCCAAGTGTCCAAAACTTATGCACCAACCTGATACTTAACACAAAGGTATTTACAATTAATCTAAGTTGGGCATTCTCTGGGGATCCCAAAGTTCACGTGTACAAAGACGTGCACAAAATAAAGAAGAAGCAAAGAATATAAATAAGTAGCACTTGTAAAACTATGAAATGCCAATATCCAAGTCTTTAGGGTAAATGTTTATGAAACCCATTCCGATCGACGCCATATAAAAATACTTTTGGAAAGAATATGTGAACCCTGCAAGGCTCGCTGACGATAGATATTACATGTCTATCGTGGGTGGTCAAGCGGATGCTCCATATTCTATTTTCGGGAGTGTTATCACCAAATTATCCTTTCCGGCACAGACGTCAGACGAAACCTTTGCGAAATCACATAACTTCCTGTAGCTTTCTAAAAGAGCGAGCTAAAATAGAACAAGTTTATTTAAGAATAATGCATGATATTATAATGTTAATAATCCTACACATGTAACGTCCGTTCCGTGTGATGCCGGACCTAAAGAATAGTACCATCCCATTTCTTCCCGTGGGTGTCGTAAAAGGCGACTGAAGAACATACTAAAGAATGGGCAGCAGCGTTCTCTATGCATTTTCCCACAATACTGTGATCGCCAACCCGCCTGCCAAGCGTGGCGATTATGGTAATTCCCCCCAAATCGGGGGAGGCCATGTCCAGCTGTTTACGTCTTACGGCTGAAATGATGATGATGATGATGTAACGTGCCAAAAAATAAAATAATATTCCACAGGATTAACTCCGAAGATAAAAAGGAAAAATCTTTTCTAAAATGTTACTAACAAAAATAAGCACTATTTTTCTTTGCTTTAAGCGGAAAAGCCTCTGAGAGATAGTTCTTATTTTTTTCCAGTAAATCAAAATCAACTTATCAGAAAATCAATAGGAAATACGAGCATCAGTTCCACAAAATGTTTTTTTGTGTACCTAAATTGGAATTATCAGTACCCTTTGTGAAAGAAAATAGGGAATAAAAAGGGTCGGTATCACGTACTTACGTAGGCAGGTAATACGGACTTGCTCATGTTATAAAGTTGATCCGCAAAATAGTATTTTGAGAAACTTGAAGTCACCTTTGGCTATAAACTGTTTATTTGTTCTAAAAATAACATTATGCTTCAAGAGTTAGGTAGATTATAATCCATACTTCCATACTTATATAGGGGAGAGGGGGGCATAATGGGGACGTTAAGGAAAATATACAGTAAAATAATCAACGCAATGTATTTATTAATTAAAAGTAATCGCAACACTTTGGTTAATTATTAAACTATCATTTGGCACAGAATTTGGTGATGTAAATAATCATATGACGTTATAATTTTAATTTTTTGCAACTGTATTGAAAACCCCATCGTGCCCCAGGGTAGGGGCAGTATGGGGTACGTATTTATTTTGCGTCACAGTACAAGCAGATGTGGATTTCTTCTATATTGTCGTCGTCTACACCAGCACAAGCTGTATGAGCCTACCGTCCACATAGTTGACAAGCCACCCAACCTTCCGAAGACTTTAAATAAGTGTGGTTCACGTCAAGGCAGTACAGGCACATGGTATCCTCGTCGGTATTCTCTACACTAGAGGAAGACTTTTAAGTCTTCTGTTTCTAAGAGTTCTTCTACAGGTGAGCTGTTTTTCTATAGCCAGCAGTTTTGCTTAAGACTGCATTCATTGCATGTTTCATGTTTTCCATGGACCAACTAAGTCTCGAACTTTTCTTCTTATATGTCCGTACCATGTTTATACCTAAAAAAAAATATTTTCTTTTAACAAATGAACAAGAACAATCCTTCTGTTAATTTTACAAAATAGGGGCATAATAGGGACAACGGTTGCGGGGCATAACGGGGTACCCCATCGTACCCCGTAGCCATGTCCCCGTTATGCCTTAATTCTTACATTATTTAAAATAACTAACCAAATAAAATGAGGGACGGTTAGAGTATTTTTGTTCAAAACATATCAATAAGTAATTTATCTGCAAAAACAAAATAAATACATTATAGTAGCGACATAAACACTTACCTTTTTATATGCGTATTCGTAGTCACTCAAAATTACATAAAATTACGTTGAGAATCGTTTTTTGTTTTAAAAATCAAACGCGCGCAGTCCAGCCGCCGGTCACTGTCAGACTACAGAGAGATACAAAATGGCTACCTATTAGTGAAAACAAAACACATCTAGAGCGTATAGCTTTTTGTAAGTGTAGGGCGCCCCGCGCCGTGCCTCGCGTCCCCGTCATGCCCCCCCCCCCCTCTCCCTACTTATAATATTATAAATGCAAAAATAACTCTGTCTGTCTGTCTCGCTTTCCTGCTAAAACTACTGAACCGATTTAAATGAAATTTGGTACACAGATAGTTTAGAGTCTGAGAAAGGACATATGCTACTTTTTATCCCGGTAGTATGTTCCCGCGGGATAATTTCCGACCTCCATGCTGGCGAAGCCGCTGGCAAAAGCTATTAGATTATAAATAACAGTAGTCGCATGGTTCTACCGAAGGTTAAGCTACGCTTGCCGTGGTCGGTTCCTCGATGGGGGACCATTTTCACTCACTGCCAACTATATTCTATTGTACTTTATAGATCACCAACTATGCAATTCGACATCCACCCGGACGTAATAATATCGCGATGGGATTTTGTGCGCACTGGATCTTCGACTCACTAGCTTAGCGCCAAGAGCTGAAAATCTAATAATGTGTTGTCTCGACGAGCTGAGATGCACTCTGTTGGATTCTCAATTCTCAGTTCAACACCTAAAGTTGAAAATACAGTGTACAATAAAATTCTGTCGCGATATTTATACGTTCGTGTCAATTTTGACTTAGCTTATGCGTAACAGAAATCAAACATATAGCATTACTCCTCACCTCACCTACTTTGAGGGGGAGTGGGCCGTAATCCACCACGCAAGCTCAGTGTGGGCTGATAATCTTGGCAGTAAAAGCTCGAGTAATTACTGCCGTATTTAATAGTTCATTTCCATACTATCACCAACATTATCTATGTCCCCAGACCCACTTTGAAAATCATCACAAGATAACTATCTAACTAAACCAGGGTATATAAAATTAGCATCAATTTAATATTCCATTGACCGCAAGCCGCAACGTCAAATCACATGCAATGTTGATGCGGTGACCGCAGCGGAGTAAAAAACGTGCAATAGGCGCGCAACTTGCAACGAATATAATTAATATTAATGGTTTACTATTCGTATGTAATTATTTATCTCTTGGATATTAAACCCGTTGTTCACGCAAACGCTTCAAAAGTAATAATAATAACGGTAGCTTGGACCCTGTTCCCGATACCGGTGGGCTACTATTTTTTATATTTTTAAATGTTTTTATACTTTTATATTGTAATATTTAAAAATATAATTTATAAGTGTGTATAAACGAATAAAGATGATAATAGTAATAACCCTAACCACCGGTAACTTGGACCTTGCTCCCGAAACCAGTCGTCAAATATTTTTTAAATTTTTAAATGTTTTTTTGTAAGTTTCTTTTTCTAAAAATGTAACGAATATGTAAGTTAAGAAATTAACGAAATAATGATAATTTTATTTGCCATAAAAATACTTATGGAAATTGGAAACCTAGGTGGTTCATTATGAAATACTGTACATTCTATAAATGGTTATCAGGCTCTATGTAAAAATATGTACTCAGGTACGTAATATGTATTTTTGTAACACAAAAATAGACGTGTGTGGATCCATAACCATAACTTCACACCTTGCTTCTGCGACGGGTTGGGCAGAGGTGTACCTATAGTACACCAACATTTCGCCTGTAGTGTGGTGGATCCATCCTTTACAAATCTTAATATTCCATGGAAACAGGAAAAAAATAAAACTAATAATAATAATAAAAACAAGCTTACTTAATAATAGTGATAAAACGATATTATTATACTGTTGATGAGCAATGAGCAGTAAAGTGGTTGTTTTCATTCAATTTTACCGCAGTACTGAAGTCGAATGTTATCCAAAAGTATCTACACGCTGCGGTGTTGTATCCGTTGTGTATGTCCATAATTAAATTTCATAATGTTATGTACAAAGTTGTAACAACTTTTATGGATGTTACTTGTTGGTCGGTGGTGTTTTATAGGGACATTATGCTTGTTCCGTTGGTGAGCGCTGGATCGATTAAAGTATCGGGAACTGTTTGAATCGAGGGGCGTTACTTATTGTTCTGTTATTACGAGGTTGCTATGAATAGTTCAACTTCTAGAAGTAACAGATCGGTACGGTACTATAAATTAAAAGTTTAGGTATAAATTTAAATGTAATCTATACTTAATATTATAAAGCTGAAGAGTTTGTTTGTTTGTTTGATTGAACGCGCTAATCTCAGGAACTACTGGTCCGAATTGAAAAATTCTTTTTGTGTTGGGTAGCCTATTTGTTGAGGAAGGCTATAAATTATATAACATCACGCTACAATTAAGAGGAGCGGAGCAGTAATGAAAAATGTTGCAAAAACGGGGAAAATCGCACGGGTAGGAGATTCGACGCGACGGGAAGGGTCGGGGAACACGAAATTTAACGCGGACGAAGTCGCGGGCAGAAGCTAGTCTTGAACATAAGCGAAGTGCTTTCTAAAGTCTAATGTCGGTACCACAGTTAACAACAGTTTTCTTTCTCAAGAAACAACAAAAGATTAGGCAGGTCCCGTATTAGTAAAAGAGATACATAATATATTAATAGTTGATTGCTGACTGTCCACACCATTGCTTCATCTACCAACCCGCACTAGACCCTGCGTGGTAGATTACGGTACCCCCTTTAACTAAAAGAGAGCCTGTGTCCCAGCTCTGGGATCATTACAGGGTTAATTCAATAATAGTATAGCATGATTGCTATACTATTATTAAATTGTCAACGCAGCTCGCAGGGACGTTCAGAATGTTGCGCGTCGATGTTGCCAATTGTAATTCTTACTAAGTACAGAAAAGCACTTATTAAAGTAAAAATAAATATTTTAAATAAAATATTATATCTATAGAGGGGTGAAATTATTGAATATTCAAAATGATAAGCACCCGCCTGGGAAAATTTCATTATTGCGTTTTATACGTTAATATTTTCTTAGTCTTACTCTAATAGAGATTTCATTCACTAAGCCATTAGCTTGGATTATGAAGACAGAATACAAGATTACCTGCATTAACAATTTTGTATTTAACGAACAATAAATGAGCTTGTAAAAATAATATTTTAGATTTTGTAAAAAATTGGGAGAGAAAGATAAATAATAACAAATTTTACGTAATAGATAATAGATCCATAATAAAGACCACGCTTTATTATGGATCTAAAATATTTATTACTAGCTTTTACTAGCGGCTGCGCCCGCGTGGAGGTCGGAAAATATCCAGCGGGAAGGTATTACTGGGATAAAAAGTAGCCTATGTGTTAATCCAGGTTATAAGCTAACTGTGTTATAAATTTCATCCAAATCCGTTCAGTAGTTTTGGCGTCAAAGAGTAACAAACATTCACACATCCACACATCCATACATACAAACTTTCGCATTTATAATATTATTAGGATTAAGTAGGATTTATAATATTAGTAGGATAGGAAGTAGGATTTATGAAACGAATTAGTAGATGCTACAGTTACTCTCCTTGGAAACTAAGTTGGCTGTGAGGTTTATTTGTTTACAGACCTGCAAACAAAGTCGGCAAAATTAGTAAATGTAACAAATTCACGTAATGTTTTTTTTCTATGTTTTGTTCCAGTGTATGAAAATGTTAGTACTGGACTGGTCTCGGAAAGGGCGTGTGATATGGTGTAACACGCGGCAGTCGGTCAAAGATCAACTCTCCAGCGTCATGACTGAGCCCATCTTCTGTGAGAGCACCCAGCTGAAATCCTACCTCAGAGGTGAGTGATACTAGTTGTTACTATTTCTACTAATTGTTAGTAAGAATAGTTCGAGCGTAAACTTTTTTTTACCATATTCACGAAGAAAGTAGCCGAAAGTTTTTTCCGTTACTTTTATCTAAGTTTGTTATAACTTCTCACGCAGTAGGAACTTATTAGGAACATTATCTTGCTAAAACAATTCTATATTGTGCTCTCGTTACGGCCTGCGCCTGGTCACAGGGACCATCACAAGGCACTGCTCTCTAAACAATCATTTCTACACAACAATAAGCATAATGGAAGGTCCTCTGTGCAGGGCTTGCATGAAGGTTGAGGAAACTGTTGCGATTGTACTCTTTGTATTCACAAGCATCACCAAAGTTAGAACAGAAACCCCGGCGCCACACAGATATTTTGCAGATGTTCTGAAAAGACGAGCAGTCTTAATCTGTTTCTGGAGGGTCGTGGGCTGGTTGGAATGTCCAAACATGGCCGTCATGGCCCATGTTCGATACTCCACGTGAAGGGCTAAGTGGCATAATGAGCCTATAATGTTCCTACTGCTGGAAATACAGAACTCCTCTCAGAAAGAGGAGGTCTTTCTTGTGAGAGGGATTAGGCTGCAATCCATCACGCAGGCCCAGTACGGGTACATAGATGTCCTCGTGTTTTTGATTCTAGGACATGCCAGTTTCCCCACGATGTTCTCCTACACGGTTTTGAGAGCAGTGCTGATGTAATAAATTACGCTAAGTTACGGGCCTGCCTGGGTTCGAATAACTCGTAAATTGTGGCTGTTACCATAAGTATAAGTCTTTAAGACTAATAATGTGATGTTAATATATACTAATATTATAAAGCTGAAGAGTTTGATTGAACGCGCTAATCTCAAGGACTACTGGTTCGAATTCACAAATTCTTTTTGGATTGGGTAGCCTATTTATCGAGGAAGGCTATAGGCTATATAACATTACGCTACAACTAAAAGGAGCGGAGCAGAAATGAAAAATGTTGTAAAAACGGGGAAAATCGCACGATTAGGCGATTCGACGCGACGGGAAGGGTCGGGGGAACAATAAATTTTACGCGGACGAAGTCGCGGGCAGAAGCTAGTACTTTAATTTTACATCGTAATTAATCTTTTAGTATGATTTAAATACTTAGGAAACATTAATGTTTTTGCTTCACATCGTTTTCCCTTTTCCAACAGAACAGTTTAGCGGTAACTTTGAGAACTTACTTAGTAAATTTTGGGGTATCAGATATTCATCTTTAAATGTAAGAAACTCTCTTTTGTCCACACCTTAATGTTTGATAGAAACACAAACGTAATTATTAATTCTAAATCCCCAATGAACCGTTTAAAATACTAAAACAGTTTAGCATTTCAATAGAACTTCCACTATTAATCAGTTACGCATGAGTTTCATCTAACAAATGAAACGTAGCGTTCCGAAATATGAATGTGTGGAACATAAAATGGAAGCGCTATGTTATGTGAAATGTTGACTAAGTATATTGCAGGTATGTACCAATAATTAAATGATAATTGATATTGTAGATTTGTACAAATACTTTCAACGTCAATCATATTTTAAGAATTAGTTGAGGTCCACTTCACCTAACTGATTTCGCGGTCACAGTCTATTTTAAAGTCTAGACATAATCTTGGTTACATCATGTGAAGACCATATAAATTTTTGTTTGAAATAGTATTTTGAAGATAGAACCACATGCATTGAAAGCATTGAAAGTGCACGCATTTGTCAGTAATCGTGTAGCTCAACTTAAAGAGCTACATGATTCGACGAATAATATCAAAGAAAGGATATTTGGGTAGGCTGTATTATTTGGGTGCCCAAACTGCTAGACCATGATTAAGATTAAAACGAATTGAGAAAATGATAACATGAAAAATTCGTGTTGGTCAATTTAAATCGAGTTTTCATTGGTAAAATTATGTGTGTTAGCTGGTACTGTACACCAAAAATGACACACTGCATCAATTGGCCGTGTATATCATACAACTGTCAGGAATTACAGTTGAAATTTGAATATGCGGACAATAGATGTTGGTAGTCAATTTACTAAACAATTAATATCACTGACCTTAATATACTATTTTATATTAGAAGGCCAATTCTCGTACTTAAAGCGTTTAAATTCAAGTCGTAATTTCATGTCAGCGGCAATCAATGTCAAAAATGTATGTTGATAATTTTTGACAGATTGGCACAGAGATGTGACTGCGAACGTTCTTGAAATGCGTTAATTTTCTACCCCTTAGTATTATCAGTGGTGTTGCCATAAAAGATATTTAGTGGAAAAACGTATTGCAAAGGGTGGCGAAAAGTTATGGGTCACTTCTGTGTACCAATACATTAATCGGAAAATTATGATCCTCCTATACCACTTGTCTTTTTATAAGTAGTTTTTGACTTCCTTTGGTGCTGTCACCGTTTGTAAAATCAATGATGATTTTTCTGACCCAAGAATATCATCTTTTATAAAATCCGGATCATCTTTGCTTTCCATGATATTAGAATAATTGAGAGATTCTATTTGCATGGATCATTTATGAAAAATATAACATAACATCTCGCCTTGTTTCCCCGAAGAGTCAGGCAGAGCGGTGGGTGACGTCACGGACCGATTGTGGGTGACGTCACGGACCGATTACGGTACACATCAGCTGTTCGTGTCAGCACTGATAAAAAATTCAAAACCAATAATCCCAGAGTATAATTCGAGTTCACTTTGGCACTGCTTGTGTTTCCTACGCGTGTGATTGTTTTAAGCGCATTTAAACAGCAGTTCGGTTGTGTAAAACCGGAAAAAACAATTTGTGATTTTAATAACTATTCTGTGTTGCAGTTACTTGTTAGTCACTTTGTTCCGCCGTTACCCCCAAAACGTGTCACTTTTTACAACTATTGACAAGTGTAACCACAGATTGTACAGTGAATCAATTATTTGTTGAGTAGCAGGCGCCATCTATCGTAGCAAAAGAGCCGTAGAAAAGCGTGCGCCATCTATTAGTGCCTGGCCGTACTATGGTGAAGTGTGCAGCCTGCGGCAGATTCCTATCGGCAAAAGGGGGCGCTACGTGTAGCAACTCGGCGTGCCACAACCGATACCACCTAGCTTGCTTGCTGTTGCCTGATCCTACTCAGATCAGCAGCGACTGGTTGTGCCCTGAGTGCAGGAAGAAGTTGCCCAGGGGAGATGACAGTGCCACACCCGTAAAGGACCTGGGTAGTGGTCCGCCTGTAATTTCTGCAGCATCGTCGACAGCGGCGGTAACCCCTAACGAGTTGGGATCCGCGGTAGATATTGTTACGGCAGCGGCAGCAGCTCCGGTTGCGGCACCAGTCAAAGGCGCCATGATCAGGTCACCGGTCGCGGCGACTCAAGTTCGGGGCACAGTGACCAAGCCCCCCGTTGCCGAGGCTAGGGTTCTGTCTCGGGCTGGTAGCGAGCAGGGTGCTGATGGGGAGCCATCGCCAGATACACAGCTCACCTTGCGCAAGGAAATAAGGCTCTTCCGATCCGAGCTGAGGGAGGTGCGCGATGAAATGAGAGAATTTCGTCGTGAGATGGCCGGACTACACTCATCGTTGGGCGTCTGTACTGAGCGGGTTGATAGCCTGGAAGCCCGCATTGAGGCTTTAGAAAGTCGGCAAAGTTCTGCAGTGCCGGACGGCAAAGTAAGCCAGCTCGAGCGCGTGGTGTCGCAGTTACAGCTTGATCTCAACGATCGGGAGCAGGAACTACTTGGCTCCGACCTCGAGATCACCAACATCCCGGAGACTTCTGGGGAGAACGTGTTGCACACGGTCGGGCTGGTGGTGGCAAAGCTTGGGGTGACTCTCGACGAGCGGGACATAGTGTTCGCGCAACGGGTGGGCCCACGAGCCGAACGGGAGCCACAGACAGGCTCGCCGGGCGGCGCCAGTCCGGGCGGCGGATAAATGATAAATGATAAATGATAAATGAGCGAGCCCAGGGGGAACCGCGGCGGGGCCAGCGCGAGGGCGGCGCATCGTAGTGCGCCTGGCGCGCCGCGCACTGCGCGACGACCTGCTGCAGAGCGCGCGCGTGCGGCGCGGAGCCACCACCGCGGACCTAGGACTGTGCGCACCCCCGCGGCGCTTCTTTCTCAACGAGAGGCTCACTAAAACAAACAAGTATTTGTTTTATCGCGTGCGTGAAGCTGGCAGCCGTCTCGGGTGGAGGTATACGTGGACGAAGTTTGGCCGCATCCTGGCTAAGCAGGGTGACGGCAAGCCCACCCACTGCATCCGTTCGGAGGAGGACCTTGCGCGGGTTTTTGGTGGTGAAGTGTCTACGACTAAGGAAGTGTGATGGTTTGGCACCTATCAATCACAGTATTGTGTGTAACAATGTTACTGATAACCAGTACATATTATTTTTTTATTTGTTTTGTTCACATCTAGTTTTTTAAGGTTGTCTTGTGCGAGGCCAGCTGTTTTCCAGTTTCAGTATACTTTGGTTTCTTCTAGTGGCCCAGCTGCCCTGCAGATGACTATCAATGTACATTTTGTACGAATCCCACTTCCACTTATATTTGTCACCACTTATATGTTTATTATGATATATTTATTTTTACAGACTATCCACAATATTACACTTTGGCTCATTAAGTATTTTTATGCAATATATTCAATGCTTCACTTGCTATCATTAAAAATTACCTCCAAGACTATGTACCACAATATATTTAAACATTACATAATAATGCAAGACTCTACTCTTATTATGGTATACACCATTTATAAAAATGAATAAGACAAAAAATCTAGCCGTTGGGTTATTTAATGCAGGGTCTTTAGGATCGCGCCATGAGGAGTTTCTAGTCGCTATGGATAACCTTTCGGTAGACATCATGGCTATAAATGAGACCTGGCTCAGGCAGGGCGAGGAGGGTCGCGCGCCGACTGTGCCGGGCTACCGGCTGCGGCACGTGCCACGCGCGCGCACCGTGCGCGGCGGCCGCGGGGGCGGCGTGGGCTTCTACGTGCACCGCGGGGTGCGCGTGCGGGCCGCGCCGCACCCGCCCGCGCCGCAGGTCGAGCAGATGTGGCTCCGGCTCAACATCAACTCGCAATCAGTCATCATAGGTACAGCTTACAGGCCGCCTTGGCTCGATGTAAATGTTTTCCTGGATGCGATTACTGATTCACTCTCCTCCTTTGCAAGCGCGGATAAGGTTATCTTGCTTGGCGACTTTAATATTAATGTGTTGAACCAAACTGACAACAAATCAAAGTTACTGAATAATTTTATACACAGCTGCAACCTTAGACAAGTTGTTACTGAGCCAACCCATTTCACAGATCATAGTGAAACTTTAATTGATGTTGTGTGCACAGATGCTCGTGTTTGTGGGGTCTCTGTATCACATATTCCAGAGCTTGGTCACCATGCAATTATATCGGTGGAATTAAACTTTAAATTGGAGAAGCCTTCCCCCCGCTGGATTTCTTATAGACCACTCAAAGACATCCTCCCTGAATTCTTTAATGACGACCTAAATAAAATGGACTGGGAACATATTGAAAGTCTGGAAGATGTGAACACCATGGTGGCGACGTTCAATCAATATGTCTTGGCACTTTTTGATTTACACTCTCCCCTTAAGAAAGTCTTAATAAAAGAGAAATCTTATCCTTGGATAACTGATACTGTCAAGGAAATGATGAGACTGCGTGACAAGTACCACTCGAGGGCCAAAACTACGAAATCCGAACATCATGTCAAATCCTACAAAGAGTTCAAATATCTTGTTAGAGCTGCTTTTGATAGTGAGAAATGCGCATATTTTAAAACATATATTAATAACAATATTAAACAACCTAAGAAGTTATGGAGTCACATTAAGTCAACTATAGCCACTTCAAAGAAACCAGAGCATAGTCTGCCACATTTCTGTAATAACCCTGAGTCTATCAATCAACACTTTTTGGATGTACCGGGCAGTGGTGAGGTTACTGACCTTGAGCCGGTTCAACAGGATGTGGTGCTGCGAATCTTGCGTAGTCTTAAATCCAATGCGCAGGGCTCTGACCATATTTCACTGGAGATGTTGATGCTGACACTTCCTCGAACACTTGCAGTCATCACAGCTATCATTAACAGATCCATAGTCACATCTTCATTCCCTGATCTGTGAAAAATGGCAATAGTTAGACCAATTCCTAAAGTACCTAACCCCACTAGTTTAAAAGATCTTCGTCCAATTAGCCTACTGCCATGTCTGTCCAAGATCCTAGAAAGGGTTGTCTCTGACCAACTCAGGGAATATCTAGAACGCCATAGCATTTTGCCACTGGCCCAATCTGGATTTCGCAGAGCCCACAGCACAGCAACAGCTCTCCTGGACGTAGTTGGGAACATTCTGGAAGCCAGAGACCAAGGTATGGGAACCCTACTTGTCCTACTGGATTTTCCACGTGCTTTCGACTCCATCAATATTTCACTTCTTCTCTCCAAGCTGTCTTACTATGGGTGTGACGCCGATACAGTTAAATGGTTTGAGAGTTACCTGAAAGATCGTTCACAGTTTGTTCAAGTGACAAGCGACAACGGAGACACAGTGTCATCTAGCGTGAAGCGTGTAGACAGGGGCGTACCACAGGGATCGATTTTGGGCCCGCTTCTCTTCATTCTGTATAGTGCAGACATCATCAATTGTTTGGTCAACACCAAGTTCCACCTCTACGCCGATGATCTGCAGCTGTACCTCTCTTTCCGCTCCCAGGATGCTTCTGAAACTGTAAACAGGGTAAATGAGGATTTAGAGAGAATCTCAGCTTGGTCTAAGAGAAACTCTCTGGTCCTCAATCCAAGTAAGTCCAAGTACATTGTGATGGGGTCTAGAGACTTCCTGAACAAAATGCTTCCTTGCAACTTGGACCTCAGGATAGATGGCTGTGGTGTGGAGAGGGTTCTGGAAGCTCGTAATCTTGGGGTTGTATTTGACGGGCAGCTACACTTTGAAACTCACATATTGGAGGCCGTCCGCAACTGCTTCTACCGACTCAAACTCTTATATCGTGTGCGTCCCTACATAAGTGTGGATATGCGTGTCATGCTATGTGAGTCACTTGTTCTATCCAAGCTTAACTACGCTGACACTGTGTATGGGGCGTGCATTCTCGGTAGAACAGAAAAACGGGTTGGCTTTAGTTTGGTTTGGCAGGCGGAGGGAGCTAAAAGTGGTTAAATCTGGTAGAGGGTGGGGCCCCGATTATAACGCTACCACTCTTATTACAAGGTAATGGATATTTTTCCAGAAATTCACAAAAATTGTTTCTAACCTTAAATCAGATAAAAAGCGTAATGTAAACGTTATTAGGTGAAACGGAACGCTAAAATGGGCGATTGACAACCGAATGTGTTCTAATATATCGTCTGTGGTGTACAAATCATTGAAAAGGAACGCAACAAAAAAGTCTGGTTTTTGCGTCGTGACCAGTGTTTCCACAAGGAGCGGAAATTCCCCTTTTAAGGGGTAATCAGGGTCCAGAGGGGAAGAAAAAGGGGAAATACTATAAAAGGGGAAATTGTAGGAAATCATATATTAAACCTCGCCTGAAATGTTGCATAATGAGGGTTTTTGCGTATGAGAAATCCACTAGATATCAAGACGTAGGCTTGTGGTCTATCTGCTACGTGATTGGTGAATTTTGACATATCTGACAATGTCATGTCGAAAAAAACCAATCATGCTGTAGTTGGAACTCACGCCTACGTATTGCCAGCTAGCAGCTAGTCATGTGCAGTTACATCAAAGTAATGATGTGCAAAGTCGAAAAATCTTGTCGATGATTTTGTTGACGTATTGTATTTAGTGTAAATAATATTATTATAGTTAGAAGGCAGGCTATAGAAGAAAAATGATATAAACATTTTTATTCTTTTAGTTACTACACTAGTGCCAAAACTACAGCAAAATAATTTTTGAGGGGAAAAAAGTCCTGAGAAGGGGAAATCGGAATTGAGGCATGGGGAAAGGAAATCATTATAGTGGAAACACTGGTCGTGACTCATGTGAATGTGTCATTTGTGACGTTTGTTTTTATTCCGTTTCTCCTTGATATATAATGTGGTTTCATTTTTATAACAACAGAGTCTACTACAATGTCACTCCGCTTAGTATGCAAGAGCGAGCGAAGCGAGCTCGGGACTTAGGGCACCCCGACTCGGACAGGTTAGGTTAGAAGGGGATGGCGGGGTCTGAAAGACCCCGCCATCACCTTCGTGGTTATTTTTTTTTAAACCACTCAGAAGTAGGAGCCCCGCGAAGCGGGGCTCCGTCGACGACGCCTTTATTAGTATTGATTTGAAGCAAATTTAGAACCGCACGTGATTTTCCTTGACCGCAGTAGGTGATTTTAGTGTTTTGAGGTTAGATTACAAATATCAGTTTTTCTCAAAAACGGTGCGATACCTTTTCACGGGAGTGGTACCAGAGGAGAGTGGACACCTCCCCCCCTCCCCCCTCCCCATCACCACCCCCTCCGCCTGCCAAACGATACTAAAGGGACCCCCCCCATTTTTAAATAAGGGTAATTTGATGAGAATGTCAGCACGCAGAAAGCTTCACCTGGCTACCCTACTCTTTGGCACTAGTCTCACTCAGAAACCAGATTATTTATACAAGAAGCTGTCTTGGTCGCGCGATGTAAACAAGATTAAAACTAGGGCTTCCTCGTACCTCATGTTAGCCTCATCGCACAGAACTGCTGCATTCCGTGGTAGTTTCAAATTTGCTGCGTCTCGTTGCTGGAACGACTTGCCACCACCTTTTCGTGCTATAAAAACAGTTGGCACTTTTAGATATAAGTATAAACAACACTTGTTACGTATACAAAAGGAAACTGGTCAATAAACTCACCCTGGGACTGCACGCAGTTAGTATTGTTCAATCTTTTCCTCTTCACTATAATATCATATACCTATCTTATATTATCACATCACAGTTACATTATTTATTATGCACCACTTTCCTGTCACAGCATTATTCACACAACTATAATTTATTCTAATGCTATGTTTTGTTGGCCGTCCATGGCGTGGTAAATTAATCTGTGTTAAGGTATGAATTTCCTGTTTCTTGTGTAGTTATAATTTAAAAATTTTGTAATCTGACATTTGAGGTAATAATTACATCACCTGCGCCGGCGTCTCTTCGTTTGTCATAGACCATAGATTATTGTCTGTGGCATTGACAAGCGATTTTGGAGCGTCGGGTCTGGGTAGATTGTATGTTGTATGTATTAATTAATAGGTAATACGGTTTTATTTATTTATATCTTAAGTGTATTTTATCAATTGTTTAATTTTTATATTTAATATTGTTTTTTTTTATTTTTTTTTGTGGGATTATTTTGTCACGTCCGTAAGTGTGTCCGTGGCATCACAGTGGGCCCTATCAGAATACCAGCGCTGCGGTAATTGTTTTTTTTTTAACAAATATCGCAGTATTATGCTGAGATAGGAGCCTTTTTGGCCTCGCACAGGTCTTATTCTTTTAATTTTATATCTTTTAACTTTTTGTTATCCTAAAAGTTTCTATGTTCTTTTTATTGTTTTTATGCCCTGTGCGTGTCTCAAATAAAATATTTTTCTTTCTTTCTTTCTTTCTTTCGGTACCTACAGTACACCCACATTTCACCAGTTATGTCTCATGTAATAGGGGGCGAGTCTATTGCCATCAACTGGGCACGTAGCCAGACTTCAGGCTGTTAGTGAGAAATTATATATAGAAAATCGTAATAATACTTTTCCCGACCTGGGAATCATACCCCTAGGGCCTCATGCAAATGCCTCATGGAAAATGTTAAAAAAATCGGACATAACAGTACAACTTTTTAAAGCCCAATAAACATTCCTCATTATTTGGCAGTGGAACGTGACATATTGATAGTACAGTATGGTTTATTAAGCATTATTGGAATCACGCCAATCGGTGGTTTAATATGCAATCACAATAATTCGTTTGGCGGACAAATTATTTCGATTGCGTGCCGCAATATAGTGCGACATTCAATTTACAATTTGCCATTATTATTGTTGCAGGTACGGAGGAAGCGCAGTCTACAAGTAATGATACGGCATTTTAGTTTTTAATATTTATTGGTAAGGAATTTTTTATATAGTAAATCGTACAATGCGATCAAAATTAGAAAAAGGATAGCATTAAATGCGCTCATTTGTCATGCACTCATGATAAAGCGTTTTGTGTGTAACGGGAGAGCTTATTAGTCGCTTCACATGAACCGGGTGAATTGACACTTTTGAATACTACTATACTACTACTATTTTCTATAAGCGATTCTCAAGAAGTTCATTTATTTGTGGGCTAATTTTCGAAGTAACTTGTGAGTAATGCCTATAAAAAATAATATATTTTTTAAAAGTGTCGTTGCCCTATTCAAGTGAATAAAATCGTGCGAATCTAATAATAAGCCGACAGGAGTGAAAGTTAAGGAAAGCGATGATAATTATTTCATGTTTCAAAAACATACCCACAATATAAAGATGTTCTGATGCGTATGATTCGTTGCATTCCAGTTGGTGGATAAGTAAGCATAAGTATATTAAGTTGTGCTCAGAAAACTTAAGCCCCATTTACACGATGCAAGTTTGTGGGATGCCATCAAATAGAGAAAACTAATTTCTTGCATTGTCTACACTCTGCTTAGACATTTTTATTTTTGCTTAAACTTATGGCATGCCATGAATTTTTCAACCAGTAACAGTTTATTATTCTCAGAGATCTTCGATTAATTTAGGAATACCGCTGGTAGGTGTGTTTTACTTGTAAATTCATCGGCGATCTAAGTAATAAATCTGTACTACTTAATTACAATACTTTGAAATTAACTTCAATGTTCACCAAAAACTCGCTGAATATTAAATAACAATAACAAAATATATCTGAATGTGATATTTTTAAGAATTTAAAATTTTGTATTGTTTATTTGTGAAAACTGGAGACGTTACCGAGAATAGCAAATATATTTGTCTATTATTTTATTATATTTAGATAATAAAACATTGAATGCAAACTGTGATTGAATTTACAATTTAGATGTAGCAATGTAATTATGGATTGCCATAAAAGTAAATAGTTTAAGGCGATTTGTTTTTAGCTTTTAAAAGACAGTAAAGAACTCTGTACATACTAATTGTTGTTCTTATTTACCTAAGGATTAAGTACGCAATATTGAGCACGAGTGAGGACTTGTAGTCACACCGGATTGTAACACCAGTGTGACCAACAGGATGATTTTTTGTGTTTGGCATACTGGTCATTTGTCTACACCATTTGGCACCTATTCTTAGTGAAGTGAACAAATATCAATCCTATAAAATATGCGTTTTGTAGATAAGAACAGTTCATAGTATTAATATTAATATCTAGATGACCGAGCTTTGCTCGGTATTTTTTGGTAAATTGTGTTTAAAATGATAAGTTTATGTTCAAGTTGATTATCGATAAAGTTGGTCATTGAAAACACGAACAAAACGACATTTTATAAAAATGAATCCTAAGTAGATCGATTTATCGCCCCCGAAACCCCCTGTATACTAAATTTCATGAAAATCGTTGGAGCCGTTTCTGAGATTCAGATTATATATATATTATGTATATATACATATATACAAGAATTGCTCGTTTAAAGATATAAGATTTAAAAATATCATGCGCTGATTAAAAGTGACAGTTGTTGAATAACGTCGCTGAAACAAAATTTGTGAAAGCAAGTTAGTGTGTTTTTCATAGTGTTATTTGACAATTTAAAATAAAATCCCACTGCCATCATTTTCATAATAGTCGTGACGGCAGCCATTATGTGGCGACCATCTGTTTCCTAAGAAATCGTAGCTTTAGAGTAGCGTCGTAGCGATGTAGCGTCTTGGTACGATGTAGCGTCTTAGTGCGATGTAGCGTCGCTTAGCTACGATGTATTACTGTTCTCTGGGCTTCAAAGACTCTCACGCTTATATAATTATGCTTTGGCCTTTGTAATAAACTTTATTCACGCTGTTGGTCCGTTTGTCACTCGCTATTGTGATACAGTCTGTATCATTAAAATAATTGATGAATGAATGGCATACAAAAAATGCAATTCGTTTTCATATTTATTTATTGTTCAATTATTTATTTAATAAGCCAATTATGAGCATAGCAATTCTTTAAAGAATAGAATATCTATAATAAGGTACCCGACAAAATCAATTTCATATCAACAACACTATAAATGTCAAGATTTTTAAATTACGTAAGATAGTATTGCTGAAGAACTATACAATCATGAAAGCCGTTGTTATATATATTGGTATTTTATTCGCTTGCTTAGCCTGTGTGTACGGTGAAGAAAAGATTTTTTACGATGTCAAGGACTCGCCCAAATTGTATGTGCAATATAAGAAAGATTACAATAAAACTTATACGGATGATTTGAATCTGCTTGTCCATTATGAAGCTTTTAAAAAGGCATTGGTTGATATAAACAAATCGAATCAAGACAGCACTACTGCGACATTCGGCCTCAACAAATTTACTGACTATACGCCTGAAGAAATGAAGAATATGATGGGACTTGGTCCGTAAGTATCTTTAGATTATAAGTAATTAATGTTGAATTTAGGTTTATTTTATACTAGCTTTTGCCAGCGGCTTCGCCCGCGTGGATGTCGGAAAATATCCCGCGGGAACGTACTACCGGGATAAAAAGTAACCTATGTGTTAATCCAGGTTATAAACTAACTGTGTTTCAAATTTCATCCAAATCCATTCAGTAGTTTTTGCATGAAAGAGTAACAAACATCCACACATCCATACATACAAACTTTCGCATTTATATAATAATATTAGTAGGATATTTAGCAGGTATTTTGTGTTGTTAATCACTAAAGAGGAAGTTTAGTACATACCTATAAATAGCTACTACTTATCACATTAACTGGAGGAAAACAATTAAACATTTACTTTAAAAATATTTCCTTTCAGGATTGATAAACCTGTCGGCCGGTAAATAATCTTCCACAATCATCAATAATTTTGTGCGTGATGACGCCTGCGGGATAACCATGAAACCTAATTTGAGCAATTGTTAAAGTAAGATTTCTATTCTTCAAGAAAAATGTGTTTTAAACGGTAGGTAGAATAAAATGTTCTTTAATATATACTATTTTTTTCTTTAAGTTTTTCGCACTACGTTAAGGTTCGTACACTCAGGCGCGACTTGTCATGCGACGACGTGACGCGGAGGCGATTCTGTGATTTATCGCGACGCAACACCTTTCAAACTGGCGCGACCGCGACCTCGTAGCAGTCGCGATGAGCAGCGCGACAGGTTGTGGTTATTTTGTATGGCTTCGCAGCGAAATCGCTGCCACAAAATGTATCCTATGTTGTATGCTACTGGACGCGGAGCAACCGTGTCCCGGCGCGACTGGTCGCCTCTGTGTGAAGTGTCGCGCGCGTTTTCATAGAAATTGTTCTACGGATATAAATCGCAGACTCGCGCCCGACCGTCACGTTGCACTAGTCTGTACGAGCCTTTATCCAATGTCGCGAGGACACCACCTAACTACCAACTACTTATACCAATTTTTTTACTTAAAATATGTATTTCAACAACCATAACAAATTTTTTGTTTAGGTAATCAATTTGTTTCTTCAGTCGTTTACCTGAGAAAATCAATTCCGTGTGGTTTATTTAGTTTAAATACTTCGGCTTGACTTGTTTGATGGTTACACTAAAAGGATTAATTTTAATATGGAAGTTGGAATATTATTAAACTTTTTATTGTTAGTTGGTTGTGTGTATGGCCTGGGCCCATTGTACGATGTGGACCGTGCGCCTGAACTATTTGCGAAATTTGTCAAGAATTTTAACAAAACCTACAAAGATCTCCAAAACCTGCTAACTCATTATGAATCGTTTAAACAACAGTTAGTTAAAATAAATACATACAACAGCGTCACTGCCTCGTCTACTAATATTAACGAATATACTGATTACACTGATGAGGAAAAGATACAGCTTATTACAACGAAAACTGTGAGTACCTGACCTGCTAAATAAACATGGCTAGTTTATCTTTAAATTCGGACTTCTTCTAAAATTTTACAAAATGGTCTTCTAATTACCTTCTTCATATACCAAGACCCTTCTGTGCCTCGGACAGCACGTTAAACCATTGGTCCCGGCTGTCGTTCGTACATCTTAGACAGTCGTTACCGGTCGCTAAAAGCCCGAAAGTCTGACAACCAGTCTTACCAAGGGGTATCGTACTATCCAGTAACTGGGTTGTAGAGGTTTGATAGGCAGTCGCTCCATGTAAAATGCTGGTAATCAGCTGTATCCCGTTAGACTGGAAGTTGACCCCAACATTGATGGAAAAAGGCTAGGCAGAGGATGATGTCTTCTTAAACAGCCTAATAGTTGAATTTCTTCGCATGTCATATATATTCTGATATTATGCAACCCCATGTGAACTTTGTTTTCAGCGGGAGTATCAGGAAAAGTCTACTAGAAAATATTTTCCAGCTAAAGCAATTATTGGCTTGATTATATAAGTCAAAAAATAATGTCTCAGTAAGTAGTAGAAACTTATGTAATACGTTTCTGATGTAAGCAAATTAAAGAGGAAGATGAAAATTGCAGCGCCGATAGTGTCAGTTACTTTGCTGCAGTATTGAAACTTTCCAGTTTTTGAAAATGTATAAATATTATTAAAACTATTCTAGTACAAAGTTTTATTCCAATAAAGTTTTTTTTTTATTATTTAAATGTGTGGCCTTTTTCTTTAGAACGTCAACCAATTATGTCGTAATTTTAAAACTGAAATTCTATCTGTGTTTTTGTGTAAAAGGCAACTGATTGCTATGCAACTTGCAACAGGCGTTGAAAACAATTGTAATTCGGATGTTGTGGTGACTATGGCGGCGGTTCCATAAAGCTAAGGACTGAATTAATTTAGGCTGATGATGGAAATATTCTGAATCAACAGAATAGATGAAGGCGCGAGAGTGAGTCTAGCTAGCCGTTAAAGTTCTACTCTTAAGGATTGTTTGGAAGATTAACTAAGAAGAGTAGATTATAGTATCTATGTAGGTATTCACATATGTAAGTTTTAGTAATGTGTGTTTTTCTAATTTCTAACGTGACGATATTAGCTCGGGTATTTACGTCTACGGCGTGTAGGTATATGTGCACGTAATGATTTTATCGTGAAGGGAAATAAACCGGCTTCGTATATTTTCGTACTTAATGCTGTGATGTGGACGTCTACGATAGTATCGTAGTATCTCTAAAGATAGTCGTAAGAAAATAAATAAATAAGTAGGGAATGCAATCACGATCGAGTCTTTTTTATTAGGGTTCCGTTGCCAAATGGCAACAAACGGAACCCTTATAGATTCGTCATATCTGTCTGTCTGTCCGTCCGTATGTCACAGCCACTTTTCTCCGAAACTATAAGAGCTACGCTGTTGAGACTTGGTAAGTAGATGTATTCTGTGAACCGCATCAAGGTTTTTACACTAAAATAAAAAAATACAATAAATGTTGGGGTTCCCCATACTTAGAACTGAAACTCAAAAAATGTTTTTCATGCAACCTATACGTGTGGGGTATTTATGAATAGGTCTTCAAAAATGGTATTGAAGTTTCTAATGTCATTTTTTTCTAAACTGAATAGTTTGCGCGAGAGACACTTCCAAAGTGGTAAAATGTGTGTCTCCCCCCCCCGTAACTTCTAAAATAAGAGAATGATAAATCTAAAAAAAATATATGATGTACATAACCATATAAACTTCCACCGAAAATTGGTTTGAACGAGATCCAGTAAGTAGTTTTTTTTAATACGTCATAAATCGTAAACCGCAATTTACCTTTAATTCAATCAACTCAAATATAAAAATAAGAAAAAAAAAACATTTAATTTCATAAAAATAAACCTTATGCATAAGCCGAGGATACCTACAGGTTTGTACGGAACCCTCGGTTCGCGAGTCCGACTCGTTTAGATATTCAATCTCGTGGAAAGACAATCCCGCTTGAGATCTCGACAAAACGGTTCACATTTCAGAATACGAGACAAACGCACTATTTCATAACGTGGGCAAAGTTCAATTTCGAAAATCATGAAAACTATATTTTGCCTGTTTTATGGATGAGATCTCAAATGGACAATCTGGACTCAAGTTTGCATTTCTTACATATACTTAAAAGTAGTGTTAGATGATATTACTTATATTCTTGGTTCTCATTGGCTTCAAAGCAGTAAAAATAAATAAAAACAGACTAAAATTTGTTGCACTATAAGGACTTAACTTTACATACATATTATAGATAAATTACACACAGACACAGAACAAATAATCGTGCTCATCACACAAAGATTTGTCCTGGGTGGTAATCGAAGCCACAACCTCAGTCTTAGCAGTCAGGGTCACTAACCACTAGACTAACAGGCCAGTCGAAATTAATGGGGCCCAAATTGCTCAGCGATTTGTTGTTTCATTCATTTAGTTTAATCCCGTCAAACTGTGAGACTGGGTTGTAAGTAAGTGTGTACATTTATCCGATTTATACCTTGTTATGCCAAATTAGCATACATAAACAAGCCTATTAAACAAGTAGTAGGTAAACCAATTTTGTACTTACATATACACTTTATAAACGCATTCGACGTAAAAAAGGTCTTTATTTATTTAGTTTAGTAACGGTTTAAACGAGTAGAGAAAACATGAAAATACTTAAAAATCAACTGATTGTTTTACTCAGTATAGTCACAAGTGTATGGGGACTTGATACTGAATATTATGATTTGAATAAAGCAGTAGAGATGTTCAGAATATTTGTGATGGACTACAATAAAGTTTATACAGATTTCACCGATTTGTTGATGCACTATGAAATTTTCAAGAGAAATTTGGAATCCATAAATGAATACAATAGGCTAAATAAAGGTTACTCGAAGATTTATATGGATGAATACGCTGATATGACATCAGAAAAAGTGTTGAAATAAAAGATATGCAAACGTAAGTAGACACTAGTAAGCTCAGAATTGATTTTGCTTTGAGTTTGGAGTATTTATTGTGCAGATTGTATGAAGGGGTTCGCCTTTGATTTCATGCGGTATTTTATATTAATGATATATGTGGTGGGTTCGATTTCAAATATTTGTAACACCCGGTTGCGATAAAAATTACAACACTGATTTACGATGGTGAGTACACATCGCATTAACACCATGAAATGGTGAACATTGTTAGGGGAGAGCAGGTAGGATTTGAACACAGGGAGCATTCGTATAATGGTGATATCTTCACTATCCAATACACTGATGTCTTCGCGTTTGTATCCGTGATTCCTGCTCAAGCGCTTATTCCACTATACAATTTAGGGACCCTAACTCACTGTTTGCAATTACACTACCTTGTCCCTGCCGGCAGGGCCCGATAAATCGTGTAGTGGAAGAAGCGCTTCATATGCATAAGGTAACCACGGGATGAGGCAACAGTGCGGCCAACCAACGATAAGTACTCGAAAGTCTCCTTACCTCTTACTTTTATTACAACTACAGCCGCGCTAAGCTACCCCACGTGTAGGGTAGTTTCCTACGTTTTGCATTTTTCAGAAAAGTCACTGTAATTTCTCCATCGTGGTGTGTTTCTAAACGATACTAAACTATAAATAAAGCCAAATATGTCGGGTATACAGCAGCATTGAAGATATTTTAGAATAGCTTATAGTTTAGTTTTTGTAGGAATTTGAGTAAAAAATATGTATGAATGCTACCTGCTCTCTTTGTGAGATGTCAATTACAACCTCAAAGCAAGACAGTTAGTAGCTCTTTTTTCACGTTCCTTTCTTTGTAATACGCATTACTCTAATTTCAGCTTCAAATATCAAGATAAATACTAGACCACAAGCAGTGTCTAATAGAAAATTAAATTAATTTATGGGAGTTTTCATAACATGCATAAAACATATGGAAATATGCAGTGACGTAGCACTAATTATTCGAATAATGGTTTGAAAAATTTTGATGGAAAACAGTCTAAACAAAGAGTCAAGACAGGCTGTCTGTTGAAGTACTTATTACCTTGGAATTAATTTAATATTGGAGCTGATGTAGTGCAACTTTCCCAAGGAAAAAAATAATATCGAAACTGGTTAAGTATCAATATTAAAAGATTCACATATTGATATGGTTCATTATTTTCCTTAGTCCTGCGAAATATGATAGAGAATTATAAAAGAGTAGGTAACTTAAATTAAAACCAGTAAATTAGAACTGATGAAAGAGCATCCCACAATAATTTTTGATGATGTAGTAGTCCCGCATTGTGAAAGCGATGTAAACACTGTGAAAGCCGAGAAAGATAAGGAGAACATTATGCTCTGACTTGGCTCCTGGGAATATCGATATGTAGGATGTTCGCTCAGCGATTATAATGCTGATAGTAGCTACATCTATTAAATTGCTGAGTAACAGTAGACGTAAGGGGCGATCGCCAGACTAAGCTACGCCTGCCGTGGTTGGTCCTTGGATACGAGACTATCTTTACATGTCAAAAATCCTCCGTGCTTCGAAAAGCACGTTAAGCCGTTGGTGCTGGCTGTCATTCGACAGTCAATAATCAGTTTTATAATGGTGCCGATTCTGTTGTTACAAAATTCTCTAAACTAAACTAAAAATCACTAAAATTTGGTTTATTCCTGTCAAACGACGATTTCCTATTCTGAAATATACTAAAGTGACACAACTTAACTATATTTTAGTTTGACAGCACTAAGATTGCACTGAGTTATTCATCATCATCATCATTTCAGCCGTAAGACGTCCACTGCTGGACTTAGGCCTCCCCCAATGTGGGGGGTTTTGCCATAATCGCCACGTTTGGCAGGCGGGTTGGCGATCGCAGTATGGTGGTAAAATGCATAGAGAACGCTGCTGCCCATTCTCTAGTAAGTCCCTTAGTCGCCTTTTACGACACCCACGGGAAGAAATGGGGTGGTGTTATTCTTTACGTCCGGCACCACACGGTACACTGAGTTATTAGTTTAGTGAAAATGACAATTTTGCTATTCTGAGTTCGCCGGTTTTCACCAAAAATTTGGACTATAATAATTTATTTTAACTAAATCTGACTACTTTTAATCGCGATTAAAAAGGTGTGGAATTAAACTAGTGGTTAGGAACTAAAATTCACACCAACACCTCACCTTCACGTGCAAAAACAGCACTGTATTTTTTTCCTTTTCTTTTGCTTATATCTCGAAAATGGCGTATCCTATCGCAAAAATCATGAAATTTTCGACCCCCTTTATTAAACCCCTATACATATAATTCTCAACACGTGAATAATATTTTTTTTATATTTTTCAAACAAAAAGTGAAAAATTCCGTGTACAACACATTCATTGCGCAGCGTACTACGTCGCGAAACCAAAAGAAAAAAAAAATACCACGTTGATTCGCGATTGTCAAATTCGATTTTAGTCGTGTCAAAAGAATTTTTAAGTTTAAAGATTTTTTCTTGCAGAATAGCGTTACAATTCTCATAGCCAAAAGTAAATTGATCTACGGTAACACAAACATTAACTTGCTTTGCTTTGCTATAGAAACACAAATAAAATCAATAGTCAAATCGTCAATCGTACCGAAACGAAATAATAGACTGACGAGACTGACGGAAAAAAATTAGACAACTGAGTACCGCGCGATAATTCCCCTACTCGGTTCTAAGCGAGTACCTAAACGTATACATTATTGCGTCAGCGCACACCAAGAGCAAAGCATTTTCTGAGACTAAGAAATGGGAAGGACTTCTTGAGAGACTCTTTCCCAAGCATTGGCTTTTAACATCAGTCTGATCGCTGTATGTTGGACTCGATATACTGCAAACTTTCAAAACGCTGCACTAAACCAAACAACTTTTCTCCTTTCATGATTTCCAAATGCACCAACACATTCCCGTCCAGACAATTTTCCAGCTGTGGCAACACTGAGCACGGGCGGCGGGGCGCGGTGGGTGCTCGCGCATATAGAACGCATACTAGAACACGATGGAGAGCAATGGTGGCCCAGTGTTAGCAGCCGCTACCCAAGCAGTCGCTTTACTTTGTATAAATTATTTCATCACCACTGCTCTCAAAACGGTGAAGGAAAACGTCGTGAGGAAACCGGCATGTCTTAGAACCAACAATTCCAAGACATGTGACATCTACCAACACGCACTGGGCCTGCGTGGTGCATTATGGCCCACTCCCTCTCACTGAGAGGAGGCCTATGTCCCAGCAGTGGGAACATTATAGGCTGCTAATGACTAAAACACGGATCCTGTAAACTCAAGCATGGTCGAGCATCAAGTTTGGACGTGTATTTAATTTTGCATTGTCTTAAGAAAAATTTTTCATTAGTCTCAGAAAATGCTCTTGATGTGCGCTGACGCTTTGTGGGAATCCCCGAAAATGAGTTTCGTTTTCAAACATATACAATGACTATGGGTTGCCATATGTGTAAAAAATTAAATAACTACTGCTGACGTAATCACCATCTAGACCCCTCCACCCCCCATGTCATCAAAAATAAGCAAAGCAAAGACCCCCCGCCCCCCTATAGTGCTTACGTAATACTTGAACGGCCCCTAACATAGTTGGGAAATAGCTAGGCAGGGAAGAGGTGGCATCCATTAAAAAAGGAGGGGTATCGATAAGCTAAGAAAAATGACCCCTCTAGAAAATTTTAAGAACTATGTTTTTTGAATTGCATGAGCCTTATACGTAAAGAAAATACAATTCATTTTCCAGAAAAATCTTGTATTCTTTTTTAGAACACAATTTAAATAAGTATGCAACATTATAAGGTATTTTGAATTTCACTTATATTTGTAGGTTTAGCATGCACTAAATTAAAACTCACAAGAAAAATTAAACAAAATATTTAAAAAATGATATCTTTTCTGCATCAGAATCATCTGACCACCCGCACTTGGAAGTGTTTACTGCTTCGTCCTGCACAAACTGACTGTAATGAATGTCACGCTGTACGTTGGTTTCATGTCTTTGATATGATAAATACCACAGTACTGATGCTATGTGAGCACAGCAACCAACAGTACGAGCTCTTACGTTACATTGACAGTACCAATGCACGATTTAAATGAAGAGTGGGGAGTCAAGGTGAAATGAAGATAGCAGTAGATAACATACGATAATTTAAGGTAGATAGTACCAAGATCTCAATTTTGTAACCATCTTATTTTATGTTACCTACTATCTTAGCAAATAAACGATTATGATTATGATAATATCACAGACCCACAAAAAAAAAATTGTACTTGTTATTAAACCAAATGGTTTTTACGTATTTTGAGCTGCCGAATACGAATCTGGACACAGAATTAACCCTCGCCCTCCAATTTTTCTTCAGGAGCAAAAAAACTCTTGAATTTTGCAGTAGTAATAATTTTAAAAAGAAAATTTGAATAATCATAGTAACTTTACGTTTACATTACCTTATAACATATAATATGATACAAAAAGCCCTAAAAAGGACAGGAAGTCTGATAAAAAAAAATGAAAATTTTTTTTTTCTTTTTAATAATAGGTCTTTAACTATGAAAATGCCGTTTTGTATGAAAAAAATTAAAAGAATTTTTTTCATGTATTTTTTATTTGTATTAATCAAAATAATCACTCATGCAATCAATGCATCTTTGCCAACGCAGTGGCAGTTTATTGATGCCCTTCTTAAAAAAATCAGCTGGACGGAAGGCAACAAATTCTCCAAAGGCATTTTGTACTGCCTCTCGGGTATTGAATTTTTTTCCCGCCAACAAGTTATCCAAACTCTGGAAAAAGTAGTAGTCTGTAGGCGCAAGGTCTGGTGAGTAGGGCGGATGACGGAGAGCTTCCAACCACAGTTCTTGCAACTTGGAGACCGTCTGCTGTGCAGTATGAGGTCGCGCGTTGTCGTGCAGGAGCAGCGGAGACGAGCGATTGACCAATGCTGGTTGGAGATGTGCCAGCTTCTCCATCATTGAGTTCAGTTCTTCACAGTACACATCTGCAGTAATGCTCACCCCATTTGGTAAGAAGCTGTGATGAGTCACACCGGCGCTAGACCACCAAACAGTGACCATCACTTTTCTAGGGGTAAGTTTTCATTTAGGGCATTGTTTAGGTGCTGAACCAGGATCCAACCAACTTGCTGAGCACTTGCGGTTATCAAACAGAATCCATTTTTTATCGCAGGTAACAATGCGGTTCAAAATTCCTTCATTTGTGTGTCTGTTGAGCAGTGTAAGGCACGTCTCGAAGCGTACTTCGCGCTGGCGATCATTGAGTTCGTGGGGCACCCATTTGTCAAGCTTTTTTACCTTGCCAATTTAACGCAAATTGACCAATATTGTTTTGACGCTAACGTCGAAAGCTGCTGCTAATTCAGCCGTAGATTGTGTATCATCAGCATCCACAATCGCCTTTAATTCGTCATTGTTGACCAAAGTCTTCGGACGACCGCGAGGTTCATTTTTCAGGTCGAAATTTCCAGAACGGAAGCGAGCAAACCAATAACAGGTGGTGCGTTGGTTTGTATTGTTAGCTCCGTAAACGTCGTTGATGTTGCGTGCCGCTTGTGCCGCGTTGCTGCCACAACGGTACTCATATTCCATAATTACTCGAATTTTTAACGTATCCATGATGACGAAAAAGATTGAAATTCGATGAAAATGTAACACTAATCTAACAAATGACTACTTTTGGAAAAAGAATTGCATGTTTTTCAAATAAAATTAATTTGAAATTAGAATTCTTAGACAAACAAAAATTTATTTTGATTTGAAATGGCCAGTACTGCAGAACGGCAATTTCATAGGTAGTAAGACCTAATATTACCATTACGGTAGAGTTTAAGGGTTTTCTGCTCCTGAAGAAAAACTGGAGGGTGTAGGGTTAATTCTGTGTCCAGATTCGGATTTGGCAGCACAAAATACGTAAAGAGCATGTGGTTTAATAGCAAGAACAATTTTTTTTTTGTGGTGCTGATCGTTACTGCAAAATTCAAGAGTTTATTTGCTCCTGGAGAAAAACTGGAGGGTGTAGGGATAATTCTGTGTCCAGATTCGGATTCGGCAGCTCAAAATACGTAAAGACCATGTGGTTTAATAACAAGTACATGTTTTTTTTTTTGCGGGCCTGTGTTGAGTACGACTGCTCAAGATTAAAAAAGTTTTATCTTACTATGAGCGCATTATTTTAGCATGATGACTTTTTTACATGTTGTTTCTTAGACGTTAACAAATATATACACATAAAAATTAAACTGCTAAAAAGATGCGCTCATGTCTGAAAAAAATTGATAATGCAAAAAAAGGTAAAATTTTCCTAAAAAAAGCCATTTTGACCTCAATTTGTTGACGCAATTATTTGGACTTTTATTTTATTTAAGCATAAAGTTAGTGTCCTGTATTTAAAAAAAAAAATGAAAAATAAAAAAACATATTATTACATTTTTGGTCAATTTCCTTAGCTTATCGATACCCCTTCTTTAAAGACAATAATAATTTGAACACGGGCAGCTACGCGCGCCAAAAGATTCATCACACCCATAAATATTATTATAATACAATCACAGCTCACTGCTTACATTTGTTGTGGTTATAAACGTGACCTTAGATAATTATTTAGTCATAGTCTTTATGGTCATAATGAACGAAAATCCCGCACAAGCCTATATAAGCGAAATTTTAATCAATTTTAATCAAGTGGCTGTGCTAAAAGAGAAACAGGTTTCGAAGATGCGTTCCGTCAGTGTAGTGTTGATACTTGTTGTAGCCGTGGTCACAGTGGCGACAGCGTATTCTGAACAAAAAGTGTATTACAACCTGGAAGATGCGCCAGCCTTGTTCGAAAAGTTCATAAGGGACTACAGCAGGCATTACAAGGATATCGCGGACAAATACGTTCATTTCCAGGCCTTCGTCAAGACTTTAGCAAAGATCAACAGGCAGAATTACGATAGCCCCTCTGCTAATTTCGGTATCAATAAATTCGCTGATTACACCGAAGCAGAGCAGAAAAATATGTTTGGATTGATGAAATTACAGTGAGTGGTAATTTTTTTAAAGTTTAAATAAAAATTGCTTCGTTGCCCCGTTGGTCTAATTGACGGCTGTTGAGCATGTATTTATGAGACTTAAACATAACTGGCAAATTGTTTGTGTACTATAGGTATACCTCCGACAAACTCTTCATGGGCTTGATGGTGTAATGTGTTAACGGGTCATATAAAGGTAGTGTCAATAAAAACATGGACTTAAAAGGTTACAAAGGACAATTTCGCAATATTTTGTCAAAAACTTCTATAATGCTTTCTTTTTTTTTCAGATAAACAACATCATTTTGCTGGGAGTGTGATAACTGTGAAATGTTACAAAATGTTACATTTCGAATACAATTTGTTCAAAATAAGTATTAGCTTTTCCCACCGGCTTCGCTGGCGTGGAGTTCGAAAGTTATTTATCCAACAGGAACGTATTACCGGAATAAAAAGTATCCTATGTGTTAACTCAGGTTGTAAACAATCTGTCTGCCAAATGTCATCCAAATCTGTTCGGTCTTTTTTGTGTGATTCAGTAACAAACATTCGAACGTACAAATATTTACATACATTGATAATAATACTCCGATTGTTTTTGTACTGTTATAAATTGCTAATAAATGTAGTCTGAATGAATATGTGTGTACGTATCTTATATATATATATATATATATATAAATCTTGTGTCACGATGTATGTTGCCAATAAACTCCAAAACTACAAAACAGATTGTTACCAAAGTTCTTAATTATTTGTAATTTGGTCCAACTTAAAAGATAGGATAGTTTTTATCTCAATTGTTGATCTCAATGTTTGAATTTTTTTTTTCATAGTACGCACGGCTACAGGTCAAGCTATACATTTCCAGTATAAACTGACATCTGATTGTACGAAAAGCCTATACAATGTGAGGTCAGCTAAAACTGGAAATAATATAGCTTGACCTATAGGTCAAGGCTATCTGGGTTGGCTATAGCCGTGTGTAGTATGTGCGTATTCATTGGTTAATTCCAAGAATCCCTAATCGGTGGCGGTGTAATTTAATTCATCGTATCGTTTGACACCAAAGTTGCGTAGACATCCACTGGATGGCGTTTTTTTTTTCTAGATAACCTTTGCATAATATTAACCCGTTGAATGCCGCTAATTACAGACACAATTAAAAACCATTGTGTCTATACCAAATGTGGTATCTCAGGGACTTAGAAGTTAAAGTCGCTTGCTGCGTCTGTACGCTTAGAATTAGAACTTTAAACTGCGCAACGGATTTTAATGCGTTTTTCATCAATAGACATAGTGATTTAAAAGTAGTTTACATACATATTATAGTAGAGAAAAGCTGAGAAATTCAAACATTTCTACTGTGATGTCGTAACAAACATATTTTTTGTGCGCTTAAATCGCAAACGCTGGCTTAAACTTACGAGATAGATCAAATTAATGTACCACGGAATTATATATTTTAAAAATATCGATGAAAAAATCCATGATAGTCTATGTTTATTTCCTAAGGATACCCTAGAAAAATCACTTTTATCTGTTATATATTACAAAAAAAAATCTGGGTCATAAATCAAGCTATTTTAAACAATACCGTATCGTTCTTTATCCAATTAAATACATAAGATACGTTGTACATTTCATGTCAATCAAAATTGCACTTGCAAAGTGCAATTTTGATTGACATGGCATATCATTAAAGTTAATATTTTAGAAGATATCAGAGATTATATAAAATAGACGCAGAGCGGCTAGCGGGCCGTCCGTCCGTCCCGGTTGGTAGCGGTAGGTTAGTGCAAGATTAGTAGGATTGTAATTCATATTACTTTGGCTTCATAGTAAATGCGAATATCATGTGTGTTCGAAGTACTCAAAATAAACCTATCCATTATATTATTCCAAGTAAGAGACCGCGAAATAAGGCTTAGATGTTTAGATTTTTGGATGGATTTGGATTTTTGGTTATCCTGGATACTTATCATATAGGATACTTTATCCCGGTAGTAGGTTCCTGGGTGATATTTTCCGACAGCTTTACGGGTGAAGACACTGGCCAAAGTACCATCCTATAAGTATGTACGATTTGGTGTCTGGTAAATAATTGTCTGTGTAGGTAGAATAGGAGCGTTAAGAAAAACTAGGAAGACTTATATTTAATTCAATCCAGCTCTATGTCGCAGTCTTCTTACTTTGAATACTATTAGTTTTATTAAGTAAATCAAACACACATGATACTCTGATAAAGAATAGAGAAGTAGTATGAAGTAGTATTAAGAAGTAATATGAATTATAAACATACTTAGGTACTCCTAATTATTATAAATTTGAACATTTGTATGATTGGATGTTTGTTTCTCAACCCCGTACCTAACGGTATATCTATACTCTATACAAATAAATAAAATTGGAGAGTCGGTTTTTAATATTAAAATAACCGCTTTTTACTAAGTGTATATGGTTGTATAAACGGTACATATACCAAAACAACATTTTTTACAATGTTTGTCTGTCTGCCTGTCTGTTTGTTCCGGCTAATCTCTGAAATGGCTGGACCGATTTTGACGGAACTTTTATTGGCAGGTAGCTGATTTAATAAGGAGTAACTTAGGCTACTTTTATTCTAGAAAAATTCTTTTATTTTAGGAAAATACCTGCGTTAATTTCCGACATCCACGCGGGCGAAGCCGCGGGCAAAAGCTAGTATATATATATTTCCTTTTATATTACCTTTCTGATTTAACAACTCGATTGATTTACTTACTCTGTATATAGTATCGGCTAATGGGGACAATTTGACGACCAGTTTTGCTGTCAGTTTTGCCACAATCACTGCTGTGATTAACGCATTGCCTAACGTCTAATGTGATGATATATGTAATTGCAAACTGAGGGGAGATTATGGAATACATTGGAACCTATCATTAAAACCTTAAAACCTAAGGACATCTGTCCGAAATCAAAACCTACAAGTAGGTACTTAATAAGTATCGGTAGGGACACCGACATAGCTTTAAAAACACAGATGTCACAGTGTCGAAATTGGAGAATTAAGTGCGAACTTCCGATTCTCCATATTTGACACTTGTTGTTTTTGAAGACAAAAATGGTGAAACGGGAGTGATTGCTACAAAAATAAGCTTACGTTAAGCATTACATCAATAAACGGTGTTGTTGCGTCATGTTAATGACGCTAGTGAAAACGGGAATTAATTATTCGCCTAAGAGAAGACATTCGCAGTCCTTTATCAGACGGAAGCAAAGTTCACCTTCTTCAATGGTTCGGTCTTACAGGGAATGCTTGATTTGCGCCTTGGACTGTCTTTATTGGACTCGAGTGGAATTCGGGTGGAATCCCGGCAGGAAAAATTAACGGGGAAAAGTACGCGGAAGTTATTATAGTGCTTACTTTAAACTTAATTGATTACCTTAACCCTCCCGGCTAGAGGATACAACGGTCGGGATCCCGGGATCCCGGATCCCGACCGTTTTATAGCCCCGAAAATCCCGGGACTGTACTTGGCTAATCTCGGGATTTTCGGGATTGCCAAAAACAAGCCTTATTTGTATTCCGTAGTCCGTTGCGCCTTGACAATAACCTCGCCTAGATTATATTAATAGCATTTATTACGTAACGACAAAAACAACCCTTAGATACGCCGTTGCACGATACGTACCTACTATACGCAGTATACACTACACAGGTACAGTCCTAATATATGTTTGTCGTAGAACTTAGAAGGGACTTATAGGAAAAATTAAAGCTGGAAATTAACAAGAGTATGAATTCCCCAGATCCTGACGTACAAGTACAAAATGAATTGGGGTTGGCAAATAGTATTAGACGTGAAATGAGCCTTTTCGAAAATGGAGGAGTTTGTGGATATCACTTAGAAACAGCATATAAGTATCTATTGTCTATTGCTCCAACCAGCGTAGAACCTGAGCGAGCGTTTTCAGCTGCTGTGCTTATGTTACCCCGGATGTTACTTTCCCCGCTTATATGCTTACCCCGGATCTTACTTTCCGGGATCACATAGTTAAGATTTGCAAGAAGGCGTACAGACTGCCAGGGTCGCGTGATTGTTCGAAAGAGATACCGTGACCCTGGCACATGGGCAACTGATGGAACACGGGTGGGTTTTAGTCAGTAAAAGTCTGACACGCCCTCCCGCTCCGCCCAGAGCGGGAAAAGTCATTTGATGATTTCCCATCCTGGAAAAAAAAAAAAAAAAAAGGCGTACAGAAACCTGGGTTTCGTCCTGAGACAGTCGCAGGGATTTACGAACCTTACCACGCTTAGGGTTCTCTATGACGCGTTGGTGAGGAGTCACTTAGAACACAGTGCGGTGATTTGGGCTCCTCATGAAGCGAAATACAATGTCATGTTGGAGCAAGTATAGAATAAATTTACAAGACACTTGTATTTCAAACTTTATGGAGTTTACCCATTTTACCCGCTGATGTATCCTACACTGTTTGTGCTGGGTATGGTGGGGTACAATAAACTCAGACTGCGCAGGGAATTTACACTCGCGGCGTATGTGCTAAAGCTCCTGCGTGGAGTTGCACATAACCCGGGTGTGCTGCGACACCTGAAGCTGTGCGTGCCGGACCGGTACGTGTGGAGGCGGCGGCGACCGCCACTGCTGGCCGTGCCTGTTGCCAAAACCAACCTGCTGTCAAAAACACCCCTCACCCGCACAATACGTATACTAAATGAAATGCATGAGAGGACAGACATATTTTCGTGCAACTTGAGTGAATTCGCAAGAGTTTTGTTGAATTTTGTTTCTTATATTTAATTTATACTTTTTTTTGTGTTGTTTGTTTGTTGGTGTTTTACAAGTCTTTTTTAAAGTTTAGTGTTTTAATAGTATTAGTCGTAAGTTATTTTCAGATTATCTTGTGTGTTTTTTTTTTTTGTTTTTAAACCACTATCGTATTGGGTCTGCCTGTAAAGATAGTGTGTGTTTATAATAAATAAATAATAAATAAATAAATAAATGTTGGCAATAAACTACGAAGCAGGCTTGAAAGTCAAAGATTGGATGCTTTGATATTTCTGCGATGTTATTTTAGAAATTCATTTTTTTGTGTTCTCTTTTAGATTTCTTGCAAAAGTATTTTTTTTTGTTTTGTCTTTTTTCTTTTATTATATTGTGATTTGTGTGTTGTGCAAAGACATTAAAAACATTTTTTAATTATTTAAGTTTTTTTTTATTTGTGCCCAATTAGAAACCATATAGTCTAATCCCGGGATAGGCCCGGGATCCCGGGATTACGCTTCAAAAATCCCGTAATCCCGGGATTGAAAAACATGTTCGGGATTGTATGCTCTACTCCCGGCGCTCTGATTTCCATAATCTCTCTCCAATAGGACGGCAATCCCACTCGATAGGGGAGAGATCAAGCGCCAACAGTTATACTCGTATGTGCTTGTCGAGTAACGGGGTGACCACCAACTTCTAAAATCCGGGCAGCTACTGAGAAATTCCTAATAGATAATAGCAATAAAATTCTACCCGACCTGGGAATCGGAACCAGGACCCACCGCTGAGTAGTTACGCTTGTAGTCAAACTACGCTCATCGGTATTGAGGTCGTACATCCCACGGAAATATGAGGATTCAGGATTTTAAAATGCTTAGACTTACGACAGCTACAACCTTAATGTATTACCAGGTGCAGTCTCCAAGAATAAACAATATCTACGTAAAAATATTTCTTTAATCACTAACAGACAACAGATAGCCAGAGTCGTCACTGGGCTTAGAAGCATGAGTTCCTTTAATAACAATTGCACGCTATATACTGACGTTACGCCTTCAGCATTTTAAATATCGATTATGACGCAGGCCAGTACCGAAGATTACGAGATACTTAATAAAATTATGACACGGCTGAATCAAATATTCTCCACATTAATATAAGCAAACCCAAAATGATACAGTTCCGAACATATAGCAATCCACAGATAAAAATACAGCAGATATGACACAATTGAAGTGGTTGAGAGTACAAAGTTTCTATGGACAACAATTGAAAAGCACTGTAGCTGGAAAGCTCATGGTGACGAAGTCTACCCAAAGGTAAGCTAGAGTTGGTGCAAAAAAGCATGAATTTGAACTGCCTATGCATATTGTATCAAGACCTAGGCCGCAGAGTCACACGCTTCGCGTACCTAGGCGAAATAAAAAATTATTTTCTAATGATGTTTTTGAATGGCGACTAAACTTGATAATAAACTACCAGATTCTTTTAGTAAATGCAACTACTCGATTAATGATTTTATCAATGATTTAAATATTAGGAAATAATGATAATTATAACATTATTATTCATAATATATCTTTCACACACACTGAACACTTGTCTGATTTGAGAAAGACGTGGTCCAGGCAGTTATCCACGCGTGTCGGAAACTGGTGGGCTGGAAGAAGCCCATGAAATGCCATTATATTTAAATACTCTTCAGAGTTCGGATCAGTATTTCCTGGACGAATATTAATGTTCAGATCACCAATCACCGCTACTGTTCTCATCGATGAAAGGGAAGACAGTGTGTCATTTAGAGAGTTAACAAATTGTTCAGTATTTCTGACTGATGGTGATCGATAAATTGTCACAACCGCAACGTCTGGTTCCAGCCTTAGAATGAGCCAGTTAGCATCCCGGAATATCGGTTCAGTAATATTATATTTTAGGTCAGACCGAATATAGATAACAACACCGTCGTTTTGGTTATTGAACGAAGATCTTGCTGAGGCAAAGCCATCCAAAACAGGGATGTCAGAAACCTTACTTAGCCAGCATTCGGAAAGAATAACTATATCACACTTAACATCCATGGAGTGTATGAGGACGTTTAGGCCATCAAAGTTCCGGTTCAAACTTCGAATATTTATATGTAAAGTGTTTAGCGTTCGTTTGGAGGATTGCAAGTGCTGTAAGCACTGGTCTGGCGAGCACACAAAGGATTGGGATACATTTAGGGATTCAACAGAATCCATAAACTTATTCATATTATCCACAAGTGTGGTAAAATATACTTATGGTGCTAGCAAAAGGAACAAGGACCGGACCCCGGTAGCAGATGTGGTTAAATACAATAGTCGTTTTTCTTCTGGTTAGAGAAATTGATTTTTCCAAACAAATAATGTGAGTGACGGCAGTGTAAGTGGATGTATGTTGGGTACGCTGTATGTAAGCTGTGTGTGTCAGAGTGACAAGTGCGCTGTATATGTATTTCCAAAAACTTATATAAAATAAAGTGAAGCATGCATATTTTGAAACTAAAATTATAACTAAATTAAGTGGAAGATATTGATTATTAAAGAAAAATAGTCAGTCTTCAACAATTAGGGTCTTCAAGTCCGATTCATTATTAATGCAGTGTGCGGATTCTCCTACCTTCTTGCGTACAAAGATCTTTCCATGCGCAGTCCAGCAGAAGGTGTACCCATTTGTTTTAGAAAAATCTCGAGCTAAACAGTACAGGCGTTTAGCCCTGTAAGTGAGATATTCCGATATGTATACAGGCACATCAGGCCCATTTATTTGTATTTTAGATGTTGATAGTTTTTTGTCCTTGTTGGCTCGATTGTAAGACTTAATTGAATTAATTACCTTTTCCTTCAAGATTATTGTCGTAAAGTTGACCAAGATTGGCTTGTTTGCTTCATTTTTTGTATTTAAGCGATAAACATCTCGTATGTCGGAAGCGCTTATCGGAAGATTTAAAGCTTTGCCAGTGTCGATTACAATTTTTGACAGATCCTCTTTCGTTTCCCGTAATTTAGCGGGTATGTTCCTCAATTCAAGACAAGAAGATCTTTGGAGCCTTTCTAGGTTTTCAACCTTTTCTTCCAGTATCTGAATATAAGCTAAGTTCTCTTTACGTTCTGTTGTTAGTTTATTAAATTCTTTCATCAGATCGTCATATTTTCCTGTCACAAACTCACAAGATTTTTTTATTGAAGCGTTCAACTCTCTAATGTCATTCATAGATACCAGCAGAGCATTGTATTTATCATTTTGTTGTTTTTCAAATTGTGCGAAGAGGTTCTTCATTTCGGACATTACAACGTTCATATCATCCACCTGGTCAAATTTTCGCTTTCGTTGTGTAACTTTCGAGTCCTGATCCACCTTTTCTGTTGGCATATCAGGTTCCGACTCGTAATTAACAACGGTAGGTGGTGGAGTCCGGTTTAATGGCATGATTGCTCAATGAAAAAACGATCGGTTGAGTTAAGACAAAAAATGGAAAACACAAAAAGAATTCCTTCTAGTGAGATTCGAACTCGGGCCTTTTGCGCTTAGACTCCACAAGGCTTAGGTAATGAGCCACTTGAACACATGTAAGAGTAGTTAAAATTTTTCTTCTAATAGTACCATTTAAAATGTCTTCAGTGTCTATGCGACCCTAGTACTTTTTGTTTTACAGACAGTATTTCTTGTGTTTTTTTTCTCACTCACCCGTTCGTACTTAGTTCTCACAGTCTCTGCTAATCGTCTCAGCTTATGGTAGCCTGGTAGTAACTGTTGATGAGATTTCTTCCAGAGGCTTCCCGACTTGACTCAGGGACACTTCTTGACTTGTTTTTATTATTGAATTTACTGTTTTTATTGAAGGACGATTTTGAAAAAATAAATTTAATGTAATTAATATGAAATTGATTGATGAAAATAATTATTTTAAGAAATAAAGGTAACTTAACAAATGCGAAGAAGCAACCAAAAACACGTCTGCTTTCGAGCAATGTTCGGACGGAAGCTAGGCATGCCACGGTTGGTCTATGGATGGGTGACCAACTTTACATACCAAGATCCCCCCGTGCCTCGAATAGCATGTTAAGGCTACGTTTTTCGGACCTGTAAGCGTTTGAAACGTTACCTATACCTCCGCTTCCCCCAAATGCATCGTATTTATGATGCGCTGCCGACAATGTCGCGGAAAATCCACGTCACAATATAACATATTTGCAGTTGATCAACTGAATTACCACACATTTTACCACCACTCCACATAAAACTTGGTTTCATAAAACATTTGTCAAAGCTGTGAATAAAGAGGGAGATGGCTTTTTATATTTGACGCCAGTATTTTGAAAGTTAAGTGATGCCAAACACAAAGAAGGAATATTTGTGGGACCACAAATACGCACATTTTTTTTTGGATGGGAAATCATCAAATGACTTCTCCCGCTCTGGGCGGAGAGAGAGGGCATGTCAGACTTTTACTGACTAAAACCCACCCGTGTTCCTTCAGTTGCCCATGTGCCAGGGTCACCGTATCTCTTTCGAACAATCTCGCGACCCTGGCAGACAAATACGCACATTGATGTAAGACTCAAATTTTACACAATGATAATAATCAAGGAACTTGATGCCTGGTTTTCACAGAGCCGAAAATGCGGACCAGCTAGTTAACAACATGTTATAAGCATATGAAAATTTGGGATGCAGAATGTCATTAAAAATCACTTCTTCATTCTCAGTTTTCTTTCTTTCTATCCAATCTTTGTGCAGTCAGTGACGAGCAGGGTGAGTGGTTCCACCAGGACTTAAAGAGGCTTAAAGAACGATCTCAAGGCCGTTGGGACACAACTATGCAAGGTGATTAGTGTTGGCGTTTAAAACGAGAAGATGATTCAAAGTATGTACAAAAGATAAAGTTTCACGATATTTTGTGTTAAAATTTTATAAGATGATTTGTTTTGGGTTTTTTTTTTACGTAAATGATAAAATTAAACAAGATTAATGTAAAATATAAAATGAAGGTTCTGGAGTGGCGACCGCGTACCGGAAGACGTAGAGTTGGAAGGCCTCCAACAAGGTGGACCGATGACCTTGTGAAGGCCGCAGGAATCCGCTGGATGCGGGAAGCACAAAACCGGTCGAAGTGGCGGAGCTTGGGGGAGGCCTATGTCTAGCAGTGGACGTCTTTCGGCTGAAATGATGATGATGATGATGAATGTAAAATGTGGTTGATTTAATTAAATTGTATAAAATATGTTCTGGTTTTTTAATTTTTAATATAATTTGGCATCTTCTTACGGAAGAAAAATGAGACATGATGAAAAGAAAATTTGTGTGTTTGTTTAATAAACGATAGGTATAAATATGAAAACATGACATTTCAAAGCGGGTACTATTTTATTTTTCATTTGTCATATTTATTCATGGACCTAATATAATACAGAATGTATATAACACATACAATACTTCCCATATGCCTCTTATCTGAAAAGGCCCAAGAAAGTAAGAACAAAGATTTCAAGAAATATCGTGAAGGTTTTAACCGAAAATTCTGCAGAAAACAAACTGTGGAAGATTTATTCCATCAGCTTTTAATATCTTCATATCCACATAAATTTAATATAGGCAAATTCGGATAACCCTCCGTTGGTCCCGGCTATCGTTCGTGTATCTTTGACAGTCGTTACGAGTCGTCAGAGGCAGGCAATTCTCACAACTAGTATTGAGGGGTATTGTGTTATCTATTTAAAGGGTTGTGGAGGTCAGATAGGCAGTCACTCAATGTAAAATACTGATATTCAGCTGCATCCAGTTAGTCTGAAGGGCGACCCTAACATCGTTGGGAAAAGGCAAGGCAGATGATTAATTGCTATATCCATTATAATATTTAAAGAAAATAACATTTTAAACACGGGCAAATACGCGTGCTGTAAAATTCTTCACGTCCGTAAATATTATTATTATAATACAATCACACCTCACTGCTTAGATTTGTTGTGGTCATAAACGTGACCTTAGATAATTATTTAGTCATAGTCTTTATGGTCATAATGAGCGAAAAGCCCGGACAAGCCTATTTAAGTGAAATTTTAATCAAGTATCAAACATAGGTAGCTTTGCTAATAAAGAAACGGGTATCGAAGATGCATTCCGTCAGTGTAGTGTTGATACTTGTTGTAGTCGTGGTCACAGTGGTAACAGCGTATCCTGAACAAAAAGTGTATTACAACTTGGAAGATGCGCCAGCCTTGTTCGAGAAGTACATAAGGGACTACAACAAGCATTACAAGGATATCGCGGACAAATACGTACATTTCCAAGCCTTCGTCGTGAGTTTGGCGGAGATCAACAGGCTGAATTACGATAGCCCCTCTGCTACTTTTGGTCTCAATCAATTCGCTGATTACACCGATGAAGAGCAGAAAAACATGCATGGATTGGGGAAATTACTGTGAGTGGTATTTTTAGAAGTTTATATAAAAATTGCCTCGTTGCCTCGTTGGTCTAGTGGTCACAAGCGTTGGTTGGCGGCTGGTGAGCGCGTATTTATGGGGCTTTAACATAACTAGCAAATTTTGTGTGTACTATAGGTACACCTCTACTATAGGTTTAGACGGGCGTTGATAGCTGCGACACAGTTTATAACTTTTGTAGCTATCATCGTTTCTATTGTAATTTATGTCAATGTGTTTTTGTTCCTAAATAAAACTCATGCTTAAACTATTTCGACGGGCCTGTTAGTCTAGTAGTTAGTGACCCTGACTGCTAAGACTGAGGTCGTGGGTTCGATTCCCACCCAGGACAAATCTTTGTGTGATGAGCACAATCATTTGTTCTGTGTCTGGGTGTAATTTATCTATAATATGTATGTATTTAGAAATATATAAGTATATTTATCAGTTGTCTGGTTACCATAGTACAGGCTCTGCCTAGTTTGGGATCAGATAACGATGTGTTGGTTGTCCTAAGAAGATAAGATATTATTATACCTCTGCCAAACCTTTCACGGGCTAGATGAAGTTATGGCAATAGTGAGTCATATAGAAACAGTTTCATAAAAAATGGACTCAAAAGATTGTCAAGGACGATTTCGAAATATTGTGTCAAATAGTTCTATAATGCTTCCCTTTTTTTTTCAGATAAGCAACATTTTATTTGCTGGGGGTGTGATAACTATGATAAATGATGTGTTTAAAAAAGTTACATTTCGAATAAAATGAATATAAATAGGTACTAGTTTTTGCCAGTGGCTTCGCTGGCGTGGATGTCGAATATTATCCAACTGGAACAAACAGTCGGAATAAAAGTTTAAAAAAATCCTATATCATAACTCAGGTTATAAACTATCTGTCTTCCCAATTTCATGCAAATCCGTTCAGTAGTTTTTGCGTGATTAAGTAATAAATTTTTATATTTCTGTAAATAAATAAAACCATTGTTATGTGCATAGTTGTGTTTATTATTGTACTGTTATAAATTGGTAATAAGTGTATACTGAATGTATATTTTTTGTTTATATTTACCTGTCTTGATTTAAGCACTATAGTGATTTATTAACTGTCTGTAGATATAACGTCTAATAGCGACGAGATGATCGGTGTTACCGTCAGTTTTGCCACAATCACTGCTGTGATTAACGCAATAACTAACGTCTAATGTATGTAATTCAATTTTAATAATAATAGTAACTGTAAACTGAGGAGAAATTATGGAATCCACGGGAATATATCACCAATAACTTAAACCTCAGGACGCCTCTCCACAACCAAAACCTACTAGTTATATACTAAATAAGTACCGATAGAGTTACCGTCCCAGACTTTAAAAAAAAACGTAGACAAGTGTTAAGAATGGAGAATTCGAAGCTTATGTTGTCTACTGTGAAAATTGTGAAACAGTAGTGATTGCTTAAGAATCGGCTTACGTTGAGCATTACCTAACTAGAGGTCGCTTAACATGACGTTAGTGAAAACTGGATAGTCTTCTATCAGACAATGCAAGGGTCAATTTTTGCAATGGTTGGATCATACAGGGAAAGTCTTGATTGGCTCCTTGGACAGTCTTTATTGGATCCAGGTAGAACTCGACGATCTAGACAGAGAGTTTAGAACACAGTTGACTGCATAAATGAAACCTTAATAAGGTTTGAAACCTTTAGCTTGCCTTAGTTTCTGTTATTCTTAAATTCCAATGGGACGGCTATCTTGTGGAAGGATCAAGCGTAGGACCAACGGTTTTATGAGCTCGCCGAGGCACGGGTATGTCACACCAATGCTACTGTGAAAATCCCAATGGTAAATCGCAATTACACTTTGCCTGCCCTGAGAATTGAAACCAGAACCCATCACTGAGTAGTCGCGCATCAAGTCAAACTGCGCTCATCGGTGCATGAGCCGTACGTTCCGCAGAAGTATGGGACTTCAGCGTTTAAAATGCAGAAACTTACTCAGAACTACAACCATGATGTGTAACCAGCACCCTAATTGTGTAACGCACTATCGGTCAGAAACTGAATCAAATTAAACATTTTTTTTCCAATCCATTGCGTCATTTGTTCGAGTAAGTTGTCAGTTCAGCAACGTAAATAACGCAATGAATGTTGTTTAACTATCAAAATGAAACCGATTGCTGCTGATAGCAATTACCCTTCTGGTGCAGTCTCCAATAATAAACAATATCTACATACAAATCTATCATCCATACACTGACAGACAATATACACCTTAATTCGCTGGCTCTAGAAGCACGAGTTCCTTAAATAAAGAAAGTGAAAACAACCGAAGAATTTTTTTAAAATTCATTCCCTTAAAGAGGTAAACCTACATCCCCTATGGATGTGAGTTTCGGGTGCACGGTTTGTAATTTAAACAAGAATCTTAAATTCATTTTGCGGCTCAGACTAGCTAGTCCCAGAAGAAGTCATTGTTTGGTGGTTCAGCAGCTTCAATATCATGTGGGTCGCACAGAGCATCATCTATACCGTTTTGTCCTGTAAATAATGGATTATACACAACGGGTAAGTAACTCATCTGATTTTCAAAAAATTTAATAGTTAAAAATAAGGTTACGGTGACTTAGTTTTTTCTTTCATCGAATTTTACTATGTTGTCTCATCTTTATCATCATTTTAGGCGCAAGGCGTCCACTGCTGGTGGTGGTGGTATGAGAATATGGGATGAAAGTTTGTATGGCAGTTCGTAATATAAGCCAATTGCAAATCCATTGGGCATACGCCCAATAGATTTCCCATCGAGTTAACTTTGTACTTATAAAAACTTGACGGAACTACTTGCATTTTTTTTTAAACCGCATTACTACTTGAGTGACTCCGCGATGTTATCCAAGAAGTTCATAATGTACATACACTACAATGCACAAATACTGCTAATATTATACAAATATATTGACGACAAATACATTACTTCGCCTTTTTTCACAAATTTGCTAAAGATCAATAAATCAGAATGTCATATCCTGGTTGTGCCTGGTTTATTATTAACCTATTTGCTGCAATATATTAATGGTGTGCTCTAGAACAATTTAAGCGCATCCAAAGAATTCAACCCCATGTAAGTTATATTATTTGCCACATCTCGTCCTGTGAGCTGATGTATCACTATATGTTAAAACTAGCTTTTGCCAGCGGCTTCGCCCGCGTGGAGGACGGATATTATCCCGCAGGAACGTACTAATGGGATAAAAAGTAACTTATATGTTAATCCAGGTTATAAACTGTCTGGGTACCAAATTTTATCTAAATCCGATCAGTCGTTTTTGCGTGAAAGAGGACCAAACATCACATAACAGACTTTCACATTAATATTATTAGTAGGCGAATATTTGTATTTTGGCGGTCCTAAGTAGTAGACGTAAAACCGTAAAAGTATAATGAAACAAGGCTCCTTCGTAAAAAAATTACGTTTTAAATGATTATCATCGCACTTTTCTTTATGGAGGTAAGTAGTCAAATATGACATGAACGGCTACCACACGTGGGGTAGCTTCGTGTATAGTGTGGGGTACATTCGTACATAATGGGGAATCTTTGAACCGTCAAAAATACTATACTGGCTGAGTTCCGTGGTAGGTCTAGTTGAGTAAGCTCTGTTTGTGCAAGTAGGGTTTCTGCACAATGGCATCCTGGCCTTCAGAAATTGATTGATTGATTGATTCTTTGCCTTGCGTGGATTCTAACGGCTGTAGTGGTAAAAAAGTAAGAGGTAAGAAGGTTTTCAAGTACTTATTGTTGGTTTGACGCCGTATTTTTGGGATAAAGAGATACATTTTTATCCAAAACTTCTTTCATCGCAAACGTCATTGTATCGACATTATTTGCGACATATATGAGAAGCAATGGGAGCAACAATATTTCTGCCATGCAGTTAGGAATGGGGAGAATTCGTACTGGCCGAATCTACCCCACTCATAACTGCACGAAGTACCCCAAACCGAGAAATCTACAAATAAATTTAAATGAAAAATAACTGTTATACTTAGACTAAAATAACTATTTGCATATTAAACCAAGATATAACTTCTTAAATTAAATTACTTATATAATTGGAGCAAAATTTATAACAGTTAAGCGTGTTCAAAGATGAATACGAAAAATATTGTACTTTTGTAGAGCGAAACCATGTATCAGCTTACTCAGTCGAAGCCAGTGACCGCACTGTTGCCCCATCCCGTGGTTACCCCATGCGTATGAGCGGGAATCACGGACTCAAACAAGAGAACATCAATGTATTGAACAGTGAAGATGCCACCATTGTACGAATCCTACCTGCTCTCCCCTATATCAAATTAAGTAACACTGACAAAAAACGGCAGCTCGCATAAGGTATTCATAAAAACCCATTAAACAAATGACAAACATTGGGCATTTGGGTGTATGCAGCTGTACAGGCGTTGTGGCATTTAAAGTTATGTTAAATTGTAACTAATTTAAACCTTGTTTTCGTGCGAAAAAGTCAATAAAAGTAAGAAGTTTGGCCTTCAAAATCTCCGTAACTAAAAAGTTCCCAGGAAAGGTCCAGGACAGCAAAAAAAAAAAATGACGGTGAATTAAGTGACACATACTTAGTTCACCGTCATTTGGTAGGTGGTAACCCATGGTTAGACACCCGTTATATAATGTGAGAATGATGGAGAAAGACGTGCAAGTTACAAGAGGATAAGATAAAAAAAAAAACAACTAAAATAAGTCATGGCGGTTCAGAGATGACCAGTCCCTACTGACGGCGCCCGTTCACGAACGTGACGTATGGATCAGCACCATTCAGCTCAACCATTTTGAAGAGAACTTATTAATCCCGCCATAACACGTCAACACCAGCGGGAAATTTGAGTGAGCATTAACTATTAGCATTATATATAGTCAGCACATTCAAGTCAGTAAATGTTATCTTTATATTACAAAATACTTGTTACAACTTATTTTTTATCTCACATAAAAATATTGACCTAATATTATGAACAATTTTCACTAAGTATATAAAATTAGTATTTTACAAGTAACTATTCTTTTATGTAATATTTAGTGTAAATTTCATTTATAACACGGGCAACACCGCGCGGCGGAAGAAACAATCATTCGAATCACCCCACCTACTCTATAAATAGGCAGAATATGTTTATTCCGTACTGCTTACATTCGCTGTGGTCACAAATGTCAGCATAGATAGTTATAATATTATTATTAAGTCATACTGGGCCTATATAAGCGTCAACAGATAGCAGCTGTGTTAACAAAGAAACGAGTTTCCTATCGCGTTAGAGATGCGTTCCGTCAGTGTAGTGTTGATACTTGTAGTGATCGCAATGGCGAGCGCAGCACCTACTTCAGAAAAACCACATTACGACTTGAGTAATGCGTCAAATTTGTTCGAGGACTTCATTAAGGAGCACAACAGGGTATACAAAGATGACGCGGATAGAAAAGTACATTACCATGCCTTTGTCGCGAGTTTGGAAAAGATCAATAAACTGAATGCCGAGAGCACTAGTGCTACTTTCGGCATTAATAAATTCGCCGATTACACCGAAGATGAGAGGAAGAACATGTTTGGATTAAGAAGTGAGTAAAGTTTTGGAAATTCATTTCAATGTAGATTCGATAGAAGTGTTGACATACTCTGACACAATATTCAATGTTGTCGATGATGTCACTTTTATGTGATTATTTTATGCACCGTATCACAGTAACTTAAAGTTGATATTTGTGTGCACGTCTATTATAACAAAGAAGGAATTGATTACATTATCATCAGGAATCCGTTCGTTTTACCAACTTGATATACTATGGTTTTAAACTAAAATTATATGGCTGAGTTGAAAACGAGTCTCCATGTTCGATTGCTTGACATTTGTACAATGAGGTCAATATTTTAATCACGCGTCCGTACGCGGCCTTGGAATCTGGGCTTTTGGTCTAACAAAGAATGTTGATTCAAATTACACAAAATACAGCGTAAAATTGTGTGGATTTTGAAAATCAGTGTTAGGTTAGGCAATCGACTTGGATTTCTTTTCTGGAACTATGATTATTGTGCTAAAATAGGTATTATTTTTGTCTGTATGTATGTTCGTATGTATATTCATCTGTTCTCTCATAACTTCTAAACTACTTATCATAAAATGACAAATGAGGTATCGTTGGTAGCGTCTTGGGCGTCCACTGATTAAAACTTATGTGACGTCACATTTAATTGTTTTTTTTTAAATTTCATTAATTAATAATTTTAAAGAAAGCATAACAATCGTGAATATCTTAAATAGCTTCCAAGTGTATATATCCACTTAGTAACGCGTTATTTGCGTTGACCAGTTTAATTATACATTTATAAAATCTATTAATTATAAATCGAATTGAATAAGTAAACAGATTACAATATGAAACATATTAGGCATGTTGAGACAATATGTATTAGGTGTTTAGACGATATTTTTTAACTTGGGCATTTTTATACCTGCAGCCGTTTTTTTACAATAATGAACTCATGTGATATGTTGTTTTAAGTTTAAATTATAATAATAGTAAGCTTGCTTTTATTGGCCGGTTTGAGTGGAGATTCGCAAGAGCAAATCTGTTTGAAAAAGGAAATAATTCTCTAAGAAGCATGTAGGGATCTTGACCGTACTTCCGAGAATAAACTGATAGCCGTGGGATATCTCAACTCCTCATAAGTACCTCAGGACATGTTGCCCCCTTTTTGCTACGTCACTAAGAGCTAACCACCGCTTTTGTGGGCCCATTATTGAGTGTTCAAGTCACTCCTTGCCATTTTATCTGTGTAATTTATATTAAAAAAATCGGTTGGGCAAAGTCTTTGCATAGTTCTAGATAACCAGTTAACTTTTGCCACCCAAACCATTCAATATCTTTGTATATCCTGCAATAGTCCTGCAGCAACCGGGAATTGCCCTTGGGTGCACTTGTATAGTGCGAACAGGCATAATCACCGCTTGGTGTCCCATTTAATTAAAATCGTCAAACGGGTCTCTGCGAGTTTGATTCGGCTCCTCGTATGGCGCCTTCGAAAGGTACAGAATGGGAAGAAATGCCAAAAGGTGTAGAAGTCAATATGTTAAAAATTCTTTCTTTCTTTTCAGGATCGGAGAACTGAAGTCGCTGGAAGTGTGGAGACTTGATAAGTAACTCGTACAAAAATGTATAATTTCGAATAAAATTAAAGTATTAAGTATCTATTATTGTCTTGTACTCTTTTAAATTGGTATTAAATTTAATGTAATACAAGCATTTGTTTATTTGCCTATCCAAAGAAAGACTAATAAATCTAACTCTAATAATAAATATCAATATTAATGAAACTAGTTTCTGCCTGCGACTTCATCCGCGTCAAATTTCTGGTTCCCCCGACCCATCCCGTCGCATCGAATCGCCTGCCTGTGCGAGGTCTTCATATTCGTGACTTTTTTTCTTTTTGCTCGGTTCCTTAGGGTTCTAGTGTAATGTTATATATAGATAAATAGACTACCCAACACTAACAGGATTTTTCAATTCGAACCACGTTCTTGAGATTATCGCGTTTAACCAACCAAACAAACTCTTCAGCTTTATAATATTAGTATAAATGCTAATCATTGATAAGTGGTAATATTGGTAATTAAATCGTATTTCTGACTATTACGGCATTAATGCAGAGATTTTTGAAAAAAAAAACCTGTTTTTTTTTTAAATTCGGGATCATTCTTCGTCCATAAGATTTTTAAATAAATTATTGAAAATTGGACAGGATAACGTCTGCAGGGTCAGCTGACACCAACTTAGAAAAAAAATTGTCATTATCATTTTAATATTTACGCGAGAGCGCCTTTAGTTTTAGCATGAGTGTAATTGTGGAAGCACGGACCGTATTGTGAACAGACGGCTTATACAGACAGACGGTAAGCTGTTATCGAAGCAAGATAGTGATGCTACAACAGACTTGTCAGTAGCAGCAACCCAACAGCAACCTTATTGCAGCATAAAATAAAGACAAATGGGATTTTGACGATGAAGAAAAATAAAAAAGATAAAATGACTGTACAATGAAGGATGCTACTCCGCGTCGAGTCGTTACTAAAGTCCTAAGCTATGCCACAACTTTGTATATTCTGCCTACCGCTTCCACTCTGCCCCAGCCACATTTTTAAGATCATCGGCCCATCTAGCAAGAAGTGTCCCTCACAACGCTTGCTGATACGCAATGTCTACTCCAGCTATACTAATCTCTAAGAGACAATGTCTTGGTTGTACTCTATGACGAGCTCGTCGTCGAGACAACCTTGAGATCAACCGAGCGTGCAGCGCTGGTCGTTACCAAACTTTAGGTTGTAGCATCCTATGTAGCCGCTTTTTCGTAGGCGAATCGTTCCTTGCAAGAAAATACTTTAAGTCATAATCGGTCAATCTAAACTGAGAGTTTTATGGGTTTAAAATATTGGAGTTGAGTAGTTTCCACTTACGGTCGTTGCAGGCTTGAGCGCCAATGTAGCTACTCACAGCTTGGTAAATGCCACACTGTTGTTTTGCCGCTGCGGAAGGCTGTTTCCCTAGAGAATAGCACTGCAAACCTCGTCTGCTCAAGTGGCCGCCGGTCTCACAAACATGGCCAGCCTACTACCACTTTAACTTGAAGAGTAATAGGTGCGATGGTTTATTCTTAAACTCTACCAAAGAAAGATGGTTGTCTAGATTAACGTCGTGAAGAGAGTAGGGCTATTCTAGAGGCAGCTATAAAGTATAAAAATCTTGGGGAAAATGTCATATTTTGCGCATAAGCAGGACTGAAAGGCCAATACAAAAAAGCTTGTAAGAAATAGGGAATGACGTGAGGTGTTTTTGTTTTGGAACAAGTGTCTGCGAATTTACCCGCGTAAAAAGTTTTACGTTAAAGAAACCAAAACGAAATCTCTTAAGAATTTTTCATTGAAGATAACAATTTTGTTGAAAACGGACAACACACTCGCTTTCATATTTTTAACGACATCGTCATTTTATTTTTCAATTATAAGCCATGTTAGTCCACTATAGCTACATAAAACACGTTATGCTTATCTTAATCGTTATATAGGTACTAAATGACTTAGAATAACCGATCATGAATACGTGACATCGAACAGGGATATAATCTATTATTTCTTGAACCTATGGACAAATATGTAGGTAATTAAATTCTGATTAGCCTAAGCGATAGTCAGATGTTTCGTGGTGTGCGCGTGGTAAAGCGGCAATGCGGGGTTCGATGCAATCTCCCCAATTGGCAAACACGGGCTAAAATTGAAATTAGATTCGACGAACGCTCATGAGTAATTTATGACGGAATCAAAGAGAAGTGAAGCTGCGGTAATCACGTCGTAATAAACACTTATGAACAAAATAACATTATGTCTAAAAATTAAGTCAGAAACTAAACGGTTGTCAGCATTCCAGATCCCGGTTCTTGGATATGCATTTATCTATTGCCAATTTGTAGTTCGAGCTTGCAGAGGCCCGCGGGAATACTGCTCAAGAACTCATGTTCCGCATTCTCATATAAACTACTACCCTACGAACTATATGTTGATCCTTTATAGGTTGCATATTAAAAAATGTTTTAAAAAACACTTCGCTTTGAATGACTTCTAGCTTCATTGATATGAATAAGCAAGCAGAGACATAGTAGGAGCAAAATGACGTTTGGACATATGTATGTATTTATAGCAAATACGCATGTTGAGTTTCTATGACTGTTTTTAGCGGCATAAAGAAGAGAGGGGTATGCACAATTTGACTGGCCTGTTAGTCTAGTGGTTAGTGACCCTGACTGCTAAGACTGAGGTCGTGGGTTCGATTCCCATCCAGGACAAATCTTTGTGTGATGAGCACAATCATTTGTTCTGTGTCTGGGTGTAATTTATCTATAGGTAATATGTATGTATTTAGAAATATATAAATATGTTTATCAGTTGTCTGGTTGCCATAGTAGAGGCTCTTCCTAGTTTGGGAGCAGATAACGTTGTTTTGGTTATCCTAAGATATCCATGCTAATATTATAGATGGGAAAGTGTGTGTGTCTGTTTGTCCGTCTTTCACGGCAAAACGGAGCGACGAATTGACGTGATTTTTTTAAGTGGAGATAGTTGAAGAGATGGAGAGTGACATAGGCTACTTTTTTTTCTTTTTTCCCCAAATGGAAGACATATAATATCGTCTACAGTAGCGTATTCAAATAACATTCTGTTCAGAGTTCTTTTCTGTGTTCTAAATCAGGAAAGCGGAACCGTGTTACCCCGAATTTAACGCGAGCGGAGCCGCGGGCAAAAGCTAGTTATATTATAATTTGAAGATTGAGAGCCACTGGCGTAGCACAGACATGGCGCTTTGCTGCTTATAACTAACCTGATATATGACAAAAATTACGGCCAGATTTTTTCTCGCACTAGAACTTCTACTGCTTAGCATCGAAGGTTGAAAATCGAACATTATGTTTTTTCGATGCGCTGAGACTTACTCGCGCTACACTCTGTTGAATTCTCAATACTGAGTCTAACACCGATAGTTCAAAATCCAGTGCTGTGATGAATCCCACTGCGATTTAATTACGTCCGTGTGTATATCAATTCGTCGGTCCGTGTGGTGCCAGACGTAAAGAATAGCAGCATAACATTTTTTCTCGAGGGTGTCGTAAGCGGCGACTAAGAAACTTATTAGAGAATAGGCAGCAGCGTTCTCTATGCATTTTACCACCATACTGCGATCGCCAACCCGCCTGCCAAGCGTGGCGATTATGGCAAACCCCCGAAAAAAAATAGAACCGGTCAAAGTGGCGGTTCTTGGGAGGGTCCTACGAGTATGTCCAGCAGTGGACGTCTTTCAGCTGAAATGATGATGATGATGATGTATGTCAATTAAACGGTTATGCTTTCTTTACATGATCGTTATTTATTATTTTAAAATTACATTATTTAAAACGTGCTTTCAATAATTTCTTGATAGTACAGTCGGCGCCCTGCATTACCTGTCCCCTCTTCCTCATTTCTTTTGTGTAGGGTCTTACACAGAAGAAATGAGGTGAACATCGACTGTACATAATTGTGTGGCATGTTTACTTCCTCTTCTTAAAATGGGATTGAGTGGGTCACATTAGCCGCAGCGTGGCGGAAGCCACCCCAGGAAGAGGTGGCGAGATGATCAAGACGCATCCCGCAATAATAGGATCGTGGTGTCCTTGGAAAGTTTATCAGTAAGGATTTTGCTCGGTAGGACAGTGTAGGCTTCTAAAAAAAATGCTTCTAGAACAGTTTCGCTAAAAAATGTAGGGCACTAATAATATGAAACAGCAAGCATGTCGTTTTATTGACTGTTAATCATTAGGTATTCTATGTTGCATATCTGGCTATGAGTCAGTTAAGTGCCTACACTACCTACTGCATCTGGTGGATAACTCGTTTTTAATCTAGGGTAAGTACCTAGAGGCAAAACGAGGATTCATCAACCACGATGACGAATATCTCGATTATGATTGCGGTGGAGAAACGCCCCCATTGTCGTTGTTTATTATTAAAATTATAACTTGTACTGATTCATACTATCATTTAGAAATAAAAAGTGTAGCACTTCTATATTGAAATTATAACGAGTATGACTTTTAATCTTGAGGACTTCTTTACAGATTTCAAACAAAGTGTCTTTCACGTTACGTATTTTTGTTTAATGTCATACGCATATTTTTTAGTTATTACAAGGTGTAACAGAAAAAACGCAATACCTGAAATTAGTTTGTTCCTAATTAACTAGTGAATCTATATCAGTATACGGGTATTTAAAAAAAAATATGTATTTGCCCCATTTCTGCCCTGTCTTTCTGTCGGAAAAGGCGACTACAGAATTTTCTAGTAAATGGGCAGCAGCGTTCTCTATTTATTTTACCACCATACTGTGATAGCCACCCGGCCTGCCAAGCGTGGTTTTATAGCAAACTCTCAATTTTTTGGGGGAGTCCTTTGTCCAGCAGTGGACGTCTTTCGGCTGAAGTGATGAATGATGATGATGATCATGATATGAACTACCGCCGATTTAGCCAAAGAAAATTCAATATTATTTTCAAGTAATAAGTGGCAATTTTGAATGCGTAAAATAATTCTAACGTCAACTCGTTATTCTTAATAAAAACGCATAGTTTAAAAAAATTGTTTTGGCCATCCATACTTCCATACTATAATCCATACTAATATTTAATATATAATATATATTATCCATACTTCCATACTCCATACTATATACTATATACTATACTTATATACTTTATACTTTTATACTTTAATATTATAAATGCAAAAGTAACTCTGTCTGTCTGTCGGTCTGTCTGTCTGTCTGTCTGTCTCGCTTTCCTGCTAAAACTACTGAACCGATTTAAATGAAATTTGGTACACAGATAGTTTAGAGCCTGAGAAAGGACATAGGCTACTTTTTATCCCGGTAGTATGTTCCCGCGGGATAATTTCCGACCTCCACGCGGGCGAAGCCGCTGGCAAAAGCTAGTTGTATTATAATTTAAAGTCAAAAATCTGTTTGGGGTCTATGAGAATGTGCGTTAATTATGTTACACGTTGTAGAGGCAGAAGAATTGAGTTGTGAGTTAGGGACGTACGTAGGTGGAAGGTCATCTACCTGTCTCCTATTAGGTAGAGAGGTAGGGCGATGTTGTACGACTTTTCTGGCAACATCTAAAACGTTGAAAATGTTTGTATTTATTTATTTAACCATTTATGTACACACATATATAAATAGACAAGAAGAATATAACAGAAAAATTGGTTCAGAGGTGATGCTTATTTCTATAGAAATCTCTTCCAGCGTACCCACGATAGGAGACAAGATAAAGAGATGAAGACAGCGTGAAACCAACAAAAAGCAGCAACTGTAACCAATGCTTTACACAAGACTTGGTCATATCTGCATATTTGGATTACGTTTAATTCTCGTGTTCTACCATCACGACAAATACAGCAAATCTAGTAAAAAAACTGGACAAGTGCGAGTCCGACTCGCCACGTTCCGTACAAATTTGTAGGTAAATATTATCAAAAATAGTTTTTTAATTACTTAAATACAATTTTTTTATGATTTAATTACAATTGTATAGTTTTCAGATTTTTCCCTATACTTGTAGTATAAGACGGTATTGCCAAATTTCATAGTTCTAGGTCAACGGGAAATACCCTATACATTTTGATTCTCTTGAGAGTGTCGAAATATACGTATTTTGCGGCATAAACTGCCGTATCTTTTTTCACGTTAACTTAGAAGTTTGATTTTCAAGAGACTTTAAAATTGATATCGTTTTAATTTCAACTCGATACCTCAACGCGTACCCGAGATAAAGGCTCTTGACAGACAGATAGACGGACGGACGGACAACTAAGTGATCCTATAAGGGTTCCGTTTTTCGTTTTGAGGTACGGAACTCTAAAAAACAATTCACAAATTTTCACGACTACACATGTAGACAGAAAACTGATCATAGAACTGACATAAAAAAAGAAAATCAAAAGTCATTTTTTCAAACTAGGCTGAGAGTCAGCACTTTTTGCATCAATTATGCCATGTCTCATTTGAAGACAGACCATTTTTTTTTTCTCTGGATGGGAAATCATTAAATGACTTCCCCCGCTCTGGGCGGAGCGGGAGGGCGTGTTAGACTTTTACTGACTAAAACCCACCCGTGTGAGGAACACAGGTCCACGGGGCCACGGTATCTCGTTTGAACAATCTCGCGATCCTGGTCTTCAATTGTGTCTCATTCGTGACAGCTAATCCTCAATAGAGAAAAGGTCCTTATATCAGGTATTTATTAGTCATAATCAGCCTATAATTTTCCCACTACTGGGACACAGGCCGCCTGTCGGTGAGAGGGAGTGGGCCGTAATCCACCACGCGGCTCCAGTGCGGGTTGGTAGATGTGACATGTCTTCGAATTTTTGGTTTTAGGACATGCCGGTTTCCTCACGATGTTTTCCTTCACCGTTTTGAGAGCAGGTATTTATTAATTTACATAAAACTTAATTCTGATATAATTGGGCACTTCTTGATATAAATTATGAATATTGAGACAATATAAATCTTATATATAAAAATCTCGTGCCACTATGTTTGTTACGGCTAAACTCTGAAATTACTGAACTGATTGTTATCAAACTTCGTAATTATTTGTAATTTGGTCCATATTAATAGATAGGATAGTTTTTTTTTCAATTATTGACCTCGATATTAGGAAATCAAATGTTTTTTTTATAGTACGCACGGCTACAGATCAAGCTATAAATTTCCAGTATAAGCTGACATCTCATTGTACGAAAACCCTATACATGCAAAGTCAGCTAAAACTGGAAATAATATAGCTAGACCTGTAGGCGTGTGTAGAATGTGTGTATTCATTGGTTAGTTCCAAGAATCCTTAATCGGTGGCGGTGTAAATAAATTCGTAGGTTGCGTAGACATCCACTGGATGGCGTTGAGTTTCGATTTCTAGATAACCTTTACATAGTATTAAAGTTGGTTCCCGCGTCTCTGTTTAGATCTTTTAAACTACGCAATGGATTTTAATGCGGTTTTCATCAATAGACAGAGTAATTCCAGAGGAAGGTTTATAATTAGTTTACATACATATTATAATAGAGAAAAGCCAATAAACTCAAAGATTTCTAATGTGACGTCGTAACAAACACACTTTATGTGCGCTTACGTCACAAACGCTGGCTAAAACTTACGAGATAGATCAAATTAATGTACTAAAGAATTGTATATCTTAAAAATATCGATAAAAAAGTCTGCAATAGTCTATGTTTATCGCATAAGGATAACACACAAAAAACATTTTTATCTTCTATATATTACAAAAAAAAAAAACGGGTCATGCACCAAGCTATTTTAAACAATACCGTATCGTTTTTATCCAATTAAATACATTAGATACGTTGTGCATTTCATGTAGATCTAAATTTCCCATTACAGCATATCATTAAAATGAATATTTTACAAGATATCAGAGATTATTATTCGACTGGTCTGTTAGTCTAGTGGTTAGTGACCCTGATTGCTAAGACTGGGGTCGATTCCCACCCAGGAAAAATCTTTGTGTGATGAGTACAATCATTTGTCCTGTATCTGCGTGTAATTTATCTATAATATGTATGTATTTAGAAATATATAAGTAAATTTATCAGTTGTCTGGTTACCATAGTATAGGGTCTGCCTAGTTTGGGATCAGATAACGATGTGTTGGTCGAGTAGAGCAGGATTAGTAGGACTGTAATTCATATTACTTTTGCTTCATAGTAAATGCGAATATCATGTGTGTTCGAAGTACTCAAAATAAACCTAATTGTATTATTCCAAGTAAGAGACCACGAAATATGGCTTAGATGTTTAGATTTTTGGATGGATTTGGATTTTTGGCTATCCTGGATACTTATCATATAGGATACTTTATTCCGGTAGTAGGTTCCCGGGTGATATTTTCCGACAGCTATACTGGCGAAGCCACTGGCACAAGTACTATTCCTATAACTCAATGCAGTCCAGCACTATGTCGCAGTCTTCTTACTCTGAATACTATTAGTTTTATTTTAAGTACAATACATCAAACACATGATATTCTGATAAACTATGTATGCGAAATAATATGAATTATAAACGTACTTAGGTACTACTAATATTATAAATGTGAACATTTGGATATTTGTTTCTCAATCACGTAAAACCGGCTGAATGGATCTGGACAGAAAATGGCACACTGATAGTGTATTACCTATATAACCTGGATTAATATATTCTTACCGCGGTAGTAAGTCCTCTTGCGATAATTTCTGACATCCACGCGGGCGAAGCCGCAGGCAAAAGCTAGTTGGAAATAAGTTTTTAATGAGGTACCTACTCTATTATAAATAATAGAGTAGGTACCTCATTAAAAACTAATTTCCAATTTATTTTTGTTTATTTAAAATCCAATGTATTTACCAGTATACAAAAGAATTATTCCAGTTTATTACATGAGCAGTAATGTATGGCTAAAACAATCAACCCACCCATAATATAAATTGGCATATCAATCTATACTATATATACTATATATATACTATAATACTATCTATACTAATTAATATTATAAAGCTGAAGAGTTTGTTTGTTTGTTTGTTTGTTTGATTGAACGCGCTAATCTCAGGAACTACTGGTTCGAATTGAAAAATTCTTTTTGTGTTGGGTAGTCTATTTATCGAGAAAGGCTGTAAGATATATAACATCACGCTAAAACGAAGAGGAGAGGAGCAGTAATGAAAAATGTTGCAAAAACGGGGAAAATCGCACGGGTAGGCGATTCGACGCGACGGGAAGGGTCGGGGGGACAAGAAATTTAACACGGACGAAGTCGCGGGCAGAAACTAGTACACAATATAAAACAAAGTCGCTTCCCTCTGTCTGTCCCTATGTAAGCTTAGATCTTTAAAACTACGCAACGGATTTTAATGCGGTTTTTTGATAGATAGAGTGTTTCAAGAGGAAGGTTTATACTTACTAGTGATCGCCCATTGGTCTAAATTCGACCGTATTTCATTCATAAATATAAACAAAATAATATGGTTATATTTGACATTCAGTAACACTATAGACAAATTGTTGACGCTGTACTACTGTGGAGAGGGTTCGCTGGCGGGATGGTGATGGCCAGGACCAGGACGTAGGCGTAATGAGTAAAGAATACCTCTTCAGGACTCTCTTCTTTATTTTCTTAATACTTCTTAACTGCTGGATATGGAATAAATTATCACAGTTTGCTCTGTTTTTATAGAATTTTCCCTATTATTTTAATTAATTATGACAGTTCAAAATGTCATAATTAAAACCAGCCTGTACAATCGTGAGGCATACAACCTCTACAGTTTGCACACGACACTAAGGTTTGTATGGGAAACTTACTAATGCCATACTTGACACTCCACATAAAACCACAAAAAATATTTCTTTTATATCTAAACTAAATTCCTATCGTCGCTAATACAAATAATATTCTCGATATGATCATAGATTTTAAAAATGAAATAGGTTATATGCCTAAAAATTAATTTATTACCTATGGTTATATTTGACATTCAGTAAGGGGGCGTCCATTAATTACGTGAGGTATTCAAGGGGGGAGGGGATCAAGCTAAATCTTTCAAAATCTCACTTGGGGGGAGGGGGAGGTCTTGGCAAATATCACGTGATTATTTTTCTCGCAGAAAACGGTATAAAATTGCGTGAAAAATTATTTCTACAGTAAAATATGGTCAAATCTGAGACAATAGTACACTGATAAAAAAATTAACTTGACTCAAGAGCCAAAATCTGGAACCAAGAGAATAGAAGTTTTGAAGAATCTCGCGTGAGATTAGGGGAGGGGGGAGGGAGTTGAGGAAAATCTTACGATATCTCAGCAAGGGGGGTGGGGGGTTCGAACAATTCTCAAAAATGCCTCACGTAATTAATGGACGCCCCCTAAGACAATAGATACAAAATATTAAAGACAGATGTTCTCGATTGGACCACAGATTTGGACCATAAACAAAAGAATATCTATGCATGTGTGTATTAAATACACGGTTATAAATAGAAGTGTGTGTAACGTGTTATTTATTGAAAATAATGTATTTTTACGCATAATTTAAAAAAAAATATTAGCATTCGTCACTTCTACTCTGTATAAACTATAAGTGCGCGAAATTTCATACTCCTCCGTCCGCCCCATTTTCGTAAAAAGGGATCCAAAGTTTTCGCTTCACGTATTAATATATAGGTAATACGCGGGCGAAGCCACTAGCTAAAGCTAGATAATAATATTTCAATACTGTAATGCACACACTTGTTCTTAGTGGTCGTAAACGTTAGCATTGATAATAATAAGATTTAATTATTATGAAGTCATACTGGACCTATATAAGCGACAACAAGTGGTAGCTGTGATAACAAATATACAGGTTTCCAATCGTGTTAGAGATGCATTCCGTCAGTGTAGTGTTGATTCTTGTAGTGGCCGCAATGGCGAGCGCGGCACCGGCGTCAGACAAACCACATTACGACTTGAGTAATGCGAAAGCCTTGTTCGAGGACTTCATAAAGAAGTACGACAGGGTATACAAAGATGACGCGGATAGAGAAGCACATTACCAAGCCTTTGTCGCGACTTTGGAACGGATCAATAAGTCGAATGACTTGAGCCCCAGTGCTACTTTCGACATTAACAAATTCGCTGATAATACCGAAGAAGAGACGAAGAACATGTTTGGATTAAAAAGTGAGTAACACTGGATACTAGAAACCTTATACGCAAAGCAAACATTTTGTACACCTTATAACGAAAATTATTCGGACTAAGGAGTATGAAATTTAGCACAGTTCAAGTTTATATAGAGAAGGAGTTCAGGAAGCTAATATTTCTGTATAATAATGCATTAGACACACATTAAGTTTTAAATGGTTCATTATCAAATTTCGACCACTGGGGTGACCACTAGTAAAAATAAACACATGTTCGATAAAAATATTGACGAACTATTGACATCAATTTTCAATTTTATCAATGATGTCAGTTTGATGATTCTTTATACACCGTATCACAGAAACTTAAATTTATTTGCCAGTGCATCTAAACATCAGTAATTGAAGGGATCCGCCAGGGCCGATGCCTACTAACGTCGCGGATTTGTTTGAAAAAGTACACATTCAGAATCTGACACGCTCTCTCGCTCCACCCAGAGCGAGAGAAGAAGATTTGATGATATCCCTCGCAAAAACAAAGTGCATCTATACTTAATAACAAAATTAGCGAAGTCAATAGGCACTGTGTAATTGCTATGAGGTCTGGAGACGATTCTGACGAATAATAATTAATCTAAAGTAAAAAGAGGTAGATAGGCCGCTCCACAAGTGACAAGTCATAACTTGGCTCATTGGCCTAGTTCGTATGGTCTTGTCTCTTTTTGACTCCCGATTATTATGACATGCGGTCCTACTTCCACGTAATATCTAATAATATGACATTGCACAGTTTTTGAAGATCGACTGTTGGGTAGGTAACCCGTCTACTTCCTCTTATATACGAAATCATTGATTCCGAAAATATGGTTTTCAGAATTTTTGTCCATTTGTCTGGAAATTTGGGGCATATTTAGTTTAAAACCTGGATAAAACATAGAGTACTTTATCTTGCGGGGTAATTGCGTAAAACACTATCATTAAGACTCGTATTCATTTGGACAGTTCAATAATGTTCAATGTATTCTTTACGTTGTTGAGCAGACCAATTCTTGGAACATATGAAGTAATGGATTAGAAATAATCTTCAAAATGATTTAGACTCCGATTGATAGTGCGTTAAGCACATAGGGTGCTGGTAGTATACTCTTGTGGTAATATTCCGACACACGCGTTCGAAGCCGTAGGGAAAAGTAAGTAGCAGAAACAAAGACGGAAATGATTATATTTATATCATATTTTGTCCGATGTCATGGTCAGCAGTAGTGTTGGAATAATTAGTTTTGTTGACTAAAATAGCCCAAGTTTAAAACTAATTTCTGTTCGATGTTTTATTACTTGACATTTTGTTCAACGACGTCAACTCTACGTTTTCACACATTGGTAATCTTGGAATCTGGTCTTTTCATTCAATAAAGTAAATTAATTCAAATAATTTAAAATACATTGTAAAATTGTGGATTTTGAGAATAAAGGCTAAAGATGGTTTTTAATCCTGGAGACCAATTTGACAGGTGTAATGTCACACCCATGTCAAATGCATAACTAAAAAAGCTAACACAAAAGATTGAACTGTTAGTTTAGTCTCTGGGATTAAAAAAAACGATCTTTAGGTATACCTAATAAGGTTTTATCTTCCTAGATTTAAAATTATTGTGTGAAAATAGTTATAACTGTATTACATTGGGATTTTTATACCGCAGCAATATTTTCTTATCGATAATAAACCAAGCAACCAATGCCATTATCATTTACAGTATGTTGTTTCAATTACGATAATGGTAATAAAGTAAAATAATGCTTTCTTTCTTTTCAGAACTGGAGAATTAAATTGGCTGGAAGTGCGATAACTTGATAGTAACGCGGATAAAAATAATAACTGCGAATAAAATTAATAATAAATATTTAATGTTTTATGTACTTGTTGTATTTGTACCCTTTTAAATTGGTATTAAATGTAAAGATATATATGTATTGACATTTGTTTATTTTCCCACCTAAAGATAAAAGTAATGAATCAAAAGTCTTTAGACGGGCTGGACCAATTTGGAAATTTTTATTTAAAAATGTTCGTAATAGTCTGAGGTCTTTAGGTTTTTATACAAAACAATCTCTGTTGTTATGGAAAAGATTTTCAAAAACCGAATATCTGAACATCCTTTTATAAATAAGATTTTTATATGAATTAATGAAAATTGGAAAGAATACCATCTATAGTTCCAGCTAGTAAGTAATTATAATCAAATTAGAAGCAAAAAAATGCATAATTACTTAATCTTTGTTTCAAAAATATTTGTAATTCTAGAACGTCCATTGCGTTATACCGCACAAATATGGGTTATGATGTAGGTAACCAACATTATTTTAGACAGATACATGGGTCTCAAGGTCAACAACCCTGCGGATATCACAATGTTATACCAACATTATTATGTAATAATATATTGGTACAGGGACACCTTTTTACTAACTAAACTGTAAATTAACTGCATTGAATGTAGGATGCTACTCAGCGTCAAGTCGCCATAAACCCGCAGCCACCATTTTGAGTTTGTTGGCCCACCTAGCGGGGGGTGTCTCACACCACGCATGCTGATATGCGGTTGCCACGCCAGGACTCATCTGCTTCACCAAATTTCGGATCCACAAGCATACTGCCAGTTCAGCTTGAAGAAAAAGAGGTGTGGTTTATTCTTAAACTCTACCAAATAAACTTAGGTAATTTAATAAAAAACTAAGTGTTGTACTCACAAAGCAAAACAAACTTGTTTCGATGAACATTGTGAGGACAAGAGTGTAGAAGCAGCCAGAAAGTACAAAAAAAAAATGGGAAAGTTTTTGTTTTGCGAATAAGCAGAACTGAAAGGCCTAGACAAAAAGGTAACATCTCTATTACGAATAGGAGATTACGTGAGGTGTTTTTATTTAGAAACAAGATATGACCGTAACCTTACTCGCGTGAAAAGCTGCTAGTGAAGAAACCAAAAATAAATTTCATAACATTTTTTTATTGAAGTTACATGCAGGGAGGCTGTGATATTGACGCGAAAACTGTCACCATAAATTCAGTACATGTATCGTCGATGGTCCGGTGGGTGCAATCAGGTGCGGTCCGAGGGGGGGTCCTAGGGGTCATGACTCCCCCAAAGTCAGTCATGCTGTCAAGGCCCTGAACGATTTGCCTGTCTTAGTAACTTGAAAATGTTCCACGAATATAAGCAATCAAAAACAAAGAGACTGCCAGCAGAAACAACAATTGTAGTATCAGATATTTAATTTTTGAACCTGGTACTAAAATTTATCAGGTTCGCTTCGCTCTCTCTTGCATTCTACAGTCTCTTGATACTTGAGCTTTCCTTTTGGAACGATCAAAGAAAATCTAACCTATCGGACCGTGTGGAAAATTTTCAATAGTTGCTTGGGCTTTCCTGGCATAAATCAACAATCTAACTCTGTAGCTCCTGTAATACAGTGTACACTAGCGCAGGAGCTAGGGAATTCACAAAAATATATGTATAAATGTATGCCAATAAAGATTATTATTTTATGTTTATTTCTGTTTGAAAATATAAAACATAACCGAACCTAAACCAGGCGGGTTGTTAAAATTTTCGAGCTCGCTTTGCTCGCTCTTACATTCGTAATTCTCATAGTTGCCTGGGCTTTCTTGGCATAAATCGATAATCTGACTCTTATTTCTGTTTGAAAATATAAAACAAAACCGAACCTAACCCAGGCGGGATGTTCAAATTTTCGAGCTCGCTTCGCTTGCTCTTCCATTCGTGATTCTCATAGTTACCAGGACTTTCGTGGCATAAATCGACGATGTAAATCCTATTTCTGTTTGAAAATATAAAACAAAACCAAACCTTAATCAGGCGGGTTGTTAAAATTTTCTAGCTCGCTTCGCTCGCTCTTCTCATCCTACGTGACCTATTAATTTGCTACTCCGTTATAATTGCCTAATACTTATCAAATAGTGCTGTGCCCTTGTAAAAGCTGCGTCACTGAATAGCAGAAGTAATGTGGACCTGGGGATGTACATAAACACGCCTTTAATTCCCGAAAGGTTGACAGTGATGTACCTATATATAGTACACCCAAATTTTGCTAGTTCCGTTCGTTCCGAGCGTTCTGCCATCAACCAGGCACAAATCTAGACTCCAAGCTATTTCTGAGAAATTGCTGATGGAAAAAGCCAATAATACTACCCGACCTGGGAGTCGAACCCGGGACCTCATGCTCATCAGTATCGCTTACGACTACTAGACCAATGAGGAGATGTACCTGCCTAAAAATATTCTTCAGTACTCATGGTGAACCCCCCCAAAATCGTAGGCTGCGACCGCACCTGGGTGCAATATGGCGTCGGTTATGAAAAGAAAACATCATCTTTCAATTTTATAGCAGTAACAACAAATTTCAACGCATCAGGGTTCATGTCATCATGTCCTGGATCCACAGTATCAGGATGTGTGTCGATCGCACCTGGCACTTTATTGAAGATGGATAGGCAACTTGTTTTCGTTAATCCAAGAAATCTCAGTCCACTGCCTACCTATGGCACGTCATGCTTATCTTGTTACTAATTGCAACAGCTGTTAACTTTGAGAAACCGGTTGCGAACACGTTACATCTATCAGGGATATAATGGATTGTTTCATAAATTTTTGGACAAATATTCAGTTAATTTCTGATTAGTTTAAGCGACAGTCTGGTAAGGTGCTAGGTTGGCAATTCAAACTATCCAATTCATCAAAGGAAAGAAGACGTCACCAGCCTCCAGCCAGCTTTAGCAGTCTAGAAAACGACACCCATGATTAAAACATGAGTTCTCGTTTCATATACGCTGGAAAAGACTGAAATTATATAAGAAGAACGCTGGTGAATATTCGATGAGCAGAGTCAAAGAGAAAAATGGTTGTTGTATAACGTTGTAATGATAGTAATAGTCCTCCAGACCATATTTCAGCAATGGCGGCCAATCTCAACGGAGACTAGCTATAGGCGCGGGAGATATTATAGTTTACAAGTGTGTGCGAAGACACAGGGTCACTCACTCTTCCCTCACTCCCATAGTCCGATGGGACGGCAATCCGACACAACCGGAGAAAGATCAGGTGTTGGATCAATAGCATATCTTATATATTAACGGGGTATCACACCACCAACTTCCAAACTCCGGGCTGTTAATAAGAAATTCCTAATAGAAAAACCCAATAATAGAGGAAAGGATGGTAATTTGGAATACCATTTTGTTTCAGACCCGCAACTTTTTTTCCATGAGGTGTTAAGTAATAAAACCTTGTTTAAATTGAAGCAACAATATCTTACTATCAATGTGTAAGCTATCAAAAACAATTAAATATCCCTACAGGTTTAAGTTTTATGTTGAATGCAAAATGGCATAATGTACTTTTGGAGATGGGGTGCAGGTATTTTGGTATAGGAGTTTTTCAAATTATATTCACCATGCTTAACTTACTTATTTTCGCTATTACTAAATCAATGTTAAAGAAGAAAGTGTATCCCAGAGAGCTGGCAGATTCCAAACTTTCAGTGTCATCATTATCGCATTTAATAAGTTTTCGTTTCTCGGTCTTTTTGTCGTTACTTTTTCCTGCCTTCTTATATTTTGTCTTATCTTCATTATTTTTTTATAGTATTTGTATTTTTGCCCTTTCCTTTGTTTTTTAGTATTTTCTTTTGTCTCTCTTTTTAACATTTATTGAAGTAAAACTTCTAATGCGACTTCCAACAAGGTTGTGTTAAACGTTTAACGCTACCGTGGAGGGTATGAAAGCACTGTTGCGTTCAATTGTGAACTGTAAGCAAAGTTTGTCTTAAAGAAACAACATGATTTCACAAAAAAATGATTTCTACCCCTTCCTATGTTCATTTCCACATTACGAAGTTTCACTTCTTCCGCGTGGAAGAACTCCGCGCACTATTTTTTAGATCTAACCTTTTCTGCTTTTCTTTCTTCTTAGCTTCAGACTCCTCAAGATTCTACTTGTATGGCGAACTCGTTATAACTTTTGGCGTTACCGGTTTACGACGACTATTGGAAGGGCGTTTCTTTTTCTTCCAGTTCAGTTTATTTATTTGTTCATTATATTATTATATTTGTAAGTAAGTTAATACAAAGCATTAAAAAAAAACAAAACTGATTGTATTTTGGAATATTCCAAATTAACATCACATCTGGTATTCCGAATTAGCAACAAGACGTAGTTAGACATAACTTCAATGTATGTATTTATAAATATACAAATTATTGAAATCAATGCAAATATGCAAAATTAATTATCTATTTTACACTGTGTGTGAATGTGAACATTTGAATGTTTGTTTCTCAATCACGCAAAACCGGCTGAATGGATCTGGACAGAAAATGGCACACAGATAGTATTTATTACTTACATAACCTGGATTAATACATGCTTACCGCGGTAGTAAGTCCTCTTGCGATAATTTCTGACATCCACGCGGGCGAAGCCGCGGGCAAAAGCTAGTTGAAAATAAGTTTTTAATGAGGTACCTACTCGATTATTTATATGCCAATTACCAAATTAAAATTAAACAATTAAAAAAAAATTAAAATTAAATTTAGTAAAAATATAATAAATAATAATAATATTATTTATATTTACTTAAATTAAATTAAATTAAATTAAAATTAATTAAATTATTTTGTATTCATATATGCCAATTTATATTATAAATTGGCATATCACTACATATTATAAAACAAAATCGCTTCCCTCTGTCTGTCCCTATGTAAGCTTAGATTATTAAAATTACGCAACGGATTTAAATGCGTTTTTTTTAATTCAAGAGGAAGGTTCATAAATACGTATAACACACGGGCGAAACCGCTGGCAAAAGCTAGTTAATAATATTTCAATACTGTAATGCACACACTTGTTCTTAGTGGTCGTAAACGTTAGCATTGATAATAATAAGATTTAATTATTATGAAGTCATACTGGACCTATATAAGCGACAACAAGTGGTAGCTGTGATAACAAATATACAGGATTCCAATCGTGTTAGAGATGCATTCCGTCAGTGTAGTGTTGATTCTTGTAGTGGCCGCAATGGCGAGCGCGGCACCGGCGTCAGACAAACCACATTACGACTTGAGTAATGCGAAAGCCTTGTTCGAGGACTTCATAAAGAAGTACGACAGGGTATACAAAGATGACGCGGATAAAGAAGCACATTACCAAGCCTTTGTCGAGAGTTTGGAACGGATCAATAAGTCGAATGACTTGAGCCCTAGTGCTACTTTCGACATTAACAAATTCGCTGATTATACCAAAGAGGAGACTAAAAACATGTTTGGATTAAAAAGTGAGTAAAACTGAACCTTCATGTCTTTAAATACGCCTTATACGTGATGCAAACATTTTGTATCCCTTTTTACGAAACTTACTCGGACTGAGGAGTACGAAAGAACATTGGCCACGGCCCATACATGCTGTGACCTGACTATAAAATACCACGAACGTGAATAGTGTATGGATTAATTTGTTCCCCTAGGCTGAATTATCAATCTTAAATTGAAAATATATTATTTAAAAGCCGAGGATCATAGATCTTTACACATAAGTATTTCGTAACGTTTGAGGCTATGATGTAATAAGTATGCAACCTCAGTTAAAATCGCAAAAATGAATCAATAGCCTTTCTAATTTTTTCACTGACATATCAGTGAAAAAATTAGAAAGGCTATTGATTTATTGATACATATATCTAAGACACAGGTGCAGTCATGGTGCAGTGCAATGTGCATGAATCAGGGTATGATTTAGGTAATGATGAAACCAGTTCTCATTGTGTAGGTATCTACGTATCATTGTCTTACATATTATGACAGTTAAAAAAAAATGATAACCATGTATTTACAATAAGATCAGGATTAATTGAGACACATCTAATGAGCTGAAGCTCGATGGATATACTAGTAGCTATAAAAGAGTTCCGTTATAAAGCATTCAGGTCCATCATCAGACCAACACGAAGGTACTATATTATTTTGTTATCATCGGAATGCTTACATTTGGGTGTATATAAACAAAGTCCACTAGAGGTGACTAAACTATTTAATTCACGTGTTCCTTTATCTAGTGTCCAGTACGTCCTACAAAATTACGTCATAACTTTTTTCACACAGCGATTTGAAACAAATCGCCATCGTAATTTTTACTCCATATTAAAAACCCTCTCTAATGTCATATATTTCGCTGTTATTGGTCATGGGGACCATTTTTATCGGTCCTCCTTTGGGGCACATTTCGTTTAAAACCTGGATTAAAACATAGAGTACTTTAATCCTGCGGGGTAATTCCGTAGAACACTATCAGTAAGAATCGCATTCATTTGGACAGTTTAATAATGATCAATGCATTCTTTACGTTGTTGAGTAGATCAATTCTTCGAACATATGAAGTAATGGATTAGAAATAATCATCAAAATGATCCAGATTCCGATTGATAGTGTGTTAAGCACATAGGGTGCTGGTAGTATGCTCCTGTGAAAATACACACCACACACGTCGTTTCCGACACACGTGTTTGAAGCTGCGGGCAGTTAGTAGCAGAAACAAAGACGGAAATGAGTATATTTTTATCATATTTTGTCCGATGTCATGGTCAGCAGTAGTGCTTACGACCACTGGACTAATTAGTTTCGTTGACTAAAAATAGCCCGAGTTTAAAACTAATTTCTGTTCGATGTTTGATTACTTGACATTTTGTACAACGACGTCAACTCTACGTTTTCATACATTGGTAATTTTGGAATCTGGTCTTTTTATTCAATAAAAAAATATTTATTCTAATAATTACAAACACATTGTAAAACTGTGGATTTTGAGAATCAAGGTCAAAGTCGGTTTTTTAATCCTGGAGACACCCAATAATGTCACACCCATGTCAAAGTCATAACTAAAAAAGCTAACACAAAAGACTTGAACTGTCAGTTTAGTCTCTGGGATAAAAAAAACGATCTTTAGGTATACCTAATAAGGTTTTATCTTCCTGGATTTATAATTATTGTGTGAAAATAGTTATAACTGTTTTACATTGGGATTTTTATACCGCAGCAATATTTTCTTATCGATAATAAACCAAGCAACCAATGCCATTATCATTTACAGTATGTTGTTTCAATTACGATAATGGTAATAAATTAAAATAATGCCTTCTTTCTTTTCAGAACCGGAGAATTAAATTGGCTGGAAGTGCGATAACTTGATAGTAACGCGGTTAAAAATAAAAACTTCGAATAAAATTAATAATACATATTTAATGTTTTATGTACTTGTTGTATTTGTACTATTTTAAATTGGTATTAAATGTAAAGATATATACTGGCATTTGTTTATTTTCCCACCCAAATGTGAATCAAAAGTCTTTAGACGGGCTGAACCAATTTGGAAATTTTTATTTAAAAATGTTCGTAATAGTCTGAGGTCTTTAGGTTTTTATGCAAAACAATCTCTGTTTTTATGGAAAAGATTTTCAAAAATCGGATATCTGAACATCCTTTTATAAATAAGATTTTTATATGAATTATTGAAAATTGGAAAGAATACCATCTATAGTTCCAGCTAGTAAGTAATTATAATCAAATTAGAAGCAAAAAAAATGCATAATTACTTAATCTTTGTTTCAAAAATATCTGTAATTCTAGAACGTCCATTGCGTTACTCCGCACAAATATGGGTTATGATGTAGGTAACCAAAATTATTTTAGACAGATACATGGGTCTCAAGGTCAACAACCCTGCGGATATCACAATGTTATACCAACCTTATTATGTAACAATATATTGGTACAGGGACACCTTTTTACTAGAGATATTCCTCATGATCACCCTTCTGTCTAGGTTTCTTCTCGGAGGTCTTTAGCTGATTGTGAACAGACGGCTTAGACAAGGCAGACAGTAAGTTGTTATCGCAACAAGAGAGTGATGCTACCACAAACTTGTCAGTGGTAGCATCCCAACAGCAATCTTATTGTAGTAATAATAGAGGTTACTAGGATTTTGACAGTTGAGCAAAACCAAATGTAAATTAACTGCATTAAATGTAGGATGCTACTCAGCGTCAAGTCGCCATAAACCCGCAGCCACCATTTTGAGTTTTTTGGCCCACCTGGCGGGGGGTGTCCCACACCACACTTGCTGATATGCGGTTGCCACGCCAGGACTCATCTGCTTCACCGGCTTTCGGCCCTATAAGGATACTGTCAGTTCAGCTTGAAAAAAAAAAGAGGTGTGGTTTATTCTTAAACTTTACCAAATACACTCAGGTAATTTAATAAAAAACTAAGTGTTGTATTCACAAAGCAAAACAAGCTTGTCTCGATGAACGTCGTGAGTACAAGAGTGTAGAAGCAGCCAGAAAGTACAAAAAAAAAAATGGGAAAGTTTTTGTTTTGCGAATAAGCAGAACTGAAAGGCCTAGACAAAAAGGTAACATCCCTATTACGAATAGAAAATTACGTGATGTGTTTTTGTTTAGAAACAAGATATGACTGTGACCTTGCTCGCGTGAAGAGCTATGTAAACCAACAACAAATTTCATAACATTATTTATTGAAGTTACATGCAGGGAGGCTATGATATTGACGCGAAAACTGTCACCATGAATTCAGTACGTGATTCATCGGTGGTCCGGAGGGTGCATAATGGCGTCGGTTATAAATAGTAATAGTAATAGTATTTTTATTGTCTTAATAATTAGTTACAGTGGTTCCCTAGATCCCACACTAGGATTCCCTGTGTCGTGGGATCTAGTTACTTCGTTCCGTTACATTAAAAGACAAAAATTAGTAAACGTTTTGAAGGCTTAATTACAGAATTACAAAATAATTGAGAAAAAGAAAGAAATATTTTTTTTAGCAATAATAAAAAATAAAAAATAAATGGTGGGTGAGTGTATGTATGGATGTGAGGGAGTAAGTGGGTATGAGTGTATGGATGTAATGGAGTGAGTGGGTGTGAGTGTGTAGTGTATGTTGTGTTGTGTGTTATGTTTATAGACCTCGAGATAGTGTTTCCGGATGTAAGTGTAGAGTTCGTTATTGTGTGATCTTTAGAATCTCTTCTGTGCTTTCATAATCTAACTCCAGTAGCCATTTGATGATCGTTTTTTTACATTTATGTTTTGTCAATTGGGCTATTTTGTGTTTTGCGTTTAGTTTCCTGTATAGGTAGGGTCCCATAAAATTGTAGGATCTTCTTCCAATTACTTTGCGGTACCTTACAGAGTCCCATACCGGTCTACGGCCAGAACGACTATAAGCGGTGCTGCTCAGGGCAGTTTTATGAAATCGCAGAATAGTGGCAAGGATGAAAAGTTGTCTGACCCTGAGCACTTCCGCTTCTGAGTAGAGCAAGTCAGTGGAATATTTATATGGTCGACCATAGGCTGTTTTAAGGAGAGCGCGTTGTGCTCTTTCCACTACCAGCATGTGATTCTTTCCAGCCGCACCCCATGCAGTGATACAATAATTAATTGTTGATTGGCAGAGAGAAAAATAAACCATTTTTAGAGTTATAAAAAAAACACCATTCTGCTATTTTATAGCAGTGTTATCAACAACAAATTTCAACGCACCAGGGTTCATGTTATCATGTCTTGGATCCATAGTATCGGGATGTGTGCTGATCCCACCTGGCACTTTATTGAAGATGGATGAGCTTTCGTTAATCTAATGTCATTCTCATTTCTTGTTACCATTTTTATCACAAGAAATCTTAGTCCACTGCCTACATATGGACGTCATGCTTATCTTGTTACTAATTGCAATAGCTTTTAACTAAGAGAAACCGGTTGCGAATACGTTTCATCGATCAAGGATATAATTGTTTCATGAACTTATGAATCAATAGTCAATTAATTTCTGATTAGCGTAAAGGACATTCAAGTAAAGTTGCTCGGTCGGCAATTCAAGCCACCGAATTCTTTAAAGGAAAGAGGACGTGAAGATGTGCGATGGAACTTATTTTTCGCAGCCGCGATCTTGGATTTTCATTTTGACCTCAGCTCCAGCTTCAGCAGCCTCGAAAACCATGAAAGCGACACCCATGATAAATAAATTACGAATTTTCGCAACCGCCTTCTTAGTGTGGTTTCATGTAGGTGTTTCAAACAACAAGGATCAGGGTTTCATGTGATCTTCCCGTTTGGAAGTAGATTAGTAAAGACTGAAAATGAATTAGACGAAGGCTGGTAAAGATTCCATGAACAGGGTCAAAGAGAAAAATGGCTGTCGTATCACATTGGAATGATAACGCTTATTAATCTATATATAAACTCGTTAAAATAAAAACAAAAACTGATTTAATGTTTTAGGTGCTCAACGGCCGCTGGTAGTGTTGTTACTTGAAGTATGAGTTGATAGTACATGATTTATTTTATTTAAACGTGTTTAGATCACGCACCCATCACGTCTGTGAAGTTTAAAAAAAAAGCTGCTAATTTAATTCGATCTTGTGTACAGACTAGGTGAGGCTTGTAGCTAAACAATAATAAAAACCACACGGGTCGATCAATCAGGTTAAGCTACGCTTGCCGCAGCTAGTCCGTGGATGGGTGAGCATCTTTACATACCAGGACTCCTCCGCGCCTCGGAAAGTACGTTAATCCGTTGGTCCTGGCTGTCATTCGAAGATCTTTGACAGTCTTTGCGGGTCGGGGTCGTCAGAAGCCCGAAAGTCTGACAACCAGTCTTACCGCATATAGGGGTATCGCATTACCCAGTAACTGGGTCATGGAGGTCAGATAGGCAGTTGCTCCGTGTAAAATATAGTATTCAGCTGCAACCGTTTAGGCTGGAAGCCTTTGAATTTTTGGTCTTGAGGTGGAAATCCTCATGGATGTCCTCCGCCCTAGGGTAGGTGGAGGGGACTGTCAGACTCTTACTGACTAAAACCACCCCGGTGTTTCATCCCACACCTAGGTCGGGGACCACGGGAACTAATGCGTCTTCCGCGATCCCTGACTGGTGCCGGCTCGCCTTTTCGGGCCTCCTCACGTTAGGGTAAGAAACGGGGGGGGGGTTCGGGGGTCACGTAGGGTACGGTTCACGTAAGGTGTTAACCTCCCCCCCGTACATCACAGAGAGGCGCGCGTGGAACAATACGCGCCACCATCTCGGGTTCTAAGGAGGCGACGGATGTCCCCAGATCCGTCACCCCTGGACCCATTTGGAAGAGGGCGTTGTCCACCCTTCGCCAACGCCCAGTGCGCCTGCTGCGGGCTAGGTGACCGGAAGATATCTTCCGCTCCCTTTCCGCAGCCTATTTCTGCGACATGACTGATTCGTAGAAGGATACCACCGCGTCCCAGGACTCCTCGCTACCGACCATCTACTTGACCATGCCGGCAGCGACAGGTCACTGCCTACTCCTGAGAATAGGGCACGGCGCGGCTCCTCCCAAGCGGCACAGTCTGCTAGCGTATGGCACACCATGTCCTCCCGAGGCTGGAAGCCTACCCCAACATGCTTGGATAAAGGCTAAACAGATAATGATGATTATAGGATAGATAACTTTTGAACAAACAAACATTAAACATGTCTAAATTTTTGGCAGAAACTGAGTGATTGTCAGCATTCCGTATACCGCTTCTTGAATTCACATCTTTATATTGCCAATTTGTAGTACAAAGCTTGTAGAGGTCCGCGGGAATACTGCTCAAGAACTTGTCTTCATTTTTCATATAAAATAGTAAATACCTATTCTATGTTACTTCCAACAAACTATTTTGCTCCTTGCTATTTGCATATTACAAATTATATGACGGTAAAAAATAAAAACTTGCTTGAAGCGACTCCTAGCTCCGATGGTAAATAGGTGCATAGACTCAAAATAGGAACAAAACGTAGTTTGGACTTATACGGAACAAATTCGTGTACACATCTCGATCGGTGATTTCCAAAATAAAAGATGATTGTTTTTAACCAGCTTTAAAATAGAATGATATTATTATGTTTTCTTTCTAAAATGACTCACCTACTCCTTTTTTACCGCGGTTTGAAGATTAATAACCGTTGGCTTTGTACTGGTGCTATACTGCTCTTAACTAGCTTCATTATTTTATCTGCTAAGTTAAATGTCCATTATAGTATCGCATTAACTCTACTTTGCAAAGGACATTATTTTGAAATGTTCTTCTACTCAATTCTGCGTTCTTGGTTGATTTTTACATATTTGTATGGCATTTTTTACTTCTAGAACAATTCGTATCGAACTAAATCGTTCACTATTAATAATATGATATAGCAAGCATGTGGTTTTATAGACCATGAATCATTAGTTATCGCATATTGCATATCTTATGTTTATGAGTAAGGTCCAGGTCTCAGTTACTCATATGGTTGATAACTTTGTTCGGCTCTAGGTATGTTGTTGTATACCTACTAATAAATTATTGTTGTAATTGGCCTCTGTATATATGGTCAAATTATATTAACCGGCAATTATTTACCCACTTGTTGGGTATCGATATTGAAAACTAATTAAAAAAAAAATATATCACATGCCCGTAATCGGATAGCGAACTGCATAGGCTCGTGGCTCGAGCGATCGAGACACTCAGCTGTTTTTGTAAAGGAGAAACCCGTTTTTGGGTCTAACCGTTACACGGATCAAATATGTACTAAAAAAGTCGTCTATTCTATTTTTCTTAATTATCACAGTTAAATGTGAGCCTGATTTAACATGGCCAAGTGTAGAAAATAAGTAGCTTCTATTTTTTTAGTTTTAAACATCCTTTGTAAGCGATTGCAACACTTATTTTCTTCTACGTCGCTGACTTCACAAACGCTTGCGTTGTGTCAATAGAGCGTACCCTAAGAATTTAATCGATTTAGTGGCAATCGATACTATTCCAAATAATTAAATAATTCTCCATTGTTTCACTATAATTTTTTTTACGTATTAAAATCGATCAAATCGATTGCATCACAGATTGCACCATGGATTGCACTAGTAAACGTCAATGTTTGTTAATTGTCATAGTTCTAATGTCATGTCATTAGTTTATTCGCTTTTCGTATTTTTGCGCAAGTGAATGTGTTTTTGGGTATTTCTCGGGATTTTTTTTTGTTTTATAAGTCCTCTGCTAGAATACTGGACTCCGAAATTGATTGCCTTCTGAATAACTCTCGCTTGTGCATTGGACACTGTACCCTGCCACCCCTGCTAACCTTTGCTGGAAATCCGGATCAGTATATTATACATCAGACTCAATATGGATCTTAAGAGGACGAATAAAATCCAGACGTATTAGTAAAAAGATGTACTTTGTTTATATTTTAGTCGACAGCTCTCTACGTCGAAGGAATGCTATTGTCCAATATCATTGCACCTGCATTGTTGGCAAAAGAACGGTTGGTTGTTGTGCCCACACCATGAGCATAATATGGTATCTTGGTTGGGCAAGGCACCAGGGTAGTCAATTGCCTCCTGCACAATTTCTGGACACTGTTTTATTATACTATGATAATCCAAACGAAGAAGGTGATGAATAAAAACCATTTATCACATTGATGTGTTTTATTTTAATTTTAATAAATTATTACAATCTGAGATTAATCTGATTATGCGTGAAATCTCCTAGTAGAAACAATATTAATAAATGCAAGCCATTTGTGATGTAAGTGGGCCTTTACTAATAAACACAACGTAAGATTAATCGAATAAATGTGAAAGCGCATTTTATGTCCCAAAAATCTCATCGTTATAGGCTGCAGGAGCTGCAGCACAGTCCATGTACATTCCACATTTACGTGTGAAACAAACCCTCAAAAAATGATTTTTGAAATAAAGGGCCATCCATAAATTACGTCACACGAATTTCATGACTTTTGACCCCCTCCCCCGTCCTTGTCACAGTTGGTCACATTTATGAGACCCCCCCTCCCTAGTGTGACGTCACATATTTTACATCTAAAAATAACTCAGGCCCACAAAAAAAAAGTTCCCTGTGCGAAAGACCAGACCACCTGAACTTTATGTTTTCAGGGTCGCTGAGTCCGAATATGGTGCCAGAATAGCGAAGTTGTTCGCGTTTTTTCAGAAATCAGCAATTATGCTGAAAATTTTAGTTTTTCATGATTTATGTTGTCAAAAAAACGCGAAATTCCAATGTGCAATGAAATAAATTATACAAAAAATGTCTCGCTGAATCAATAGAGTCTTTACTTAAAGTTAGAATCACCAATTGATTTCATATTTTCTCATCATAGAGGAAAAATGCTGAAAATATCGGATATTTGCCATTACACAATATACGATCGTTGAAAATGCAAAAGTACCAGCTATCGTGGATAAAACCATTCAGAATATATGTTTCTAGATCTGCTAAATTCATATTTAAAGTCAGAATTTCTCTTTCGGTAAACCTAGCCTTCTAACTAGATCATTTACTTCTTTCTGTGAAAACAAACGCATACTTCGTATATCAGAGTAGGTACTCGATTGTTAAGTATATACAGGATCAGTTTTTGCCCAGTGCGCAAATTGTAACCATGAATTCAGCATATCATTCGAGATCCCCAGCGTAGAATTTTTTTGTCGGCTATACAAAACAAAAAAAAAAAAATCTGCCGTTCTATACATTTTGACCCCTTAGGTATTGCATTTTTCAGAAATATTGCTGATTTCTGAAAAAACGCGAACCAACTTCGCTATTTTGGCACCATATTCAGACTCAGCGACCCCGAAAACATAAAGTTCAGGTGGTCTGGTCTTTCGCACAGGGTACTTTTTTTTTGTGGGCCTGTGTAATTATTGAATTAAAACAGAAATTCTGAAATTAGTTTTATTTCAATAAAATTATTTTTTAATAAAATTAACATCAAATCAAACATTGCAAGAAATTTTAACCTTATATCTCTACTGATAGAGTTGCAAATGTTTTTGAGTTTTTTGTTAATAGTTCCTAGTTCGTGTTTTACTCAACACTTAGATTAAAATAGATTTTGAAATGTGACGTCACGAAATTTAAGACCCCTCCCACCCCCTTGTCACACTTCGTCAACCCCCTCCCTCCCCCTTAACGTGTGACGTAATTTATGGATGACCCCTAACCTCAAATGTATGTAAACATAGTCTCATTTTACCAATTTGGCTATTTTCAGGGGACCTGAAAATTGGACTAGTGAAACCTTTCTAAATATTCTAATTTAAGGTCAAATTTCAGCCTTGTAACGCCAAGCCCAAGTTTCTATGAAGTTTGGGTTTCTCCTTTCGTGGAACTCAGATACTTTATGAAGATATTTAAAGAAAAAAGATACTTTAAAGAAATAAATGTGAGTTTATTTTTTGTTGTTTAAATGTTTTTTTTTGTAATCCTTTTTATTCCGAAGATATATTTCGGGAGCTTTAAAAGTTATTGCAATTTTAAAAGTTTTGATATTGCATTGTATTACGTTTTGAAGGCCAGTGTTGATAGATATATACAAGTGAAGTGAAGTTTGTGAAAACGTTAGCCACAGCTGTAACTTGAACTGGCCTAGTGGAGTTTTCTAAAATATCCATTTGCATTCTGTTTGCATTTTGTCAGCTACTTTTATGCCAAGCTTGCTCCATCCTAACTATTCGAAGGTCTTCACAATCTCATCAAGATAAGTTTCATGACGAGTGGGCGAAACGACCCGCACAAGAAACAACTGAGCGATTGAGCAGAGGATGCCTATTTAAGCAATGGGCAAGTGAAGCGAGCCCCCCACAAAGAAAAAAAAAAACGACGGGTTGCACTCCGGGAGTGCCGGCAGAAGTGAAAACTTGAATATTAACGTTGTGCATTTTTGATATTTTGGAATGGTTAGGGAATAATTTTACACGAATTGCTTTAATTATCTATATATTAATACGTGAAGCGAAAACTTCGGATCCCTTTTTACGAAAATTGGGCGGACGGAGAAGTATGAAATTTCGCACACTTATAGTTTATACAGAGAAGAAGTGAAAAATGCTAATATTTTTTTTAAATTATGCATAAAAATACATTATTTTCAATAAATAACACGTTACACACACTACTATTCATTACCGTGTATTTAATACACACATGCATAGGTATTCTTTTGTTTATGGTCCAAATCTGTGGTCCAATCGAGAACATCTGTCTTTAATATTTTGTGTCTATAGCTTCGACTGTCTACGGTCTATGACTATAGGAATTTGGTTTAGATTTAGAAATATTTTTTGTGGTTTTATGGGGAGTGTCAAGTATGGCATTAGTAAGTTTCCCACACAAAACTTAGTGTCGTGTGCAAACTGTAGAGGTTGTATGCATCACGATTGTACAGGCTGGTTATAATTATATAAAAATAATAGGGAAAATTCTCAGCTGTCACCATCCATGGATGCGCGTGGCACGCTGTAACATAAACACACACGAACATTCGCGCAAGCGTCCTGCGCCGCCTAAACGAAACAGCAGGCGCAAGCATACATTTTCGCCGCGCCGTAGAAAGAGAGGGGATACTTCCTCTCCTACTCTCTGTCCGTCTTACGAATTTTCGATCAGGGTCACGTGTCCTGACGCGAGTTTAACATTTTTTACCCATTACAAAAAAAGTGCACAACACCGCTAAAGAAGTTTTCACTTCAAAAAGTGCAATACACAAGCAAATTCTCAAATCGAACGAGCGAAGCGAGCCCACTTACACCACGAGTCAGATTACACACTAGAAAAGCGAGCGGAGCGAGCTATCTCTACAAGACAAGCGAGTGAAGGACTTTCGAAACAAGCGAGCCCAACTTTGCTACGAGTGAAACAATCGCAGTAAGCACGAGTGGCTTACTAGTTTGGAAAGGATCTTACATCGTTCGTTCTAAGTAGTAGTAGACTCGCTTAACTCATTTATCTTGAACAGGAGACTCGCTTCGCTCGCTTTATGAATGTCAAATGTTCTACCTACTCTCGTGTGATAGTTGAACTCGCTACGCGTGCTTGTCTTGATGAGTAGGCTCCAATTGCTGGTCCGGTGGGAGGCTCGCTTCGCTCGCATTGCTTAAGTTAGCGCGCTTTGCACAATCGTGGCGTCACATGGCTCGCAATACTCGCTCGGCAGTCAACTGTAATCGCTGACGCGATATCCAGGTTGAAACTTGTTATAAATATGAAAAATATACTGAATGCTCAATTAAGCCCTAGAACTCCCTGCCAGGGTCGCGAAATTTGTTCGAAAGAGATACCGTGACCCTGGGATATGAGCAACTGAAGGAATACGGGTGGGTTTTAGTCAGTAAAAGTCAGAAACGCCCTTTCGCTCCACACAGAGGTGGAGACGTCATTTGATTATTTGCCACCCAGAAAATAAAAGCTCTAAAACGCTCGTTGTTATTAGAGGTTGAAATCTTACAGGTTTTTGTCAGAATAAAAGAACTTACAACCAAGCGAAAAGACGTTTATACGCCAAAAAAGCGTTTTTAGGGTTCCGTTGCCAAATGGCAAAAAACGGAACCCTTATAGATTCGTCATGTCTGTCTGTCTGTCTGTCTGTCTGTCTGTCCGTCCGTATGTCACAGCCATTTTATTCCGAAACTATAAGAGCTATGCTGTTGAAACTTGGTAAGTAGGTGTATTCTGTGAACCGCATTAAGATTTTCACACTAAAATAGAAAAAAAAACAATAAATTTTGGGGTTCCCCATACATAGAACTGAAACTCAAAAATGCTTTTTTTCATCAAACCCATACGTGTGGGGTATCTATGAATAGGTCTTCAAAAATGGTAATGAGGTTTCTAATATCATTTTTTTCTAAACTGAATAGTTTGCGCGAGAGACACTTCCAAAGTGGTAAAATGTGTGTCCCCCCCCCCCGTAACTTCTAAAATAAGAGAATGACAAAACTAAAAAAAATATATGATGTACATTACCATGTAAACTACCAACGAAAATTGGTTTGAACGAGATCGAGTGAGTAGTTTTTTTTTTAAAACGTCATAAATCGTAAACCGCAATTTACCTTACATTCAATCAACTGAAATATAAAATTTAAAAAATATTTATATTTTTAAACCGAAAATACCTACAGGTTTGTACGGAACCCTCGGTGCGCGAGTCCGACTCGCACTTGGCCGGTTTTAATATTTACGGTTAAGGGCTCGGCGACGGTCAATCTGTCCATACAAACGTAATACCAAAATCATTTGCAATTGGAGCATATTTCCACCATTTTAAGATGATATTCGGCTTTAGACAGTATTTATCTAGGTTATGGTGACGTTTTTTTTAAAAAAAACTGTGCTAAAACGAAGTTTGAGCGAATTGCATTTCGCACATTTTTACAACATAAATGACATGTTTTCTTTTTGTTTTTTCTGCATTAAAAACAATAATATCTGTAATAATGTTTTATCCATAACACAGCTTATATTATCAAGATACTAAAACACGAAAACCAATTTAAAAATCATTAAGTTTTCATTCATCATTTTTGGTATTACGGAACACAGCCAAATTATCATACATTTTCAATAGCTAATAGTGCCATCGCGTCTCACAAAAATGTCAATGTGTGCACGGTTGCGTACGGCTTGCGGTGGGTGTGTTGTGTATCGCTCGGACATAGATTCACACTAACGCAACATGCATTTTGGGTAGCGGGAAGTTCACTCGGGATGTTTGTTGTCAGTGCGAGACGATTGCCTTACGGTGCGGAGCATACTTTTATTTGTTTTTCAATTGTATTGTGATATTTCTGACAATATTATTGACCTATGCTATGAACTTGGATTTTGATTTTTCTTGTGACTTGGTATCGAGTACTCTACATTCTGACGAACTTTGCTTTGTTTACGGACCTGGATTTATTGTTTACGATTCGGTTTGGCTGCCAACATGGACTCCGAACGTTGGGATGTGTCTCACAGATATTATAAGTTACCTGCCTAATATTTTCTTGGCTACTAATTCATCATCATTCATTCATCATCATCATTTCAACCGTAAGACGTCCACTGCTGGACTTAGGCCTCCCCCAATTTGGGGGGCTTTGCCATAATCGCCACGATTGGCAGGCGGGTTGGCGATCGCAGTATGGTGGTAAAATGCATCGAGAACGCTGCTGCCCATTCCCTAGTAAGTCCCTTAGTCGCCTTTTACGACACCCACGGGAAGAAACGGGGTGGTGTTATTCTTTACGTCCGGCACCACACGGTACAAATTGTTTACTTACACTATTTTAACCTCGGCCCAATAAAATAAAGATTTTTTTGTGGTCCGAGTTAGTAGTAAGTATACCTAACTAAGTACCTATATCTAATATATAAATTTCTCGTGTCACAGTTTTCATTGCCATACTCCTCCGAAACGGCTTGGCCGATTTTGATGAAATTTTTTGTGCTTATCCGGTATCTATGAGAATCGGCCTACATCTATTTTTCATCCCCCTAAATGTTAGGGGTAGTCCACCCCTAAATTTTTATTTTTATTTTTTAGACAAAATTTTTAATTTCAATTTTTTTATGATACAACATACAAAAATACATACATCTTTAAATTTTCACTTTTTTTCACCCGGCAAAGCAACGTTTGCTGGGTCAGCTAGTCTATTTATATAAAAATCTATGCCACTTTTCGTTGTAACTGAACCTCCTAAACGGCTGGACCGATTTGAATGAACTTTTTTGTATGTGTTTGGGTGGCACCCTGGATGGTTTAGATTAACTATTGGACCCGGTAGGTGGTGCTGCTATCGAGTTCTAGGAAACAGGACAACGTCTGTACGGTCAGCTAGTTTTGTATAAGTGTATTTACATACCTATCTAGGTAGATATGTAGGGACGGAACAAACAAAGCTTTATAGGTAGGTACCTATCAACTTTTATTTCTTCCCTTTCTTTTCTCATGTCACCGACCGGGCGTAGGTAATTATCTCAAGGACTGTTCTCAGACTTAGTTTGCTTTTCCACCAGAGAAGGAAGGAAGGATGCGTTTGATATTCACCAATCATATTCATTGGCTCCCATAGGTAGTACAGGTGGAGACGGGTTCAACTAAGCTCTGTTTTTACATGGAAGGGTGCGTGTTATGGATGGAAGCTATGGATGCGCGAGTGGTGTAGTTATGTGCAGAGTTCATACAGTAGGAGCGCGTTTGTCACCGAAAGTAAACATACCGCCATCGCAGTGTCTCCATATGTAAATCGAGAGTTACAGTGTTGCAAGGGTGAAAATACCGTGTTTCTAGACAAAATTACGGTGAACCTGCTAAAATTGTACCGCGTAAATTACCGTGTAATTTTTCAAAGAAAAAAACAACATTGTGAATCAAATAAAGTCTTGAATATATTTGCTTTTTTAATTATTAACCATAATCACATTAGCCGTATGCCAGATGACCGCTGGGCAAAGGTTTGCATACAATGGGTGCCTGAAGATGGACGACGCCACCGCGGTCGGCCCAGAAAGCGGTGGCGAGACGACCTAGATGCGTACCGCGACGACTGGTTTGAGGTGGCGCGGGACAAGAGTTCCTGAGAAATTGGGGGAGGCCTTTGCCCAGCAGTGGCTAAACAAAAAAAAAAAAATTAACTAAGAAGATAAAAACTTGAAATTGAAACTGTTTACTACGTATTTGTAACGCGTCGTAATCGTAACTCGAATAAAAGACAACGTAGTAAATTTTACGTCATTCACCCATCATAAGGACGAGAATAGATTGCGTGGAGATAAAAGACACTCTCAATATCTACAACTTCTAGATATTGAGGGATTTCCCTAAAATTCTCGGCAATGAAGGAGCAGTGCTGCCATTAAAAAAATTGTTAAGTTGACTGACTGAGATTCGTTTTACGCAGTACATGATGAAATATTTACAACAACGTAATTTATACTGGCAGTACAGTGAATTACGGTGATATATGACACGGTAATACATTATTACCTTGACGGTAGAATAATACCAGATTACGGTGCATCTACGGTAATTACCGTGTACATGGAGACATTGCGCCATCGTGAAGGCACAAAGTTATTTTATACCTCGCCATGCCCCTACTAGCGAAGCATCGCATACCTATACAGAGAGTCAGCTGTACATCGACGCGCAAACTGTTACCAATTACCATAGATCACTTCAAGATTCTAAATCCATCTGTGATCCGGTTATTAAAAAAATGAGCAACCCATATAGTGGTCGAATATGATGTGTAAGATCCGACCTCTTCCTTGGTAAGGGACCGTTCAAGTATTACGTAAGCACATTTATTACAATTTTTATAAATAAGGTTTACAGTTTTCGTGATCACTAAACACATGACATGGGCTATTTAGTAAATCTTGTTTTAAACTATTAATTTTTTGGGTCGTGGTCATATTTGGAAGTTTCATCGTATAATCGACGGCCCCTTTTATAGCTTTTCTCAAAATATTCACATCCAGGGTTTTTCTTAGTTTTATTGGGACCAAACCCAATTTATTTTCTGTCTTTTTAACGAGATTTTTTTAATTTTGAGCAATAATTTCGTAGCAAATGATTGCTACATTCAATTTTTTTAATGGTAGTGCAGTGTCCGTACGGCAAAGATTCGTTGAGAGCGCTAGTAACGCTACTATCACCATCACCGATCATCGTTTTATATCGTAATTGATGCATTTCAATGCTACATTTGAATCCCTCTACAATGCCATCTGCTTCCATAGCCGTCGAGCTTTTCGACCAATTTTTAAAGCAACGGTGAACTTTCGGATCTGTATTTTTATTTTTAGCTAAAGCACATACGCAACAATATGCATTCCTGATGCCCTAAAATAAGATTTTTTTAGTTTCAAAACCGATTATGCACGATACTCTAGATAAAGAGTTATAATTAGTCCTATACGATCGTTTAGCCCATAAACCGTCTACTACAACTGTAATATAAGGAATGCCGTCAGGATCCAAATTACCATTAGCAATGGCAATTTTTTTTTTCTTCTACACCGGCTTGGTGCATACTTTATTATATCGCCAAAAAACACTACAAAGTGAAAAATAACTTTAATTTCGGAAGTCAGTGATTTTTATTTTATAAGGTTTTTTCGTCAGGGGAGTAACGTGTAAGAACATTACAAATAAATTTTACTTAAAAGTCCTTGTTTTTTACTTATCCTCTTTTATATCTGCACATCGCGTAAATATGTAGAAACTATTGGAATATTTGTCTGTTACTAATATTTTGCGTAACACTCTTAGTGACATTTATTCATTATAGCTTCTGCCCGCGACTTCGTCCCCGTTCAATTTCTTGTTTCCCCGAAATGTTGCAAAAAACGGCGAAAATCGCCTACCCATGCGCTTTTTCTCCGTTTTTGCAACATTTTTCATTACTGCTCCGCTCCTCTTGGTTGTAGCGTGATGTTATATAGCCTATAACCTTCCTCGATAAGTAGGCTACCCAACACAAAAAGATTTTTTCAATTCGGACCAGTAGATCCTGGGATTAACGCGTTCAAACAAACAAACAAACTCTTCAGCTTTATAATATTATATAGTATATAGATTTATAAGTAGTTAAGTTTGCCGGCGGCTTCGCCCGCGTGGAGGCTGGAAAATGCATCTAAAACTTCCTCATAAAACACTCTATCTATTGGTGAAAACCGCATGAAAATCTGTTCAACATTTTTTGAGGTCTTCGCAAGTAGACAGACAGACGCGGCGGGGAACTTTGTTTTATATTATGTAGTGATAACATTTTTTTAAATTGGTAAAAAGAATACTTATTTACGTAAATATGACAGAAAAAGCCTTCGTTTTTTAAAGTTGAGACCACTCCTGTGATGTGATTTGATTTGATTTGACTCCAAAGGGAATGAACAAACATAAATAGGCTTAAAATAAATGAAGGCAATAATAATAAACATCCCTATCATTTATATTTACGCAGCGTGCGTGTGACAATTTTTGCGCCGTGTGCCGCCGCCATCAACTGTTCATTTTCTGCCTAACGGCCGAAGGCTCGCTGCGCTGCCGTTCACTATTTGGCGCGGTAACGATACATTGCGTATTATGAGGTAATAAAACTAATCGGGTTATTGGACTCACAACGTTCATGTATTTATTTATTGAAGAACACAAACAGTATAATTATACATTGGTTTACAAGTACCAAGTTAGGAAAGGTATGTAAGCCCTAGATCTCGGGATATTGTAATAATTTGAGATATGGACATTGTAAAGAAAATTCCACAAAACGCATTACTAGTCTGTACATTTACTAACGATTCCCCAAAGCAGTCAACAAAAATAAAGCAAATAACGAACATACCTAATTACAAGTAAATAAAAATGCGTCGAGTCGTTATGAATAAAGGGTAGGTACTATTACTCACTCACACACGGCTGCACACCGCGTCAGCATTGGCCTTCTATTGTCAAACAGAGATAGCAATATTCCGATCGAGTTTTGCCCTTGTCGTCGGCTCGTGGTTGCGAGTTTAGGGCGCCGCGTTCTTAAGTGACTGTGTTAATGGGAAATCCTTTGTGGTTACAATCTACTGTTATATTATTTTAGTGATAGCCGTTCGTCAAGAATAAGCAGTCAGTGAGACAGTGTTGGGCCATTAGGTAGTCATGCAGGCCTTCATTAACTCACTAAAGACGTGAAAATCTGGGAAAGTAATTGGAATTTGCCACTGAAGGCTTCGGGTGTCGAAGACATCTGTATGCCGCTTCCTCTCGCGTCACCAATCCTAGCTTTTTTTTTTTTTTTTCAGGATGGGAAATCATCAAATGACTTCTCCCGCTCTGGGCGGAGCGGGAGGGCGTGTCAGACTTTTACTGACTAAAACCCACCCGTGTTCCATCAGTTGCCCATGTGCCAGGGTCACGGTATCTCTTTCGAACAATCACGCGACCCCGGCAGGCATCGGTCCTAGTAGACCCCTACACTGCTGCTGACATCTCTTTGAGGCGCGCGTGGAACACTGCGCGCCGTCGATCCGAGCTTGGTCCTTACCGGGCAGCGAGCTACCCATTGCTCGCCACCCGCAAGCTCGCGCCTACGGTGGCCGGGAGTCCGCTATTGACTCCCGGCGCCCGGGGCGTCTCCTCCTGCGGCGGCTAGGGACGTGAGGGCGCAGAGACTGCCACTCCCTCACGCGCCCCGCCTCCTCCTTCGCGAGCATTACTGCTTCGCAGAAGGAGGTGACGGCTTCCCATTCCCTCTCGCTCCGTACCATGGCTCGCACCAGGGCCGGACGCGAGAGGTCGGCGCCGCCGATCGCCTCCACGAGGACACGGCGGTGCCCCGCCCAGGCAGGGCACACCTCCACCGTATGCTCCACCGTGTCCTTCAGACGATCCTCGCAATGGAAACACCCGGACGTATACTCCCGCTTTATCCTGAACAGGAACCCACCGAAGCACCCATGCCCGGTGAGGACCTGCGTCAGGCGGAAGGTGAGGACGCCGTGGCGCCTCTCTATCCACTCCTCAAAGAGGGGACTTACCGCCGCAATTGTGGCGTGCCCAGCACTGGGTTGCGACAATCGTACCCGCCATGTTGCCATGAGATCACACCGGAGCTCTGTCCGCCGTGCCGCGATTTGTTGCGGCAGCGGAGTTTCGCCCCGGCGTTTCGCCTCCTCGCGCCACTCCCACATGTGACCAATCCTAGCTTACAAGGAACTTTGATAAAATGTGGTTGTTATTTAAGTATATTATGGAATCAACAGTGACGCGCACGAAGTCGCAAGTTGAAGATAGTCGTTTGTAAAATGCTTAGCTTAATTAAGACATGCTGTCTTACTTCAAATTATAAAATGAGGCCACTGGCAAATGGGGCATTATAAGGCCGCCCATTGTATGTTTCTTTTTGCTAAATGTTCTTGTTGTAATGTATTTTCTGGTGTACAATAAATCATATATAAATAAATAAATAATAAAATGAGTTACACCGCACGACAGATAACCATCATCCCACCCTTGTTATAAATTGACGTATTAATTCTGAATTGCTAATACTTGTTTTGTGTGGTTATAAACGTAAACATATGTATATAATAACAATTATTATTAAGTCATACTAGGTACCTATATAAGCGAACACAAATAGCAGTATTGTTAACAAAGAGACAAATTTCTTTTCGTGTGATGCATTCCGTCAGTGTATTGTTGATTCTTGTAGTGGCCGCAATGGCGACCGCGCCTCGTCCCGGCAAACCTTATTACGATGTGAGTAATGCAAAAGAATTGTTCGAAGACTTCATAAAGAAGTACAAGAGGAATTATAAAGATGACGCGGATAAAGACGCACAGTTCCATGCTTTTGCCGCGAATTTGGAACGGATCAATAAGTCGAATGCCTCGGACCGCAGTGCTTATTACGTCATTAACAAATTCGCTGATTACACCGATGATGAAATGAAGAACCTGTGTTGATTAAAAAGTGAGTAAAATTTTAGAAATTCGTATAAACATAAACGAACGGTTTTATAAACATATTGACAAACTATAGTTTATTAAAAATGTTGCTGATGACATCACTTTTATGATTCCTTATTATATTATGCACCGTATCACTGAAACTTTGATGCGTTATTTGCCTGTGCATCTAAACCTATATAAAAAACAGTAACGAGTGACGCCGTCGTCAAAACTACATTAAATATTAAAAAAAAAGTAATTCCTAGGAGGAATTATAACGATTCTGATGATATTTAATGCTATTGTAAAATAATAAAAAGAGTTTTGTAGGACGCTTTGCACTGCCTAATTAGTCAAGTTTTGACGTACTTCAATACTTGGCTTATTGGCCTAGTTTGTATCGTCTTGTCTCTTATAATCCTCCCGATAATTACGACATGCTGTCTTACTTCCATATGTCATCTAATAGTATGACCTGTCTACTCAAAATCATCGATAAAAAAAAAAAATTGCTCTCGGAATCGAAAAAAAAGAAAGTCTGTTTGTCTGGATGTATGGTCCGGATGGGCGGCCTGATTGCGAAACACACAATTAATTAGAATTTGAATCATTTTGAAGGTTACTAATGTAGAGCTACATATCATCTAAAATTACGCAATTACGCCGCTCGAGCAATATTTATCAATAATAATAACAATATGTCACCCGATTTATAGAATGATGTTTCAATTAGGTAGGTACTACATTCGTAATAAATATAATTTAAAAATGCTTTCTTTCTTTTCAGAATCGAAGAACTGAATTTCCTGGAAGCGTGATAACTTGTTATGTAACGCGTATAAAATGTACAATTTGGAATAAAATTAACATATTAAGCACCCGAAATTTTTATACTCCGTTAAATTGGTATTAAATGTAAAAATATTTCTATAGGTACTTTATTTACCTATCCGAAGAAAAAGCCATAATAATTTCAGTCAAAAGAGACGTCTTTTGACTGAAATTATTATGGCTTTTTCATTTTTTCACCGCTGGACATTTTGGGGTTTTGCTATAATAACCACGCTTGGCAGAGGTTGGCGAACGTAGTATGGTGGGAAAATGCATAGAGAACGCTGCAGCTCATTCTCTAATAAGTCCCTTAGTCGCCTGTTACGACACGGGAAGAAATGGGATGCTGCTATTCTTAACGCCCGGCACTCGGAAAGAGTAATTAATCAATTTATCTATATCACCAAAATGTAATCCTGGTCGTTGGTCAACAAAATGTAATGCTGGTCGTTGGTCAGTGCTTCACTCGAGACGAACAATTTAGCAATTTTAATTTTTAAATATTCGTAATAGTTTGAATTAGGTTTTAATGGAAACATTTTTGAAAAACTTACCTTTCTGGGTTTCAAATTCAAGTTTTCAGATTTTTAAATACAGAATAACTGAACTTTCTTTTATCTATGAGATTTTTGTATGAACTTTCGAAAATTGGACAGAACAACGTCTGTAGGGTCAGCTAATAAGTAATAATATTTTAATTGGAAGTTATTTCAAAATGCTGATAATGAATTACAAAGAATCTAAACTCATTTCTATTCTACTATTCTGTGTTTCAAAAATATCGGTAATTCTGGAACGTTCGGTGCGTTACACCGCACAAATATGGGCTATGATATAGGTCACCAAAATTATTTTAGACAGATACGTGGGTCACGACATCAATAACCCTGTGAATACCACAATGCTTTAACTACGAATGTAAAAAAAAATGGTACAGGAAAACCTTTTTAACGGGGGTATTCCTGATGATCACTTTGCTGCCTTGGTTTGTTCTCAGAGGCCCTCTGTCTTTAGGGACATGGTTGTGAACCGACGGCGGCGTAAGCGCGGCTAGTTTTAGCATGAGCCTAATCAGGAAAGGATGGCTTATACAGGTAGCCAGTAAGTTGTTTATCGAAGTCAGGGAGTGATGCTATACCGGGGTCGCGTGATTGTTCGAAAGAGATACCGTGACCCTGGCACACGGGTGGGCTTTAGTCAGTAAAAGTCTGACACGCCCTCCCGCTCCGCCCAGAGCGGGAGAAGTCATTTGATGATTTCCCATACAGAAAAAAAAGGGAGTGATGCTACAATAGACTTATGAGTGAAAGCGAACTAACAGGAACCTTATTATATCATAATACAGACTACTAGGATTTTGACGGTGAAGCAAAATCAACATAACTGTGCAATGAATGTAGGATGCTACTCAGCGTCAAGTCGTCACTAAACCCCAGGCTGCGCCACAACATTGTGTCTTACTCCTTTCACATCAGTCTCAGCCACCTTTTAGAATTTGTTGGCCCTTCTAGTTGGGTGATGTCCCACACCATGTTTGCCGATACCTGGTTTACACTCCAGGACTCGTCTGCTCCGCCAGTTATCGGTCCCACAAACATGGCTAGCCCAGTACTAATTCGCAATTTCACTCACGTACAGAGCTATTAATGTAAAAACCAACCACAAATCTAAAAAAAAAAATGTTTTGGTTACAGATAAAAACTTTTTTACAAAAAAAAAACCGACTTCCTCAAAAACACTAGAAAGTGAAAAATAACTTTAATTTCGGAAGTCGGTGTCTTAGGATCTGTATTTGAGTTTTTTGCCACCGACTTCCGAAATTAAAGTTATTTTTCACTTTCTAGTGTTTTTGAGGAAGTCGGTTTTTTTTTTGTAAAAAAGTTTTTATTTTTTACTTTTTAGTTATGGTACCTACCCGCACTAATTCCTATACCACTGTAAATCGTTGAGGAATTCCCTTGACTGTCTGTCTATGGTCTCCATCATCAGACCTGTTATGGTACTTATAAGCCTTATGGGAGCTTTCTCATCAATAAAAATGAATTAAGTTCAAACACCAGGTAATTGCTGTAAATCGTTGAGGAGTTCCCTCGATTGTCTTTCGGCTCCATCATAAGATCAACTCCGGACCTTAATTATATAGCAGTGATAAAATTGGCACTTTGAACCGTATAAAGTCACCCCAACAATAGGGGACTGCTGTAAATCGTTGAGGAATTCCCTCAACTGTCTATGATCTCCATCATCAAACCTGTAATGGCACTTATAGCCCATATGGGTGCAAAGATCTCATCAATAGAAATGAATTAAGTCCAAACACCGGGTAATTGCTGTAAGTCGTTGAAGAGTTCCCTCGACTGTCTTTCGGCTTCATCATCAGAGCAATTTCAGACCTTCATTAAATAGTAGTGCTTTAAGATAATTAACGAAAGAAATAAAAAACGCACTAGTCGCCACTACGATTTTCGAAGGTTCCCTTCGATTTCTCAGGGATGCCATCATCAGATCCTGGTTTCCTTATCATGGGACCATCCTTGGGATATCTCCTTTCCAACAAAAAAAGAATCATCAAAATCGGTCCATAAACGACGAAGTTATCGGTGAACACACATAAAAAAAATATATATATACGGTCGAATTGAGAACCTCCTCCTTTTTTTGAAGTCGGTTAAAAAACAGGGAGACACAGATTTCCAACTGTCGCCATGAATGAATTTAGCACAAGCAAAGATATTTTTAATTGGTTTTCAAACAAAATAATCTGCAGTTTCATAGAAAAAACCAACGAAATATTTCAAAATAGGGGGGCTCACAAATGTCCTTATCCATGGTACCTGGTTGCGCGTCGCTGCCGTGCCAATCTTTATACTAAACAGACTTCAAAAACTACTTTCTACTAAACAATACTTATCAAGTGATCTTTTATAAAGGTTTCATTCTGATTAGTGCTTTTTGGGACAGCTTCAAAACAATACACGTATTTTTCCACTTAGTGTATGTTGATGATGTTATAGTAACTTCTTGTCAATATTATTCACTTAGCAAGTCAAGATATACGATATTGTGTGGGGTAAGTGCCACAACTGAAAATTGAAAAATAAAAAGTTTATTTAAAAAACATATCGACCTTCTAACAAAACACTACTAAAAGCTAAATAGGTGTAATTTTGGAAGTCTATGGTGAAAGTATAAAAACGCAATACCAAAGATAATAATGATATTTTCCCTTCAGTCTTACTTACATTTTTCCGATATCGGTCTCAATACATTGTTGCCAATAATTATCACAAGGAATCTCAAACGACCTTGGCACATCATGTTTATCTTAATTGTGATAATATCTTTAAACGAGCAATTCTTGTATATATATATATAAATCTGAATCTCGGAAACGGCTCCAACGATTTTCATGAAATTTAGTATACAAGGGGTTTCGGGGGCGATAAATTGATCTAGCTAGGATTCACTTACACATTCACACAGGAAAATTTATAATATTCGTAATAATTCGTGTTTTAACTGACCAACTTTATCGATAATCAACTTGATATTATTTTAAACGCAATTTACCAAAAAATACCGAACAAAGCTCGGTCATCCAGATATTTGTGACTAATTGCAACAGTTGTTAACTTAGAGAAACCGGTCATGAATATGTAACATTGATCAGGGATATAATCGATTATTTCTGGAACCTATGGAAAAATGGTCAATCAATTTCTAATTAGCCTAAGCGACTGTCAGATGAGGTGCTAAGTCGCCCAGTCAAACCACCCCAATTAATTAGAGAAGAGCTGTGAATATATATGATAGGACTTAGTTTTCGCAGCTGTGATCTTGGATTTTCATTTTGATCTCACTATTGGCTTCAGAAGCTACGGAAACCCTAAGAAAGACACCCATGATAAAAAAATCTTATTCACCATCTTGGTGTCGCTTCAACTAAGTTTTTCAAATGATCGGGGTTCGATGTGATCTTCCCGTTTGACAAATGCCAGCATTGATTGAAAGTAGATACGACGATCGCTGGTCAACATGTCCTGCTGTCTTGTGTGGGTCACAATGTTGGGTCACAAAAAGGATGAATGAAAGGCCTGCAGCTGAGATAAAAATGTTAAGAGGGATGTGTGGTGTTACACTAATGGATAGAATTAGAAATCGGTACATTAGAGGAAGTCTGAAACTGCCACTGATACCTGAAAAGTGGTGTGGAAATTGGTTATCATGGTATGGGCATGTGATACGGAGGAATGAAAAAAGGTCAGATATGCAGTTCGTCCATGTAAAATACTGATACTCAGCTACATCCAGTTAGATTGGAAGCCGACCGTTATATAGTTGGGAATCCCCAATCAATGTCATTCAATCGTCAAAAGATCCTTGTAATCTTAAAATCTGAAGTGAAACCACAGCTAAAGCTAGCTTTAATATTAAAGGCTTCGATCAACAATATCAATATTGTAGGATAACTTGGAGATAACTGGAGTCGCGAAGTGTTAAAATGCAGTCACGAACAAAACGATTGTCAGCATTCCTTATACCGCTCCTTGGATACGTGTCTATATATTGCCAATTTGTAGTTACGAGCTTGCAGAGGCCCACGGGAATACTGCTCAAGAGCTCGTCTTCATTCTCATATAAACTAGTACCTATATTATCTTATTTCTTGTAAAATATGTTAAATAAAGGTTGCTCCTTCATATTTTATATGTAATTTAAATCAAATCAAATCTAAATATTTTTATTTCACATAAACTGACATGAAACGACAGAAGCTAGGTGCACGGTTTCAAATTGTTGATTCCTATTGAGAACAGCCAGCAAGAAACTCCATAGTTACTCTTTTAAAAATAGCTGGTGTTTACAATGGTTTCAAATTACAGTGTTAATAGGTATGGGAGAACAGTGTAGGAATGTCAACAAGTACCAGGTACTTAATAAAAAAGAAAATTGTCTAAAACCTACAAGGCCTGCAACGTTCTCACATTCACAAAATATAAAAGAATCTACATATCCATACTAATATTATAAATGCAAAAGTAACTCTGTCTGTCCGTCTGTCTCGCTTTCCTGCTAAAACTACTGAACCGATTTAAATGAAATTTGGTACACAGATAGCTTGGAGCCTGAAAAAGGACATAGGCTACTTTTTATCCCGGTAGTATGTTCCCGCGGGATAATTTCCGACCACCACGCGGGCGAAGCCGCTGGCAAAAGCTAGTTGTAAATAAATCATAATAACCTATTTAAACCAAATGTCATTGCCATGACATCCAATTATAAAAAGTTGAAATTAGAATTGTAGGTATAAATTGTCAAACAATGAGTAGAGTATGTATGTCAAGGAAGAATGTAATAAATAAAAAAAATGTACATCGTCGTTTGGGAGCAGTTAATAGACATTTACAAGGTTATCCCTTTAATGAGCTACCAGGGAAGCCACACGCATAGCAGGAATCATTGCCAAACTTCCTTGTCTTGAATGTAGTCTTTTATCTTATAAGTTTTTTTGATAAGAACACGTTTGATGTGTGATTTGAACTTTTCATAGCTAAATTCAGTAACGGACTTTGGCAACTTGTTATAGAAGCGGATAGTGTTTATAAGAAATGACTTACTAGTTTTAGTTTTTAATCTAAATTTAGGAATCACTTTTTCATTTTTACTACGAGTATTAATATACATATTATGGTAATCTTTAATCTTTTTATTTTGAAAAAGGCCTAAGTTTTTGCGAACATATAAAACACATCTATACTATATTTACTATTTATTATTATAAAGCTGAAGAGTTTGTTTGTTTGTTTGTTTGATTGAACGCGCTAATCTCAGGAACTACTGGTCTGAATTGAAAAATTATTTTTGTGTTGGGTAGCCTATTTATCGAGAAAGGCTATAGGCTATGTAACATTACGCTGTAATTAAGAGGAGCGGAGCAGTAATGAAAAATGTTGGAAAAACGGGGAAAATCGCACGGGTAGGCGATTCGACGCGACGGGAAGGGTCGGTGGAACAAGAAATTTAACGCGGACGAAGTCGCGGGCAGAAGCTAGTTCTAAAGGAAAAAGAGAAGGTAGAGTCAGTATACTGACTGTACCTGACAATTTCTGTGAATTTGTTTCTAAGAGACTCACGAGACTTCATTTTATAGATTGCTCGGATTGCCCTCTTTCGTTAAATGAAAACTGAATCTACGTTGGCTGCCAAACCCCACAACAGAACGCCATAAGACATAATACTGTGAAAATAAGCAAAATACACTAATCTAGCTGTAGCTATATCGGTCAAATGCCCTATTTTTCTTACTGCATCTGCAGCTGATCTTAATCTACCTGAAATAGCTGTCATGTGGGCAAACAAATTTTATAAAGTTAAAAAAAAAACACTTGGCTTTGAATGACTCTTACCTTTAATAATATGAACAGGTACATACTAGTAGGTATACTCAGAATGAGCAAAACAATTTCTTCCCGTGGGTGTCGTAAGAGGCGTTTAAGGGACTTACTAGAGGATGAGCAGCAGCGTTCTCTATGCATTTTATCACCATACTGCGATCGCTAACCCGCTTGCCAAGCGTGGCGATTATGGCAAACCCCCCTAAAATTGGGGGACGTAGGCCTTCCCCAATTTGTCCAGCAGTGGACGTCTTGATGATGAGCAAAACGATGAACGGACATTGGACATTATATATACCATACTCAGCCTATAATGTTTACACTGCCACCACTGCTCTTCAGGCTTCTCTTCTGCATATATAAAATAGTAAACTGATTCATATAATAATGTTCCATTTGAAGACATAAGTGGATGAAGGTGATATTATGTCGCAAAATTCTAGTTTCGAGAAAATTGAGTTCAAAGTTTCGCATAAACATTTTAGGATATTTCAAAACGCCTTACATGTATTTATCCAATAAGAGTGTCGGGCGGCGCCAAATTTTTAAGGTTTAAAATTGTTTGTATGCACATAACACCATCATTCATGCATAGAACAGCGAAAATCTGAAAATGCGACATAACACCTTCATCCACTCATGTCTTCAATTGTTTAGCGAGCAGTGTGCAGTGATGAAATAATTTACGTTGTTCAAACCTATGACCTATAACTGTTAAGTCGCAGCCATTACGACTGGGCCATCATCGTTTTATTTTGAAGAAAATTTGTATTTTGAGAACCAACCTCTCTTGATGCTCACTATACAAAAGATTGTATTTAACTAACTTCACAAAAAAAGTTTGCTTTCGATTTTATTACTCACCTACTCAATCTTTACTACAGTTTGAAGATTGAGAACCGTTGGCATAGTACAGACAAGCTGTACCTACTGCTCATATACACCCCTAATAAGTTTAATCTATACTAATATTGAAAGAGGAAATGTTTGTATTTTTGTTTGTAATGGATAAACTCAAAAACCACTGGACCGATTTTAAAAATTCTTTCACCATTAGAAAGCTACATTATCTGCAAGTAACATAAGCTTTATTTTATTTAAAAAAAATAGGTGTCCGTAAGATATTTGGGTTTTTCGGACCCAAGGTGTAAAAAATCATTCAAAAAAGTTCCTTATTAATATGTCTTTGAAGTACCAGGTTGCCATAACTTGGTAGGAGCTTACCTAACATAGGTGTGTGATAGCTAGAAAACGCTTTATGTCTTCGAAGTACCAGGTTGGCATAACTTGGTAGGAGCTCACCTAACATGGGTTTTATTGATTCTGAGGCGGTACGAAGTCCGCTGGGTCAGCTAGTATTCTATATACAGGATCAGTTTTTATCCAGTGCACAAACTGTAACCATGAATTCAGCATATCATTTTAGACGCCCCAGCGTTGAAAAGTTTCGTCGTTTATGCAAAAAAAAATCTGCTGTTCCATACATTTTGACCACGTAGGTATTGCATTTTTCTATGAAACAGCAGATTTTTTTTTTACCAATGAACAGTATCTGCGCAAGGGGTTCTAGAATGATATACTGAATTCATGGTTATAATTTACGCACTGGATAAAAACTTATCCTGTATATTCGTTTATTATACTTTTAAAAATATATACATATTATATCGAAATGTCTTTACTTCTACAAGAGTATCGCAAAAATATTTTAATGAATAATATGAGATAATCAACATACATGTGGTTTCATCGATCACTATTAATCAGTGCATGTTACATATCTGCGTATGAGTAACGTTAGGTACCTACCGCATGTGGTTGATAACCCGTTCCTGCTCTAGGTATCTAATTTTTGTTGTTTACTAATTCATTATAACTGACTCTAACAATTATGAGATAGATTCAACAAGCAAAGGGCTTTTGTATATTGCAATGATAACGAGCAGGGTTTCTAATCTTGAAGACTTCTTTATCGATTTAAAACAAATTGTAATCTAGTATTTCGCATTACATATTTTTGCTTAAGGTGGAACACCAGGGTAGCCCTAAAATTAAAATTTTCTTTGGTTTTTTATCATAATCGAAACCAATCGATCAATAGGTTCGATCAGTTCATTCGGTTCGATCGATCGGTTTTTCGAATCAATAGGCTCGCCCCCTATTACATGGGACTTAAGCATAACAGGCGAAATGTGAGTGTACTTTAGGTACACCTCTGCCCAACTTTACGGGGAAACAAGGCGTGATGTTATGGTGTTATGGCTTTATCATAATGAGACTTTATGATGTCCATGTTTTGTTAATTCATACCTTATCGCCAGGGTCGCGAGATGTGTTCAAAAAAGATACCGTGACCCTGGCACATGGGCAACTGAAGGAACACGGGTGGGTTTTAGTCAGTAAAAGTTTGACACGCCCTTTCGCTCCACCCAAGAGCGGGAAATGTAATTTGATGATTTCCCATCCACAAAAAATAAAATAAAAAATACACCTTAACTCCTATGCCTTTACTGGTAACTTGTACGCGTATAACATTAAGATGGATGCATCAGAGTAGCGTAATTCATATTTTCTCACATTTTTTGCTATTTCCAAGTCAGTGCCAGGTTGCATATAGTTACTGTCCTTCCACCTCTTTTTCAGACCGTAATACGTATGTTTTTGCTCTAGAGTGCTCATAAAAATCATCAATACAATCATCCATTGAGTTTGCCAATGCCACGATATACGTATATACATGAACACAGCATGTACACACATGCAATGGAGGATTGTATTCATGATTTTTGTACCTAATTATACTTCTATAAATACATACGAGCTACGGTCACACAGATATTTAATCAAACACAGGCTGTGTTTGAATAAATATCTGTGTGACCTCACTTGAAAATTGCAAAAAAATTGGAGATTCCATCTTAATGTTAAAAGCGTATTTTAATAAACAAATGACCAAAAAGAGGCATTGTAGTTTAAGCATGAATTAAAATCTTAAGGAAATCATAAAGGCAATATTACCTACATAGATAAAAATAAACTGTCAAGTGTTCTAACGCCAAGAAACATTAAAACTTTCGATTTATTTCTTATATTACACCAAAAAGTAATGTTCCCGTCGAGTATACAATGTAAGCCATAAAAATAACAACCAAGGACCTAGTTGATTGTTGAAAAACAAAATGCTACGTTTTATTTGAGCCGAAAACTGTACGCGGGGTAAATTGAAACGCGGGTTGGGGGACAGGAATTGGCAAGTTTGAGCACCACACCAAACCATTCCGGGGATTTGTCGGACCCTCATAAAATGCTCTTCGGAAACAGGCGGAGTTCCCGGAGGTTTATCTTATTTTGAAAAGCCTTCCCACGGAAAGATGAAGCGGCGGTTATGAGGGCGCCCGCGATCGTTCAAAATGCGTTATGGAAAATGCTCGTGATGTGAGCACTCTATTAACTCCTTGGTAAGTCAGTAATGGTTTCTGTCTGACGCGGTTATTGATGGAGGCTTGATCCCATTTAAAAATTTACGTGATGAACTGTATCAAAGAAAATGTTTAGATTGTTTCCCTCGGAGTAAGAATGTATTGAGCTCAAGAGAGATGAAAAAACCTAATAAATATCTAGGAAATAAACGCGCTTTCAAATCCACACTATATCCACACTTATAAATAATATAATATATAATTATATAATATATAATCCATACTATATACTTATACTATATATACTATTTTACTATATAATATTATAAATGCAAAAGTAACTCTGTCTGTCTGTCTCGCTTTCCTGCTAAAACTACTGAACCGATTTAAATGAAATTTGGTACACAGATAGTTTAGAGCCTGAGAAAGGACATTGGCTACTTTTTATTCCGTGACTTTGTCTGCGTCCGCGATAACCGACATTTACGCAGACGAAGTCGCGGGCAGAAGCTTGTACTTAATTAAATTTATTTTTAGAATTTCTTAAAGGTAGATACTTTATTAGTTATGTAGGGTACCTACTAGATACTTAAAACAACAATCTATGACTATTGTCAATTTTACCTAGTGTTGTAGTTTCGAGCATTTTATTTTTCAAGTACTGTTTCACAATGCATTTGGGAAATGGGATTTGGCAGTGTTTCTCGACGTAATGACGGCTTGCCACGTGACATTGCTCCGAATACAACGTCTTTCCTTTGTTACTATCTCTATTTTAGAATAAAGACGTCGAAAACCTGGCAATACTCAGCTATTATTAAACAACATTACATTATGCTTCGGTGCTCACACAAATTAGCTTCCCTCTGTGTATTTCATTTAAATATAAATGGCTGAGTTAATAACATAGTAATTTAATTTTGTCAAGAGATTTAAGAAATTTAAATAAAAATTGAAAGAAAGCCTTTTACATGTAGGTAAGCAAAATAATATATTCTCAACTCTGTGATCTCAAAACCGTAAGCAAAAGCGTGACAAGTTTCCTAGCTTTTCCTTGCTTAAAGGTGCGAGACTATAATTTAGGCAATATGATTAAAATTTTCTCATTTTAAACTCCAATTAGATACTGACACTTAGTTTGAACAACGAATGAGCAGGAGTGGCACTGTGGTAACGGCTGCGTCTTACGAGTGTAGATTGTAGCTTCGAACTTTTTAAGATATGTATGTATATTGTAAACAATTCAATTTCATCCTTATTCCCGAGACTCTATCGAGCTACCATTGATATTCATAAAAGTATAACACGGCTTTATCAGTTATACAATGAAAGAACATAGTTATCTTAATACTGCTAAATTTAATTTCCTTATTCGTTAGAAATAGATCGAATTATTTAAAAAGGCTCAACAAAAAATTCAAAGACTTGTGAAACCTGATCTACCAACCCGCACTGGGCCGGCAATATGTTGTCCACTGCCAGTCCCTTTCACTAAGAGGATGCCCATCCAAGCAGTGTGAATTGAGCATGATATACTGGAAAAATTGTTATTGGGTTATCCATCTGAATTCGTCAGTAGCAGCCCGGAGTCTGGATTTGCGGCCAGTTGAAGGCTATAAACCCCCTTTCCCCTCTATTACATGGGACTTGAACATCTCCAAGCCTCGTATGGGATGCCTCTAGGCTGGATGGACCGACGACCTCAAAAAGGCGACGGAGCATGAGAGAGGCCTATGCCTAGCAGTGGACAGGGATAGGCTGCATTGATTGATTGATTGAAATATAAATGAAGAAATATGAGTGCATTATAGGGACACCTCTGCCTGACCTTTTAGGAAACCTAGGCGTGAAATTATGTTACGTTAATTTCCCTGACCGTACATTCAGACTTCCTATTACTAAGCTTCACGCATCATCGTCACGAGTAGCCAGCGGGGACGTGTTCTCCTAACAAGGGTAGCACAGAGATCTCCAAGTCATGTAGAGAAGTACATACAGCCGCGGGGTAAGCGTGTTCAAGTGCGATCCAAGTTACTGAGTAGCCTTTGTGCTATCGTCAAATGTAGCACATGTATTCTATGTGAATGTAGAATGTGCTTGGGACTTAGATACAAAGGGTCAAGAGAAAAATGTTTTATGACATCTATACAACGTGTTACATAAATGACGTAAGACCTCAAACACCCCAGTTAGCCTATTCAGTTAAAAGCATAACAGATAACCAAAACTTTTCTTTTTCTTTGAATCTGACTGTTATTGTTAAGAGAATCGTGTTGACTCTAGCGTTACATTATGTATTTAAAATTGAGTCTTATTGCCTTGAAATTTGGAAAGTAAAAACTAACACAAGGTAAATCGTTTTTTGAATTTCCAAAAACACCGGTTTGGAAGTTGACCCAAATCCAATTGATTCAATTGTTTTTGGATCCATTTTTTGTTTTTATCCACAAATTTTGTATTCACGTAAATATAATGTACACGTGTATGGTGTTATTACTAAGCCTATACTACCGTCTGATCTATCGGGCTGTCTATCTGCCACGAGCAAATATACCAGCTACAATGAAAAACCGGCCAAGTGCGAGTCGGACTCGCGCACCGAGGGTTCCGTACAAACCTGTAGATATTCACGGTTTATGCATAAGGTTTATGTTTATGAAATTAAATGTTTTTTTTTTTAATTTTTATATTTGAGTTGATTGAATGAAAGGTAAATTGCGATTTACGATTTATGCCTATAAAAAAAAAAAAACTACTTACTAGATCTCGTTCAAACCAATTTGCGGTGGCAGTTTACATAGTAATTGCAGCGTAAATTCGCTGCGGACAAAACTTTTTGGTTTCTAAATCAACCTTTTTTTCAGAAACACTGGCCTTTATATTTTTTGTTCTATTTCAAATTTCGATCCTGTAAAATCTTACGCTAAAAATTTTTTGCTTGTCAACTGGCAGACTGCAGATGGGAGCCGAACGTTTCACATCAATATTCTTATTTTCGGAACTCCTGAGTTTAAATTATCAATTTTAGCCCTAAAATTTTATTACTAAACCTACGTGTGTCTATCTGGTGCTACTTTTAAAATTGATCATATCGATAAAGTTCTGTGTGCAACTCTTCCTTTTAACTGGTACGTATTACGTCTTTTCTTTTCCCTTTACTATTCTAATCTGTTCTACCGGCGATTCTCGCTAGCTATATCGAAGATTCCGCTTGTAACCTTGGTCTGATCGTTCTGTTTGTCTTTAGACGACGACCATACAAGCCGAATTTCGGCTTTTCCCCCGACGGGCTATCAGCCGTCGGACTAAACTGAGGTCAGCGGCGTGTTGCGGACGTTTCCCACCGACGCAGAGCCAGACGCCCTCATAGACTGCTGCTTGCTGCCGTCGCTGCACGCAGCACTGACAGTGTCCTTCTGGATAGTTACGCCCGGCTGGTTATAAGGAACCTTTTAACATTACCCATTTTTTCTATTTTTCTGTAATAGATTATCTAGATAATTTTCTATTTTACGCCTCCTGATGTAACGTGTATTTCACGATTCAACTAGGTGTTCGTTATAAAAAAGGCCTATAAATCGACGTGCATAGGCCTATTTTTTTTAATCGATTGCAATCGTATTGGGGATAGGTCATGCGCGAAGATAATTTCCGTTACTTATATCTGATTAACCACTAAGTTTGATTCGTCCCTCTTTTTAAACAAAACCAAATATTTGATATCCTCATCTGCAGTTAACCATATACTTGTTTTTTATATTTTTTTTATATTACTGCTGTATTTTTATTACTTCTTGTTTTGTCGAGATTATAAAAGTGGTGTGAATGTCGGTGTTTTTCTTTAACCGTCTCGCTACATAATGTACATCATATATATTTTATTGTTGAGTTTCAGCTGAGCATGGGGAACCCCAAAATTTATTGTTTTTTTTTTTATTTTTGTATGAAAATCTTAATGCGGTTCACAGAATACATCTACTTACCAAGTTTCAACAGCATAGCTCTTATAGTTTCGGAAAAAAATGGCTGTGACATACAGACGGACAGACATGACGAATCTATAAGGGTTCCGTTTTTTGCCATTTGGCAACGGAACCCTAAAAATGCTTGAGGAATTTGTGAAAATTCTCGTTCTCTTGCCCACCCCGTCGCATCACATTATCTGCCCGGACTATTACCTACTTCGTTTTCGCTTAGCGTTCATTCTGACTTTGTTTTCCTTTTGCTTAGCTCCAATGATCCAAGCATGATATTATTGAAGTAAAGAGCAATGGAGAGGGCGTTTCGCTACGTGATTGAAACGCAGGAGAACTAAAGTAACCGACATAGCCCGAAAAATTGCCAAACTTAAGCTGTAGTTGTTATCATCTATAATGTTCGCAAGACAGATTTTCGATGGAACAGAAAGGTTCTGGAATGACGATCGCGTACTAGAAGACGTAGAATTGGAAGAACTCACTCAAAGGTAGACCGGAGACCTGGTGGCCGCAGGAATCCGTTGGATGCGGGAAGCACAGGCCGAAGTGGCGAAGCTGGGGAAATGCCTATGTCCAGCAGTGTACGTCTTTCGGCTGAAATGATGATGATGATGATGATGATTATAGTTTTTAAGATAGAGTAAACGACAAAAATACACTTGGAGTAGACGATAAAGCGTAAGGAAGTTCGTTCCTGACGTGGTCCCCCAACCCCATACGCTATTTTATTTCACGTGAGATAACTTCTGACACGTGAACAAAGCCGCGAAAAAACCTGGTGTTATTTTAAGAAAGTATACATTTTTTTAATCAGACTCTAAGTAATATTATGTGAGTTCATGCTAAGAATTGCACATACCTACTTGCTAAACAATGCTCATTAATACATAAGTAAGTCATGGCAACGGATAATTAGATAATAAAATAATGTTTTAATGTTTGTAAAGACGTTATATAGCCTATATGACAAGTAAATCACGATTTGTGTACAAATAAAATAACATTGTTTGTTAATAGCGCTGTAAAAACGTATCGTTACTATTACTCAGTTAAAAAAATATTTGTACATACGTTTATATGTTTGTTTGGTACGCTTTGATACTCCAATGACTGAAAACATTTAGACGAAATGTGGTAAATGGGTAGTCCATTGTATGGATTAGGACATACAATACTTTTATCATGATATCCATGCGGGATCAACCCTTAAGCGGGTAAAACCATGGGGCGCAGCTAGTGTGTTAATAAAGAGCTTGAAAAATAGAATATTTCATATATATATTTTTTGGCATTAATTTGCTTCAGAATTACCTACTTGTAAATTTCAAAGTAGCATATATATGTTTTCTGAAAAATAAATCTGAAAACCTAATTAAAAACTACACGAAGCAAAGTCAATTCACAAACTCTCTTACTTTAACAAAACTCATAAAGTTCTACGAAATTAGAAAACTACCACAAGCAGCACACAAGTAAGTACGTCACAATTCTCAGGTTGGCAACGTTTGTCGGGATGTGAAGACGTGCAGTCTGGCCATAATGAAGACGCCGCCGTTTAATTAACTTCAGAGATGCCGCGGCCCTCGAACTTGGGCGTTTGCTGAAGAAATAATAATGAGCCGACAGCCGCCACGCTTCACTGCACGCCCAGTGTGAATACTGTGAACTACACTTTCTTGGGAAATTAATGGACTTTTTGGTCTGATGTTTGCAGAATTTTTTGTTTTTATCAATTGTTCTTGTTTTTTAGGTTCTCATACACGAGCCTGTTCAAATCCGTGCAAATATTAATGTGACTTTTAAAATTCAATTGCACTTTCTAAGTTTAACTGGGATATCAGTTCACCGACATCAGTGAAAGAAAACAGCGTGAAAAAACTTGGATTTTATACGTTATATTAAACTAAATTAAATAAGCTTTACGTATAGGTAGATGGTACAAAGTAATGAAAACAAAAAAAGTTTTTTATCGTTATTCCAACTTTGTTGAAATCTTTAAATCACCCTGACATGTTTCACATTTAGGAAACCAAACGACTGTTATGTTGTGGTTTTTTGGAAATTCTTAAAAAATATTTACTTATGTTTCACAAAAAATACAAAAACATCTGATTGATTACGGTTACGAAATAATTAGAATTTAATTAATTTTCAGGTAGAATTTTTATAAGCCTAGCCTCTACGTTTGTAGGATACTTACAAAGTTTAAAAAATTGTTGGCCCAATGTTTATATAAGAACCTTAATGGATTCAAGTACAGCCACGACATCTATACATACAAATAAATAAAACTGAAGTGTCTATTTGTAAATTCAAATTAACAGCTTTTCACTAAATGCATATGAAAGTAAATACGGTACTTACACCAAAAATCATTTTTTTAAACTTATGTCTGTCTCTCTGTTTGTTCCGACTAATCTCTGAAATGGCTGGAACGATTTTGACGCGACTTTTATTGGCAGGTAGCTGGTGTAATAAGTAGTAATTTGGCTACTTTTATTTTACAAAAATACCTGCGTTAATTTCCAAAATCCACGCGGGCGAAGCCGCGGTCATTATAAATATAAACACATAAGCAACATTCAAACATTTGAGGGTAGTGGTGGCCCAGTTGTATCAGCCCTGATTTTAGTGCCTAAAAATAAACTAAAGCATTTTTATTACAGTCGCAAGTAATAATGGTGCCGTATTTGAAGTTAGGTATTGACTGATGACTCGCCCGATCTAGGTTAATTCAAACCTGTGTTTCAGGCACGCCTGTGTGGGCCTATATTTTGGTTTTATTTATAAAATTTGTCTTTTCTCAAAGTTATAATCTTTATTCCACGAGAAAGTCCCTTTTGATGTTTGCTTCATTGTAAGGTATTTATACCCGTAACCGTACATTGGTTTGATGTTTACCTACTTATTGCCTAGCAGCCATAAATATCTTACCTTGCTATTAATACCTTCTAACTCGAAGATAATTAAAGCCTTTTAAGTAAGACGGGCTTACTTACCTATAAGTACCTACCTCACCTTACCTATAATATTAATAAACATACAGTCGGCGTTAAGTTACAAAACATCATCAAACGAGGCGTTTGTTCCCTTTGTTATGGCTTCATTATAACATAAAGAGTTCGTAACGCGTTGTTGTTTTGAAATATATTTACAGTAAGATTTTAAGCTTCAGTAGACCGTGTAATCAGTACTGTAATTTGTAAATAATAATGTTAATTAAGAACCTTGGGTGTTTAAAGGCGGAGACTGTTCTGCAACTTTTGTTTGTAATGTATCATTCGAGGCGACCTTTGTTACAGTACGCTGATACACAAGACGAGACGAACGCTCGCTTCGAGCACATGGCTCCAGCGCGCTCAGTTTCTTGTTCATCATTTCAGCTGAAAGATGTCCACTGCTGGACATAGGTGTCCCCCAATTTGGTGGGGGGTTTGCCATAAACTCTTGGCAGCGGGTTGGCGATCGTAGTATGGTGATAAAATGCATAGAGAACGCTGCTGCCCATTATCTAGTAAGTCCCTTTAGTCACTTTTTACGACACCTTCGGGAAGGAATGGGGTGATGCTATTCTTTACGTCCGGCACCATACAGACATTTCTTGTTACAGAAAAATAAAAATGACAAACGCTCGCTTCGAGCATTTGACTCAAGCGTGTTCCATTTTATTAAGAATCGTGGATGTGAGTGCCTTTACTTGTTACCTAAAAGTATATTTTTATTTTGGAAAAGAGAATAAAACGAGACACGTTGTGTAGGACACATCCATCTGCACTGATTTTTTGTTTTGGGAATGACATCTGGCAGGTCAACCTATGAGGTTGTTGGCTGGTTAAGCGGACTTGCCTGTAGCTACCTTAATAAAATAAGGCTTCCAGCCGGGGCTTTCTTAGAGCGACTACTAAGGGCACCCTCTGTGGGTTACGGACTTCGGCTTAGGGCATCGCTGGATTTAGGGAGGAATTTATTGCTCAGGGGCACAGGCTAGCTCGAGCAACGGTTGGGGCGGATCAACCTACACTGACTACTAAAACGTATTACTTAAACTCGATATATTACAAACAAAAGCTGCAAATCGAAAGCAATCTCCACCTTAAGAAGCTAGTCCAAAACTCTTCGGGGGCTAACGGGCTTCGGAGTTAAAAGCAGGCGAGTGCCAAGACGATTAAAGAATATTTCAACTTGGACACCACATTATTATTTTGAAAGAAGACATCGAATTGAACACCAACCGGGGTATTTTACAAAACGGTGATGAATTCTCCAGTCTACTATGAATCAGAAGTGGCTTTTGCCCTACAATATTTCTTCATGACCAACACGAATTATATTTACAACAATTCACTTTCAATAAAAGGTCAATAAACTGTTTTGTGAATTTTTTTGCAATTATGCAAATCACAGACACCGATAATGACTCAGTGATAAATAAAAATTATTCTTTTTTTATTTTTTTTATTTTATTATTATTTATTAATTTTTTAACACCGATAAGCACGAACGAAAATAATACATAGTGTAAACACCTACCTAAATAAATACCCGTTAAATTAAATATGTACAGCAGTTGCGTTAATCTAAATATCTGAAATATTTAAATAATGAGACAACTGTTCAGCGACACATGTTTCAGGTGATTCATACTATCTTCTATAATTAACATTACTTACGTCATTTATTTTATAACGCCCTACTTTTAATTCCTTTCTTTTTAAAATAATTTTAACGAATACTAGACAGTCAAAAATAAATAAGTTTAAAAACTGGCCAAGTGTGTTTCGCACCGCACAGTGGGTCGTGGGTCTTTCGGGACCGGGACCGCGGTCCTAGAATCCACCTATTAATAAAATAAATATTTTTAGTGGTACTTTGGAACCACAAGTAAAATAAACAAAGCTATATCTTGAAAAAGTACAGTCAGCCAAAAAATTTTGAATTTATACAAATAATCTTTTTTTTTATAAAACGATTTAATATTTTGTTTTTTTTTTTTTTAACAATCGTAGCCTTCTATAAGAATAAAACCAACTTAAAAAAGAATACAAAAATATATTTTTTAATAATCTAGAGTGTTTAAATCATCTATTGTCCACCGAAACGTAACAATAAACCTTTAAAAAAAAAATACTGCCTTAATTAGACACAGCAGTAGCGGTCATAATCATTACAATTACTGAATATCATTACTATTTTTGTAAATTAAACATAATCAACTGACATAAAAAAATGCTATCATAATATACTAGCTGACCCAGTGAAATTTGTACCGCCTCAGAGTCAATAGGTGATGTGTTGACTTATTAGGCTCCTACCAAGTTATGACAACCTGGTACTTCGAAGGTATAAAGCGTTTTCTAGCTGATACATACCCATCCATGTTATGTGAGCTCCAACCGCGTTATGACCACTTGGTACTTCGAAGGCATAAAGCGATTTCTAGCTGACACTCCTAATTTTGGTAAGCTCCTTCAACCGTACGCAGTGCAAAGACCTGGAGTTGCGGACACCAGCCGCTTCTACCTTAATAGGCAGGTAGGTTGGTGGGCTTAACTTAGTAGGAGCTTAGGTAATCCTCAGCTCCTACTAAGTTATGACAACCTGGTACTTCAAAGGCATAGGCCGTTTTGTAGCTGACACACAAAATGTATGAGAAAATTAATTATTATCTTTCTTTCGGTGCTTTTTCTGGTAACTGTACTTTAACTTCAATTTTCTTGTGATCCCAAAATAAACCTTCTTTCCAATTTGCATCGACATAGTTCAAAAAGTCTCCTTAGTGTCACAAGCAGACTGAACTCATGAGGGTACCAAATTTAAATTTAAAATCATTTATAGAAATATATATGTAAACAATAAGCAGATGTTTTACATTAAAGTAATAATTGTATAGGTAATAAAGTACCTACATAAAAACAATGAACTTAACGTAATAAAATAAAGAGTGAGGTTAGTAAAACTAGTTTAAAAATAAGTCACTGGGATAAACTGCAAATATTCAGATACAATGAAATATGCTTTATTTATCAAAAACATTTTTTGATGTTGCATCAATGGAGGATTTAAATATTTAGGTAGGCGTTATACAACCGTCGAACACCATGTAAAGTACTACTATTATTTAAATGAGTTTTTTTTTTATTAGGACCACTAATTTTGGTAACTTTTTCGTAACGTCATGTTAGATCTTACAAAATTAATAATTTCATAAATGTATGTGCATGTTAGTGTAAGTAGTGTGAGATTTTTAATATTCTTTGTTAAAACTATACGTTTGTTTAAGTTTTCACATTGATGAGATATACAGGGTGATTGGAAGATGGGTGCAAAGCTTTAAGGCGAAGATAGTACAGACAATTTAGAACCATTTAAGCCATGGTTGTCTTAGACGAAGTCTTACCAAATATTTTTAACCAAATTTTTAAGTTTTTTTTCGGAAATTCTCAAAATTTAATGTAAACTGCATAATTATGGCCAAATTGAATGATAAATGAATTCATTTTTTATTTATTTAATTAAAGTAATGTGTAAGCAATCAAGCAAAACATGTTTTAGGCTTCTGTGTCATTAGACATTTTTTTTACAGACATTTAAAGCTCAGAAAAAATAAAAAAATTGTACAATACGTCTTTTAAACCTTATTAAAAAAAAGGAGGGTGCTTTTTTTGTTCAAACCTTTTTGAAGACATGCTTATCATCTCATGCTCATAATCGTTCTTTCTTTTGAGGTATCATTTATGCGGATATCTTACAAATTATTGAAATTAGGGCCTCCTACAAACCAATTTGAGGGAGAATTTTTTTATTTTAGGCAGACTAATTAAAACAACATTTGAATTAAAATTATATATTTTTCATGTTCAAAATGACGGCCGTGATTCTTAATACAAGCACGGCCCCGTCTTCTAACTTCTGTAGTCGTTATTTTCAACATCATCTCCTGCTTCATTGTCTCAAACGCTGAATTTATTCTTTGTATCAATTCTTCTCTAGTGTTTATTTCTATGTTGTTATACACCAGTTCCTTGGCCCGGCCCCACACGAAAAAGTCCAACGGGGTCAGATCTGGGGAGCGAGCGGGCCAAGGGATGGGTCCATCCCTGCCGATCCAGCTATCAGGAAAGCAATTGTTGAGTTGTTCCCTTACATTTAAAGTCCAATGCGCTGGACAGCCGTCTTGCTGAAAGATGACTGTTCGGTCTCTTTCGAAGATCGGGACACCTGATTCCTCTACCAGCAGTGGTAAATCAATTTGCAGAAATTGCAAATAATTTTCGCCATTCAATGGATCAGGCAAAAAGTGGGGCCCAATCAATGTTCTGCCAATTATTCCAGCCCATACATTCACAGAGAATTTCATCTGAAATGACACCTGCTTCTTAAAATGTGGTCTGCGTCGGCCCATTCATGGATGTTGTGAAAGTTTGTAATACCTTCCCTTGAAAATTTACTTTCATCCGTCCACAAGATTGATTTCAGAAACCACGCATCTTCGATGTCTCTGTTGAGGAGGAAACGGCAGAACTGAATTCTTCTTTGAGGATCTTGCTCTACTAGTCCTTGCACACTCCTGCCATGGAACGGATACTTATTATTTTGGTGCATTGTATGCCACACCTTCCATTGAGAAATGTTTAAATTTCGAGCTACTGCTCTAGTACTGGTAGTAGGATCCGCTTGAAATGCTGCTAAAATGTCTTCGTCGACGGCAGTTTCGTGTCTGCCCGGGTTGACTCCAGGTTCCACGCGGTGAAACCCATCTTGGGCAAGACGATGAAACGTGTTGTAAAACACTCGGACATTCGGTATCCTGCTATTCGGATCCGTCTGCTCTACCGTACATAAATACGATATCCGCATATTCTTGATTGGAAAAAGTAGCCATAGTCACTTAACAATTAAGAAAAACGGCGTAGGAGCACACTAAATGTCAACTCAACACAATTAAGTCAAAAATCAACACGTGCAGGAGCGCGAGGCTACGACTGGACACGGTGAAACAAAAAAGTTCAAAATTAACGCAAACAACACGTGCAGGAACGCAAAGGGCTACACCTGAACACGGTAAATTGTGAATCAACACGACAACGTCCACTCACAAGGGCAGTAGTTTGACTAATAAGTAAAAGATGTAACGGCTTCATCACACACCGACTGACCCTGACTAAAGAAAAACGACTTTGTTGCCTCAGTAACTAAGACCATTTTGCTGTAAAAACCAACTCTTATCGCTTTTTGCTATTCATTGGGCGTTCTACCTGGAAATGCCGTCGCACCGCGCTCGGTGGCCATTGTTTAGAGAATCCCCTCAATGGGTTCCCCTCAATTGGTTCCTGCATGTGCCAAAAATTCTTAGAATTGAACAATGTTATCATTTCGAGCACATAAAGTATTCTTTTAAGCAAAAATTTTGTGTTTTGTTAGACTGCCTAAAATTTAAAATTTCTTCCTCGAATTGGTTTGTAGGTCCTAATTTCAATAATTTGTAAGATATCCCCATAAATGTACCTCAAAAGAAAGAGCGATTATCAAGCGGGTTCCCTCTATCTGGCAGAAACTTGATGCTCCGAATTTTATTTGGCATAACACACTTGGCATAATATTATTTAAACGAATATTAGTAAGGCATAAAAAATGTTTAGCATAATCATTGTTTGGCCGAATGTTTATATGCTCGACTTTACGCTGGCATACTTTTAAGATGGCAGAATTTTATTTCGCATAATTCCCTTTGGCAGACTTAAAATTCCGCATAATTTCGTTTAGCATAAAATTTATTTAGAGCAATGTTTATTTGGCATAATTTCACTTGGCATACTATGAAGATGGCAGAATTTCATTTAGAATAATTTTGTTAGGCATATTTTCATTTCTATTAAATTGCATTTTAACCTTAAATAAAATGAAATAGTGTCTCAAAAAGTCAGTATATGTTGTGCTACAAAAATTATTGACAGAAACGAATCGCTGCAGAACCGACTCCACGTAGTCTTGTCTGCCCTACCCCTAGAGTGTAATTTAAGCCCACGTAGGCGCGGAGAGGCGAGGCGGCCCGCGATCTGAGGAGCAGGTGGTTTTGACAGTCGCCGCCGCGGCTGAGGCTGGCCGGCGAAGCCGGCCAGCAAGCCGAAGCCGCGGTGGTGAGCGTAAAACCATCTGCGACGATGAGCTCGCGTGGGACCGCCGGAGCCCCGCAGCACCGAAGCCGTGACAGAAACCATGCATGCTGCATGTTGCATGCTCGCCTGCATGCTGTAAGCTTGCTTGCATGCTGCATGCTTGCTAACATGCTTGCTTGCTGCATGCTTGCTTGCATGCTGCATGCTCGGTTGCTTGCATGCTGTATGCTTGGTTGCTTGCATGCTGTATGCTTGCTTGCATGCTGCATGCTTGTTTACATGCTGCATGCTTCTTCGATATGACATGTATGCCAAAAGATGATTCTAAGTTTAAAGTTTCTGAGATATGATAGTTCTGCCTTTTTAATAACTATCGATATGAAATTATGCCAAGAGACGATTCTGGCTGCGAACTTTCTGCGATATGATGGTTCTACTTTTTAATTATTATGGAATAAAATTTATGCCTAAAGATGATTCTGACTTATAAAATTATGCGTTGTGAATGTATGATAAATGAGTGTATGCCAAACAATTTTCTGCGAAATGAAGTTTATGCCATCCGCTGTTATGCAAAATAATATTATGACGAAAAAAATTCTGCCATAAAGGGTGGACCCTTATCAAGCATGTCTTCAAAAAGGTTTGAACAAAAAAAGCACCCTCCGTTTTTTTTTTTAAATAAGGTTTGAAAGACGTATTGTACAATTTTTTTATTTTTTCTGAGCTTTAAATATCTTTAAAAAAAATGTCTAATGACACAGAAGCCTAAAACATGTTTTGCTTGGTTGCTTACACATTACTTTAATTAAATAAATAAAAAATGAATTCATTTATCATTCAATTTGGCCATAGTTATGCAGTTTACATTAAATTTTGAGAATTTCCGAAAAAAAAAAAACTTAAAAATTTGGTTAAAAAAATTTGGTAAGACTTCGTCTAAGACAACCATGGCTTAAATGGTTCTAAATTGTCTGTACTATCTTCGCCTTAAAGCTTTGCACCCATCTTCCAATCACCCTGTATATCTCATCAATGTGAAAAGTACAGACAATTTAGAACCATTTAAGCCATGGTTGTCTTAACCATGGCTTAAATGGTTCTAAATTGTCTGTACTATCTTCACCTTAAAGCTTTGCACCCATCTTCCAATCACCCTGTATGTCTTCTGAGCCTTAATACAGATATAATAATAACATCTCGGTTTCGTTTTTGCCATTTGTCTACGGAACCCTAAAAACGTAAGTTTTAGAATACACAGAATGAATTTCCATCTTTCTGAATACTAAAACTACATTAGTGACAAAATAAATGAATTTCAAATATCTCTTTGATAATATTTATGTGAGTATAGTGAGCGTCAAAAGTGGACTAATATCTTTATATATATAATTCTACTGTACGTGTGTATGTCACTGAACTCCTCCTAAACGGCTGGACCTATTTTGTTTAAATCTTTTGTGTGCATTTAAGTGACTTCCTGGACGGTTTTGATTCACAATTGGACCCGATAGGTGGCGCTGCGATCGGGTTCAAGGAAACAGGACAGGGTCTGTCCGGTCAGCTATTAATTCTATAATTTTCCGACTGCTGGGATATAGGCCTCCTCCCGATGAGAGTTAGCATAGAGGCCATAATCCACCACGATTCTTTGAAGTTTTGCTTCTAGGACTTGTCTGTTTCCTCACGATGTTTTCCTTCACCGTTTTGAAAGCAGTGGTGAATAAATAATTTACACAAAGTAAAGCACTTTTCTGGGTTCGAACCAAAAAGTGAACTAACATTTTGTAATTCCAACAGTTACTGTTTCTCACGGCATGTACAAAATAGTTCTTGCATTTTCAACCGACGAAAAAAACGGAGGAGGTTCTCAATTCGACGCGTATATTTTTTTTTTTTTTTTTATGTATGATCACGCATAACTTTTTACATAGTGGTCCGATTGTGACAATTCTTCTTCTATTGGAAAGGGTATACTCCCAAGGTGGTCCCATATAAATTTGGAAAACAAAATCGAACCCTAAGGGTTGGAAAACAGGGGATGATTGATTGTTCACTCACTGATTGTAACGTATAAACACGAATTACTTTGTACAGAGTAGTCCGATTTTGATAATTCTTTTATTGTTGGATAGGGTATACCTTGCCAAGTATTATTAGTACATTAAAGCCACAAAAAATCATAAAATAAAAACTTTTTAACAAAAAATTAAACCGCCGAAAAACTGAAAAGCATAAAATAATAAACCTTAAAATTTTGAGTCGGCGCTGAAAAATCAATGAACAAGGAACACTCAAAGCGCCGACTCATAATTTTAAGGTTTATTATTTTATGCTTTTCAGTTTTTCGGCGGTTTAATTTTTTGTTAAAAAGTTTTTTCTTTACTACCTATACGTTTAAGTTAAGTTTCGTATGCCGTGAACGTAGATCTACACAAGACACAATGGTTTTTAATTGTGTCTGTAATTAGCGGCATTCAACAGGTTAAACTTGGAACAATGATTACTGGGTACTTATTTGAAAGCTGACGGTACCTTTCATGTTTATAAAGTGCACTGTAATTTTATTATTTTCTGTAAGAACTTTGAACTTTTTAAAAGTGTAATGAGAGATATCTATCGTTTGTTTAATTATTAAAACGTTGAAAATGTTTTACTTTGATGTACAAAGAAAAGTCAAGAAGAACTCTTGAGTTTGCAAAGTGAGTACCTACATATCTACTTAAGATATTTTGTGTTAACATATATAAAAATTAGGGCTGTTAGGGAGCTCCGTAACCGTAACCGAAACTATCGGATATACGATCTAAAAAAATAATCCGTAACCGTATCCGAATCCGAAATAAAAGTTTCGGATAATATAGGATTTGTTATTACATTTTTATTTTAGGTAGATTAGATAATACTCAATATATATTTATATTCATTTTTATTTTAAATAGCTGTAATAATTACTCACACACTGATTGTAATTCCTACCAAATGCTGACATATAAAAAAACCATTTATTAGCTATTTGTATTTTACTTTTGAAATTCCTTAAAAGTTTAATATCCGTAACCGAAATTATCCGAAACTAACGGATAATCCGAAATAATTTCATATCCGTATCCGTATCCGGTATAATAATCATTCCTACATCCGTATCCAATCCGTATCCGAAATTTCATATCCATAACATCCCTAATAAAAATATGGCCTCACGCCTTCTTTTTATGGGTGTAGACAGAAACTACACAACGTCACCCGTTTACGTTCATGTACATTTTTATTTTACCTTATTGTAAACATTGATCATCATCATCATCATCATTTCAGCCGAAAGATATCCACTGCTGGACATAGGCCTGCCCGAATTCAAGGGGGTTTGCCATAATCGCCACGCTTGGCAGGCGGATTGGCGATCGCAGTATGGTGGTAAAATGCAGAGAGAACGCTGCTGCCCATTCTCTAGTACTTCCCTTAGTCGCCTCTTACGACACCCACGGGAAGAAAAATGCAAATACATACTGTAAACATTATTTCATATAAATAGTTAATAATTTGTTTTTGCAACTGGGTTTTCCTGTTATGTTACGTTTTAGTGGTCATCAAACGGGGTTATCTTTGGGGAATTACTAGAAATTAATGTTAAACACAGTACTTACTCATGTTTATTATTTAGTTTTGGGGTTCCGTACCCAAAGGTTGCCAATGGAATCCTGTTACAAAGCTACCGTTGTCCGTATGTCTGTCTGTCAACAGACTGTAACTCATGAACAGTAATAGGAGGCGGAGGATTTGGGCACCGACTCAAAATTACTTCTATTAGGCTTCATATTTTTGTTTTTCAGTTTTTTCGGCGTTAATTCTTTTTTTTGTCAAAAAGTTTTTATTTTATAATTTTTTTGTGGCTATAATGGACTAATTACTACATGCTTGCAAAATCGGACTATTCTGTAAGAAGTTATGCGTGGTCATACATTACAATCAATGAGTGAACAATTAATGATCCCCTGTTTTCCTACCCCTAGGGTTGGAGTTTGTTTTCCCAATTTATATGGGACCAACTTCAGGGTATATCTATACTAATATTATAAAGAGGAAAAGTTTGTATTTTTGTTTGTTTGTTTGTAATGGATAAACTCAAAAACCACTGGACCGATTTTAAAAATCTGCGAGCAACATAGGCTATATTTTATTTTAAAAAATGTAGGGGTCCCTAAGATATTTGAGTTTTTCGGACCCAAGGTGTAAAAAATCATCCTTATTAATATGTCTTCGAAGTACAGGTTGTCATAATTTGGTAGGAGCTCACCTAACATGGGTGTGTGATAGCTAGAAAACGCTTTATGTCTTCGAAGTACCAGGTTGTCATAACTTGGTAGGAGCTCACCTAACATGGGTTTTATTGATTCTGAGGCGGTACGAAGTTCGCTGGGTCAGCTAGTAATCTATATATATAAAAGAAAGTTGTGTTAGTTACACTATTTATAACTCAAGACCGGCTGAACCGATTTGGCTGAAAATTGGTGGAGAGGTAGCTTAGAACCAGGAGACGGACATAAAATACTTTTTTTTATCCCGTTCGACTATAAAGAGGAAAGATTTGATTGTTTGTTTGTATTGAATAGGCTCCGAAACGACTGGTCCGAATTGAAAAATTCTTTTTGGGTTGGGTAGCCTATTTATTAAGGAAGGCTAAAAGTTATATAACATCACGCTACAATCAAAAGAAGCGGAGCAGCAACGAAAAATGGACGAAAACTGGCAGGCTATTCGATACAACGGGAAGGTTCAGGAAAACAAAAATTTGACGCGGACGAAGTCGCGGGCAGAAGCTTGTTTCCAATAAAAAAGAATTATCGGAATCGGACTGCTCTCTCAAAAGTTATGGGTGGACATACATAACAAAAAAATAACTTCCTCCGTTTTTTTTCGTCGGTTAAAAAAAGATAATATTGAACGATGGTAGGGACGGAACCCTTCGTATGCCAGTCCGAGTCGCACTTGGCCGGTTTTTTAATAATTCCACAACGATTCGTACAGGACAACAGCGATAACCCCGGTTGATAATTGCCTGAACAGTAATAGATAGTCAAATAGTTTAATATTATTTTTAAGTAGGTACTAGATTACAGAAATCTGATAAGTCTTGCTAAAGTGAATTCATTACTAAATTTGTTTTATAATATTCCCAAACTTTAATAAAAACTAAAGTAGTCTCAAAAATTTCTTGACTGGTAACAGATATCTTATCAAAAATAACCGCTGTCTTCTTTAATTAAGAACAATAAATTTAATGAGGATTATCTGAGCCGAAAAAAAACCTTTGCTAAATATTCAAACATTTCAAGAAATTCTGCTGAGACGCTGATAGTGTTGCCAAAAGTTCGTCGCCGTCGCTGTTAAAACTTTATGATAATTAGTGAGTCGCTGGAGCTAATTCAAAGATCAAGCCGCAGATAGGAGTTTGTCGCCAGATGTAATATTGTAGCCGCGTGTAACATTTGAGAATCTCTACCATTGTAACTGAACAAATAAGTTTCAAACTTAATTGTAGATTCTCTGGAACCACACTTAGTTTTAGTCAATATAATCGTGACGTGAACTGGTTTAGTTGACTCTAAACATTTTAATTAAACTTAGAAACTTTTCTTATTTGAGCATTGCTTTTAATCGTAGTGTCAACGAAATGATACTACAATTAATATCAATGGTTTGTTATTCAGTAGCTTGGGTACTTAATAGATCGGTCTCATATAAATTAGGCCAAGTTCTGATGAGTACTTTTTGAACGCTTTTTTGTACAGATGCCAGCAAATCGAGCTACTACAACCTGTCAAATTTCTATAATAGATTTTCAACTTTATCGCTAAAGCATTAGGTTCAAGGTTAATTGGGAGAATTTGACAGTTTCGGGAACCTTGATGTGCTGGCGTCTGTACTTTAGCTTCAATATTACGTATTTTATACACTTAGTATAATATTGATGATGTTCTAATAATAATAATAACTTCTAGTCACGAGGAATTGTAGGAAATTTGTTTGAACTACTTCAAACACATACCACATCATCATCATCATCATAATTTCAGCCGTAAGACGTCCACTACTGGACTTAAGCCTCCCCCAATTTGGGGGGCTTTGCCATAATCGCCACGCTTGGCAGGCGGGTTGGCGATCGCAGTATGGTGGTAAAATGCATAGAGAACGCTGCTGCCCATTCTCTAGTAAGTCCCTTAGTCGCCTTTTACGACACCCACGGGAAGAAATGGGGTGGTGTTATTCTTTACGTCCGGCACCACACGGTACCACATACTACAGCTGCGTTCACATACCACATACTACAGCTAAAAAGTGAAAAGTAAATGACTTTATTTCTTTAAATATTTCTTTAAATGACACTACAATTAACAGTAATGGTTTGTCAATAAATTGCAGTGTTACAACGTTAATGACGTACATTGCCGACATTATGTGAATAATTTAGACTGGCGTAATTTTTCCACGATAACCGTGCCACTAAATCTTCGGAACTCGTTAATCGAAGTTTTTGCAAGTACTTGGTGGCTGACGCCAACTGCCTTTGGCAAGCCCCGCCTCTGCGCGACGCCAATTTAAATGATAAAACTCAGATCCCTCAAAGGATAAAATTCAGATTATTCCGCCCTAAACTAAATTAAAAATCTCTTTTTCAAAAAAGTGAGGCCAACCATCGTACTAGATACACTCGGCCTTTATGGGCTAAACATTTTTAATTACAAATTGGTATTTGCTTCAATAAACATCATTTTAGATTTTAATTTGAGAGAGTTTGTTTACAATCGGAACGTATAAAATACTACCGCTTCATCTACTTCAAACGTATGAGTAATTAGTTCGATAAAACATAAATAAGTATACTATTATTAATCGCTTATGCATCCTGTAGAATAACATGAGAAACAGAAATCAAACGATTTCTCATGTTGTTGTGTTGTTATTACCTTTTTACCGAATTCAAAAAAACGATGGAGGTTCTCAATTTTAAAGTTTTTTTTTAATGCTTGTTCCTTCAGAACTCCATCATTTATTAACTGACTTGAAAATTCTACTTTTATTATAAGGGTACTTACTCATCGAGTGGGTGTGCTACGCGAGCTCGACAAATGAATGTGCGAATAACACTTGTCCGAGAAAACTGTACTGCCACTCACAATAGTTCGAATGCACGCTTGTGCGATACACTCGAGCTCACATAGTACACTCGGTTAGGTTAGGTTAAAACTGTGACCTCCTACGCACGAGCCGAGCGAGCGAAGCGAGCGGTGCCGCGGCAGCGGCCGGCGAATGCTAGAAACAACTAGATTCAGTGTGTCGCACAAGCGTGCATTCGATTTTTTTTTTTGATATTTATTTAATCCATAATGTTACAGTTTTGTTGTTACATATCATTGGGCAGTAGGTTCTCGTGAATTTAGCATGAATCTTTGCTTTAACATAAAAACTTAATGTAATTTAAAACTAAGACTAAAACTATGGCATGGTAGGCAAACACTCCGTATGTGGACACGGTGTGGTTGCCCACACAACGATAGATTTTACAACCACAGCTACAACACACAGTGTCATCAGCCAACGAACGTCACGAGACCATCCAATAAGTACCTACTTAGTTTTCGGTAAACAAACTTAGTACGGCCGTCGATAGACTGCAGCAACTATGGACACATTGACATGTAATGTTTCCTTAAGACACTTTTAAGGTTATTTTTACTTTTGACACGATCGATCATTCCCTCAGGTATGGTGAGTTGCAGTACAGTTTTGTCGCACAAGTGTTATTCGCACATCCATTTCTTGAGCTCACGTAGTACACTCTTATCGAGTGGTCCCATATAAATTATGCCAAGATCTGACGAGTACTTTTTTGAGTTACTCAATATTTTTTATTGCATTCCACATGTAACAGGTATTCTTAGATGGTAAACATCTACCATATGGACCCTGTCTGGCTTATTACGCAAGGGTTCAAAATTATTTAGTTTATATTGATGATGTTCTAATGAATTACTTTCTGTCTGTAATTAAGTACTGTATTAATTACTTTAGGTATACGAATTTGTGTGGAGTAGTGTACCACAAAATTAATTCCGATGCAGGGTTGAAGTTGCTTTAAATTATGTGACACCACTTGCGATGAGTAAGGTAACGTAAATGGTATTTCGTCATCAGCCTACAGCAGTCAGAGGACTGGTGCTGGACATAGACTCTTCCAATTACACGCATTTCAGCTCGATTCTCGACAACTCACATGCAGCTGCTACCAGTGAGTTCTGAATATCGAGCGCGTTTTTAATTCTACCCCCCTAAAGAAAACCACTATCATGGTAGCTCCCAAGTCGTAGGTGACCGGTGTCAGCCAGGTAGGTGTGGGTAGGTCTTCCAGCGATGCATAGGGCAGCTCGCAGGTTGTCCAGCCACAACCCTTGCAGCGGCGGTAGAAAATGTTCCTTCCGGTACGGCCGAATTGAAAAATTGTTTTTGTGTTGGGTAGGCTATTTATTGAGGACGGCTATAGGCTATATAACATCACTCTGCAATTAAAAGGAGCGGAGCAGCAACGAAAAATGGATGAAATCTGGCAGGCAATTCGATGCGACGGGACGGGAGCAAAAATTTGACGCGGGTAAAGTCGCGGGCAGAAGCTAGTAATATTACAAAGAGGACTGATTTGCTTGTTTGTAAAATTGTTTGTCATGGATAAACTTAAAACCTACTATACCGATTTAAAATTTATTTCACCATTGGAAAGCTACATTATTCTGAAGTAACATATACATATATAAACCCCGAACCCGAACACGTTTCGAAGGATAATTAAAAAATATATTTTTTTAAAACAGGAATTATCCGTTTAACTTCTATCTCTAACTAAGTCGCCGTCATTATAAGCAATAAATAAGTAATTTAACGTATTATTATCACTGAGAGTTTGACTGTCAGGCAAAGTTTAGGGTTGCTAGTATATTGTCAATTTAATTTCGAGTCGTATATTGAATACGTTACGGATTAATTAATAATTATAAAAATCAATCCGTGTGCTCAAAGGCGTGCATTGTAATCACACGGCACGCCGTCATAATCATGACGGCCATTTTAGTTTCTGTGAACGTAACTAACTAACTCCAGTTTAAGACCAAACAATTATGTTCATAAACATCTCAAACCAGATATCTTATAGTCCAAACATACATAAACATGGAATGGTAATATCATTGTATTGTTTATGGCTTTGCCGTAATTAGATAAAATTAAATTGTTCAAGACCAATAATCGATTCAGGTAATCGATTATATTTTAAAATATGGCAGCATTATTCTATGACAGATGATGAAGTTGACATTTGACACCCAGTAAACAAATAGATAAAGATATAAAATATAGTTTGTGTTCTTTTGTGAGGTTTTTTATGACAATGGACTCCGATCAATATCACCAGAATGACAATCCTTGCACGAACTTGGATCGTGGCTCCACTTTGAATGACGACCCTAGTGTGAATGTGAAAACTGCTGGCTTCATATGACGACCCTCGCATGCATTTGGACTGCGGGAGTCCCGCTTTTACTAATGATTAATTCGGCGCGAATTCGGACCTGAGTAACTATGCTGTCCCGAACACGTCGCGTGGATTAACCGGCGCAAGCAAGGTTCGCTGTGCGAATTGAATAATGGATATGAGGCACTTACGCTCTCATCAACTCACAAATATATATTGTATAGCAATGGGTTCTTCCACAACAGGTAAGTATTATATTACTCACCTACATTAAACAATACCTTTAGAAAACTATGATAATAACAATAGCCAGTCCTAATGCAAGCTTATAGTGATTTAACTTCACTACACAATATAAAACAAAGTCACTTCCCTCTGTCTGTCCTTATGTTTAGATCTTTAAAACTACGCAACGAATTTTAATGTAGTTTTTTTTAATAGACAGAGTGATTCAAGAGAAAGGTTTATAAATAAAAATAAAAATTGTTTATTTTCAGACTATACAGTCCATAGTAGATGTTAGTGACATAAATCTTATAAACTATTATACGTATAATAGGCGGGTGAAGCTGCTGGCAAAAGCTAGTATTAAATAAGTAAAAAAAGATATTTTTAAATGCCTAAATACTTTTACTTTATTGAGAAAGTAACCAAATCTTACAGCTCATCATCATCTGCCTAGCCTTTTCCCAATTATGTTGGGGTCGGCTTCCAGTCTAACCGGGTGCAGCTGAATACCAGTATTTTACATGGAGTGACTGCCTATCTGACCTCCACAACCCAGTTACTAGGTAATACAATACCTCTTGATAAGACTGATCTGAATGAAAGTCTGACAGACTTTCGGGGTTCTGACGACCCGTAACGACTGTCTAAGATCTACAAAAGACAGCCGGGACCAACGGCTTAACATGCTTTCTGAGGCACGGAAGGGTCTTGGTTTGTAAAGATGGTCATATACACGTATATGTACTGACGTGACATCAGCATTATTTAATTACATAGCTTTTGTATTGTTGGGGGAGGGGGGGGATGTTGTTTGGGACAAATGATAAGTATTGATTGATTAATAAATAAAATATATGGTGCGGTGCAAAAGTAAATATTTGTAAAGGTAAACATTACAAAATGATATATATGTAAAATATAATAAAAATGCAATATAATATATGTGTATTTAATAATATAATAATTTAATTAATTACTTAATAGCTACTTAATGCTTGTGTGTGCATCTATGAATGAACATATGTATTTGTGATGTATGTGTAGTGTGGGGTGTGGTGTATTTGTGTGTATGTGTATGTATGGGTTCGGGTGTATGAATGGGGTTGTGTGACTTTATTTTATTATTTTATACTTTCTAGAAGTTTTTCAGTATTTCCATAATTTTGAGAGAGAAGGAAGTCATTTATGGTAAGTTTTAGTTTACTTATTGGTAAGTGATGTAGCTGAGTATTTTTACTTATTTTGTTATATAGGTATGGACCCATATAGCACGGTTGTCTTCTGAAGAATTCTGTTTTACATGGTTTCAGGTCAAATACTAGGTCGTTTCTGCGTTTGTTTTTCAGTCTTACCGGGTCATACGTTGAGCCTTTGTAGCTTATAAGCAGAACTCTCCTGATATAAAGTTGTCGAACCGTTAATACCATACAATCCTTATATAGCTGCTCCGTTGGATACTGGAAGTTCCTTTTGTGCATTACTTTGAGAACTGCTCGCTGGGATCTTTCTAGGTTTAATATATGGGTTTTGTGTGTACTCCCCCAGACTGTTTAAACTTAGAAGGTGACTATTATTCAAAGGTTAAAATGAGTAAGTAACTTTGAAATGAACAATGACTGTGTTAATACCATTCAAAAGTCATTGTAAGTGTATAAAATAAGTCAGTGCGTGTGAAAAAATTAAAAATTATAAAAAATTAAAAACTGTTTTATTTCCAAATCGCGACTTATTTTCTGAACTGATAAGTACTAGAAGGTGCTCATAACATCTTATACTATCATTCCTTACACTATTTGTAAGTGTTCACTGTGGGCCACGGTTGTTCTAGTATGTGGGCATTGTCCTTTCACGCGGAGGAAGTCACGGGCGTGACTTCATATGTGATGTAAAATATGTTTAAATTTTACTCAATTCCATACAAACGGTTTATTTGTACAATTTACCTATCAAAATGCATTAATTCATCTTATTCAAATTCTCACAAAAGCGAGCTCAAACTTCGGAACCTACATGTGTTCTTGGCACCTTCATTTCAATAGTTCTATTCACGCCATCATACCGTCTGTAGAACTCTTGAATTCAAATGTTACTGTTTTTAGAATAAGTTCACGTAGAATTTTAAAATTCATACAGACGGACGGATGCTGGAGTATATAAAGTAGGTATTGATCTAGTTACATAGGTACTCGACGCGCATGGAGTTTTAAAACTTTATTTTGCCGCAGACGTAGCTAAGGAACCTCGGACTAAAAAAGATAGATCTCGCACGCTTCAACCAGATAAACATAAAAAGATAGAAGTAGGTACTTACTAAGACTTTTCTCGATAGAACTTGAAAAGTTGAAATGCCTAATTGAAATAGGTAAGTAAGTCTACTTTGTTTTAAATCGTTTTCATTTTTGCTTCTTACCGTGTTTATTGAAAAAATTAAATTTAAAATTTAAAAAACCCCCGACACAAAAACCTAATTTCCCTTTAAAAAGTAAAAAATAATAAAAATAACTCAATCTTAAAGTACCTAAGAATGTATTAATAATTCAAAAAAAAATACGCCGCGTTGCGGGACCGCCTCAAACCTAACAATTTAATTACCAATAATCTTATTACCTAACTAAGCAGTCAACGACGTCTGCACTCGCGGAGCGGTCCCCCAACGCGACGTTTTTTTTTTTTTGAATTATTAATACATTCTTAGGTACTTTAAGATTGAGTTATTTTTATTATTTTTTACTTTTTAAAGGGAAATTAGGTTTTTGTGTCGGGGGTTTTTTAAATTTTAAATTTAATTTTTTATTTTGTACTTTTTATAGGTATATACTTAATATAATGTACAATCAAACGAAGCTAAGAACACTCTCGATTAATTCATCAATATTCTCTTTCAGTGCGCTTTCATTTGAGACCCCACTCGAGTATATTTGCTGACATTCGGTTACTCTTCCCCACTTTCCCCCCCACAACTTTTAAACGGCTCAACCGATTTTCATCCAACATGTCTAAGAACACTCGCAGATAAGTCACCTTTAATACATTTTTTTTTTATTGAAATCGCATCATCCGTTCGGGAGCTATGATGCCACAGACAGACAGACAGACAGACAGACAGATACGTCAAACTTATAACACCCCTCTTTTTGCGTCGGGGGTTAAAAATGATAGCTCCACTGGTCTTTCATCGTCACTGGCAAGATGATGGAAGCATTATCAGCGATAATAATTAATCAATCTAACGTAGTGACTTTTATAATATGTATATGCCTCTTCTGCTGTGATCTGTACAACATCTTCTTATCGTGTATCCTCATCCTTATTCCGTAACTCAATATCAAGCACAATCTGAAACAAATCATGTGATATTGCTAATTCATTGCATCATATTTTCGGAAAATGAATCTATTCAACACCGTTAATAACGCAATGTATGTTATTGGACTGTCAAAATATACCCAGCAATGGTTTCATTTGGACAGTTGTTATTTTGTTACGCAATTACCCATTATTTTCTACACAAAATAATACCTACTTAGAATCAGGCAAAGAAATACATTTGTATTTACGATCTTCATTTACCTTGAGATATTGTTATGGTAGAGTAGCCTAGACGCCAAAGTGCTACAAGTCTCTTTGTCTCTTTTTCGTATTGAGCGTTTTAACAAATTATCAATGTAACAACGGCAATCGAACGTCACGCTTGTTTTTATCTGGCGCTGGTTGACCTACCCCACTGGGTTCGATTTGTAAACATTGTAGAGAAAGACAAAATAAAATATGAAAAATACGAAAAAATTACAAAGGTCACTTGGTACATTCAACCGGCTAATCAATACGACGCCATTGTGTGTTTTAAATACAAAATGTATTTTATTTTAAACCAATATATCAGTTGTATACAATTACCATAATCAAACATTTAATGAAAATTGGGTAGTAGATATTGTGCAATGAATTAACCGTCAAATAGCCGTTATTGGTGTATCATTAATTGGCCATCAATTGAACATAGTAGGTCGCCTATGATTGTGTTATATTGGTAAAGGGAGACATTAATTTTCTCATTGCATTTTGTATCAATCGTGGATCTACGGCAGTCGTTACGGGTCGTCAGAAGCCCAAAAGTCTGACAACCAGTCTTACCAAGAGGTATCGTATTAACTAGTGACTGGGCTGTGGAGGTCAGATAGGCAGACGTTCCATGTAAAATACTGGTATTCAGTTGCATTCAGTTAGATGGGAAGCCGACCTCAATATAGGTAGGAAAAGGCTAGCTAGACGACGACTGTGTGATTTATTTACAGGGTGGCCATCACGCGTAAAGTAAGTGCAGTACCTACGTGGTCAAACTGTAGAATGGGTCAGATTTCTTTTTTATAACTGAGGAGAAATTTCAATAAGTATAAGTATAAGTATAATTTTATTAAACAAAAAGGAAAAATACAATGCATGTTACGCTTAAATAGAATATTACATTTATGCTCAAGTTTTGTGAATAATGACCCCGATGCTAGGAAAATCCTGTGTTATAGGGGCCATCCATTCGTCCGTATATTTTACAAAATTAGGGAGCTAAAACGTGTAACAGCTGCAGTAGTGTGTGAGTAAGCACGTGTAAAGTGGTGTAATGGGGAAAGTGTATGTGTGTCTGTGATGTGTGTAAACGTGTGTGTTGTGTGTGAACGTGTGTGATGTGTGTGATGCGTGTCGTGTGTGTTTAGAGAGGTGTGTGAGTGTTTGCGATACTAATACATTATTTATTTGTATTGGGGTTTCATCAGTAATTCTGTTCCAGCGTAGTCTAGGGTGAGGAGGAATTCTTTAATTATTTTTTTACATTTGTGTGTGTTTAGTGTATGTATGCTATGTTTTTGATGTAATTTATTATATATAAGGGCACTTAGGTATGAGTAGTGACGTCTAGCAAATGTAGTTTTTGTGTGTGTTGTGGGACAAGCCGGTTTGGGTCTTCTTCTTACTGGCGAGCTGTTATTTACTCTGTATGGAAGAGTCGCGTGTTTTCGCATGACTGCACGTAGTATGTATAACTGTCGAACCGTTAGTGTTTTGAAGTCCCTGTAAAGTTGCCGCGTTGGGAATCTAAAGATCAATAGAAGGGTTTTCGGAATAATGTAAGAACTGATTCTATCACGTGGCGCGAAAACACAAAAACACATAGATATCTACGAGGGAGATTGAATTTAGTATCGATGGCTAATGGAACTTATCTCCAAGGACTCAGGTTTAAAGAAAACGCATAAAGCTCAGAGTGCACTTCGAAATGAGTTAACATTATTAACACGGATTCGAAGTCTCTCGCATGCGACCTTACTAAATAACTTTCATGAAGTATTCAGCTTCCATAAATCCAAGGCTGATTTGCGCTACTGCTACACCGCTTAATCGACACGTATAATGAGTGATTTACTGAAATCGAATGGAAAAACTATTTCTTAGCCGTAAGGCCTCCCCCACATTAGGCGTGCGCGATCCTCGGGCGTGTGAGTAGCGCGAGCGCGCTGCGTGAGCGTCGCGTTTAGCTGCCCTGCGGCGCGCACGCGGCGCTCGCCTTGGCGTTTAACCCCCTTCAGTCAAGTCAATCACAATTTGGACAATTTTCGTTTCAAAATCCACACTATCCACACTAATTATAAATGCAAAGTAACTCTGTTTGTCTGTCTGCTTGTCTCGTTTTCCTGCTAAAACTACTAAACAGATTTAAATGAAATTTGGTACTCAGATAGTTTAGATCACTATACTCCTTTGTAGTCCTGTCCCATATCGCAGGACGATTCTGTATTTCTAGGATAAAGCTTTCGATATTAATTTCACTCGGTGACTCTATTTTTAACGTGTGTCATCACAACACTGCCCACCATGTGATTGACCGAAACAGTAGCGGGCGAAGGGGTAAGAACGCGAATAGAGCGCCGCGCGCGCGTTGCGCGCGCGCCGCAGGGCAGCTAAACGCGACGCTCACGCAGCGCGCTCGCGACGCGCGCGCGGCGCTCGCGCTTCTCACACGCCCGAGGATCGCGCACGCCTAATGTGGGGTCAGCCTAATACTTTAAAAGTAAAAATTTTGTGGGTTTACCTAGCAGTCTGCTGCTCCGTTCTCTTAAGAAAATTATTGTTTAAATTGGACGCATTTTCTATGCGTCCAATAAAAACAATAGTTGTTTACAACAGCAATACACAAACAAGAGTTATTTTTAGGTTTTTTTTTTTAGTTTCTAGTGTTTAATTGTTTTTGTTCAACTACAGTTATCGTTTGTCATTAGTTTCTAAGTGTGTACATTGTAAGCTGTGGAATATGTAGTTGGAATAATATTTATTAATGTCCTAATATATTATTCCATTATACAATTAAATAAGAATAAAATAGAAATTCTTATATTAGAGTCACGTCGCGCTGTCGCGTCGCGCCTAACTGCTAACCTTTAGTGTCAAATGGGTCCTTTACATTTATCATTTATACAAATAGCAAACATTTCTTGACATTGCCAATCTTTCAGACTACAAAGGCCTATTTTTGTAATTCAGTAAAATAATTAAAGGTTCTGATTTCAAGACCTGCAATGCAGATGTCAGTGAGTGAACGATCCCCGCAATCCCCGCAATGAGAATGGCCTTTGGAGCATTAAAAGCGAGTGAATTACATATTGTTCAATCCGTCACATATATTTAATTGGTCACACGTATTTATCTTACCGTTGGTTATTTGTAGGATTTATGTAATTGTTAAATGGAAGACTATTTATGGTGTTGTGGACGATAAGTACCGGCATTATCATAAGTCTACTATAGTAATGTACGGACGTAATGATGCATAGATAGTTTGGTCTAGTGTAGCGAGCGTTACTGCTGAGCGTGGAACCTGGGTTCGAAGCCTAGGATTATAATTTTTTCAAATTCAAAAGTTTATTGGAACTAAAAACAGGTTCACACATTTTTAGTGTGCGCTAGCAGATACGTTAGTAAAAAAAAATCTATGTTGCAGCCATTAGAGACCGTAAGTGTTATTGGGTGCTTGTAGTTTCAAGAAATAAATACTTCTTCACTAGCGCCCGGTACTTCGCCCGCGTCAAGTTCGGGTGTTATCAAACGGGAATATGTTACCGAGATAAAAGCTATTATTTGTACTAATCCAGGTAATGGTATACCATTTTGCCAAATTTCGTCGAAAACCATTCTGTCATTGAAGTGTGATTGAATTAAACATCACTACATAGTATGTACAAAATCTCTTCCCTCTCTCTGACCATATGTATGCTTATATCTTTAAAACTACGCTACGAATTTTGATGCGGTTTTTTTAAATAGATAGAGTGATTGAAGAGGAAGGTTTACACGTATAATACGCGGGTAAAGCCGCTGGAAAAAGCCAGTACAGAATATAACTTTTTAATTTTAATAGGATCTATTGCTACTGGGAGCGCTGCCAGAGGTGGCCCAGTCGTATTGGCCGCAAGTTACGAGTTGTAGGTCGTGAGTTTGAACTCAGACAAGCACTTTAATTTGGGTATTTAATTTCATCACCATTTCTTTCAAAACGGTGAAGGAAAATCATCGTTAGAGAACCAGAATGTCTTAGAACCAGAAAAATGTAGACACGTGACAGTCACCAACCTGCACGTGGCCCGGGTGGTGGATCCACTACCTCCCTCTCACAGAGAGGAAGCCTGTATCTTAGTAGTGGGAACATTATATGCTGATTATGTTACTGCCACTTCCAATTTATCGAGCAACTACGATGCTTGTCACTCTCGGTCAAAGTCCAGACATATTACTTACATATTTACAAACCTCATTCGGTATGTAACAGCACGCTCAATATACCTTTGTTTTACTCAACCATTCCCAGTGTTTTGCACCGATCTCAACAAAACTAACGCTGGAAGCGCCATGCAAATAACACGTTCGACTGAAAGATCTAAATACTGTACGAACTGTAACAGGTTGCCGGTCCATCGGAGTACATCGAAACAATCTGTTCTGAACTGACGCTCACTACTTCCGCAGCTTTGCGAAGTAATTGATACATCTGTGTTTATCTCTTCCCGAATCGGTGGAAGAATCAATATGTTAGAATGTTTCGGGGAATTTATGATGCAAGAATCTTTTTAGATTCATAAATGACTTTGCGTCTGTCTGTCTGTCTGTGTGTTGTGTGTTTGTTGTTGTGTTGTTTGTTGTTGTGTCTTTTGTAGTTGTTGATGTTGTGTTGTTGTGTTTTGTTGTCATTGTTTGGATTTGGGGCCTTAAGGGTGCGCATCGCGGTTTAAAATGTATCTCCATATTATTATGTTTAGCAGAACAATCTACATTAAGCGTATTGAAAGTAGGTACAAAAACGAATACAGAATAACTTTCAACTAAAATCATCTATATAAATACTCTGCGCGTCGAACCAAGCACACGAAGAATTAAGTAGCAGACCGAAGCAATTCCATAATTATTCCGCGAATAGTTTATAGTTTAATTAACAGATGATGTTATTAAATCTTATTAACCAAACAATTATTCCCTTAACATTTCAAATACCCAACTAAATTATATGTATGAGAGTAAATTCGAATAGAAATTCTATTTGCTAAAACTCTCTACACATAATGATGACACGTTTGCACCAACAAAGGAGGTATTCAAATAGGTTTGGATTCAATCATAATTCGGATCAGTGTCAGACCTTACAAATAGAAGGCGGGTAGTATTTGAACAGTTTGCACACATTATAAGAAGATGTAGAAGGTACAGTCACCAGCATGTATTATTGCCGTTACGCAAGATTCAAAAGCGATTTTCTTTTGAAGTTTTGACAGATAAAAATAAATTAGTAACCATCTTAAATTTACAGTTTAAGGCTGCTTCGTTGATCTAGTATAGTGATCGCAAGCACTATGGCTGAGAACGAGGTCTTTGGTTCGATTCTCAGGTAGGGCAAATTTTATTGGGTGTTTCTATCTGGAATTTCTTAGAAGCAACCCGGAGTTGGGATTTGTATTATGTGGTCTGCCCAACTCATCGGGGAAACATGAAGTGATGCCACGTTATGTTACACAAAACTAGACAAAATTGGATGAATTTAAAGTTAAACAAAATTAGACAAAATGAAATACACGTAGATAAAATTAGGTAAAATCAGACAACATTAGATAGAATTGTAATATAAAATGATTAATAGCAAGATACAATTTAATTTATTTGCTCCAGGGAGATTAAACTGGGAGTTGCAATGGCCTTCAGGTATCGAGTAGCAGTGTTCAGGAATCTCAGATCAGTACTCGCGAAGACATCTATGGATTCGTCATATTGCAAAATGTTGTTAATATGGGTGAGGCATTAAGAGGTTTGAGGTATTAAGGGACGTTGGCGAGGGCGATGTCTGTGTCTAATAGGTAATGGAATGTTATATTAGATGAACTGTAATGACGAGGAGGTGAAGTGAGTACTACGATTTTGGTCTTACGAACAAAGTATTTTTGACACCACACTATTAAGATGTACATTAATCTATTCTCGAGGGAAAATCCCTCTTAAATTTTGCGTAAGTGTAAGGTATTAAACTCGAATGTACACGTTCAATAGGATTTCGGAATATCTAAATAATAACTATGTAAAAGGTGAGAAAACAGTATTTCGTCTCGGTCTGAAATTACGAATTGATTTGCACATATTAGCTGATAACTATATTTTATGTTTTAACGGTTATACTTTATTTTTATGTTTTAATTCATATACGCACGTGTTCAATGACTAATAAAACATTGATTTTCTTTTAAATGCCAGTGCTTGTAGCATTTTTAACGTTGTCTAACGCGGTTTGTGGTTGGAGTTGGCTAGTATAAATTGTCAAAAATAATTATGCTCTATCAATGCGACTTTCTTGACGTCTATTATACATGCTAATCTTTGTGGCCTGCCTTAAAGAATAGCACTATCCTACTTCTGCCCGTGGGTGTCGTACTGTTATCGTTTGTAGCATACACGTAGATCATCAAACAAAAAAACTTGTCACCAAAGAATTCATGCTTTCTTCGACTAAGCACTGCTGCGAGAAGCCATCTTTTGTGAGAGGGAATGAGCCATAACCATCAGGCTGACCTAGTGCTTACCTACAATTTGCTTGTGTTTCTATCCCAGGGCGTATTGTCGAAGTAAACCTTCTCTCACGTGTTTTCGTGGTTCTCGTCACGCCAACACCTACGAAAGGCTGGATCTTTGCCAGTGGGGACCGCGCTGTTTGAAGTACCGACGTGCATTTACTAGATTTATTAGATAAGATTTATATTGAAAAGTGTACGTATCTCCTTCTTTCTTGCATTCCCAGGCATATTGCCAGCGTTTGGTTTGCTTACAAGAATCGGGGAGCTCGTTAGATATTGTAACCTTCAAATCCTATCTCTGCAGTCGTTACTGCTTTTTCCAGTCCAGTAAGAAAGTACGATTCTAGACGAAAAAAATAAGTAATTTTTTTTTGCTTCCTATTTCCGATATAAGGGTAAATTCTCACTTTCAAGTGGTTTTTGGAAGTCAGTTGTTTTTTTAAATAATTTATTCACTTTTTGTGTAGCTACGTCAACAGTGACAGGCTTAGACGATTTTATTATAAAAAAAAATCTTTTTTTCAGACCCTTAGTCCATTTGGTTAGTATACAAAGAACTTAAAACTAGTGTTAGTACTTATGTCTACTAATGAATTAAATTTAAATTATTATTACACCACAGTGGCATGTAGGCGTATCCAATGTCCCAGTATGGGGCTGTCCCACCTATCTGCTATAACATTCAGGATGCTGCTAGGGCTGGCGCGTACCCTGCGCATGATGGAGGCGCATCGCTTGCGCATGATGGCGTGGAAACCATCTATTCCCGTCACTGCAAACATGCTGGAAGCACTGCAGTAGCGCGGCAACCCCATCAATACCCTGAATGCATTATTGTATTGAACGCGCAGAGCGCTGTATGTCCTCTGCGTGTAGTTGACCCACAGACTGCACGTATAGAACGACTGACAGTATGCTGTAAACAGTGTAGCTATTAAAGCATCATCAACACACACTAAGTGGAAAATCACATTTTTGACGTTTTGGCTCCCGTTCTAATACATAATTACGTCACGGATACATATGAATAAATACACACTCATGGGGACTGCCGACAGAAACGAAAACTTAGAACTTTGGGAAAATCAACAAGTCATCTTAGCATATCCGTGCCGAAGTTTCAATGGCCTATCGGTGACGCAAACCAACAAGCTTTGCCAGTACCAAAAATCGCTCAACGCGACTTAAGAGCATTTCATTTCAAAGATCTCTAGTGAAATGATGGCTTTTGAAGAACATGTTTTCTGTTTCTTGAAAAGTACCTCTTCTAATAATAGTGGTAGTTGGTACAGACGCCACCAGGTCAAGCTACCCGAAACTGTCAATTTTTCCCAATGAACCTTGAACCTAATGCTCTAGAAATAAAGTCGAAAATCTATCAAAGAAATCTGACAGATTGTAGTAGCTTGATGTGTTGGCGTCTGTACTTTGCAAGTGAAGAGACGTTTACTGCTGGGCATAGACCTCCCCCAATTTTGGAGGGGTTTGCCATAATCGCCATGCTCCAGCGGGTTGGCGATCGCAGTATGATGCTAAAATGCATAGAGAACGCTACTGCCCATTCTCTAGTAAGTCTTTTCATCGCCTATTACGAAACCCACAGGAAGAAATTTGATGGTGCTAGTCTTTACGTCCGGCACCATGCGGAACAAAACCGGAACTGCGGAACCAATAATCTGGTTCATTTTAAAACATCCTTTACAATCTGGTTTCTTTCTTGTCATTTTCAGCTTAACATGAAAACTCCATCCAGGTAAGTATTGTTGTTGTATTCACAACTTTAATTTCTGAAAAAATATTAACGTGCGTAATCGCTTCCTTTACTGTGAAATTATGTGGTTAGGGGAATCTTAGATCTTACTTTATATGGCTTCTTATGACTACAGTTGTTTTTTCACTTCCCGATTCTTTCCATTATTTTCGGATCTTTATTTTTTCAATTCTAGGTAGGTATTTGTTTTAGCATGACTAGTTGAAAATACGATCATCAGCTATAATTTTAGATATTCTACGCATTTATCTAGTCAAACTTGCTTTTTCCAGCGGCTTCGCCTGCATATTATGCTTACAAACTTCCCTCTTGATTCACTCTGTCTATTGGTGAAAACCGTGTTGAATCCTTTGGGTAGTTCAAAAGATCGAAGCATGTTAAGAAGATTATCTAGAAATTTAAACCCACGCCATCTATTAGGAATTCATAGAACTAACCAATGAACACACACATTGTTCTATAAAAAACATTTAATTCGCAAATATTGAGATCAGTAATTGAGATAAAAACCATCCTATCTTTTAAGTTAGATCAAACTGCACACGGTGTGAAAATTTTATTAAAATCGGTTAAGTAGTTTAGGAGTCCATCCCGGACAAACAACGTGACGCGTAATTTATATGTATTAAGATTAAATTAACTGGCATTAATAGACCCACCGTGTTTAGTATCAAAATCGTAAAATAAAGAAGAAAATCTTATTTCCATCGTGTGAACTCTGTTCAAAACTTTTAATGACACTTGATACTCGTATATTACCTACATGTTTCTGAAAATCCTTTAAAAATATCAAAGCTTCACGAAAGAGTACAAAACAGCTGAGCGATCTACGTGACCGATGCGGTTCACTGACCGATTACGGGCATTAAACCTTCGTCAATCGAATGATGAAAACAAATTTTAGTTCATCATTCATTCGTTTTCTATATTTAATACCCATCATGTGGTAAAGTTTTTCTACTTTCATGTATCTAAAATGGGAAGCAAGGGAAGAGCTAAATATCTTTGTATTTACTTTCCAATGAAATTAGACAATTTTCGGCCTGTTTTAACTTTTTAGGAACTGCTGCACAGCTGAATTTAGTATTGTTTAACCTATGTGATATTTGCCGAAAATAAAGGCTTGAATAGAAGAGTAGCCGCGTAGGTACGTAAGTAAATACAAACAAGAATATTAATTTAGGGTGGAATCGCGAGAAGGTTAATTAAAACACTTTCCCGCAACTCCAAAGGGGTTGTCTTCTAAGTATTTCGGGAACACAAAGCTTTAATAGATTCGATTATAAATTTAAATTTCATGGCTTAAAAGAAAAAGTCGTGAATGGAGAAGAAACAGCCTCGGAATTATAATTATTCATTTAATAATGCCTGTTTATTGCTGACCCTGTTTATCAGAGCCTGTTTCCTACGAATTTCGTTCGTCTACGCTTTTAGTTTTTATAATGAAAGTGAAGAAGTCACATCGAAAAATTAGGAATTCGGGGTTGGAACTGTGCCAAATACATGAGATGGATTGCGTACCTATTATGTCTTATTGAGACCTAATTCTAATAATATTAGCAAATAAATATGACAACTTGCTTCCACCCTGTGAATATAAATGCGCAGGAACAATAAATAAGCTTTGTTTCTCTTGCTTTTGCTGATCTTTATCAGCCGTTTGTGTCACTGTATTCTAGACCACTAAATGCCTGATTTAAAAATGGGAAAGGATAATTCCGTAATCTACAAACTAATTTGTAAACCAACGAAACAACCACCCGCTTAAACAGCAGAATGTGAACATGCAAAAACTTTAATTATCTTACCGCTTTGTAAGCATATAGCCATAACCATTTTTAAAATACTTAGTCCGTGGATAATGTAAACAAGAAGCAGAGATATCCCACGCCGCACTTTATGCATTCATACGCGAATGTAACAGAAAAATCTCAGTTTAATATACATAATGTAGTCATATTTACATAAATACGTAGAAGTCCCGTCTTATCGCGGGGCATCGGACTCTCGAAACGCGCGCGACACGCGGCTTCGCTATGAAATCTGCATAAATTTGCAGTTTTCTTGTTGTTATACACGATTTATGATGTGGAAAATTGTTTATTTATTGCTATTTTTCTTTATAGCTTATATATTTCAACGTTATAAAAGTTTACTTCTGTGTCTGCGGCTGTATTTGAGTCAACTGCGGACACCGGAGATGAGTCTGCGCGTTTTTATTTTCAGCAGAAAAATAGAGAATATGAAAAGTGTATGTTATTGAAGCGATTTTGAGAAATGAGGTGCTATCGAATATGGCGACGCATTTGTTCGCCGCTCTACATGGTAACATATTTCCGTCTGGTTTTGAAGTTGCCTTTTAAAAGCAAGCTAGCTTTATAGTTTATCTTTTACTTCAAGTTCTAGAAAACCGGAAAATTATTTTTGTGACCCGGTATATTAACTTTGAGTTCCACAATTTCTCTTTCACGTAGCTTCCGTAATAATCCAGAGATCCTCATCTAAGTGACAAATAATTGAATTATACAGGTCTGCACAAAGGTTCTGCGACGAAAGTAACTTTCATTTGTTCATAACGTGACATTACACGTACATTTTCTTAAACCCTCATAATGTTACCAAGGTTTGTGTAATAAAAGAATAATAAGGAACAGAGATGGGAGGTATGGTGCTATAATGTCAGAGCTTCGGCGTTTAATCTACGCACTTAGGGGCATGATTGTGGGTACGGCACTTTACTTCTACGCGTCAGGTAGTCGGGTCCTATAGGAATGGTTACGTGAATAAATGGTCACTATTCCGAGCCTGGATAGAACCATAGTGGTCGGTAGTGGCCGACGTAATTTTATTACAAAAGGGTATGTGTGAGCAATGAATATAGTACATAATATGCTGAGCTCGTGAGAAAATGGAGCTGTATTGGGTTTTGTAGCAAATGTGTAGCGAAATATTACGAATTTATGAAGCGTTTTGACTAGTTATCAGTTAATTTTCAAGCCAAATATAGAATAGAATCTTTGTAACGATTCGTAAAACAGACGTAATAAGCATTTCAAAACATAATCAAATGAAAGATTTTCTTATAATTTCACCTATTTATTAATACGCCTGCTACATACGCTTTTTGCTTCGTTTATGTAAGAATCGTAGCAGGTGGCGTATTCATTTGGCATATATTTTTTTGACATAATTTTACTCAAACATATTGTAGTTTCCACCTACCAACATGGTAAAAATGCGTGAGTTTATATATGCACTCAAATTGTTAAAATTGGTCAAAATGTGAGTGAAGAGCTTCCAATTGCATACGGTGTACCTCAAGGTAGCATATTGGGTCCCACTCTATTCCTTATCTATATTAATGAACTCTGTATGCTGCCCATTCAAAACTGTAAAGTAATAACATATGCCGATGATACTTCCCTGCTTATAGATGGAGTAGACTGGGCCCAGTGCTATCGGAGTGCCGAGATAGCGCTTACACGAGTTATGCAATGGTTGAGTAACAACTTACTCACTCTAAATGTCCGTAAAACGGTGTATATGCCATTTGCTATTAGATCTAATTTATGCCCATCGCCTTCCCTTACTCTTAAAGCCCACATATGCATGCCTTCCACCATCTGTGATTGTCTAGCAATTTCAAAGTCCACTAGCGTCAAATACCTAGGCGTATATATCGACCAAAATCTAAATTGGCGTATACACCTAGACACACTCTCTGGTAGAACTCGCAAATTGATTTACGTTTTTAAAAAAATACGAAAATCGGCTGATAAGGATACATTGATGATGGTTTATTTTGCTTTGTGCCAATCGATCTTAGCTTATTGTATTCCAATCTGGGGTGGTGCCACTGAGAACCATTTTATACGACTTGAACGAGCACAAAGAGCAGTTTTGAAGGTTCTGCTCTCTAAGCCGCTAAGATACTCCACAGTACAGCTATATGCGGAATCCAAAGTGTTAACTGTCCGGCAGCTGTTTGTCCTTCAGTCAATGCTCAGAAAGCATCCTACTCTTCCATCCTCAGAGCCAACAGGCAGAATTAAACACACGGTTTTTCGCCAAGAGTCGCATAAAACCTCGTTTGCCAAGAGACACTACTATGTCACCAGCACGAAACTTTATAACCAACTTAATAAAGTGCTAAAAAAAATTCCAGATACTAAATATCAGGTCAAATCAAAGTTACAGGAATATCTTCAAAAACTAACTTATCAAAATACTGAGGATCTTCTATCAGGTAATTATAGTAATCTTATCAAATATTAGATTTAGCAACAGTTAAATTAACATAATTTTTACACTATTGCATACGTTCGCACACTCACTCATACTTACACGCACAGTCACACACACTCTTTCACATACATACACACGCACACACACATAACTCCACGACAAACACACTGGAGACATACACAACACTTTCATTAATTTTTATTGGTTTTTTCTCTTTTTTCGCTGTTTTGTTTTAATTTTATTTTATTTCTCTTAAACTAGCCCTAATGGATTATTGTACGTATTGTGTGTCCTACTTTATACTCATCACTTTGAAGGGACACTGGCTTCTAAGATACAGGTACATAAACCTAGTTTAGAAGTCAGGGTTTTTTATTCTAGAACGCTAAGTTTAAGTAATTTTTTAAATGTAAACAATCGAAATTAATTTATGGAGAAATAAAGATTTTTTTTAAATTTTTTTTTTATGTATACTTGAAACAAGAACTTTGTACACATTTTTATGAAAATTACAAGTAGGGAGGAGTATGAATTTGGCACACTTAAAGTATATGGAGAAGGAATGCAGAAATGTAGAATGTATAAATGTATTTTATACAGGATAAGTTTTTATCCAGTGCGTAAATTGTAACCATGAATTCAGCATATCATTCTAAAATGCGCAATTTGGTTTTGGAGCCAAATTATCCACAGCTGATGCGGTACATAGCTTGACCGATTACATTTCAAAAGAACTTGACAAAGAGAACCAGACCCTGGGAGTCTTCCTTGATTTAGCCAAGGCCTTTGACACGGTGTCTGTTTCTGTCCTTCTGAATAAATTACAGACTATAGGAATAAGGGGAACGCCATTGAAACTACTTGCTTACTACTCACATGACCGATACCAATGCGTTAGAATAGATAAAACCTTGAGCGATGAGCAAAAATGTACGGGTTTTGGTGTTCCTCAGGAAAGTATTCAGGCCTCAACACTCTTCCTGATTTATATTAACGACCTGTGTAACCTTAATATTAAAGACGGCAAAATTATATCATATGCCGACGACACGGCGCTAATATTTAGCGCTAAAACTAGTACCGAACTTTTCGAAATTGCACAACTAGGTTTTAATACTGTGACTAATTGGCTTGAAAGAAATTTACTAACATTAAATGCTGACAAAACAAAATATATTCACTTCTCCATGCGCAAGTTCCAACTTAAGTTTGCTAACCCTCATCTACATGCCCATCAATGTGGTAACCGTTCAGTCAACATGTGTAATTGTCCTTTTATCCTCAAAACGAGCAACATAAAATACCTTGGCGTAATAATAGACGACACTCTGTCTTTCAGAATACATATCGAAAGTCTAGTTAAAAGAGTGCGCAAATTAATATATGTTTAAAAAAAAATACGTACAGACACCAGCACATCAAGCTACTACAATCTGTCAGATTTCTTTGATAGATTTTCGACTTTATTTCTAGAGCATTAGGTTCAAGGTTCATTGGGAAAAATTGACAGTTTCGGGTAGCTTGACCTGGTGGCGTCTGTACATTCGCCGATTCAAAACTAATCACACAAGTTTACTTGGCCCTATATCAATCAATAATTCAATACTCCGGTGGCGCACCAAAAACTAATCTGCTTCCTCTTGAAAGAGCTCAGAGAGCAATTTTAAAGGTAGCAAACTTCCATCCCTTTTTCTTTCCCACAGATCTGCTATATAAATCCTGCAACGTGCTGACTCTGCGCCAACTTTTCATAATGCACTTAGTATTGCTGTGATTAACTCAAGACAATGTTTATGTTCTTTCAATCCAGAATTAGCTTTTATACTGACATATGGGTAGTTCATATAATTGTTTTTTTTTTTTTTACAGATTTTGTTAATTTATTTTTATTTTTATTTTCTTTTAATTTCATTTATTGTGGACATAACATTTACGTTTTAAATGAGTTGTATTGCAACATGTAGTTAGCTAGCGACCTCGTTAGCTGTTCATAATATTCTTGCCTGACCAACCGGCAGCAAGTTCGTCATGCTCCCTTAGATGTCACTGCTTGCGGTAGCATCGGGGGTCGGGTTACCACCTTCCCACAAATATGGCGAGGGGGGTAATGGCTGACCTTTGCGTTATGCTCGTGAACGGGTGCTGCTTGTGGTGACTGGTCGTCTTGCTGACCATGGTTTTTGTTATTGTTATTTGTATTAACTGTTATTTTATTTTACTCCGGAGGTCCTAGTTTAACTATTGTAACTTCAACTTAGCTATATGCATCAATGTATGTATATGGATCATTTTGCATCGTTGAACATGTCAGCGGGCACGCCCTTTATGCCTGCAGGCTTTATTTAGGTTTTAAGTTCTGTTTACGTTTTTGTTTTATTATTTCAGCTTGGGTTTAGTTTTCAATGTTTTTGTTGGTATATTGGCGTGTGCTAGCTGATATGTGGCGAATAATGTATGTTTTGTTTTATAATATTAATTACTTACACAATATTGTATAGAATCAAGTTCTTCTAACTTAACAGACAGCTGTGCTGCTGGGGAGTTTGTTCCGCCACTTCTTCTTCCCAGCTAAAGCACTAGGAAGTGTTGAAGGGCGGGCGTTTTGGGGGGACTGTCTTGTGTAACTTTGACGTTCAAAAAGTGCTGACTTTCAGCCTAGTTTGAATAAATGACTTTTGATTTTGATTGACTTTTGATTTTGAGTATTAAAACAGCACACCATGCTTACCTACACTGCTGACATTACTAACAAAAGGCGGAATAATATAGTATGCATATCTAATGCAACCTCAAAACATGTCTTGTAGAAAGGTTTTTTACATTCTTAGGCCCATTTCTGTATAATAAGTTAAATAGAAAACTAAGTATCTTTAAATTAAATTACTTTAGCTGTAAACAAATTATACTTAAATATTTACTAACCATCGATTATGCACAGATAGAAGATCTACTTGTTGTCTGCAAATAGAACGACTAACACAATATGCTATTTTACTTTTACTTTCCTAAATTTATTTTAGTTTTTACTTTATCTTACTCATTGTTAATTTATTATATTAAGTATTTTTGCACTTACTAGCCTGAAGCACAGGTTCAACCTAGTTCAGGCGAATGAGCAACTGTGCTCTATTTTAATTATTAAGTGACTTTGTAAATGTGCCCCTTTTTATAAATATACGATATTATATTATATTCTGGACCCCCTTGCGCAGAAACATTTAGTCGGTTTTACAAAAAAAAAATCTGCTGTTTCATAGAAAAATGCAATACCTACGGGGTCAAAATGTATGGAACTGCTGATTTTTTTTGTATAACCGACGAAAATTTTCTACGTTGGGTGGTCTAGAATTATATGCTGGTTCTGGTTACAGTTTGCGCACTGGATAAAAACTGATCCTGTATAATAATGCATTAGTTTGAACTTAAAATTAATTAGCATACTGCGATCGCCAACCCGCCAGCCAAGTATGGCGATTTTGGCAAACCACCCCCTTTTGGGGAGGCCTATGTCCAGCAGTGGACGTTTTTCTGCTAAAATGATAAAGGTCGAATTTCGACCACTAGGCGATCTATTAATTTTCAAAGATTTAGTATATGTATAGCAAAATTTGTAGGTCAAGGCTCTTCCACTGAACAAAACCGTAATAGCATAACAATAGAATACTATTATTGTCCGTATTTTCACGTAAAATCAACGCTGAAGTAAACAATAGGTAATAATTTTGATGTTACAGAGACGTTGCGAGTTCGGCTTATCTTAACAATAGAATTTACGATTTAATTGTCTTATGTAGAGGCAGATAACAATGACATTAAGAGAAACAACCAAAAGTGAATACTAAATTGAACGTTTTCCATTAAATATTGATTGTTATTATTGAATTGTTTTTGACACTTATTGTTGTTTTGATCAATGATGTCGATGACAATGATGTCGATGACAATCATGAGAATTGAGATTATATTTATTAATTTTATGGAGGTATGCGGATCATGGCGTAAAGTTGACATATTCTCTATAGAAAAATGGAATTCAAAAAATATTGTGTCTAGTTGCACGGCAAATTCTGCTTGCGCGATGCAGGATTTTGTGTGACGTCACTATGAGGCGTAGTTCGTATGTAGTGATCTAGATGCCGTCACAAGTACATTAAGAAAATGGTGACTTAGATGCTTACAAAACAAGTCGTGCGCTGCTAGTATTTCTCATCGGCAAAAATGGTGATCTCCATTCAAACTGTCATTTCCAACTTACACTTTTAGGGGACGAATTTTAAAAAATCCTAGCAGTGTACACAATGTGTAGTCTGTTGTGTATTTGATAATGTTCCGAAATTTTTGTACTCCATGTGCTTGTACTACATAGGTAGGCTTATTCGAAAATGATAAGGATTCATTTTCGAATAAGCTTACCTATGTAAGTTCATGTTTTCACGAACATAAAAATATCGCAATGGAATTTTTGCGCATTGTATCTTCAACGCACTTCTTAGCGGTGAGAGTTCACAATCCAATAGTGTGTTTTTTTCAACGCGCTGGCATGCACTCCGTTGGATTCTCTAAGCTCGGTTCAACACGGAGAGTAGCAAAAAAAAAAAACTCGCCGCTATGATTGCTGGTACGTTACTCCGCTTTAGCTACATTATAGAAAATCTTAGCTGCCAAACCGTTTCTCTGATGGTTTCATCGAGACTCCATCTATGTTTAAAATCAGAAAGTGGAAATGCTTGGCTGCAGTAATAAATAGGTATGGTTTTAGTATTTCCCAGGAACGACTCTTTCACTTAGAGTTTTATTAGGTACTGTCGTCGTCTTTTAAAACTTGAAGTACGTACACTTATAGGTACTTACGAGTACGTACCCAATTCTAAGCGAGGTTTTTACGTTTATCCAATTACAGATGAGTATTATATGGTCTCCAATGAGTATTTTTCTTTCAAGTCGGTACGTTTATTCGTGTATTTATAAAAGTTCTCGACGACTTCATTAAACTTGAATAATAGGGTTGGATATAAAAGAGCTTCTGATAGTTTTACAGAGTTTTAATGTAATTAGTTATTTGCTGAAGCAATTTCAGAACATTTACAAAAGGTTGGTTTTTCTAACAAAATGGTGGTTTATTTAACTTGAGATCTGATTTTAAATAGTTTTTTTCTTTTTGTTTTACAAAGAAAGAGATACCCCTTCGAATCTAGATACATTTACTTTTGTAACAAAGAAAATTAGTACTTTGTTTTAATAACTTGTTTAATTTAAACAGAGGTGAGAATAATGACAATTATAAGATATATAATTAGCCAACTAGGCTATAAGCTTAATATTCAGAGGATACCACTTGGAGAAGCGAAAACCGTGTCCAGTATTGGTTCAGACTACATACTTTTACATACTAGTCATCGCTGTAATATTCTGCATATATGCATGTTTTTTTGCGGGCTAGAAGCCGTTTCTGCATGCTGCTTCCAAGCTTTACAAAGTGAAACTGGTTGAAAATACTGCTGACGCAATCATAACCGGTAAAACTTTTAAATGTATTTGCCCATGGCATCCCAGTCCTCCGGAAAACATACGAGAGGTGGAAGTCAACTGGCAGAGGCTCCTTAGACAATTTATTATTATTTGAAATTATTATTTCTGTAATTGCAATTGTGTGTGGCAGAATGAAGGTATTGAAGTTATTAATTAGACTGTAGAGTCTCAAAACCGTAGAGAATTCTCCCTTTTTCAATCAGCATAAGAACTTCATGAAACGATTTGCATCATTTATTCCCCAATGGAATTCGAAGCCAATAAATTATCATAATTGTTTTTATAAGCAGCTAGAAGGAATGCTATATATTTCGTTTATTATTTACAACCATTTTCAATGGGCTGAAGCAACGAGTGTAAATCAGAAGGACGGAGGTACAACGGAGATTTATTACTTTTCTTTAGAGTCCCCCGAGAGGAATACAGGATACCTTTCTATTACGTACTTTGAGATTGTGTGTTTGTTTTCTCATTTGTTACAATTAGAAAAGCTGGCAAGAAACGGGATAGAGTTGTTGTGAAGTTTAGCGCAAATGGAACTTAGTTTCTGTAGTTTAGGCTAGGGTTAACAGCTGCTTTGGGAAACGGTAGATTTGGATTTTAATAGGAAAGGAATAAATGCATTGGTCTTAGGCAATGGCAAGCGTGCTTAGCACATTCGGCTCAGCGCAGCTCTCGTGACGTACGCACAATTTAGCACAATATTTTCATATACGAAATGGACATACGTACAAGTATCCTAGACTGTAATAAGATTGCGTACCATGCAGGCTAGATTGAATACAAGACTTTATAACTGTCTGGCGGTTTTGAGTATTTTGTATATGGCCTATGCAAATGTCCTGCAGATCTAGTTGCGTGTTGTGACGGGTCGTTGTGCTGCCTAAAATAGGGTTAGGCTACACGATGACTGACACAAACGTTCATACTATCGGAGACAACAATAGACGCCAAAATTTGATTTGTTGTGGATCTAATGTTCGCTACTGTTGCGGCGCAAAATTTCAACTAATGTAATATACAATGTCGCTAGTCCGACCTTGTTAACTTGCAAGCTCTCTGTATATTCCATGTACTAAAAGATTAGTGTGCAACTCCTGCTCGCAGAAGCATACGTACAAATATTAAAAACAGCGGATATGTGTTTCACAACTTCACCCAACCATTTTACTAAAATCAAATACATAAAGCATTCCTTTCAACAAACGCAAACAAAGCACACTGACGCAAGACCAGAACAAAAGTATCAAAACACCTAGCTCCACAACGATAGCTTACAACGTCTATTTACAAATCCATTTAGTCCAATATTCGCGTGAACAATATTTTCCGTTGTCAATTGTCACCATACCGCGCCGTATTATTGAATTATGACTATCTAAACACGGTACTATCGGAGAGCGAGACCATAAATTCGGGGGAGACTTGTTCCCGATAATTTATGTACTGAGAAACTTGGGAACGTCCCTTCACAGACTTATTCATGTTCTTCCTAAGTTAATCACTTGACACAGCGGGCAATTCATAAACATGCTTAGCGGAAATTGCCTTTATAATAAGGAATCAAGGAGAAATCACGGTTCGCTGTTTGATCTGTGCTTGATTTTCGAATATGTCATATGTATAAGTGTTTAAAGTATTGGAAGTTTGCGAACGCTTGATAGGTGATGTCTTTTGATGAAAGGAACCGGCTTATGGAAGAGGTGGTTGAGTTATCGGCTTTCTTGGAAATCAGTGATATGTTTTTGACATTTTGGTGGTTATTTAATCATTGGGCATGTTATTTTAATCAGACTACGGTTGAGCAAAAGGGTTACGATTTTGACCGGTATGTATGTTTGTTTATACAAGATTATTTTTAGTATATGCGAAACCTGAATATAGTTTGTTCAGAATCAGTAACTGAATCGATTCCAATAATTTTTACACCATGTTATATTTTGTATCAAAAATATTTAATTACGCTTCCAAGTCGCGGGCCTTAGTGTTTTGTTTCGATTTTAAAATTATCATGTCTTTCTCGTATTCAAACGTCCATTACACGGAGGTGGTACGTACACTAGCTGTTTGTGGTGATCTGCATATGTTTTTGCGTGGACAACCAGGTAACTTATCAAGCTTATAACTTTGTGATTATTAATGATACAGTTTTGAATTTTTTTTCATAGATTCTTTACATAAAAATACTAGACCCGTGTTTCGGGTTTCGCATAAACAAAAATTAATGTTGTATATTCTGTCATACATTTATTAAACTACTTATTGGAATTTGACAAATGAGGTATCGTTGGAAGCGTCCTACTCGTCCGCTGGTTATTAAATGTAACGTCACATTAAATTGAATGACCACTGCTTTCAGATAAGACTATTCTCTTTCTTTTTTGTCTTCTTGTTTTATACTTTCGGAGAGTGATTTTTTGTAGTCAAATTTTAGTTTCGGATATTACTTTTTAGTTCCTATTTAGGAATGTGATGATAAAGTTACTTGGGAAAAACACAATGCACGTCATATTTTGAAACTTTCTTATGGACGAGACTTCCAAGTTTACTTTGCCTCAGAAGACAATTCAATCGAAACATGAATTGCAGAAATTGCCTGAGCCAGCACTATAAATAAAGCACATAGCAGCAAGGCAATAAAATCTACTGCAACCAACGACAATTCGGACTATCATTAGATAGTTGGTTCAAGCAATCAAGCAAGCAGAAAATAAACCGCGTCAATTCTTTGTAGTGTATTCCGAGAACACTTAAATACTATTAAGTCAAAACAGATCCGACATTGCCACAACAAACTTAATAGCCCTTTCTTCCCAGAGAATAAACAAACGGCGTTATGAAAAAGAGTGCTAAAACCTCTGTGTAAAAATGAGCTGCCGGACGCCGTGAAATGAGGCAAAAACAAGCAAAATGTATAAAAACGTAAAAGCGTACCGTATTACAAAGATTTTTGCCTAATAGCTTCCTCCTACGTGGCCGTTTTGTATTAAAAATAGCCGCTGTACAAAGTAACTAGTAATGAGGGCTTAAAATAACATAATTTCAGCGGGCTACCAACATGGTAAATGGAATTAAAAGTCTTGTAAATCCTAAGTCCATTTTCTGCTCCTGATTCCAACACTGCAACGGGAAGAGAGTCGAAAGGAATCGCACTATTATCTTTAATCAATAGTGTTCAGCATTTCATTAGAGTTGGTAGGTATTAATATTTACTGTTTATAAAACATTTTGTCCGCAAAGGTATTACAGTTTTGTAGGACACAGCTGTTTTGTTTTTAAATAACCGACGAAAAATTTTATACAACTGTTTTTTTTTAACAATCGACGAAAATTTTCATTCTAGAATCATGTACTGAATCCACGGTTCATCGATGTCTCTGCCACCCTATAGGTTATTAAGAGACATTTAAGCTCAACCAATCGTAGTAATGACAAAAGGCTTTACCAGACAAAGATAAAAACTTGACCATTAAAAATCCTACAACGATTTCCGAGTGTCATTATTTTTAATTAAACAAATCGATTTCGCGTCTGTACTCGGACGTTATCCGTCGCCTGGTCGCGTCATTAATCACCACATAATATATTGTTAGGCTTCTGAAGAGCCTCATCGGTTTTACGAACGGGGACATCAATTATTTTCCCTTTTTCAGATTGAGTCGCTAAGTACGCTTGGAACATCTCTATTTAAGTAATAAATAGATTTAGGTTACAATGGAGCGGACGGTTGGTTTGCGTCAAGTACAATGCGTGATGTTAAGTTAGGAAACATAAAACTTATTCAGATGTTAGATTTTAACGGGCTTTTCACGATAGCTTGCTTTTAGACAAGTATCTACATGTTCAATCTCACATGGCCCACTTGCTTATGGAATCTTCTAAGTACTACTGCACATTTGAGGGCATTATGAACGCCACTAACGATGCTGCGTGTGACCACCTTCTGGGCCCAAGTTATTTAAATAGCATCATAAATTCTTCAAGAAAAAAAAAAAAAAACTATGATCGCGATTCAGAGATAATATTCGTCTTCTACTTCTCCGTCATTCCCCACTTTCGACGCGTCTCCGTATTATGTGGTCTTCTGCAGTGTGTACTGTTTGACAGAAGCTGCCTCCAACAGCCTTCTCGATCACTTCTGACTATCTTGCCGGTGCTCATGCCTTGACCCCGTTTTCCTTCCACCTGGCACGAGTGCTGAGAGGGTTCGATTCCCAGATCGGTCAAAGTCAAGTGTCATTGGGTTTTTCCGCTAGAATTTTTTTAATAACAACCCGGAGTTCGAAAGTTGGCGGTGTGATACCCCAGTGCCCCGAAAAGCTACTACCACCACCACCACCAGTAGGTCCTGCGCCGGATCTCTATCCGATCATGTCGGATTGCCGTCCCATCGGACTATGAGAGTGAGGGAAGAGTGAGGGCTACTGTGTTTGCGCTCACATTTATGCACTATAATATCTCCGGCGCCGATGGCTAGTCTCCAGTGAGATTAGCCACCATGGCCGAAATACGGTCTTGAGGGGCTATATCCTGTCAGGGTAACACGGTAACTCTTTTGAACAAATCTCGCGAGATTCGTTCGAAAGAGTTACCGTGGCCCTGGCATATAGGCAACTGAAGGAACACGGGTGGGTTTTAGTCAGTAAAAGTCTGACACGCCCTTTCGCTCCACCCTAGAGCGGGAGACGTCATGATTTCCCACCCCAAAAAAAAGGTGGGACACTCAGAAAGTTTTGCGAAAATAAAAAGAAGTGTTCTAAAGGTATTGTTTTTTTTAATCTTTTCAAACTACTCTCCACTCGCCTCTATGCAAAGTTTCATGCGTTTGAACCAGTTTTCGAAACACTTTTTCCAGTCTGCCGCAGACACATCGTTTACAGCCTGCTCGAACGCTACGCATCTTCCGGCGACGAAAATTGTATCCCTTTGAGCTGATTTTTAATTTTTGGGAATAAAAAGAAGTTACACAGTGCTAAGTCAAGGCTATAAGGAGGGTGACCCAGAAGTTTAACCGGCGTGCTGTCCAAGAATTCCCTCGTTTTGAGCGCGGTATGCGTGGGCGCGTTGTCGTGGTGGAGTAGTAGCCCGCGGAGCCCTGTGTTTGGTCGATTGTTGCTCACAAGAGAGAAAACTTCTGCCAAACATTTGGTAGTATACCATTTGGCGTTGATGCTTCTTTGGTTCCGTAAAGGGATTGCACCAAGTAGCCAGTCAAATTGAAAAAGCTCGCGATCAAAATCTTCCCCCCGCTTCTAGATTGCTTGACTTTGGTAGGCGTTGATTCATTTTGAAACATCCAAATCGTCGACTGCTGCGTTTCTGGATCGTATTGATAAATCCAGGACTCATCACCTGTAATAATGTCGAAAACACGCCGAGACGAGCCTGCTTCTTTGATTATCATATCACAGCACCATTCCACCCGGGTCTGCTTCTGAGCATCGGTGAGGTTGTGCGGCACCCAGCGTGAAACTATCCTCCTCACGCGAAGATGCACGTGTAGAATCTCGTGAAGGCTTCCTGATCCAATCTGCAGTATATGTTGAATCTCCTGATACGTAATTCGCCTATTGTCTTGGATTAAATTTTTCACTGCTAGCACATTGTCCTCCGTAACAGCCGTCAAAGGGCGACCACTTCTTTCTTCATCCCCCAAAGTTAGTCGATCACGTTTGAATTCGTTATACCAACGATACACAGTTGCCTTGGAAGGGCCTTCATCCATGAATGCAATTTGAAGTTTATCGTATGATTCGTCCGGTTGCAGGCGACACTTGAAATCGTAAAAAATCATAGCGCGATAATGTTCCCAGCGCAAATCCATTTTACAATGAGACACGATAATTTAATTAGCTCGCAAAAAATGTGGAGGGAAATTTTGAAATTGGAACGTACCTATTTTCACTTATAAATAATCATTATTTTTATGATAGTTCAGTCTCTCATACAAAAAAACTTTTTTTCGCAATCATTTCTGAGTGGCCTTGTATATATGACCACGATCCAGATTCACCGCGTATTTGAAATCAAACACGGCTATTTAAACTCTGTTTGATGAAATAAATCCAATTTTTATTTACAGAGCTGTTCTAAATCGGAGTAATTAATTGATCTGTATCAGTGAGCAAAGGAATGATTAACTCAACAGTTTTCATTTATTATTCGACCATTATAAGCTTATTTAGTACTCATTTTACAACACAGTATAATTTAGAGATCGTTTTCGGAATTATTTTGAGGTCGAAATAGAGATCGAAATAATGATAAAATGAAATGAATTTATTTTATTTTATCTGTTACCTACCTTTGTTTACCTGTGTTGACGAAATGGATTGGGCATTTTTTGTGCAACTATTTTCCCTGTTTCTATTTTGTGTTATTTATGTACTAGACAAATAAACAGTGCAAAAGCATTGAAAATAAAAATGAATATCAATTATCATTTCTCTAATTCTTTAGCAAGCACCATTCATATTTTACAATTTGCTAAAAGGAAAACTGCAGGCAGCCTCCAGTAAATTCTGGAAAATAAAGCATCCCATTCACAACACTGTTTTACATAGTCTTTGTTGCGATTTTTCTTTATAGTTTAGAATGAGGTAGGCTGTGTATAGTTCACGTGTGACTTTTTTGAAGTCTGCAAACATTAACCGTCCAACTAATTTTACAACAACTGAAAAAAGTGAAACATTTTTAACGATAATTACTTCGGGATACACGATAGCGGATCCTAAACAGGGAGGAGTGCAATAGTAGTATAAATAGCACAAAATCCGTAGTTTTGGCCAAAGTAACGGCCGCTTCCTACACCGTATCACCTACGGAAATCAGTAGGACCATTCTCGTAATAAAATAAAATTCTAAATCTTGGCGACAGTCAAAAGTCAAAAACTTGTCAAAAATGTATGCCAACTTGAGGTATTTGTCAGATTAATTCAAATAACAAATGACAATAGGATTTGACACATGTCATTACTGGCAAAGTGTTTTAAGTCGTCAAAAAAATTGAATTTGACAATTGATTTGACGGACCAACCGCTTTCAGTTGGGCCCATGATCTTCGGCGCACGGCGAGAGTAGGCCCCTAGTATCGTAAACGATATCACAACATGTAAAAAAGGCACAATTTTTAAGTTGCAGGATTCCGCACAGTAGCGCAACAAAATAGTAAATAAGTATATATAATTTTTTTTTGTTTGCCTACGCTGTCCCACTGCTGAGCAAAGACCGCCCCTAAATTCTTCTTTTCGTGGGCCATCTTGATCAAATCCTTGCAGTACGCGTCTAAGTCGTCTCGCCACCTCTTCTTGGGCCGGCCTCGGTTGCGTCATCCATCCTCAGGCACTCTCTGTGTGGAAACTATTGCCCAGCGGTCGCTGTGCATTCGGCTGGTGTGACCCACCGAGTCCCATTTTAGCCTGGCAGCCTTTTTGCCTACATCTTGGATTCCCGTTTTGGAGTGCAGCGTGGTGTTTCGTATTCAGTCTTTACAATACAAGGTGAGGTGGCAAGGCGCCGAGGTAGAGATGAGAGTGGCGGTACGAAGGCTTAATGCCAAGAATACCGCCCCAGGACCTGACGGCTTGCCTGGCAAAGCATGGGGCCTGGCCTCAGAGGCTCTCGGGCCTCGACTCAGGGGGCTCCTTAGCGCATGCTTGCGCATGCAGTCCGGATGAGTGCCTGGTCGATGGCGCGCTCCTTATTACATGAGACTTAAACTTAATTACCGAAATGTGGGTGTACGGTGCACCTCTACCTAACCCTTTGGAAAATACATCCGTAATGTTATGTTAGGTAGGGCACGCCACAATTGCGGCGGTAAGTCCGCTCTTTGAGGAGTGGGTAGAGAGGCGCCACGGCGTCCTCACCTTCCGCCTGACGCAGGTTCTCACCGGGCATGGGTGCTTCGGTGGGTTCCTGTTCAGGATTAAGCGGGAGGATACACCCGGGTGTTTCCATTGTGAGGATCGTCTGGAGGACACGGTGGAGCATACGGTGGAGGTGTGCCCTGCCTGGGTGGAGCACCGCCGTGTCCTCGTGGAGGCGATCGGCGGTGGCGACCTCTCGCGTCCGGCCCTGGTGCGAGCCATGGTACGGAGCGAGAGGGAATGGGAAGCCGTCACCTCCTTTTGCGAAGCAGTAATGCTCGCGAAGGAGGAGGCGGGGCGCGTGAGGGAGTGGCAGTCACTGCGCCCTCACGTCCCTAGCCGCCGCAGGAGGAGACGCCCCGGGCGTCGGGAGTCGATAGCGGACTCCCGGCCACCGTAGGCGCGAGCTTGCGGGCGGCGAGCAATGGGTAGCTTGCTGCCCGGTAAGGACCAGGCTCGGGTCGACGGCGCGTAGTGTTCCACGCGCGCCTCAAAGAGATGTCAGCAGCAGTGAAGGGGTCTACTAGGACCGATGCCTGCCGGGGTCGCGTGATTGTTCGAAAGAGATACCGTGACCCTGGCACATGGGCAACTGATGGAACACGGGTGGGTTTTAGTCAGTAAAAGTCTGACACACCCTCCCGCTCCGCCCAGAGCGGGAGAAGTCATTTGATGATTTCCCATTCTGAAAAAAAAAAAAAAAAAAAAAGGTGGCAAGGCGGCGGCGGCGGCGGCGTGGTGGTAAGGTTATACAAGGTGTAACTGAATTATAACAAGATCTGATAATAGTTTGTCCCTAATTGAATACTGAATATATTTGAGTAATTTAGGTATGGGATTTTTTTATTTCTCTCATACCTACTGCCGATTGAGCCAACGAAAATTCAATCTTATTTCAAAGCATCGTGTTATTCTTTTAACTCAATGCTCTAATTGGGCCATGAGATCTTGCGTTAATTATATTACATATTATATTGCTGCCAGGCCAAGCCAAATTATGTCTGAATTATTGTGTAGCACACCTATTGTCAAAGTTCCAACAAAAAGTCTATCTTCTGCACCTTTACACATATTCATAAATCAAGTACAACAAATAAGTTGCCATGATGTAAGATATCTACTTACAATAGCATTGTCATAGCCCATTAAGCATAAGCATTATTTAGCAAATGTATTGCTGCCAGCATCTCTTTACAAGATTACGCGTTTGTATGAGAATTAAAGATAAAATGCGACGTCGCAATACCGGCCCGTAATCTTTACTAAGTGAATGATTTATACCCTTGCTTGTATTGTTAACTTTTCTTTATCTTTTTTTGCCTTTCAATGCAGTTTTTTATTTCAAAAGAGAAAGGGTCTTTTTGAGTGATTAGCTTTTGATTAAATGTTGAGTGCTTTTTTTGGTGATTGCCAATTTATTTAAAGGTTGAAAAAGATAACACTAAAAAGTAATAACGCTAAACTATAACGTAAATAGTTATTTTAATTTAGCTACTGGACAGACATCGCGATTTTTAAGTATAGGAGTCCTGCTAGGCAGAAAAAGGAACGTTCAAAAACTCTCACGTAGACTGCCTTGTTGGTCAAGAGGTTGCCAGTGCTACTGATGAGCGGTCATGGGTTAGATTCCCAGGTCGGACAATATGTTAATGGGTTTTCCTATCTGAAAATACTTTAGAGCAGCCCGGAGTCCGGATTTGTGCCCGGTTGATGGTAATAGGTTCATCCTCTATTATATGGGACTTAAACATAACTGCGCAAATATGGGTGTATTATAGGCACACCTCTGCCCAAACCTTTGAGAAAACAAGGCGTGATATGTAGTTTAACCTTCAGTGTTTTAGTTCATACTTCAGTCTCGAAAAACTATTTATTTTCCAGACTAAGCTGGCTACCAATCGCAAAGCGTAGTATCAGTTTGACCAAACTCGGCAGCTAAAGCCTCTACAAACACACATTTTACCTTAGTTTACGCTCTATAACGCCCAGACACTGTTACGTCGACGCCTATATACGTCCACCACATACTCTCATTAACCTTGTTGACCATGAACCTGACGGCTTATCCCGTCACTAGCCGGCTGACGTCATAACGGCGCCGCCATGATTAGTCCGCGACGGCTGTAAGCCCTGAACAAATTAACAAACTAGAGTTTATTTTGTACAATGAGGTCTTAAATGTAACGAGTTACGTCTAGGTTATTTGTGTGAGTAGGTTAAGGGTTTGTGTTTGTCTATGAGTTTTGAGAGCGTCTATCAGAAATAAGTTCTATGGTATTTTCAAAAAAGGAACAAACAAGTGAAATTCGTTTAATTAAGGTGAAGATGAGGCAAATAAACAACACAAAAAAGAACAAGCTGGGGAAAATTATGCGTCACATTCACGGAAAACGGCCATCGCCCAGTTAAAATGTGGCGGCCTTATACCCAAAAGAAAACACTGCGTACTCTAAAATAATACTGTTTTATAGGGTGGTGTTTTATATTGTTTAAACTAATGACATAAGGTAAAGTGACAGGTAAGTACTCTCTCTCTAAGGGGTGCTGGATCAATTGTATCACAATTGAGGTTTGCAAATACTTCAAAAAGGCAATGCTTGTATTTTTAAAAACAATCACAGTCTCTATCTGCAAAACATACATACATCCAGTTTCCATCCATTTTTGTAAAATTTTTGAGATTTGATTGTCGCCGAGATGAGACTGCGACTATATTATTTTGAATGTTTTTAGTTATAAGAATTGAAATAATACCTTCCTGGAAGTATTTTCTTGGGGACAAATAAGACATGATTGATCCCTAAACCACATGTCAGAAACGACTGATTCTACCACTTTCAACTCGTGAATAAAATATGAGTAACGTTATTTGACATATAATTACGGTACGCAAATCTTTTTAAAGGTAATTTACCTTTTACAAATAGCAGGTACTCTCTTTGTTATGTAAGTAAAATACAGGATCAAAATAACTACACTCGAACATGTAAGTGATGTGATATAAGATTCATATAAACCAACCATTACCTACTAATTTATAGTGCATGTTTGTATATGAATATAACTAACTTTTTCCCGCGGATTTACCCGCGTGACGGTCATGTGAATCCAGGTTATAAAGTATCTGAGTGCTAAATTCCATCTTAATCTGTTAAACCGTTTTTGCGTGACTGAGTAACAAACATCCAAACATAGAAACTACTAATATTATAAATTATAAAGTTTTTGAGGATATATGGATGTTTGTTACTATTTCACGCAAAAACTGCAAACTAAGTTTGGATGAAATTTGGCTCACAAATAATTGTATATATAAATAATATAATACCAGTTGATAAAACTGGTTAAACTTTCACATAATATAACATGTAAATTACATGTCATATCACATAAAAAGAAAACATTCAGAATTGCTATCACATCGTAGAAAACCCAATGACGCTATGACGATGACAAATGGCGGGTTATATGTTATATTATTGCTATTTCTTTACAACGTGTAATAAAAATTGGACGTTACTAGTATTGTATTTTCGTTTATTTCAGTAATAACGTTTTTATGTTAGCAAACTAGTGTTTATCGCTGTATTATTGTCTCTAATATGATTTATTTGACCCAATTATTTAAGTACTACCTATTAACATTATTTATTTAACGATTTATGTACATACACATATATAACAGAGCAAAAATAAAGAGCAGAAAAATTGGTATGGAGGTGATGCTTATTTCTAAAGAAATCTTCTAGTAAATATACGATAGGAGAGAAGATAAAGAAATGTAGACAGCGAGTGTAAGCGTAGATGAGAAAATAAAATACACATAATAAAAAAAATTACGTACTTGTGACTAGTTTATTTATTTGGTTTAGAAATGTTTCTTTGTAGAAAAAAAAAGAAAAAAGAAAAAATTTTCTAAGCGTTTTTGAATTTTCATAATTATTATAATTTTAAAACTATTTGAGACGTTTTGCATAAAACCTATACTCCAAATTCTATGAATGGCCCGCCTGACGCTGCGAGAGCGGCGACCAGACGGCACGAGCATGGCCGCGGTGTCTCGGGCTGTAAAAAATAAGAAGGAGCCAATATTTCTTATGTGCGTCAAATAATTTATAAATATTAAATTAAAAAAAAACCCTTAGAAATTTTTTTTTCGTTGCTATAGCTTCTTTACCACCTACAGGTGGACATCTTAAAATATTTCGTGTATGAATAGATACACCTTATATATTTGCGGTTTTACGTTCGACACCACACGGAGCAAGATAAATATAGATTGTATTTATATTTACATACATGAACCCTAAAAGCTGTTTATTTATTCAGATGATCGAATCATCATCATCATCATTTCAGCCCAAAAACGTCCACTGCTGGACATAGGCCTCCCCCAAGCTCCGCCACTTCGACCGGTTTTATGCTTCTCGCATCCAGCGGATTCCTGCAGCCTTCACAAGGTCATCGATCTACCTTGTGGGAGGCCTTCCAACTCTACGTTGTACGATGATCGAATAATGAAGTAAAATAATAATTAAGTTCCATTTTAACGAATTTCGTCCGTATGTACAATTAAGTACGGACTAATAAGACAAATTGGTGGCGCTGAACTATCCATCAGAAGTTAATTAACTGACTACAATATGTTCAGGACTTGACTGTCAAGCTTTTAGCTTTAATTTATATTCAAAGCGGGCTGTACTGCCAGTAATTTGTTGTCATAGAAATATATGACGGAATGACAAAATAATAATTGCTTCATTGGTCCAGTGGTCATAAGCGCTACTGCTGCAAAGGTTCTGGATTCAATTCACAGGCCTCTTTTTTTGGATGGCTAATCATCAAATGACTTCTCCCGCTCTGGGCTGAGCGGGAGGGCGTGTCAAACTTTTACTGACTAAAACCCACCCGTGTTCCTACAGTTACCCATATGCCAGGGTCGCGGTATCTCGTTTGAACAACTCGCGAACCTGGCAGGCATCGGTCCTAGCAGACCCTCTCAGTACTGCTGACATCTTTTTGAGGCACGCGTGGAACATTACGCGCCATCGACACAGGCCTGGTCGTTACCGGGCAGCGAGCTACCCATTACTCGCCGCCCGCAAGCCCGCGCCTTCGGTGACCGGGAGTCTGCGATCGACTCCCGACGCTCGGGGCGTCTCCTCAGGTCTGGCAAAGTGTTATTGGGGTTTTGCTACCTGGTGGTAACGGTGGAGTTTCTTGCCCATTCTTCTCCGTACGAATCTACCTTTTGGAAGTGGCGACTAGAATCAATTCTATTAGAATGTAAATGTTGACATTCAAATGTACCTTTTATGTGCCTATTTCAAAGAAATGCTTTGTCTTTGATATTTCTTAGAAGTAGCTCGGAGACTGGATTTGTGGCCACCCCTGCTCATCACTTTGAAAAAACAAGGAGTAATGTTATGTTATGTGATGTTGATGATAAGGCTTTTATTTTCCATTATTTATTGGAAACAGGTTGTATTGCTAATAATGTATTTCTATAGAAATATAACAGAATGTCAATTTAGTAAAAAAAAAACAACATTTGAAATAAAAGAATAACGTCATCCTCTGTCTACTAAAGTAATAAATGTGACGGAATCGATATGCATGCACTGCCGAAGGCCACACAAATCAGAATCGGAATTACATTTTTTTTTTTTTTTTTTTTTTTTTTTTTTTCTTTTTTTTTTTTTTTTTTTTCAGGATGGGAAATCATCAAATGACTTCTCCCGCTCTGGGCGGAGCGGGAGGGCGTGTCAGACTTTTACTGACTAAAACCCACCCGTGTTCCATCAGTTGCCCATGTGCCAGGGTCACGGTATCTCTTTCGAACAATCACGCGACCCCGGCAGGCATCGGTCCTAGTAGACCCCTACACTGCTGCTGACATCTCTTTGAGGCGCGCGTGGAACACTGCGCGCCGTCGACCCGAGCTTGGTCCTTACCGGGCGGCGAGCTACCCATTGCTCGCCACCCGCAAGCTCGCGCCTACGGTGGCCGGGAGTCCGCTATCGACTCCCGACGCCCGGGGCGTCTCCTCCTGCGGCGGCTAGGGGCGTGAGGGCGCAGAGACTGCCACTCCCTCACGCGCCCCGCCTCCTCCTTCGCGAGCATTACTGCTTCGCAGAAGGAGGTGACGGCTTCCCATTCCCTCTCGCTCCGTACCATGGCTCGCACCAGGGCCGGACGCGAGAGGTCGCCGCCGCCGATCGCCTCCACGAGGACACGGCGGTGCTATCGGAATTACATTTGTCTTCAAGAAGACGGTACGACTAAAGGAATTACTTTTTCAACTTGATTCATACAACTTGCAGTTTGCACGGGACTTTACGAACCTGAAACGACCAGTTCTTTTTTGTTTTTTCTACTTCAGATTCGGTTTCGACTGTTCTCCAAAGATTTTTGTAAAAATCAACTTTTGTAAAAAATACGGGACCAAATTAATACAATGCGCATTTAGTCGCGTATTTTGTACAAAAGTATAGTCACCAAAAGAGATACGTGACCAGGGTCTTGTAGTTAAAGTTTAGTAAGAAACCAATGGATGTTTTCAAATTTAATTTAATAAATTTAGTGATTTATTTCTATTCATAATTTCAGTCGAAAGACGTCCACTGCTGGACATATGCCTGATTTCTTACATATTTATTCATATTTTATTCGAAAACATCAGTTTCTTCCAAATTTTTAACTATATCTGACGGTCCTGGTTAATTATCTGTTGTGGTGACCGTACTCAAAAGAATTTATAAAACCACATGAAAATATTTTGGGCAGAACAAAAGCAACTTATTTCAAGCTACGCTTTATCTTAAAGAACCCTTTCTGAAAAAAAGTAAGGTTATTATTCACTGTAACAGATTTATATTTTCCCTTTTATAAGAGCCGTTAACTCCGCTAGAGAAATTAAAAAATAACAATAACGATAGATACTTTTTGTTGGGACGAAACACAAAGGTTCCCTGTAAATGCGTCCCATTTTGCAGTGAGAATTTTAATTAAAATTAAACGAGTTTGAGGTTTCGGGTTTGTGTCACCCGCTTTGGAGTTAAGTAGCGTTTGACGGGTTAGGGATTTTTTTCACATAAATCCTTTGAATTTATGAGCAATCTTTTTGTTTTTAACCCTATCGTAATTTACGATCGAGATTTCTTTTTTTTTTTAGAAACTTGAATATAAACATTACGGATGTATTTTCCAAAGGGTTATATAGAGGTGCACCGTACACCCACATTTCGGTAATTAAGTTTAAGTCTCATGTAATAAGAGGCGAGCCATCGACCAGGCACTCATCCGGACTCAGAAATCTAAATAAATAAAAATAAATATCTTAGGACAACCAACACAACGTTATCTGATCCCAAACTAGGCAGAGCCTGTACTATGGTAACCAGACAACTGATAAACATACTTATATATTTCTAAATACATACATATTAAAAAAAAAAAAAAAATTCCAGATGAGAAAATCCAATAACACTTTACCCTACCCGGATATCGAAACTAGGACCTCATTCTCAGCAGTAGCGCTGGCGGCCACTAGACAGAGGTGACCTTCAAATTTTATTTACTTTCCAATTTACTGCATTATAGTTTTGTATCCAAGTGTAGCAGGTGTGGTGCCGGACGTAAAGAATAGCACCACCCTATTTCTTCCCGTGTGTGACCATAAGCCGCGATTAAACGACTTACTAGGGAATGGGCAGCAGCGTTCTCTATGCATTTTACCTCCAGACTGCGATTACCAACCCGCCTACGAAGCATGGAGATTATGGTAAAGCCCCCGAAACTACGGGAGGCCTATGTCCAACAGTGGACATCTTACGGCTGAAATGATGATGTTGATGAACTAATTGCATTATGTAAATATGAGTAAACAGAAAACGTTAAATACACACATCATTTGGATTTTCCAGAGTACAGCAAATTACGAGATACAAAACATAATATTTTTTTTGTCCTATTTAATGTGCTACTCATACTTAAACCTTAACATAATTCAATAGAACTCATTATAACGTCTTTATTTATGTCTGAATATAAGGGACATTTTCCTCATCGCTTCTTTACACAACAAACGTCTTAGACTGAGAGTTACTCATTACAACAAGGTTGTTAGGCATTATGATTCACACAACGTACCTACAGTACCGTAGCTTTGATGAATATACTAGAACATTTGGACGTAGTCATGTGATAAGGATCCAATCCACACACCCAGTTCCTTTTAGATATTGACGTTTGAAGTTCAAGAGGTTTTTTTTTGTCAGTGGAATAACACGTTTTTTAAGAGGTTTTTCTTAATTAGCTTCATACGTATAACGTAACATAGTATGTTAGCATGTGCCTATGTAACGGAAACTTCGAACATGATTTTGACCCCTTTTAAAACATCGGGTTAACTCGAAATTTAGCATACTTATCAAGGACCGATGACAATACAATAATTTTATAAATTTATTATATTATCCTTGCCGGGGTTACCAGGGTAGCATAAAAAAACTGCTTTTGAAAACTACGCTGACATACGTCACGAAATGCGAAGCACCCTAAAAAATAGAAACTAAATAATAGTTTAAAAAAATTAAAAAACACGCTTCCATACAAAATTAAAGCAAAGCAAAAAGCATGAGGTGTTTTTTGACGTATTTTTTAATGATATCAAACACCCCACGCTATTTTCCAATATTTTTTACTTTTTAGTTTGGTTTTCTATGGAAGCGTGATTTTTTTTTAACTATTATTAATTTTTATTGGTTACGGTACATTGGCTTATTCTGATAGAAGTACTAGTTAGGACGGACATTTAGAATTGTTTATGCTCAAAAAATGAAGAAGCGCCATTCCATTGGTTATAAAGTTTAAATATACGAAAAATAAAACTATTTTTAGCTGGGTCGTTTTTACGTACTCAGATCTGATCTATAATTTAGATCAGTCATTTTTGATCTTGTTGGGGATTGGATCCCTTTTGCTTAACTGCGTCCATTTAGGTAATTGTAATTCCAGACTTCTAACAAATTCGTGAAAGATATTAGAAGGGCAAATGTGTTATTTTTATGAAAACACGTAATATATTGTTTGAGAACCGACATATCGTTACGCCTTGTTTCCACAAAGGGTTGAGTAGCGGTGTATCTATATAAGGTGTATCTATTCATACACGAAATATTTTAAAAGGTACACCTGTAGGTGGTAAAGAAGCTACAGCAACGAAAAAAAAATGACTACAAGTATTTTTTCAAAATTTAATAAGTATTTATAGATTATTTGACGCACATAAGAAATACTGGCTATTTTTTACGGCCCGAGACACCGCGGCCAGTTCAGCCGGGCCATTCATAGAATTTGGAGTAAAGGTTTTATACAAAACGTCTCAAGCAGTTTTAAAATTATAATAACTAGTGATCGCCCATTGGTCGAAATTCGAGCGTACTTCATTTGAATAGAAATACAGTATTAAATGAAAAATATAGATAATAATAAATATAAAAAAAATATGGTTATATTTGACAGTCAGTAACACTATAGACAAATTGTTGACGCTGTACTACTGTGGAGAGGGTTCGCTGGCGGGATGGTGATGGCCAGGACCAGGACGTAGGTGTAATGAGTAAAGAATACTTCTTCAGGACTCTCTTCTTTATTTTCTTAATACTTCTTAACTGCTGGATATGGAATGAATTATCACAGAAAGCTCTGTTTTTATAGAATTGTCCCTATTATTTTTAATTAATTATGACGGTTCCAAATGTCATAATTATAACCAGCCTGTACAATCTATGACCAGCCTGTGCAATCGTGAGGCATACAACCTCTACAGTTTGCACACGACACTAAGTTTTGTATGGGAAACTTACTAATGCCATACTTGACACTCCCCATAAAACCACAAAAAATATTTTATAAAAATCTAAACTAAATTCCTAACGTCGCTAATACAAATAATATTAAAGACAAATATTCTCGACATGATCATAGATTTTAAAAATGAAATAGGTTATTTAACTATAAAATTAATTTATTACCTATGGTTATACTTGACATTCAGTAAGACTATAAGACACAAAATCAGGCTTACCAACTTAGGGGTTTTCCCAAATTTTGGGGGTAAATAAGAGGATTGAGATTTTTTAGGGGCGTTCCATTTTTAGGGGTATCTTAGGGATTTTTTGCCATCTTACATTTCTCATTGTGTTTTTGATTACAATAAAAGTATTAGCGACTTCTAGTACGGTTCCTCGATACTAAGAATGCAGAGTATGCAGGGTAACAAATGTCGCGTAATAAATATACTTAGACAAATATTACTACTGTGTGCCGGTCTATGATTACTGAACATTCGTTGGTTATTTTCATTATAATTTTTTAGCGGATTTTTTTAGTAAATGTGGCAATTATAGGGGTTTTCTAACTTAAGCTTTAGGGGTAAATATTTCTGGGTGTTGGTAATACTGCACAAAATAATAAAGACAGAGGAGAAGGAAAATGGTGATTGGCGGGAAAGATACAAAAAGTTTTCAATAATTTTATATTTATTAATATAATTCAAGATATGGATGAAAAACCAAATAATGTTGAAGAAATTGATGTTAACAGTTCAGATTTCTACGAAAATGTTAACATTGAAACAGCTGCTTTATTCCACGACGAGATCTATGATTTGCTACTAATTGAGAACGAATCACACGAAAACTTTGAAGATGAAGAATGTGAAGATGAAACGGAAGAGAATACAACAAAAACAAATACATATTTTAAAGTAATTACTGAAGACATTGAAGCTAAGATTCATCTGTGAAAGCAAATGTACCTATTGTTCTGAAGAAAATGCGGATATAAAACACGTTAGACTGTGAATCGTTCGCCATGCAAAGACTGTTACTTGTCAGTGAAATTCAAAGAGTATAATAATGTGAAATTAGTGATATAGCAGAACAAAACTCTTTTATGTGTTCCCCGCCACGTTCAGGAATTACTTTCCAACACAGTTTATTTCAATTCATTATTTAGATATTTACTGAATACTGTAGAAAAAAATTAATTGTTTCGGGATGTACTTAGCTGAGAATAAGAGTAGTATGTTTAATGATTACGACTGAAGGACATGTATCCATGGTCAGGAATAAATAAAAAAAAAAAAAAAAAATAATAAAGACAGATTTGGACCATAAACAAAAGAATATCTATGCATGTGTGTATTAGATACACGGTAATGAACAGTAGTGTGTGTAACGTGTTATTTATTGAAAATAATGTATTTTAACGCATAATTTAAAAAAAAATATTAGTATTCGTCACTTCTTCTCTGTATAAACTATACGTGTGCGAAATTTCATACTCCTCCGTCCGCCCAGTTTTCGTAAAAAAGGATCCAAAGTTTTCGCTTCACGTATTAATATATAGATTACGAAAATTTAAAAACGCTTATATAATTTTTTTTTTTGCTTCTATAGCTTTTTTACCACCTACAGGTGTACCTCTTAAAATATTTCGTGTATGAATAGATACGGTACCTATATTATTCGCCAGATTTCGGCAGTTATGTTTAAGTCCCATATACAGGATCAAATTAAATTTGCTGGCAATGTTTACTGACACGATAGTGATGGGTATGGATATCGATAACTGATGACATAAAAAAGAAACAAAAAAAAAACATCATTCTAAGTTTGTTCAAAAACTTTAAATGGCATGCACGTTAACATACAGCCAGCCAAACAACCGTTATGATTTGGTTTTTGGTAACCCTTTAAAAATATCTATGTTTCACAAAAAATAACAGGACCAGCTGATCGATTAGGGGCATTGACTTTTGGCTATCGAATAACGAAACTATTTTTTCCTTCATTTATTTTTCTATATCGATAACAAATGCGTTGGTAAATTATTACCAGCATAGTTAATATGACCCTATATAGTTTAGTGGGTGAGTATTAGACTTGAATTTCTCATCTAAATATTTTAATTCGGGAATGTCCATTTTGTATCTATCTGGATGACGACTTATCGCTAAGTTAGCTGTTACTTACACATCGTAAAAAAAGCATAAAAACAAAGTGCCACTTGATATAGGTATTCACAAATGAAATCAGTCTTTATGAATATGTAGAATCGACGTTCTCAAACTTAAGACAATAACGAGATACTGTTTTAAATCCATTATTTCCTACCATTTTTTTTTCGGGTGGGAATTCATCAAATAACTTGGTCTGGGTGGAGCACGAGGGTGTGTCAGACTTTTACTGACTAAAACGTACCCGTGTTCCTTCAGTTGCCTGTGCCAAGACCACGGTAAATCTTTCGAAATAATCCGCGACCCTGACAGGTATCGGTCCTAGTGGACCCCTTCAGTACCCGCTGACATCACAAATCAAATCAGTTTTTATGAATAAGTAGAATCCTCGATCTCAAACTTAAGACAATAACGAGACACTCTTTTAAATCCAACATTTCCTACCATGGGAACACAATTCACTCCAAACTGGAGTACTAACAAGCTTTTAATGAAAATGAAAAAGTAATTATAGTTTCATACAAACTTACGAGCAATTAATTCACGCCTGGGCCGCACTTGCCTAATGGAAATGCATTCAAATTGAAGTTTTTAGAGCTATTCAAAAACACGGTATTTCTATAACTCAAATGAGTTTTTGTTAGCAAACTGATCCGTGGACTTTGGGAAGGATTTTAATGAAATTCGAGACCGTGTCGGGTCCCGTTCAGTGTCGTTTCAAAATTATTAAACTAAGTTGAAAGTTTAAGTTGAAACTTGTGCGATGTTACATTTTAAAAAGTTGTATGAAAAATGATTCTGTTGTACGGATGGATTTAAAGATGAGAAATTTTGCTCTATGTTTATTTGATGTTATGTTCTGTGTGAGGAAACTTTTATGTTGTAAGTTACATTGTTTGTTACCTTGAATATCTTGATTATTTAGAGTACCTATGTATGTGTGCTGAAATAAGGTATATAATGTGTTTATGACGCAGGATACAAAATATACTAGACTTTATTGGGATTTACTGGGGTACAGATTAAAAATATTTTAATGTGGCATAGTTTTATCGCATTCACATGAATTTACTCTCACTAATCGGGAGAATAAATACTTTTAAATACTATATTATTTTCTATTGGCGACTCGCACGAAGTAATTGGGGGCGAATCTACAACTCCCGACATACGTAATATGCAGTTGGCACGTTTTGATTTTTCTGCACTTAATTGCATGAATTTGCAGTTATCCTTTGTCATAACTCTATGCATGAAACTGTGAAATGTTAAGTTAGGCAGTGACTTTCCTGCCGGGGTCGCGTGATTGTTCGAAAGAGATACCGTGACCCTGGCACATGGGCAACTGAAGGAACACGGGTGGGTTTTAGTCAGTAAAAGTCTGACACGCCCTCCCGCTCCGCCCAGAGCGGGAGAAGTCATTTGATGATTTCCCATCCTGGAAAAAAAAAAAAAAAAAAAAAAGGCAGTGACTTTGCTTTTACATATCTATGTTTCTTCCCCGCTTTTGTGTTTTAGGTCTGATTCTTAAGAAATAACTAAATCGTTAAACTCAGTATCATACTATGAGTAGCCACGCTGTAGACGTATATCAGCATTCTTAATCAGCCACCTATTCCCACTTTTACGATCCACATGAAGGGTCACTAAACTGGCAGATTGATTCGCTTCTCGTAACTGTAACTATTCCGTTTTATTTTCATCAAATAACCCGAAAGTTCGTCTCTATGCTTGGTTCTATAGATGTACCTATTTGTAAGTACCTAAACTGCTATATAATAAAGAAAGTACATAGTATATGTAGTATCTGCGAATTGAAAATCATAGTAATCATAAAACTTATCTTCTAAATTCGAAGTCACACCACCTTCATAATGATATATACTAGGCCTCCGCAAATTTGGAAGAGTTTGCCATAATCGCCACGCTTGGCTTGAATTGTGAAATGCATAGAAAACGCTGCCGCCTATTCTCTAGAAAGTCCCTTAGTCGCCTTTAACGACACTCACAGGAAGAAAAGGGGTGGTGCTATTCTTTACGTCCGGCTGCACAAATGAAAGTGTCTCTATGATAACATTTTAATGTCTAGGCGAAGAGACAGCAGTCTTATAAATAATTTATTTGTCATATTTTGACCATTCAGATTCAGATAACTTTATTTGCTCAAACGCGTGTTTACATACAATTACTTACAGAAAATGCATGCAAGGTGTTATACGTACATTAGAATAAAACTGTAGAGAGTTCAATTCTGTACATTGAATATACATTCAAAATTAATATTGGAGGATGAATGGTGATCGATATGATGATGATGCCAAAAATGCAATCAGTAAATTTTTTGTCTGTCTGTATGTGCACGCATGGGTTAAAAACTAATAAAGGGATTTTAACCAAATTTAGTATGATTGTAGTCTATACTCCTGGGCAGGTTGTCTTAGCGTTATGTTATATAGCCTATATATAACATAACGCTAAGACACATAGGAGCTGAGCAGTGACGATACCCGCGGGATATTTTCCGACCTCCACGCGGGCGAAGCCGCTGGCAAAAGTTAGTACGTACATAAAGTTGTGCAACATATTTACCATATTGTCATGGTGTGCAAATATTAATTAAGCAAATTAAATGATTACAAATTAAGAATTTAAAATAATAGCAACATTAATAAACATGGACAATAGGTTCTGACATAAGTAAATAAATTAAGTTAAATTGATTAATTACATAATTAATTAGAAATAGGAGTAAAATACAAATTTTTCAATATTCAATGTCAAAAATCCTACTTATATTATAAATGCGAAAGTTTGTATGTATGGATGTGTGGATGTTTGTTACTCTTTCACGCAAAAACTACTGAACGGATTTGAATGAAATTTGGAACACAGTTAGTTTATAACCTGGATTAACACATAGGCTTTTTATCCCGGTAGTACGTTCCTGCGGGATATTTTCCGACCTCCACGCGGGCGAAGCCGCTGGCAAAAGCTAGTAAAACATAATTATGTCAAATTGTCAACGTAAGTCCAAAATATTCAATAAAAACATCATTATCAAAATCATTATTACAATACATTTATTTAACACTAGCTTCTGCCGGTGACTTCGTCCGCGTTAAATTTCTTATTCCCCCGACCCTTCCCGTCGCATCGAATCGCCTACCCGTGCGATTTTCCCCGTTTTTGCAACATTTTTCATTACTGCTCCGCTCTGCTTGGTTGTAGCGTGATGTTATATAACCTATAGCTTTTCTCGATAAATAGGCTACCCATCACAGAAATATTTTTTCAATTCGGACCAGTAGTTCCTGAGATTAGCGCGTTCAATCAAACAAACAAACAAACAAACTCTTCAGCTTTATAATATTAGTATAGATTCAATTACTTTAAAAAAGGCCTTGTCAATTTAAACATGATTGATCTTATAAGCATGTGACATCTAAGTCTTATAAGAGTATTTTCAGATATCTATTGGATATATTACTCTGAACTCGAACGCAGGATATCGTTATAATACGAGTACATCTGCGAAGAATACATATAACAAATCTACGAAATCCAAGCGTTTACGGTTAGCAATAAAGCGAACTGGTTCTAAAGATTGCACACGATTTAGACTTGATTTAGATTGAGAACTATTGAGTGAAATGCGACTTCCAGTTAAATGTGAGGTAGGTATGAGAAGGCCATTGTAAGCCCGGTAACGGAGGCATCCGACCAAATTGTGCCGAATGTGGAGATAAGTGAAATTTATGTGTAATGATATCGACTCCTGGCCTTTATATCAGTATGTTTGCTTCGATGGCGCGACTAGATACGGCCTAATTTATGACGGTTGACAATTTGTATTAAATTGACCAGATAATGTGAGAGTATATCATGTCAGTATTCCTATATAACTGTACACTAGTTATTGCTTACGGGTTAATTAGAATTTCAAATGGCTATATTGTATGAATTTTATCGGCTATTGCTGGTTGTCATAAATATCATGTTTTAATAGTGCATATATCGCGGTACTGCTGTTGTGTTTTATGTAAAGTTTAGCTAAATAGGTCAGTGCGAATTAACATTGTTACATTTATTAAATTTCCTATATATTATTGGCTGAAACGGTATTACGCAACAGTGACTAATATGTACTATGCGAAACAAAATTTTGATCAAAACTAATTTTACTAAATGTCACTTTAAACTAATTCCATTGAACAATGATATTTCATTGTTCAATGGAGTGTGTGTGCTATTGCACAAGAAATTAAAAACGTAAATTGAAGAATATAATAATATCTGGAGAGTCAATGAGTTTGGCATACAGCCAGCAATTACGACAGCTACCCTACAGAAGGAACTTACGCAATACTAAGTTTGTGCGAAACACAAATAAATGAACTTCACCCTATATAGGAGGAGCTATTTCTGTCTCTCTTGTGTGAATTAAAAGGTCGTTATGCCGTGTCCCAGCCACCTGCTACACTTTGTAAATCTTGCTAATTATTATTACAAGACTTGTTTCATATAAACGGTGTATTAATAAATAAAATTACGTTTATTATCAACGTAAAATGTAACTTAGTTTTCAGAGCTTTTCATATAATTCGAGAATTTCTTCGTGTAAGAACACGCTATCATCATCATCATCATCATCATCATTTCAGCCGAAAGACGTCCACTGCTGGACATAGGCCTCCCACAAGGTCATCGGTCCACCTTGTGGGACGCCTTCCAACTCTACGTCTTCCGGTACGCGGTCGTCACTCCAGAATCTTCCAGCCCCATCGGATCTCTTAATTTCTGATTCACGAAGAAAACACGCTATGTAAAACTACGTTATTAAAAATTTAGTTAGTCTGCAAGGAAAATTAATTTCACATCTATTTCGGCTATAGCCCTGGTTTGGAACTGTGCCCAAAAAGGGGCGATATACTCCACACCTATCTCATGAAGTTTAATACTGTCATTGCGAGCGATTGGAGTAAGATAATACGTATGTCTACATACTGTTTAATGGAAAATGGGTGTTATAATACTAATGCTTTATACTTGTTACGTTCGTTTGAGGCTGCACGGTACGTAATTTTTGAACACAATAGTAAGAGAGTGCAGTTATATTTCTCGTATTATATTCGTACCTGAGGAAGTCAAGAAGTTGGGCGGACTAACCGAGATACATGGAGAAAAGTCATGCATCGCAGTCGTTTGTGTTACTAGGGTATGCGGATAATTTAATAGGTATACCTAATTTTACTTAAGTCTACTCATATTATAAGTGTAACAGTTTTACAATTGGATGTTTGTAACTCAAATTTTATCCAAAATTCGGCATACAGATAGTTTATAACCTGGATTAATACATAGGATTCTTTTTAGCGCGGTAATATGTTTCCATAGAATAATTTCCGAATTCCGTGCCGGCGAAGTGGCTGGCAAAAACTAGTGTGCATATAAGATCAAAATCAATGACATTTTGAAGTGATAAAATAAATTATTTATGCGCTCTTTTTGAATAATGAACTAAACTGAACCGTCACGCTCTAATCACTGACGCTGAATCGGGTATACTCGACTATAGTCAGAATTACGTAGGTATATTCGACGCTGAATCCCATATTTCTACTTGACTGTCTGTTCAGTCGTAAGTTTTCACTCTATCATATGGTCATGAAAGCACAAACCACCTTTTTCTACTGGAGATTAATTTATCTGGACCACTATTTAAAAATAGTCTTCACTGTTGTTACTAAGTTAGGCCACACATTTTAGACCTTAAACGTAATTAAACAGAATATAATATTGTTGTCACACGTTGGTTCCACCCCATCCGTCGGGTAATACCGTCGTTATGCGGTGTCTCGGTTAAGCCACTTGTTTTCATTTATGGCCAAATGGGCCTCATTACAGCATAGAGCGAAGTGCTGTACGCCATTACACCTTAAAACGAACATTACTCTTGGTTTCGTCTTCGCTCCAAACTTTTACTTTGGTACAATGTGGTAATTTGAATTTATTTTTGGATTCTGGAATATTTTGAGTTATTTATGTTTTTGGGGGACTTAATCCGTGAGGCGTGTCTACTTTAAGTAGGCAAAAATCGATAAGTTCATTGCTATCAAAAGTAAAATATATTTAATTAATAGCTAGCAATAAGTTATTGAATAAAGTTAGAAAGTTATTGAAGGTACCGTGTGGTGCCGGACGTAAAGAATAGCATCACCCCATTTCTTCCCGTGGGTGTCGTAAGAAGCGACTACGGGACTTACTAGAGAATGGGCAGCAGCGTTCTCTATGCATTTTACCACCATACTGCGATCGCCAATCCACCTGCCAAGCGTGGCGATTATGGCAAAGCCCCCTAAATTGGGGGAGGTCATGTCCAGCAGTGGACGTATTACGACTGAAATGATGATGATGATGATGAAGTTATTGAATTGAAATTTGAAAAAGTTTTGAATAACTTACCCGAAGATAGTTTCAATGTCATATAATGACTTCGCCATTCACCATTGACTAAATAAACACAGTTGGTATTCATGAAAATAATCTCGTTTTTCAGGAGGAACTTGGACGACTAGTAGAGGACTACAAAACCGAAGTGGATAGCAAGAACCTAGAAAAACATCACCGCTTCACCTGCATCAGATGGCTGTGATGCTCGCTCCATTAAACACAATATAAATTCAACATTTGCTAAAGTAGAGACAGATAGAACATTGTATCTATCGTATGCGCTTCCTAATGATTGCGCAAAAACGGGGGTATCTTGTTCAATCCATATCAGAATAACTCCCGAAACTTCTCGTACAACTCAATAACAATGCGAAGAAATTTCACATTTCTTCATCTGAAACTTTAATGGTTATTTCCTTCGAACGTTTCAGTTTGAAGTTGGTGCCCGTTGTGCCAAATGAAAAGAAACCCATTACGGCACATTTTAAATTCTTATTTGAATGTTTTGGTGTAGCTAAAAGTAGTAACTTAGATAATCGTCTTTATTAGAAAGATCCTATAAGACGAGTAGTGGGAAACTTGAAGTAGACTGCAACTAGATAAACATCACCAACAGTCTCAGATGGAAGTTGCTATATTTTGCGCAGCATGGAGCCAAAATTAATCAAAGCATAGATACAAGGAACTTTGTATCGTATGCGCTCACTAATAATCGCTCCCAAGCAGGGTGACACAAGAAAAAGGAGGTATCTTGTTCAATACATATCAGATTAACAGTATTTCCAAAACTTCACGTACAACTCAATAACAACGTAAAGAAAACTTCACATTTCTTCATCTGAAACTTTCATGGTTATTTCTTTCGAACGTTTCAGTTTGAAGTTGGTGTCCGTTGTGCCCAATGAAAAGAAACCCATTATGGCACATTTTAAATTCTCATTTGGGTGTTTTGGTATAGCTGAAAGGTGTAGCCGTCTCACTGATTATGCTAACGATAATGTGATGCTACTGAATTAAGCTGTCGCGGTCCGCAAGTGTTATGGGGGGTATAAATAAGGTATATTGTCTTTTGGGTACTCTCTTCTCAATTTATGTGGATAATACGCTAGATTTTATAATGTAGAAGGTGGATAAAGGGTGCAGGTATGTAGTTATTTTACTAAGAGCAATGCATGTATGTTATTGATTGGTACTTTTATAATTCTCATTACTCATAACGTCTGTGAAGTTTCGACAACTAAATAAAAGAGTTTTCGAAACCATACAATTGCTGAATAACTTCATACCTAAAATAAAACATTATTACTTATTTTATTTACCAGGACCAGTAGTAGTCCAGTGGGAACGGCCGCGACTCTATAACTATTTTTTTTAAGTATAAGGAACTCTAGAACTCAGCTGCATGCGAATAGAACTCACATTTTTTTATGCTCTGCTGAGAAATGCTCTGCCAAGTTCACCCACATGACTGACATCTTATAAGTCGTAGATTCGAACACGTATACCTACTTTGTGTAAATTATTTCATCACTACTGTCTCAGAACAAAAAAAAAGCGAGTACGTGACATCTACCAACCCGCACTAGGCCCGCGTGGTGGATACTACTCTCCCTCTCATCAGGAGGAAACCTGTATTCCAACAGCAATGAAAACGTTTTAGGCGTTATATTTTTTGTTTGGGAAGCCCTCAAATGACGTCTCCGGACAGAGGGCGTGTCAGACATCAAATCTCCCGTGTTCCATCAGTTGCCTGTGCAGGGTCACGGTAACTTTTTCGAACCAATCCACGACCCTGGCAGGGAACATTATATGGGCACAAGCAGATTATCCATGCAAAAGTTCGTAGTTTCATGGACAATCACAATCGGGAGCAAAATATCTTAAATTATAAAAGTGACTAATTGGTTAATATAGCTAAATCATAGCAAAAATAACCTACCTGTTAGCTATCTAGTACTTAGTTACATTAGTTAATTTCGCATTTTTATAGTAGGTTGCCAGGCTCAAATGGGATTAGGCGGGTCACATTAGCCGTATGCAAGATGACCGCTGGGCTAAGGTCTGCACACAATGGGTGCCTGAAGATGAACGTCGCCACCGCGGTCGGCCCAGAAAGCGGTGGCGTGACGACCTAGATGCGTACCGCGATGACTGGTTTGAGGTGGTGCGGGACAAGAGTTCCTGGAAGAAATTGGGGGAGGCCTTTGCCCAGCAGTGGGACAGGATAGGCAAAACAAAAAAAAAATAGTAGGTAAAAAGTATGTCATAAACGTTCTAATATCTCATAAAATAAATAGAAACAGTTACATTAGTGATAATGTAACTGTTTCTATTTATTTTCTACACACGAGTCTACACACGAGTGTTGTAGTGATACAATACTCGTGTATAGACAAATTATATGCAAATATGAAGTGAGATTAAAATGGAATAAACCTTTAAAACAGTGGGTCGTTTGCTTAAGCGTTATGTGCATTACCTGCACGCGCGGGCGTTTTCAACTAAATATTCAGCATAATCCCCTAATGTTCCACTGAAACATGAACCAAACACAATAAAAATGGATTGTTTAGACGCTTTTATAGTACATCTACTTCACTTAGTAAGTACTAACACTTTGCGCTAGTGCCTTGCTAAGTAAGCAATTAGTGAGTTATCAGAAAAGAAAAAGAAAAAACGAAATCGTTCGATCCAGTGACGGCAAGTTTAAAAAAAAGAACATCGAGATTGAAAACTGAAGACTGCAGAGAATATTTTTTGCTGCAATAAATCTAAAAGTTTATTTGCTAGTTTGTTGCTCAGTCATGCGGAAACTGCTGCAGCGATTACGATGAAACTTGGCACTAAAGTGAATCATAAAGTAAACCTCATAACTACTGGTGTTCTTTAACGTTATAGCTGATAAAATTCTATTCCGAGTAAACTAAATATGGTGCAATAAAAATAAGTATGCACGTTTATATTTTAATAGCATGTTGCCGGACACTTACATACTTATAAAATATTATAATTATTATACATAACATCCAGCCTCTGTCCCGCAGTTAGATGAACCAACAATGCTTGGGCTCTGTATCGCATAGAGGCGCAGTATTATGCTGAGCAATGGCCGTTTTGCGTGGATGTGACGCATTTTTTCCCGAGCAATTTTATATTTTTGTTGAGTTCAATTTTTTTGCGTCATGTTTACCGCAAATAAACGTATTTTCTTTCTTCTTTCTTTTCTTTCGAAGTCAGGGTGTTGTGGCGCATTCTGGGAGAGGCCGAGACAGTGGACTACGATAGGCTTGTTTGAACATACAGCCTGTGTTCTCCGAAGATTTTGACGAGAGGGACATTTTGCCAGTTATATCTAGGTCCCGTGTTAGGAAGGGAGAACCTATTATTATCAACCAGACACAAATCTAGCCGCCACTGAGAAATTCCAGATAAAAAAACACAATAAATGGCCTGAATAGAGAAACGAACGTGATTATGTTAAGCTGCGCTTGCTGCGGTTAGTTCGTGGATGGGTGACTATCTTAACATACAAAGATCCCTCCGTGCCTTGGCAAGCACGTTAAACCGTTGGTCCCAGCTGTCATTCTTGGATTTTTGACAGTCGTTACGGGTCGTCAAAAGCTCGAAAGTATGACGACCATTCTTACCAAGGCTTATCTTATTATTACCCAGTACCTGGGTTGTGGAGGTCAGAATGGCAGTCGCTACATGTAAAATACTGGAATCCAGCTGCATCCGGATTCACTTGAAGCCGACTGCAACATAGTTGGGAAAAACAACGCTGATTTCTTAAAAAAAGAAAACGAATATGAAATCTACACTCAGGGCTACTACTGAGAAATTCAAAATATAAAAATCCAATTGCACTTTGCCGGCCCAGGTAATCGAACGCAAGACCTCACGCTCAGCCGTAGTGTTTGCGACCATTAGACCAACGAGGCAGCCCATTATTATTATTATTATAGTTATAACCATTAAACAAATAAAGCGTTATTTTCATAATAACGCTCCACAAAATCTCATTTGTGCAGATATTATTATTCAAAATGACAGAGCCTACGCATTTAATACTTTATTAAAAGCTAAAACAGCTCTCTAGCACCTCGTTTTTATTTAAATGCGGGTAAATTAAGTTCATTTATATTTATTAGTGGAACAGAGATGATGAAAGCGTCCGCTGTTTGTCATTTCCAGTAAGTTTTAGGAGCCGTAAAATGTTGAGTGTATTTTGGTTTGGTTTGAGAGGCTAGATTTTTTTACAAGACTGCCTGATAAAAGAAACACGGCTATTTTCTTTTTGTCATGTAGTCACGTTACCGAGATAAACTGTTTATTTTTTTGGGATAAGGAGCAGCACCGTTTTTATTAAAATCACCAATATATTGACTAAGTGTGGTGGTGGTAAGGCCATGTTTTTTTTTTGGATGGGAAATCATCAAATGACGTCTCCCGCTCTAGGGTGGAGCGGAAGGGTGTGTCAGACTTTTACTGACTAAATCCCACCAGTGTCCCTTCAGTTGCCCATGCCAGGGCCACGGTAACTCTTTCGAACGAATCTCGTGACCCTGGCAGGGTAAGGCCATGTTTACTTTTCATTTTCCAACAGATTGTTCAAGGTCAGAAGTAATTTCTTTAACTTCCACACTTCATGAATGGCTTTTGTGGACGAGACACTAAAATAATGTCAATATTATACCACGACAGAGCAATGGTTTTTTTTAATGTTTAATTATAGTTTTTCGTTTGTGCCTATGTCCAGTAGTGGACGTCGTTCGGTTGCAGTGAAGACTATGATGATGACTATGATTTACCATTACTTAAACTCTGGACATTGCCTCATATTGACTCTGGTGATTGAATTAAAAAAAAAAAATCTTTCTACATGGACATTTCAGTGTTCCCATGCTGTTTAATACACAATGAATGATGATGCATGTCATTTCCAGTAGTTTTAGCAACAATGTTTGTCACGTGATGTGCGGCATCTTGTAGTTCATTATTCACACAATAGATGGCACTGCTTGCACTGGCTTTGCTATAATTAATGAATGACTATGGAACTGTGGGTGAAGCGATTTTTACTTTTTTTTGTAACTAGACGAGCTGTTGTTGGACAAGGATAAACTAAATTACAATGGAAATATAATGATAGTCTACAGGAACCAGCACTTAAAACTTCTTGTTACTTACCGCTAATTTTAGGAATGATTTGTAATATTTTAAGATAAGTTTACACGAAAAGGATAACCACTGTTTATCATTTCAGCCGGATAACGTCCATTGCTAGATATAGGCCTCACCCAATTTGGGGGGTTCACCGTAATCGCCGCGCTTGGCAGGCGAGTTGGCGACGGCAGTATGGTGGTAAAATGCATAGAGAACGCTGCTGCCCATTCTGCAATTAGTCTCTTTTAGTCGCCTCTTAACCAATTTCATCCCGTGGGTGTCGACCCACGGGAAGAAATTGGATGATACTATTCTTTACGTCCGGAATCACACGGAACAATATAAACCACTTTTGTTAGTAGGTATGTAACTCAGAACCAAGAACCGTATGCCAAGAATCACAGAACATGAATGTTGAAAATATTGTTTACAGGCAAAAATGCACATTCCCCGGGTGCAAAGCTTCGATTTGGGGATCTTAGTAATCTTTACCAGGCAATAGAATTGACGCCTGGAGCGAATACAACGTGGTCCGGTTTATTGCCACCTAAATTCCTTATTTCTAGATTTTTGCTTGAGTTCTGGACGGTTCTACAATGGTAGATTAGAACTTGTGACATGCTCGCCGGAATATGAACGGATTTTTTATTACCAATATAGGGGCGGAGTTTAAATCAACTTGGCAAGTTCGCGTAGATATTGCTTTGTAGATACCTTTTTTCGTGTATCTTTTAAAGTTCTTTGCAATGAGTTTCGTGAATTGTACGTTTTGGTTGTGACCGAGAATAAATTAATTACAAAATGTGGACATTTCTACTTTATGGTAGCGCTTAAAGCCGAATTACAGGCTTTCGCCTAATTCGGCTACCGATGTCTTATTTATTTGCATCAAGAATATTTAGCCTATAATAATACATACATTTGTGTCATTCTGAACAATTATTGAAATTAACGTTACTATTATTTGAACAATATTGCCATGCAATACAATATCATTCTTCTCATACAGAAAGGAACAAGCGTTGGTTACTGTGTTAATTCACAAGTCCTAGTATTTTTTACCCGATTTCGGCGAAATAAAAGGAGGGCTATGATTTTGATCGGTATGTATGTGTGTTCATTTGTTCCAATTCTAAGCTTCTTATAATAATTTGACAAATAAGGTATCGTTGGAAGCGCTGTGATCGCCCGCTGAAGATAGGCTAACGATGTGTATCAAATAAAAGGCCTTGAAACCACAAAATCATTTAAATAAAGAGTAAACTAAAACCCGACTGCTGAAATTCACGCTTTAAAAAGTATGAAAGAAGAACATACTCTTATCTGAAAGTCTATGCCACCTACTCTAACAAAACAATAGATTCCAACAGTAGTAAGCGATCATAAGTTTTAAGGCAAAGTGGCATATGACCGTCATGGTCCAATGAGAATATCTCCTAGTTTCATACTTTTTGCGTGAGCGTGATTTTTCACTATTCGGGTTTAAGTTTTTGAAATTACGTTTTTAAAGTATAATTTTTGTTGGAGAAGTCGAAGATGGAATTGATAAGTAAAATACCACAGTGGTACTCGCAGGTTTTGACCCGCAAAATTCTTAAAACATTCGGGATTCTGACCTTATAAGTTTCTAACAAACTAGTTTCCTGTTCCTTAGGCACAAGTTCAAAACAGCGACAATTCCATTTCGGCTCGATACCTCCGACCACAACTCCATCAGTGCTTACTCTAAGTGCATTTTAAAATAAAATTGGGCATGCGGAAATCCTTCCCTTTCATGTTTTCCCTTCTTTCGCTTAAGAAAAGGTTCGTTATACATTAACTGAATCGGGTCGAACCCTTTTCGGGTCTTCTATTTTGAAATAAAAACAAAGGAAAAACGCATCGCACTGAGCTCCTCTTTGGTTTTATTCAAATGGTGTCCCATCACTTTGTGTAATTTTAATACAAGATCTTTGAATAGAGTCTCATTAGTGACAGTGAATAGCCAAGAATTTAATTCGGAGCCAAATACAATAGTATTTAACTAGGCTCAAAACAGAACTCAAGATAATTAAATTAAGTACTATGTTTATTATACGTATATACTATGGAAATGATGGTTCATTATAGGATTGTGTTAATTGGCGCATTATATTGAAAATATTTTAATCAGTATCTCGTTATTTAGATATGGCCTACTTGATTTATATTCTTTTTAAATATATTAATACGTGAAGCGAAAACATTGGATCCCTTTTAACGAAAATTGGGCGGACGGAGGAGTATGAAATTTCGCACACTTATAGTGTATACAGAGAAGAAGTGACGAATGCTAATATTTTTTTGAAATTATGCGTAGAAATACATTATTTTCAATAAATAACACGTTACACACACTACTATGCATTACCGTGTATTCAATACATACATGCATAGAGAATATCTGTCTTTAATGTTTTGTGTCTATAGTCTTACTGAATGTCAAGTATAACCATAGGTAATAAATAAATTTTATTGATATATAACCTATTTCATTTTTAAAATCTATGGTCATATCGAGAATATTTACCTTTAATATTACCTATTTGTCTATAGTATTACTGAATGTCAAATATAACCACATTATTTATTTATATTTATTATAATACATATTTTTTCATTTAATAATGTATTTCTATTCGAATGAAGTACGGTCGAATTTCGACCAATGGGCGATCACTAGTTCTTTTTAAATAAAACAATATATTTAATTAACAACACATTTAGCATGTATGACCTGGTGTAAGAACGTAAATGAAGCGGAATGGGGATGCTAGGATCGTAGCAGATGGCGCTTTGTAGTTTCTGGCAACCCCTCTGGGGTGAAGGCGTCAGTTTACGTATGTATGTATATACCATAATCGGTCTATGGTGTTCCCACTATTGGGACAAAGACCTTCCTTCTGTGAGAGGAAGCGAGACGTAATCCACCACGTGGACCCAATGTGGGTTGGTTAATGTCACAAGTCTTTGTATTTTCGGTTCTAGGACTTGCCGGATTCCTCACGATGTTTTTCTTTTCCGCTTTGAGTGCAGTGGTGATTAAATAAGTTACACAAAGTAAAGTGCCTATTTGGATTCAAACTTACGACCTATATATAACTCGTAAGTCGCGGCCGTTACCATTGGGCTACCACTGCTCTCACATCTGGTGTACCATAAGATCACTATATCTATGTTATACATCGCCTCTTCTTGAAAAGGGGAAGCTAGGCACAATGTCGATAGAAATGGGTGCCTACTTAATGTGTCAAGGTTAATCAATCAAGCTCGACTAACGAAGCGAAACTGAACTTACTTAATCAGTACAGATTCGTTATGTATGTGTATAGTTTGACGTGTCACTAATTCAAATATTAGCTAATTAAGCGTCTGTCTGTATGTTCACTTCATAAATACCTACGTGAAGAAAATGTGACCAAATATTCAAGCATTTCAAAATTGTGGTATTTCAAACATCGCAATGTGTTTTGAGAAATTAAATTTTGTTAGGCTCATTCCAGCAAGTAACGTAATGAAAGTACGTAACATTATGTGGACCAGAGGTGGCCCAGTGGTAATGGCCCTACCTACGAGATGAAGGTCGTGAGTTCCAACCCAGACAGATGCTTTACTTTGAATAATTATTTTCATCACCACTACTCTCAATACTGCGAAATAATACATCATGAGGAAACCGACGTGTCCTAGAACAAAACAATCGAAAATATGTGTCATCTACCAACCCGCACTGGGCTCTCATGGTGGATTACGACCAACCCCTCTCACCAAGAGGAGGCTTGTGGCCCAGCAGTGGGAACACTATAGACTGATTTTGCATATACGCAATGGAAATAATGCTAAATTTCAGCTGTTTTAAGGCACTGGGAATCGATCAAAAGATGATACCAGATTATTGAAAAGTTCAAAGATAGTGATTGTGTAATTTCTATTCTGAGCCAGCAGCAGCATAGCAGAAGAAAAACACAAGCGGTTAGGATAAACAGTTTAAACAGCATGCGTAGCATGACCACCGTAGAAATGGGTTTTGTCGACGGAAGATTAGACAAAATTATAGAATGTAGAAAGATTAAAGACAGATTAAAGATAAGAGAGAAGAGATAGAAAGATTTGTAGCGTTTTATGCTGGCGTAGCATGACAATTTTATCTCTATTCTACCAAGAATAGACAAAGTTCTTTCTATCGTGGTCATGCTACGCGTGCTGGTCTATTTAAAGTGTTTCATAAGGTACTGTTATGTGAAGATATATGTGAATATAGAATATAATCGCTTCCAGGAATATCACAACAGGTGACTAATGAACTGTGACGACATCTGTAACAGTATAATAGGGTAATGTTGAACTATCTTCATTAGTTCATTGTTCAGCCATAGATACTTAGGTAGGAGTTCGTTTGTGTGTAAGTATGTATAAAAGAGACGATTCGCGTGACTTAGCTACTGCTTGTAATTGGATACTCAAAACTTTACTTAGAATTTATCTGGTAAACTGATTACTGTAATAATCTACAAAATGAAATTTTACTGTGATAATTAAGGTTTGTTTGTTTGTGACCAATGCGTGCACTGACTGGACAGGACCACGCAATCTGTGTGGTTCTTTCCTCAAAAGACCATTTCAGACAGTAATCTACATGATGTAACTAATATTATATCTCTACTTTAAAAGAGACTGTGAGTTGGTTTTTGTCTTTTTTCTCAGAGTAGTCAGATAGGAAAAGCCTACCTCATCTTGTTTTAAAAATATAATTGACGTGTAAAAGTGTTTGTTCAAACCTACTTACAGAAATTAAATAACTTTACTTTTTTAATAGTTCTAAATGAATTAAATTAAAGCTGGGAGAGTAATGGTGGCCTAGTGGTATCAGCTCCGACCTACGAGTTATACTTAGCGCGAATTCAAACCCAGGCTTTGTGTATTTAATTTTATCACCACGTCGATGGAATTTGATATTATTGTAAGAACAACAAGGAAATCATCCAGGAAACGCATTGGGCCCACCTGGGAGTGCTCTCGCAGAGAGGCCTGTATTCCAATGAGGCTAAATCAAACGCAAAAGTACCTACGTAGCTATATCAAAATGTTTGAATAACTTAATTTACCTAATCAGGGCCCATAAACGGGCGGTTTAAATTTATATCTCATTAAATTAAGGCTTAAAGTATGGCATAAATATAAAATATATCTATTTTATGGAGGCGTGGAAGTGAGCATTAACGGAATATAATTATGAGGTCCAATAAAATCGGCGTTTGGCACACTTTACGACTGTCTCATAAACGGATTTAATTATCTTACTTGTGTGCTGACGCAATATAACGAAATTTATTACAGTCCCTGTTTACATATTTATTATTTGTACATATTTGATGTACATAGATCTGTTTACAGTACTCAAATAAGCCTTTGATTGCATTCAGTTTTTCTCAATCTTTTGCCTATTTCGAGTTCCGTAATATACCGAAATTTAGGTTTTTTTATTATGTTCGTTCATGTTATAATAATTTAATTATAAAATGTTACCACTGCTGGACCACAGGCTGCCTATTTGTGTGATGGTCATAATCTAGCACGCGGACCCAGTGCGGGTTCGTAGATATCACACGTCTTCAATGTTTTGGTTCTAAGACATACCAGTTTCCTGACGATATGTTCCTTCACCGTTTTGAGAGCAGTAGTGATGAAATAATTTAGGCGAAGTACAGCGCCTAAGCAAATTCGTAAGTCACAGTCGTTACCACTAATAATACCTGACGTACCTAATGTATGTAAATTTTCTTATAATATAATATTGTGTACCTTTTTTTTTGGATGGGAAATCATCAAATGACTTCTCCCGCTCTGGGCGGAGCGGGAGGGCGTGTCAGACTTTTACTGACTAAAACCCACCCGTGTTCCTTCAGTTGCCCATGTGCTAGGGTCACGGTATCTCTTTCGAACAATCACGCGACCCCGGCAGGCATCGGTCCTAGCAGACCCCTTCAGCGCTGCTGACATCTCTTTGAGGCGCGCGTGGAACACTACGCGCCATCGACTCGAGCCAAGCTCGGGTCGACGAGCTTCCTTACCGGGCGGCGAGCTACCCATTGCTCGCCACCCGGAAGCTCGCGGCTACGGTGGCCGGGAGTCCACTATGGACTCCCGACGCCCGGGGCGTCTCCTCCTGCGGCGGCTAGGGACGTGAGGGCGCAGAGACTGCCACTCCCTCACGCGCCCCACCTCCTCCTTCGCGAGCATTACTGCTTCGCAGAAGGAGGTGACGGCTTCCCATGCCCTCTCGCTCCGTACCATGGCTCGCACCAGGGCTGGACACGAGAGGTCGCCGCCACCGATCGCTTCCACGAGGACACGGCGGTGCTCCACCCAGGCAGGGCACACCTCCACCGTATGCTCCACCGTGCCCTCCTGACGATCCTCGCAATGGAAACACCCAGACGTATCCTCCCGCTTTATCCTGAACAGGAACCCACCGAAGCACCCATGCCCGGTGAGAACCTGCGTCAGGCGGAAGGTGAGGACGCCGTGGCGCCTCTCTATCCACTCCTCAAAGAGGGCACTTACCGCCGCAATTGTGGCGTGCCCAATATTGTGTACCCTTAGATCAGTCCTGTTCAGCTGTACAACTTATTGAAAACAACGATTAATCGGCTTTAATTTGAGTATTTATGGAACATACTAACAGTATAGGTAGGTACCAGTTTGTTTTGAGTTTGGGTCAAACTCAAAACAAACTAGTACCTACCTATGTTCCTTCACCATTTTGAGAACAATGTAGACCACCATTGTTCAATTATTACCGCTACTCACTTATGTTGCTTGTTTTTAGTAATACCTAACGTGTGTGTGTCAATTTTCTTATAAAACTAGCACCCAGATCATGTTGCAAGTTCGTCTACCCTAAAATCAATTCTGTCCTGCTGTATAACTATAGTAAACTTGATAACTGTGTCTTCATAAAAACGCAATATAATTAAAAACAAACAACTTCATTCACGCGCAACACACAGCAAGTACCAACCAAATGATTAAGTAAGTTATAGCACGTAATTAAGTAAACATGACATTTCATACACACGACATATCGAGCAAATTAATAAAGCTAATACACAGAAACAGCGCGTCGCTCAGTGCTTGTGGTTTTAATTCAGGGGTTAATTAAACATGCCCTCTATAGAGCGCGCAAGGAGAATCCCGAATATGTAATAGACGTCACGTTATCATTCGATTAATTTTCATGTAGAACGTACTGTTTTTCGCATGATGACAGAATAGGCTTTATTTTTGTTATATTTATTTACTTAAACATAACGGCACGGGAAGATTTAGTTGATTTATAGTAACACTTTTTGAAATTTGTAATCGATTATTTTTACTATGTGGTTTAAAATGTATTTCGTTACTGGTATTGTTTTTATTTAGATCTGGTAATACCAAACGGGGTTGTGAGTGTCATGGTGGCCGAGGGGATAACATTTTTGATGCAATTGTCACGCAGTGCGCACGTACAAATCAATTGGCTCTTAATTCAAATTGAACAATTATTTTAAATCAATATCAGTGATAACTATCAGAATCACTACTCTTTGTTGTTAAATTTTGTTGCGATATTTGTAAATAAACGAATGCTAAGTGTACGTTACTTTTCGAGTATAATTTTAAAATTACCTGTACACTTCACATGCTCACAAAGGGAGTACCAATAGAAGACGGATCAGCAGCAACACGTGGTGTCTCAGCCGCTCAAATATCCTTCATACTTTTAATATAAAATCATGTTTTGTATTGTACCATTAAATCAGAAATGGTTTGTATTAATACTCAAGTTCGCTATAACAACACTCCTTATTCACTACTAAGTAAATAATATAAGAAAATATTGTAGGAACACACGGCTCCACATAAGCTATATATTTCCACTATAAGTTGACTTCTCATTGTATGCATTCGGCATATGTATGCAAAATAAATATAAAATATAAAAATCTTTATTACTAAAATAAGAGGTACAGTAAATCTCCTTAAAAATAGATTTTTTCTTCTGTTGTTTGCACTTAAGTGTCAAAGGAGTGCTTTGGCATTCGTACTAGGATGACCCTGTATCACGAATGCCATTTAAAATATGCAATACGAGCTCAGCTAAAACTGAAAATGTATAGCTTGATCTGCAGCCGTGAGTAACTACATCACAATATTACGCACGTAATTAATATATCCTTAAAAATCGATCAGTAAGCACCTTACTTGCGTGAGTCATATATAGGTAAAGTTTTGAATCGACTGGCGCGTTCTATAATCAGTTTGATTGAACAAAATTTGTCGATGACATACTGCATGCTATTTTGTGATTCGATTTATTACAAAACTATGATAATCGGCTTAAATAATTCTGTATGAGTATTTATGGAACATACAAACAGTATAGGTAGGTACCAGTTTGTTTTCAGTTTGGCCCTATTTACATAATAAAGTTATGGGGACCTCGTAAAGTAGGATTGGGTGACCATTCATAAACCCGACACCTATCCTTCATGAAAGGTCTGTCCTCCAATTTGTTACAACGCACCAGACTAATCCCTCCTATAGTTAATATTACGGTTCACCCCGGCCGGCGTACCTTGAATATCACTTGCAAGCGAGTTCAAACAATACATATTTACAGATGTACTCTACTTGACAAATGTTACAACTCCACTCATTTGCGTACTAAAACAAGTGAAGCGTACATATAATAAAGAATAAACAATATGGAGCCAAGTTCGAGATGTCGAGAGGCACACGCGACATTAGCTTCGCTGCAAATAAAGAAGAAAAAAAAAAGACACTGTCGGAATACGAGCAGTCAAACATTATACTCGGTAACATGACATATAAGAGTTGGGGACTTAGAGTGAACTTCGCAATACACTTACTGAGTGGGCTAAGTTCGCAGCATTTGACCTCTTAGTCGGCTCTCTCCGCCAAATAACGCAATGTGCCGGAAAGCCTAGTTCTCCGCCCCTCACCCCGCGGGGAACCCATGAGGAAGTTTCTACCTAGCTCTAAAGTTAATTAAGTGTCGCTACTCCTCCATGTTTTGTTTGTAAGATGTGGTGCAGTACGTATGGACTAGATTGGCAGTTAAGCTGTCTACTCGTCGACTCGACTTCAACTTTAACTTCTGCATAATTGTGTAAGCAGTACGTCTAAACTGTCCAACTATGTGCGCCATTGAACCAAGTAATTTTATCAACATTTATTACTGTCATATAATTCAAATAGCTTATCTAATTCTCTTGTAACAAAGTTTATAATTGTTACAAATCACTTTGACATTCTCTAAATTGTTTCATTCGAAGTGAGAGCAGTACTAACACAAATATCAGTAGCTAAGTTAATCATGTTTACGAAAGTTTTTTTTATTTAATAAATCTAGTTAGGGCGTAGACGAAACCTATTGTACCACTGGGAATAAAAAAGGTAAAGCCTTTTTCGTGTATGACAGCTGACGAATAAATCGTCCGAATTGTGGCAACAATGAGCTCGGCCATAACCAGCCATTGTTTAGCCTGTAAAAAATGAGTCCTACAAACGCTAAAGGTGAAAAAGCGAGTAAATGAAGCATAACGGTTGGGCTAGAGGTGAAAAATCACTGACAAACCATACAAAAATCATTCAAGTTAACGGCATACAACGATCCGCACTTCGGTCGCTCGTGACCTGTGACTCGCCCATTTTTCCTCCCCGGAGCTACAGCTAGGCCTCTGTGAAAACAAGCAAAAATGGAAGGGAAAAAGAAAAGCCAACCGCGCTCTACTGATATTGAAAACGAGAACAAGCACTCTGTGATTCTTTCCAACACACAATGGTTTGTGTTAACTGAGCTTCAAGTAGACTTACGATACTCTGTACCAGGTAACACACTAGAACTCTTTGTCATGTGAGTATCGCTTTATTTTAGCGATAGTTTGAACAGTACTCAGGCACATTATTTGCGGTTTAAATTCTCATTTGTTACGCTCTGCTCAAAACTGTATTTGATTTTGATCGAATGAATAAATTAAATATAAAATCTTTATCACGCATACCTACTAGAATGAAGTTAACACTGTTAAAAAGAAAACCGAAGTGATAAATGAAAATATTTTCGTGTTGTGTAATCCGGTTTTCCCAAAGCTCACTGATAAATCGATTATAATTAAACCAGAACAGCCAAAAACATGTATTCTTTATTATCATTCGCACCCTTTTCCCCTTCGTGATGGAACACATTAAGACAATCGGGCTGAACATTTTTTCCGAGGGCACAGCGTAGTAAGTACGCGTATTAGTGATACGGGGTATGTAGGGTTATCTCGGGAAATCCGACATCTCCGGCGGATGCTGCCTCTGTCTGTACCCTGATAAGTACCCCTACCGCGATACAAGTGAATAGATACGATTTTGGGTATTTCTGTGTTAGATATTTCTGTATTTGTTGGAATTAGGTGGTATTATAGGTCGGCATTTATAACAAGGCTGTTGAAATTTGGATTATTCTGCTCGTTCTATTTTACGATGTAATTATAGGAATAATGACAGCTCAATAATAAACAGATGAAGCTTTTTTTAAATATTCTAAGAACCTTGAAAGAAAAGTTTATCTTTATCATCATTTAAGCAAAAAGCCGTCCACATCTGAACCTTCCTCAAATTTGGGGGTTTGCCATGATTACCACGTTAAGAATGCGGATTGACGATCGCAGTATGGTGGTAAAATGCATAGGGAATGCTGCTGCCCATTCTCTAGTAAGTCCCTTAGTCGCCTCTTACATCACCCACAGGAAGAAATAGGATGGTGCTATTCTTTATGTCCGGTACCACATAGAACTCCGGTTAACCAAAGGTTATTCCGTTAATAAAACTAGAACTAAAATAGATCTACGAAACAATATTATGAAGATAGACAATAATCAAACATCCATAATTTCGAAAACATTACAAAATTAAGTATTTGCTTCTCAATATTGTTGTACTTGAAGCAAATTAATTTCAATAATAAACAACTTGAACAGCGAGTACAAAAGTTATATTCAAAGGGCTTCATGGAACAAAAGTTTTATTATTTAGTCGTAAGTCTGTAAAGAAATTCAATGAAAATGTAGAACATGAATTATAATAGTTTCATGGCGACGCTAATGAGTCTGGGTCAGAAAAATACGTTGAGAAATATTCTAAGATAATCATTATTAAAATTTTGTACTAATAATAATGTTTATGAAAATTTAGGTTTTAAATTGTAGGATATAATAAGAAGATGAGTCGTTGTATGATTTTTTATTGTAGAGAAATTTTAAAGCCTAGGCAATACTATAATAAATAATAATAAGCAATAAGTTTATTGACTATAATACCGGTAACAGTACGTGGATCACACTGAAAATTCATATAAAATGGAATGATATACTGAACCTGTCCCTCGCAGACAGGCTCAGGATATCATTCTATTATTCCTGTAAATATTTTCAACTAGCTTTTGCCCGCGGCTTCACCCGCGTAGATGTCGGAAATTATCGCAAGAGACGTATTACCGCGGTAAGAATGTATTAATCCATGTTATACATACATAAAATTACGCCTTTTTCCCATAGGGGTAGGCAGAAACTACGGAACGCCACCTGCTACGATCCTTAAATATCTTGTGTGTTTGATGTACTTAAAATAAAACTAATAGTATTCAGAGTAAGAAGACTGCGACATAGGGCTGGATTGAATTGAATATAAGTCTTCCTGGTTTTTCTTAACGATCCTATTCTACCTATACAAACACTCAGTTATTTACCAGACACCAAATTAAACATAGTTATAAGAATAGTACTTTGGCCAGTGGCTTTGCCCGTATAGCTGTCGGAAAATATCACCCGGGAAACTAATACCGGGACAAAATATCTATGGTATGCTATATATGGTAAGTATCCAGGATAACCAAAAATTCAAATCCATCCAAAAATCTAAACATCTAAGCCATATTTCGCGGTCTCTTACTTGGAATAATACAATTAGCTTTATTTTGAGTACTTCGAACACACAGGATATTTGCATTTACTATGAAGCCAAAGTAATATGAATTACAATATTACAATCCTATTAATCCTGCACTACCTGACCGCTACCAACCGGGACGGCCGGCCGGACGCGGGAAGGCCCGCTAGCCGCTCTGCGGCGATTTTATTATAATCTCTGATATCTTCTAAAATATTAATTTTAATGATATGCTGTAAAGGGCAATTTTGATCTACATGAAATGCACAATTTATTTAAGGCACTTAATTGGATAAGGATTAATGCTGTATTGCTTAAAATCGCATTCATAAATAAGCCATTATTTCTCGTAAAAAGTAAAGGATAAAAATGGTTATTATGGGTTATCCCTAAGTGTTAGACATATACCATCGCGGATTTTTTTGTTGAACTTTTTAAGGTGTACAATACTGTAGTACATTATTTTGAGCTATTTCGTAGGGTTCAGCCAGCGTTCGCAATGTAAGCGCAAAACAATGTGTTTATTTATGACATCACATTAGAAACCTCTAAAATTATCAGCGTTTCTTTACTATATTATGCATGTTATATACATATAAACCTTCCTCTTGAATCACTCTATCTATTAAAAAAACCTGCATCAAAATCTGTTGCGCAGTTTTGAAGATTTAAGCATACATAGGGACAGACAGACAGCAGAAGTGATTTTATTTTATAATATGTAAATATAAATAAAGATGCTTTTGGAAGTAGTCTCTGTTCCTTTCTAAACATCGTCGCATGCGATGGAATCATTGACTAGATTAAAAAGAAAGGTGACTCTTCTATCAGCTTCTATCATAAACCGCGCAGTACTCACGTTTTCTTCCGTAGTCACCGTAGAAAGACGTCCTTCTCGCAACTCATAAGTGAGTATGCTTCGATTACGTTTAAACTCACTCAACCTTAAACAGTGGCATGGGAGGGGGCTTCGTCATGAAATGCTAATCGAAGTATATAGTAACAATGTTATTAAGCAAGACCGCAACGAAAGTCGTAATAAATCATTCAGCGAAAATTTCTCGAATCAAATCCATTTCGACGCACGACAGACACTTTTTAAATTGATACAATTTGTAAAAACAAATGACATACGCATTCATAATATGTACATCTCCACATTCCCAAAGAATTCCTAATTTGAAATTTAAATAAATGTTTTATCGTCTGCTTTTCTTACTGGCCTATTCTAAAAACGTTCAGTGTGCCCCAGTTGTCAAAATTGCCTCTAAATTAAAATCTAAGTAGAAGTTAGTCAAATCTTTTTATAACGTTGTTAAAATTTTCAGAGGCCTTACAAATGATTGAATTAATTATCGAAAGAACAGCATCCGCGTCTTCAAGAATATTGATTACGTAATTAAAATAAATTCTGCTTCCTTTATATTTTATCTCGAAATACTCTCACAGGACATCAGACAAGAGTTAACCCTAAGTATTCTGCGAACTTTAAATTGGTATCAAAGATTCATCAAGGGGCTTTTTGTTTTTAAAGGGTTTCAAAGGAAAGCCCGAGTCAGATGTTTACCAACTCTATTGAATGTCAACCCTACACAGTCGGGCTACAAGAATCTACTTCTCCGTTTTGTTTCAGATACTTGATTATCGTAACTTCGGTTCTCCATAAATTTTTACCGACCAACTTTCCGAGACTGAATTGATTTTATGTTTCATTTGATAGGCCAAATAACGCTGGTTAACAAAGCAATTTGGTTGCGAGTAAATTACCAATGTAATCAGAGGTTACTTATTTAAATTTGCTAGTTAGTTACCTAACTACTGTAATATTATATACTGCCTGATATTTGAAATTCCTGACGAAGTTTAGATTTATATTTTAAACCTGATATTTCTAATCTCGGCTTTTTGTTAGTCCTAAAATTACTGGTTTTACTACTACACATCAAGTAATAGGGTAGCCAAACGTACGTTACGGTACGTTGCAAATTACGATGAGGATAAACAACGATATGCCAGTATGTGCGCTGTGTACATCTTATAAGGAAAAGGTTGCCTTGTTTAGTGAAAATGTATTATGTTTTCAATCATGAAATTGAAATTGAGTGGAATACATGAATTTCAATTTGCTCTCACGCATATGAAGACTTAATCCATTTATACAGACATTGTGAGGCCTGTCTTTTGTCTTGACGTGGCTATGTCGACGACAGGTCTAGAAGCACGCGTCAGCTGACGTAGAATGGCATCATAGACAAAGCGGCGATTTGTTCAGTCCACACACACTGGCTTCGCGCCAGACACCCATTCTTTGAGCTTTACACCACTATTCCATTATCCTAATAGACGCTGGTATGGAGAGCGGATGCATGGCGCAGTTACAGGGTTAATGAATGTGCACCCGCGGTATTATTTTACACTGAATCTAGGCTCCCGTTGCAATGCCTACTGTCGTTTCGCTCCCAAGTGATTTTCACGCCACATTCCGGTTTGGAACGAGTTTTTTGGAAGTGTCCCCAAACATGTGAATCGACTTAACGCGGACTGTTCCAGTCTTTTTTTTTTTAACAGAGATCTGCTTTTGTTTTGAAAACCATATACGGAAATAGTTTTGGGTCTAGTATTACGCAATACTGTTAATAAGTAGAGATCGCAGTTGTGTGCAAGTAGTGACAAGACCCTTGGGTCCCGAGTACCATAATAATCCATTTTCCTCTGGTTGACTTGTAGGACGTGCTAGGCATGGGAAACGAATATTTTCTTTGTTTTCCTTGATACACCAAATATTGGTATAAACTTTGTATTAAATAAGTAGAAGATACAAATAGTTAGGGGAAACTTTCGTTGGTATTATTGTCTACTGGAATTGGCAAAAAAATCACACCTTGAATTAAATAATTTTTATTTTATTTTTCTTCAATGACTAACAATGTGTACACCGTTACAATTTAAAAAATAATGTTTTAGTTCAATCCAAGGTTAATGTAACAATTACCTATAGGTTAGCACCGCATCAGTGCCGATTAAGTGCCAAATCTACCTATTATCTAAATGGTGTAATGATAGTTATAATATGTATTTATAAAATTAAATTCACTGATACTAATGATTTTAATGCGTTTATATCATGATTATTAATGAACTATTTAATAGTGAGGTTCACTCATGCAAAATATTAAACGGTTAGTTTGATTTTAATCATTTAATGCAATTAGATTCGATTACATTTTAATAACCTAATAGTACATATTAATATAAGTATAATAACATAAGTAGTTACTGGAAGTAATTTTAAAACACGTTTCTTTATTGTTTTACAATGTGTTTCTTTTGATATGAAGTTGCATATGGTTTTAATTTTTCATACAAAATAATTCGACTTTACATAAATTATATGTAAAACAACCTTACGTGATACAATTATGATACGCCGCATTTTCTTAAATTTAAATTTAACTGATTGGTTTGAATGAAAATGATTTACTTGTACGTATCAATGAAAGTTACACATAAGTACTTCAAGAAAAAAAAAACCATTACTTCATCTAAAAAAAAAAAACAAAACGATGGAGATATAAATAGAAGCGAGTAAGCAAGGTGAAACTCATCTAGAAGAATAGTAAAAAAAAAAAAACAATTGAGCGACAATTGTTCCTAATACAATTTCCAAAGTGTTTTTCTCAAACGAACACAGTAATCATATTATTTTCATACATATCTTCAATATAGAAAACGACACGGTATCATCCCCTATGGTATCGTAATACAAATTGTATATAAGTAAATATATATCCTACCCAGGTATAGGTATATTAGACCTGAATATAAAAATCGAAGAAGATAAGCATAAAGACAATTCAAATGCTCTAGACAACTCTGGAGGATGATGAATTAGCATAAATATCACAAATACGTGTGTTCCTAAAGTGTACTTATGTAACATTATTTTCATTTTAGTTTGTAGAGTGGTAGTTTAGAAAAAAAAGGCGAAGTGCGAGTCAAACTAGTACATGAAGAGTTTCATATTACACGACAAAAAAGCTGGAAAAAAACACGTTTCTTGTAGCAAAAACTCTTTCATTTAAACTTAATTTTATTTTTTTATTTCTTGGTATAGCAAAAACTGAAATTCACATATTTCAACTGTATGCTTATTACGATTTATGAAGTATATGTCCCTCTGAAAGATATACGGATGGACGGACAGACATTGGAGGCTTAGTCATAGGGTTTCATTGGCACCCTTTGGGTACGGAACCCAAAAAAGTTACTAAATATTGAGCATTTGTACGGCTCTCTCGCTGGGCGATAATAAAAAAACAAGGGGTGAGAAATAATGAGGCATTTTATGCCAATTAAATGAAGTGCCTTTATGTAAAGTAGGTTCACCGACAGACTTGGTAGGTAGACCGTTATACTGGCGTGTGCTAGCTGACATATGGCAAATAATTTAATTTATATTTTGTTTTCTTAATATTAATTACTTACATATTATTGTATAGAATCAAGTTATTCTAAATTAACAGACAGCTGTGCTGCTGGGGAGTTTTTTGTGCCACTTCTTCACAGCTAAAGCAATAGGAAGTGGTGAAGGGCGGTTGTTTTGGGAGACTGTCTTGTGTAACTTTGATGTTCAAAAAGTGCATACTCTCAGCCTAGTTTGAATAAATGACTTTTGATTTTGATTTTAAGACGTCCACTGGTGGACTTAGGCTTCCCGCAAGGGGGAGCTTTGCCATAATTGCCACGTTTGGCAGGCGGGTTGGTGATCGCATTATGGTGGTAAAATGCATACAGGACGTTGCTGCCCATTCTCTTGCAAGTACTTTAGTCGCCTTTTACGACACACACGGGAAGGAATGGGATGATGTTATTTTTTATGTCCGGCACCACACCGAAGCAGGTAGATAGATCATAGTAAATTATCTAATTGGTATTTACGAAGGAGTCTTCGCTCTAATTCCAGTAGAATATATTAAGATTTTGTCAAAGCACCACATAATTATTTTTCATGAAAGCAAACTGGAAAACCTTTTACGAAGCCAACACAAAACACGCTTCTTTACTCAAAATAATTACCATTTACCAAAAACATTTCCACTGATTTTAAATTTTTAAACGTAAATTTTCTTACATTTGCGTTCGCATCTGGCTGTGTCTATCCAGCATAATGACGAAATGATTAAAATATGAGCGTTCCCGCGACGCCCCGGCTTGTCTTCCCTCAGTCCCCTTACAGAAATAAACGTTGCTCCATCAAGAAAATTTACTGACGGAAAGGGATGTCGTCACGACAAACGCGCCAAAAGAAAATTTTATTATAAACCGCGTTTTTTCCTTTCCTTTTCTTACAATTTCACGTTATTCATGACAAGAGTTATTATCCCATACGATATTGAATAAACAACTCCTTCATGCCTGTTGAGTTATTTGAGAAGGAAATTATTATTTTTTATCTGGCAATGTGTTTGAATGTATTGTATTAAGTGCGTACTAACGATGTTAATGCTTTTTACGAGAGAATACACGAGGGCCTCTTTGAAGACTAATGAGAGTGCTCGCGAATGAAATAGAAAAAGGAATTTACTGAAAGAAGGCAGAGGAATGGCGATTATTGTGTTTGCATAAGCAGACATAAATAAGAACAGTAGTTTACTAAAGTAATCATGTTATGTGAATTAATTGTTTAATGCAGGGTCATCATCGTCATATCATTCGACTGGCCTGTTAGTCTAGTGGTTAGTGACCCTGGCTGTTAAGACTGAGGTCGTGGGTTCGATTCCCACCCAGGACAAATCTTTGTGTGATGAGCACAATCATTTGTTCTGTGTTTGGGTGTAATTTATCTATAATATGTATGTATTTAGAAATATATAAGTATGTTTATCAGTTGTCCGGTTGCCATAGTAGGTACAGACTCTGCCTAGTTTGGGATCAGATCGGACGGTGTGTTGGTTGTCCTAAGATATTTATTTATTTATATGACAAGCCTTTGCCCAACTAAGATGGAGTCGGCTTCCAGTCTAACCGGATGCAGCTGAATATCAGTATTATACATGAAGCCACTGTCTATTTGACCTCCATAACCCATTAACTAGGTAATACGATACCGCTTGGTAAAAATAGTTATCAGACTTACGGGCTTCTGACGACCCATACCTACTGCAAAAGATTTACGAATGACATCCAGGACTAACGGCCTAACGTTCCTTTAGAAGCACGGAGGGGTCTTGGTATGTAAAGGTGTTCATCTATCCACGGACCAACAGTGCAAACGTAGCTTAACCTGAACGATTGGCCTGTGCGTCAGTTAGTACTTAGCTACAAGCCCATCACTAATTAATGGAAGGTAGGCGTCCATATTTGTGATTAGAGAGGTATAACAATTAATTAAATGCAGATATACTGGTTTACAACAAAAATATGCATTTATATTTATATAAAAACTTTTTAACAAAAGATTAAACCGCCGAAGAAACTGAAAATTTTAAGGTTTATTATTTTATGCTTTTCAGTTTTTTCGGCGGTTTAATTTTTTGTTAAAAAGTTTTTATTTTATAATTTTTTGTGACTATAATGTACTTATAATACTTGGCAAGGTATACCCTATCTAAAAAAAAGAATAATCAAAATCGGACTACTCTGTATAAAGTTATGCGTGGTTATACATTACAATCAGTGAGTGAACAATCAATCATCCCCTGTTTTCTGACCCTTAGGGTTCGATTTTGTTTTCCAAATTTATATGAGACCACCTTGGGAGTATACCCTTTCCAATAGAAGAATTGTCACAATCGGATCACTACGTAAAAAGTTATGAGTGGACACACATAAAAAAAAAATATAGGTACGCGTCGAATTGAGAACCTCCTCCGTTTTTTTTTCGTCGGTTGAAAATAGAAATGGCGCCGTCCGCAGGAGCAGTCCAGTAATTGCCAGAGACTCGGAAAATGATTCTGCGCCCAACGTCACTCGGAAAGTGCAAAATGGAGCGAAACAATTAGTGAAACCGCAGAATACATCGTCATATTAGACTAACAAGCGCTTAACTCAGCGAAAACAGCGCATCACACCAAGTAATAAAGTCTTAAACATAAATCCAGCGTTATCTCCAGTGGCAAACGTATACGCACAGCACAGCTATGAAACGAACCCAATCTGCATAAATTTGCAGTTGACCCTGTTATAATACTACACACAATTTATGTACACGACAAATTTGATGCCGTTTTGCTTCGCGAACGGTTTGAAATGATTCTGTACGTGAAGTTCGTGCTCGTTGCCAAACTTGTTTACGCCGGATGAATTTTTATTGAAATCAACTGGCGTTTTTACATAAATTGAGTACAGGCTTATTGAGCTGGCTTTTCGACTTTGTCGATAATAAATTGTTGTAGCGATCGCCTTTCAATTGAAAAAAAAAAAAATCTCCGCATTGTGCTCATACTCGCATACTCGGCAGATTTGACGTTCGATTTTCAAATAATGTTCTCTGTTTTTATTGTTGGATGGTTGAACGCCATCTTTGTTTAACAATTTAAAAAAGATTCAAACAGGCTACTAGATTTATTTTCCATTTAAATGATTTCCCAATTAAGAGGTTTTGTTCTGTGAAACAGTGCCGGAGCAAGGAATTGAGAGCAAAAAGGAACAGTTCACTCTCTTTTAAGGCAATCTTTTTCGAAGACTTACAAAGTACATCCCTCGGACGGCATTATCGTCAAAGAGTTCAATGTGTCTAATATTACAAAGAATTTGCCCCACGGTTAACATTTTCCTACTTTTGATATTCCGCGGGAAAAAAACAGCTGAGACACGTTTTCCTTGTATTAAGCAGCCCGGAAAGGTGAAGCAGAAAAGGGCCACATTTTTAAGTTGCAATTGAAGCCATTTAAATCTTGGATTTTATTTTATTTATTTTAACAATGTATTTAGTTATTGGTAGAAGTTCACTGACTTAGTTAAATTACACAGGTCAACATTTGTTTAGTCCCGTTTAAAGTAGTTTCGGAACGCGCCATCGAACGGAATGACATCTGACTTGTCAGTTTGATTTTGACACTTGAAACTTCCTCTTGGAATTTGGTGGGAAACACGTCGCCGTTTGTGTCTCGCGATCTTTTGAAAAGTAATCCCTTACCCCGGTCGTTTTGGTGACAATAAGTCATGACCCTTGTTTGGATTGTTAATAACCCCAATTTGACGTAATAACACGGGTTGAATTTTGGATATATCTTGTTTAAGAAGTTTGAAGGTTAAGCAAGTGACGCTATTGGGAACGAGTGATTTGAAGACCGCATGCTGTGATTGCCTCCAGCCTTATTGCAGCGGATTCTAACCTGAAGAATACTCGTAACGTCACAACACGATACTTATACACTCACTTACATACATAACTCCAGGTTGGCACCAGAGCAGTGTCCTTCAACCAACAGGTAAGTTCTTTTGTTGTATTGTAGGTGAGTTGTTCTCTTATATATTGTCTGCTCCGCGTACGGCGGACTAGCTTCGCTAGCCACTTCTTGTCTCCTGGACCCCACCATAATATCTTCCACTGCGCATTGAAATGCTATTGTAGGGGTCTAGTCTGGCAGCGTACATTTTGGTATTCAGAGCGCGGTTATAAGACATAACCACCAAATTGGTAATTTACAGTAGGCTAATTACTTGGCAGTCTATATAAGGGAAGTAGTAATACGCTGTAAATATTTGTAACTATGATTGCTTGTTTGTTTGAAATAATTTGTAAATTTGTTGAGTAACTCATATTGCCGGGGTCAACCAGGTTTGCATATGCTAACGGAGTTGGTTAGATTGAGCTATGTTATAACCTCTTGTTGTTGTTATTTGACCTCTGTGTTGTATTGAATGTCAGGAAGACATTAAAATATTGAGTTTTGTACCACTGATATGGTTGTTTGTGAAAATTAATATTTGAAATTGGCATTTTTGAGTATTACCATTGTTTTAAATTGGAATAAAGGTTCATTATTGTTGTACCATTAACAAAGTGGTTTGTGAACTTAACATTTGGAATTGGATTTGAATTTGAATTTTGAATTGAATGTGAAATGGAATTTTTTGAACGTTGATATTGGTTTTGGATTAAAATAAAAGTTTATTGTTGAATTGAATTGAAACCAATATTTTGTTATTTCTTGAGTTGCTGACTGGCAGTTTGGTAGTTTGATTGTTTGCTTGTAGTTATTTTGTAATTGATTGATTGAACTTTGTTATTTGATTATTTAATTATTTGGTTTATTTGAATTGTATTGTTTGTGCAATGGCATACAAATGGAAATATTGCAGTGCCGGACACCTGTCCAGGTCAAGCCGGAGACCTCGGTTGTTTCAGGTCCCGGACTATTGAGTAGATTGCCTACTTTGGAACTGCCACACTTTGACGGTCGCTCGGACCACTGGTACGGTTTCCAAAACCTGTTTGCAAGTTTGGTTGATGCACGCTCGGACCTCAGACCCGCCCAAAAGTTGGCCTATTTGTTGTCTGTCCTGGAAGGTGAGGCCCGAGCCTTGGTACAGCATCTGTCGTTGACTGACTCAGCCTACCCTACCGCTTTGGAACTACTCACCCGGCGGTACCAAAATAAACGTTGTTTGGCTGACGTTCATATTGAATTGATTTTGGGGTTACCGGTCATTACTAGTTTGTCAGCATTGCGTTCTGACCTGTTGAACCCGTTGGTGGCAGCGACCAACGCTTTAAAGCAATTGGAGTTGCCGGTGGACTATTGGTCTTACCTTTTGGTACATGTTGTGCTGCAACGGCTTCCTACCGATTTGAGGGCTCGTTTCGAGCAAAAGTATGGTAGGGATAGTGTCACACATCTCCCCCCATTTGGTGACCTCGTCCAATTTTTGGAGGATGAGTGTCGGTTTGTGGATAACTCTGGCGTTGCCACTGAGTCGCGCCAGCCGTCTTCCCGGCCACGAGACCAGGGACGGACTGGGGCTCGCGGGCCTGTTGATGGTCGCCCCGCCGCTCGTTTTGCTGGCACCCAGAGTCGTCCTGGTTGTGAGTTTGTAGGGACACGGGGCATGGCATGGCAACTTGCGCGGCCTTTTTTGAAATTGCACGTGAGTGCCCGCCGCCGAATTGCCAATGCACGCCGCATGTGCTTCTCTTGTTTGGGGGCTCACTTCCATCGGGACTGAACCAACCCCCGCCCTTGTAGAATTTGTAGGGGGTCCCATTTGGACATATTGTGCGCTAACGCGAACCACGCTGGCAGACCAGCCTCTGATGAAGGTTCGCGTACGGGGGGGTACCATAGAGTTGGTCACCGGGCTTCTGCCTCGCCGGTTCAGAACCGGGGAGAGGCCCGCAATTTTGAGCACCGCACTCCACCCCCCGCGCAAGTTGATCGGGAGCCGCGTGAGACCAAATGGCGGTATTTGGTCTCCCCGCGTAAAGGCGATTACGCAATTGTTGCTAGGCATCGCTGGCCAGACCAGCACCGCCTTCCCTCCCCTCCTTTGGCGGAACGTCCCCGGTTGGAGTCACGCCCCCCGCCATTCAGGCCTCCGGTGGGATATGCCAATCCAGCGATGGCGCGTGGCTCGGGACACCGCGCGGACGAGGAGTTTGGCCTCCATCCTCGTCGCGAGGGACTTGAGCTTGAGTGCGGAGCCTGGGTGTGCGGCGATCGGTCGCCGCCCAAGCATTGTTAGGACATTGGCGCCTGCCCCGCTAAGGTGCCCCTCAGATCGACACGGTTTTGTTGCCAACGGCATCGGTCAGGTCTGGGGGCCCACGGGGGACTCTGTTCTGGTCCGTGCCAGTTTGGACATGGGAGCCCAGGGTTGCCTTTTGTCTATTGTTTTGTTGTTTGTTTGTATTGTTTTGGGCAAAATTGTTTTCTTGAGCGCCTTTGGACTGCGGGACTTGGCTGGGACGAGCCAATTCGGGAAACCCTGTTGGATGATTGGCTCCAATTTGTATCCGCACTCCCTGCAGTCAACGAGGTCGTGTTACCCCGCGCTATCCTCCCCCCTGGGAGCTACACTGCTACCCTTGTTTGTGATGCGTCTTCGCACGGTTATGCAGCTGTTGTTTGTCTGCGCACCGTTTGCGCGACAGGCCAGGTGATTTTGTCACTGGTCTTGGCCAAGAGCAAGGTGGCCCCCCTCCGGACGGCACTGACCATCCCTAAGTTGAATTGTCAGGGGCGGCGCGTTTTGTGCGTCTATTGAACCACGTTGCTCACACTTTGGGTGGAACTGTGGACATTCGGGCTTCTTACGCCTGGACGGACAGTCAAATTGTTTTGTGTTGGTTGAAGACGTCCGTCCACTCTTTGGAGGTCTTTGTTGCGTACCGAGTGTCCCAGTTTCAAAATGCTAAAACGCATTTGATTTGGAGGCACGTGCCTGGAGATTTGAGCCCAGGCGCCGTGGCATCACGTGGGTGCATGGCACCCCGCTTGTTTGCTTACCCCCTATGGTGGGGACCAGACTGGCTGACTCACCCCGAGGATGATTGGCCTCGAACGCCAGTCTTGATGTCGGGTCCTTTGCCCGGGCTCAAGGTGCTCGCTGTTGGAACGAAGGACCCTGATTTTTTGTTGAGTCGATACAGCTCCCTCGACAAATTGTTGAATTGTTGTTTGTTGTTGTTGAATTATTGGTGACTGATCGTCACATTAAGAACTCGCATGCCGGTTGCAATGTGCTGTTGGCCATTCTGCAGCGAGAGTTTTGGATATTGTCGGGAGCCGTTAGTAAGTTGAACCCCTTTTGGACGATACGGGTCTTTTGTTGTTTGGTTGTTGACGGTTGAGGCACTCTAGCCTTCCTTATGGGGTCCGTCACCCCCTTTTGTTGCCTAAGGAGGGCCATTTGGTTAAATTGTTGTTGTTGTTGTTGTTGTTTGGTTGTTTGTTGTTTGTTATTGTTTGATCCGCCAGCCTGCCCCCATTAGGGGGGTATTTTTGAGGCCGCGGTGAAAGCGGCACAGGGACTCTGGCGCAGATTGTTGGGAGACACCGTTCTCACCTTTAAGGAGTTAGCTACGGTATTTTGCCGGTTTGAAGCTGTATTGAACTCGCGTCCATTGTGCCCGCTGTCTTCGGACTCGAACGACTTGGAGGCCCTGACCCAGTTGGTGCAGCAGCTCGCTCAGAGTTTTTGGAAGCGTTGGAGCTTGGAGTATTTGCACATCCTCCAGCAGCGCGTCAGGTGGACTGATAAAACGCAACCTTGTCGGGATTGCCAAGTGATTAGCGGACGGAAAGGCCCGTCCGGGGGGGGGGGGGGGGGGGAAACACGAAAAACGCTATAGTGTTCTGAGGTTTTTTCAGGTCGCTGATTACGGTGAGTGGGTTGGTTAACCTTCATCACATCAGGTTCAAGGTCATTTGAAGGTCAAAGTGACTTAATGCGACCGAAAAAATCAGAAAAAAATCATACGTATGTTTTTGAGGTCCCTGAATACGATTCCGTAGTTTTTTTGGCCTTTCGCCTTTGTTTAAGGTAATTTTAAGGTCAAATCAACATATTTCCACGAAAATATCTGCGAAAAATTTTTGCGCATGTTTTGAAGGCCTCTGAATTCTATTTTGTAGTTTGTCTGGCCAGAAGATTTTGATAAAGATCATATGAAGGTCTTTTTAAGGTCATTAGAAGGTCATTTGAAGGTCAAAGTGACTTGATGCGACTGAAAAATCTGAAAAAAATCATGCGTATGTTTTTGAGGTCCCTGATAACGATTCCGTAGTTTGTTTGACCTTTCGCCTTTGTTTAAGGTCATTTTAAGGTCTAATCAACATATTTCCACGAAAATATCTGCGAAAAATTTTTGCGCATGTTTTGAAGGCCTTTGAATTCTATTTTGTAGTTTGTCTGGCCACAAGATTTTGATAAAGATCATATGAAGGTCTTTTTAAGGTCATTTGAAGGTCATTTGAAGGTCAAAGTGACTTGATGCGACCGAAAAATCTGAAAAAATCATGCGTATGTTTTTGAGGTCCCTGAATACGATTCCGTAGTTTGTTTGACCTTTCGCCTTTGTGTAAGGTCATTTTAAAGTCATTTTAGGTCAAATCAACATATTTCCACGAAAATATCTGCGAAAAATTTTTGCGCATGTTTTTACATTTAAACAAGCCTATTTGCATTTTGTTTAAACAAGCCTAATTTTTGTAATAAACTACGGAATCATACTCAGAAACCTTAAAATCATATGCATGAACTTTTCGCAAACGTTTTGGTCGAAATATGTCTATGTGACATTAAAATGACCTCGAAATTATACGTTTGTTTTTTTTCAGATTTTTTCGGTTGCATCAAGTCACTTTGACCTGCAAATGACCTTAAAAAGACCTTCATATGATCTTTATCAAAATCTTCTGGCCAGAGAAACTACAAAATAGAATTCAGAGGCCTTAAAAACATGCGCAAAAATTTTTCGCAGATTTTTTCGTGGAAATTTGTTGATTTAACCTTAAAATTACCTTAAACAAAGGCGAATGGCCAAAAAAACTACGGAATCGTATTCAGGGACCTCAAAAACATAAGCATGATTTTTTTCTGATTTTTTCGGTCTCATTAAGTCACTTTGACCTTCAAATGACCTTCAAATGACCTTAAAAAGACCTTCATATGATCTTTATCAAAATCTTCTGGCCAGAGAAACTACAAAATAGAATTCAGAGGCCTTAAAAACATGCGCAAAAATTTTTTGCAGATATTTTCGTGGAAATATGTTGATTTGACCTTAATATGACCTTAAACAAAGGCGAAAGGCCAAAGAAACTACGGAATCGTATTCAAGAACCTCAAAAACATACGCATGACTTTTTCTGATTTTTTCGGTCGCATTAAGTCACTTTGACCTAAAAATGACCTTGAACCTGATGTGATGAAGGTTAACCAACCCACTCACCGTAATCAGCGACCTGAAAAACTCCCAGAGCACTATAGCGTTTTTCGTGTTTTTTCTTATATCAAATGTTGACCTGTGTTATCATCAGAGTCTAATAAAAAATAAACTGTGCACTAAACACTATTTCGTCTACTAAAACAATTTAGTCTTTTTTTTTGTCTAGTAAACCAACAAAAACAAGAAAATATGTTTTTTTTTTCATCATTCTCTAGGCAAAGTTCAATGCCTGTAATCGATCAGTTGTTTTTGTAATTTTGCGGAACTTTGAAATGTTTTTTGAATTTCCAAAAACCATAACATAATACATGCCTTAATACATATCTCAGTATTATTTAAAGTTTAAAAAAAAGTTGGGATTAAGAAAAAGTTTTTTATTGATTTTTAATTTCATTAGTTTTCGATATCGATACCAAATACATGGATAAATTATTGGCAGCTTATTTTTAATTTGACTCTTTTTTGCTTTGGAAATCATCAAATTACTTCTATCACTGTGAGTGCGAGGGTGTGTCAGACTTTTAATGACTAAAACCCAAAAGGTAAATTTAAATTACCCTGTATCACTTATGTCAACCATTTATGACTGGGGATGGGTTCTGAATTGTTTCTCCTAAACACAGGTTATTTTATAACCTTTCTAGAAGAACAGTACCGCTCTCATTAGCGAGATAAGAAACGTTATGCTTGCTTGTGTAGTTGCTTCTGCCCGCGACTACGTTCGAGTCAATTTTTGGGCGCCATTCCTTTGCGTCGAATTCCATCGCCCGCTCACATTATTACTTAGTTTACACTTAGCGTTCTTTCCGACTTTTTTCTATTTTGTTTTGCTCCTAAGAGTCGTAGCTGGAGGTCAAATAGCTTTTATGCTGCCTTAAGAATTAAGCTATCAAAAGCAAAAAGCTTTTTAAATTCGACTGGTAGTTCCAGAGATTATTTCGTACAAACAAACTCACTAACTTACAAACTTAACCTCTTCATCATTAGTGTAGATGTACATTACTTTGCCATGTAATCTAGTCCTAATTAAGAGTAAAATTTATTATTATTATTTTTGTAAATCCAGACTACTTTCGCCGTAGTAGACAATGTTAAAAGAATAAATTATACTATCATGAATAATTCAATAGCTACTTTTCTTTGACAATTTGTATGATTTTATTTTTATGCGCTGAAAGCATTTGCTGCTTCACTGGGTGCACTCGTTTGACTGACTGTGATACTAATTTGAATACTCGAAGTTTATTTGTCGAATTGAATGTTTGCAGCTCAATAATTTAGTTTTTAGCGTCAGCTGCAACCATTAACATGGGTTTATGTACTGTGATGCATTTGCACGTAGTTATGACAGCACATAAAAACTCTACGGACACTAAAATGTTCGTTCTATTTTTTATGTAACGTGTTAATGTTATTTCATTACTTGTCCGACGATATTTTATTCAATTCTCATTTTAAAAGTGTCATCGGGCGTCTAAAAATTTGTACGCGACATTGTCAACAGGAAAGGTGCCCAAAAAGCTGGCAGCATTGCCATATAACGTGGCAATTAAGTTTTACGGCAATGCTGATTTTTTGACCAAAAACTTGGCCAGCCTTCTGGTCACCCACTTGGCTGTTTAGAAAAATTCAAATGAGTTGTTAAAAAATATTGATGATGACCAATTTTTTCACATGTACACATGGCTACATATCAAAATATCATTTCCAGTTTAAGCTACCTCTCATTATACGGAAATCCCGTACAATGTGAGATCAGTTTATACTGGAAATGCATTGCTTGATATGTAGCCGAGTGTACAAATATTTTTAATATTTCATCTCTTTTTTGTTAACAAACGTGTAACGTTTAGATTTGCATTGAAAACATGAACACACCAGCATTTCGAATTTATGTATTTTTCTATAATTATTTTTTGGGAGCGCAAAGCCAATTGCGTTTGACTGAATTGAATAATATTTTATTGAAATTTGTGTCAACTCCATTCCATTTCATTAAAAAAACTACGGGCTCATTTATAAGAAGACTCAGAAAACAGTAAATATTATATAAATATAAATTTTGCCTTCACGTAACGACACACGACATTAACTTTAAAGTTTCTCCGTTTTCTGTCATAATCAACCTTTCATCTTTAATAAACACGTCGCCGCGTCGCTTGTAAACATTCTAAGGAAACAAGTTTAAGTAAGAGTGGAATTAAAACCTCATCCCAAAGAAAATTAAACCGCGAATAGTTAATGGGTCTTAACTCGATTTCGAAACGCTAACTTTGTCGAGAGCGAGTCGTTGGCTTCAATAAGATTCAAGCAAGTTTGGGAAAATTTGCTTCCTTTTAAAACGGTTCGCCATTTAACCATCGCGGAGAAAGCACTCAAAACAAAACTGGAGCGCTTTTATTTTTCACGAGATCCCTTCTGGATGGTTTGCTTGTAAAAAAAATAATTGTATTGTTATTGTTCGAGTTGGAGGACATTACACCTTTTGGTGATTAAAATAAATTCTTAGAGGAAGGCAATTTGTTTTGTTAAAATGTTTCGAAACCTTTTATTCTTTGTGTAATAGCTATTTGTTTAGTTTAGGCTGATAATGCTAATTATCGTTATTTCCAATACTTACTACGCCCGAAAACCTGCTAAACTTAAATGTCTCTGGGCAGGGCATATTGCTTGCAGAACAGGTGGCCTATGAGGCAGAGTTTGAAGGTTTGATGACGCGACTGCGTACCGGAAGACGTAACGCGGAAAGGCCTCCCACAAGGTGGAGCCAGGGTGGATCTAATGAAGACTGCAAGAATCCGATGGCTGTGAGAAGCACACAACCGGTCGAAGTGGCGATGTTTGGGGGAGGTCTGGCTACGTCCAGCTCGAGGCAGACGTCTTTCAAGTGAAATCATGATGATGGCAATAGGCGTATTGATTAACTTCAAAGTTAATCAATACGCCTATTGCTTCTGCCTGCCACAGCCAATTATAAAGTTCTCTTCTTTCTCACTCCCGAACAGTAGAGCCAGCAACAATAAGTTTCAAAAGAAACACAAGAATTAACAATCTCACATAGAGAACAACGCGAGATGATGCCAAAGTTACAAAATGGCGTCGACATGCAAGTTGTTGTTCGTTAGCATTGAGTGCGCATTTAAATTAACATCTGTAATATTTTAATTAACTAGTGGAACTTCAGTTTTATTATTCAAAAGTTCTGCATTCACTCGTCGTTTTATATCAAAACGTCTTATATTAATATAAAAGTCACCCTATTAACATGCATTCAAAAAGCAAAGGCATTTAGAAACGGGAACCGAGAGGAATATGTTACTGACGTGGATTTACAAGTGGCTTATATTTATGTGAGGAAAAGCATTTGTGGCTTAAGGGCCATTTAATTAACGACGAATCGTCAAAGAAAATCTCATGTGGTCTTAAAAGGATCACTGTATAAGATGTTGAGGGATCGACTGTTAGGGTGTATTTACGTAGAAAGCTGCAAATCAGTGCCAATCGTCACCAATAACACATTATAAATATGGACAATATCTGTATTGTGTTACTATTTTGGGGCACTATTTTTTTTTTTTCTCATCAGGGACGCTTGACGGGTTAAACATGATAACTACTGACTACAAAAAGCGTAAGAAAAGGCATACTTACACAGACGCGCATATACAATACCCCTAAGCAATAGTCACGGTGCTCACAGTCGTGAGTGCGTGGTGGGTCGAGACGAGTGTGCATATTATCTTCTTATATATATAAAAATCTTGTGTCACGATGTATGTTGCCAATAAACTCCAAAACTATATAACAGATTGTTATCAAAGTTCTTAATTATTTGTAATTTGGTCCAACTTAAAAGATAGGATAGTTTTTGTCTCAATTGTTGATCTCAATATTTGAAAATTAAATGTTTCTTTTTAATAGTACGCACGGCTACAGGTCAAGCTATACATTTCCAGTATAAACTGACATCTGATTGTGCGAAAAGCCTATGAATGTGAGGTCAACTAAAACTGGAAATAATATAGCTTGACCTATAGCCGTGTGTAGTATGTGCGTATTAATTGGTTAGTTCCAAGAATCCCTAATCGGTGGCGGTGTAAGTTAATTCATCGTATCGTTTGACACCAAAGTTGCGTAGACATCCACTGGATGGCGTTTTTTTTTTTTCTAGATAACCTTTGCATAATATTAAAGTCGCTTGCTGCGTCTGTACGCTTAGAATTAGATCTTTTAAACTGCGCAACGGATTTTAATGCGTTTTTCATCAATAGACAAAGTGATTTAGAGGAAGGTTTAAAAGTAGTTTACATACATATTATAGTAGAGAAAAGCCGAGAAATTCAAACATTTCTAATGTGATGTCGTAACAAACATATTTTTTGTGCGGTTAAATCGCAAACGCTGGCTTAACCTTACGAGATAGATCAAAATAATGTACAGACGCCACCAGGTCAAGCTACCCGAAACTGTAAATTTTTCCCAATGAACCTTGAATCTAATGCTCTAGAAATAAAGTCGAAAATCTATCAAACAAAATCTGACAGATTGTAGTAGCTTGATGTGTTGGCGTCTGTACCACGGAATTATATATTTTAAAAATATTGATGAAAAAATCCATGATAGTCTATGTTTATTTCCTAAGGATACCCTAGAAAAACCACTTTTATCTGTTATATATTATAAAAAAAAAAGTGGGTCATTAACTAAGCTATTTTAAACGATACCGTATCGTTCTTTATCCAATTAAATACATAAGATACGTTGTACATTTCATGTCAATCAAAATTGCACTTTGCAGCATAATTCATAAAGTTAATATTTTAGAAGATATCAGAGATTATATAAAATAGACGCAGAACGGCTAGCGGGCCGTCCGTCCGCCCCGGTTGGTAGCGGTAGGGTAGTGCAGGATTAGTAGGATTGTAATTCATATTACTTTGGCTTCATAGTAAATGCGAATATCATGTGTGTTCGAACTACTCAAAATAAACCTATCCATTATATTATTCCAAGTAAGAGACCGCGAAATAATGCTTAGATGTTTAGATTTTTGGATGGATTTGGATTTTTGGTTATCCTGGATACTTATCATATAGGATACTTTATCCCGGTAGTAGGTTCCTGGGTGATATTTTCCGACAGCTTTACGGGTGAAGACACTGGCCAAAGTACCATTCCTATAAGTATGTTCGATTTGGTGTCTGGTAAATAATTGAGTGTCTGTGTAGGTAGAATAGGAGCGTTAAGAAAAACTAGGAAGACTTATATTTAATTCAATCCAGCTCTATGTCGCATTCTTCTTACTTTGAATACTATTAATTTTCAAACACACATGATACTCTGATAAAGAATAGAGAAGTAGTATGAAGTAGTACTTAAGAAGTAATATGAATTATAAACGTACTTAGGTACTCCTAATTATTATAAATTTAAACATTTGTATGATTGGATGTTTGTTTCTCAACCCCGTACCTAACGGTATATCTATACTCTATATTAATAAATGAAATTGGAGTGTCTGCTTTTAATATTAAAATAACCGCTTTTTACTAAGTGTATATGGATGTATACACGGTACATATACCAAAATAACATTTTTTACAATTTTTGTCTGTCTGTCTGTCTGTCTACTGTCTGCCTGTCTGTTTGTTTCGGCTTATCTCTGAAAAGGCTGGACTGATTTTGACGGGAATTTTATTGGCAGGTAGCTGATTTAATAAGGAGTAACTTAGGCTACTTTTATTTTAGAAAAATTCTTTTATTTTAGGAAAATACCTGCGTTAATTTCCGACATCCACGCGCGCGAAGCCGCGGGCAAAAGCTAGTATTATAGATAAATTGCACCCAGACACAGAACTAATAATTGTGCTCATCACACAAATATTTGTCCTGTTTTGGAATCGAACCTATGACCTAAGTCTTAGCAGTCAGGGTCACTAACCACTAGACTAACATGTTTGTCAAGCAAGTTAATTATATGTTTAGCTCTTTCGCCAGGGACTGTCCACGATTATCTATATATTATACGTAAAGCGAAAACTTTGGATCCCTTTTTACGAAAATTGGGCGGACAGAGGAGTATGAAATTTCGCACACTTTTAGTTTATACAGAGAAGAAGTGACGAATGCTAATATTTTTTTTAAATTTTGCGTTAAAATACATTATTTTCAATAAATAACACGTTACACACACTACTGTTCATTACCGTGTATCTAATACACACATGCATAGATATTCTTTTGTTTATGGTCCAAATCTGTCTTTATTATTTTGTGCAGTGTTACCAACACCCAGAAATATTTACCCCTAAAGCTTAAGTTAAAAACCCCTAAAATTGCCACAATTACTAAAAAATCCGCTAAAAAATTATAATGAAAATAACCAACGAATGTTCAGTAATCATAGACGCACACAGTAGTAATATTTGTCTATATAAGGTGTATCTATTCATACACGAAATATTTTAAGGGGTACACCTGTAGGTGGTAAAGAAGCTATAGAAGCAAAAAGATTTTTTTTATCTAAGCGTTTTTGAATTTTCGTAATTGTCATAATTTTAAAACTACTTGAGACGTTTTGCATAAAACCTTTACTCCAAATTCTATGAATGGCCCGCCTGACTTTGCGAGGGCGACGACCGGACGGCACGAGCATGGCCGCGGTGTCTCGGGCCGTAAAAAATAAGAAGGAGCCAGTATTTCATATGTGCGTCAAATAATTTATAAATATTAAATTGAAAAAAAAAAGCCCTTAGAAATTTTTTTTTTCGTTGCTATAGCTTCTTTACCACCTACAGGTGTACCCCTTAAAATATGAGGATCGGACAAAATGGTCCCCGCGACCAATAACAACCACATATATGTCATTCGATGGGTATTTTCATACAGAGCAATAACTTCTATGGCGATTTGTTTCAAATCACTGTGTGAAAAAAGTTATGGCGATATTTTGCAGGATGTACTGGACGCTAGGTAAAGGAAAACTTGAATTCAATAGTCAATCACTTCTAGTGGACTTTGTTTGAATTCTCCAAAATGTAAGCATTCCGATGATAATAAAATAATATGGTACTCTCCAGCTGGTCGAATGATGGATCTCAATGCTAGATAACGGAACTCTTAAATAGCTACTAATAAATCCATCGAGTTTGGGCTCATTAGATTTGTCTCAATTAGTTCTGTTTATTTGACCTGATGACGATGACCTGAAAACTGACGTGAACGGTATACAACAGAACCCTTTTTTTAGGGTGGGAAATCATCAAATAACTTCTCCCGCTCTGGGCGGAACAGGAGGGCGTGTCAAATTTTACTGACTAAAACCCACCCGTGTTCCTTGTCGTGTCTCGTTGCCCATGTGCCAGGGTCACGGTATCTCTTTCGAACAACCTCGCAACCCTGGCAGGCATCGGTCGTAGCAGACCCCATCTGTGCTGCTGACATCTCTTTGAGGCGCGCGTGGAACACTACGCGCCGTCGCCCCGAGCCTGGTCCTTACCGAGCGGCGAGCTACCCATTGCGTGCCGCCCGCAAGCTCGTGCCTACGGTGGCCGGGAGTCCGCTATTGACTCCCGACGCTCGGGGCGTCTCCTCCTGGGGTGGCTAGGGACGTGAGGGCGCAGAGACCGCCACTCCCTCACGCGCCCCGCCTCCTCCTTCGCGCGCATTACTGCTTTTCAGAAGGAGGTGACGGCTTCCCATGCCCTCTCGCTCCGTACCATGGCTCGCACCAGGACCGCGAAGATGCGAGAGGTCACCACCGCCGATCGCCTCCACGAGGACACGGCGGTGCTCCACCCAGGCAGGGCACACCTCCACCGTGTCCTCCAGGCGATCCTCGCAATGGATTACCCGGGCGTTTCCTCCCGCTTTATCCTAAACAGGAACCCACCAAAGCACCCATGCCCGGTGAGAACCTGCGTAAGGCGAAAGGTGAGGACGCCGTGATGCCTCTCTATCCACTCCTCAAAGAGGGGACTTACCGACGCAATTGTGGCGTGCCCAGCGCTGGGTTGCGACAATCGTACCCGCCATGTCGCCATGAGATCACACCGGAGCTCTGTCCACCGTGCCGCGATTTGTCGCGGCAGCGGATTCGCCCCGGCGGCGTTTCGCCTCCTCGCGCCAATCCCACATGTGTGCGAGGACCTTTAACTCCAGATCCCATGGCGGTACTCCGGCAAGGAGGCTCGCCACCTCGCACGAGACCGTGCGGTGTCCCCGGATTAGCCGAATGGCCATGACCCTCTGGGCCGCACTCAACCGGCGCGCTGGGTGCAGCCTCAATGAGGGCGCCCACACTGGTGCCCCGTAGAGGGCCATGAACCGCACGACCCCCGTGTAGAGCCTCCAGCAGGAGGCGTTTGGACCCCCTAGATTGGGCAGCAGCCGCTTTAAGGCAGCCCCAGCCCGCTCCAGTCTTGGAGCCAAACGTCGGACAACGGAACCCTTGAATAGCTACTAGAAAACATATTGAGTGTGGTCATCCAGCATCCAGGTCATCGCCATCAGGCAAAATGAACAGGACTCGTTAAGACATATCTAATGAGCCCAGATTCGATGGGTTTACTAAAAGCTATTCAAGAGTTCCGTTACCCAGCGTACAGGTCAGTCACCAAGTCATCGTCATAAGGTAAAATAAACAGGACTCGTTGAGACACATCTGATGAGCCCACACTCGATAGATATACTAGTAGCTATTCAAGGGTTCCGTTATGTCACTACCAGGTCCATAATCGGACCCCTTTGCTAATACTATATTATTGTCTTATCATCGGAATTAGTACATTTGCAAATATACAAACCAAGACCACCAAAAGTGATTTACTCTTCGACTGCTCTATTTCGTCGCCGTTATGTACCTAATCTACGTTCTACTAAACATCGCCACAACTTTTTCCACACAGCGAATTGATATGAGCCGCCATACTAGTTATTGTTATTCATTAAAATACCTATCTAATGGCATATGTGCGGTTGCTATTGATGCTGGTACCAGTTTCCATACATCTTTGCCGATTCTCCTTTGTTAATCATTCACTCTGCATTCTTAGTATCGAGGAACCGTACTAGAAGTCGCTAATACTTTTATTGTAATCAAAAACACAATGAGAAATGTAAGATGGCAAAAAATCCCTAAGAATACCCCTAAAAATGGAACGCCCCTAAAAATCTCAATCCTTTTATTTACCCCCTAAATTTGGGAAAACCCCTAAGTTGATAAGCCTGATTTTGTGTCTATAGTCTTACTGAATGTCAAGTATAAAGGAATAAATTAATTTTATAGATATATAACCTATTTCATTTTTTAAATCTATGATCATATCGAGAATATTTGTCTTTAATATTATTTGTATTAGCGACGATAGGAATTTAGTTTAGATTTGTATGAAATATTTTTTGTGGTTTTATGGGGAGTGTCAAGTATGGCATTAGTAAGTTTCCCATACAAAACTTAGTGTCGTGTGCAAACTGTAGAGGTTGTATGCCTCACGATTGTACAGGCTGGTCATAGATTGTACAGGCTGGTTATAATTATGACATTTGGAACCGTCATAATTAATTAAAAATAATAGGGACAATTCTATAAAAACAGAGCTTTCTGTGATAATTCATTCCATATCCAGCAGTTAAGAAGTATTAAGAAAATAAAGAAGAGAGTCCTGAAGAAGTATTCTTTACTCATTACACCTACGTCCTGGTCCTGGCCATCACCATCCCGCCAGCGAACCCTCTCCACAGTAGTACAGCGTCAACAATTTGTCTATAGTGTTACTGAATGTCAAATATAACCATATTATTTTTTTATATTTATTATTATCTATATTTTTTCATTTAGTAATGTATTTCTATTCAAATGAAGTACGGTCGAATTTCGACCAATAGGCGATCACTAGTCTATATATTAATACGTGAAGCGAAAACTTTGGATCCCGTTTTACGAAAATTGTGCGGACGGAGGAGTATGAAATTTCGCACACTTATAGTTTATACAGAGAAGAAGTGACGAATGCTAATATTTTTTTAAAATTATGCTTAAAAATATATTATTTTCAATAAATAACACGTTACACACACTACTATTCATTACCGTGTATTTAATACACACATGCATAAATATTCTTTTGTTTATGGTCCAATCGACAATATCTGTTTTTATTTTGTGTCTATAGTCTTATAGTTAGGGAGCTGGCGAGCATTTCGGTATATGATTTGCAGACGTTTCACGTCGAGGTGGATTGCAGTTTAAATCATTACGAATTGATTTGGTACAATCAATTAAAGTCCTATGTCACTGCGTTTTCGCGTTACAGGGGATTGAAGTTGCTTAAAAAAATCGGGGTATTAAATCATTTGCACATGTATGCCTCTAGAGTTCATGGTCAAAATCATCTTGGAAACGAAGAAAATCGAAGAGGAAGATATTCAGGACTCTGCATTATCATGGAACGGAGTTGTAAAAATGTTAAAAAATAAGCTCTACTAAGTCATTTGCACGCGGTTCTCATTGCGCCCATTCGATTCACTATGACTCTGTGGATTCGAAAAAACATGTGGCAGACTCTTTGCTCATTGCGAGGATCGTCTGGAGGACACGGTGGAGCATACGGTGGAGGTGTGCCCTGCCTGGGCGGAGCACCGCCGTGTCCTCGGGGAGGCGATCGGCGGCGGCGACCTCTCGCATCTTCGCGGTCCTGGTGCGAGCCATGGTACGGAGCGAGAGGGAATGGGAAGCCGTCACCTCCTTCTGCGAAGCAGTAATGCTCGCGAAGGAGGAGGCGGGGCGCGTGAGGGAGTGGCAGTCTCTGCGCCCTCACGTCCCTAGCCGCCGCAGGAGGAGACGCCCCGGGCGTCGGGAGTCGATTGCGGACTCCCGGCCACCGTAAGTGCGAGCTTGCGGGTGGCGAGCAATGGGTAGCTCGCCGCCCGGTAAGGACCAAGCTCGGGTCGACGGCGCGCAGTGTTCCACGCGCGCCTCAAAGAGATGTCAGCAGCAGTGTAGGGGTCTACTAGGACCGATGCCTGCCGGGGTCGCGTGATTGTTCGAAAGAGATACCGTGACCCTGGCACATGGGCAACTGATGGAACACGGGTGGGTTTTAGTCAGCAAAAGTCTGACACGCCCTCCCGCTCCGCCCAGAGCGGGAGAAGTCATTTGATGATTTCCCATCGTGAAAAAAAAAAAGACTCTTTGCTCACTGATTTTCAGCTGTATTACTTTTTGAAATTCACGGAATCAAGAGACAGCGGGTATTACGTGGGATTATTGTTATTATTTATAGTTTTATTTTGACAGGCCTGTTGGTCTAGTGGTTAGTGACCCTGACTGCTATGCCGGAGGTCGTGGGTTCGATTCCCACCCAGGACAAATGTTTGTGTGATGAGCACGATCATTTGTTCTGTGTCTGGGTGTAATTTATCTATAATATGTATGTATTTAGAAATATATAAGTATGTTTATCAGTTGTCTAGTACCCATAACACAAGCTCTGCTTAGCTTGGGACTAGATGGCGTTGTGTGATAGTTGTGTAATATTATTATTATTATTATTATTATTCTTATAATTTTGTTTAATATCATCCTCTAAACTCACGATAACGATTAAACTTCTGGAGCTGAAATCTATGCAATCAAATTTTTTCTCAATGCCAACCAGAAACGAAATGCGCTTGGAACTTTAGAATTGAATTGAATTGAAAATACGTAGATTTTGAACCAAGACGTGTGAAAGTGCCTGAGAGCGAGAGAGAGGAAAAGCGTGCAAAATAAAAGGGGAGGCTGTATATAGATATACGCTCTATACATTTAGTTTCACAATACGGAAAAGGTCGGAACTGAGTTATACCGTTCTCACTCATATTCCCAAATAAAAGAGAGACACCACGAAAGGAACTATGTGGATATTTTATACCTGCTTGGTTAGGCGCGAGCGTCGGGTTGATAAAAAAACCAAATGGTCTGCCTTTGGAATATCAGAGGCCTGAACGTCTGCCTCATCGATTTTCTTGGTTTTCATAAGGAATAATATAGCAAACCTTTTGTTTTACATTTTTGGAGCACTGTCAATAGACAACGCAGAGGCAATATGTTGGCAGACTATTTTTTCGTGGTTCTTCTCATTGTTTCTAATCGAACAATTCAAATCTGCCAAGTGTGCAATTCATACAGAGTTTTTTTAATCATAAAAATAAATTTAAAAAATGAATACTACAAAAGTCAGAGCCCCTGGATATCTGCCTTTTCGATTCTTTCTGTTTCCAGGATGACTGTGATCATCAGCCCCAGAGGCGTGTGCGCATAATATAGGACACTTATTTTTTTAAATATTGTTGAAACGCTGTAAATTTACAACGCAGCGCCACCATGGTGGCAGACAAAGTCCTTGATGTTTCTTTGGGTATAATTATCACTATTAATAACGTCTGCCTTGTGTGCTGATCATATCGAAATTTTGCTCGCCAGCTCCCTAACTATTACTGAATGTCAAGTATTACCATAGGTAATAAATTAATTTTATAGATAGATTATATAACCTATTTAATTTTTTTAAATCTATGATCATATCGAGAATATTTGATTTTTTGTCTATAGTGTCACTGAATGTCAATATAACCATATTTTTTTAAATATTCTATTCAAATGAAGTACGGTCGAATTTCGACCAATGGGCGATAACTAGTTATAATAATGCCACGAGCGTATTTCGTAATAAAATTCTGCTCATATACACACATTAAATAAATACAGTAGGATTCGAATACTCTTATAACGACTCTCAAGCAGAGACTCTTTATCATACTAACCGGACGACGCACAAAATGACCGGATAATTGAAGATTGTTTTTTATGATGTAGGTTTATATTACTGTTATTCTTATTAGGAAATAGTTTTAAAGTTAGATTTATTTCTAATAAAAAAAAAACGCTTGCGGTTGGGGGGCCCGTCAGGAGCAAAGTTCCTTTTCAAGTGTGACTCAAAAAAAAAAAAAAAAATTTCAGCCTCAAAAAGCAACTTTCTTCTGTGGTCGAAAGTTGCGTGAAGGGTGTGTTATATATGTGAACGTTTTAGCGATTGACGATTATGTTTGACAGTTTCTGCCAGTCAACTTCCAACACTTTTCACTTTTACAAACACTAACGAGTGGCAACCCTAGAGCTCCAATAGAGCGTAGATAATTATTTCAACAAATAGGCCCAGATTACATTCTGTCCAAAATACCATACGAATAAGTGCCGACAAGATCCTATCTTAATTAGTAGGCACCGGTTCGCACTGGAACGCGCTGATTTGGCAAAAACTGGGAACATTATCTGCGCCGACCAACGTTGACAACAAACGTTTGTCCGCACCAACAAACGTTGGTATATTGGTGACGGTTACCAGCGTTCTACGTGAATACACACTTAAAATTAAAAACGCATTATTGTTGTCCAGTAAGTTTTTTGTCCTTAATATTTTCTCTAATTAGGCGTGTCTATGTCGATGTTTGAATACTTTTATCGGAAGAACGAAAAAAATAATAATGTTATGGTTGGCTTCTTTAAAAAGTACCTTGTGCGGATTTCTTGGAAAAAGTTCCCTTACGTTTCAATTAATTTTGAGCTTAAGGATGATATAGTAAGTCTTGGTATATCTGATCTTGATTGCGCAGTTTAATGTTACAATACATTGTTTACAGTCATAAGTTATATCTCGTTTTTAAGCTAAGTAGCGTAAAAAAATCAAAATACCTGTTTTGTTTTTGTTAACGCTACTTCATTCGATGAGGCAAGGCAGATCTGTGTAGTATCTACACCCGAATTTTGTCAGATTCAAATTATGTTTTAAATGTCATATCACAGAGCCTTACTTTAAAGCTGCGTGGAATCGGCCGAACTGATTCAGAGATTAACCAAAACAAACAGACAGACTGACAAACAAATAGGAATTGATTTTTTGCTATAGGGCCGTTTCGCATTCATATGCATAAAGTTAAATGCTGTTGCTTAGACATTACAAAAAGACACTTCAATGTTATATATGTACGTATTTGTAGTAAGTAGCATAAAGTATGTATGTATGTGTGCATGTATTTATTATTTTTTAGCTAAAATTTTCTATGGTATTTGCTGTTTCTGTGTCTGGGTGTAATTTATCTATAATATGTATGTATTTAGAAATATATATATCAGTTGTCTGGTTGCCATAGTACAGGTTCTGCCTAGTTTGGGATCAGATAACGTTGTGTTGGTTGTCCTAAGATATTATTATTCCCTAACACTACCCGCCCTTATGCCTAAAACTTAAACGTTGACGTAAATGCATAGACCATTTTCCATCTAACCAAACAAAGGTGTGACCTCAGACCACATCGCGATAACCGTAATAACGTCACGGCATAGCGGGGATCTACAAACGCCAGGTAGGCAATGCAGGGATAACACTTCCTGCCTTATAAATAGTTATAGTTCACTCTGTCGTCCAACAGACATCGAAAGGTCATCACAATGAATATTTATGATAAGTGAAGGCGGTAGTGGAATATGATTTCAATTTATTTGAAACCTAACGCCACTAATTAATGTGTAGGGGTTTTGTTTATTGGTCTGTATAATTATAGTTCTATTTTCAAAATACATAGATATAAAGAAAACTAATGTTCGATTCCTCTACATTATGTCTGAGTCTATAATATATCTTTAGTATATTCTCAGAGGCGTTATTGCAAGACAAGTAGGGCCGTATAATAATTAAAAGTGTAATTGGGATGAATGGAGTAATTTTTCAGTTGCAGAGTCAGGATTTGCGGGAATAAGTTCGCCCTTTATTACATGCAGCTTTGGTTCACCTCTGCCTAAGCCTTCTGCGAAAATAAGCACAATGTTATCATGAATCGGTGTTGATAGTGCTATCAGTAAAACTAAATACAACTCAATCTATACAGAATATCAGAAAATTAGGTAATGTTTCACATTTTCAACAAAACAAATATTGTAAACGTACTGATTTTAAACCACAAAGACAGATGGCATTCGGGGTGACCTCAACATTTGGTAGGCATATTTACGCTGCCCAAAGCCGCTGAAAAAAGCGGTTCAGAAATTAAAATTGCAAAAATAAAAAACGAAATGAAACGTGTGATGCCATTGCAGCCATATCAACGGGGATATGGCTAAGCGAATGTGTGTGAAGTAAAAAACGAGTATGCAACTTTGATATTCCATTTGCATTTTTACATTTTCGACCGAGTATGTTCTTCCCATGAGTGTTATTAGAGGTTTGCCCCGTTGGTCTCGTGGTCGCAAGCGCGACTGCTGAGCGTGGGGTCCTGGGTTCGATTCCCGGGTCGGGCAAAGTGTTCTGGGTTTTTCCATTAGGAATTTCTTAGTAACAGCCCGGAGTTTGGAAGTTGGCGGTGCGATAACCCCGTGCCTCGGAAAGCACGTTAAGCCGTTGGTCCTACGCCTGATCTCTCTCCGGTCGTGTCGGATTGCCGTCCCATCGGACTATGAGAGTGAGTGCTCCTGTGCCTGCACACACCTGAGCACTATAATATCTCCCGCGCCGATGGCTAGTCTCTGTTGAGATTGGCCGCCGCCGCGCCGTGGCCGAAATACGGTCTGGAGGACTATATATATATATATTAGAGGTGATAAAGAGAAAGGGTTTAGCCGGATAAGTATGACGAGTCTGCCCCCAAATAGAAACCTGTATCGAAACTTATGTATTAATATCGACTTGATGAGTAAACACAATTTATGTAAGTTTTGCGATCGGCTTTCGCTTTGACCTTGAGATACGAGAAAAAATAATCGTACCGCATGACAATTTTTCAAAATAATATATCTCAAAAACTGATTAAACTAGAGGAATGAAACCAATGCGAAACTTTAGTTTACATTACAGAGTATATCATACAATTTTTTTTTAATTTTTAGAATAACTTTTTATTTAAAAAAATAAATAAGTAAATCATAATTTCTTTTTTTGTGTTCTCTAAAACTTACAATCACGAAAATAATATATGTTATGCTCCTTTATATTTACTCATAAAAATTGCGTAAGAAAATAATTGGTGCAACACTTCGAAAAAAAATAAAATGTCATTCGCGCCTTATAGCACCCTTGTACTATAAGGCCCACATCACATTTTTTTTTCGAACTATTGCACTAACTTGTTTCAGAATATAGATAACTAGCTTTTGCCCGCGACTTCGTCCGCGAAAATGTCGGTTATCGCGGACACAGACGAAGTCGCGGAATAAAAAGTAGCCTATGTCCTTTCTCAGGCTCTAAACAATCTGTGTACCAAATTTCATTTAAATCGGTTCAGTAGTTTTAGCAGGAAAGCGAGACAGACACACAGACAGAGTTACTTCTGCATTTATAATATTACTAGCTTTTGCTAGCGGCTTCGCCCGCATGGAGGTCGGAAATTATAAAAAAAAAAAAAAAAAAAAATAAAAAGGTTTATTTCAGAAACTTGTACAACTTTTACAGTAAATCTCACATAGGGGCCTCCTTTTAAGTAAAAAATATACCTGTGCTAGGAGGTCCCGCTCTCCAATGACAAAAATGTAATGGTAAAAGTGGTGTACAAAATGATATTATTATTTGAGCAAAGGAAATTACAGTTAAAATCTAAAACAAAACAAGGCATGACTTGCAATATAAGTAAATGTAAGAAAACAAAAAAGTTAAATAAAAAAAAAATTAAATTAAATTAAAATTGAAATCAAAATTAAAATTAAAACTAAATTCAAAATTCAAATGAAAATAAAATAAAGTAAAATTAAAATTAAAATAAAATACAAACTCAGAGATATATCCTAGAAATAGTGTGTGTGTGTGTGTGTGTGTGTGTGTGTGTGTGTGTGTGTGTGTGTGTGTGTGTGTGCGTGTGTATGTGTGTCAGTGTGTGTCTCTTTTCAACTCATATTGACGATGTTTGCAGTAGTAATTCAATGTCATCGTAGGTCTTAAGTTTTAGCCATTGAACTACTGCCTTTTTACAGTCTTTAGTGGACATGGGATAGATGTTAATTATTTTATTGATTTTATTATATAGGGCAGCGGAATTTCTACTGAATTGTCTTCTGGCATACGCAGTTTTAACAAATTTTACTGGTGCAACACTGTATTTTCGTCTTCTTTCCAGATGGTGAGGGTCATAGGGCAAGACTTTGTGTAATTTTAAGACTGCATGTAGAATGTATAATTTTCTGACTGTGAGAATACCGCTAAGGGAGTACAACTCATTAGTTGGGAATCTGTACGGTTTTGTATACATGACCTTGATCAGAGATCTCTGTGCTCGCTCTAACTCAAGAAACTTCGTTTTTGTCGCACCGCCCCACACGGGTATGCAGTAGGTAAGTATTGACTGAACTAGAGAGACATAGATTTCATTTAACATTTTTTTAGTTGTTACATGTCTTAGGTTCTTAAATATCCAAATAAGTTTTCTCATACGGGCCATGACCATATCTGTATGAGTATGCCAAGATAACCGCTGATCAACGATTATACCTAGGTATTTTATATGAGTCACTTTTTCAATACTTTTACAAGAACAGTTTGTGCTAAGTCTATTATTACAAGTGTGGATTTTGAGCGTTACGTTAGGTCCAGGTTGAGTATTGTTGTAGATTGTAAATGTAATGTATTTTGTTTTAGAAATGTTTAGTGTAAGAAGATGTGAGTTCAACCAGTTAGCAATTTTGGAAAGACCCTTTTCAGCAGACTGATACACTGATTCCCATGTATCACCAGAGAAAGCAATAGCAGTGTCATCTGCATATGCGAAAACGCGACCATTTTCCATCAACATTTTGCAGAGTTGGTTTATATATATTAAAAATAGAGGTGGGCCCAGCATGCTACCCTGCGGAACGCCATAGGTCACATAACACTCCTTACTAATATGCTGTCCTACCTTAACCTTTTGCCTACGATCCCGTAGATAATCTATTAGTAATGCTAACGGGTTTCCTCTTATGCCTATACCCTCCAGGCAACGCACAAGAATGGGGACAGAAACGGTATCGAAAGCTTTTTTTAAATCTAGAAATACAGTTAGACATCTTTTTCCTGAATCTACTAGTTCAACAATATGAGTGGTTAATGCTGTAACTGCGTCATCCGTAGATAATTTTTGTCTAAAACCATACTGAGCTTGTGAAATAATGTTATATTTATTAGTATAGCTGGTTAGTCTTATGTTAATTAGCTTTTCAATTATTTTAGATATTGCAGGCAAGACAGAGATAGGTCTGTAGTTGTTAATATCACCTCTGTCTCCACCCTTGTGCACAGGAGTGATTATGGCTTGCTTCAGAGCTGGGGGAAATTTTCCTTGGATAAAACACAAGTTAGCAAGATGCGATATTATGGGTACGACTAATTCATGGGCAGTTTTTAGAAATTTTGTTGTGATATTATCCCAGCCTGGAGCGCTTTCAGATTTAAGGCCCATTAGCACGTTATAGACTTCTCTAGGATCCGTTTCGAGAAGCACGAAGGAGGAAGCCTGTGAATTTATTAAATTATCAGAATCGTTAATGGATTGTGATCGGTTTGCGGAGGTAATGTCTTCAGCCAGGGTTTTCCCAATGTTAGAAAAGAATTCGTTAATGTGGTCCACTGAAGCGTCAGGGTTGGTCTTTATCTCTAATAGTTCTAAGTTAGGATTTTTTTTAGGTTTGCGATGAGTTATATTATTAATTTTGTTCCATATCTGTTTAGTATTCTTGTTTGCTTTTACTAGTTGTTCCCTATCATATTTTCTTCTAAGCTTTTTAACTAAACTGTTCGTTGACATACAGCAGCTGGAAATTATCCCGCGGGAACATACTACCGAGATAAAAAGTAGCCTATGTCCTTTCTCAGGCTCTAAACTAAATCGGTTCAGTAGTTTTAGCAGGAAAGCGAGACAGACAGACTGACAGACAGAGTTACTTTTGCATTTATAATATTAGTGTGGATTATGTTCAAGAGGTAAAATAAAAGGTCAAAAAAGAAAAGAAAAAAATACAGTGCTCAATATTTATAATTATCGCCACTTTTATTACTTTTAGTGTTAATCAAAATTAGTTATTCTTGTCCTGTTGGGGGAGGGGGGGGGGGGGCGAGTTTGGGGTTCGCTGTCATCTGGAAACTCGAATGGGGGTACGTGGAGCCAGAAGTTTGAGAAACCCTGTAATAGACGATCGAAATAATCTTTCTGTACAATGTGTGACAGTGTTCGCCGTTATTGCTGTGATTGCCCCAATGGCAACCGTACCGTGGGATGCTGTTCACATACAGCAGCTATTATTCATTATCTGTCATATGGACGATATTTGTCCAAAATTGTGCGAACTGCTGAGATTCTAACTAAATTATATGCGACTCAAAATGTTCCAGTAGTCACAACAGTGATGATGATTAATATTTTTTATTTCTGGTATTTTGATTAACACTAAAAGTAATAAAAGTGGCAATAATTATAAATATTGAGCACTGTATGTTTTTTCATTTCTTTTTAACCTTTTATTCCACCTCTTGAACATAATTATCTATATTCTGAAACAAGTTAGTGCAATACTTAGAAAAAAAATTGTGATATGGGCCTTATAGTACTATAAGGCGCGAATCACGTTTTATTTATTTTTTCGAAGTGTTGCACCATTTTTTTTCTTACGCAATTTTTATGAATAATAGTACATATAAAGGAGCATAACACATATTATTTTCGTGATTGTAAGTTTTAGAGAACACAAAAAAGAAATGATTAATTACTTATTTATTTATTTTTTATATTAAAAGTTATTCTAAAAATTAAAAAAAAAATATATCATATACTCTGTAATATAACCTAAAGCTTCGCATTAGTTTCATTCCTCTAGCTTAATTAGTTTTTGAGATATACTATTTTGAAAAATAGTCATGCGTACGATTATTTTTTCTCGTATCTCAAGGTCAAAGCGAAAGCCGATCGCTTACATAAATTGTGTTTACTCATCAAGTCGATAATAAAACATAAGTTTCGATACAGGTTTCTATTTGGGGGCAGACTCGTCATACTTATCTGGCTAAACCCTTTAAGGGAATGGACGTACGCAAAATACGCGCTCAGACGTGGAGTTGCGGACACCAGCCCGTTCTACCTATTACCTAAGGGAATGGACACTTTATTAATTAAGTTATTCTGTCTCTCATTCCAAATGTGAAGTGTTTGAGGAAAATTCCCATGATTGTCAAATTATTTACGGCAAACATTTTTTTCGACCTTTAATCACAAAACGATTACATAATCGTAAAAACGCAAGAAACGGCGTACAAACTGATAGCAGTCCCACGAAGTGTTAGTTGGTTGGCTTTCAGTCTCGCTATAAACTTTTCTGACGTTGGTGAGTTCACACGGTGTGTGAACATTACCATACCGACTCGGCGAAAGGAGTCCCGTACGGTATATCGAATTACCCTTGAACGATATAACTGTCTACAGAAAGCATGTTTCACCGACGAACGGTAATACGAAAAAACTATTAGTCGATACCATTATTTAGCGACAGCACGTTTCGTCGAATTACGCTACATAGAATGAATGGTTGGCCGATACCATGATTTGCCGATGTCATGGTTCGCCGGAACACGCTTGAACTAAATAATCCTTTACCGATAGCAATTTGCATCGAAAGCACTTTTTCTTACACCGCCGATCCAAAATAATTGTCTTTAGTTTCTCGCTCATACAATTTTGACAGACATCGATTAAATTGCATTAACTGCTATTTCCATGCGTTTATCTTAATAATTCATTAACAATTGATATATGTACAACTGCTTACGAAAACAAATTAGATGATGCTCATTTTTACGTTGGCCACATTGTAAAAATGGTAAATATTCTCGCTGGTCAGTGTATTGTTGCAAATATGTGGGTACCTATAAATTATTTCCGATTTGAGCATAAAATACATAATAGTGACTTGAATCAAAACTACGTTCCCGTTTATTTTCGTTGTTGTTACGATCAGTCAATTAATTTGAAAATGAGTGCTTGTAATATAGTGAAATCAAAACGCGGCGCTAGTGTACTTATTGTAGATGGATATTCATATCACCTCAACAAAAGATTGGACGACAAATATTACTGGAGATGTACGCTGAAAAGTTCTAAAGGTTGTGGTGCTACTGTGACAACAATATTTTGCACAAATGAACATTCGATTTTAAATCAAAACAATGGACATGGGCATCTGCCAGAGCCAGAAAAGCGGTTACAGATGAGTTTCAATGCAAAGATAAAAGAAATTGCAAACAATTCAATGGACTCTCCGTCACAAATTGTTAATCGCTGCTTGCAAGATGTGCCAACTACGACTGCTGCTCAATTGCCTAGCAAAGCAGCAGCAAGAATGATTGTTCAGCGCATTAGAAGTAAAGGCGAACCATCGATTCCAAAAACAATTGATGAATTCAAAGTACCAGACTGTCTTTGTGACCTTGACCAACAACAGTTTTTAATCGGTCACTATACGAATGAAGGTGAGAGCGTAGTCGTATTTTGTACTAAAGAAAATTTTAAACGACTAATGAGTGCACAATGCTGGGTAATGGACGGAACATTTTCGACATGCCCGAATCCATTTACTCAAGTATATTCAATACATGTTTTAGTTGGAACTGAACGGGGCACAAGCAAATTTTTACCATTAGTGTTTGCCCTATTATCGCACAAGACTGAAACCTGCTACATAATATTATTTGAAATATTAAAAATGTATGGGGTCAATACCTTTAATACTCATTTGTCTCCAGAAAACATACTGACTGATTTTGAAATTGCGGTGATAAATGCTGTGAAAAAACAATTTCCAAACTGTGCACACAGACTGTGTCTGTTTCATCTCACGCAAAGCCTTTGGCGGCATGTACAGGCGGAAGGGTTGGCAAAGCGCTATCAAAGCGTACTGATTTCGTATTTGCACATAAAATCAGACATTTATTTGCTTTAGCATTTTTAGAACCAGAAGAGATACCGGAGGCCTTCGAGCAAGTAAAAAACTTAGTATTGCCAGCTGAAGCCGTAGGATTGGCACAATGGTTCAATAAGTATTATGTATCTGGTGTATTTACAAAAAAATCTGGCCCAGGGACGAAGTTAATTCTGAGCAAAAATCCACCATTGTTCCCACCAGATATGTGGTCAGTGTGTAATCGTACTTATTCTATTCCAAAAACACAAAATGCTCTGGCATCATGGCATAACAGGTGGAACACACTTTTAAATCGCAAGAAGTGGAATATCTTCAACACTATCAAGGAGTTTGCTAAAGAACAAAAATATACCGACTGCGAAATCGAGCGCATCACTGCATCTGAGCCAATGCCAAAGCGTCGTCGTTCGTCGCAGATTGAATATGAAAAGAGACTAGAAAAGCACTTGTCCCAAAAGAGTGAGATGAGCATAGAAACTTTCTTAGGCGGGCTAGCTCACATCATGTACATCAAAAATCATTAATATTACACATAACTGGCAGTTTTTTTTTTTTTTCAAAATTTATTGTTTTCTATCATGTTTCTTATGATTGCGCAGTTTGCAACCTTTATTTTTGTTATTTACCGTATTAATTATAAAAATAATCAAATTTGCTGTTTTATTATTTTCTTTACATTTATTTTTATTGAATTACTACTATAAACGCATGGAAATAGCAGTTAATGTAATTTAATCGATGTCTGTCAAAATTATATGAGCGAGAAACTAAAGACAATTATTTTGGATCGGCGGTGTAAGAAAAGGTGCTTTCGATGCAAATTGCTATCGGTAAAGGATTATTTAGTTCAAGCGTGTTCCGGCGAACTACGACATCGGCAAATCATGGTATCGGCCAACTTTTCATTCTATGTAGCGTTATTCGGCGAAACGTGCTGTCGCTAAATAATGGTATCGACTAATAGTTTTTTCGTATTACCGTTCGTCGGTGAAACATGCTTTCTGTAGACAGTTATATCGTTCAAGGGTAATTCGATATACCGTACGGGACTCGCGAAAGGAGTCCCGTACGGTATATCGAATTACCCTTGAACGATATAACTGTCTACAGAAAGCATGTTTCACCGACGAACGGTAATACGAAAAAACTATTAGTCGATACCATTATTTAGCGACAGCACGTTTCGTCGAATTACGCTACATAGAATGAATGGTTGGCCGATACCATGATTTGCCGATGTCATGGTTCGCCGGAACACGCTTGAACTAAATAATCCTTTACCGATAGCAATTTGCATCGAAAGCACTTTTTCTTACACCGCCGATCCAAAATAATTGTCTTTAGTTTCTCGCTCATACAATTTTGACAGACATCGATTAAATTGCATTAACTGCTATTTCCATGCGTTTATCTTAATAATTCATTAACAATTGATATATGTACAACTGCTTACGAAAACAAATTAGATGATGCTCATTTTTACGTTGGCCACATTGTAAAAATGGTAAATATTCTCGCTGGTCAGTGTATTGTTGCAAATATGTGGGTACCTATAAATTATTTCCGATTTGAGCATAAAATACATAATAGTGACTTGAATCAAAACTACGTTCCCGTTTATTTTCGTTGTTGTTACGATCAGTCAATTAATTTGAAAATGAGTGCTTGTAATATAGTGAAATCAAAACGCGGCGCTAGTGTACTTATTGTAGATGGATATTCATATCACCTCAACAAAAGATTGGACGACAAATATTACTGGAGATGTACGCTGAAAAGTTCTAAAGGTTGTGGTGCTACTGTGACAACAATATTTTGCACAAATGAACATTCGATTTTAAATCAAAACAATGGACATGGGCATCTGCCAGAGCCAGAAAAGCGGTTACAGATGAGTTTCAATGCAAAGATAAAAGAAATTGCAAACAATTCAATGGACTCTCCGTCACAAATTGTTAATCGCTGCTTGCAAGATGTGCCAACTACGACTGCTGCTCAATTGCCTAGCAAAGCAGCAGCAAGAATGATTGTTCAGCGCATTAGAAGTAAAGGCGAACCATCGATTCCAAAAACAATTGATGAATTCAAAGTACCAGACTGTCTTTGTGACCTTGACCAACAACAGTTTTTAATCGGTCACTATACGAATGAAGGTGAGAGCGTAGTCGTATTTTGTACTAAAGAAAATTTTAAACGACTAATGAGTGCACAATGCTGGGTAATGGACGGAACATTTTCGACATGCCCGAATCCATTTACTCAAGTATATTCAATACATGTTTTAGTTGGAACTGAACGGGGCACAAGCAAATTTTTACCATTAGTGTTTGCCCTATTATCGCACAAGACTGAAACCTGCTACATAATATTATTTGAAATATTAAAAATGTATGGGGTCAATACCTTTAATACTCATTTGTCTCCAGAAAACATACTGACTGATTTTGAAATTGCGGTGATAAATGCTGTGAAAAAACAATTTCCAAACTGTGCACACAGACTGTGTCTGTTTCATCTCACGCAAAGCCTTTGGCGGCATGTACAGGCGGAAGGGTTGGCAAAGCGCTATCAAAGCGTACTGATTTCGTATTTGCACATAAAATCAGACATTTATTTGCTTTAGCATTTTTAGAACCAGAAGAGATACCGGAGGCCTTCGAGCAAGTAAAAAACTTAGTATTGCCAGCTGAAGCCGTAGGATTGGCACAATGGTTCAATAAGTATTATGTATCTGGTGTATTTACAAAAAAATCTGGCCCAGGGACGAAGTTAATTCTGAGCAAAAATCCACCATTGTTCCCACCAGATATGTGGTCAGTGTGTAATCGTACTTATTCTATTCCAAAAACACAAAATGCTCTGGCATCATGGCATAACAGGTGGAACACACTTTTAAATCGCAAGAAGTGGAATATCTTCAACACTATCAAGGAGTTTGCTAAAGAACAAAAATATACCGACTGCGAAATCGAGCGCATCACTGCATCTGAGCCAATGCCAAAGCGTCGTCGTTCGTCGCAGATTGAATATGAAAAGAGACTAGAAAAGCACTTGTCCCAAAAGAGTGAGATGAGCATAGAAACTTTCTTAGGCGGGCTAGCTCACATCATGTACATCAAAAATCATTAATATTACACATAACTGGCAGTTTTTTTTTTTTTCAAAATTTATTGTTTTCTATCATGTTTCTTATGATTGCGCAGTTTGCAACCTTTATTTTTGTTATTTACCGTATTAATTATAAAAATAATCAAATTTGCTGTTTTATTATTTTCTTTACATTTATTTTTATTGAATTACTACTATAAACGCATGGAAATAGCAGTTAATGTAATTTAATCGATGTCTGTCAAAATTATATGAGCGAGAAACTAAAGACAATTATTTTGGATCGGCGGTGTAAGAAAAGGTGCTTTCGATGCAAATTGCTATCGGTAAAGGATTATTTAGTTCAAGCGTGTTCCGGCGAACTACGACATCGGCAAATCATGGTATCGGCCAACTTTTCATTCTATGTAGCGTTATTCGGCGAAACGTGCTGTCGCTAAATAATGGTATCGACTAATAGTTTTTTCGTATTACCGTTCGTCGGTGAAACATGCTTTCTGTAGACAGTTATATCGTTCAAGGGTAATTCGATATACCGTACGGGACTCAGGCGAAAGACGTCCACTGCTGTACAGACGCCAACACATCAACTTACCCCAATCTGTCAAATTTCTTTAATAGATTTTCAACCTTATATCACAATAGTGGAAGGTTAATTTTCGATTGGTAAAATTTGACAGATTGGGGTAGCTTGACCTGGTGGCGTCTGTACATAGGGGTTCCCCGATTTGGGAAGGTATGTCATAATGGCCACCCTTGGCAGGCAGGTTGGTGATCACAGTATGGTAGTAAAATGTATAGAGAACGCTGCTGCCCATTCTCTATTAAGTTCCTTAGACGCCTCTACCGATATTCATGGGAAGAAATGGGCTGATGCTATTCTTTACGTCCGGCACGAAACGTAAGAACAAAATAAAGAATATTCTATTTTACCTTACAATATGTCATACTTGTCGGTCATTTTGTATCTAACCAGAGAAGAATAAAATACGTGTGCGATCGGAGGAGCTCCAATAGGAATCAAAATTCTTATCTGATACCCGCATACTTCCTTCGCTCTCTCGCACTCGTCGCGAACAGACGTTACTTATCGTGCACAAATATTTTAAATCTATTTATTATACAAAGTTGAAAGAAACTGGACCCTGTCGAGAAAGTTTTAGGGTTGAATTTGGACTGTGGCTGGCGTGTTCAAACACCGAGTAACCAACTACGCGTAATTGTGCTACAGTATATGCAAGATTGTCAGAACTAATTATGTTGCGCTCACCAACCACTAAGGTGTCTGGTTCAGAATCTGAACTCTCACGAGCAGAAGACATAGATCCCGTTTCGTCGAGAAAAAGGAAGGCGCACCCTGATATGGAGGAAATACTTCAGCTTCGCACAGATATACAGATAATGTTCAAAAATCTCAAAGAGGATCAGGATTCGAAATTTTTTGCACTAAACAAAATGATAAGTGAGCTTAAAGATCAAAATAAGGAAAACATTACTTCAAACGATACTCTGAAAAAAGCTCTGGAAGAAAATGTAGGTTTGTACAAGGATTTAAAGTTGAAATATGACACATTGTTACTAGAAAATAATGCTGTGCTCACCAAAGTTGGATACCTCGAGGACCAAGTAGAAGAGTTACAACGAAAACGACTAGAAACTGTAATAGAAATCAAAAATGTTCCTGTGACTGACCAGGAAAATTTGACTGAAGTGGTGAACCAGTTACATAGGTCATTAAACGTACAAATCACCCCAGATCAAGTACGGCAAGTCTATCGAAAAAAATCAGGGCAAACTAAATCAATTTTTGTTGAGTACGGTAATGTTAAAATGCGTGCCAATACATTGAAAGCAATCAAATCTTACAATCTGAACAACAAACAAGATAAATATAGCACTAAAGCACTCAACATATCTGGAGACACTCAGCCAGTGTATATCTCAGAAGCACTTACCCCAACTGCCAGGAAACTTTTCTACCAATCCAGAGAGTTAAAAAAGAAGTACGATTTCAAGTTCTGCTGGGTTTCTAATGGACGGATATTCTTGAAGAAATCGGAAGATAAGCCAGCAATTCTGATTAAATCCACTGAACAAATCCAAGGTATTATTAACGATATTAATGCCCCCTTTTTGGAACTTTGACTCGTAGATGAGACTAAGTTGCCTTCACATCTGGTCTCGTATTGCTTTTTCATTTTCCCTTTAATTATTTTTTCAATTTTTAACTCTACAAGGGTCATAATTCTTGTGATCTTTAAAAAATCTGTAAAAATGTGCCTACAAGCACGTTATACCCACAATATTTACTCATTACATACTTATCACACACACAATTTGTTTACATATATGACACTGCATTTACATGGTGATAGGGAATACCTACTTTGTGCCGCTGACTTAATCTTCTCTATAATTAACTACTACAAACAGTATGGCTAATTTGTCAGATATTTCGGAAGATATAGAAAAAACTATATCTGTCGGCATTGCACACAGTGTGGATATTCCTGAAAATTGTAAAAAAGTATTTGGTGTATCTAATAATTACAAAATATTGACTCAAAATATAAGAAGCTTGAAACATAATTTCGATGACTTTCAGGTCTTGCTAAATCGACTGGATATAGAATTTGATTTTATTATTTTAACAGAATGTTGGTTAAATAAACTTGAGGTACTACCCAAAATACCCTCATATAAAACTTTTGCTACTGCTGAAACAATTAACAAAAATGGTGGGATAGTGATCTACTTTAAAGAGTATCAGGAAACTAAAATCGTTGAACCTGTAAGCAATACTGATGAAATGAACTGCCTACTTTCTACTATTAAAAATGAGCTCGCAATAATATCAATTTATAGATCGCCCGCATTCAAAAATATTGATTATTTTCTCACAGCTTTGGATCGTATTTTAAATAATTTAAAGAAGTTTAGAAATATAATTTTGATAGGCGACATTAATATTAATATCAAAGATAACAGCAACACTAACTCTTCAAGATACATGGACTTACTTGCCTCACATGGGTTACTGCCATCTCATACACTCCCAACCAGAAATGAAAATTGCCTGGATCATTGCTTTCTTAAAACCTCAGCTTCATCTACTACTGTCATCTGCAAGTCCACTGTAACGGATCATTCATCTGTTATGATCTCTCTGTCAAATAAATCCAAACTTTACAATAGCAAACCTAAAACTTATAAAAAAATTGATTATCAGGCCGTAATTGAAGACCTAAAACAGATTAACTGGCCATCTATTCTAACAACCGATGACTGCAATACAATGACAAATGTGTTTCTGACAGCGTTAACAGAAACAATGGATAGCCATACCACTGTATATAAACTGTCTCGAAGGAAGCGTGCTATAAAACCTTGGATAACACCTGGCTTATGCCGTTGTATTAGAAACAGAGATCAGCTCCATAAAAAGCTTCGCAATGATCCAGAAAATGTCATTCTAAGTGTAACCTATAGAAGGTACCGGAACACATGCAATAATTTATTAAAAAAACTTAAAAACAACTATCTAAGGTCGGAAATCAATAAGCATAAAACCAATCTAAAGAAACAATGGTCCTTAATTAAAGATGTTTGCAATTTCTCTGACAATAGTCATAACAACGAAGAGCTGTTGAAAATCAAACCTGATCCACAGAGCTCAGTCAATCATGTAAACAGGTACTTTGCAAATGTGGGCTGCCATTTAGCTAATGAAATACAGACTAAAAGCCAGAGGATACATAGGACTCCCTTCACTGGACGCTCCAATATCAACTCTCTAGTCCTTCTTCCCACGGATACTGATGAAGTTAAAAGCATAATACTAAATTTAAAACAATCTAGTGCTACTGGTTGTGACGGAATTCCTACTTCAGTGTTAAAACTAGGCGTAGATACTTTGGTTTGGCCCATAACTATGATTTGTAATCAGTGCATTGCAATGGGTGTTTTTCCTGAAGTTCTCAAGAAGGCTTTGATAGTCCCTATACACAAAGCGGGGGATAAAGACTGTGTCTCTAACTATAGGCCAATATCGATACTGCCCTCTTTATCCAAGGTACTTGAGAAGGTTATCAACAAAAGACTAACTTGTTACCTTGAATCTCAGAACCTGCTCTCATGCAATCAATTTGGTTTTAGGAAGGACAAATCAACTAATGACGCTATAACAAATCTTACTTCTACCATCGTCGATAATCTAGACAGAGGAAGGAAAACAGTAGGCGTGTTTCTGGATCTAGCAAAGGCATTCGACACAGTCTCTGTTCCTCTGCTTGTTAAAAAACTTGAGCTTTTGGGAGTACGTGGAACAGCTCTAAAATTACTTACTGACTATATGTCTAATAGGATGCAATGCATCAGAATAAACGGTTTCATGAGTGAGCTGGAATGTGTGACTTTCGGTGTGCCACAGGGAAGTGTTATGGGTCCTACACTTTTTCTTATATATGTAAATGAACTGTGTGATTTACATCTGACCCAAGGCCGTGTCATAGCATATGCAGATGATACAGCCCTTTTATTTAGTGGGAAAACATGGGAAGAGGCAAATGAAATGGCTAATGCAGGATTTAGACAGGTTTCGGAATGGCTACAGTCAAATCTTCTTACCCTAAACACACTTAAGACGAAATACATAGCTTTTAGCATAGAAGAAGTGGTCAGCCACCTCCAGGCATTATTCACATTAATGCTCATACATGTAATGTGCCGGGGAAATGTTCTTGCCATGATCTTTCTAAAACTTCCTCACTAAGATACCTTGGATTAATCATTGACCAACATTTAAACTGGCAAGAACATGTCTCAACCCTTACCTCGAGAGTCAGAAAACTTATATATATATTTAAAAATATACGTTGCTTTTGTCCGCCAAAACTATTGTTATTGGTGTATCTTTCGTTGTGCCAGTCCATCACAACTTATGCTATTGCTGCATGGGGAGGTGCTTCCAAGACCGTTCTTATTGGTTTAGAACGAGCGCAACGTGCCGTTCTTAAGGTAATGAGTTATAGGAGATTTAGATATCCCACTTATTTGTTATACTCAGAATTATCAGTTCTTACAGTTAGGCAATTATTCATTAGAGACATAATATTAATTCAACACAAAAAAACACCAGACTATACGACAAAAAGAAGGCAAGATATTGTTTACTCCGTGCCTTATTGTAAAACATCATTTGCAAACAGATTTTTAAACTTTCTAGGACCATTCATGTATAATAAAATATCGAAGCACGTCCGAATTCGTAATTATAATAGCCGCGCTTGCAAAACTGAAATGACTAAGTTTCTTAACTCACTAAATTATGATGATACAGAAAAAATACTCCAAATTACTAGTTAATAAAATAAATCACCAAAATACATAACACATTTACATTACACATTTCACGTCACTACACACACACACCGATCAATTATTACAGATTTTATAAAGATGAACTGCATAACTGAGACCTTATTTTAACTTTTAATCTAATTTCGTATTGTAATCTAATCTCGTATTGTAATCTTATTTTGAATCTTAATCTAATTTTGAATTTTAATCTAATTTTGAATGTTAATCTAATTTTAATCTAATTTTAAATTTTAATCTAATTTTGAATTTTAGTCTAATTTTAATTTTAATCTAATAAATTTTAAACGAAAAAAAAAAAAACCTTAAACTAATATATTATTAGAAAAGTTCAGCCAGACGCTTTGTAACAAACTTTGCATCTGTATATTTTACATATACTGTGTCAACTTTAATATCTACCTACAAGTTTTTAAAAAAATTTAGTTTACCGTGTCATTATGTCATATTTTTTGTTTGCCTACCTTATCTCAAATTATGTTGCCTTTGCTTTGTTAATAATAAGTAGGATTCTTTTGCAACTAGAAAAATTGATTTTGTCACAAGTCTGTTACTTTATACTGTACAATTACAGAGAAGGAGGAAATCTGTTCCACCGTAATACAGTTTATACTAGTACGGGGAACAGAGTGAATCAGTTCTTTGCTAACAACCATAATATGTACTTACAGATACTTCAGATAAGAATTTTACCTACCTGTACTGCTTATGTGATACGTATTGAAATTGTGCTAGGTTGTTTTATTATTTGGCAAATAAAATATTTTTTTTTTTTTTTTTTTATACACTTTCGTTGAAAAAGACGGAGAGAGAGAGAAAGTGTATTAAAAACGCGTAAGTATTCAATTCACCGTAAGTTTTAGCATTCGCCATCTGAAATTGTCATGTTGACCTTACTGTGGCTTCAGCACTCTCGAAAACCATGTAAACGATCTCGCTCTCTCTCTCTTTCTAAAAGAAAGTAGCAGAGAACATAACTCTTTTTCGTTATTTGACAATTTCTACTAGTTTACTTCTACCGCAAGATGCGTTAAATACCAAAAATATTATGGAAGGAAGCTAAGTTCCTGTCGGATATAAGTACCTACGTACAATGCTAACAAAATCTAGATACAAAAATGGGTCAGATGCCAAGCACGAAAATATAACTTAATGATAAGCTAATAAAAAGCAAAGAACAAAAGTTAAAGTATTAATTCGACAAAGATGGAAGTTGTTTCTGTTGTTTTTTCCCGGTGTAGCAACAGTAATTTTATTTCCCTAACTATTTAGGGCGAACTGTTTAATGAGTTCTTCACGCTAAAAAGGAGCGTCCGTTACGAGTCGCCCTCTTTCGCAATTTAAAACATTTAGCAGAAATTGTATTACTTTTACACCCATTTTGTAAATAGGTAGTACGGCACAATAAAACCTTTATAAATCGAACACATTTTATTGTTTTAAAGTATTCCATTTGTGTTAAAAACAAAGGAAAATCGTGAAATTCAAAACAGAAGAATCGAGCAATCAGCTCCATCTATTGACGCTTTGGGAAAAAAGAGAAGTTTTAATTGAACGCCCAGTTCCTGTGTAAAAGCTTTTAGACAAAATAAAAATGAGAAAAATTAAATGCAAGCCGGTCTTTGCCGGGCGGTTTACACGCGGTGCGCTCACAAAGCGGCACTTAGCTCGGCGCTTAGTGACCACCCTACAGGCCCTTTAAAAAAAACTACGGTCAATAGCAAAAAAGAAATTAGAGTTAACGACGACACTAAATGAGTACGTATGTTCTACGCTCAGAACATTCTGGAACATTCGGTACCTAATTGAAATTCTTGCACAGTTGTTTTTTTTACAGGCTCGGTTTACGGCTTCTATTTTTTATATTTCTACTTAAGATTTTGTTGGTTATCAGGGATACTTTCAGCCTAAAGCCAGTTTTGATAAACTTATAAAATAAATGTTAAAATCTTTATAGCTTCTCAGCACCTCGGAAAAGAGTAACGATAAAATAAGTTCTATATTTTTTGCACAACTTTTTAAGATAAAGTAGATGGCACCATTTTCTTTTCGCCGAAAAAATTTTTAATTCTTCTTTAATAATTTGGTAAGCCAACCGCGCTCACTCAGCATTAACTCAAAATGGGAGATCTAGTGTTCATTTAGTGGTGTATCGTAGAGGATAATTTGTCTTCTGGGCTATCTACAATAGTAGGAACAACTTATGAACTAGATACTGTCAAAAAATTAATTGTTAAGCAAATTGATAGCTTACGTCAATTTTTTTTTTTTTTATCTTGAGTTGTATGTGACGGCTATACCGTCACATACGTCAATGAATTACATTCGTGGTTAGAATATATCTATATTAAGTAATGTACTGAACATTACGAAGTGTTTGACTTAAGTAGCACGCGTGCCATAATTCACTAAACTCACATTCTAGTCACGCTTTTTTGAGTAAAAAAGACATTTAATTCAGGCTTTTCTATTAATTAAAAATCACAGAATAACTTTAAAAGTCAAAGAATTAAGAACAAGTTTAGGTCACATAGTGCTAAAAATAATTTAAGTGTGTGGTCGATTTGCTTACCAATTAAGTACCAGTTATGGGTTCAGTACGTATTCTGTATACGTTATATCTATTAATTCTAAGGCATATTCAGAGACAACATAATTGGCTTTTCATACCATCGAGATTGAATTTCTCAGTATTAACACATCCGGATAGAACATTTGTCTCCCTATTCAATTCATACCTCTACTGTTTACCTGAATCTATGTACGTGTTGGATAGAGGTATACATGTAGATACTTGAATTTGGATACCCGCATCTTTCGTCAATATGTCCCCGTGATTGATAGCCTTCCGCATTCCACTTTTGTACAATATATATTATCGACCTGTATTGTAGCAACTGGGGTCAGCTGCCTGGCAACACAATCCTTTTTAATAGATACTGAAAGATACGTGAATTAATATCCCACTAATATGTAACATTATCAGTGTAAAAATTTGTATGTTTAGATGTTTGATGCTGAATCACTCAAAAACAGCTGTATGGATTCGGATGAAATTTGTCACACAGATACTTGGATTAACACGTAGGATTAGAATTTTTTTTCCCGGTAGTACGTTCCCGTAGGATGATTTTCGACCTCTACGCGGGCGGAGCCACTGGTAGAAGCTAGTTTTTACATAGTATAAAAGAAAGTCGTATTTTGTGTTTGTACGTCTAGATCTTTTAACGGGTTTAAATGCGGTTCTTATTGATAGACTGAGTGATTTAAGAGGAAAATTTACATGTAGGTATAATATGCGGGTGAAGCCACTGGCAAAAGCTAATATGTATATTATACTAGCTTTTGCCAGCGGCTTGGCCCGCGTGGAGGTCGGAAAATATCCCGCGGGAACATACTACCGGGATAAAAAGTAGCCTATGTCCTTTCTCAGGCTCTAAACTATCTGTGTACCAAATTTCATTTAAATCGGTTCAGTAGTTTTAGCAGGAAAGCGAGACAGACAGACAGACAGACCGACAGACAGACAGACAGACAGACCGACAGACAGAGTTACTTTTGCATTTATAATATTAGTATGGAGTATGGATAAGTGTGGATAAAGCGAAAATTTTAGATTTTTGTGTGTTTATTTGTTAAGCTTTCACGCTACAACGGCTTAAATGATTTAGGTGAAATTTGACACATGAATTGACCTGGATTAGGACGATACATACTTTTTATTCCGGTATTCCTACGGAATTCAGACTTATGTGGGTGACACCGTGAGATGTAGCTAATCACATATAAACATTACTACCAGTTACTTAAACCTACGCAAAAAGCGATTAGTTAATGACATCTTGGTGTGTTTATAGCTACAAATATGTACATGTGTATGTCACTCGTTTAGCCGCTTAGTGGGGCAGAAACATACATTAAATTAATACCAGTACACATTAACGCCACGCATGAGTACAGCAGTCGTGTCGCGTGTTCTGAATATCACAGGTGACATAGCAAGGAGACGGTTAGATGTCACAAAATGGCGGTTGTAAGTTGTCGCTAGGAAGTAGTGTACACTGTCAAGTGTTTGTACGTTACTTTGCCAAATATATTTATGTTAACAACTTTGATAACGTAAAATACATGAGTGAAAAAGTTTCATGCCTCGTTGTTCTAGAGTGTTTGCTAGTGCTACTGCTCAGCTTGTGGTCCGTGTTTCGATTCCCGGGTCGGTCAAAATGATATTGGGGTTTTCTATTCCTGGAATTTCTCGCTCGTCGCCCAGAGTCTGGATTTGGACCCACCTTTATTCTCCGAAGGGAAAGGCAGTACCTATGTATATAGTAAACTCACATTTCGCCAGTTATGTTTAAGCCCCCTATAATAGGAGACGAGCCTATTACCATCAACCAAATCAACATAATTATCATGAGCAGCGCTTCCAATCACTAAATCAACGAAGGCGTTAAAAATGGCAAATATACTTATTAATTAAATGCATGGAATATTAATTGAGTGCGAGTTATTAGTACTAAATTGATAGCATTTAATTTAAGTGTTATGCAACACAATTCATAAAATGTAATGATACACCTCCTAAATTAATAATACATGAATTATAATGTACTATTAATTTAATGGGTGTATCGTTAAAATTAAAGATAGAATTATGGACTAATAATTATATTAGTAGATAATTCTGTCTTAGATTTTAATTACTTTGTATTTAATTTTACTATAGAGAGTCTTCATTGAATAACGATAACATTAATATATAAATGTCTTTGAACTTAAAATTAATTTATAAAACAATATCTGGATGACCGAGCTTTGCTCGGTATTTTTTGGTAAATGTTTATGTTCAAGTTGATTATCGATAAAGTTGGTCATTGAAAACACGAATAAAACGACATTTTATAAAAATGAATCCTAGCTAGATCGATTTATCGCCCCCAAAACCCCCTGTATACTAAATTTCATGAAAATCGTTGGAGCCGTTTCCAAGATTCAGATTATATATATATATACAAGAATTGCTCGTTTAAAGGTATATGATTTATGTCTGTTATTATATTATGGAAAACTATAATTACAGGTACTTTATTTGCGTTAAGAAAATTGTTAATCACTAAATGACATCGTCATATATCTTTAAACATTATACATGTTAACAGTACTGTAATGAAAATTTCGAAACACAATCTTTATGTTTACACAATTCAAAATAACTTTATTATTAAACAAGAAATTAATTATAATGAAATTAATAGCCAGATATTTCGTTATTTCATTAAAATTAAATATGCTATTAATTGAAGGAATTTTATAATTATAGCATGACCTTTTTCATTAAATATTTCTCGGTAATATTCTGGTCGTTATAATTTTGTTTAAATTGAATTATTATTTTAAATTATTTATTTTTTCTTATATTGTTTTAATTTTCAATCAATTTGAATAGGTAATCTTTTTTCTTAGTAATTATTTTGATGCTCATTAGAGATGCTTAGTTTTCAAGCTAGCAATGTTTACGGGCTCAGACATCAAGAGACCTATAAGTAACTGACTCAATCTTAAGAAGTACTTACCTGAATTAATTCCTTAACCAACTGCCAAAAGAGAGCCCCATCTTTTATCAATTCATTTCTGTTTTGAGAGCTTTCATTCGGTAAATAAAGAGCAACGCAATTCCCACAAACAAATACCTCGAAACCCCAACAAAGTAACATTATAAAGGAGAATACGTAAGATCGAATTGAGACGCTCATTTCGTACTTCGTGAATTCCAAATCGTTCGGTAAGCAAATAATTTATCAAAGTCATGTCAACTAAGAGCTGGCTTCCGTCGAAAGGAGAGAGAAACACCTTTTAAAGAAACTTTTCTGGATCGATCCGTCGTATACATGTATAGGCATATACATAGTATATCTGTATATACACATGTGATTGATGTGAGTGGTACATAAGCATCGGTTGATTGATGAAAGTCGGTTAGTCAATTCGCAGCGGTGACCGTTTCTTGTATTTTCCCTAATTTTACTGACGCAGGCGTAAGGGGTCATGTATTTCTATCGTTTCTTACTCGTAGTACTTCTGAGTGTATTGGAGCGAGACCAAAGGTCGGTCACAATGAAATAAAGATTAAGTAGGCTTAAGTGGTATTATGGTTCCGTATGGTGCCGAACGTAAAGAACTCCATTTCATCCTGTGGGTGGGGTAAGAGGCGATTTACTAGAGAATGGGCAGCAGCGTTCTCTATGCATTTTACCAACATACTGAGATCGCCGAACCCATCTATCCGGCGTGGTTATGATGGTAAGCCCTCCCAAATTGGGAGAGGCCTATGTCCAGCAGTGGACGTCTTTCGGCTGAAATGATGATGATGATGTGGTATTAGACCTTGCTTTATGCCAAAGCAAGTACTTTGCAAGCGAGCGATACAAAGACCTGTCTCATAGTAACTTAACATCTTTTGAATGTGATGAAAGCTCTAGTATGTATTCTGTGCCTAACAACTCAAAAGTTGTTTGTAACTAATGTTTATTGTCCTGTCCTGGGCATTTTAACACACTAGAGCCTTGTGAAACCTGGCTTAGTCAAGGTTATAATGGATGACGTAATAATAAAAAAAACTGAGACAAAATAAACAGACCAATAGAAATAGAAGAAAAATAATAGAAAAATGCTTTATCATCTATAGTATGGTGACAAAACAATTGTACAATAATTTGGTACAGAGATGTGAAACTAATTTATCTACTGGCTCCCAAACTAGGTATGGCAAAATAGCAAAAGTAATATGCTCGCCTCCTATTGCATGGGACTTAAACATACCAATTGGGCCAGAGTGGTGGAATACAGTCACTTTCCTCTCAAAATGAGAGAAGGTCTGCGTCCCAGAAGTGTGAAGATAATATTATTGGCTAATTATGAATGTATGTAAAACATAACTAGCGAGGTGTGTGTGTACTATAAGTATACCTCTGCCCAACGTTTCGGAGAAGCAAGGCATCACTCACCTCAGTCTAAAGACGTCAGCTTTAGGACAAAGACCTCCCCCAATTTCGGCGGGTTTGCAATAATCGTCACGGTTGGCAGACGGGTTGCCGATCGCAGTGTGGTGGTAAAATGAATAGAGAACGCTGCTGCCCATATTCTAGTAAGTCCCTTAGTCACTTCGTACGACACCCACGGGATGAGAGGGGATGGTGCTGATCTTAACGTCCGCCGCCATACGGAGCAAGCGTAAAGCAAGAAGCAAGCAAGGTATAATAATTATAATAAGGTATATCTTATATCTTTAAACGAGAAATTCTTGTATATATGTATATGTATAATCTGAATCTCGGAAACTGCTCCAACGATTTTCATGAATTTTTTGTATACAGGGGGCTTCGGGGGCGATAAATCGATCTAGCTAGGATTCATTTTTATAAAATGTCGTTTGATTCGTGTTTTCAATGACCAATTTTATCGGTAATCAACTTGAACATAAACTTATTATTTTAAACACAATTTACCAAAAAATACCGAGCAAAGCTCGGTCAACCAGATATTTGTTATAAAAAGACCAGTGCATACTGCTCATTTATTCATTTGTATTTATAAATTCGTTTCAGATAACAAAATGTCAAGTGGAAAATAAAAATACATTTCAGAACTCCATGAAAATGAACAATGCAAAAAGTAGAAACGGAATATAAAACTTCCTTAACGAGGTAACGTAACACGTTGCTGAGGTATCTAAGCCTCGTTTTATGGTTAACTAACTGAGCCCGTGGTTTTGTCTGAATGAAACGGCACACTTTAATGGGACATAGAAAACAAAACGGCTGCTTTTGTGATTCTTTTCTGTTTGTATTTTTTCGGTGTCATGCCAGTTTCGTTAATTAACGATATCAGCCTTTAGCAGTCTATCCATGAGGTGTCAGACGTAAATAATAGCACCATCCCATTTTTTCTAGTGTTGCAAAGGACTCGAGTCCTCGAGTCGTAATTTTTAAGACTCGACTCAATTATGCAAGACTCAGTGTGCTCGAAAGGCTCCAAGTCTAGAGTCAAGAACTCGAGTCTTAAAAAGGACTCTAGTCTTAAAAGGACTCGAGTCTTAAAAGGACTCGAGTCTAAAATGAACTCGAGTCTTAAAGAAAACTCGGACCATGAAGATGAGACTTGTAGCTCATCATTCGAAAAGACTCGAATAGAAGGTGATAAGTTCAAATGAGTGGTTATAATACAAAAAAAATCTGACGAATTATTAGTTTTTTCGAATGATGAACTACAAATCTCATCTTCATGTTACGAGTTTCTCTTTAAGACTCGAGTTCATTTTAAGACACGAGTCCTTTTTTAGAATGACTCGGGCTCGGCTTGATTCTAGTCTCCGAGCCTTTTGAGCACACTGAGTCGTGCATAATTGAGCCGAGTCTCTAAAATTAAGACTCGAAGACTCGAGTCCTTTGCAACACTAATTTTTTCTCGTGGGTGTCGTAAAAAGCGACTAAGGGACTTACTAGAGAATGGGCAGCAGCGTTCTCTATGAATTTTATCACTATATACTGCGATCGCCAATCTGCCTGCCAAGCGTGGCGATTTGGCAAACTCCCTAAATTGGGGCCTATGTCTGCCAGTGGACGCTTTTGGCTGAAATGATGATGATGATGATAGCAGTCTGTTAGAAATACGTACACCTCTTCCAAGTCGCGACACAACACACAAATGCGTGCACTGATTGCACAGGGCCACTCAAGCTGTGTGTTCTTTCCTTAAAAGACCACTTCAGACACCAATCCACATGGTCTTCACATGGTCTGATCAAGATTATGTCTGGACTTTAAAAGAGACTGTGACCTCTGAGTTTGTTTCGGCGTTTCTTCTCAGAGTAGTCAGATAGGAAATGCCGCCGTCATCTAGTTTAAAAAATAAATAAATTGATTGACGTGTAAAAGTGTTTGTACAAACCTCCTTGCAAAAATAAAGTCATTTATCATTTATCATTAACACCCAGTTCTCCGCCTTTTGAATATACTCTACCCCAGTCTTCTTCTTCAGATGATCTCTACTAACACACATCAAGGGTAGGTGTGTGGTGTCCAATTAACTTGAGGAAGTCATGAAGGTTCAAGCCAAACTCAACAGTAAACGGTTCATACATAATATAATTTAAAGTACGAGATAGGTACCTTCCAAAAAAACAACCAAGATATTTTTCTCAATTACTCCGAAAAAATAACACGCAAAATCTCTCTCGTAACTTTCGCAAGACGCAAAAGAAACTCTCAATAAGTTCCTCTTGTACAGATAAACTCTTCTAACGATTTTATTATTATTAAGTAAGTTTTCTCAACCAGTAAAAGTTAATTAACTCGAAATTCATGGCGTGACCTGAAGTTGGGAGTAGGCGCTACACCGTAGCTTTTTCAAAGGATCTCGCCCAAAACTTTGTATCGCAAAATATCTCGGATGAGTCATTTAAAGTGAATTTTGAAAACCGTAATGTCGGTCGAATATTTGAAGTAGCTTGGCCCACAAGTTGGTTTATTGTGTTTAGTGTTTCGCTTGTTATTTACACTATAATGATTTACGAGTAGTTTGTTAAGGGTTCGTAAATTGTTGGTCGTGGGGCAAAGATTTGCGTTTCTTTCGATTTTTAGTTTCGAATCACGAATAACTATACTATCGATTATTGAATTTGGAAAACGATTATACGGATTCAGATTTGTGGATATATATTTATAATACACACTTTGGCCCATCCGACGTAACTCCATCCACGTTTTCTGATTACATTCACAAATAGCTAGTAGATAAACGATGAAAAAAAAAAACAACTAAGGGTGACGGAAACTGCTGTAGAAAATACAACATTAGCTAAAAAGGAAAAAGGAAATATCAAGAGGAAAAGGAAATCGCCCGCACCGAAAGATAAAACTCAGGCAGGTAAAAAGGTTTACAAAAGATCCCGCATTGTATTAAAATTAAAGATATCAATGGCACCCTGGGTTTTCAAAAGCGATGTAGGTATAATCTTGCTCAAAGTAGCTCAGCGTTTTCCTTTAAATATAAGTAGACTTACCTGTAGATACCCGCATGTGGTTATAAGTAACAATATTATCTGTGATAGAAGAATCTGCAATTTATGGATTCTTGCCTATATCGGGTAGGACAATTGCAACGTCGTTTACATTTATGATTACGTTTACGTTTGTAATGTAATTTGTCGCTTTAGCTGGTCAGTTTATTGACAAAAAGCATAGTCGGCCCATCACTCGTATTAGTTAAAAAAAAAGTTATATTAAACATAAAAAAATACAGTCGAATTGAGCACCTCCTCCTTTTTTTGAAGTCAGTTAAAAAAACTTTAACATGCAGCATTACGGATTCTGCAAACAGAGGGGTAATTGCGTAACTTGCTATCAATAGTAATCAGCTTCATTTTTATTGTTAAACGATATTCATTGCGTTATTTACGTTGTTGAGCTGACAATTTATTCTAACAAATGATGCAATGGATTACAAATAATCTTCAATACGATTCCGATTTTGAATGATAGTGCGTTCCATAATTAGGGTGCAGGTCCGATGAGACTTTAATAGAAATAACAATTTGAATGAAGACTTCATAGAAATTGATCTACTACAGTTGCAACCTGCTTTCGCATTGTGCCGGTCGGTGGGACCTTATTTTTTTTTGTGTGATTGGATTTAGGTTTTCGATGGTTGGTTTCAAAATGCTTCTACGAACTAGTATTGCCAGTGTTTTCATTAATTATTACACTGTACTCCTTAGATGGTATAATGTTAATATGAAAAACTTTGAAACTACTTATTTGTTACTAGCTGACCCAACAGAGACGTCGACCTGTTCATACAAAAATCCCAAAAAGAACTTTTAGTTTTTCCTATAAAAAAAAAATGTTCACGATGTATTTCCATTTTGTCTCCCCTAAAAGTAGAATACAAATTATAGCGCACGTTTTAGAACATAAAATAGACAAATCAGTCAAGCTGTTCTCAAGTGACGCACTGACCAACGATCAGCATTATTTTTTATTTATAAAGACCAGTGGTCTGTTATACAAAATAACGGATGCACTGCCGTATAATAATGTCTAAATTATTTGAATTGGCAATTGCAACAGCATACATTGTACCTACAGTATGCAAATTACGCTGCATAATACACTGACGAATTGAGGTTATGTTTTCTTAACAAAGATCGGAGTGTGTTAATATTACAGAACCCGTTGTGTTTTGCTGAATCTACTGGTAAAATCTTCATAGAAACAACTGAAGCCATAGAGTTACATACAGGATAAGTTTTTAACCATGCAATTTTTATTTTGATAGGTATATCTTAGTACAAAAAAAAATTAGTTATCGTTCTCGAAAGATGTTTATTTTGGAACTGGTTTTTATGGTAACTTGCGCGCGGCGGGCGAGCCACCGAGCGTAGCTACAAGTAGGTATTTACCAGCTGTTCGATCGATCAAAATTCTAAGAAGTTTAAAGTACAGACGCCACCAGGTCAAGCTACCCGAAACTGTCAATTTTTCCCAATGAACCTTGAACCTAATGCTCTAGAAATAAAGTCGAAAATCTATCAAAGAAATCTGACAGATTGTAGTAGCTTGATGTGTTGGCGTCTGTACATGCGCGGTGGCGAAGGTGAACGATGGTGCGTAGCTACGAGTAGTTACTCGGCTGGTAGGTATCAGCTGTTGGGTCGGTCAAAATTCTAAGAAGTTCGAAGTACGGTTATTGACCTATTCCTATTGTCGATATCATATTAGGTTCGAAATATGTAGGGTGTCCACAGTTTACTGATTTAAGGTCGGATAAAAAAAAATATTGAAAAAATTGTTGAAATGTGTTCTATTACTGATACTGAACCACCAAAAAAAAATTGCGCATTGTTTAAAAAAAGTCCTGCATATACCGATGACTGAAGCAAGGTTTAAATCAGAACGACAGCACAGGACTGCGACTTCTAAATATGAAAATCGTACCAAGAAGCGTTTAGTAAGATTCCATGTTTAGCAATTGCAAACTTTTTTATTTTTCCAACTAAAGTTTTCATGCTTGGAAATTGAAATTAGAATGGTGGGTTGGACTCTAAATAAGGTTTTTAGTGAAATTAAGAAAGTTTCTCTTAGAGTGCAGTTGGTCGGAGTTGGATTGAAAATTCACCGTTAGGATGAGAGGACGACAGACGGGAATAAGTGCACCATCAGATTACTCCTAATGACTAAGGGTTCTACGTAATTCACCTTTGTCTATAATACCCCAGATTGCTAAATACCTGCATCGTCTGCAGTTTAGTAGTTTTGAAGATTTTTAAAGATGTAGGTATATACCTACATACCTGTATATCTTTAAAAATCCTAGAAACTGACCTTTTTCCTTCAGAAAGTAACTATAAAAACAAAAGCAGTAAGGTAAATATGGAGTAGATAAAAAGGTCAAGATTTTGTGTCAAAATTGTTGCACTATGAAAGTATAGAATTAATCATAATATTATTTTGGTAAAATTAAATAAGTAAACCGGCCAAGTGCGATTTGGCGTTGCATACGAAGGGTTCCGAACCATAAGGCAAAAACGCCTCTCACGTTTCTTGTATCCCCCTTTTATTTGTATTTCTTTATTTGATTTTTGTTATAGTGGCAACAGAAATGCAAACTCTGTGAAATTACTTTGAGAAAAGACTACTCATGTCCAGAAGTACCACTTTCCGTATGGAGCCTTTGATTCTGCTGCTTAACGAAAGCCTTCTCTGTACTTGGTCGAGGCTCTTGGGTATTATGCCATTAGACGGTACAATGACTGCTGTATCCACATCCCACATTTCGACTTTTGACAGCTTTTCTTTCTCAGCTTTTACTAAATTATTTTGCGAGGATCTGATCAATCTATCAGCCCTATATCAGGCTTATTGGTAACAACAGTCCCAGGCAATAATAACACAATTCTATACAATAAAAATCTGCTACTAACCTACATATTATTGAGTAATTAATCAACCCCTCTTCTAATTATACATCAGTCCATTACACTTTTCGGAAGTCCACTTAAACCCCCATAGAGTTTTCATTTCCCCTTTCATAGAGCCTTTGGTGTTCAAACCCATGAGTAAATATTTTTCAGAGGCTAAACTCGAACCATTGACCACAACCGCTTCACTTTAGTTCCATAGACATGCCATGTATATTCCTCGAAACAATTACTTCCAATGCTAAGACCAATTCTAAAGTTCGGTGCTACCTTCTGCTGAGAATTGCGTTTTCGCTGAACCAATAACGCAGTAATAACCAACGATCTAACAAAGACCAAACTACATAAATAGTTCAGTCATAATAAAGAGAGAATCTGGATTTCTCAAACTTGCATACTACTAGGGTTCCCGATATATTATATTTGTTTATTTTAAAATACGAAGCTTTTGTAACTCTAAAATTAAAAGTGATTAACTTCAGAGCACAGCTACTTGATTATAAGGGTAAAACATTGTCTATTTGAAACAAAAAGAAGTTTTATCATCCCAAAAACAAGTGCATATTAAGATATGTGGTCAATGCCACACAGCAATGAAGTAGATATCTAACCCTTGGTCTCTGGTGGGTATCTACTCAAGTGAAGGTTCCCTTGGGACTCGGAACCACTCGTAAGTCCTCGACTGTTTCCGTGAGATACGTGGGTAATGTGTTTACGAAGCATTACCTATGTAAATATCACATTGTGTAAACTTTAAAGGTGCAGAAAAAGAGATGTATGTTTGTTTTTCGATTCTTGTTTTAAGTAATTGAAGTGAATATGTTTACTTTTTGCTTGTATAGGTATGCTAATATATTTCTTGTAAACAAAGTTTATTCCATTTGAGAAGTTATGTATTTAGAAATATATAAGTATATTTATCCGTTGTCTGTTTGCCTAATTTGGGAGCGGGTAATGGTGTTGGTTGTCTTAAGATATTTATTTTATTTTATTTTTATGTAGTTTACGGATCTCTCCATCAGAATCGCAAAGTACAAAATTACCTAAAAAGGGATACATAAGAAGGTATTTACGACAAACTAGTCAAAAAAACTATAACATATCCGAGCATAATATTTCATTCTGAGGAATAGTTGCGTGAGAAGATGAAACGCCGAACTTGTACTAACACGCAGAAGTACACGTTGGCTAAAGTTTAGCTCCGTCGGTTGGAGTGCTCGTCTCATGCTCTGTTTACTTTTAGGAGGATTAAGGCGCACGATACATATGTATGTTTGTGAGTTGCGGTGTCACTGATAAGTTTCGAGACTTACTATCTTGAAGGGACTCCAATTTTGAATGGTTCCGTTATGTGTTTTCTTATTAAAATGGCTCGTCAGGCTTTTACTGAAAGTTTGGGTTGTTCCTACTTATTTCTTTCTTCTGGTTTGTTTGTGTGTGTATATAAGATGTTAAATAGATAAAATAAATAAGTAAGAAATCATGACGTTACCTCTTGTTTTGAGTCTATGAAATTAACTGAGTTAACTTTAAAGATAAAAACTATCTGAAACTTAACATCAACTAAAAAAAACTAACGGAAAATTTATGCAAACAGTTTTTGCTCAAATCTAATTAAAAATGTCTTAGTGCCGCGGAAATATATTTATTATTAAGCAACAAACATGCTAAGTTTGGGAAACCGCCAGCTAGTTACAAGTAGGTACACAATTTCATACACAACAATAACAAAGTTGAAAACTTTAGTTTTTCAGTAACAACCGAACGAAGTAAAGCAATCACAGTAACACAAAACAAACTTACATTTTTAAAATTGCCATCCATATTATATTCGACGCTAGTTGCGAACTTCCGGAAAACGGTTTGTTTAAATTTACGAAAAATGTTTTTATGTGGATATGTATATTTAAAGCTATGGATAGGTCGACATAACTTTTTGCAGGTGCGGCGTAGATGGGGATAAAACTTTAAAGGACAATAATATATATTCTTTAACTACAAGTTTTTTATTTGTCTTTTACAGATAATGCCGGAATAATGACCTTAACCAGATTGCGAAAATATGCTTGGTGATCTGTTTATAATCAGAATAACGATTTTATTTTAGTTTGATACGGATCGTTAAGCGTGCTACTAAACCCGAGCTGCCAAAAATGATAAAGACTCAAATAAGACTATCTTAATCAGCGGCGCGTGAGAACGGTGCAGGTGATTTATTAATTCAATGGAAGTGATTTGTAGATAAGTAATTTATATATTTACTTAACAGATATCATTAAGACAGAAAGTTAAATAATTATTAAAATAATATATATTTTAGTCCAGTTATTCCTACAATGTTCAAAGCCGTAGGTTTTTTTTTTGGAGGTGGAATATCATTAAATGACGTCTCCCGCTCAGGGTGGAGCGAAAGGGCATGTCAGACTTTTACTGACTAAAACTCACCCGTGTTGCTTCAGTTGAACAAATTTCGCGACCCTGGCAGGCATCGGTCCTAGCGGACCCCTTCAGTTGTTGCTGACATCTCTTTGAGGCATACGTGGAACCCTACGCGCTATAGACACGGGCCTGGTCCTTACCGGGCGGCGAGCTACCCATTGCTCGCCATTCGCAAGCCCGCGCTTGTGGTGGTCGGGAGTCCGCAATCGACTCCCGACGCCCGGGGCGTCTCCTCCTGCGGCGGCTAGAGGCGTGAGGGTGCAGAGACTGCCTCTCCCTCACGCACCCCGCCTCCTCCTTCGCGAGCATTACTGCTTCGCAGAAGGAGGTGACGGCTTCCCGTGCCCTCTCGCTCCATACCATGGCTTGCACCAGGGCCGGACGCGAGAGGTTGCCACCGCCGCGCCGATCGCTTCAACGAGGACACGGTGGTGCTCCACCCAGACAGGACACACCTCCACCGTATGCTCCGTAGGTACTTCTGTGATCTGAAGCACAAAAGTTACCGACGAGTTTTTATTAGAAAATATTCTAAAATATTTACGTAATGTGTGGTTTTGGAATGTTTAACATGACGATATTATGGACGATTATTGGACGTCTACGATAGGGAAGTAAAATCTAAAAGCGTCTACATACATATTTCCACCTTATGGGAGGCCTTTCAAACATGTCTATGTCTTCCGGTACGCGTTCGCCACTCCAGAACCTTTTGCCCGATCGGCTATCTGTTCTGCAAGCACTGTGCCCTACCCACTGCCACTTAAATTTGGCTATTCTTTGGGCTATGTAGGATACCTTAGTTCTCCTGCGGATCTCTTTATTCCTGATTCGATCACGTTGGGAACTTCAAGCATAGCCAAGGAGCAAGGCCCATTGCCCTTTAGGTGACTGATTTTGGGACGTCGACCGATGATCTTGTGAAGGCCGCAGGAATCCGCTGGAAGCGGGAAGCATAGAACCGGCCGAAGTAGCGAAGCTTGAGGGAGACCTATGTCTTTTGGCTGAAATAATGATGATGATATATTATTTCCATACATTTCACTTCCCTGTTTTATAATGGTTCTGTGGATATCAACGATAATATCGTCACTTTAGAAACTATCGTAGTTTTATAAAAATTCTGTACGAATATAAAATGTAATGAGTTTTTCAGTAATGTCAACAAAAACATCAAACAAGTGTTTACCACATTTCTTTACAATAACTTGCTTAGCCAAAATTTGGGGATGTTAAATAAATACTTTTTCTTAATGAAAACCTGGTTCATTATTCAACGCCTAGGCTAAACCGCTGAGGCCCGAAACGTGATATTTAGTACATAGTGTTGTATACCCCTGTCTTTTATTTGGTTTAGGGATAAGTAAGGATTAGGTACCTGTGTATCTTGAAATACTAGATGGCCAGAGCTTTGAGGTTTTATTAAGGTGTACCCTGATTTAGGTACATCATTACTGAGGTGAGGTGAAGGAAAATACCTTTAGGAAATCTGGACTTGACAACCTGACAGACGTTGTGCTGCCGTAAAAGCGCAAATTGTGAATTTAAACTATCCAGGGACTCAATCGATCACAGATGAAAAAATCATTAAAATTGGTTCAACTGTTTATGAAGAGTTACATACTCGTATATATACGCAAGATAATAATGTACCTATATATAACGATATAGGTAGTAACCTTATAAGAACCCCTCTCACCTAGAGGAGGCCTGTGTCGCAGCTGTGGGAACACTATAGGCTGAATAAGATGATTTATAGAAAGCAGATTGATTGATTGAGCTGATTTTAAAAGCAGTGGTGACCCAGTGATAACAGCCGCGACTTACGAATTGTAGGCCGTGAGTTCGAACCGAAGCAGGCGCTTTACTTTGTGTAAATTATTTCATTACGACTGCTCTCAAAACGGTGAAGGAAAACATCGTGAAGAAACCGGCATGTCTTAGAACCAAAGAAGGCGTGTAACATCTGCCAAACAACACTGGGCCCGCGTGGCGGATTATGACCCACTCCCTCTCACTGAGAGGAGGCCTGTGTCCCAGCAGTGGGAACAGTGGGCTGCTGATGTGTTTGATGATTTACGATGAGAAACCTAATGCGGTAACCATTGAGCAACCATGGTAACCAATACTCGAGACTTCCCAGTACGAAAACTCAGTTTTAAATTCATGACCGTAGCGGAAACCCAAGTTTTAGGCTTATTACAATTCCATAGCGGACTACGGTCACCGTAGGCGTGTGCTTGCGGGCGGCGAGCAATGGGTAGCTCGCCGCCCGGTAAGGACCTGCCAGGGTTGCGGGTTAGTTCAAAAGAGTTATCGTGGCCCTGGTACAAGCAAATGAAGGAACACGGGTGGGTTTTAGTCAGTAATAATCTGACATACCATCCCGCTCCAACCAGCGGGAGACATCAGTGGATGATTTCCACCCAAAAAAAAAAGCCTCATTACAATACCTATCAGTAAAGTACTAGGCAAAATGTATTAGACACTGCAGAAAAATTATCATTAGCCTAAAGCATTTTGGTTTAATTTTTGTAATAAGCATAATAAGTATCAAAACTGGGTAGTTGGTGGTGCGAAATTAGTCAATCAATTTACCTAGCCTTTTTGAACTGAGTACCACTATTTTCCATGGAGTATCTAACCTCCACAACCCTGTTATTAGGTAATACGAAACCTCTTGGTTGGTCTGGCTTCTGACAACCCGTAACGATTGCCAAAGATTCACGAAAGACAGCCAAGACCAAGGCCAACATCGTGCCTTGGAAACCATTATGTTCCGGACCGTATAAATTAGTTACTTTATGCGCCTACATTTCTAAACGTGTAACAGAATGACATCTGGCTTGTCAGTTTGATTTTGACACTTGACACTGCTTTTTGATTTGGTGCTTAAAAAAGGTCCGTCGCCGTATTGGGACCCCGCGACGCGTTTGTTGAAATTAATCCTTTTAAATCGATCCGTTTGTGACAATTAGTCGTGATCCAATTGCTTTGATTGTTAATAACCCCAATTTGGTGTAATAACACGGGTTGAGTTTTGGATATATCTTGTTGAAATAGTTTGAAGGTTATTCAAAGTGACGCTATTGGTAACCGAATGCTGTGATTGCCTCCAGCCTCATTGTTGCGGCTTGTAACCTGGAAAACCCATTTACAATGTCACTACACGATACATATACACTCACTTACATACATAACTCCAGGTAGGCACCAGAGCAGGTGTTCTTCTACCACAGGTAAGTTCTTTTGCTGAATTGTAATTGTTTGTACTTGTATTGTCTGCTCCGCGTACGGCGGACTAGTTTCGCTAGCCACTTCTTGTCTCCTAGACCCCACCATCATAACTTCCACTGCGCTATTGAAATGCTATTGTAGGGGGTCTAGCCTGGCAGCAAACATTTTTGGTAGCCAGAGCGTGGGTATAAGACATATAACCAACAAATTGGTAATTTACAGTAGGCTAATTACTTGGCAGTCTCTATAAGGGAAGTAGTAATACGCTGTAAATATTTGATTACTATGATTGCTTGTTTATTTGAAATAATTTGTTTAAATTTATTGAGACGGGTAACCTGATGTTGCCAAGGTCAGCCGGGCTAATAAAGTGGATTGAATTGGGCTGTGTTGCAGCCCCTTGTTGTAGTCCCCTTTTGTGTCTGACCTCTGTTATATTGAATGTCAGGAAGACATTAAAATATTGAGTTTTGTACCATCAATATGGTAGTTTTGTTGAAATTGGCATTTTATAGAATTTGAATTTTGAATTGAATGTGAAGTTGAATGTTGAACGTTGACATTGGTTTGAATTAAAATAAAAGTATGTTGTTGAATTGAATTGAAACCAATATTTTGTTATTTTCTTGAGTTGCTGACTAACAGTTTGGTAGTTTGATTGTTTGCTTGTAGTTATTTTGTAATTGATTGTTTGAACTTTGTTACTTAATTATCTTTTTGCTTGGTTTATTTGAATTGTATTGTTTGTGCAATGGCACACAAAGCGGTGAGAGAGGCAATCAGTGGATTCGCCACACAGCTGCGGTGGTTCACTTCAGCTGCAGCGACCACTGAGCGCCCGGATCTTGAAGCGGTCACTCTGGCTCGGTTCGAGCAGTTGAACGTGAGACTCGGCAACGCTGATGCTCTGCTTACCCGCTACAACGAGTACATTTGTGATGTGGCTCTGGAAGTGCTGGATCAGGCAGCACGTGACAAGGTCCTTGCTGACTACGACCAGATCTTGGACCTGGGGGATGTCATTGGTCAACGTGCTCGGGAAATATTGGAGAGCCGGACACCTGTCCAGGTCAAACCGGAGACCTCGGTTGTTTCAGGTCCCGGACTATTGAGTAGACTGCCTACTTTGGAACTGCCACACTTTGACGGTCGCCTGGAGCACTGGTTAGGTTTCCAAAACCTGTTTGAAAGTTTGGTTGATGCACGCTCGGACCTCCGACCCGTCCAAAAGTTGGCCTATTTGTTGTCTGTCCTAGAAGGTGAGGCCCGAGCCTTGGTACAGCATCTGTCGTTGACTGACTCAGCCTACCCTACCGCTGTGGAACTACTCACCCGGCGGTACCAAAATAAACGTTGTTTGGCTGACGTTCATATTGAATTGATTTTGGGGTTACCGGTCATTACTGGATTGTCAGCATTGCGTACTGACCTGTTGAACCCGGGAAGGCCCGTCCGGGGGGGGGGGGAGGGTAGATGTTCCGGACCGTATAAATTAGTTACTTTATGCGCCTACGTTTCTAAACGTGTAACAGAATGACATCTGACTTGTCAGTTTGATTTTGACACTTGACACTGCTTTTCGATTTGGTGCTTAAAAAAGGTCCGTCGCCGTATTGGGACCCCGCGACGCGTTTGTTGAGATTAATCCTTTTAAATCGATCCGTTTGTGACAATTAGTCGTGATCCAATTGCTTTGATTGTTAATAACCCCAATTTGGTGTAATAACACGGGTTGAGTTTTGGATATATCTTGTTGAAATAGTTTGAAGGTTATTCAAAGTGACGCTATTGGAAACCGAATGCTGTGATTGCCTCCAGCCTCATTGTTGCGGCTTGTAACCTGGAAAACCCATTTACAATGTCACTACACGATACATATACACTCACTTACATACATAACTCCAGGTAGGCACCAGAGCTGGTGTTCTTTGTTTGTACTTGTATTGTCTGCTCCGCGTACGGCGGACTAGTTTCGCTAGCCACTTCTTGTCTCCTAGACCCCACCATCATAACTTCCACTGCGCTATTGAAATGCTATTGTAGGGGGTCTAGCCTGGCAGCGAACACATTATATTTAATTTTAAAATCGTTCCAATTTACCTTACGTTTACTCTGCGTCCTAGTTTACAAAGTTTTATTGGAACTTTAGCGTTTAAAAAGTTAGACATTATCTAAAAAGACAATACCTCCCAAGCAGGATTAAAAAGCTGGTCGGTCCCGAGAGACGAAAAGTAGTTCGGAATAAAACCGGACATAAATTCCGGGTGACTTTGATTAATAAAATAAGCGGGTATGGGATGGCGTAGTTCCTAAGCTTGGGTGAATTTATTACTAAATGCAACGTGTTTGAGTATCCCGAAATTCGAGTGATGAAATGTTTGTTATAGAACATTAGGTACTTAAATATTCAATGCTAGGTAAATAGATATACGTTTATATAACGCCTTGTTTCGTTTCGTTTCGTTATAAAGCTGGCATTATTGTGTTTCTGTCTGTTGTTGTTGACTCTTAATCAAAAATTCGAATTGAACGCTATAAAAAGTAAGTTCAAAAAGTCAAACCTAACTACTGAAAAATCACACTCTAAAAAGTATGAACCAAGAAAATATTTCTCACTAGCTTTTGCCAGCGGCTTTGCCCGCGTGGAGGTCGGAAATTATCCCGCGGGAACATACTACCAGGATTAAAAGTAGCCTATGTCCTTTCTAAGGCTCTAAATTATCTGTTTCATTTAAATCGGTTCAGTAGTTTTAGCAGGAACGCGAGGCAGACAGACAGACAGAGTTACTTTTGCATTTATAATATTAGTGTGGAAGTGTGGATTTAAAAACCGTGGCCGTATGCCACTTTGTCCTGAAGCTTATAAACACTTACTACTGTTAGAATGTTTTGTTTAGGTGGTATACGGCCATAGCTTTCCGATACAATGATATCTCAGTTGTCATTAGTAATTATGACACGATGCATTTTGGAAGTGACGAACTAACTGATGAAGATACCAATACCAATACCCACACAAACATACCCGCCTAAGCATAACCTTCTTTTGCTTCGCCTTTTTAGGTAAAAATTGTGTGCAGCTTACAGAGTGACCCATTTAAAAACGGCATGAAATGTCGTGGTGGAAACAATTAGTTTATTTATATATGTAAATATAGAAAAATAGAAACTATTATTATATTGGTTAAAAAGCCAAACTTTTCGTCTATTATAGAACTTCTTCCACTTTAAACAAGGTCAAGTACAATTGTCAACAAGGAATTTCAAATATAAACACTTACAGAAATATAATAATAAACGCACGTATTCTGAGAATCCACACATTAGACACAAACGTACACTTTATATTAACTTAAGCAATCTGTCATTTCCTTCCCGTATATCTACATGAATTTAACATGAAATTTTCTTGGAAATCCGTACATACAAATGAAAGACTACTTCTGTTGGGAGCCCACAATATCAACAATTAAATGGAAAGTACGAACAGATGTATTTGTAATACACTGATTCGATTACTATCGCAGTATTAAGACGAAGTTTTAAGGCTTTTATTTGGTAAATTACTACTGGGGCAGTAGCCAATTATATTTTAGTTTAATCTCCAGTAAGATACAGTAATTGACTTCGTCTTGTTGTATTGTTTACTGGTTAGTGCCACTTTAAACAGTAACGTAACATCACGCTTGTAATTCCCGTAGGGTTAGGCAGAGATGTACCTGTCTGATAGTAAACCCACATTTCGCAAGTTATGTTTAAGTCCCATGTAATAGGTGGCGAGCTTATTGCAATTAACTGGATACATATCTAGACTCTGGGTTGCTTTTGAAAAAATCCTGATAGAAATACCCAATAACAGTTTTCCCGACCAGGGAATCGAATTCATGACCTAATGATCAGCAATAGCTCTTGCGACTACTAGAACAACTAGTCAGAGGAATAAAGTATCATAATTATGGATAAAATTGTCTAATTCTGCTGACTGATGACCTTATTGCTAAGTTAAAAAATACCATCAGAAAAGCCTTCTGACGTTTTCAACTTACGAAGTGGACGTTTTCAAAACAGTATAAAATTTTTAGGTATACAAATAAATGCTACCGGTCCAACCCCTTTGTGCGATACGTAAACGGAGCAACAATCTAATTGTTTCCGAGACCAAACACCGACAGAAATTTACCATAAATTGTTCCGAGAGACGCATTGATATACGAGTTTGTTGCAAACATTTACAAAACAACCAACAAAGACGTACCGAACGAATCTTTTGCGTTGTAAATAAACTTTTTTATAGTTTGTTGGTAACTCTAATTCAATGTAGCTGAGTGTCTGTCAATATTTGTCTTTTGCTTTGAATCTGAACTTTGATTTGCTGTTCTTGTTTATAAACAACGACGGAAACAGAGGGTTTTTATAAGTTTAACCCGTGTATTTGTATGCCATGATAGCTCCCTAACGGCTGAACTGATTTTGTTATTGTATTGTTTGAAAGATGATGTAATAGCGTGGGCTTAAAGAATTTTGGCAGTATTTAATTTTTGAATAAAACAGTCCTTATTTGAATATTAAGTTGTGAAGTTACAGTTTTATTGCCAAATTAATAAAATTCTTAAAATGATGATTCGGCCTCGGACGAACTAAGTCCTAGACCATAACGGAATTCAACAGTTCCTGTACTGCAGACAAACATAAAATCTAAACATATTTTGTGGTTAATTTTTACAGAAACTAATTACATTCGATTCCGTGTGATGCCAGACGTAAAGAGTGGCACCACCCCGTTTTATTGGTGAATAAAGGACTCACTAAAGAATGCAGCGGCTTCTCTATGCGATTTGTCGTCATACTGCGACCGCCAATCTGCCTCTGCAATCTGCAATCTGCCTGCAAAGCGTGGCGATTATGGCAAAAATCCCCATTTCTTGGAGGAGTTCAGCAGCGGACGCCTTTCAACTGAAATAATGAATTAGATTAGCATTTACACTTAAACAGCAATGTTAATATTGTATGTGGCGTATGTTTGGATAGACGCAAATTTAAATAAATCACAACATTTCCATCATAAAATACACAACATGACGCGCTACAATAGGATATACACACTGTACCAATCGATAGAAACTTTCAAGTATAACAGCGGCCAAAACTAGTCTTTAATAAAACCATACGTTCTCCAATATGCTTTTAAAATAGGCAATATTTCAAATTATATGGTTCTCTGGGAAATATGGACGGAACATGTTTTAGGTAACCGATTTCGTGACTGTACTGTAAGGCTGAATTCTTCATACAACGGAGCAAACTTGTGTCATTAAAAATAGAAGTCTGCCTTGTGATGTTTCTACTTATACATAATTCAGAGTACCGCAGAATGTCGGATTGACAGTGTGAAGCGTATGACGCGAACAATGTTGGTAGTTCAAACGCTAGTGCCAGTAACATTTCCGTTTAACAAGTATTGACGTGTAACGAATGTGTTCGTGTATTTTACGAACTATATCCAGGTGGGACCAGTTACGTGAATAATTTGTTCAGAGGAATAAACGTCAAACCAGAATAAACAAAACAATTGTTATTGATCCTTTTCATTTATTGTCTTTTTCAAAAACACTTTTTTTATTTTTCTTGATATATATTCACTCACCTTGCTCAAATCCCATTACTAATATCCCACTCATGCATATAGGTACTCAACCCTCGAAAAAGTGTACTCTCTCAAATACCTTAACTTTAATTCCCACATCGATCTATTGTTCAAGAGAATTAGGAAGCTCATCTTCAGTTTTAAGAGCCTACGACGTGTTACCGATGTGAAAGTTCTTAAACAGTATACAGTTTGTTAATTTGTGCTAAACATCGCTGTTTGGGGTGGTTCCCCTTAACCGTTATGATTAAAATTGAGCGAGCTCAAAGAGTAGCGCTCAAGGTGGCCCAAGCTTTACCGTTTTTTTCCCTACTTCTAAACTCGAAGATAAGTGCCAGGTTCGTTCTGTTTATCGACATGACAACTGTTTATCGTTCAAACAATTTTGCGTAAACATTCTTCTTTGAACTACAACTCATCCTTGCGTAGTCATAAATGCATAAAAACAAATGTATGTTTTGCCCAACAGTGTAAAAGTAGTCTTTCGCACCGCAACTTTTCTTTTCTTGGCAGTTATTTATACAATAAAATAAACTCTACTTTGAAAATATACGCTCTTTCTAAAACAAAGTGTTAGCAAATTCTCACTACTTAGCTACTGAATCTTGACTACAACAGCACTGAAAACTTCCTAATTGTTATAAGATAGAAGATTAGTTATTAGCCTGCCTACCACACCACACCAAATTACATTAAACTGCACCACACCATGCAACACTACACCACATCACACTAAACTGCACTACACCACATCTCACCATGCTACACTACACCATACCATACCACGCAACACTACACACCACTACACACACCACATTACACTAAACCGCACCACACCACACCACGCCACACCAAATATCAGCACGTTTTGTCGGCTTTCATTCTCACTGGACGCAGCAGAATTTTACATAAACCGACTGCCTATCTGACCTCCAGAAGACTACCTATCCTAGTAACTGGATAACACGATACTCCTTGGTAAGATTAGTTGTTAGAATATGTGGCTTCTGATTACCCGTAACGACTGTCAAAGATCTACGTTGACAGCCGAGACCAACGGCTTAACATCTTTCTTTCTTTTCTTTTTTTTTGAAAGAGGCATCCGAACGGCTGGTATTATTTTGCCACGAGCCCCTTTTCGGTTCAATAAGTAAGACATACAATAAAAATACAAAAAATAATCAGATGATATTAATGCAAATGATATGAAAGCATTATCCACAAACGAAATAAACGAAATGAAGGATAAACCAATTGATTTCCCATATGTGTGCCAATGCATCGATATGGAGTACGGAGCGAGATTCAAAAACGCCAGGATTGCGCCACGTATAGTTATTAAATTTCAATTTTAAGCTTTATGCTTCTGGCCGATAAGAGGATTTTGATTCCCGCGTCCCGTTTTTGCGAATAAATGCAGGGCTGTTACTATGTGACGGGTAAAGATTATTTGTGCAGTTCGTTAAAAAAATTGAACTTTTTACGAGGAACTTGAATTTGCTTTTGATAAAGCAAAGTAAACCTATTACGGCATGTAAACAATTTCTTGAAATAAATGGCGCCAGGTAAAAGTGGCTGCACAAAAAGTTATCGTAATAATAATGTTGTCTAGGGTGCAACATAATTATTCTAATTAAAGCTATCTACCATTGAAACGTGAAAAATCTCTTTTATTTATCTGTTTTTTTTTCATCAAACAGAATCAAAACCAAAATATTTTATTTCTCATGGGCACTTATGAAAAACCAGAAGCCAGGTGCGCGGTTCAAATCGATCGTTTCTTATGGAGAAAAACCGGAAGGAAACTTACGTTTACTCTTTTAAAAATAATTGGCTGTTACAATTTTTTCATATTATAGTCTTGATAGTTTTGGGAGGACTTTTACGCTTTGACAGACCTACACTGGCCTGTCAAAAAGTAACAGTTAATAAATAAAATATAAAATGGTCCATAAATTTACTGTCTACAAGGCCTACAACGAAAATGCTTTAGAGTAGAACATTATCAATGGTTGCTGCTAGAGATGAAGAAAAAAAATATGTCTAAAACGTTTTAAGGGTAATTTTTCCTTAAAATCATGTTAGGTCATTGATTGAGTATTAACTATCTGACTCACAGAGCAACGCCCGGACATTCAATAAACGAAGAGCCTTTATGCTCCAGATCTACGAAAAACATTTTCCGAGCTTAGCCTAACGCTTAGGGAAATCAGATTTTCAAACATGATATATTATGACTAGAACCCATTTAGTCTAACTAGGCATCCGGTCTAGGGCTTAAGCCTAAGAGGAAGAATGGTTTGTTTTACCATACACAACCTCGCGCCTTTTTTGCAAGGGGGTAGGTAGATATAATCTACAGAACGGCAACTGTTACGATCCTTACATATTCATTTTGCCTCGTGTTCGTTAATACATCTGGTCATACACGCAAATACACGCCTGCTTAACCTCGTCCTGCCCATTGTGATTTCAAAATCACGAAACATACTTCACCGTTCCTGCCCATCTAAAATATTGTAAAATTCTAAATTCTGCCCACTGTCCTTCAATAATCACATATTCTTTCGCGCCTAGAATTTGTATTTTCTACTCAGCCCCACTAGCCAAGTTACAACCGTTTCGTGTCGTATTCCGCTCTCCAATCGGTAACGCTTCGGTGTCCGCAATTGTAGAAAACGATAAGTTGGTAGCCATGTTGACGCGCCTGAGTCGGCCACTCGTTCTACAATAGCTTTAGAAAAATGTCATTATGACAAAGGATGTAGCGTTGAACATTGTAGAAACGATAAAAAATCATTCTATCATTTTGAGCGATGTGAACTTGGCTACGAATTTTCTATTCGTTTGTTCTAACCACGTGACTTAACGTTGAGATGATTTAATTCCCATACATTTGATTAGTTTTCGACTAGCGCGATAGCGTTAACGATTGCAGATTATCAACTTGGCTAGGGGTGCAGCTGTCGTTTTTGAAGTTTCCTGTGATTGGTTAGGTTATAAATTTATGATTTATTTACTGCCATAAAAAAAAATTGTATCTTATGCATGACCTTTATTTTTGTTCTAATTATTCTGGGCAGGAAGCACTTGTAAGATTTTGTTCTTTGAAGAGAACAGTAGGCAGAATTACCAAACAGGTTCTAATTTGCTTGGGCAGGACGAGGTTAAGAACATCACCAATTACATTATCATCTGCCTTTCTAAACGGATACAGCTGAGTACCAGTATTTTACATGGAGCGACTGCCTATCTGACCGCCACAACCCAGTTACTGGATAATACGATACCCTTTGGTAAGACTGGTTGTCAGATTTTCGGGCTTCTGACGACCCGTAACGACTGTCTAAGATCTACGAAAGACAGCCGGAACCAACGGCTTAACGTGTTTTCCGAGGCACGGAAGGGTCTTGGTATGTAAAAATGGTCACCCATCCACGGACCAACCGCGGCAAGCGTAGCTTAAGCTGACAAGCCCTCACAATAAAGTGCTGTACTAAATGTCGTTCTTGGGACTCCTCGTGGGTGTTTCCACGCTGTTTTGATTGATTTTAAATCAGTTATAAATGAAGTAATCCAGCAGTTAAAGAGACCTAGAGCATAATATGTTCTCTAAAAATATATATAATATTATATGAAATATCTTTGAATACTTATAGATACAAAACATAATTATGGTGTCACATAGGCGCTTCTAAGCTTACAATAACTCAAATTATAACAGAACACGACAAAAAAACCGACAAATCACAGCCATGCCCAAAAACATTACTCCAAATCCAAAAACATTACCAACCAGGCAGACCTTTACAAAAAAAAAGTGTTAAACACATAACACATAATTTAGCACGTTGCCCGTATTTGTAAACTCCGGAACTTAGTGAGCCACATGTCGTCAGTAAGGTCGTAATATTATAAATTGGCGCCGTAATTTTGAGGCAGCCCTGAGCCACATCTGCTCGGCAAAGCGTAAAAACGGTCGTCCTACACCCGGTACGGATTACTGTGTCAATGTAAACAAGATCAGTAGAAATATTTTTCATACGAGCGACGTAAATGGCAGTCGTTCCATCATTTTGCTTCATCTCATACGGGATCCTAACATTTATTTCATATCATTGTTTTACCGTTGTTTGGTAGAAAACGCTTTATCACAGAAAGATCGAAAAACAAAAGGGATGGACCTTTTGTTCTTAGTTCTTTCTAGAAGGTCCTTTACGTGAATTTTTAATAATTGGTCAACAAAAGTTGGCGTACATTCGTTGGTTCGTTGTGTCCTCGGGTTTGTGTTTATTGCCCCGGTGATGTTTCAATTTGTAAATACTTTTTCCATTCTTGTTAATAAAGTGAACACTATAGTCCGATTCACTCAATTAAGTTTAACAGCATGTATCGAAAGAGTTATGCAACGCGATTTTTCCGTTTCTCTTTCAGTTTAACACGTTTTTATTGTTCGTTCCAAAAGGATTTAACATTTCAGCATTTAAATTGGCTTATTTAGTATCTAGTTTGCTTAATAGCTTAGTTGACTTTTCATGAGGCCTTCATAAAAAATCAATTACGCTATTCTATTAAGTGGGCTCGAAAGAAAGATGATACAACAGGAAAATAATAAATAGGTAGTACGAATAAGGAATGCTAATTTGTGATCATTTTTAAAATTTGAATAATTTATTTATTCCATCATGTCGGATATGATAAAAAAGCAGGAGATCAATAAAAAAAAACTACCTCCCCTAATTGGGTATTTCAAACAACGAGAGGTCGCTTTAATTGCAAAAAGCATTTTAAACAATCGCCAACGAAAACGTTTGTGCGAAAATTGTAAAAAGGTAATTAACCTACTGTTGCCAATTACTGAGCTAATTTTAATTGTGCTAAAGAGGCACTTAATTGATTATTACGAAGCGCGTTAATTAACATGTCGTCTCCACGTTCAGATTGCCTTGTTTTAATATCGTCAGCTTTTTTCGAGGTTTTGCGTGCGCGGCAAAAGCGATGCCCTAAAGGTCTATTTATCTGTACGTCGATCAAATGCAGACTGGTTGGGATTCTCTTTAAAGTAGTACGGCCAATTTATTTTTGAGGTTTTTGTTTCCGTGGATTCTACTTTAATCATAGAAAAGTTTGACAGCTGATGGTTTAAGAGAAGGGACGCTACCGTAAATTTAATAAAATTATTACAAAATAAAACTTAAATTTTTTGCTACTAGAATACGCGTTTCCAAATAAAGGGTGTTTTAAATTACTCAATCTAAGAGGTAACAGTCGCAGCATCAGTACGTACGTGAGTTTTATGTTAAGTCCGCCTTTACTATGTTTTTTATTCGTGCGTAAAGTTTTAATAAATAAATATAATATTTACTTCGAAACATCATATATATGTACGTACACTTCAGCTCTGTAACGATTAATTATTCCTACAGAATTTCCACCAAAATTCATACACTTTTTTAGACCGATTTGAAAAATAAAATGAATTGATAATATGTAAGTTAATTAAACAAGAATATTTAAATATTGTTACGAGTTTTTTTTAACAAACTTTCTCGCCGTAAATGAATTTCCTATCCGGGCAAGTCTGAGAAAAAGAGCTGTCAAATTATATTAGAAACGATAATTTAAGTCATTAGGCAACTGGGATCGTGATCCTAGTTAGAGAGCGGTTCCAGTTGTAAGCTATTCCTCGTTTATGGGCTGTTGTAGATGTGATTAAGCAAAGCCATATCACTCCAATGATAAGACCAACCAAAACCGCACGGATCGGATGACCTATGTTAAGCCGATTAATACAGCCAAGATATGGGCTTTAATGTAATGTAGGTACTTAGTAGCAAAATGTAACTTAGTTAAAGCAGATCAACATGAAAGTATTCTGTATCTGTCCGTGGTATAATATTTAATATAATAATAAAAGGTTGCAAAATGTCAGACACGGTACATAAGGGAGTTATTATATTGACAAAGGAGCCAGTTTAACCGTTGCTTTTGTTTACCAAAATTCATATTATATGTCGAAAGAGACTGGATCCTGCGACACAGGGTATCCTAGTGCGGGATCCAGTGTCACATCTAAATATTGTAAAACGTTTATGAACCAATAAATATATGTATTATTATTTTATTATTATTTTAGTTGTAAATCGGTACTGGGGCTGACTTCCCAGGGTGTGCTGGTATTACATACTTTTCTTTCTGTATTGCCATTCTTGGTAGATTGGAAATTTCATATTTGAGGAAAACCATCCTCATCATCATCATCATCATCATTTTAGCCGAAAGACGTCCACTGCTGGACATAGGCCTCCCCCAAGCTCCGCCACTTCGACCGGTTCGACCATCCTATTATAATCGTTTCCAATTTTTTTCCTTTTTTTAATAAAGAAACTTTGTATGGGTGGGTGGATGTTTGTTACTAAATCACGTAAAACGCGAATTTTGGCAAACAGATCGTTTATAATTTGGATTAACACATAGAATACTTTTTATCCAGGCAATACGTACCTGTGGGATCATTTTCTGTAGAGCTGGTAATACTCTATAATATTAAAACGGTACTATGATTAGTAGGTACTGAATATATAACAAACATGAAAAGAAAACTTCATTCTAAGATAATGATATTCCATAATCTTATCATTCCTCAAAACCATAACGTAATAAATTAATGTGTCAAAAAATCCTTAATAAATTAAACCTTTGGTCAGGCTTTGCCCCAACTTTACGGACATCGACAAATTAGATCAACAGTCAGCCAGTCTCGGGGGTGCAAAAACATACCGTGTTCCATCAACCCGGTTACGAGTATATTCTTTTTTTTTGTTGGTTGTACTGACTCCACAATTTTCCTATGAATACTGTGCTAGCATTATTTGAGATACAAATGTAAATATTCATAGCCCAGATGTTTTTTCGACCATTTTGACTTTGGAGTGAAAATGGAACGTAAGTCAGTGTAGTAACATTTTTGAAATCTTTCTAGTACCTGCTTTTGGATGCTGCCTTAGATTTCACACAGTAGAACATACACATAGAACGTACGCGTAAAATCATGTTTGTGTTCCCTGAATGGTTAAGCAGAGACGCACCTATAGGTGCATCGCTGCTTAACCACCCTTTTCACCAGTTATATTAAAGTCGAATATAGTAGGGCAGCGAACCTATTGCACTCAAACGGGCCTAAGTCTTAATTTAACCCAGGGGTTCCGAATCATGTATTGAACCCATGGTAACGTCGGTTGCGCGTCAATGTCCCGTAGGTACACCTGTATATGATTGTCTAAATATGAGTGTAAGTGAAGTTCTACCCCTGTTCTATCATCATCATTACCGCCGAGCTTTTCACAGCCATGGACCCATTATTTTACGTGGAGCGACTGCTTATCTGACCTGCAAACCCAGTAACTGAGTAATACGATACTCCTTCGTAAAACTGGGCTTCAGATGACTGCAACGATTGTCAAAGATACACGATTTACAGCCGGGACTAACAACTTAACGTGCTTTCAGAGGCAAGTTCTATTTCATCAAGGTTTTGGTTTTCACGAACCATCCCACCTCTGACCTCTCCAACCTTTAGGGAAACCAATTACTACTTTTGTTAGAACAGGAAGAAGACTTTGTTTAACTTTGTAACGTAATAACATAATACCGTTATTTTTCTTCACTATTTTCCCTGTTCCTATTATATCATAAGAAGTTATCCTCTTCACTTTTGAGTGAGCCAATTTATTACTTAATTTTACCTTAAAATATTTTAGGTAGACCGTTCAATTAGTTAAAGATTATTAGAGTTAAACAGCAAGAGCGTGTCAAGAGTTTTTAAAAGAAATTAGATCGTCTCGCATTTATACTGATTTCCTGCGGGAGCCTTAAAGTTTTTCTAGCATAATAACGTAATTTAATCCTGTCTTGAGCAAGTTTATTCTGCCACTTAACATTCTTCTATTAGCTCCATAATTTTGTTTTGTGGGGTTTTATTATTGTACTTTGTTGTCTTCATCGTTTCTGTGCCGTTTTTGCTTTTAAATTATCTAGTCAAGTTTTTTCTAAAATAAATCCCGCTATTCAACCAACTGATGTATTTATAGTAGTCTGTACTATTATGACACTAAATTATACTATTATATTATAAATGCGAAAGTAGCTCTGTCTGTTACGCTTTCATGACTAAACCACTGAATTGATCTTGATGAAATTTAGTAAGGAGTATGTTAGAACCCCAAGAAAGGACATAGGTTATTTTTTATCGCGCGACTTTGTCTGTGTCCACGATAACCGATATTTACGAACGAAATCGCAGGCAAAAGCTAGTAACTACATAAATGTAAGGCATGACGATGTTGCAAAATGTAAGTAAGTAACTTACATTTCACAACATTTACATAACTTATTATGTAAAACGTATATGTTCATAACATTACATCATCATCGTAGACGAGAAAACATCCGTGAACAATTTAATATGTAACACAACCTTGTATTCTAGCCAGTAACTAAATAATACTAGGTACTGTGGAAGCTCCCTCGTGTACCAAACAAATTATGTTGCTCTAGCCAAAAATACTTTTAAAGAATATATGAGAAAACTCCACCACGGTCCGTTTATCATGTTGTCTACACAGAATTTAAGGTGAAGCAAAAGAAGAAGTAGCAAACGTACATGGCTCAAACAATCTTACCCATTTTAAAATGTTTATTCAGCGGCGAAACGAAGGTACACACCGTTGGTAACACGAGGAGAAAAATAACATCGTTAAAAATGCTACATATTACCATTTTTATTAGAAAATATACTTACGGGGTATATACGAGATACCGCGAATAAATTGCGTGACTTTCACGACGGCATTTGTCACCCTTAGACCCTTGGCACTTGTGAAATTGTGCTCATATTGTAAGGGCTAATCCTCGACGAGAATTCATCAGCTTCTAACGTTGCCCCTTATCGGGCCGACCCTCGCTTTCAACATCCATCCACATTATTTTTTGTCACACTATAAGTTTATAACAAAGTTAACGTGTCTTTTGCAAACTGTGTAATAAAATTTCCCTCCTTTGACTATAACTTTCCCTTAAAATATAGGCGCGTGCATGCTTCGTGTGCCTTGTTGGAATAAACTCTGTGGTTTCTTTTTGTTGTGTTTTGTATGTATGAGAATGCATACGTGTGAATAAAATCTAAACATTTCATTGTGATGATTAATTCTTGTATTTTGCTTTGTCAGCCCTAAAGTAGTGACGCACTAAAATACGTTGAGTAAAAGTTTTTAATTTGTTATTAACTATCTTAACACATTTACGTACTTTAAAGAGTTAATTCTCAATAAATATATGTATATACAAAGTGGGTATAAAAAAAGTCAATAATCAATAATACATTAAAAAAAAATCCGTATCGTTGTCAACAGGAAAAGTGTCCAAAAGGCTGGCAACTTTGCAACGTTGTATGGCAGTTCTTTGGCCAAAAAAGACTGATCCTAAAGAGTCGCCCAGCTGCTTGGCAATGTCTCGAAAAACTAAATGTTCACTCGCACCCCTGAAGGTGGTCCTGAAGTTTCAACCCCAAAGGCCTCGAACAAATTAATAATTAGCAATAAGATTAATATAATTATTTGTTCATTTCTAAATGTGTTCATACTCGTGTATTATTCAATAATATTTTCGTAGATATACTTAACAACAAAACTACAACGTTGCTAACCGTCTTTAATTTAATTGGGATATCCAACGTTTTCTGTTCAAATATTGTGCTAAGGTGAAATCAATTATTAGTTATGTTTAAACAATAATATTATCAAGTATCAACAAATTGGTATAGTTTCTGGAACTATCTAATAAATCTGATAAGCTGGCAATTCTGAGAAAGAAACTTCATATTGTTGATTTAATAACCGGGCTTAAACCCTTATTTCGGTTGGTATCGTAAACATAACATATTCAGTTTAGTTACAAGATACAACTGTATCACTTATCAGAGCGAAAAATAAATTGCTAATTGATTTTGGAGATATTTATGTTCATCGATGGTTGTTGTTCTATTACAGGTAAAAATTTTAAATTGTTTGTGGTGCAAGGTTTAAATTGTTCTGTTAAAAGTATAGATACCAATTCAGGTATCTTTACACATTAGGTATTAACTTTTACCAGCGACTACGTCCGTGTGGAGGTCGGAAATTATACCGCTGGAATAAAACTCTGTGCGTCAAATTTCATCCAAGTCCGTGCAGTAGTGCAGTAGTTTTGGCATGAAAGAGTAACGTCTACATACAAAGTTTTACATTTATAATATAAGTGGAATAATAGAATTCAAACTCTTAGATGATTTTGCCATTTCCAGATTTGTGTGGAAATTGATGTACTATTTTGAATACCTATTTAAAATACATTTTTTTATGTGACTTATCTCTTCTTGACCGAATGTTCTGTTCCATACATCCTCACAAACTTTCTCATTTATAATATTAGTAGGATGAAAATCACATTTTTTGTTTGCCTGTGCCATTTTAATGCAGTTTTCACACGGAGTTTTCAACATCATCTAAGAATTTATTACAGAAGTTTCATATATATTACACTTACATATATAAAGAACCTTTAATCTTTTATTTTACTTTATTTAGGGACAAAAACAGCTACAATATATAATTTTAACATATCAAAAAATAAGAGGTAACAAGTCTTAAAAATCGTGCGAAACATGATATACAGTACAATAGTACGAAATAGCAACTAGTAAATACTGGTATGCTTATTTATCAGAACAACCCAGTAAATATCCTTAAAATTCAACTCATCTTAAGTGAATTATTACGTAAAATGAATCTTACGTTAAATAAAGTATAATAGACCAATAAATTATACAGTCCACTGCCCTTTTCGTACCGCCAACATTATCAACTGCCCATTCCACGTTTTTAATCAACACCAAGAATCCGAATTCAAGTTTCTAAATCCTCGTTAATATGCTATCCATTACTGGGTAGCGACTAAAGTTTACATTAGCATTAGCATTATCGCGGCAGTGGACTCGTAAAAAGCAAAGTTATCAAAGGCGAATTCTCTCACTCGGAAGTTAATGAGTCGGCAGTGCGGTAATGTTAGAACGTAGGCATTTATTTTCATAGAACGTTTTGTACTACAGTTTCTTTGTGGTTTTACTTCTTACTTTGGTGTTCTATTTTGTAAGTTAAGTATTCTTTAACAATATCAGTGTTAAGGTTATACAAATGACTCATTATTATATCAATAACAAATTGCTAGTCATCATACAGATATAGATGAGTATTTCCTCGGAAACTTCTGCTCCGTATTCCATGCAGTTACCGCTAACATTTCTTTTGAAATTTTCTTCAATACAACACTTCACAAACGCCTGCCGACTCGTTATATTTTTTATATAAAACAGATCGCACCCCTTCCCCATATAATTCCAAAGAACATAGACTGACAATACATTCTATTCTCATAGAATATAGACATATTTATGATGCACTTACCACCGCCGTAAAAACATTCTCTCAATTTCTTCCGCCATTTTTAACGTACAAGGATTTCCTTTATGTAAATAAGAAAGGCTGGTAACCCAAGAACGTGTGTAATGTCGTTGTGGTGCTTTATATTATTATTTCTAAGATGGCGGACATAAAAATGGGCGCGAATAAAGATAAGCTCCGTTAACTGTGTACATTACACGTCTATTAAAATTTAAGTGAATGTACCAGTGGAATAAAATTATGGTGCTTCAGGAAATGACTACGATATTTTGTTTGTGTGAAAATACGGGCGATGCATTAGGTTTTTATCACAAAAGGTTTTACGAGAGAAACTCAGAAAAGAGAAACCAACCAGGACGGTTGGTAACGGAGGTGCCTCGGAGTTACTAAAGAGCGCTCTGAACTTCTAGCGATAATTGAAGAGTGGCAGCTTTAGCTAAAATTTATTTCGTATTATCAAAACAAATACACATTGTAAATGTATCTGTTATAGAAGCTATGTAATTTACGCATTAAGTATTTAATTTGTTATTTTAAGATTATGATATAACTTAGAAAGGTGTCAATTAATACTTTCACTCAATTCCGTAGCAAGTTTTTAAGATCTGTTATCATATTTAAACAATGTTAAATGTATATAGCACAGCATTGTTACTGTTATTCGTTTACGATTTATACACTACACTAACTCAAATGCTTTATTTCTCTTTAACCTACGCACTATGTCCGTGTCTAGCAGCTGGTTTACTTTGAAATTGAAAAGTCGGTGAACGCTGTGTTCGTGGGCTTCAGCAAATATTTTCGATGATGGTGAACACGAGTTTCATTTTGAGGTCCCTAATTTTGACAACCGTATATTAAACAACCTATTGGAAGGGGTTGTCATCATCATCATTTCAGCTGAAAGACGTCTACTGCTAGATATTGCCGGTAAAAGTTCGAAGCGGTCCAAACCGGTGGAAGTTGCGGTACTTGGGGAGGTTCAAGCACCGTCGCTTCGACCGTTTTTGTGCTTCCCGTATCCAGCGGATTCCTGCGGCCTTCACCAGGTCATCGATCCATCTTGTGGAAGGCCTTCTAATACTACGTCTTTCAGTACGCGATAGCTAATCCAGAACTTTCTAGCCCCATCGACCATCTGTTCTGTGAGCAATGTGCGGTGCCCACTATTAAAATAAAAACCACTTGGAAAATTATTAATAATGAAACGGGTAACCGGTTAAACAGAAAAAACAACTAGAGATTATGATTAACAACAAATTGGTTAATAAAGCAGCCGACATAGCTGAGGCATTTAATGAGTTTTTTGCCAACATACCTGGTGGGGCTCCGACGGAAGGCGAATTAGGTACCTTCGACGCGGACCGTAAAACTGATGAACGCAAGTGTCCCACCTAGGGCCAGGGGTGAGGGAATCGTGCACCTACCTCCTCGTGAAGCCGCTCGATCCACCAGCAGAATCTAGGAGCTCCGGAGTCCTCACAGTTTGGCTCACCACGTGTCGGCAAAGTCCAGAGGCACAACACAGCACTTCAGTTCAACCGTCGAAGCCACAAATACACCACTATAGAAACAGCGGGACTGCTATGAACTTATAATATTCAAATTATATCGTTCTGCGATAAAAAAAGCACAGCGGATAAAAAAAGCACATCGGAGTTGCGATCACGGCGGAATCCATATTTGGAATGTTATAATGTCTTTCTCGAGTGAGCCATAAAGAGGGCGACACTCGTCAAGGAGAAATTTAAGAGGTGCACGATATAATTGGCGGGAAAAGGACTAGCTTGACATCTTGCGTAATAGTTTAACAAAATAAAATAGATGGCGCTAACATTTCCTCCCCCTTTTAAAGGGTCACCTTTAAACCCAATCATAAAGTGTAATAAAGAACTGCGAAAATACAACATTGAAACTGCGATTTATATAAGATAAACTGCGACAATCTTAAACTAACTAACTGCTAGCACTTAAACTACTGTGGTTACAAAAAAAAATAACAATCTTATTGCGTAGGTAATGGGCACAAACGTACGACCGGACGCATGTATGTACCTTTAGCTGTTCTTACAGAAACTACACGCGTTATACCATCGTTAGAAGGAAGAATCTTCTCTACTATCGCTAATGGCCACGATAAAGGAGGTGAATTGTCACTTATAATAACAACAACCGTGCCTGCCAGGCTTGATTGGCACAGACGGAGTATTCCATTTCTCTCGGGTTTATAAACTATGTAAATATTCCATTCTCCATCTTTTCCAACAAGATTGCACTAATTTATCAAGCAGAGAATGTCTCTGAAGCAAGTTGAGATTATCTGATTCTACTTCAGGCGCGGGCAATGAGAGTAAAGGAGCGGTATGCAAAAAATGACCTGGCGTTAACGCGGTAGGTTCTGCGGGATCGGCACTCAGGACCGTAAGAGGCCGTAATTTCTTCCTTTCTTTTTTTTCTTCCTTTTTTTTTCTTTCTTTTTTTTTTTTTTTTTTTTTTTTAGTCAATATCAAATCGGATATTTTTGTTAAAGCGTGAAAATATACGTAAATTTATTGTCCCGAACGACGTCCTCTCTGTGCCTCCAAAACCTCTTACAATCGTAGACCGTGTATTTTTTTGACGTAAACGTAAACGTTCACAACATTCCCTAGTAATGAAGTGTCTTTGCGAAGCGGAATCAAGTAAAATTCTTATTAAATGTTCACGTCCAGTATTATCGTACGCCACGACTTGCGCTGTAGCGAGTAAAACAGTAGTATGCGAATTACATTGCGGCGTCTCGCTGCAAGCGGCGTTAGAGGAAACAGAACGCGGAGCGTCAACGGATATCGAACACAAAGCTACATCAGGCTGCGTGGTGGAGTGCACCGGCTCGGACGCGGGCACGGGTGCGAAAGGGACGACAGCAACGTTCGCTTGCGTTGACGTCACCGGATCGGGCGCCTCGCGCTGCGGCGTAGGTATAGTGGAACTCGCCGCTTCCGTGGTCTGTGGGTTCAAATCCCGAGTAAAATGTAATAGTGAATGGTGACGTTGTTTACACGCTCTACAGCCAGATGCGGATTGACAACTCGATATTTTATGTTTAATACTTAAACAATTAACTCAACCGTTAATTTTCCTAACAACCTGTAAGCGTTCATACGGAGTTGATTTATGAAAATCCATTCTTATTCTTAGTGTATATTAATCACTCACCATTCTATTTAAAGAATATCTGTGACATTGTGCTATTTGCTGATGATATCTCACTTATATTTAAAGTAGACAGGGTTAGAAAAGATTTTGACGACGTGAAAAGTGCGCTCTCAATGGCTTCGGCTTGGTTTACCACAAATAACCTAGTTCTTAATGCTATGAAAACGAAAAGTATAAAGTTCGCCTTACCGAATGTTAGGAATCTGGGACCCTATGTCGTTTTAGATAATGAGGTGCTTGAAACTGTACACTCGGCAGTTTTTCTGGGCATAACAGTAGACGCCAAACTTCAGTGGGGATCACATATATCAAGCCTAGCGGGAAGGCTCAGTTCGACCGCCCACGCAGTAAGGAAAGTTAGACAGTACACGGACGTTGATACAGCTCGATTAGTTTATTTTAGTTATTTTCATAGCATAATGTCCTACGGCGTTCTGATGTGGGGCAAAGCCGCGAACATTTAAAATATTATTGTTCTTCAAAAACGAGCTGTTCGAGCGATTTACCAACTAGGTGCTAGAGTTTCTCTGAGAGATTTGTTTAAAGATATTGGTATTCTTACGGTGGCATCACAATTCATCTTCGCCAACATCTTACATATTAGGCAAAATATACACCTGTACACTAAAAACAGTGATATTCATAATATCAATACTAGAGATAAGGACAAACTACGTGCTCCCTTGCACCGACTTCATAAGGTTCATAATTCTTTTGTTGGTCTTGGTATTACCTTTTATAACAAGCTTCCCTCTGCCTTGCTAGATTTGCAGTTAAAGTAAAATCCAACCTTTGTTAAAGGCATATTATTCTATCAACGACTACTTAAACGATAAGAATAGTTAGTCGCTGTGATTAACTCAAGACAATGTTTATGTTCTTTCAATCCAGAATTAGCCTTCCTACTGACAGTTTATATGGGTAGTTCATATAATTGTTTATTTTTTATTTAACTGATATTGTTTTTATTTTTATTTTCTTTTAATTTCATTTATTGTGGACATAATTGCAAAATGTAGTTAGCTAGCGACCTCGTCAGCTGTTCATAATATTCTTGCCTGACCAACCGGCAGCAAGTTCGTCATGCTCCCTTAGATGTCACTGCTTGCGGTAGCGTCGGGGGTCGGGTGACCACCTTCCCTCAAATATGGCGAGAGGGGTAATGGCTGACTTTTGCGTTATGCTCGTGAACGGTGCTGCTTGTGGTGACTAGTCGTCTTGCTGACCAGGGTTTTTGTTATTGTTATTTGTATTAACTGTTATTCTATTTTACTCCGGAGGTCCTAGTTTAATTATTGTAACTTCAACATAGCTATATGCATCAATGTATGTATATGGATCATTTTGCATCGTTGAATATGTAAGCGGGCACGCCCTTATGCCTGGAGGCTTTATTTAGGTTTTAAGTTCTGTTTACGTTTTTGTTTTATAATTTCAGCTTGAGTTTAGTTTTCAATGTTTTTGTTGGTATATTGGCGTGTGCTAGCTGACATATGGCGAATAATGTATGTTTTGTTTTATAATATTAATTACTTACACAATATTGTATAGAATCAAGTTCTTCTAACTTAACAGACAGCTGTGCTGCTGGGGAGTTTGTTCCACCACTTCTTCTTCTCAGCTTTCCAGCAGGGTGGGCGTTTTGGGGGAATTGTCTTATGTAACTTTGACGTTCAAAAAGTGCTGACTCTCAGCCTAGTTTGAATAAATGACTTTTGATTTTGATTTATTGATTTGATTTTGATTTGCTACTTAAGTTTGCAAATTCTTCGGGCTATGACTGTTACCTTGGTTCTCCTGCGGATCTCTTCATTTCTGATTCGATCGCATAGGGAAACTCCAAGCATAGCTATGGCTGGGGTTGGAAGGGGTAACTAGAATTAAATCTAATTTGTTGTAAATTTTGACATTTAAAAGTGATTTTTATATGCTTGATTGATTGACTGATTGACTGTGACTTCAATTAATAAATTATACATAGTTGTACCTTTATTAGACATTCCACACCGACGAACGATATATTTATAAATACCCATACGAACGATGAGCTTCGAGAAAATTATAAAAGTTTATTATTGGTTGACCGACGAAGAGTGGCATTTAAGAACAACCTGTGCGGAGGGCAGACACGGTTTGATTGATGATTCTCCTACACTGGCATGTGATTGAAGCCTTCAACACACTAAAAGCTTTGCGCCGTCGTGTTTTATAATATCCCTTGTACACAATTCGCCTGAATCGCCGACGACACATTTCGCTCACGATCCGAGTTTGGTGTGACCGAGGCTTTGTATGGGCGGTCTATTTATAGCTTGGGCTACTGCAAAATTAAGCAGTCACTTGTTTTATTCATGCAATGTTTTTCCGAAAATGTAGTCGAATATTTTTTGATGCGGTCTTAAGGAAACATAAAGAGAAAGAGAGAGATATATATATATATATTGTGCGAAGAATATGTTATCATTATGTCTCTCTGCTGTAACTTCAGGGTATCAGGCAGCAAACTCTAGACAAGGATTGGCTAATGTTACAGAAAATTCATAAAAATTCCAAACACAAAATAACTGAGTGTTTGTTTTATTTTCAGGAGGCTTAGGAGGCCCAGGAGGACCCGGTGGTCCTAACGACCCGGCAGTCCCGGCCGGTGCCGGATCTAATGGCGGTTACTACCCAGGACAACCCGATAAAACTGGCACACCAGGCACCTCAAGATAATCCGGCACTCCTGGAGATCCAGGTGGCCCAGGAGGACTTGGATGCCCACGTGGACCCAACGGTTCCGTCGACTGGTTACTACCCAGAACCACCTGGACAACACGGAACATCAGGCACTCCAGGATCCCTCGGCACTCCGGAGTGACGGGTGCCGCAGTTATTTTGTGTCTGATTTATCACCCCTTATTAGAAATCTAGCAAATTTTATCTTCCAGGTCATAAACTATATGTGTGCCAAATGTCATCAAAATCCGTTCAGCCTCTTTTGTGTGATTGAGTAACAAAAACCAAGTTTTCATATTTGTAATATTCGTAGAATAAAAGTGAACAAGTAATAACTGCGTGTAATACTTACCTTCTTTTTTTCTAGTTGGGAAATCATCAAATATTTTCTTCTTCGAGTGGAAGGGCGTGTCAGACTTTTAATGACTAAAACCCACCCGTGTTCTTTCAGTTGCCTGTGCCCCGGCCACGGTAACTTATGTAATACCTACCTATCACTAAATGGTAAAGAAAGTAAGCGTAAAAGCTTCATAAATTGTTGCGAGCATATTCTAAAGATTAAAATCAATAAAAGCTAAATGCATTATACGTTCAAACTAATAACAAATTTTAAACAGACGTGCTAAAGAAAAACATAGACTTTTCACACCTAGTTTGGAAGAAAACTATGCACTGCCTGCAAACGTAACGAGATACGACGTCGCTTTTAGAGATAGCTCCAGAGGTTGTAGCGGACCTAAGAAAAGACGTCATTATTTACGTAGATTGCCTGGTTGTAAAGCGCATTGTCTACAGAGGAACGCGAAATAAGGCAAGTGAATAAACAGTACCGAAATATTTTCGGTGTTGCGGTTTTAAATGGCTGTTTCTTTTTGTTTAGTTGTGAGAGATTTTGTTCGTGGATTCGGGGTCAGTAATAGCAGCCGCACGAATCGATCGATCAGATTAAACTATGTTTTCCGCGGTTCATCTGTGGATGGGTGACCACTCTTTTTTTTGTTTCGGATGGGAATTCATCAAATGACTTCTCCCGCTCTGGGCGGAGCGGGAGGGCGTCAGACTTTTACTGACTAAAACCCACCCGTGGTTCTTCAGTTGCCCATTCGCCAGGGTCACGGTATCTCTTTTGAACAATCTCGCGACCCTGGCAGGCATCGGTCCTAGCAGACCCCTTCAGTGCTGCTGACATCTCTTTGAGGCGCGCGTGGAAGACTACGCGCCGTCGACCCAAATGGGTGACCATCTTTACATGCCAAGACGAGGGCTCTTGCCATGCATGAATGGTCACCCATCCACCCATTATGTCTCGGAAAGCACGATAAGCCGTTAGTTCCGGTTTTCATTTGTGGATCATTGACAGTCCTTACGAATTGTCAGAAGCCCAAAAGTCTGACAACTCGTTTTACCAAGGGGTGTCGTATTACCTAGTAATTGGATTGTGGTGGTAAGATAGGTAGATCTTTGAAGTAAAATACTGGTACTAAGCTGCATCCGGTTAGACTTGAATCCGGCTTCAATATACGTTTAGTTGGGAAAAGGCTAAACAAATGATGACTTTTATTTGTGGTTTTTTGTTTAACTTTAATCTCGCATTTTCATTTGTTTCAGTAGGTACTGAAAGGACAAACCCCTCTTATCATTATTATGTTTAAATCTAGAAAGAACGAACATTGGTCACTGCGAAAGGTTTTCACCGATTTTAGTCTAAACAATGCTAATTTTCTCATGATTGTTAAACCCTGGTGGGTACATAAAAACTTGAAAAGCCGGATATACAAACCACAACTTTTATCACAAGTAATTTTGGGTCGACCGCTTCTAAGAAGTAAATACCTCCGCGCATAAACTGGATTTGTCAGAGACCATTTTAATTAGAATCAAAATTCCTTGAATTAATTCCTTTGCTCAATAAACGAGAAATATTTTGAAGAGATTCCATTATTATTTGTTAAATGATTATGATATCTGGCTCCATTGTAGCATAGCAAAAACCGAGATAGAATACAGAAATTTTCATATACCTTCAATTTTTTTGTAAACTTTAAATACTACGTCTCGTTTTTTGGTCATAGTTTCTTTTTCTTAAAAGTGCAGCCAATTATGTTTTTCTTTTATTAAACACGAAGCTAATTCAAATAAACCGTCATCTTAACACGTTAGCGGCCATGGGTCAGAAAAAGTCAAAAATATACTTAGTGTTATTTGACTTTAAGTCGACTATTGATTAAAAAGTGTCGGACACATAGTCCGATATGGTAGTTAACGTGTTAAGCATAATCAGCCTATAATGTTCTACTGCTGGGACACAGGGCGCCCCTCTATGAGACTCAGTGGGCTGTATTCCACCACATGGGCGCTGCGCACGTTTGTAATCAAATCAAATCAACTCAAAAGTCATTTATTCAAACTAGGCTGAGAGTCAGCAGTTTTTGAACGTCAAACTTACGTAATACAGTCCCCCCAAAACGCCCACCCTTCGACACTTCCTAGTGCTTTAGCTGGGAAGAAGAAGTGGCGGAACAAACTCCCCAGCAGCACAGCTGTCTGTTAAGTTAGAAGAACTTGATTGTATACAATATTGTGTAAGTAATTAATATTATAAAACAAAATATGCATTATTCGCCATATGTCAGCAAGCACACGCCAATATACGAACATAACATTGAAAGCTAAACTCAAGCTGAAATCTTTACATATTATCTTTACATATTATAAAATAAAGTCACTTCGCTGTCTGTCTGTCCTTATGTATGCTTATATCTTTAAAACTACGCAACGGATTTTGATGCAGGTTTTTTTAATAGATAGAGTGATTCGGGAGGAAGGTTTATATGTATATAACATGCATAATATAGTAAAGAAACGCTGATAATTTTAGAGGTTTCTAATGTGATGTCATAAATAAACACATTTTTTTGCGCTTACATTGCGAACGCTGGCTGAACCCTACGAAATAGCTCAAAATAATGTACTACAGTATTGTACACCTTAAAAAGTTCTACAAAAAAGTCCGCGATGGTATATGTCTAACTCTTAGGGATAACCCATAATAACCATTTTTATCCTTTACTTTTTACGAGAAATAATGGCTTATTTATGAATGCGATTTTAAGCAATACAGCATTAATCCTTATGCAATTAAGTACCTTAAGGGCCCACCTTCAAAGTGAATGATAGTAGGATGGGCGTGGTTTATGACGGGTCAACCTAAAGTGGCCGGCCGCCACAAACTTATATCTGAACCGTTTATAGAGAATAGGAAAACCAGCGGCCAAAAGTTGAACTAATAACAGAAAATGTCTCGAAATAAAAAACCGTTACTAATTTAGCATAGCCTTGCTGTAACCACTATTCCTGTCACTGTTGCACATCTGTCAAACTACAATAGCAAGGTAGAGACGGAAACATCTTAGAAAAAAGTACGTGAAAGTAGCATAAATTTAGTCGGTCTATGAAATTTTTGCACATAGCGTGCTATGGAGTAGACAAATAATACAAATATTTAATTATAAGCAATAAAACTATCTTACAGCAATAAATTTTCTTCTTTATCTATACGTAATATTATAAATGCGAAACTAACTCTGTCTGTCTGTCACGCTTTCACGACTAAACCTTATTCGTTACCCATTAACCTTATTAATTCCGCGACTTCACCTGCGTCCGCGTAGCGTAAGATTTACGCAGACGAAGTCGCGGGAAAAAGCTAGCTAATATTTATGTAGCGATGTTGGGTAATACGAGATTGTTTAACTCAAAATAATTAAAAATATATAATAAACAATTTCAGTATTTATATTACTAGTCATCGCCCATTGGTCGAAATTCGACCGTGCTTCATTTGAATAGAAATACATTATTAAGTGAAAAAAAATATATAATAATAAATATAAAGGAGGTAATAATAATAAGTATATAAGGTACTAAGGAGCTGCTCCTCATTGATATGACCATAAGCCAACAAGTTCGTCGTTCCCGAAAGGATCTGTCGACATGTTGGATAGACTATAAGAAGGCCTATGACTCGGTGCCACATACATGGGTCATGAGGGTGCTGGAGTTGTATAAAGTCGATGCATCTCTTCGCACCTTCCCGATTTCATGTATGAGGCAGTGGAGGACGGTCCTTCGCTATCCAGGATGTTGAAATATCCAAGGGAACAGCGAACCGATAAGGGTCAAGCGAGGCATATTTCAGGGTGATACTTTGAGTCCGCTTTGGTTCTGCTTAGCCCTGAATCCTCTAAGCACACTGCTGGAGGATTCACGCATAGGCTATCGGATGAGGAGAGGTGGTCAGGTTATATCCCACCTCCTTTACATGGATGATTTTAAAACTCTTTGCCCCCAACAATTTTCAACTGATGGAGCTACTGAAAGTAGTTGAAACCTTCAGTAGCACCATCAGAATGGAATTTGGTGTGGACAAATGTGCGGTCATGCATGCAAAGCGAGGGGAGATTGTGAAATCCGTGGGAACCCAACTCTCGGATTCCTAAACCTCCGAGCCCTCTCCGCAGCCAAAACCTATAAGTATTTGGGTATGTCGGAAGCGTTGGGCATCAATGTTACTGACATGAAGCAATCGTTGAAGGAGCGCTTCTTTGGCCACCTGAAGAAAGTTTTTAATAGTCTTTTATCAAGTGGAAGCAAGGTGCGCGCCTTCAACGGTTGGGTCATGCCGGTTTTGATGTACTCTGTCGACATACTCAAATGGACTCAAACCGAACTCAACGCCCTGGACATGAGGGTCCGTACGCTGTTGACTGCATATCGAATGCATCACCCACGGTCATCGGTAATGAGACTGTATATCCCGCGAAAGTGTGGATGTCGAGGTTTTTTAAACGCTAAGACTCTCCACAATCGCGAGATATGCAGCCTCAGGGAATATTTCCTAGAAACCGACGTGGGGATGCATCGAGATGTGGTCGCAGTTGACAAGGGCCTCACCTCGCTCTCCATGGCTAACGAGAACTGGCGTAAACTTGTAATACTCGACACTAATGACCGCATGAAGGTATGGCAGAGTAAGGAGCTCCACGGACGCTATTTCCGGGCCTTACATGGATCCGATGTAGATCTACTAGCGTCCGTAGCCTGGCTGCGTTTCAGTCACCTCTTTGGGGAAACCGAAGGTTTTGTCTGTGCAATTATGGACGAAGTTATGATGACGAACAACTACCGGAGATTTATTGTGAAAGATGGCACGGTTGACATCTGTCGGGTATGCCACCGTCAAGGAGAATCAATTAGACACATAATTTCTGGGTGTTCTCGACTAGCTAACGAAGAATACTTGCATAGGCACAACCTAGTAGCTAGGATTATCCACCAGCAACTTGCTCTGAAATACAGTCTTGTGGAATCAGAGGTGCCGTACTACAGGTATGTGCCCGACCCAGTTCTTGAAAATGGAAATATCACATTGTACTGGGATCGATCCATCATCACTGACAGGACTATTGTTGCAAATAAGCCTGATATAGTGGTGGTGGATCGAGTAGAGCGGTGCACAATGATTGTTGACATAACGGCCCCACATGACGAGAACCTCGTGAAAGCTGAGAAAGATAAACAGATCAAGTATCTTGACTTAGCTCGCGAGGTTGTCGACATGTGGTATGTGGATTCAGCGATCATTGTGCCGATAGTCAACGGCTTGATAGCCAAGAGCCTTGACCAACATCTAAGGAGGCTCTCGTTAGGCAGCTGGATCAAGGGCTTGATTCAGAAAGTGGTACTTCTGGATACGGCTCATATTGTCAGGAGGTTCCTCTCTCTGGAGCCCTAACCGCCGGTAGCTTGGACCCTGTTCCCGATACCGGTGGGCTACTATTTTTTATATTTTTTAATGTTTTTATAATTTTTGTTATTTTAATATTTTAAAATATAATTTATATGTTTGTACAATGAAATAAAAGAATATAAAAAATAATATGGTATTAATATTGAAAATAATGTATTTTTACGCATAATTAAAAAAAAATAGCATTCGTCACTTCTTCTCTGTATAAACTATATGTGTGCGAAATTTCATACTCCTCCGTCCACCCAATTTTCGTAAAAAGGGTTCCAAAATTTTCGCTTCACGTATTAATATATAGATTTACAACATGAAATTAAAAATAACGAATTAATCTTCTAGAGGTCTATGAATAAAATATATGATGGTGTTTAAGAGATTAATAACAATTTCATTTCACCGATTACTATACGTTTATTTGGTAAATGACAATTACACTATTTTACATAGACTTCGTCCATTACGAAATACTAGTTATGAGTATTTTTTCACCTTATTTTACAAGTTATTTATATTTCCTTCAAGGTCAATTTCGTATGGCAATGTGTATGATAAATGTTAAAATTACTTGACTTATACATACATATTTTAGTAATTACGTGTGACTGCGGTTAGAAAATCAAAACCGATATTATTGCCGATATTTTGTAACTATGTCTAGATTATATCTTTTTATTTGGGTGTTTTACCCGACTGCAGAGGGCAATGTGTTTATCAGCCTATTAACTCATATGTATGTTTGTTCTTTTATTAATTTTATTTTTCATTATAATTATTTTGGGGTTAGGGGTAATTCAGAGATGGAGTACACAAATATTTTGCTAAACAGTCTTCATAAGGTTATATATGTTCAGTGTTATTCAAAACAGAGTAAAACACCATTGTTTTGATCATCCATAAAATCTTGTAGGAATGAAAAATTATAAATAGCCAATATGTTTTCAGAAAGCACTCTTGTCTACAAGAGTGCTCTAATTAGATATCAATTAGATATCGAGAAGCAGTGGTGGCTCAGTGGCAACGGCTACTACTTACGAGTTCGAACCCGAGCAGACGCTTTACTCTGTGTAAATTATTTCAACACCACTGCTCTCAAAACTGTGAAGGAAAACATCGTGAGTAAACATGTCTTAGAACTAAAAAATCGAAGACATGTGACATCTACCAACCCGCACTGGGCCCGCGTGGTGGATTATGTCCCACTCTCTCTCTCACCGAGAGGAGGCCTGTGTCCCAGCAGTGGGAACGTTATAGGCTGCTAATGATTAGGTATCAAACACGGTACATATAGGGTTCGAAACAGCTAGGCTCGGCTTCAGGCCACGTGCCTGACAAGGATGGCTTCGTGAAGGTAGAGAGGAAGAAGCTTCGTAGTCGGAACCAGTGTGGGACCGCGCTAGCAGGACTCAGTATGCTACTGCGTCCAGCTACACTAACGACGCAGCTCTATGTGTCCCGTCAACATTACACCACGAAGGTTGAGGAGATCGTGGAGTTTGTACGTGTTAATTCCAACTGGACCTTGAGGGTCGAGAAGTTGGAACCGTGCCACAACACAAACTTCAAGTCATTCGTGGTCCGAGTTCCAACTCATCAAATCGAGACCTTCCTCAAGGAAGACTTTTGGCCGAAGGGTGTCGTGTATCGGCGATTCCGTGGAAGGCTACGCGATACTACGCAGCGCAACACGTCGCCGTCACTTCGTGTACAATAGTTATGTTTACGTGGTTTTTTTGTATGTATGATACTCTGTATGGTATTATGATTTGGGTCTTTGTAGCCCGAAATAAACTGATTTGATTGATTGATTGATACATGAAATTAAAATTTATATTTTCAATAAAACTTCACATCTGCTATAAATGATAAATGATTTTATTTCTGTAAGTAGGTTTGTACAAACACTTTTACATGCCAATGATATTTTTTTAAACTAGTTCGGTGTTTGACACAGCCTGTTTAAATCATTACCCTTCCTTGAGCTGCTGTCAAGTAAAACCTCACCTTTTTTACAATTCTAATGCTACTCCATTCATTCGTTGTGCTGTATTTGAAGTGACAGTACTTCACATATAGATATATTGTTGACATACTTCAAACCTAAAAACAAATTATATATTTTATTTTATTTCTAAATGCATGATTATTATAAGTTTTTGGGATAAAACAGACGTTCTTCTCTAGAAAATTAGGTGTTTACTCAATATTACTTTACAAAGTGAGAATAGATTGTTGCTGTAATGCCTTAGTGAAGGTGGTGAATTCGATTTACTGTTATGATCATCTTATTGGTATTTCATTCTTGCAAAATGAATAAATTAATTGCCCTGTGCAGGCACTCTTAACCTTGAAGGTACTGTTCAGTTTTGGTTTATGGTTCTTCCCATTTTCATACATAATTTAGGTCGTCTCTAAATGGTAATAGAAAAAGAATGTTATATTGTTCACAGTCACAAAAATAGACACATATACATTCGAAATACAAAGTTATTTGGAAAGCCAACACTTATTATATTAAATCATTACAGCAAAATGCTTAACTACTACCTTTTTCTGTAAACACAAATATTTAAAAAACGTAATTTTAATCGCACCGATTTGTAAAAAAGTGACATAGGTTCGTCGTCGATGAGCCCTACTGGACGACTGATTTATGAACGAACGAGAGTGATGACACTACTTATGATAGGCAAAAGAAGAGATGGCGATAATGTGTGTGCGCTTGGAATAAAATAACGTATGTGCCAAAACGAATCGCCGTTTTTTATGAATGAAAAGTATTATTAAAACGAAAACTCTTTTACAAAAACTTAGATACAATTATAATCAATGTTTTAAAGTAAACTATGTTTAATAATACATACACATCGCGCGTTGAGGCTAAAAAAAATCACAATCATAGATAGAACTTTGCGATTTTTTTGTATCGAGAAAATTTCATCGTATCGTGTATTCCTTTTACAGGATACTAGATCATATAGTCAAAAAACATACACTAAAAGATTAAGTACGGATGCCATACGGTAAGAAAGGTACGCTAATAAGAAAAAGCACGTTTATCTCACTACGTCACCTTAAATAAATTGTGCATTTCATGTAGATCAAAATTGCCCTTTACAGCATATCATTAAAATTAATATTTTAGAAGATATCAGAGATTATAATAAAATAGCCGCAGCGCGGCTAGCGGGCCGTTCCGCGTCCGGCCATCTCGCATGGTAACGGTCGGGTAGTGCAGGATTAGTAGGATTGTAATTCATATTACTTGGGCTTCATAGTAAATGCATATCATCATGTGTGTTCGAATTACTCAAAATAAAGCTAATTGTATTATTCCAAGTAAGAGACCGCGAAATATGGCTTAGATGTTTAGATTTTTGGATGGATTTGGATTTTTGGTTATCCTGGATACTTACCATATATAGCATACCATAGATATTTTATCCCGGTAGTAGTTTCCCGGGTGATATTTTCCAACAGCTATACGGGCAAAGCCACTGGCCAAAGTACTATTCTTATAACTATGTTTAATTTGGTGTCTGGTAAATAACTGAGTGTTTATTTAGGTAGAATAGGAGCGTTAAAAAAAACCAGGAAGACTTATATTCAATTCAATCCAGCCCTATGTCGCAGTCTTCTTACTCTGAATACTATTAGTTTTATTTTAAGTACATCAAACACACAAGATATGTAAGGATCGTAGCAGGTGGCGTTCCGTAGTTTCTGCCTACCCCCATGGGAAAAAGGCGTAATTTTATGTATGTATAACATGGATTAATACATTCTTACCTCAGTAGTACGTCCTCTTGCGATAATTTCCGACATCTACGCGGGCGAAGCCGCGGGCAAAAGCTAGTAAATAATAAAACAAATTCGTAAACAGAACTTAAAACCTAAATAAAGCCTCCAGGCATAAAGGGCGTGCCCACTTAGGTACATATTCAACGATGCAAAATGATACATATACATACATTGATGCATATATCTAAATTGAAGTTACAATAGTTAAACTAGGACCTCCGGAGTAAAATAAAATAACAATGAATACAGATAACAATAACAAAAACCATGGTCAGCAAGACGACCAGTCACCACAAGCAGCACCCGTTCACGAGCATAACGCAAAGGTCGGCCATTACCCCCCTCGCCAAACCGTGTAGATGTCACGTCTTCGAATTTTTGGTTCTAGGACGTGCGGGTTTCCTCACGATGTTTTCTTTCACTGTTTAAAGAGCAGCGGTGATGAAATAATTTACACAAAGTAAAGCGCTTGTTGGGGTTCGAACTGACGACCACGGTCGTCACTACTTGGCCACCATTGCTCTAACTGCTATAGGTAGGTATATCGTTTATTTGTCTATTAATAAATAAAAAAATATTTAAAGTTTACCAACAAGAAGTATATAACATTTAATTGGATTTTCAATATACTACAAGTATCAAGTATCACACTGTTGCTACGGCGGTGATGCGGCCATAAAACTGTTGTCATAAGTACCGTAGCTGACTTCAGCTACGGTCTGCTATGCCAATGAAGCTGACCGCTTCCGTTTATATTCTTGTGACTTTGTTTTCCAGGACAACAGCTTTTGCTTATAAAAGTGGCCCATTAGACTGCACAACAGTCGAAGCTTAGTTCAGAGAGAAAAGGCAAAAGGGAAAACAGCGTATATTTTCCCCTAAAGTATTAATTCTGAAAGTAATACTCATCAACATCACCCAAAACTCTTATTCACCTCACAATTTCGTAATAACAAAAAACATTCCCAATATAATACGAATCAAAAGGTAGGTAAGAAACCAATACAAAGTTTCCGAGGCAGTTTCACCTCACATCTTTCATGTCCTCGACTGGAAGATAGCGGTCATCGACAAAACGATAGATTGCGTTTTCCCGTCTATTGATTTTCGAAAGGTAAGGTACTTTCTAATATTTGGCGATCTTTGTTCGGACTACTAGCTGTATAAGGATTGAAGATTCGCACTTGGCTTTTTTATTAGGTGTTTTTTTTTTGCTTTGTTTTGAAGTACTTGCGTACATTGTTTTAATCTATATATTGTTTTAGTATAAGCTAGTACCCACGGCTTTGTCCGGGTTGAGGTCGGAAATTTGTCCACGGGAACGTTGGAAGTTATTCCATGGGATCTTACTAACGGGATAAAAGTGTCCCAGTCCCAGTGTCAAGTTAATCCAAATTTTAAACTATCTGTGTACCAAAATTTCATTCAAATCTATTAAACCATTTATGCGTGATTGAGTAAGAAATATCCAAACATCTAAATATAAAAATGTTCATATTATTAGTAGAATTATTTGATTCATACCCTTTAAAAGTTTTGGCTATTTCAGGATTAGTGTGTAATTTACACAGTATTTTAATAATTAAAATAAATATTTTTACGTGACTTACCTCTTCTGGACTTAATGAAGTTGCTTCCACTCAGAGAGCAAAACGTAGGTACTGATCGATATTTTTTTCTAAGAGAAGAGGCCTTTGTTTGGCCAGAACGAGGTAATAATCTTAATGATTGATACTTCCTTGTTTCCTGAATATGATAGCTTATCTTATACCTTTAAACGAGCAATTCTTGTATATATATAATCTGAATCTCGGAAACGGCTCCAACGATTTTCATGAAATTTTGTATACAGGGGGTTTCGGGGGCGATAAATCGATCTAGCTAGGATTCATTTTTAGGAAATGTCGTTTTATTCGTGTTTTCAATAATCAATTTTATCAATAATCAACTTAAACATAAACTTATGCTTTTTTATTATTGGAAGAAAAATGAAAAAATGTAAGTTGTATTTAAACATAATTCTACAAAACACAATATACCAAAAAAATAAATACAGAGCAAAGCTTGGGCATCCAGGTACTTATCATAATTTTCTGTATATAATAAAATCTTTTCAAACACTTTATTACGATCTAATTAAACCTTTATAACTCGAGTTTTCCCAAGAATAATGGTATCGGTTTCCGTGTCGGCCTCTGATTTTAATCTCGGCCAAGACCGATCCTCTTGAACCTTAGGTAAGACATGTAAGTCGGCTCCCGGGATACTCTTTAGATAACGAGCGAAGTTCCACCTAAAGATCTTGTAAATGTTCCTCCGCCGCAGCTAGAATTCGTAATTCAACTTCCATTTTGCAAGGACCCATAAAAATAATGTTTTATACAAGACGGTGATAAGCTTCGACCTCCGCTAAGTTGTTTATTGCTATCAGCTCGTTGGTTTATTAACATGTTCTTGAGTGGGTTGGCATTGGAAACTATAAGGTTAGAAAGATGCTAGTTCTAGCCATTTGAGAATCAATCGATTCGTTTTTTGAAAATTCGTTTTTATTTTGAAATATTAATACTTTTATAAACATGTTCGTTTTACCAAATAGCACACAACATTCCCGAAGTAGGTAATTAAAGCGATTTACGCTGTATAAAACGCTGATATAAAATATTGTACACTTCAAAGTAAAGTTATTTTAAAACGAACGCAAACATTTCAAGCGAAGCGAAATGCAGCGCCTTCATTAGAATTCAAACAATCTTCCACCTTAACATTCAACTTACATACATTCAAACACGTAGAAGCACAGTCTCCGTATATTTAGTAAAGTCAACAGTCCCTAGCACTCTGCTAAAAGAGAAGACGTGAGGCAACGTAACGAGGAGTCGAACTGAACACAGTGAGGTAGCTGTCCTCCCAGGTACAAGAAAAGGGAGGTACTCACAGACCATTAACTGGTCACTAGTCACACTGACCCGCCAAAACTGCACTTACAGAGCAGTTCCAGCGTCCCGTAAAACGTAATGTCTTTCAAAAGGTATTTGGCTCCGCATTTTTGGCGATATGCGAATTTGATTGGAACTTTGTTCGAAGGACTTTGCTGCGGGGATCGTTATTGAGACGATTCTTTGAACATCGGAGCGATAGCAAGTAGGTGAAACGTTTATGTATTTGAGATTAGGGGGATTTATGTAAGATTCGATGAAGATTATAAATTGCGAAGAAAGTCACTGTTTACCTGAACAACTCAAACTGAAAGCATTTATTTCACTGAAACCAATTACATACACTTTTGTATAATCAAGGAGGCGGTTAGTTGCTCATTCCAAAACGTAGTAGACTCGTATGGAGACGAAAGGGCCAAAATTCTCAAAGCAAAACTTGTTAGCACATAGTTCAAAGATGTTCGAATTTTTTGTCGTCTGCAATCGTTTTCATTTTTATTGGAAAGCCAAAAATATATAGCAATGTTATAAATCGTGCGGTTTGAATTTCATATTACACTATTTTCGAAGGCGTATTCCGGTCACAGTCGAGTAACTTCAGTCTCTTTACGACGATACATTTATATCCATTTATTTGGCGAATATCCCTCGCTGTGAGCCACCAACGACGGAACAAACGGATGGGTACATTTCTATTGCCTTTGAGATATTTCATTGACTTTTACAAATGCGAATGCCTGAGTGTCATTGGGATCGAATCTTGGTGTGGAATAAATTGCGCCCATAACATTGAATTCGCCCTTTTGTAGGGATATGTTATAGCGAATGAGAGCGATGTTCCTGACCGTTCACGACTTTTAGTGTTCCATTATAGGAACACGTATCATCCCACGTAGCATCTTTGCGTATGTTTATAAATAAGACTGCTATTTTGTCTTTACTCGTTTGTAAACGACAGTGTTTTTATATAAACAAAAAGCCAGACAGGTGTGTCGTTTCCAGGATAAACAGTATATTCACAATACATGATAAACTAATTTCACATCTACACAGTAGTCTTGAATTTCGATAAATATATTAAAATGCCAAGTAATCCCGGGGTTTTGTGGGCGTGTGCAGGTCGCTCGCAGCCGACCAGCGGGTTCGCGACAAGGAAAGGGTCGACCTACGGAACCGTAGGCGTGTTATCATGGTAATTATGACATCCCAAAAGAAACTCCCCACATTCAGCTGTAGTTTTTACGACTGCCCCAACTCTTCATCATGACATTTGCAGATAAGGATTGGAGATTGTGTTTTTATTGAAATTTCACGCATACACTATAATCTACCCGAGGATTGGCGACACTCTCGTGGCAGCAGTCACAAACTCTTGGCAAATTGGTTGTTTTATTCTGAAGATTATTTATTATGCGCAATGCATAAGTATTTCGTTACGGCGGTAATTTTGTTATATCCTACATTACCTGTCAGTTCAGAATTGGACAGTAGCTTTGTGTTCCAACTGAAAGATGCACCCGAACTTTATAAAGACTTTGCGAAAAGATATCACAGAACATTCGAGAGTGAGTACGATTACAATGAGAGATATATCAATTTTGTTCAGACTTTGAGGTACATAAATAGTATAAATACTCAAAGAGACACACAGCAAAAGGTTTTACCGAATCAATATGCTGATTATTCTGACGACGAGAGAAGAGCGTATTTAAAAAAAAATCATAAGCACATAGATCCGGAACTGAGAAGTTTTCTACGAATGAACGTCGAGCATGAGTAAGTACCTTCTTTTAATTTATGGTGTCTTCCAAGTCCTTAAAATATTTGAATGAGTATGATCAAGAGTTTTGTGGCTTAGCTCCACTAGGTTAAGCTACGCTTGCCGCGGTTCGTCTGTGGATGGGAAAGCATGTTAAGCCACTGGTCCCGGCTATCTTTTGAAGATTTATAACAGTCGTTACGCGTCGTCAGAAGCCCGAAAGTTCCATAGCCAGTCTTACCAATGGGTAGCGTACTATCCGGTAACTGGGTAGTGGAGGTCAGATAGGCAGTTCCTCCATGTAAAATATTGGTACTCAGTTGCATCTAGTTAGACTGGAAGCTGACTCCAACATAAGTGAGAAAAGGCTAGGCAGATGGTGATGACCAATTAAAGCATTCATATTTTTATCAGTTATCAAGTAGATTTTAAAGTTGTAGATGTTTCTAAATTATTTCAGGCGAAAAGGCAGAAATAAGTTGCGGTCAGCACCGCGCCGGCCAGAACCAATTAAAAATGAATATGGTGAACGCACATACGGAAAGAAAATAATTTGGTAATGGTCAAAAAATAAAGGAAAAAAAAAATGATTGATGGCAAAAAATATTCTGGTGTGAAGCAAATAATTTTCTAAATACTGTAGGTACGGAGGCCGAGCCAGGCTTGAAGTGGCCAAATAATTGACTGGAACATTGGGACTGAAACAGAACTGTTCAATTCCTACCAAATTGTTCGGATTTCCGGCTAGATGAGAGTTCTCCCAAAGGGTTAAGCTAGTTTAGAACTTTATGTTTGTATTCAAGCGGGGAAGTTGTCATAAATATTGGAGCCTCTCCTTGTCTAAGTGCGCTGAACAACATCAAACTGCTTTGTTGACGCAAAAGTTGGGCAGCTCAATATCCTGTTCCTCGTAAAGTGTACGATTAAGAGATCCAAGTAATTGTTTACGTTAATAGCACGTCATTTCTTTCTCGCTCCAACAAACTCATAATCTTTAATTGTTTTAATTAAGGTAAACGGTTCCATCCTACCTTACCTACCTTAGATCGAAATTAAATTAATTCAGTTTATAATCGAAATTCGTAAACTCAATCCACTATTAATACTGAAAAAGCAGTAGGTAGTACTTACAAAAAATTCAAAGTTATCATCAACACAGCCTTTCAATTTTAAACTTTTGTAAAATCATATAGGATGTATTATTTTACAATGTTAAGCATAAAAATTTAATAAAAATGTCATATTCGCTGCAATATATGCTCGAATATAATATAATATTGGAAATACCGGAAAAGCGTGGCAACAGAAACTTCTAAAGCATTCTTCTGTTCTATTGGAAATGGAGAAACATAATCCGCGAAGAGGATGGGTTGTCTACGGAATGCCTTTGTGGATGGTCACGCCACAGATTTAGTGGACCTAAAGCTGTCCTCCCGCCCGGGGTCGCGTGATTGTTCGAAAGAGATTCCGTGACCCTGGCACATGGGCAACTGATGGAACACGGGTGGGTTTTAGTCAGTAAAAGTCTGACACGCCCTCCCGCTCCGCCCAGAGTGGGAGAAGTCATTTGATGATTTCCCATCCTGAAAAAAAAAAAAAGCTGTCCTCCCGAAGGCAGACAAACATTTTCAATACACTGTGTTAAATTTAGTGTGTAAAATTATTATTTCTTTCAACTAATTTATTTAACCGTCAAAGTGATTTTTGGAAAGCCCGAAAGCAACGCGCCAATGTTTGTGTAAAAATGCAACTCATAAAATATACTTTTTTTTAAAGCAATTGTCTTGGAATTTTCGTGGGTGTCATGTGATATTTCACGCTTCAGTGAGTTCAAATGTAAAGCCGCGTTTGCACGTTATGAATATAGTTACGTTTCAAGATAAGTAATAGCGTGCACATGTGTTTTCCATCAATGAAACCCGAGATCTAACTCATAATGGAATTCCAAGGATTTTCGCACATTTACATACGTTTGATGAACATTGAATATAGTGTTCGATGATTGCGATTCCCGTTTGTATGCTACTTGTTAAAAGCATTCAGCCGTACATGCGTACAATTTAAACATCACAGAAATTATGTGGACTCGGCTTAACAAAACTACGAGACGTTTATTTATCACAGTTTTTTTTTGTTTTTCATGCTGGAGTGCTGACTTTTTCGCCCTAAAAAGTTACAGAAAATACATTCGTCATGTTACTACTTCAACTTAAAAAGTTACTCATTGCCTTTAAACACGTGTACAGCACAAATTTTCATACGTATCTGAACTCTCGGCTTTTACACCACACGCAAACTTTAAACCGGCTATAATAGGTAATAAGGTGGAGTTAAGTATTCAAATTTTATGCTTAAACGTTCCAGTTTCCTACCATCTACGTGCCAGCTACTCGATAGCCGTTCGGTAACCATCACTGTCTATAGAACGTGACTTTTTCCGTGGGAAGACAAAAGCAGCCCCCGATGCATTTTTCACCGGAATAGATTTTACGCGAGGAAAAATTGCAAATTTTCCACAGCGCACCGACACGCGCGGTGGTACCGTGACTTGAGAAATATTCGAAAGTTGATTGCTCCGCTCATTTTATAGCATGTGAAATTGCGATCGCTTATTGCGACTTAAGATTTATATTTTCGTATTAGTGTTTTGGTTTTACGTTTTCAGATTGGAAATATAAGTGAATTGCTGAATTTTTCATGAAGGTTTCAGTCATAGTTTTTGGTGGGTAGGTATATCACTTTTATAGTGTTATCGAGTGTATTGTTCTACATATTTATTTATATTTCAAAGCAACCGTTTTAAAATAATATAGGTACCGTGTGGTGCCGGACGTAAAGAATAGCACCACCCCATTTCTTCCCGTAGGTGTTTAAAAGGCGACTAAGGGACTTACTAGAGAATGGGCAGCAGCGTTCTCTATGCATTCTACCACCATACTGCGATCGCCAACCCGCCTGCCAAGCGTGGCGATTATGGCAAAGCCCCCCAAATTGGGGGAGGTCTGAGTCCAGCAGTGGACGTCTTATGGCTAAAATGATGAAATGATGAACGTAATTCCAGAGATTACTTCCAACAAACTTACAAACATTACCTCTTTATAATTAGTGTAGGTAAATAAATAAGGGAGGGCAAAGAATCATAGGGCATCAAAAAAAAAAACATCTGGGTCGCTGTCAACGCAATTTTTGTAAAATGCCAAAATTGAAATTACCTACGTACACTGTTCAAACATCTTTGTTACCTTATCTCGGTGTACCAAAGGCTTATCTCAGCTTTTTAGAAAATCTTATTCGTTGGTAGAACCTCAGGTATTTCTATAATGCTGAAAAAAGATTATCCTTAACAGCCGAAAACAGATTCTGCCTAATCCAATGCCTTGACCTTTATCAAAGATAATCGTTGAACCAAATGGGTCTAGAATCACCAGGAAGGTACTTACTATCACAAAATAAATAGGTACCATCAGATATTATATTTTTAATCAATAAACTAAAAGTTTTTGTTTTTGTTCACTTTGAATCTATACTTGACACATACAAATATAATAAGAAGTGTCTAATATGTAATGTCCAAATAACAGCTTTTTTATTGAAAGTATATATGGTACATATACCATTTACATAGAATAGAATAGAACAGGATACCATTTACTTAATGATATCTATTACGAAAAATGTTTGGCTGACTGTTTGTTCCGGCTAATCACCAAAACGGATAGACGGATTTTGGTGATTAGCCTTTCATTAGCAGAAAGCTGATATTATAAGGAACTAGCTTTTGCCAGCGGCTTCGCCCGCGTGGAGGTCAGAAATTATCCCGCGGGAACATACTACCGGAATAAAATTAGCTTATGTCCTTTCTCAGGCTCTAAACTATCTGTGTACTAAATTTCATTTAAATCGGTTCAGTAGTTTTAGCAGGAAAGCGAGACAGACAGAGTTACTTTTGCATTTATAATATTAGTGTGGATAACGTAGGTTTAGTAGCCTAGGTTCATGTTTTGTCAACTTTTTGTCCCGGCAGCACGTTCCCGCGGAATAATTTCTGACATCCAAGATGGTTGCGCCACGGGTAGCAGCTAGTTCTGAATAAAAAAACCAAGTGCTTGCAGCTGCTCAGCTCTATGATCAGCTGTTCCCATTGCTGGGACACAGTTTCTTCTCTGTAAGAGGGTTCGGACCATAAAACAACACGCGGGCTCAGTGCGGTTTGGTCAATGTTACATGTATTGGAATTGTTGGTGCCAAGATATGCTGGTTTTCTCACCGTTTAAGTCAGCTCTATCATGATAATCATTTCAGTCGAAAGATATCCACTGCTGGACATAGGCCTCACCCAAGTGTGCCCCCAGGGTTAAACCCCCCCCAGGGTTTACCATAATCGCCACGCTTGGTAGGCGGGTCGGCAATCGCAGTATGGTAGTAAAATGCAGGGATAATGCTGCTGCCCATTTTCTAGTAAGTCCCTTAGTCGCCTCTTATGACACCCACGGGAAGAAATGGATTGGTGCTATTCTTTACATCCCTCACCATACTGATCAGGTCACAGTCAGATCTATACAACGAGCAAAACGCACGTACACATAGTTACGATTCACAACCAGCGAGAGTAATATACTCGTCAATCGTTTTAAGATAGTTTGAGATCTCTTTAGGTACCTCTCACGGACGCTAATGGTCGACCACTTTTGAACTTTATTGCTTAAAGTATAAGGGTGAAAAGTGATCCACTGCTTGTGCTGCTATATGAACGGGCGACTGTTTTCGCTTTATACATAGACAGTACAGAACTCAAAATACAGCATCAGGCCAAATCCTTGAAGGGTTAGACAGAAGTGTGATCTATTTTGTGGTTCTAAGCTGTTTGCTTCCCTCGAGACGTGCCAAATGGGAAGCCAGTGAGTGTTCCATTGGGGATTCCGGAGTTCCTCTCAAATTTCCTGCATGGGAGCAGCCAGTGCGTCATTTGGTAGGAGTAGGACTTTTTTAAATATTAGCCGGATATTCACTAAAGAAAAATTCTAATTGCACAAAAAAAAAATGTTTTTCTTTATTTAGTAAAGTTTCAGTACCATGTCGAGTCAGGCATTTAAAATTTAACCACACACATTGGAATATACATGGTTAAACTTCAAACATCTATACAGTCTGTATGTGTTCACAGTCATGTCAGCATGAAAGCGGTTTACCGTAGTTAATCAACGTCCATCACAGAATATTGTATGTCAATATAAACGGTACGAGCCGACACGACTGTGACTGTTATCTTTTCAGTTTATTCCAGATTTCACGTGAAAATCGTTCGGCCAGGAAAAACATCGTTTGCGGCGAAGTCCTATGTGATTTTTGAAATCTTTTCTCTGAGCAAACGCCTTTGCTTCATTCAAAATAAAGCTTTAGGAAAATATCGCTGGACATTTTTGCTTCCGATCAACAGTTTCGTACGTAAACGTAAATAATTATAGAAACAACTCTTTCAGAATAATCTTATACCTTTAAACGAGCAATTCTTGTATATATGTATATATTTATATGGCGGATGTTCGAGCGGCTGAGATACCACGTGTTGCTGCTGAACCATCCCCTGTTCATCCTCCATAGCGGGCGTGTACTTGCAGGCGTTTTAAAAATAATACTCGCAAAATAACTCACTTACTTTAATTAAAATAATAACAATAAAACTTAACGTTAAAAAGTAACGATTGCAAAGATAAACACTGATTTAAATAAAATCACATTAATTGTTCAACTGATGTTCAGAGCCAATGGATTTATGCGTGTGCACCGCGTGGCGATCGCATCAAGAAGTGAGCGCTTCCGCCGCCATGACACTCACAACCCCATTCGGTGTTACCCGCTCTAAATTAAAATTACCACTAACGAAATAAATTCTCAAGCATAGAGTAAAAATAGTCGATTACAACTTTTAAAAAGTGTTACAATAAATCGCCTAAATCATCACGCGCCGTTATATATATATATATATATATATATATATATATATATATATATATTTACATCCAGGAACTCATTTGGCGTCAAGCATGTTGCGCATCATTACGACGTCCACCAGTTCTGCTAACATTTTTTATCATCTGTTGATGAATATTGCTTAGTTTTTTGATTTCCTACTCCATCCTATACTTCATTTTCTTGCTCATTTATTTGCGGCAATATTCTTCTTGTAGTTAGGCCCAAACATTTTTGGACCCCACACAATAGTGAAGCTTTATTGACCTCCTACGTATATCAATATTATTAATCTATTGCGTGGATATTTTTACGTCCAAATCAGACGGTTGGGATTTCAAAGTGCGACGTTGCCAGCTTTATGATTCGTTTATTTATACTTATCTCTTTCTTTCACGGAGTCTCGCAAAACGCATTGTCTATTCTAACTATTCTAAGTAAATATTTTTTTAGTTTCACGGTTGACCGCTGATTTATTTGGGCTATTCTCATTTTTAACCGACTTCAAAAAAAAGGAGGAGGTTATCAATTCGACTGTATTTTTTATATTTTTTTTTATTTTTGTTACCTCATAACTTTTGACTGGGTGAACCGATTTTGATGATTATTTTTTGAATGACAAATGAACGAATAACGCGATTAGATTAGTGCAGAGTATCTACCATAACTAAAGAGTTAAAAATAAAAGCACACATCCACCTTATGGGTTTTGATTTTAATAGTCAGATAAAAGTTCTCTATCCTGACTTAAGGAATGAAAGCCTAAATACAGAGACACAGTATTGAAAATTATTAATCGTGTTTTTAACCGACTTCAAAAAAGGAGGAGGTTATCAATTCGACCGTATATTTTTATGTTTGTTACCTCATAATCATAACTTTTGACTGGGTGAACCAATTTTGATGATTCTTTTTTATTTGAAAGCTGGTGTTTCCCGAATGGTTACATTTTAATTTGGATACTCGGACAGTGGGGTCCATGTGAAAACTGCATTAATTTGTCTTAAATTTGCATTAAGTATTTGTGCGACAAATGAACGAATAACGCGATTAGATTAGTGCGGGGTATCTATCATAACTAAATAGTTACAAATAAAATCTTTTTAGTTATGGTAGATACTTCGCACTAATCTAATCGCGTTATTCGTTCATTTTTGTATACCTATACAAGATGTTACTACTGCTGTGGAATCAATTGTTCTTCCTCATCGTACGAAGGAACTCTAATATTAGCATGAGTTTACTACGGGTTTTTCTAAGTTTAATTTGACTAGATTCAAAGAGTACTATTAACTAGATTTTTCTGATAATATAATATTATTCACAACCTGTAATCGCCCACTACTGAGCGTATCTTCGTGGTACTACAAAAGCGTGGCACCCCCAACAGCATCCTGAATGCATTGTTGCACTGGACACGAAGAGCATTAACAGCTTTTTGAGTGAAACGAGTCCAAACGCTACACGAGTAAAAAACTATTAGGTACATCTCACTGATAGTGCTCTTCGCTCCCGGTATTCATTGATCCGATCTAGATTGTTCCTCAAATCCTCCGCTACAATACGCATATGACACCACCATTTAAAGTGACAGTAGGGTATCTCTCTGCACCTTTATTGGTCACCTTAACGATAAGCAACTGACTTTTGTCCGTGTTATATCTAAAACCATGCTCCTCAGCGTAACGCTCACAAACTTTATTAAATTTTCTGAGACCTGCCATAGACGGGCTCAGCAGCGCGATGTCATTAGCGTAGTTAATGTTATTAAATGCTAGCCCATCTATGTAGCAGCCAGCATGCAAACTGCTGAGCTCGAGAATAAGCACATTTATATATAAATTAAACAGCTTAATCCACCCTGTCTAACTCCACATTCCATCACGTACTTATCCGACCGTCCATTTGCCCATTTTACACATTTAATTTGATGTGTGTACCAGTTTTTAAAAACACTCATCAATTCACTGGGCACACACAATTTAGACCATAACTTGTCACAAAACACCATGTCAAATGCCTTTGACATAGGTATCCAAGAAACAGGCAAAAACAGGAGTCTGATTTCCTGTATAATATTTTACAGTCTTTTTATACATAAAATTGCAGTTTCCGTAGATAAGCCCTCTCTGAACCCATGTTGAGCATCATGGAGCTTGACATCATTCTTTAAAAGAGAGAGAGATTGGTCTGCAGTTCGCTATATCTGATATATCACTAGTCTTATTTTTTACATTAGGAACTTCAATAGTTTTCATCATATCCTTTGGCAGATAAGCGTGCGACACACAACAATTATAAAACAAAGCCAGTACCCTGGGCAAATGGATACCAGCGTTCTTTAAGTGTTCCACACTGAGCCCGTCGTGTCCCGGGGATTTTCCGCGCTTCATATGTACCAATACATTCTCTACTTCTTTTGCTGTATAGGCTTGAAGAAGGTCGCTCAAGTTCACCGTCGTCTGAGTTATGCAAAAAAGACAGTCTCGCGAGGTCTACAACTCACAGAGCCACTAGTGTACCTGATTATAAGTTATCTGATCTTTGCGAAACCCTTCCAGGGTCCTTATATCTTACGCCGGGGCTTAACTCCACTGCCGCGAGAAATCGCGGTACAGCGGACAGAGCTCCGGTGGGATCTCATGGCGTCATGGAGAGTACGATTGTCGCAACCCAGCGCTGGGCACGCCACAATTACGGCGATAAGTTCCCTCTTTGAGGAGTGGCTAGAGAGGCGCCACGGCGCGGCGTCCTCACCTTTCACCTGACGCAGGGTCACGGTTGTTTCGGGAGGTTCCTGTTCAGGATAAGGCGGGAGGAAACGCCCGGGTGTCACCATTGAGTGGATCACCCGGAGGATAGGGTGGAGTATATGGTAGCGGTCTGCCCGACTTGGGCGGCAGTAATGCTCGCGAAGGAGGAGGCAGAACGCGTGAGAGAGAGGCAAATTTCGCGCCCTCACGCCCCTAATCGCCGCAGGAGGAGACGCCCTGGGCATCGGGAATCGCAGGCCGATTTCCGGCCATCGTAGGCGCGGGCTTGCGGTCGGTGAGCAATGGGTAGCTCGCCATCCGATAGGGACCAGACCCGGGTTGACGGTGCGTTGTGTTCCACGTGCACCTCAAAGAGATGTCAGCGGAATTGACCGGGTTCACTAGGGCTGATGCCTGCCAGGGTTGCGAAGAAGTCCGAAAGGGAGATCGTGGCCCCCGGCAACATGGTAACAAAAGGAACACGGGTGGGTTTTAGTCAGTAAGAGTCTGACACGCCCTCCTGCTTCGCCCCGAGCGGGAAAAGTTATTTGATAATTTCCCACCCAAAAAAAAGAAAAAAGTGTCCTTGTATGCTAGGCTTAAGTACTTGGTTGCAAATAAAATGATTTATGATTTATTTATCTGAGACGGCGATGGGTCATACATTCATAATGGGAACTTATGCATTTATAGGAAAAGGAAGAAGTGCTATTAGGTTCATATATACAGACGTCAAATATCGTACAGTATGAAAAGTATGCATCAAACCGACATCCGTATAAGTGTCGCGTAACTTTGAAGCTATATACGGACGTCAGTTGACAGTATATACTATTCATGCCGCACCATATTCAACGTCCAATTATTTTTCTAACGTTGTGCCATAGATTCATGTATACGGACGTCAAATATCGTACAGTATGAAAAGTATGCATCAAACCGACATCCGTATAAGTGTCGCGTAGCTTTGAAGCTATATACGGACGTCAGTTGACAGTATATAATATTCATGCCGCACCATATTCGACGTCCGATTATTTTTCTAACGTAGTGCCACAGATTCATGTATACGGACGTCAAATATCGTACAGTATGAAAAGTATGCGTCAAACCGACATCCGTATAAGTGTCGCGTAGCTTTGAAGCTATATACGGACGTCAGTTGACAGTATATACTATTCATGCCGCACCATATTCGACGTCCGATTATTTTTCTAACGTAGTGCCATAGATTCATGTGTACGGACGTCAAATATCGTACAATATGAAAAGTATGTTTCAAACCGACATTCGTATAAGTGTCGCGTAGCTTTGAAGCTATATATGGACGTCAGTTGACAGTATATAGTATTCATGCCGCACCATATTCTACGTCCGATTATTTTTCTAACGTAGTGCCATAGATTCATGTATACGGACGTCAAATATCGTACAGTATGAAAAGTATGCGTCAAACTGACATCCGTATATGTGTCGCGCAGCTTTGAAGCCATAAACGAACTTCAGTTGACGGTACATACTATTCATGCCGCACCATATTCGACATCCGTGTATTTTTCTACAGTCGCAAGGAAAAATAATGAAATAAACACACATAAATTTAAGATTACTATTTTATTATAGACAGATGGGTTACCCTATAGGTATGACAGGTGAAAACAATTGAAATAGTTTTCTGTATTTATAAAACTTTAAAAATCAATCCCTAAAAATTACGTAAAATAATTGGTATTATTCAACGTATTAATGACAATTTACTTTTGTGACTTTCAGATCTAACATAATTAATTTTAAGAAAATATTAGATTGTTGTATTGTTATTAGGTGTGCTAAGCATATTCCGAACGTATAATATAATCAAAATCATATAATCGACTTCAAATAGCTGTGTAATTTACGGATGGCCAACACCTGATTTTCACAAGTGAGGGCACAATACTTATTTTGCAACCGAGCGTCAAATAAGCAGCGATACGTATGTGGCAACTTCGGCAAACTGTGTATAACTGATTTGTTGTTTTCATTTATAAAATATTTCGAACCGTTCAAATACAGTCGGTTTGGCAACGTCGCAATTGGACGCCAAATAATCGGCTTTATCGAAAGTGTCTTAGATGAGTATACGCACTGTCGATATACGCGCTACACGAGCGACGCACCGCTGATGCGGGATTTCGTGGAAGTTTTAGTTATACAAATGCAAGCGCTTCAGTGATTTTTTGCCTTCCGGCAATTTTTGTTGTACAGGTCGCTAGAGCCAAAAGGACCAAAGTAACACTGACTAAAAAAGTGGCGTCCGGTATGCGGACGTCTAAAGCCGGTGGACGCCAGATTAAATGCATTTCGGGCTATGTGGGACGCCATATCATTAGCAGGATAAATATATATATATATATATATATATATATATATATATAATCTGAATCTCGGAAACGGCTCCAACGATTTTCATGAAATTTAGAATACAGGGGGTTTCGGGGGCGAAAAATCGATCTAGCTAGGATTCATTTTTATAAAATGTCGTTATATTCGTGTTTTCAATTATCAACTTTATCGGTAATCAACTTGAACATAAACTTTTTATTTTAAACACAATTTACCAAAAAATACCGAGCAAAGCTCGGTTATCCAGATATTATGTAATTTATTTAGAAAGCAAGGCAAACTAACGACATATTTACAAAGAGTGTAAACATTCAGTGATGACGAATCTTCAGTACTGTACTGTTTGGTATCATACATTAATAGAATTTACACCAGTGATATAGGATGTACAAATATTTTCATAATTGGTTAAATTGATATTATCTAAATATCTCTGTGGCAGCTCAACAAAGCACTTACAACAATCAATTAACACGCCATAACACTGCGCACACCACAACGACAGCATATCGTTCCGCGATAATTATAATTGAAATTAAATTAATTCCACGGAAACATTTTCCGATAATCTCGCGTTGAACCATAAAACGATTTTAAAGCGCAATTTCGACTCAATTCATTTGCAACGAGTGTTCAGTAAAGTTCAATGTTGTATGAATGAATACGTCGACAACTCGACATGGTGTATAACGAGGTATGATGGTTCACAAAGAGGAATTTCTCTCAGTCCACATTAGCAGCGATTTCCTGGAGCATCGAATAAATGTGGGCAATTTGCGAGAACGTTTATCACCTAAAGAAAAGTTCTGGCGACGTCTGTAACTGCCGTAATTCCGCGCCGAAATTCGAGGGTTAATCACGGTGGCCATACATCAACGCTTTATTTAATACGTGCAACTTTGTTTGGGACTTAGTTCACACCCGTCCGCAGGCTATTGTGTGATGTTTTTATAGCCGCTAGATATTATTTTGAGATCGCCATTGTTTGGAATAAATTATGGCCACTAGGTACACATAAATTTGCAAATTTCCAGCGGTCTGTTAAAACATTTTGTATTGGATATCGTTTCATCATGCTTGTTTTGATGTATAGTCCTCAATTATGGTTTGAACTCTCGAACATTTATGTAGCGCTGCTGTCGTCATATAATCACGAAATATCACATAGATGTTAATGGTAAATGGTTTTATTTCTGTAATTAAGGTTTGTACACAGACTTTATACGTCAAAGATATTTTAAAAAGTAGTAGAGGTCGACATATCATATCTGACTACACTGAGAAGTAAGGCCGCTACAAACTCAGAGGTTCATTTTGAATTCAGACACTATCTTGGTGATATCATGTGACGACCATGTGGATTGTTAGATAACAACAAACAACAACATTCAGATGAATGGTCTTATGAGGAAAGACCCACACCGATTGAGTGGACAAGTCCAGTCAGAGTAAGCATTAAAATGGGAACATGAGGCAGTGACATCAGTCATGTAATTTAGGAGAAATTTAAGATAAGCAAAACGATGGATCGTTCTGTTTATCTTAAATTTTTCCTTGTTTGTTACAAACCACACTTCACCTATAGATACCACATCTAAAACATTAACCAAGTAACAAGTCCGGTTAAGTCCAACACTAACTTGACGAACTCTAAATTCAGCTTTAAATTCAAGAAACAGAGCACTTAAGTTGCTTAGTCCCTAGTACTATGTTGCGGCTGGTTGGGTTAAGTGTTCCAGGGTTAACTTGGGTTACAAGTTTGAAAGGTGATTAAACAAGAAGCATCAACGTGTTTGTTGGTAAACTGTGTACATCAGTCGTTTTTATTACGTACCGAGTGGACGTTGGGCGGTCAAAGTGCTGCTATCTACAGCGTGGGCTGTGTCCAAGTTTATGTTCGGGTCTGTCTCTCAGTATAGATAGTTTAAGTAAAATAAGCAGACGGATTTTAACCGACTTAAAACAAGGAGAAGGTTTTCAACTCGGTTACATTTTTATTATTTTTTACAAATTCTGATGAGCGGTTTTTGACTTAGCTTCAACAATAAATTTTATTTCTACTTCATCATCATCATATCAACCAAAAGACGTCCACTGCTGTATATAGGCCTTTCCCAATGGCGCCATCGGTGATCGCAGTATGGTGGTGAAATGCTAAGAGAATGCTGCCCATGTTCTAGTTAGTCCCTTAGTCGCCTTTTATGTCACCAACAGGAAGAAATAGAATGGTGCTATTTCTTTATGTCAGGCACCACACGGATTGGATTTATTTCCACTTCGTTTATATTTATATATTTTTTTTAATTTTCAATGTGTTATTTTACTTAATCAACTATTTTCACCGGGCACTAAATTAAATGACTTAATATACAAATAAATGTAAAAACAAGATAACACTATTAGGCGTCATAGTTTATGTTGATGATGTGATGTCAATTTCCTGCCATTGCAGCAACTACTTAGGATTTTTTTTGCGTAACAATAACGGCTCTTTAACCACAAATAACAGAAAAAGTGAACCATTTTGTGTAGGGTAGGTACCATAACTAAAAAGTGAAAAATAAAATGTTTATTTGATCGTCTAAACACCATATATATTTACGCTTCTAATGATGCACACTTTTTTTTTAATTGGTACTGTTTTTGACTTTCTAGCCTTTTCTCACAGTACTCATTACCACAATGCTCAAATACTATTTAGTCTTGCAATAGAGTAGAATAGCTGCAGTAAAATGTTAGACTGAACGTCTAAACACCTTCCGATGATGGAAACTTTTTAATTTATGAACCTCTAAAAAATTGTGGACCTTGCAAGACATGGTTTTTAACTGTCGGGCCTTTTGTTACAGTTATTTGCAGTCACTAAGCTAGCCCCGGCCGGTAGTGGCCAGCGAGCGTTACATCTTAGTTGGTCGTAGTTACTTGGCTATTTAGAATTTTTTAGGACTCTAAAATACCATTTAATTGGTTCACAAAAATAGGCCCTGTCATTATTTTAGAGTGTTCAATAGTATTCTTAGGAGCGCAAAATGGGAATTAGTAGTGGTTTAATTAAACAGATATCTTACCTTATTTATGTAGGACAAGATTCAACAAGATTCTATAACACTTCTAATTACCCTGTTATCTTAATAATTTCTGTTAAACTTAATTGAAAGCAACTATAATAGATGTTTATTTCGTATAAATAATGTTAGAGAAATTCCTTTGTGTTTAATTACAGCAGAGTAAACACTCATCTTTCGTAATGAATTTGTGGAGAAACGATATTGTAATACCAACTGTTAACTATAAATATTTTAGAGCGCCTCTAATCTATATAATACTAGCTTCTGTCCGCGACTTCGTCCGCGTAAATGTTGGTTATTGCGGAAGAAGGCGAAGTCGCGGAATAAAAAGTAGCTTATGTCCTTTCTTGGGGTTCAAACTTACCCCGTACCAAATTTCATCAAAATTTGTTCAGTGGTTTAGTCGTGAAAGCGTAACATACAGACAGAGTCACTTTCACATTTGTAATATTAAATTATAAGTATAGATTTATGAAATGTTGATATTAGGATGATATTGTTGTGGTTGCTTCATCTGCCTAGCCTTTTTCCTCCTATGTTGAGGTCGGCTTCCAGTCTAACCGAATGCAGCTGAATACCAGTATTTTACATGGAGGAACTGCCTATTTGACTCCCACAACCCAGTTACTGTGTAATACGAAACCCTTTGGTAAGGCTGGTTGTCAGATTTTCGGGTTTCTTGCGACCAGCACCCCTAGCCAAGTTGATAATCTACAATCGTTAACGCTAGTCGCTCGACGTTAAGTCACGTGGTTAGAACAAACGAATAGAAAATTCGTAGCCAAATTCACATCGTTTAAAATGATAGAATGATTTTTATCGTTTCTACAATGTTCGACGCTAAATGCTTTGTTATATTGTGTCATTTTTCTAAAGACATTGTAGAACGAGCGGCCGACTCAGCCGCGTCAACATGGCTACCAACTTATCGTTTTCTACAATTGCTGACACCGAGGCGTTACCGATTGGAGAACGGAATTCGACACGAAACGTTTGTAACTTGGCTAGGGGGGCTGTAACGTTTGTTAAAATCCACAAATGACAGCAGGGACGCACACCTTTTTTTATGGTAAATCATCAAATGACTTCTCCCGCTCTGGGCGGAGCGGGAGGGCGTGTCAGACTTTTACTGACTAAAACCCACCCGTGTTCCTTCAGTTACCAATATGCCAGGTCCACGGTATCTCGTTTGAACAATCTGGCGACCCTGGCAGTGGGACGCACGCCTTGACGTGCATTCCAAGGCACGGAGGGGTCTTGGTATGTGAATATCAGTAGGTTACCCATTCATGACCAACCGCGGCAAATGTATTTTAACCTGATCGTTCGACCTGTGCGGCCGTTATTACTTAGCATTAAACAAACAACTCGTGTGATTGTTGACTTTACAGATCCATTATAATTATTTCGGAGATAAATCCTGATCAAAATATTTTTTTTTTGTCAAACATTTACGAGAGTTTACGAGATTTATCAAGACCTAGATCTGACATAATTGAGAATAGGTTTCTCACAGCGTGCTGGCAATATAAAAGAATCTAGATTTCCTCACGATTTTCCTTCCATCGTAAATCAACGGTGGCTTAGATATACTAGGGAGCTAAATTATGATATCGAGAGTCAAAGTCATATTGGTACGTGTAATGAATTCGCAAAGAAGAACCCGTCTGTAAACCTTCGGGCTACCAGGATTCTCAAAGACATCAATTAAATTAAATATTAACTGAATTCTTTACGAAGCAATCCAATTATTTTTTACCTGTAATCATAATTTTCTCACAGTCGAGAAAAAACGTGGAGAAAAGGAGTCAATACTATTTTGATTGCTGACGCTTGTGGAAAATCCAATAAGGCTTTGATAGCCAAAATAGCGATGATGAATCTACAGGAGAGATGAAGAGACGAATGCTGAATTAGCATTTCGTCGACACAACACACACATAACACCTTGTTCTAATTATGGGCGAATAACGAATAAATTACCAGTATCTAGACAAATGAATAAAATTGGAGTGTCTGTTTGTAATATTAAGATACCCACTTTTTACTAAGTGTATATGGATATATACACGGTACATATACCAAAACAATTTTTTTTTTACCACTTTTGTCTGTCTGTCTGTCTTTTTGTTCAGGCTAATCTCTAAAATGGCTAGACCGATTTTGACGGGACTTTCACTGGCAGATAGCTGATGTAACAAGGAGTAACTTAGGCTACTTATTTTAGAAAAAAGGATCTCACGCAAAAAAATAAAACTAATGAAAAACTTTTTATTAAATACCACGCGAACGAAGTCGCGGGTACCAGCTATTATCTATATAACCTAGATTAACACAATCTTACCGCAGTAGTACCTACGTCCTCCTGCGTTAATTTCCGACATCCATGCGGGCGAAGCCGCGGGCAAAAGCTAGTTGAGTAATAAAACTGTCAAGTATCAGTAGTCACACAACTATTTTCAACTAGCTGTACCCACGGCTTCACCCGCTTGAGGTTCGGAAAACGTACTACCCAGACAAAATAGATATTACTGTTGCCTATGTTACTCCTTATAATATTAGCTATCTGCCAGTGCATTTCCCGTCGAAATCGGTTCAGCGGTTTCGAAGATTAGCCGGAACAAACAGACAGACAAAAAAAAAAATATTGTTTTTTGATGTAAGTACCGTAATATATACTTTCATATGCATTATGGAAAAGCTGTTAATTTGAAATAACAAACAGACACTACAATTTTATTTATTTGTTTATAGATGTTTATTGATTACTAGCTTTTGCCCGCGGCTTCGCCCGCTTGGATGTCGGAAATTAACGCAGATATTTTTCTAAATAGAAAGAATTTTCTAATAGAAGTAGCCTAAATTACTCCTTGTTACATCAGTTATCTGCCAGTGAAAGTCCCGTCTAAATCGATCCAACCATTTCAGAGATTAGCCGGAACAAAAAGACAGACAGACAGACACACAGACCAACAAAAATTGTAAAAAATGTTGTTTTGGTATATGTACCGTGTATACATCCATATACACTTAGTAAAAAGCGGTTATTTTAATATTAAAAAGAGACACTCCAATTTTATTTATTTGAATAGATGTATAGATGTACAGATATAGATGTATAGATATAGATATAGATGTAAAGATGTGTAGATAACATAACATCAAACTTTGTTTCTGGGAAGCGTTGGGCAGATTATGTACCTGTAGTACACCATTTTTTGCAAGATAAGTTTGTAAGTCCCCCATGTAATAGGGGGCGGAGCTTATTGCCATCAACTAGGCTCAATTTCAGACACCGGATTGCCACTGAGAAATTCCAGATATAACACTTGGGCCAACCTGGGAAATAAACCCAGGACCCTATATTCAGCAATAGTACTTGCGACCAACAAGGCATTTTCAATTTATCATAGGCAAAAAAGGCCTTGTAACTTCCTTACACTATGTTCAGTAATGTAAGACTGATCCAATCTACCGATATGAAGCTTAAATCGACAGTGGAAGTATTTATGACCGAGTTACAAAGTACACCCTGACGTTTCGCTGACACTGCGTTCATCTTGGCGCAGCTAGAAAATTTACAATATTTTCTCTGGAAAATCAATTTTCGCCGATAGAGTGTTACCCGTGAGCTCCTGTGTTCTCATCTGTGAAAAAAGTCACGTATTATGTACGTTGAACGGCTTCTAAAAGAATAATAGCCCTATAAGATGGGTAATCATGATCACACGACGTAACGTACGCTTAAACGTAAACAAGCCGTGTTAACGACAAGTAAAAAAAAACACACCTGTCCAATCTCTATTCCAATCGTTTTCATCTGCGTGTTAATTTGCAGAGATCAAAATTTTTTGATTACCAAAAAGGATTTTGATTACGGTTGGACATTCGCAATTATAGGCCCTGTTCTGCAAAGCTCAATAATTATGATGACGTCACTCGTTCTGCGATCCCTTTACGAGCTGATTCGATAGCGGTTTCTCATTTGCGTTATAAAATACAGAGATTTATGCGGTGCTATTATTTGGCAATACATTTTTAGGCGTCGGATCGTTTTGCGGCGGATACCGTGCACCGATATTTCGACAATAAATCATCTGTGGTTTGAGTTTGATGGTATTTGAAAAGGGACGTAAACATATAAAACCAGTCGTATACAAGTTCGTTGAGATGAAAAAATGGAAGTCAATACGGGTGTGGACATTTCGTTGCGCGAAAATATTGATACAAAGTTTGGTCTGCGACAGGAGACTACAAGTTTTGTTATCTGATTAGTTGGCTATTAGTTGTGACATCGCCTACATTGTCATGTTTGTCGTACAAGTTTCGTTAGTTTTATTGACACTTATCTGTTGTAATTCAGCTTTTATTGTCAGTATCACAAAGTAAATTATTTTTGTTGTTAATCTTGACCTATATAAGTAATGTTTTTTTTTTTCTAAGTATCCTATAGTATCCTACACTGTCCCATTTCTGAGCAAAGCCTCCCGAAATTTTTCCAGGCATCCATTTCTAAAGACATCTAGATCCAATGTTGAGTGTTTTAGGATAATTGAAATAGGCTTTAGATGAAAGCACTTTTCGTCGTCAGTTGCCTGTGACTTGGTCTGCGATCCTGGATGAAGAGTAGACTATGTCCTTACCCAGATCGTGGTCCGTCTGTTTGCTCAATGTCATCCAAATCCGGCAGCCGGCTTAGAGCTCTTACACACGGGCGGCATATTGCCAACGGCAAAGGTAATTGCTACTGTCGATACGTGTCGGTGGCAGCCGTCCACGCGTCTCGACGGTAGCAGACGGCAGCCGACGGCAACTGACGGCAGATATCGACGAGTCTCGACGGCAGCCGACGGTAGCCGGCGACACGCCATCTTCAAAGAAACGCGTCATCATCGCGTGTCGACGGCTGCAGTTACCTGACGTTGGCAACATGCCGCTCGTGTGTAAGAGCGCATCAAAGCGTAACAAACAAACATAACTTACCTTCGCAATTATATTATTGAACCAATATCAATTCTATAAAAATAAAAAGCTTATTCATTCATATTTTATGCAAAAACCAAAATTAAAACAGTGAGTAAGGTGTTTGTGATCTTTGTTCTTGTTTTGTGGGATTGAATTAGAATTTGGCTGCAACTTAGTTTTAGCATTTAGAAGCAGTGCTCTACGTTTTCATTTTAGCATTTTTCACTTAGAATTATTTTTTTGGAAGTAGGTTGTTTTCTTTTTGGAAAAGTGACAAAAAGCGGATTGAACGATACAATAATGAGAAATGATTTTATTTCTGCAAGTCACCTATTTGCTGAAATAAAATAACATATAGTATCGTTGTACAAACACTTTTACTCGTCAATCGTAATTTTAAAAACTAAATGAGGTCTGCATTTCCTGTCGTAATACTGAGAAGAAAGGCCGAAACAAACTCAGAGGTCAATATATTATTAAGGTTTACTCAAAAACTGCCCAAGCAAAGTTAATAAAATTTTAATAAGACCACAGCACAAACTTCCTCCCAAATGAAAAAAAATTGTTTTAAATCGGTCCGCAATTGACGAAAATATCGAAGAACGTATTAAAAAAAAATACACACATTCGAACATACAACTGTCATAATTTATCGAAGTCTGTTAAAAATAAAAGTACAAGCGTTTTAAAGCTTTTAGTAGCACCATTAATAATTATCAAATTCCATCCACTACGTGGTCCTAACGATGGGAAAATTTTAATCGCAAGGACACGACGAGATTACCACTGGGCCTAACGCATTTAAAGTTCGACCCCTGAATATTATATTAGATCAAAGGGCCCAAATTAAATTCGTGCCCTCACTATTGATAGCATAGGTCTTCCTTATGAATATTATGTATGCATAAATTCGATTATACCGGCTTTGATATACTTATGCACAATTTTGTAATGTATACTCCCGTTTGGAATCCAGAAGTTTGATCTTTGATCTTGTTATGGATCAGCTTTTGTAACTTCGTATTGGGTAAGTAAAAGCTTGGAAGGTTCAATTTTAGGGAAAGGTTCCGACTAAAGATGTAACTGCTGTAGGTAGATATTTCATTTACGTATTTTTCCTCGTCAGCAATCTATAATGTTCCCACAGCTGGGACACAGGCCTTCTCTCGGTAATAGAGAGTGGGCCATAATCCACCACGCGGGCCCAGTGCGGGTTAGTAGACATCACATGTCTTCGATTTTTTGGTTCTAAGACATTTCGGTTTCCTCACGATGTCAACCTTCACCAATTTGAGAGCAGTGGGGATGAAATAATTTCCACAAAATTAAGTGCCTGTTTGGGTTCGAACTCACTCGTAAGTCGCGGCCGTTACCACTGTGCCATCACTGCTCAACGTATTTTCCCTATCAAACTCAAAAAATATAATACTCAAAGCATTTACCTAACCTAGATAACTAAACTATTTTCGTTGTTACATGGTTACTAAACATTCGTCATACCGACTACGCCAAATAAAATGCATTTTTTGAAAAAAGTATTTATTAATTACAGGAACTTCTGACATTGGAACATTCTTTAGAACATTATTAAACAAAAAATAACCAAAACAGTAATTAAGAACTATTCCACACAGTCATAGCATATATCGATGTTCACCTAGAAGTACACGAACACGAGAATCGCGGGTAGGTAGGGTCGTCGAACGGACGAATGTTTAGATAACAAGGGTTAAATAAAGCAATTACAATCACTTTTGAATTGTCAAGGGGTCGTCGGTCAGTCAGATAGATAAAGCTAGTTGCACATACCGAAGCGTACTAGGTAACTATGAAAAAGAACGAGTAAGAAACTGCACGGACAGTCTTTAAAATCAAAATATTGTTACAAGAAATTGGTGACATCATTCATGTTGAAATGATACATGTGAGAACGATGTAGAAAGACGTGCACATTAAAAGCGTCCGTAATAAAATAGATAAAACAAAATTAATCATTTCAGGGGTTAAAATAAGCCGTGGCGGGTCAGAGATGGCCACTCCATACTGACGGCACCCGTTCATAAACATGTATGGATCAGCACTATTCAGGTCTTCCATTTTGAAGGAACTCAACGATCCAACACACACGCTTCTACCTGCGAGATATTTGAGTAAGCATGACATATGTACTCTTAGCCGCTAGGACATATTCTAGTCAATGAAAGATGTACCCAGTAAATCGTAGGTAGGTAGGACATTGTGCTTACCCATATGTTATCAATTATAAAATTCTGAGAGACCGAATTTATACAATGCAAAGATAGTTTTTACAATCTTTAGCAGCTCTAGTAATATTAAATAGGTATATAGTTAAATAGGTACTTGTGCGTCCATTTTTTTTAATTTTATTATATTATTAATTGTTATATCGAACACGAATCGATTGCCTCGTTAGTCGCAAGCCCTAACGCTAAACATGAAGTCCTTGGGTTCGATACCGAAGTCAGAAAAGTGTCATTGATTTTTGTATCTGGAATTTCTCAGTAGCAGCCCACAGTCTAGATTTGTGACCGGTTGATGGCAATAGGCTCGCACCCTATGATATGGGACTTAAACATAACTAGCGAAATGTGAGTGTACTATAGTTATACCTCCGATGAACCCTTCAGAGTAACAAGGCGTGATATTATGTATGTATCCCATCGAACGATCGCTTGACAGCACCACAAAATTCCCAACTATATACCTTATGTAGTTACGTGACCTTCTCTTTTACCAATGAGCTTGCTAAGTTAATTGGGACTGACTTACTTACGGTGAAGAAACACATGGAGAGAAAACCAAGCGTTACTGGTCTGAAATGGCTATTATATAATGAGCAAACGGAATGAAAAATGTTTGTCATTCAATATCATACAATACTGTATGGCACCACTTTAATTTTTTTCTAATCTAGATTTTTTTGTTTTTATTTATATATTTCGTTTCATACTTTTGACCCATGCACAAGTAAGTCGGTTTGCAAATATTTGGAGACGGGCCAAACATTGTTTACTATAGTAATATTTAGGTTTAGCGGACGCGAAAATCTCTTGTTACAGAGAAATCTGTTCGTTATTTGTAGTTTACAATGATATGTTTTACCAAGAAGATCGGTAGTGGATCTGTGAAGTCAGTGATAAATAAAGCCTCGTTCCAAATGCTCAATAGGCCCTCTAAGGCCATATTATTTTGCGCCAGCTTTACTGAACCATGATACGATCCCAACGGTTGTAATTTCACGTCTGGGATGTTCCTTTTCTCTTTTTGTTTGTGATGTAAATTTTCCTCATTCTGTTGAGAACTCTCGGAATCTCTCCTTTTGTATCGATACAATGTCAGATAACAAGAGATTTAATGAAGACGACTGTTTGCCACTTATAACTGAGGAGAATTTCAACTCATCTGTTTCATGCCAAATTAGGTCGCACACATTGAGATGATAATATTTGTTTTTGTGATTAACGTTTCTTTTGTGAGTCGACTTTGATACTTTCAATCAACGTTTGTTGGATAAAGTGTATCTGTATCTGTGAGACCAAATCGATTAGGTGTGAAATTGGTCGGAGAATTTATCAGATATTGCATACTGCCTGTGCTTATTCGTTGTTACATGAATATCGTTCATATACAGTAAACCTAAAACATACTTTTAAAATGATACAATTATTCTATATGATCACTACGTATACTAATGTTATTATGTTGTTTAAGTGTGTCGGAAGCGAAGTCAAGAATATTTCATCGTTGCCGAAATTAATGAATGAAATGGTTTTATTCCAACGGTTCAAAGATAATTATCACAGAGTGTATCCTGATCAGAAAAGTGAACAAGAAGGGTTTAATAATTTTCTCAATAATTTAGTTGAAGTAAATAAGCTGAATAAAGAACATCCAGGCCATGTCATTGCTTACCAGCTGAACCGATTTGCAGATCAGAATGCTGAGGAAGTAAACGAACATTATGCAATACAAATGAAACCTTGTAGGTAACTTTTTCATTGATATATTTATTAATATCTGGTCGGAAGCCATTAGAGATGCGCAAAAACTGGTGAATAGGTTCCGAGTTTGATAAATCGTTTTATTAGTGCTTGAGTCCAAAATGCACTGCACCGATTTATTTTTGTTTTGCTACTATTGCTCTGCCATTCAATCATGGTTTTCATTTCTCTCTACACACAAACGTAAATCATACCTAATCAAAACATAATCTGTTCCAAACTGTAGATGACAACATGGAACATGAAAATAGAGAAGCAATACAGAGGGAAAAAAATCATAAATTTCTAGAAGACATGCATCTTTATGATCTCGACGAAGTTGATGATTTGTATAAGCACTGGATGCAAAAATGGAAAAAAACAAATTTGACCAAAAAATTTGACAGGGTGTCCCATTATTATAGATTTGTTAAAACCCTAGTCGAAGCGAATAAAAAGAAATTTGCAGGCCAAGATGTATCACCTGGTGCCGACGCTGATGTAGTACAGGAACCCAATCAATATTTCTATGGATAATAAAAATAAGAATTGTTTTATTTTTGAACCTTACATTTTTGGAAGGGCAAAACTGTGTGTATTTATTTTTCTAACACTTTTAAAGGCACCTGATTGTTTTTGGGATACATTCGCAAATTACTTTGCCTCCGACCTGCTGGCTGGAGGTAGTGGCGTTATAGTTCAAACAATGTTTCAACGAATATCCCATTGAATATGTATTCATCAAATAGGGACTTGATCGAGAGAAATCATTACAATAGCAGTCACTGAGATTTCTTTAAATACGGAAAACGTCATTAATTTATATAAAGGTCTGCTAGCACTAAAAAAAAAATTATTGCTGAACGTATTTGTTGGTGGTGCAAACAGCACCCTAATTGTAAAACACTTGAAGGATATTGATAATCCATTGCTTCATAATTATGCTCGAAAAGTTTGTCTCCTCAACAACATATAAAACAAAATGAAACTGACAAAATGAAAAGTATTACACAATTACCAGGATCATCTAGATATTAAAGACTAGCTTCTGCCCGCGACTTCGTCCGCGTAAAATTTTTGCTCCCCTGATCCTTCCCGTCGCATCGAATTGCCTGCCAGTTTTCGTCCATTTGTCGTTGCTACTCCGCTCCTTTCAATTGTAGCGTGATATTATATAACCTATAGCCTTCCTCAATAAATAGGCTTCCCAACACAAAAATAATTTTTCAATTCGGACCACTAGTTCCTGAGATTACCGCGTTCAAACAAACAAACTCTTCAACTTTATAATATTAGTACCTATAGATAAGAATTCTGTTGCACGTACTAAACACTCACACATTTATCTAGATTTGTCTAGTTCTAAATTAAACACCACTCATCAGAACCATCATAAACAAGATATGTTCAAAACTTTAAATCGTCCCACTATAGCATAACAGCACTGTACACGGGTACCGTTCTGTAGACTTTTTAGAGAAACGACGCCGCGCAAACAAAGATTATATTGTACTGTGTTTTTCTTACAATTTGTTACTTTAAGTGTTAGTGGGAAGACTTATGTTCTGATTGTATGTTCAACTTCGTTTCTAATTTTGCTTTTAACGTCATTACAGTTATGATTATGATATTTGTGTCAAGTGATGTACGTAGATGGGGACATGGTTTGCGAACTTTTTGATCTCAATCCATAAAATCGTAGTTTTTTTTAAATCATGTTTAAATACCGAGTACCACGTTGGCTAATATCGCCTTTGCTTAATCCACTAGAGACCAGTGGTGGCATAGTAAATAAAGAATTGTAAGGTGATAGGTTCGAACCCAGACTGGCGTTTTACTTTCTGTAAACTATTTCATAACCAATGCTCTAAAAACAGGGAAGGCAAATATCATGAGGAAACCGGCGTGTCCTAGAACCAACAATTCGAAGACATGTAGATTGATAGATAAATCGTTTATTTGGTGCAAACAAAAGATATAACACAACATACTAAGCACGATTAAATAATAATTTAACGTGATTACAACTTAGCTAACTTGGTACAAAGTGCCAATATACAACAACAAAAAAAGGAAGACATAAAATAGTGATGATGCGTGAACATATCGTGATGATGAACGTGCGGTGGAATACAAAAGTGCGTGTGCGTCTCAAAGTGGCACAATTGGGAATCCAACTCAGCAAATGTCGCATTGACACCGCGTAGTGTTACAGCTCACTTCCTCTCACAAAGTCACAGCAGCAGTAACTTATAGACTGATTATGCTTATGATTAATCCATCTATCTATGCGTAGGTCTCCTGTTTTTGTGATTAACCAGTTTAATGATAGTTCTGTACAAAATTACTACGACACAGGGATTTAATTTTTTTCTGCGACATCCAACTGCAGTCTTACGTCTGCTGCTTATTTTCACACCATCGTCATTTATTTTAATTTTACGTTAAAAGCAGCAGAAGAGAAGCTCTAGAAGCTCTATAATTCTATTATCTATTTTAATAAGCAACTATCGTAATATTATCGGTAACACAAAATACGTAGGCGAAACAATTAACGAGCATGCAATGGCTAAAACCAGCCAATAACAAAATTATTTGAGAACAATAACATTTTAAATTAATTTGGTGGTTTGCCTACCACCGCTTATCGTACGATATGCAACTTTTGATTACTAGTATATTTAACCTATAATATTCCCACTGCTGGGACACAAGCCTCCTCCTCAAAAGGGAAGTGGGCTGTAATGAACCACGCGGGGCTAGTGCCGGTTGATAGATATCGCATGTTTTTGAATTATTGATTCTAGGACATGCCGGTTTCTTCGCGATGTTTTCCGTCAAAGTTTTGAGAGCAGTGGTGATGAAATAATTTTCTCAAAGTGCCTATCTAGGTTCGATCCTAAGATGTACAACTCTTACGTCGTGCCAGTTATCACTGGGCCATCACAGCTCACGTACTTTTAATATTAATTGAGTACTCATGTACAGTCACTAAAAGAAATAAGTAACTACGGTCGTTGAATATTGCTGACGTTTAGTCGAAACCGATGAATATTTCCGAATGAAATTTATTCTGATAAACTAATGTTTTGTTTTATATCGATTAAATTGAATTTTATTTTAAAATATCCATCGGTTTCCTACTAAACTTCAACTATATCTAGGGACTCTGGTTGCTTATCTCTTTTACCAATTTATTGAAATTCCACTGTCGTAAGTAACCGCATCCCACAACAGAACGAAGAGCAAAAAGACATTAAAGCGGTTTTCTAGGTATTGAAGCTAGGGCCAAAGCATTAAGGGATTAAGTGACGTTAAAATGTCATAAAACTGACATTAAATTTTTAAGTGTCGGGATGCTGTAAAACTCAGGCTAGGTCAACGTCTGGTTGGTGAAATCTGTAACGTAAACCGTGAAATAAAATACGAGTGACATCAGTTAACTTTCAGATTATAGGTACCTAGACCCTATATTTATTTATTTATTTATATATGCTTTATTGTACACCAGAAAATACATTTCAACAAAAAACATCTATATATATAAAAGAAAGTCGTGTTAGTTACTTCACTTATAACTCAAGAACGGCTGAACCGATTTAGCTGAAAATTGGCAGGGAGGTAGTTTAGAGCCAGGAGAAGGACATAGGATACTTTTTATCCCGTTTTTTTTTTTTTTTTTTTTCCCCTTTTTACGACCGCGTTCCCGTGAGACGTCACATAAAACGTCACTATAAAACGTGGTACTATGACAAAAACGTTGCCTTCGAAGTACCAGGTTATCATAACTTGACAGGAGCTTACCAAACAAAGGAGTGTCAGCTAGAAAACGCTTTATGCCTTCGAAGTACCAGGTCATCATAACTGGGTAGGAGCTAACCTAACATATGAGTGTCAGCTAGAAAACGCTTACCAGATCACCACCGCGTACCAGGTTGTCAAACTTGGTACGTTTATAACAACATTTATTGAATCTGAGGCGATACGAAGTTCGCTGGGTCAACTAATTATCTATACTAATATTATAAAGCTGAAGAGTTTGTTTGTTTGATTGAACGCGCTAATCTCCGAATCGAATCCGGTCCGAATTGAAAAATTCTTTTTGTGTTAGGTAGCCTATTTATCGAGGGAGGCTATAGGCTATATAACATCACGCTACACCTCAGAGGAGCGGAACAGTAATGAAAAATGTTGCAAAAACGGGGAAAATTTATTCCTTCTGAGAGTTTCCGTTGCGTGCGCTGCGTAAACGGTTAAAGTAACGCAAAAATCATGTATGACGGGATTGTTATTTTTAAAAAGTTCAAAAAAAAAGTCCCAAGAGCATATGTCTATCTTTTAAGGTTGACTCACTATAACTCAAGGAGCGAAAATGGACGAAAACTAGCAGGCAAATCGATGCGACGGGAAGGGTAAGGGGAGCAAAAATTTGACGCGGACGAAGTCGCGGGCAGAAGCTAGTTTAACAATAAAAACATACAATGGGCGGCCTTATCGCTTTCTGCGATCTCTTCCAGGCAACCTTGGAATGGACAGTGATTGCGTGGACATAAAAATGGGGTTGTCACTGGTGCAAAATACAAATATAGAGAGGGGCTTGTGGCTAAGTTATAACAGCCGCATGGATCGATTGAGCAGGTAAAGCTACCCTTGCTGCGGTTGGTTCGTGGATGGGTGACCATCATTACATACCAAGACCCCTCCGTGCCTCGGAAAGCACGTTAAGCCGTTGGTACCGGCTGTTATTTGTCGATCTTTGACAGTGGTATAGTATTACCCAGTAACTGTATTGTGGAGGGCAGATAGACAGTCGCTATAAGTAAAAATCCTGGTATTAGTAGCTGACCTCAACAAAGTTGAAAAAAAGCTAAGTTAGATGGTGACATGCCTACCTACCTTCGGCCTGGCATATTGTAAATTCCAAGTTTTCTGTACATTTCACTGTATTTCCGAAGTTCATCTGTTCCAAAAACAACCAAATATACACGTAACATGAAACATATACACAATTTAAGTCAAAATAGGTACTTACTTTTGAACCCATATGATGACTTTTCGCTGTTATCAGTTATGAAATGGCTTCAATGACAAAACCAAGACAACTTCCATTTAGTTGATAAATCATATTTAAAACAACGAGTACCTAAGTTACGAACGTACGGATTCCATTAATATCTGTTAGACTGATATAGTATTGTAGCGTGATCTTTCACGAAAAAACAGGAACAGATTGTTCACAAACTGAAAGTTGCCACGCCTCTTGTGGACATTTAGAATTCTGCTGTCCTAGTAAATAAACAAGGCGTGAATTTGGAGCATGAAACGACGTGTACATTTCAAAGCAAAAATATAAAATCGTCGATACAGTTAGGGATGGCCACTGTTCCGCATGACAGAAATGGAAACCTTGTACCAAAAAAATATGTTTGGAATTGGGAAATTAATTGTATATCAAAATCAGCCACACTACTTCCATTTGCCGTGTAATATTCGTAACTATGCCATACAACTGTGAAAGGATTTACCATTAGGATTATTAAAATCCTAATGGTTATTCTTTTCATCATCCGTCAATTTGATAATCGTTTAATTACCTTGACTTTACAAATGACTAAAATAAAAGTTCTTAAATTGAGAGAATCTTAAATCGAAGCATCTATTAGCCATTCTCATATCTGTGTTTACGTTTTTTACCTTAGTATAAGAATAATATGTTTCCTATTGAAACTCGTTCGTTCGTATTCCTTTTATTTTTACTCAACATTGTATTGTAATAGGCAAAGAAGACAAGAAATTCATAATTACATCACGCTTTGTTTCCCCCAAAGGTTGAGCAGAGGTGTACGTATAGTACACCCACATAACACCAGTAAAAAAAAAATATTGTTTATTTTGTAACCGTATTCAAATAAACATGTTAGTGATGGAGCCTCCTTTTAAGCAAACAATGCCTGTATTAGGAGACTCCGCTCTTCCATAACAAGGTAAGTACAAAATATACAAATTAAAAGTTGATGAAAAACAATAATTATACAAGTGCTGTGTGTGTGTGTGTGTATGTCTTGTGTTTTTTTTTGGACCGTATGTGTAATGTACACTTTTCTAACAGAAAGTAGGCCACTAATCTGGTAAAGACTCTCAGTACGATATCTTATCTTTTTAAAGTACGTAATTTTTATTAGTGCTCGTTCGCGCTCGCCAGTTATGCTATGTCCCATGTAATGGGCGGCGAGCCTCTTGTTATCAACCGAGCTCAACTTCAGACCACAGACTGTTACTGAGAAACTGCATGTAGACAACCCCAATTTTACATTGCCCGATCTGGAAATCAAACCCAAGCCCGCATGCTCCGCAGTAGTGTTTTCGACCACTCGACGAATGAGGCATTCGATATCTTAATTAATTATAAACATTGAATCCATACTTCTATATTTATAATATATAGTATAAATTATATTTATCTATACTAATATTATAAAGTTTAAGAGTTTGTTTGTTTAGTTGAACGAATTTCTGGAACTACTGGTTTGAAATTAAAAAACCTTTTAGTGTTGGATAACCAATTTTTCGAGGAAGGCTATTAAGGAGCAGAGCAAATCCAAAAAAGAGTCACGAATACAAAGCACTCACACGGGTACGTAATTTGATGCGATGGCGTGGGTCGGAGGAGCAAGAAATTTGACACGGACGAAGTCGCGGGCAGTAGCTAGTTACATATATGTATAAACAAACTAGCGTCCCGTCCCTGAGGGCCTTCTCCCTAAGCACGAAGTCCGTAGTTTGAAAAATCCCAATGGAATTGGGCTGAACACGTCTGCCGTATGTCAGACGAACAATGGGCCAAACTTACAAGGGCGGAATGAGCTGGACTCTTAAAGATTGGTATTTGGAAACTCTGGACAGAGAGACGTTAACAGAAAGTAGGGAGGCTTTCGCATAGTATTGGGAAATTAATGGCTCATAATCATAATAATAATCGGTTGTGGGATTCATCACTTTTTAGTGTATACTCCTTTCGGACTGGCACTTCGTTGACAGAGTTAGAGAGTAGGCCCCTGCTACACACGGTTGAAAAACTTCAAGATATCTGTCCTATACTCCTGCCGTGCAGTCGATAGGTTATTCCATCGGGTATAGAGGAAATACCATTCAAAATATCGTTTCCTATTTAATCCCTTTAGGGATTGAATTTTCAAAAATTCTTTCTCAGTGCTCACAATATAATCTTGTGCATTGTTGTGTTCATGCTTCTAGACTCAGCAGTTTATCGGAAAAGTGCCGAGATAACCCGCGAATTTCAAATCTTTTTTTTTTTTGCCATTTGCCGTGTCATGTTGCATATTTAACAAATTACGATTTGTGACCCATTTGAATTTTGTGGTCTACGTCCTCGCATCCCTCTTAAGCTATGCGTTGTCTTGTTAGTAAATGGATGAATTTAAGAAGTTTTTTTTTCAAACTTAGTAATGTACTGCCAAAGCCAAGCATAAAATCACTACCTGTCAGCGAAGAATGGAGCGAAGCATGCTCAAGGTAAATACAATAGACAGTATACAACACACAAAACTAAGAGCAATAACAAAAGTCACCATTGCCTTGAGCTATGCTCAAAAGCTAAATTGTAAATGGGTGAGCCATGTAGCGAAGCTTACAGACCAGAAATGGACCGTAAGAGCACCCTATGGAGAGGCCCACAAGGAAAGAGAACCAGAGGAAGACCAGTAACACGATGGGAAGGCGAGATAAAAAGAATCACCGGATCAAACAGAAGCCAAACAGCACAAGAAAGAGGCAAACGTGCAGCTTTGGAGGAGGCCTTTACCCCACTTGGGGTCCCTGCAATAGTAAAAAAGGGAACTAACAATGTAAATTATATTAAAATTAACTAAAGACACTAGCCCCACTTATAATAAAACTGCTAGAATTAAGGAACTCTGTATACCTCTATTGAAAGGAGTAAATGCTTCTTTTATTTATTTTTTTAGATACAAGTTAAATGTTAAATACAAATCCTCTAAAGGCAAAATCGCATCAAGATACATGGTGCAGTTTAGAATATCTAAACGGTCTACAGGCAAACACGAATAGCCAGTTTATCTTATACTATGTACAGATATAGATGACTAGCCTAGTGGTTCTACATTGATCAGAGAACTCCAAAAAGCATAGAGCAAGGAGTAATGTTTGATCCTATTCAAGTGAGTGCCGGATTGAAAGCTTACACTGAGCGTTATTCTGCCACTACGGAATTTCTCTTGGGATGAATCTATGTCGAAATAGATGGCTTGAACAACGTACAAATGTCGTTACGTTTGCTAGTGTTTTGTTCAGTTTAAGCGAAATATCTAACGTTCGCGCTTCGGATTCTTATGAATACTGAATACTGTATGTAAACGTTAGGAGAAATAGTAGTTTGTCATTGATTTGAACGTCTTTTTGATCACACGATTTCTATTGTATTGCCAAAAGTGTGATCAAAATGGAAATCAAATAACATGAAGGATATTTCGTAATTCGTTACCGTTAGTAGAGTTTATCTATAACCTTAAGTGCACACACACAGTGCCGGCGGCAGGGCCGCCGGGCAAGCCGCTGGCCAAGCCGCCGTGCACCCGGCGGCATTCAAAGCTGCCGGGGCGGCTTTTATTGCCGGTGGCATAGCCGCTCGGCGTAAACCCGGCGGCATTTCCGCCGGCACCGTGTGTAGTAGCCTTTAGAGTTACTATGACATTCTTTATATTGTATAAATTTTATTTAACAAATTAAGCATGGATAAGTTTTTTAGCTGAATACGGCAGGGATGAAGTGGATCGAACGGATGTCAAAACCAAGCGGCGAAACAGGGACTAGTGTAAGGAATTTTAATATCTACCTACAGTAACAACATCTTTAAGTTGTATTATTGACCATTTATGAATCATTAATTATTATGTATATCAACTTACATTATATTTCAGTGGTTGTTTTCTTCTCAAAATATGAAAAAAAGCTGAAGAAAGTATTTCTGTATTTAGATTTTTTGCATACCAAAAGGCGGACTAAATGCCTTCAGTCATCTCTACCGATCGACTAAGGGGGGAAGGGATTGAATAGCAGGTGCTGTAGTGAAGAGGAGCAATGATAAAAACAACTATTAGAAATATTACTATCATTATGAATTATATATAAAATTGGTACACAAATACATAAGTAGGCACTTAATACACATACATATATATTTATTGCAGTATGTACTAATGATATAAAAAAACTACTTAGATATAATTAAAATGCAGGCATAGTTTTATCATGAAACAAATAACATTGAAAATACTAACATAGGTACACCATGGTTCATAACCCCAGAGAGGATAACTTTTTAAAATAAATATTAATTTACAAAATGAAATAGATAATAATATATTATTTATAGGCATTAATTCTTACCTGTTTTATTTTCTGTACATTTAGTCAAAACAAAGTTACAATAGATAGGTAACTAAGTGTTAAAGATTTTATCAGCCTTTACTGCAATGACAGTCACAGAAACACAAAAGCGTAAGGATCAATAATATAGAAATTTATAGCGTCATCTGCCCGTAGAAAACCACTAAAACAGCCTCAAGTGGCACTGTTATCATATACGAGTTTTTCCAACTGAAGTGTGTCGAATAATTTGGTCGTATGTGTACGCACAGTGGGGGGCAATAAAACAACACAGTGCAAAGGGAAGCCCGATTTCGATACGTCTAGTTAGGTACCGGTTTAACCAGGATTTTGGGCTTTACCCGCTCGAATATATACACCAATGATTTTTTTTTTCGCCTCCCATTTCAAAACAGTGAAGAGCGCTCTTCCGATAGTGTATCCAAGAGGAATTTGGTCGATCTGGGATTTGCAAAGTGTTACATTTCCTTTAGTTGACATTCGCTTTTTTGGGAACAGAATGCAAACATGGATGTGATAATTGATTCCTGTTTCACATCCAGCCAGGATCAAAGGCTTTCCGATTATAATATTTGGGTGACATGATATATCATGAGAGTATATCATTTAACTTCGGAAAACAATAGTCAACTTCTGCAAAAATATGTTTCAGAATTCTGAAACATATTTATGTTTTTTTTTTTTTTTCCAACATGTGGCAAGTACTGACTGGCCATATAATTCGATTTCCAAAGTTGCGAAACGTCCATCAGAACTTGAATCAAACTCAATAAATGGCAAAAGCTTCCCCGAACTGCCTCACGCATCCTTTGTATAGGATATAATTACGGCAGTACGTGCACTTCGACCCCAACCCTCCGGAAACCACTTCGTAATATCATTAATTTGTGGAGTCTATGATACGCCCCAGTACCTCCAAGCGCGGATATCTTACAAAATAGTATAGTCATCGTTATCGTGGCGCTATCGACAAATTTTCTCAACTTTATCGCGTCGCTACGACAAATTTTGGATATACTTGGCGCCTGTGAAGTAAACTTGCCTTTATGATATTAAAGATCGAGTTTTACAAACACTTACTATCGAAAGAAAATTTACTGTAATGTGATTCATACCATTTTTAAAGCTACAGTTAATTTCTTTCTATCCCATTCTCTTCATATCCAGGGTTGATAAAGAAATAACTCCAAGCGTAAATAATAGTTTGAGTAACTGTTTCCCCATAAAACTTAATTTTAAAACATTATGGGCGAGCATTTTCCTTTTATGGCGCATCAGTAAGTGCCTCTATAATATTTTATGTACGCCCCAACGTTAACGCTATATCTTTTGATGGCATCGAGACTATTCAGTTTGATCTGCAGGAAGGCAATAAGATGCGGCTTTTAGATGGAATATGGAAGCCATTTCAGGGTTAAATTTCATTTTCATTTTGGTCGGCTAGTACTTCAGTAGACGTGGGTGTTATAAAGGACGAGTAAATACCTACATGACTGGAGCTAAGATGAAATACGTTGGTTAGTTGGTCACAATTCTGAAATCACAAGATACTTTGGTAACATATCTGGTACTAAACGAACCATCCCTTGGGCTGAAAGGAAGTTATTTATAGGGTGAAATCATAAGGTCCCCCTGGGGTGCCACAAAATAGTATGATGGCAAACCTATGGTTGTGAGAAATATTTTTATCTGTGAGTAAATATACAATTTAAGTTGAATAAAACCTCTGAAACACCGAGTCTTTATATTGAACTAACTTATGTAACTTAATAATAAAGAACTTGTAAGCTGTAGATTTGTAGACCTTTTTCTATTTTATTAAGCATCTGGTACCTACTTGTTAACAGGGCAACACTGTCCTCCCATATCTATTCACACTGTAATTTGAAAACATTGTAAAAGCCAATTATTTTTAAAAGATTAACATTGGCGTTTCTTGTTTTTTTTTTTTAACCGTTTGTACCTAGCTTCTGACATTTCTTAAGTGCCCATGGAGGATTATATGAAAATTTTTGATTTCAATATGTCAATAAAGTAAGAGAGTATTTGTTTACTGGAACACTCATCATCATCAAAATTTTAGCCCAGAGACGTCCACTGCTGGACATAGACTTCCCCAAGCATATTGGAGGAGTATGCCATAGTCGGGGAAAAGGCGGATTGCAGTACGGTGATAAAATGCATAGAGAACGCTGCTGCCCATTCCCAAGTAAGTCCCTTAGTCGCCTTTTACGACACCCACGGGAAGAAATGGAATGTTGCTATTCTACACACCATTGAAACAAGGAAAACACCACTGGAACACTATTTTGATTAAAATACACAAGTTCATAAATTGAGCTTGTGCTTCAGTACAGAAATCGTATTGCAATCCTGCCTACTATTAAATAAACTCAACTTTTAAAAGTCCATATCCACGGACTATTCGAATCCAATCTGCCCATGCGCATGACTTTACGACGCATAAAAACCGGTCGGACAGGTGTAATACTGCATGTATCGCCTTCATTTAGAGGCCAGGGCACTTGACGTTTTACGGGCACTAACATTCGTATAAAGTGTACTCATATAACCGGACCGTTCTTTGCGAGCGCCGTATCCGGCACGGCTAAACCCAACCCCTTCACATGGAGTTAAAAGCAACATTTTGTGATTTGAAGTCAGTTTTCAGGTGGTTTGGTCAGTGCTTTAAAGATGTGGTTGTATGTTGATTTATTTATATTTTGAAGAGCCTAACCTGTTGTAAATAAATTTCTGAACAAATATCATATTCCAGTGGCTTACATTTGAGGCTTGTGGTTAAACAGCTGCACAGGTCGATCGATCAAGGTTAAGCTACGCTAGCCACCGTTAATTCATGGATGGGTGACTGTCATTACATACGAAGACCCCTCAATGCTTCGAAAACCATTTGGGACCGGCTGTCACTCGTGGATCGTCTTTGACAGTCATCACGCGACGACAAGAGCCCGAAAGTCTGACAACTAGTCGTACTAAGAATGATACTCCACTAACCAGTTAGGGTTGTGGAGGACAGAGAGATATTTACTCCATGTAAAATACTGGTATTCAGTTGCTTCCGATTAAACTGAAAGCCGACCTCAACATAGTTGGAAAAAGGCTGGGCTGATGATGGTGACATTTGGTGTGCATTCATTTTCATTCATCCATCGAAGGTCGTAGTCGTAGATTCGAACCCAAGCAGGCGCATTACTTTGTGTAAATTATTTCATCACCACTGCTCTTAAAACGGTGAAGGAAAACATCGTGAGGAAACCGGCATGTCTTAGATCCATAAATTCGAAGATATGTGACATCCACCAACCCGCACTGGGCCCGCGTGGTGGATTATGGCCCACTCCCTCTCACTGAGAGGAGGCCTAATATCCCAGCAGTGGGAACATTATAGGCTGATGATGATGAAGGGGACGAAAGATGTGATGTAAACTCCTGTGATAAACAAAAGAAATAGTTATACGAATACTAGTAAATCGGCCCTACTTGGCGCGGTTTTTCGACTTGACCTAGCATTGAGATTTCTTTACTACGTGTAACATTAATAATTGGGTCCACCCTTTATGGCAGAATTTTTTTCGTCATAATAATATTTTGCATAACAGCGGATGGCATAAACTTCATTTCGCAGAAAATCGTTTGGCATACACTCATTTATCATACATTCACAACGCATAATTTTATAAGTCAGAATCATCTTTACGCATAAATTTTATTCCATAATAATTAAAAAGTAGAACCATCATATCGCAGAAATTTCGCAGTCAGATTCGTCTCTTGGCATAATTTCATATCGATAGTTATTAAAAGGCAGAACTATCATATCTCAGAAACTTTAAACTTAGAATCATCTTTTGGCATACATTTCATATCGAAAAAGCATGCAGCATGCTAACAAGCATGCAGCATGCAAACAAGCATGCAGTATGCAAGCAAGCATACAGCATGCAAGCAACCAAGCATGCAACAAGCAAGCAAGCATACAGCAAGCAAGCATGCAAGCAAGCATGCAGCATGCAAGCAAGCTTACAGCATGCAGGCGAGCATGCAACATGCAGCATGCATGGTTTCTATCACGGCTTCGGCGCTGCGGGGCTCCGGCGGTCCCACGCGAGCTCATCGTCGTACGCTCACCACCGTGGCTTCGGCTTGCTGGCCGGCTTTGCCGGCCAGCCTCAGCCGCGGCGGCGGCCGTCAATACCACCTGCTCCTCAGCTCGCGGGCCGCCTCGCCACTCCGCGCCTACGCGGGCTTAAATTACACTCTAGGGGTAGGGCAGACAAGATTACGTGGAGTCGGTTCTGCAGCGATTCGTTTCGTTTCTATCAATAATTTTTGAAGCACAACATAATACTGACTTTTTGAGACACTATTTCATTTTATTTAAGGTTAAAATGCAATTTAATAGAAATGAAAATATGCCTAACAAAATTATTCTTAATGAAATTCTGCCATCTTCCTAGTATGCCAAGTGAAATTATGCCAAATAATCATTGCTTTAAATAATTGTTATGCTAAACGAAATTATGCGGAATTTTAAGTCTGCCAAAGGTAATTATGCGAAATAAAATTCTGCCATCTTAAAAGTATGCCAGCGTAAAGTCGAGCATATAAACATTCAGCCAAACAATGATTATGCTAAACATTTTTTATGCCTTACAAATATTCGTTTAAATAAGATTATGCCAAGTGTGTTATGCCAAATAAAATTCGGAGCATGAAGTTTCTGCCAGATAGAGGGAACCCTTAATAATTACATAGATCAATTAATTTTTCAGATAGATTTTCTAACTTTAAGTCGAAACTGTATCAAAATCCGTTGTGAAGTTTAGGAGAACAACGCAGTCACATAGACAAATACCAAAGTGAATTTAATTTGTAATCATCACTTCAGCCGCAAAATGTTTACTGCTGGATATAGGCTTCCTCCAATATGGGAGGGTTTGCCATAATCACCTCGCTTGGCAGGCGGATTGGCGATCGTTGTCCCCTGGTCACCTTTTCCGTCCCTCACGGAAAGAAATAGAACGGTGCTATTCTTATAAAAAAAACTTTTTAACAAAAAATTAAACCGCCGAAAAAACTGAAAAGCAAAAAATAATAAACGTTAAAATGATGAGTCGGCGCTTTGAGTGATCTTTGTTCATTGATTTTTCAGCGCCGACTTAAAATTTTAAGGTTTATTATTTTTTGCTTTTTAGTTTTTTCGGCGGTTTAATTTTTTGTTAAAAAGTTTTTATTTTATATTTTTTTGTGGCTTTAATGGACTCATAATACTTGGCAACGTATACCCTATCCAATAAAAAAAGAATTATCAAATTCGGACTACTCTGTATAAAGTTATGAGTGGTTATACATTACAATCAGTGAGTGAACAATCAATCATCCCCTGTTTTCCGACCCTTAGCGTTCGATTTTGTTTTCCAAATTTATATGGGACCACTTTGGGAGTATACCCTTTCCAATAAAAATAATTATCACAATCGGACTATTATGTAAAAAGTTAGGAGTGGTCATACATAAAAAAAAAATACACGCGTCGAATTGATAACCTCCTCCGTTTTTCTCGTCGTCGGTTGAAAAACCGAACCAAGAATCAATTTTAATATGCACTTGCAATTATAGATTAACTTGGTTTTTTTAACTTGAATGGTTTACACTCTTATTTCTTTCATTTCAGCACAATCTACGAGAATAGCTCACGCCGTGGTGAGCAGATTAGCCAGTCAGCAAGGGTTTAACCGCCCGTTTTACTGACAGCGCTCCATTGAAGAACTATTCACATTTTCTAGTGATTGACAATCGACGAACAGTGGCCTGTAGCTGCTGACCTACAGCAAATACCGGATAAAACCGGAATGCAATCGATAGAATGGGATAACTGGCATTCGATACAGTTGTTTCACTGCTATTTACTGTAACAACACACCAGTATTTTGATTTCAATCACTTCTCGCTATCAAATATGAATTGGACGGTATAAATGTTTGTTTTTATAACTGCTATGGAAGAATCAACGAGGATTTTTCTTTTTCTGATTCAAATTAATTACTTAACGTTTTTGACGAGTGATATCTCCACCAAGTAAACAAATGTTACTTGCTAGCCTGTTACTTTATGAATTCATCAACAAAGAATATCTGTAGATAACATGCCTTTTTTTGGGTGGGAAATCATCAAATGACTTCTCCGGCTCTGGGCGGAGCGGGAGGGCGTGTCAGATTTTTACTGACTAAAACCCACCCGTGTTCCTTCAGTTGCCTATGCCAGGGCCACGGTTACTCTTTTGATCAAATCCACGACCCTGGTAGGCATCGGTGCTAGCAGACCCCTTAAATTTTTGCTGATATCTCTTTGAGGCGTGCGTGGAACTCAACGCGCGTCGACCCGGGCATGGTCCTTACCGGGCGTCAAGCAACCCATCGAGCTCACCACCCACAAGCCCGCGCCTGGGTTAGCCGGGAGATAACATGCCCAACCTGACATTGACTGGCCTGTTAGTCTAGTGGTTAGTGACCCTGACTGCTAAGACTGAGGTCGTGGGTTCGATTCCCTCCCAGGACAATTGTTTGTGTGATGAGCACAATCATTTGTTTTGTGTCTGGGTGTAATTTATCTATAATATGTATGTATTTGGAAATATATAAGTAAATTTATCAGTTATCTGGTTACCTTAGCACAGGCTCTGCCTAGTTTGGGATCAGATAACGGTGTGTTGGTTGTCCTAAGATATTAGATATATATATTATGGGACAGCCTCTGTATATTTATCAGTTATCTAGTTGCCATAGTAAAGGCTCAGCCTAGTTTGGAATCAGATAACGGTGTATTGGTTGTCCTAAGATAAGAAAATATAAGATATATGTAATACTGGTATTCAGTTTCACCCGGTTCGACTAATATCCGACCGCAACATGAAGAGAAAAGGCTAGGTAGATGATGACATATATACCTAACCTTTAGCCTGGCACAATGTTAATTCCAAATTTTCTGTACATTTCACTCTATTTCCGAAGTCCATCTGTTCCAAGAACAAGCAAATAGACACGTAACATAAAATATATACACAATTTAAGTCAACCAATGTTTTGTCACGTAGGAAATGCCACTATTACGCCGACGCGTAATGTACGCAAACTTTACGAGGGCTGCGGGGCGAAAAATATGACGTAGGACGAATAAATTACTTTTTCTCTTGTCGAATGTTTGTTCCAAGTTTTCGAACAGTTTTTTTTTATCCTTTCCCGAATTGTTTACTTTAGGCGTTGCAAGGGAAATATTGTAGTTTGATAGCTTGCCACTCGTGTGTATTGGTCCTTTTACACACGATTGATATTCAAATTTAGAATCATATTGTTCAGGAACTGTTTTCGATAACATAAATCTTTTGTTTTGTTTGTCTATGACTTATTTTCCGATCCGTAATGGAACGAAAGTTGTCGACATAGCTCACAGATAAGTGAGCTAAAATGTCCATGGGCACCAGTCTGACTATCCGTACATTGAGAGTCCTATGGCTAATTAGTAAACCAATTATTAATAATTAGCCATAGGACTCTCAATGTACGGAGAAACGTGTTCTTGAGTGGAGACCGCCAATCAACAAACGTAATGTAGGATGCCCTCAGGGTCGGTAGAGCGATGATCTTCGCAGTGTGGCTGGTAATACCTAGATGAGTGTTGCCGAGAATCGAACAGAAAGGAGAGCAATTTTCATTTTTTAATTCGAAATAAACAGAAACAGGGTGACACTCAATTTAAGCATGCAAATAGCCTGGTGAAAAATAAATTACCAATGGCCCCAAATGCTAGGAATATTCATCCATCTATTCTGTCCATTATGGATGTTATAATAGCTACTTTTGTTTTTTGTAAGGTGCGTTTTTTTGTGCAGATTAAGCAAGTTTTTTTCCTTTTCTTTCATTCTACTTACAGATTAGTCATTAAAATTGGAGAGGCCTTTGTCCAGCCGTGGGCTGCTGTAGTTTTATCGTAATTTATCTACCTTCACTAAAAGAGTCTACAGTATGCCCATAAGGCAAGTTGATTCGACAAGCAAAAATAATACTTCCTTACAAATCGCGTAATATACAGATTCTTTGACAGAAATATACATATTAATGTCTAATTTTAGCGGTCAGTCAGTCAGGCTCAAATATTTGAGTTCTTTACAAAACCTATGTTTACATAAACCCACAAGGATGTTATAACATTATAATAATAATTTCTATGGAAAAATCCAAGTGATAAGGGTTTGACAGTCAAATTTCTATCAGATAATGGCATGAAAAAGTGACATGACCAGACGTTGGAAGTAATTATAGTTTAAAGGAAATGTAATTTTCAAAAATGTTATAATACTGTAACTTTATTCTTAAATTTTGCTTGTGACGTTCGATTTTTAGCTCACCATAATTATATGTATATGGTAAAGATAATTTTATCCTAATTGACTTCATTTTTGCCACAATTGTGTGTCTGTTTTATTAAGTGGGGATAAATTACACTTTTTCGTAAATTAGTTAAGAACACTTACACTATTTATTTTAGTAAAAACTAGATGAGATGCTACAGATTTTGTAGCTCACTCAGAGGTTGAAGTTTCGTTCATATCATTTGAGAACCGAGTAGGTTAACGTCGGAGACGGTCTCTTGAGGAAAGCACCATATAGTTTTAAGTGGACCTGTCCAGACAGTGCAAGCATGTGTCAGTTATCGACTAGCTCAACTCGTTCTGAGTAAAGCTTAAGGAGCTAGTTTAAATAAAAATCCTTTGTTAAAAAGAACCCAATTCTTAATAATTGATTGAAATCCAGCCTATAAGACTACTACGCAATTTATCTAACTTATTTTTTTACGGGATAATTAATTTAAAACTAACAATATCTAGTGATAACTGTACTTTACACAACTTATATTCGTTGTACGTTCCACTTTTCTTAGAGTCTGTTATACACTCTTTGTTCATGCGTTATTATGTGTATTTTTGTTATTTTTACGATTTTTACACTACACTTACTCTAAAGGTTTTTCGTTTTAGTCTTCACACTATATTTGTGTGGAGCTAAATGATAGTAAGAACATTTGGACAGGCCCCATGAAGTACTCAAATTGACAGACAATCATGAAATCTATCCGTAATATAACGACCTATACAGTCCTGTTACATGATATTTAGCTTTTCCATCATGTCAACTTTCCGTGAGCAAAGCCACTACTACGAAATCGAAATCCAGTCTGGCATAAGATGCTAACGTCAGTGTGGACCGTCGGAACCATCTTACATCAGAGTGGCTTTCATAGTAGTGACTTTACTTACGTACCGAACAAAGGACAGAAATGTCCTTTCTTTGGTATTGTTCGTCAAATAGTTGAGCTCCTTAAGTTCTGAGTTGAGTTGCATGATTACTGACAAATGCGTGCAGTGACGGGATAGGTTCTCAATCTTTGTGATACTTTCCTCAAAAGACCATTTCAGACACCAATCCACGTGGTGTTCACATGATCAGACCAAAATTATGTCTGGACTTTAAAAGAGACTGTGACCTCTGAGTTTGTTTCGGCCTTTCTTCTTAGAGTAGTCAAATAAAAACGCCGACTTCATATAGTTGTTTAAATATGATAGACGTGTAAAAATGTTTTCACAAACCTACATACTTGCAGTAATAAAATCATTTGATATTTAACAGCAAAAATATAGAGGGTTTTGGGCTAGAAGATAGCCGTACCCTATCGACTTTTAGAATTATTCACCGCAAAGTCATCGTCACCATTATGATAGCTAAAGAAGTTATTACATTCGATAAACTTTAAACTTTTCACGAAAACTGCTGTCGTTATTTTTGTATTGAAAATTCGCAGCAAAATTTATTGTTTACGATTTCAATAACATTTTATCATCATCGTATTATTCCAGTTCGTAAACGTTTACTGCTGCAAACGAAGTTCATGAGCCTGTTATAAACGGACGCGAGGAAATACTGACAGATTGGTGATCACAATTTAATTGAAGGATGACTATACAAACCAGGCTATGCTTAACAGAGCAATAAAAAACTATTTGGGTGCAAAATACAAACGTGACCAAAAAGAAACTGACTGTGATTTAAGTTGCAAGTTACAACTGTCTGTTAAGAGGCCTCTAAAATTTTAAAATACCTCATTACATCTTGAAATGTTTAAAACCAAGTAATCTTCGATAACGAGTTAACAACGTACTTATAAAATATTCTAGGCGCACAGTTTTAATAATCTTCCGGTATGCATTAATTTATCAAATAAAGACCTGGCATTACAACTTTTCACTTAACGATTTCATCAAAACAAACTGGTTCTCATTTTATCAATTGTCAAAGTTTTAAAACTTAATCCACTTAAGGGCCCTTAAAGGGGAGTGCACAGTGCGCATGACGCTGCCCTAGCGGGAAACACCAAGGACATTAGGCGGACAGCCTTCGAGCAGGGAGCACGCCTCAGTTCCCCGCGCCATTCGAATATGGAATACGCGCGCGGACGGTGGTGTATGTCAAATGTAAACTTACAAAACTAACTCGAAGAATACGGACATCTATAAAAGTTGTGTCCATATTTTGATCTGGAAAATCTAGGAAAATGGAAAAAGTGCTATTGTGTGTTTGTTCTGTTTAAAGATACACTAAACAGTGTGTTTTATATGGTATATGATGTGACTGAGTTTTATTTTATTTTATCGTGAATTTAGACCATTAAATTATGTAATTATGAGATATTCTGATTACGTAAAAATGAAGTTTTTGGCGTTTATTGCGTTGTGTGGTGAGTAGATAAGTCAATATTTTATACATTTTTTATTATTAGTTGTAATGTTACAGTGTTCAAATTACGAAAATAGTTACAAATTCGGATAATTTTAAAATTAATAAACCTAATCTAAACAAAGAAAATAATCAAACTGCTTTCCAAAATATAAAACATTACCTACAAAAATACGACAAACTGACACAAAACCCAACTATGACCCAAGATAATGTTGGCTACACATTTTTTCTGGCCGCCACTATAAACTACCCCTAAGTTATCATAATTATCCACCCACCTAACCCCTAGCCCATTGCCAATAACGTGGCGTGAGATTTATGATTATACCCACAATAAACGACCCAAAGTTTTAGTAGGGGTCCCGATGCCCGGCTGCTAACCCGCCGTCAATACTATATTTACTATTATAAAATATTTCTAAAATACACCCCTTTCGGACGTAAATCAACCAACGGAATAGTCCACACTAAGGGAACATGAAAGGTTAAAGGTTGGTCTCGTTAGTATGTGTACCGTAAAGGGTACTGAACAGATTTCGGCTTTGAATTCCTCGTTTTCGGACGGAGTTTGGAATCAGTGGTCGGGTCAAAAGGACCATTGAAATTAAAAGTCGAGAATGGAGCCAGCGTATTCGTGATTGTGGTGGAGTTACCATTATAACTTCGTAGTCCTTGTTGGACGTTTCCGTGTTTCTGTACGTACTCTTACTAGACGTAGTGTAGTTCATTGTGTTACAATGGATATAATTTTACAATTTAGGGTTAAATCAAACGGAAAGACAGTAACAAGTAAGACAATGGTATCTGGAGTCCTAGCTAGGTTACATGGGAACCTGCGTGAAGGTTTGCCAGCCCAGGTTCCCATAGGAGTATAAAAAATAGAAATATTCGATTTATTGCGGTATAGTGGAAATGTATGGTTTGATATGAAATCAAAATCAAAATTTAAAGTCATTTATTCAAATTAGGGTGAGGATCAGCACTTTCAAACGTCAAAATTACATAAGACAGTCCCCCGAAAAGCCCACCCTTACCACTTCCTAGTGCTTTAGCTGGGACGACATATTTCAGCAGCACAGTTAAAATATGTCGTCGTGTATGTAATGCTCTATTACTATTGGGCACCTCTGACATATCAAACTTCCACTTTAATATACTGTAATGTTTTTACTATAGGAATAATAATCAAATCAAATCAAATCAAATCAAATCATTTATTATTAATATAGGTTATGGTGATATTAATCATTATTATACAATCTTTAACCATTCATAATCATTAATTACCATTCCTATGAGCATCGTCTCTGTTAGATTATCATATAATTCTAATATATGCAGTCGCAATAAAGTTAAGTAGTCATTGGTGCCGATTCTGTTGTACACGAACTAAACTAACTAAACTATCTCTAAAATTCCTTACTTTTGGCTATGAGAATTGTAACGCTATTCTGCAAGGAAAAATCTCTAAATTTAAAAACTATTTTGACACGACTAAAATCGAATTTGACAATCGCGACTCAGCGTGGTATTTTTTTTTTCTTTTGTTTTCGCAACGTTTACTTGTGTGTGCATTGCGTAGAATGAATTTTTTAAGAGACGAAGGCGCGTGCTAGGGTGCAGCCTGGACGTGTTTTATATGGAATTTTTCACTTTTGTTTGAAAAATATAAAAAAAATGTTACCCACGTGTTGATATTTAAATGTTCCGGGGTATACTAAGGGGGTCGAAAATTTCATTATTTTTGCGATAGGACACGCCATTTTCAAGATATAAGCAAAAAGAAAATAAAAAATACAGAACTGTTTTTGCACGTGAAGGCAAGGCGTTGTTGAGAATTTTAGTTCATGACCACTAGTTTTATTCCACACCTTTTTAATCGCGCTTAAAAATAGTCAGATTTAGTTAAAATAAATTATTATAGTCAAAATTTTTGGTGAAAATCGGTAAACTCAGAATAGCAAAATTGACATTTTCACTAAACTAATAACTCAGTGCAATCTTAGTGCTGTCAAACTAAAATATAGTTAAGTTGTGTCACTTTAGTCTATTTCAGAATAGGAAATCGTCGTTTGACAGGAATAAACCAAATTTTAGTGATTTTTAGTTTAGTTTAGAGAATTTTGTGACAACAGAATCGGCACCATTATCATTATCTTCGAGGGTTCCCGGTTGTTGGGCTCCGCTTTCTTACTCTTAACCTTCCATTTCGGTTGATCTTCTGCAGTAAGTAATAGTAAGTTCGTTTTTACGTGCCATCCACTACGAAGTAAAGCCAGCACTTTTTGGGTCGTACTATTTCAGTATAAAAAAAACCATAAAGAAAGCAAGAAAATTCCATGTTTCATCAACTAATTAAGTCATAGTACTTATTTATCCAAGCCAAAAAGTAAGAAGCGCAAGTCAGATGATAATTAAGTATAGTATGACAGGAATTCACTTTGTCATCTTCCGAGGACAAGGTTATGAGATTGTATTTCAAAGTTATATGTAATAATCTCTAGAGAGCTTGCTGTAGGCTGTCCGGAGGAATTTAGAAATAGATGAGGCAATTTCAGATTGTTGGAAAGATAGATCGATCTGTCCGTTGTCTCTATGAGCTTACAAAAATCTTACTTTTCATCTTGTCTCCACATATAACTTTAATAATAACATAGACAAAATCAATATATTAAAGTTATCCCTTATTAAGGATATCCCTTCCAAAATTGAAATAAACGTAGATTTTTAATGAAAAGTCTTTCTTGACTGATATATTAAAACTGTAGTGGTTTATTACTTCAAGATTTAGACACGTATTTTCAATCTTCGGTGCTAGTAAAACTCCCAGAGCAATTTCTTCTGCAATTAGATAAATGGAACACAATTGTGGAGACGTCAGATTTTATTTAACTCAACGTGGTGCATTATGTTAGATTGCATTGTTGTTATTTAACGTTTGTTTCCTTGCAATTTGTTCAATTGTAAGCTCTTGGTTGGTTTACAATAAGTTATTTTATTTATTGTATTAGTCTGGTATTATCGAAATGAAGGGGTACATTTTCAATCAAGGGTAAACAGCTATGTTTGACTGATGTCTGTTTTTTTGTATGTATTTTCACCAATTTCTCTTGTAATAGTGGACCGAGTTTAAAAATATTTGTTTAATGAATAGGTTATGCTTCTGGGGTTGTTCCATACAAGTTTTATTGAGTTATTGCGTTAGCTTTAATAATACGTATTTAATCTACTTTGTGTTTTGTGATGAAGTTCTAATAGTTCCTGTCATAGTTGTTTACTTGGCTAGTAGTGGTGGTTTATCTTAAATTGTAATGACGTGCCTATTGTTACTATTTAATTTTAAATTTATTTTCAATGTAATTTACTGACATGCCACCGTAATTGTGATCTTTGTTTGTAATAATTTTGTACGCCATTTATTGGCAAAACATAGTGCACATAATTTTGACAATGTTTAACAAAATAAAATGATTGATTGATTGATTGGTATACGAATTAGTTTGTATAGGTAAAATCACTATGTAATATAATCAGTCTGTATTGTCTCACTGCAGGGCAAAGGTCTCCCTTTCCTTTTGCCACTCAACTCTATCTTGAGCCAATAAAGACCAATTCCTCATATAGGCAACGAGTTTGTCCCGCCATCTAAGCCTGGGTATTCCACGATGCCGTATGACGTTTTCGAGGACCCATGTTATGGTACTACCAGTATAAAGTGAAAAAAAAAAACTTTTGTTTAAAAATTAACCGACCTCCTGACATAAAAACACTGTTATTTTTTCAGCAAAAAGTTTTGTATGTTGTGTTTACTCGTTCATCAGAACAATATCAAGATAATAAGTTTATGAATGTGACATTTACGGGCCACGTGGGGTTATGTGACCCGTAAATGTCATCTACAGTCAATATCAAAGACGTACAAAATGAAGACTTGATAATTCGAATGTTATCTGTCGCTTCTTTTTCTTGCCAATTATTTTTATTATAGTAATAATGGAGCGATAAACAGCTATATAAAACTTATTTTTTATATTTATCATTATTTTCATTAACCTTATTGATATTGATTTTTTAATCAGACACATACATTATTGGTGGCAGTTCTGTAGTTAATGTTATGAACTGCAGCCCAGTTATAGATAGCACATTGTTACCGATTAAGGTTTGGGTTTTCATAATGTTCATCGGCATAATCCATTACTTTCTGAACAGCGTTCCAGGCTTCGGTGCAATTGTCCAGAATTTGATCTTTTGAAACTCTGAACTTGTAATATTGGCTAGTATAAGTAATATACCTCGTCTTTTGAGCTAAAATTTGCATAAAAACCAACACTGCAGTATGAAATACCTTCCATAAGGAACTTATCAGTAGAAAGCACTTTCAGAAATTAATATTCCTTAGCATTATTGCGTAAGTCTTAAGACTCGTAGACTGTTTTTCTCTCGACATTTTCTAGTTCAGCATGAAAATATGCAATGAAGAATGTTACAGACCGTGTAATAAGGGAAGCTGTATTTTTATGAAGACTCTGACCTCTGCTTTCAGAATGGAGCTTCATTTTTCGGTAAATTTTTAAAGCTCCGTTTTTAAAACTCGCTTTTACGAACGATGATTTTAGCACCGAGTTTTTTTTGTTTCTTTATGTAACTACCGGTTTGACTTACATAACTTTTCTTTGTTTTATTTCTGAATACCTAAGTTACTATTTTGCCATGGTTCTCGCAATAGAGTCGGCAGAAGCATTTATCTACTATATTCTAAATAATTTTATAATTTCAATAATTCTGAAAATTATGTAATAATATAACACATCTAACTATTTACCCTAGGTATTAATTAAGTTTAATGACAAAATAAATATACAAAAACTTATTTTGTGTTTTTTTTAATTAAGTGAAAGTGATTGTCCATATTGCTGCCATCCGAAAACGAGGGCAGACGACTGGCAGCATTGCCACGATGAGTGGCAATGCTAATTATTTGGTCAAAGAACGAGCAGTTCTCCAATGTGTCTACTGAAGTTTCGACCAGTCGGCGAGGAATTATTGAATGATAGATATTTGAATTGGTTCTGATGCCCATATCAAAACAAATTCAAATGTGTATACTTCGACCGTCAATATTTTGAAATAACTTTTTTCCCATTTTAATTAAGGATGTGTTTCCAATTATATAAATTGTTTATAGGGGTGATCGGGTTTTTCGAGTTTTGAAATGTTTTTCGGCGAATTGCTTAATCAAGCTCTTAGTGATTAAAGTGCGAGATAATGATCAGGAAAGGAAATCAATCTTCTTGAAATCAGCATTTCAGCCAAGAGATGTCCACTGCTGGACATCTCCCCAAGGGAGGTTTGCCATAATCACGGAGCTTGACATGCAGATTGGCGATAGGAATATGGTCATAAAATGAATAGAGAATGCTGCTTAGTCGTCCGATAGTCGTCTTAGACGACACCCACTAGAAGACATGGAATAAAAGTGGAATAGTGCTAGTGACAGACAATCTATATACTAATATATATATATATATAATATTATAAAGCTGAAGAGTTTGTTTGTTTGTTTGATTGAACGCGCTAATCTCAGCGACTACTGATCCGAATTGAAAAATTCTTTTTGTGTTGAGTAGCCTATTTATAGAGAAAGGCTATAAGCTATATAACATTACGCTAGAACCAAGAGGAGTGGAGCAGTAATAAAAAATGTTGCAAAATCGGGGGAAATCGCACGGATAGGCGATTCGACGCGACGGGAAGGGTCGGGGGAACAAGAAATTTTACGCGGACGAAGTCGCGGGCAGAAGCTAGTCTCCAATAAATGTACGTTATGATTTCAAAATCATAATGTACATTTATTCGAGATTCTTAAGACGTAGCTCAAAACGAGAAGGTAAACTAATTTGCTTAACTGTTTCATTTGATGCGATTTGCGTTAGATCACTGGTTAGAATAAGTCCACTAAAGATATTTTTACGGAAAATTAATTACAATAACACTTCTGTGTATCTCAATAGAAACAATAAGGGTTAGTTTATACTTTCATCAATAAGTCGGGAACACAACTAGATAAAATGGTAAGAATGTCTTACAATCATGCAATGCGGGAGGGTTTTGTTGTGGGTGGGAAATTATCAAATGACGTCTCCCGCCCTAGGATAGAGTGGCAGGGCATGTCAGACTTTTACTGACGAAAACCTACCCGTGTTCCTTCAGTTGCCCATGTGCCAGGGCCACGGTATCTCTTTCGAACAAACCTCGCGACCCTGGCAGGATGCGGGAGGGTAACATCAAAAATCTACACTTCAGAATGATTTTTATGTATCCATAGACTTTTTTTTGGTTCTTTTCGTCCCTCTTTGGGAGTATCCATAGACTCTTTATTTGTAGACTTAATCTTTTTTTTAATGTTACCAACTGAATAAATAAATAATTGAATAACATTTTAATTTTGATTGTAGCAGTGTAAAACAAATACAAATTTTCATAAATGTTACCAGCTGTATAAACTAATAATATTTATAACAGTGTATAAAATACCTAAATAAACTAGCGGGCTAGTTGCATAATGCAAAACCATGGTAGTGCCTTTAATTACATCAGTTCAACAATATCCATTGTGTTATTTACACTATCGAGCAGACGAATTTTTCAATCATATGAAGTAATGGATTAGCAATTCCTATTAACACCTTTCGAATTTTGATTGGAAGTTTGTGACGCAATTACGGTGCTGATTTATAATTTATTAGAGTCTGCCCGTGACTTCGTCTGCGTCATATTTTTTGCTCCTCCGACCCATCCCGTCGCATCGAATCGCCTGCCCGTGCGTGGTCTTCATATTCGTGACTTTTTTCATTTTGCTCGGCTCCTAAGTGTCCCAGCGTGATGTTATATAGCATATAGCCTTCCTCAATAAATAGGCTACTCAACATTAAAATAATTTTTCAATTCGAACCAGTAGTTCCTGAGATTGTCGCGTTCAACCAAACAAACAAACTCTTCAGCTTTATAATATTAGTATAGATTATAATATTAGTATAGATTATAATATTAGTATAGATTTGTTATTCATTGATATAAGCGTTTAATACTTGGCGGAATCCGTGACCAATTAAATGACTGGAGATACTATATATTTATAGCGTAAGAATCATTTTAGACAATAATGAAAATAATACAACATAGGAGCATCTGCAGCTGAAATGGGTAGAAATCCTGTATCTTGGGCATATAGCACCATGCCTATCCGATAATAGTCTGGATTTATTTTGCTAACATTTACAGTTTTCTTGAATTAAACAGAATATTTATTTACATACAGTATATTTTTTTAATTAAAATAGACAAAAAAAAAAAACAGATTACATTTAAATTTTAATTGATTTATTCGGAATAACGCACAATTAATCATTATTATTTTACAAATTAATAGTACAAAACGAGATACACATGTGCAACCAACCACGTTCTTCATAGATACACAAAAAACAAATATAAATTAAAAGTCAGCAAGAATAGATACGTACATGAAAAAAAAACACATATAATTAAAAACAGCTGTTAAGGAACACTAGAGACATTTTAATAAAATATTATTCGCACGATTTTTTGATTGCGTGTATTAAGTTTCTGAACTTTTTAAATGATAGAGAAAATAGATGCAATTTAGGAAAACTTCGATGCAGAGGTGACGTAAATGTGTTGTAGTGTTTGGAAGAGAGTGAGTAAATCACCACACCCCGTGTGTATGTGCGTGAGTGCGTAAGGGGTGTGTGTGTGTGTGATAATGTTGATACTCTGGTACAATATACGATCACTTTTGCGCCCGCTAGTAGTACGGACCCCCTGCTTAATTTTTGCTAGTTTATAAATAAGGGGTGCTCTCATGTCCAGACAGTTACCATATGTCACTTCGTTTGTTCCCTCTATGCAGTTGACCCTCTTTTATGACTTACGTATTATGTTTACGTTACGGTACGTTAGAATTGTCAATATCATCGCTTGCTCGTCGATAGACGGGGTATAGACAATGCCATTTAGTTTGTACAAGTAATTTTATTTTAGTTTTCGTAACTAATTGAATCTGTGTTGATCTATTATCTGTAGTAGGCTAGTTGATTGATAGTAGATAGTTCAATCAAGCACGATTTATAGAACCCATACCTGGTAGCGCGCCAAAACTATACAGGGTGATTGGAAGATGGGTGCAAAGCTTTAAGCCGAAGATAGTACAGACAATTTAGAACCATTTAAGCCATGGTTGTCTTAGACGAAGTCTTACCAAATATTTTTAACCAAATTTTTAAGTTTTTTTTTGGAAATTCTCAAAATTTAATGTAAACTGCATAATTATGGCCAAATTGAATGATAAATGGATTCATTTTTTATTTATTTAATTAAAGTAATGTGTAAGCAATCAAGCAAAACATGTTTTAGGCTTCTGTGTCATTAGACATTTTTTTTACAGACATTTAAAGCTCAGAAAAAATAAAAAATTTGTACAATACGTTTATTAAACCTTATTAAAAAAAAACGGAGGGTGCTTTTTTTGTTCAAACCTTTTTGAAGACATGCTTGATAATCGCTCTTTCTTTTGATGTATCATTTATGCGGATATCTTACAAATTATTGAAATTAGGGCCTACAAACCAATTTGAGGGAGAAATTTTTTATTTTAGGCAGACTAATTAAAACAACATTTGAATTAAAATTATTTATTGTTCATGTTCAAAATGACGGCCGTGATTCCTAATACAAGCACGGCCCCGTCTTCTAACTTCTGTAGTCGTTATTTTCAACATCATCTCCTGCTTCATTGTCTCAAACGCTGAATTTATTCTCTGTATCAATTTTTCTCTAGTGTTCATTTCTATGTTGTTATACACCAGTTCCTTGGCCCGGCCCCACACGAAAAAGTCCAACGGGGTCAGATCTGGGGAGCGAGCGGGCCAAGAGATGGGTCCATCCCTGCTATCAGGATCCAGCTGTCAGGAAAGCAATTGTTGAGGTGTTCCCTTACATTTAAAGTCCAATGTGCTGGACAGCCGTCTTGCTGAAAGATGACTGTTCGGTCTCTTTCGAAGATCGGGACACCTGATTCCTCTACCAGCAGTGGTAAATCAATTTGCAGAAATTGCAAATAATTTTCGCCATTCAATGGATCAGGCAAAAAGTGGGGCCCAATCAATGTTCTGCCAATTATTCCAGCCCATACATTCACAGAGAATTTCATCTGAAATGACACCTGCTTCTTAAAATGTGGATTGTTGTCTGCGTCGGCCCATTCATGGATGTTGTGAAAGTTTGTAATACCTTCCCTTGAAAATTTACTTTCATCCGTCCACAAGATTGATTTCAGAAACCACGCATCTTCGATGTCTCTGTTGAGGAGGAAACGGCAGAACTGAATTCTTCTTTGAGGATCTTGCTCTACTAGACCTTGCACACTCCTGCCATGGAACGGATACTTATCATTTTGGTGCATTGTATGCCACACCTTCCATTGAGAAATGTTTAAATTTCGAGCTACTGCTCTAGTACTGGTAGTAGGATCCGCTTGAAATGCTGCTAAAATGTCTTCGTCGATGGCAGTTTCGTGTCTGCCCGGGTTGACTCCAGGTTCCACGCGGTGAAACCCATCTTGGGCAAGACGACGAAACGTGTTGTAAAACACTCGGACATTCGGTATCCTGCGATTCGGATAGCGCTCTTGATACATCCGTCGCGCCAAAGATCCATTGCCGTCCGCTCTACCGTACATAAATACGATATCCGCATATTCTTGATTGGAAAAAGTAGCCATAGTCACTTGACAATTAAGAAAAACGGCGTAGGAGCGCACTAAATGTCAACTCAATACAATTTAGTCAAAAATCAACACGTGCAGGAGCGCGAGGCTACGACTGGACACGGTGAAACAAAAAAGTTCAAAACTAACGCAAACAACACGTGCAGGAACGCAAAGGGCTACAACTGAACACGGTAAATTGTGAATCAACACGACAACGTCCACTCACAAGGGCAGTAGTTTGACTAATAAGTAAAAGATGTAACGGCTTCATCACAGACCGACTGACCCTGACTAAAGCAAAACGACTTTGTTGCCTCAGGAACTAAGACCATTTTGCTGTAAAAACCAACTCTTATCGCTTTTTGCTATTCATTGGGCGTTCTACCTGGAAATGCCGTCGCACCGCGCTCGGTGGCCATTGTTTAGAGAATCCCCTCAATGGGTTCCCCTCAATTGGTTCCTGCATGTGCCAAAAATTCTTAGAATTGAACAATGTTATCATTTCGAGCACATAAAGTATTATTTTAAGCAAAAATTTTGTGTTTTGTTGGACTGCCTAAAATTTAAAATTTCTCCCTCGAATTGGTTTGTAGGTCCTAATTTCAATAATTTGTAAGATATCCGCATAGATGATACCTCAAAAGAAAGAACGATTATCAAGCATGTCTTCAAAAAGGTTTGAACAAAAAAAACACCCTCCGTTTTTTTTAAAATAAGTTTTAAAAGACGTATTGTACAATTTTTTTATTTTTTCTGAGCTTTAAATATCTGTAAAAAAAATGTCTAATGACACAGAAGCCTAAAACATATTTTGCTTGGTTGCCTACACATTATTTTAATTAAATAAATAAAAAATTAATTCATTTATCATTCAATTTGGCCATAATTATGCAGTTTACATTAAATTTTGAGAATTTCCGAAAAAAAACTTAAAAATTTGGTTAAAAAAATTTGGTAAGACTTCGTCTAAGACAATCATGGCTTAAATGGTTCTAAATTGTCTATACTATCTTCACCTTAAAGCTTTGCACCCATCTTCCAATCACCCTTTATAACGTGTTTGATTGATTGCAACAAGCTATTGGGACTAGGTTTTTTTGTTGGTTTTTGAGTAATTTAAATGCATACATATTACATATTGCGTTATATTTTGTTACCATCGGATAAAGAATAACTCAAAAGAAAACCAAACGCGAGTCGGTCTCGCACACGAAGTGGTTTCCCACCTTACAATGAAGACAAAAAATATGCGTTTCTTGTACGGGGTGCCTTTTATTTTAACTTTATTGTTATAGCGGCAGTAGAAATTTAGAATCTATGAATTTAAATTTTAACTGTCTACATATAACGGTTCATTAGATAAAGCCCGCTGGCAGACAGACAAACGTATCCAATGACTAGCTTCTGCCCGCGACTTCGTCCGCGTTAAATTTCTTGTTCCCCCGACCCTTCCCGTCGCCTCGAATCGCCTACCCGTGCGATTTTCCCTGTTTTTGCAACATTTTTCATTACTGCTCCGCTCCTCTTAGTTGTAGCGTGATGTTTGATAATCTATAGCCTTTCTCGATAAATAGGCTACGCAATACAAAAAGATTTTTTCAATTCGGACCAGTAGTTCCTGAGATTAGCGCGTTCAATCAAACAAACAAACAAACAAACTCTTCAGCTTTATAATATTAGTATAGATTACGGGCTGACAAAAACATTTAATATCCATTTGCGAGGTGGTAATTTAATTCACCTCACAAGCGCATTGCTATAATATGAAAAATTTGTTTTGAAGTAAAAGTTTGGGAAAACATCGCGAAACAAACACGAACATAAAAACCTTACATTTACGCAATATTTATAAACGACTAGCTTTTACCCGCGACTTCGCCCGCGTAAATGTCGGTTATCGCGGTCGCAGACGAAGTCACGGAATAAAAAGTAGCCTATGTCCTTTCTTGGGGTTCAAACTTACCCCGTACCAAATTTCATCAAAATCAGTTCAGTGGTTTAGTCGTGAAAGCGGACAGACAGAGTTACTTTCTCATTTATAATATTAGAATGGAAGTGTGGATTATCTCGTGACATAATTATTTCTAGTTTTAGAAATTACCTTTTTTAAAATAGTCCTAAGCTTCTGTCCGCGGCTTCGTCCGCGTGGATGTCAGAAATTATTCAATGCGAACGTCCAATCGGAACAAAGTTAGTCTATGTCCTTCTTAATTATGCCATTTATCTCCGTACCAAATTCTATCGTAATTCATTCAGTAGTTTAGGCGTCGATACGAATATATAGACAGAGTTACTCTCGAAATTTATAATATTTTATAGTATTGGTGGATGGTTTCGAGAGTACTATGGTCATATCACCATAAAATTTCTATCAGTACTTTAGGGTGGAAATGTAAGAAAAATTGCAGTTCAGTGTCGGGCTGTAGGTATGTTGAACAAAATATGATTCGCGACCGTAATCATTTAAATCATCAATAAAGCCCTCATAAAATCACATTGAATTACTACTTCTTAAAAAAAAGCAATATCCAATCACTGACCCAGATTGCAAAAAAATGAAGAAAATTAGACACTCGCGGCCTACCATTGCAGTCTCCTTAAGAGAAAATCGCTTTGGAAAGTTTCGTTATATTTATGCTCATAACTGTACTTAACTCGTGTCAATATTTCAACACCACACAAGTACGAGTTGTAATAGAAAGTTACAAGTTACAACTAAGTTAATTATTATATAAGGGCTGATTCATATAAGTTTCGCAAATATAGTGTATGTGTATGTAAGTCGTAACACGTAACTTTACTGCGGGCAGGCTTCTGTTTTGACGTTTATTAAATTATGTGTGTATGTCTTTCTTTTTCCTTATGTGTGAGTGAGGGGTAGTGATAATAATATAATATGTTAGCGGTGGAAAGGCATGAAAACACACGTTTTTGACCGTCGTCGGTCACTTTTACTGTTATAACATTTGTCATCAAGGTATTTTTTTTACACCAAATAATGCTTACTGGCTGGTTCAACGTGTCGCAGGAAGGTTCTTGAAAGGACTTTGGAGAATTCTTTGCCTAGTAGAGGGCTAGAAAATGCTAAAGAAAAAAAAATCTAGAGAATGGGCTCCTATTTATGAATACATGGGAAATTGGAGGCATCTTACCAATTCACTTCGAATCAAATCAAAATATTTTTATTTCACAAAAACATACATGGGCATTTACAAAACGTCAGAAGCTAGGAGTAAGGTTCCTAAATATTGATTCCTATAGAGTAGAGCCGGCAAGAAACTTCATGGTTTCCTCCTCCAATCCTCTTTTAAAAACAATTGGCTTTTACAATGGTTTCAAATTACAGTGTTACTAGGTATGGAAGAACATTGTAAGCATGTCAATAAGTACACGGTACTTAGTAATATAAAAAATTGTCTATAGTCTACAAGGCCTAAAACTTTGTCACATTGACAAAGTCTAGAAGAATCTACATAAATGATAGTATTCCATAAATAAAACATAATAACCTTATTAAACTAAATGTCATTATTGCCATGACAACCAATAATAAAGAGCTACCCAAACGAAATTATCCTTGTAAGCACGATATACAATTTTTGTTTACAATATTTTTTGACATACTCTATCCATTATTTGACATTATATACCTATAATTCTAATCTGAACTGTTTATTAAGTTTTGGTGTCATGGAAATAATTAAATTTGGTTTGATCAGGTTATTATGTTTTATTTATGAATTACTATCATTTACCTTTCACGAAATATCAAAGACTGTCGTTACCGAAGCATAACTAAGCCTTAAAAGAAACATATATGAAAACCGTTTCAAAAATAGTATTCTCAAAGAGCAAAGCAAACGTATCTTTGAGAAGCATAAAAAGGTTTTGCCTTAAAGCGAGGCAGCTTTCCGTACGATATTTGAAGCAGCGTAAAGCCATCGGAAAACTACCACGGTATACTTACAATGTATATGTGTATCGTCTGGGCTCCATCGTATCAAATTGTGCGGACAAAACATACCCAGTCAAGCGAATAACAACAACACAAATATAACAAAAAGAAAACAGTCGGTATCAGTAAAATTGGGCATAATTCATCACGGCTCCAAAGTCTTTGGGGTTTCCGTACGGATTAGATGTAAGAGGGTTATTGTGGACGTAATTACAAAGGCGTGGTATTTTAATCCCGTCAAAGCCTGGAACTTGAAACAACATCCGCTGACAAGTTCGTTAACGTCTTAAATTAATTTTCGTTTAAAATTTGTCAATTGGCGAAGAAATTAAACGAAGTTTGTCGTTTCTTGACAACTTTATTCTTTGTCTACGTGGACGCGGCAACATGCTTGTGAATGCGACTACAATAAAAATATAATAAATTTACAGTTACTGACATACAACCGAAGCGTCGAATTCAGCGAAAACCAATTAAAATTTAAATAGAACCCTTATCTTCTAGCAAGAATTTATTAAAAGCCACGATTTATTGCTATTATTATTGAATAACATACAATATTCCATTTTAAATGGAGCATGAAAAAGTTTAAAAATATACAGCCCGCCTGTCTCGTGCAGTGTTCTTTTATTCGATTTTTAAAATCAAACTGTTGATACTTCATAGGCAACCGTTTAATGAAACCGGTATTTCATTATACGCGCTTTCCACTAACGAGTCTGCAAATTTCGTGAAATAAAAAAAATGGTTTCTTTTTATATATAACCGGATACTCATTGACAGCGGGTGGCCGCTACCCGGCGATTGCATGGGAAATTGTTAATTCTATTGGAGCGAAACACATAGGAAGCGTAGCACCGTGCACGCTGAGACTTGGCACCCTTCCAGTCAACGATTGTGCTATGGCGATTATTTTCACTGGTGCACTATTCAAACTGCTTCGGAATACGACTGAATAGACACGAAAGAATTTTCGTGTGCAACGACCGACTGTAATGACCGTTTATTCTTTGAAACACGCTTGGTGGAAATCCGTAAATAGGTATAAAGTACCGGTGCGACGTTCAAGTTACCCTTTTGAAATGTTTACAATTGTTATTTTACGAGCGGCTGAGCGAAAAAAAATTATTCGAAATTCGTGTTCTTTAAAGATTTATTTTCGCGAAAATGGGGGATCAAATCTGAATTTCCGATATTAAGTACTTAAATATTATTCAATAGACATTTTATTTTTTTATTAATAGCATCGTCTACGACGGGTCTTCTCATCACGTATTCCGCAGAGCCTAAAGACTAAGCCTGTTATGACCTACGGAGTCGAAACGTGTACACTCGCGGTACGGCTGGTCCATAAATTCAAAGTCGCTCAGTGAGCTATGGAACGAGCTAAGCTTGGAGTATTTTAGAGGTATAGAATCCGGAATGAGGTGATGCGGCAGAAAACCAAAGGTGTATAGTTCACAGAATTAGCAAGCTGAAGTGGCAATGGGTGTGGACACATTAGCCATAGAACCGATGACTTTTGGGGTAGACGTGTTCTTGAGTGGAGACAACGAATCAGCAAACGTAAGGTAAGACGCCCTCAGGCTGGGTGGAGCGATGATTTTCGCTGGGTGGCTGGTAGCAGCTGGATGGGAGTTGCTAAGAATTGAGCTGAATGGTGAGCAATTGGAAATGCCTGTGTCCAGCAGGGGACTGCTATATGATGAATGATTAAAATAACAAAACGCCTGAATTTCCCGAAGGGAAACACGGGTAGATTTATCACTGCCAAAGTAGACCCATATTTCGTCAGTTATGTTTAAGGCAGATACGCTAAAGTGACTCGCGAAAGCCAAATTGTCTTACGTTTTTTGCAATCTGCAAGTCAGTGTTAGGCTGTACGCTGACCAAAATATGGTTCCGTAACAGGTGAACCTTAAATTAATTGGGATAAGAGCAGTATTATGATAATGATGATACAGCCTGGTACTGAAAAACAAACCTTAAAAAATTAAAATTTCGGCTATCCTTATATCCCATAAAATAGGGGGTGAACCTTTTATCATCAACTACAACTCCAGGCTGCCACTGAGAAACACCGGGTTGCACTCCGGGAGTGCCGGCAGAAGTGAAAACTTGAATATTAACGTTGTGCAATTTTGATATTTTGGAATGGTTACGGAATAATTTTGCACGAATTGCTTTAATTATTTATCTGTATAAAAGTACTATCATTTATGTGGTAGAATACAATATTTATTATTACAATATTTATTCCGTCCGTCTTACGAATTTTCGATCAGGGTCACGTGTCCTGACGCGAGTTTAACCGTTTTTACCCATTACAAAAAAGTGCACAACGCCGCTAAAGAAGTTTTCACTTCAAAAACATCTGGAATTTCGGGTTCTATTCCTGGTCGAGCAAAGTGTTACTGCTTTGCCTGATCTGGCAATCGACCTCAGGACCAGCAGTAACAACCAGTATACCAACGAGGCAGTTAAAAATACAGTTTAAAATAATTTTATTCATTTACATTGACTAGGTTTTACGTAGAGTTTTCTCATTATAAATTATTGGTAAATGAAAAACTAGTTGACCTAGTTAAATATTCAACAATATTATACAAACAGGCAATATAATTCTTTCCTTCTTCAGCTCTAGAAAATACTTTTATAGGGTTGCACGGACATTGACGCGCAAACTGTAACCATAAATTCAGGACATATTCTAGAACAGGGATCTAGAATCTTGTGTAAAAACTTTTCGTCGGTGATCAAAAAATCTTCTGATTAATATAAGTCTGTCAATTAAACCAAAAGATCCTAAGTTGTCCTGCGTGTCCTTAAATAATAATGGTTTTTAGATGTTGTTGAGACTTCCTCACTATTGTGCGCGTCGGAAATTTCCACAAGCTCGTACGGACGTATTTCACGCTATTATGCGCAAAAAAGCAGCTTCAGTACTGAGTAGAGTTTGATGTTGTGAGAGAGAGGTTTTGATGTAGTGTGGGAGAGTAAGGTTATTGGGTTTTTCCATTAATAATTTCTTATTTAGAGCCCGGAGTTTGGAAGGTGGTTTGTCACCTCCGTGCCTCGGTAAGCACGTTAAACCGTTGGTGCTGGTGTTGATCTCTCTCCGGTCGTGTTGGACTGCAATCCCATCGGACTCTGAGAATGAGGAAACTGTGAGTGCCCGTGTGTCTGTGCATACAACTTGTGCACTATAATATCTCCCATGCCGATAGGTTGTCTTCGTTAAGATTGGCCACAATGGCCGAAATACGGTCTGGAGGACTATATACATAGAGTAAGAGGCGGTCGCAACTTCATCTTGAGAACTGTAGCAGAGAGTTTAGGCTCTTCAATTTTAAGCAATTTGAGCAGAGGGTGATCAAGGGGGTTGGTAGTAACACTAGAAAAAATTAGTTGTTTTTATATTATGTTACTAACACTGGATAATTTTTTCCGAAATATAAACCAATATTATTATAAACAAAAGTGCAATACCTACGCGGTCAAAATGTAGAGAACAGCCGATTTTTTTCAATAACCGAATAAAAAATAAAAATACAGCATCTTACTGACAAAAAGTTTCTTGTCGATGTCCTTGCAACACTTTGCTATCGCGCCCATTTTATCTTGCCCTGGATCCTTGGTATCTAACAAATTCACCAGTGGAGTTTTCCATACAAACTTCAAATAACCCGTTCCGCCCTTTATTGGGGGTTGTTTGAAAAACTTTCATAGCAAGCGGTCCATTGTTTTGAAAAGTATTTTGACCAAGTTTTAAGTTAAAACACGGATAAAACGACTCTCCTTTTAATATCTGTTGCTCAATATCTAAGCAGTTTATTCTGAACTTACATGAAGTAATAGTCCAATCATGTAGGCTATAATACAGCTACTACCAGGATGGTTCAGCCAAATAGCAGCTTGACGCATTAGCCTGGATGGAACATCGTGCCAAGCGGCTCATCGAAGATAAATCCTTGCTAGGAGCCAAATTAGATAGCCTCAAATGCTAACATAAAGTTGGTTGCCTCGTAGAACAAATTTTGGAGAGCCTGTGCCATTCATTATCCCTTTTCAAAGTCCATGCTCAAGAACAGACGGGGTTATTGCGTAACCGCTATGTCTTTCAATTTGACGTACATTGCTTCTTACGATTGAATACTTCTTCAATTCAACAAAGAAATAATGCAATGAACGTGGTTGAACGGTCAAAATGAAAAAAAAAAAACCCACGAACGGTTGCCGGTGTGTTGTGCTATTAACCCGCTGGTTTTGCTTTTATCATGGGTATTTATAATATTATAATACTATAAACTTATTAGGTACATGCTTCTACCCGCGACTTCATCTGCGTTAAATTTCTTGCTCCACCAACCCTCCTCGTCGCATCTAATCGCCCGTGCGCACCCAACGGAAGCTCTCAAATTAATAAATTTTTCCCGTTTTTGCAACATTGTTCATTGCTGCTCCGCTCCTATTAGTCGTAGCGTGATTTTATGTAGCCGGTAGCCTTCCTCAAAAGATGGGCTACTCAACACTAAAATGTTTTTTCAATTCCAATCAGTAGTTCCTGAGATTATAGCGTTCAACCAAACAAACAAACTCTTCAGCTTTATAACATTAGTAAAATAGAAGTATAGATTACACTTGTATAAAAATGTTACCTTGTGTTATATTATACAAATATCAGAAAACATTTTTATATACAAGACCGACTGCCGAGATAATTATGTACAAAGTATCCCATATCATAACTAAAGTCGTGGTCTACCTGTGTGCCGGATTACATCGAAAATATTAGAATGGATGCATTACTTTAATTACAACTTTAATTACATAAATCATAATAAAAATAGAAGTTTTTCGTATGTGTTAAATAAAGTAAGGAGATAATCATTTTTATAAGTAGTATTTTCCTTTCTACTGTTGCACAAACTTTTGAACTGACCTTAGCCATGAAAACTTTTCTCTCTCACTGTTATCTATATATTAATACGTGAAAACTTTGGATCCCTTTTTACGAAAATTGGGCGAACGGAGGAGTATGAAATTTCGCACACTTATAGTTTATACAGAGAAGAAGTGACGAATTCTAATATTTTTATAAAATTATGCGTCAAAATACATTATTTTCAATAAATACACGTTACACACACTACTATTCATTACCGTGTACACTACAATTCACACATACATAGATATTATTTTGTTTATGGTCCAAATCTGTGGTCCAATCGGGAACATCTGTCTTTAATATTTTGTTCTTACTGAATGTCAAGTTTATCCATAGGTAATAAATTAATTTTATATTTATCGTGTTTCATTTTTAAAATCTATGATCATATTGAGAATATTTGTCTTTAATATTATTTGTATTAGCGACGATAGGAATTTAGTTTAGATTTTTATGAAATATTTTTTGTGGTTTTATGGGGAGTGTGAAGTATGGCATTAGTAAGTTTCCCATACAAAATTTAGTGTCGTGTGCAAACTGTAGCGGTTGTATGCCTCACGATTGTACAGGCTGGTCATAGATTGTACAGGCTGGTTATAATTATGACATTTTGAACTGTCATAATTAATTAAAAAGAATAGGGAAAATTCTATAAAAACAGAGCTTTCTGTGATAATTCATTCCATATCCAGCAGTTAAGAAGTATTAAGAAAATAAAGAAGAGAGTCCTGAAGAAGTATTCTTTACTCATTACACCTACGTCCTGGTCCTGGCCATCACCAACCCGCCAGCGAACCCTCTCCATAGTAGTACAGCGTAAACAATTTGTCTATAGTGTTACTGAATGTCAAATATAACCATATTATTTTTTTATAATGTATTTATTATTTTATATTTTTTTTTCATTTAATAATGTATTTTTATTCAAATGAAGTACGGTCGAATTTCGAACAATGGGCGACCACTAGTTTACCTAACAACTTGGATTATTCTTTCCAAAGTGGGATTTTTATGCTTCCGGTTTTTTTGCCTTATCAAAATGATACACAATGCAATGGTATGTGTTGCGTAACCTTTTGCAGGTCCAATTCATCAAATATTTTCATCAATTCAATTAGATATTCTAAATTTGAATAAAAATACGACATAGGTAATTAAAACCTTAGCTTATTATTAACTAGCTTCTGCCCGCGACTTCGTCCGCGTTAAATTTCTTGTTCCCCCGACCCTTCCCGTTGCGTCGAATCGCCTACCCGTGCGATATTCCCCGTTTTTGCAACATTTTTCTTTACTGCTCCGCTCCTCTTAGTTATAGCGTGATATTATATAGCCTTTCTCGATAAATAGGCTACCCAACACGAAAATGTTTTATCAATTCGGACCAGTAGTTCCTGAGATTAGCGCGTTCAATCAAACAAACTGTTCAGCTTTATATATTAAAAAGTATCCTATGTCCGTTTCCTGGTTCTAAGCTAGCTCCCCACCAATTTTCAGCCAAATCGGTTCAGCCGTTCTTGAGTTATAAATAGTGTAACTAACACAACTTTCTTTTATATAGATACTAGCTTTTGCTTCAGCGGCATCGCCCGCGTGGAGGTCGGAAATTATCGAATAAATCCCACGGGAACGTATTACGGGGATACAAAGTATTCTATGTCCATTAAGTAAGTAAATACAGGTCATAAACAATCTGTATGCCAAATTTCATACAAATTCGTTTAGCCGTTTATGTGTGATTGTGTAACAAACATTCGAATCTCTAGACTTTCACATTTATAATATTAGTAGGATCATTCGTTAGACACTATCAGCTAATTAGCTAATGTATACATATGCATTAAAAAACTTACATTTATATTATAGAGATATTTAACCTGACTTTAAAACATCCATACATTCATTCTCCTTGCAAATCCGACGAAAACATTAAAACAAGAATCAGTGTTCACACGAAACATTTAACAATATGCCAGAACACATTATGAACGAACAGATTCTTCCAGAATAATCTTTTTATTCTCAACGGGGTTACATAAAGCGGAATGAGAGAATACTGTACAAATGAAGTATCTATAGAAAACAATTATGACGGAGCGGGTAGGGATAGATGATTATATAAAATATTTTATATAACTTCATCATACTTCGTGTTACGAAAGGGTTCTATTGCGTAGTTATAGATGATGAATGATTATATGATTATCCTATATCAATTTGAACACAATCTACGATAGACTTAATCTTTATATGGTATAAACCAAAGCCACTTCCTGCGTTTGTACGCTTAGATGTTTTGAACGACATAACGGATTATAATGCGGTTTTCATCGATAGATTTATATGTATAATACGCGGGTAAAACCACTGGTAGAACCTAGTATAGGATATGATAGTGAAGTTAAAAGTAAAAAGGTACAAGTGTTGGCCCAGTGTTAATGGCCCGAGTTACGATTTGTTGGTCATGTGTTTGAACTCAGGCAGGCGCTGTATGTCAATGATTTCATCACTACTGCTCTCAAAACGGTGAAGGAAAACATCGTAAGAAAACCAGCTTGTCCTAGAACCAATTTTCGTAAACGTGGGTTTCATTACAATAGGATGTTATAATATAGATGGTCAGCTCGCTACATTTTCCTCGAGAGCATACTAATAACAATAAAGTTAGTTGTCTCGAAACCACAGACGCACTTTTGAAATATCTCACTAATAAATGTGATATCTAGCAACACTGGGGCCGCGTGGGAGATAATAGCACTTTACTCTCAAAGAGAGAAGGCCTGTGCTATAGCAGTGAGAGCACTCTAGGCTCTGAATACATTCTACAATGACCTAATGAAGGATACTAGCTTCTGCCAGGGGCTTCGCCCGCGTGGATATCTAAAACTATCCCACAGGAACGTACTACCGTAAATGTACCCTAAGTGTTAATCCAGGTAAACAATGTCTTATCGCACTGCTTACTTTGTCTTATCCGACCCAGAGAATAAAAAGTTTCACAGAAAATTCAACCTCCCATTTCACCCGCTTAGAGATGGAATTTCAAAAAACCTTTTCTTAGTGGATCCCTACTCTTTACAAAGAACACACCCTCTAAATTTCATGTCTCTACGACCAGCGGTTTAGGCTGTGCGTTGATATATCAGTCAGTCAGTCACTCAGGACTTTGAATTTTATAAATATAGATAGATAGATAAATCGTTGTAAAGTTATTAAGTAGAAGAAAATTAATGTGTTCCAGTAGAACAACACAAAAGATAATGAAATAAATAAGCTGTATTTACGAATAAAAGCTTAAACTGGAAAATATTGAATATCAATAGTTTTATAATCCCTTCTAGGACAAGTTGCTGTTGATATAATGGAAACCTTTTTGTGGAAAAGATTATTATATGTGGCTTTCCATAATATCATACCTTAAATTATGTGAAAATAAACAAGACACGTAAGGTTTTACAAACAATAGCCAATTTTCGCGTCAATACAAAAAGAAAATATTATATAGGCCCATGGAAAAACTCGTAGCCTCGTTCCTTTGTTTTGTCCCATACGTAGTTGGCACGTACTTAGCTCTGGATCGTTACGTCATCAAAACAAAGACTGGGACGGTTACAGAGTACAGTCAAACCAGCTATTTGGTATACAGGTAGATAAATTGCAGGTCCTTGTGTCAAAATAATGTGTGCAATGTTGTGAGTGTGCTGCGTATCTAGTCAATTATTTTACATCGTTATATTAAGTGTGCCATTAGCTTTAATACTTTAAAAAGTTATGACACATTCAATAAGGAACCTGAAGCCACTAGCTATCAACGATTTTCTCGCTCAAGATACGTATAAACTATTAATAGTTTGTCTTTGGCTGTTCACACCCCCGGAGAGTACTCGTTTATTGCAGCGACAAGAGCTATCAAAGACATAAATCGTTCAGCCATGCTCGCTGGTGGGCAGAACAGTTGCTGAGAGAGTCACGCTTGGTATGTACGCGTACCAGCGAGTTATCACTTGTCACTGTGGTGCACTCACCAACTGGCTTTTAGTTGCTAGCTCTACCTGTTTCTCATTTATCGCTGGCAGTGGGTCAGTTATTAAAATAAATATTCACAGTTTAGGGAAAAATCTTAAATTTGAAATATAAAAATCCTCCGATCATAACAAAAACCTCTAAAAAGTTAAAACATATACGTTGTGGCCCTTTAATAAAAGTTGTTGGTAATATTTTGATCAAAGGATCGTCGTGCCGAAACGGTTAAACATCCCAAACAACCGTTAGAAAAACTACTTCTAATTTTAAAAAAATACACACCCAAATCGGTTCACTCGTATAAGAGCTACAGTGCCACACAGACAGACACACAGCGGTCAGACTTATAACTCCTCTCTTCTTGCGTCGGGGGCTGAAAAACAATGGTTTTATCTGTATACTAAACAGCTTGTTTGAGTGTACAGTTTGTGGACAAAAACCAACAATGATGGATCGTGTTGGCGACACAATAATCTTATGTATACATACTTACTTTTGCTAGAAAAGTAGCGTTATTATGCTATGTCGTCGTGCAGCCTCCAAGACAGGATAAGCTATGCTCGAAAGAGAAACAATTTGTTTTCTTCTGATAAATGGGTGATGTTGAAATAATGGTTTTACCACTGTTTCTTTGCTTGTCGATGTGATAGAGTTATTTCCACGTATTCATTCAAAGGCTTTTATTTGACCTCTATAAATAAAATCTGTCTGTGTTATTTTTGAGTCAGTGAAATGGGAGGACAATATAATATCTTTTGTGTATTAGGTGCCACTAGATTTTCTATGAATTTGGGTCATTTTATGAGAAGATACTCTGGAGCTTTGTTAAATTTTCAATATATTTAAGTTATACACAAAATATAACATAATATCACGCCTTGTTTCGACGAGTTAGTTGGGCAGAGGTGTGCCTACAGTTTACGCACATTTCGCCAGCTACGTTTAAGTCCCATACAAAAGAGAGAAAGCTATCCACCGGGCACAAATCCAGACTCCGGGCTGCTACTGAGAAATTCCAGATAGAAAAATCTAATAACACTTTGACCGGCCTGGGAACCTAACCCATGACCTCAACCACTTGCAACCGCTAGACTAACTAGGCAGTCTTTTTAAGATATAAGAAAAACATAGATGTGTGTTGAACCCATAAAAGTTTTCTTTCAACTCTCAATTTCAACAGAAGACGGAGATAGTGCTACTATTGTCATACATTGTTGTTGTTTAAAGGTTTCATCTATGCGATGCCATAACAAGCATTGACATAAAAAAATTAATATCTTTGTAAATAATTTTCATTTTCTTTTACATTTTACTTCACTTAGAACTTTCAAAGTAAATTAATCACAGAGGAAAGATAAAACATAAATACCAAAGTAACAAATTGTTAACGATAAAATTTAGAAGACAGATGCTTCCAAGATGTAATCCCGAAACTACGGTTAGTCCCACGGGTCGAGAGAGGAATGAAACTTCGGGCCTAAAATTAAATTAATTAGTTCCTGACATATCCCGTTTCCATGCTTGTGTTAAGCCGAAAATATTCTGAATAATGTTCTTAGAAAATGCTTATTTATTGTTGTTATCTATCAAATATTTATATAAAAAAATCTTATCAATCAATTAATAATTCTGATGGAGATTTTCTAAATTAGTCGTTTTTTCAAACGAAATCACGTTGTCAGAATGCTGCTATGAACAAAATAAATATGCGCTTATGACTATATCCTTGATAAAATCCGTCATTCACCTTCTTCGATACAAAAGAAAAGAGGGTGTGGTAAATTCTTTACCCACGAGCAGACAATGGTTGCTTTTTTGTTCGTATTGGTAGGGTAGTAAAAGATTTAAAAAAAAAACATAAGCTTTTCACTTTTTTAAGACGGTTTTTCATCGTACCGTTTTCATTTTCACCTTTTAGCTCTGGTATCTACCCTTCACCAATTCATTTATAACTAATAGCAAATTAAATAATAGAGGCATTGTTAGTAGCATTAGAATATAATCAAGAAACACAAAGTGAATTAAAATTGAATTATTGAAACTAAGGCTACGCTACTAGGAGTATCAAAACTATCCAAACTAAGTTAATAAAATGCATATGAGATCAATCCTAAGGCAATACTCAACCATTTTTTTTTCCGCAGAATATGCGTACCTAAAAAAAAAACAATTAAGAACCTGCTCCTTTTTGAAGTTGGTTAAGTATGGGAAGAGCTCATGCTAGCCAGCACCCCAATTACGTAACATACTTTCCGTTACAGTCCAAAAGATAACTAAGGAAATTGTTAATCTACTGCTTCATATATTTCAAAAATGCGAGTGGACGTCTATGTAAATAACGCAATGAATATTGTCGAATTGTTGAAAATTAAATAGCTTTACTATTTCTTTAACCGCCACGCTTGGCAGACGGGTTGGTAATCGCAGTATGGTGGTACAATGCATAGAGAACACTGCTGCTCATTCTCTAGTAAGTCCCTAAGTCGCCTTTTACGAGACCCACGGGGATAAATGGGGTTGCACATAGTCTGCAAACAAATCATAACTTCCTCTACACTTAATATCTTTATAATTGTCATGCTGACATGAAAATTAAGGCGGAACATGCACATGATATTGGCTGTACACCAAGAACATTTTTTATGGAAACTATTTGGCAACCCAGCGGGTTATAATGACCAGTTGATGCTTAACTTGTATGCGACAGAAGCAGCGTCACTGATAGGTAATTATTACTATGGCTAAATGGAATACAATCACTATTAATAGTACTGATAGGACGTCGGTAATGTAAATAGTGTCTTGAGTATCTTGGTCAATTCCTTAGCGGTGTAAAATTGTTACTAGTGTTTTTTCCGAGTACGCCAAGGAAAGACAAGGGTTATGATTTTGACTGGTATGTATGTATGATAACTTCTAAACTTTCTATCTTAATTTGACAAGTGAGGTATCGTTGGTAGCGTCTTGTCGACCGTTCCTTACAAAACTCTGTAACATTATATTAAATTGTAATTGTATAATATTTTTTAGTAGTCGAGATCTAGTCTTAGAACTTACAGAATTATGGAAGTATTTCATACCACGTTACTATTAAGTAACGTTGTGGACAATGAATAGGCTTTACTTATGAGCAGAATCATGTTCCTTAAGTACACTGTACTCATCGTTATGTATGCCCTATAGTCTGTCCGACAAATCACAATGAATTAGAATTAGAGCTATCCTTCATTCATCCTCTCAACATGACCAAACCACCTAGTATACTCGTTCAGTCATACACTGAACGTCACGTCACTATATCTTTGTTTAAACTGCACCGTTGTCTTATGACATCATTCCTCAGCCTATCACTATTCACAGTCACACAACACATACTTTGCAAGGAACGCATTTCGCGTATTATTTTTAATTTTATGAAAATTCCAAAGCAAAGCTGCATTTATTCCTCTCCATTTTGAAAATATATGTATTAGAATTCAGGAGATCGAGTTACCGGTATTCAGAACACTATAAAATTTTATAGTAGTTCCGTTATTTGGAATTTAACAGCGTTATATACTGGGTATGGTTATGCGAGGTTATTGTTAACATAGGAGAGCTTCCGATATCGATATTCGCGCTTTGGCGAGTTTCATTTTTGCTCCGAAAACCGCACGTACAATACGTTTTTGCAGTGGATACGTGCTTCGGTGACCAGTGTTAGAAATGATAAAAACTTGTAACACTATGGTATATGCTGTGGTTATTTCGAGAGAGTGGGAATCGTATCTTCTTGTTTTTTATTAGTGAATTCATCAATATCATTCTATTGCTGTATCCCAATTTATTTTGGCGTCCAATTTATGTTTTCTGCCACACTTTTCTATAGTCGTCATCTCAGTTCCATCAGTATAATGTTCACACTCCTGAGACGCAGGTCTTTTCTCAGTGCGGGTTGGTATATGTTACATCTCTTCGAATTTTTGCCAATTATTTCGAAACCAGTGGCCTCAAAACGATGAAAGAAAAAACAACGTGAGAAAATCGGTATGTCCTAGAACTGAAAATTCGAAGATATCTGATATCCGCTAACCCACATTGGGCCCGCGTGGCGGATTATGGCCCACTCCCTAAATATATCTTCTTTATAACATAAAGAAGATATTAATGATACATATTATATTATAATATGTATCATTCTTCATGTATCAATCTTCTACCACACTTCTCTATAGTCGTCATCTCAGTAGTACCGGCCCTTTTCTAGCCATTTCATCTTTCACACTGTCCATCTATTGTTTATTTGTATATTCATCATCATCATCATCCATAGCCTGACATCACCGACTGTTGGGCATAAGCCTCTCTTTTTTTGCACCAATCTCCATACTCCTGTGCCAGCCTTATCCAGGTTTTACTTGCGATGGCAATAATGTCATCCACCAAGTTCCCCGCCAGATGACCGGCATCTTACTTCCAGTCCTTGGACACCACTCTGTTACCACTGCAGTCTTGCTCCACCTGTCACCACTGCACCTTGTATCATACCCAACTCCATATGAGTTCTATAATACGCTTTCCGGTATCGAAGACCTTCGTACGTCTTCGAATCTCGACGTTTGGAACTCGGTCTATTAGCTTTTATGAATAAGTAGTATGTTATTACTGTGATTTTACTTTACAGATCAGTCATAGGTGTCAAAAGCGAACTACGTGCCTACATTTGTGAAAGAATGATATTGATTGTCTCGATTGATGAAATAAAATAGGTACCATTTTATTCACAAGTGGTGCTTCTTTTCCCAATATATTTACATTGTCGAGTTCCCATATCCTGTGCCATAATCCAATAAATCTTCTCCACATCGTCGTAGCTTGCAGAATAGATAGTTTTCTCATCAGATATTTTAGTATACACTATGCACATACATAGGGGGACCCGTTTGGTTGGATACAATAACATGATCCGGAACGTGTCAGGAATATACACAGAGTGAGAACGATGTGAGAAAATAAGCGAGCGTCATTATTGTATGGAACACTGAATGTTCTTTTGTAGTTGCTTCTTAATTTATTACGTGAAAAATTAAAGGAATTTTCTAGATTGTCTCTTTAACACATTAATTTAGCATTGCCATTCAACGTAGCAATGCTGCCAGTCTTCTGGGCACGTTTCCAGATGACAGTGATGCGGACGAGTACTTCGACGCCTAAGTGTCCTTTGTTTTTGTATTTATTTGTTTAGTTAGTTATTTATTTTAATTCAGCAATGTCTATTTTATTTTAAGATTTAATACAAATACATCTTACTGGTTACTTATTTTTCAAAAATATTTTCTGGGTCTACAATTTTTTGGAGTTTACTCCTTATGAATCGATTTTCATGTATAAAAAATTGTTTATATTTGAAAATGATGAGTAAAATCCTACATTTTCCGTTACGTCACGTTATGCGTTATGTTATGTTTACTAATCTATATCCACACTAATATTATAAATGCGAAAGTAACTCTGTCTGTCTGTCTGTCTGTCTCGCTTTCCTGCTAAAACTTCAGAACCGATTTGAATGAAATTTGGTACACAGATAGTTTAGAGCCTGAGAAAGGACATAGGCTACTTTTTATCCCGGTAGTATGTTCCCGCGGGATAATTTGCGACCTCCACGCGGGCGAAGCCGCTGGCAAAAGCTAGTATTTTATAATCGTTCATAAGGAATAAACTCCAGTCGTGCGTCGGAACTTTTTTCTTCTTATTTCATCGTACTTTTACAGGCACTGCGAATTGGCAAGGTGTTGGTCAGTCAGAAAAGATCAAGTTGCCCATTCCAAACAAACTAGGTACCTACGGAGAAGAACGAGTAAGAGGCAACCCCACGAACACTCATCTAACTAAAATATTGTTGCAAAAATTGGTTCCATCAAAGAACGATGTAGAGGGATGTCCACGTTAAAAGCTTCCGTATTTTTTCTTATTAAAATAAAACAATTCAGACCGCCTATTACGCTTTGGTCCCTGGCCCTTGACATCAAGCAATGGAAAAACCTTTTACCAATTGGATACAAAGCTTTTGACTATTTTAAATATGAGTGTGTTTTTTTGTTATTGCATTCAATCAAGCCATTTACAATTCACTTGATTCATTATATAAATGATACTATGGAAAATAACTGGTGGAAGTTAAAACGCCACGATCTCGCTCCTTATTAGCAAGAGATCGGCTACAGTAAAAAGATAATGCCGTGTCCTTGATAGATAATACGTTTATGTTCGAGTTCCTGTGGCTCTAATTTTTAGGTAAAGAAAACAAATAATTAAGTATTAAATTCAGTTTATCTCATCTGCCTTGCCTTTTCCAAACTAGGTTAATATCGGCTATCAGTTTAATCAGAATCAGTTTTATACCACTACCTTACTTGGATCGACTGCCTAAATTACCTTCATAACCAGTTACTGGGTTATGCGACTGCGTAACTGACGTCCACAAACAGTTACAGGGTGATAAGATACCCCTTGGTAGGAATGGTTGTCCGAATTTCGAGCTCCTGACGACCCATAACGGCTGTCAAACATCCACGAATGACAGCCGGGACCAACGGGTACACGTGCTTTCCGAGGCATGGAGGGTCTTGATATATAAAAAAACCGGCCAAATGCGAGTCGGACTCGCGCACGAAGAGCCATTATCTATAAAAAAACCGGCCAAGTGCGAGTCGGACTCGCGCACCGAGGGTTCCGTACAAACCTGTAGGTATCCTCGGTTTATGTATAAGGTTTATGCTTATGAAATTAAATGCTTTTTTTTAATTTTTATATTTGAGTTGATTAAATGAAAGGTAAATTGCGGTTTGCGATTTATGACGTATTAAAAAACACTACTTACTGGATCTCGTTCAAACCAATTTTCAGTGGAAGTTTACATGGTTATGTACATCATATATTTTTTTGAGTTTTATCATTCTCTTATAAATTGCGGTTTGCGATTTATGACGTATTAAAAAAACACTACTTACTGGATCTCATTCAAACCAATTTTTAGTGAAAGTTTACATGGTTATGTACATCATATATTTTTTTGAGTTTTATCATTCTCTTATTTTAGAAGATACGGGGGGGGGACACATTTTACCACTTTGGAAGCGTCTCTCGCGCAAACTATTCAGTTTAGAAAAAAATGATATTAGAAGCCTCAATACCATTTTTGAAGGCCTATTCATAGATACCCCACACGTATGGGTTTGATGAAAAAAACAATTTTGAGTTTCAGTTCTAAGTATGGGGAACCCCAAAATTATTAATTTTTCTATTTTAGTGTAAAAATCTTGATGTGGTTCACAGAATACATCTACTTACCTAGTTTCAACAGCGTAGCTCTTATAGTTTCGGAGAAAAGTGGCTGTGACATACGGATGGACGGACAGACAGACAGACATGACGAATCTATAAGGGTTCCGTTTTTGCCATTTGGCAACGGAACCCTAAAAACGGCATAAAAATCGTACCTGTTGTATGGGAGCACACCTAAAATATTTATTTTATTCTGTTTTCTCATTTTGTGAAAATTTCAACTGTCTAACTATCACGGTTCAGGTGATACAGCCTGGTGACAAACGGACGGATGGACAGCGGAGTCTTAGTAATAGGGTCTCGTTTTACCCTTTGGGTACGTAACTCTAAAAATGGTCAACCATCCACGGACCATCCGTTTTGATCGATATACCCGTGCGGCTGTTATTTTTAATGTATTTATTTATACGTATAGTCTTAATACAGGTTCATTTTTGTTTTGTACCATTAAACCGTTAATGGTTTGTATTGATCACATAACATTAACAACACTGCTTAATCAAATAATTAATATATGTAAACAATGTGGGTACATCTATACTAATATTATAAAGAGGAAACCTTTGTATTTTTGTATGTTTGTATTGAATAGGCTCAAAAACTACTTGACCGATTTCAAAATTTCTTTTACCATTACTTAGAAGAATTCTTCTGAATTCGTATAAGCTATATTTTATCCCGGAAAATAGATAGGATTTTTCGTGGTAGTGAAAATTGTGGAGTAAGGCGTCGAAAAAACTGCCGTACGTTAACGATTCTCGCGAACGCTGCCTAAATGGTTAGAGATGTATGGTTGACTTCTATAGAAAAGTTGTAGAACTCAATAATGCCTACAAAAAAGTCCACCATAGTATAAACCAAACATTTATATTTTAGCCATTATAACCACTTTTCCATAGAATAAAAGTAATTAAAATTATTAGCCTATGTTTATTGATCATATTATCGTCAAATACTAATCCTCATCCAAATAAACTATTTATTGAGCAAGATTGTTTCAGTAGCTATAAATTACTTATTAATTTTATTCCAATCGGACAATCCATTCAAAAGATATTACGAATTTAAAATTGTAATTGGTATTAAAATGAATGATGGTGTCGCACGACTCGCACGGCGAAACCGCAGGGGAGGGGGGTGCACATCTATGAAGCAGGTTGCCGCGCGGCTCACTCGCACGGTCGGCTCTCTACGCAGCGGACGCGGCCAAATCGAATTGATTTCGGAACTATTTAGATACTCATTATCAAAAGTTCTTTTCAAAAATACTTATAAATAATTTCATTCATTATTCACGAATAAAAAACCTATAAAAACATACATACAAAACAATTTTTTTTTTCAGAGAGCTTAAAAAATAAATGTCCACCCGTGCGAAGCCGGGGCGGGTCGCTAGTCAAAAATATACACGTAACTATGATAGTCGTATATTAATTAGCCACAAAAAAAATATCTACTAACATAAACAAAAAGATAATTCCAACTTTTTTTTTTTGGATGGGACATCCTCAATTGACTTCTCCCGCTCTGGGCAAAGCGGGAGGGCGTGTCAGACTTTTACTGACTTAAATCCACCACTTCCACTTTGGACGCGAGAGGTCGCCGCCGCGCCTGCCGGGGTCGCGTGAGCCTGCCGGGGTCGCGTGATTGTTCGAAAGAGATACCGTGACCCTGGCACATGGGCAACTGATGGAACACGGGTGGGTTTTAGTCAGTAAAAGTCTGACACACCCTCCCGCTCCGCCCAGAGCGGGAGAAGTCATTTGATGATTTCCCATCCTGAAAAAAAAAAAAAAAAAAAAAAAAAAAAGGTCGCCGCCGCCGATCGCCTCCACGAGGACACCGTGGTGCTCCGCCCAGGCAGGGCACACCTCCACCGTATGCTCCACCGTGTCCTCCAGACGATCCTCACAATGGAAACACCCGGGCGTTTCCTACCGCTTTATCCTGAACAGGAATTCTCCGAAGCACCCATGCCCGGTGAAAACCTGCGCCCGGCGGAAGGTGAGGACGCCGTGGCACCTCTCTATCCACTCCTCAATGAGGGGACTTACCGCCGCAATTGTGGCGTGCCCAAAATAAATCCAACTTCAAATTCATAAAGAATAGAAACAAAATTTAATGTATGTTTAAAAAATCCGTTTTGGCTCAAAGGCTCGACCGATGCTCGTATTCCAAACTAAAATAATGCCAAGCCAAATATCGAGATATGTTTCACTAAGTTGTAGATATATAGCGTTGAATTTCCATTATTTGCATTCCGTATGGAGGCGGTAGTGTAAAGTCGATATACGTCTTCAAACGATGTGGTTTATGTTGAATTGGTTTGAAGAGCTTGGAACTAAAATGCATTGAAGAATTTCGCTATGTACTGTGTTCTATATTTGAAAAATCTCTTCATTTTTACTGCCTCATTGGTCAAGTGATTGCAACCACTATTACTGAGTATGAGGTCCTAGGTTGGATTCGCAAGTCGGGCTTAGTGTTATTCGGTTTTTCTTTCTGGATTTTTGCAGCACCAGCCCGGAGTCTGGATTTATGCCCCGTTGATGGCAATACGCTCGACTTAACCGTCTTAAAAGTAACTGGCGGAATGTGGGTGTACTATAGGTAGGGGAAGTACGGCCAAAATGACATATATACGGACAAAATGACACACCGGGCTTTTTTCGAAATTGGCGGGCTATAATCCTGCAGTTGGCATATCATTATGTGACGCCGGCCATGGTGGAATACCTGTTAAGTTTATACCGCCATTCACTTGGTCACGCCGAAGTTATTTGCAGGAAAGCGTTTTGTGCGCATAAAAGTTTTTTATTTTTATTGATTTAGTCCTGTTTTTGATCAGTTTCTCGTAGTTTCTATTACATATTTTGTATTAAATTCAAAAAGTGTAGCATTCTGCTGCATTACTTAAAAGTATTTATTCATAAATCTCGTGTTTATAGTAATTATGACTTAATTAGTGTTTAGATAACCTGTGGGGCAAAACGACATACTTACATTCGGGGCAAAATGACATAGCTTTATTCAATGATGAGGTTTTCAATGTTGAATCGAACTACGATAATGATCCTTAAAAGCAATCAGAAAAAAGGTGAACCCAAGTACAGACGACTCATCACCCTGAGGACTCGAATGTAGAAGATTTCCAGCTGTGTCGAACGGTGATGATGATGACTGCGCATGCGTTTACTGTACCGACCTCTTTTCCCGTTCCAAGCCCAACGAGTGCTGGCTACGGTGCAACAATTGTTCTCATTGGGCTCATATTTAATATTTTGTGAAATATGTACTTCATAATTTTCGTTTTCATTATGTATGTCATTTTGTCCGTACTATATGGACAAAATGAATTTTCTTAGAGGCTTCGATTAATTTAAATCATATTTTTTATATGGGTCCTATTCAATTATGAGGTTACGTAGGTTAAAACTTATGAACCAAAGATGATTATTCAACCTAAACAGTGATTGTAACTATGTTAATTAAAAATATATGATTAAAAAACAAAACCGTATGTCATTTTGGACGTACTTCCCCTACATCATACCATAACATCATAATAAGCCTATATTGTTCCCACTGCTGGGACACAGGCCTCCTCTCGGTGAGAAAAAGTGAGCCGTAGTCTACACGCGAGCCCAGTGTGGGTTGGTAGATGTCACATGTCTTCGAATTTTTAGTTCTAGGACATGGTTTCCTCACAATGTTTTCGTTCTCTGTTTTGAGAGCAGTGGTGATGAAATTATTTACACAAAGTATAGCGCCTGTCTGGGTTTGAACCCACGACTTACAACTCGTAAGTCGTTACACGTCTACTGAACCCTTCGGGGAAACAAGGCGTGATGTTATGTTAATATCAGTAATTTGTATGGTGTCCACGAAAAAGAGTATTATATCTATCTCCCTAAGGGCGAATTTCACCAAACTTTTATACCTAGAATAAGTCATATCCAGACAATAAATTTTGAATTTTTGACAGTATATTCGTACTGAAACTGTCAAACGTCGATTTAATTCCCAGGATAAAAGATATCTGACGTTGGTAAAATCTGCCCTAAGAGAAGTAGGGATTCGTGATTTTGATACCCAATTCCCGTTTATTTTTAGTTTTGATAAAATCCAATCAAAAGTAAATCTATTGAAAGTCAGATTAAGCTGAATGTTTCAGTTTTTGTAGTATTAAAAACGACAAGTTTTGTCAAAAACATCGATATTCACCCAAAACAGAAATCCAGAATTCTGTTAGGTAATTTTCACAAATACATAATCACCTATATTTATGCAAATTATAAACAAATTACGCTTCGTACCACGCTAAAGTTAACAGGAACAAAAGATAATAAGTAGGGTACGGACCTAGCGTAGTAAAAACCTATTAATATTAATGGGCTATCTGCGCGAAGGTCTGACTAAAGTTATCAGCTTGGGACGCTTCTAGTGACGTAATCACCATTCCGGTTCAATGCTCTGGTGATCACACACATGAGATTTTACGGTGAACTGTACTGTAATGAGGAGAGATTGTAAAGTTTATAATGATAATTTGCGTAGGAGTATGGGTGTACTTAATTTATTTTTATACCATGACTGTAATCTATGAATACTTAAATTTTATAATCCCAAAATTCACTTTCCACATTTTTACACCTATAAAATTGAATGGACAATTTTGTTAAAAACCACTTAGTCAACACCTACACGGACGTAATAAAATCGCAGCGGAATTTTATCGTGCCCTGGAATTTGAACTCTCGGTGCTGAATTGAACTTTTAGAATCCAACAGAGAGCAGTGGGAGTCGGTTTTAGCGCGTCGAAATACCGCAGTGTTAGATTTTAAACTCTCGGCACTCAGCAAAGTGTTAAAGATCAAGTGCACCAAATAAGACGCGATTTTATTAGGTCTCTCGAAAAGTGGGATTAAATGTGATACTTACCGAATTGTAGGTATGGATTATGTCCGAAATATTTATTATTATTATAATTTCTTTTTCATTTGTACTTTCGCAGGTCCGCTGGAAGAAATTTCTTAAGAAATAAGCAGTTCCTTTGTACTCATTTGTCTATATGCCATATCACTTTATATTTTACTGTGTGTAAATAAATGATTAAATAAATGAAAGGCATTGTAATAGGGAATTATTGAGGTAATTTTTTTTATAATATGCCTTTCTATATTCAGTCAAACGGTACATTTTTGGAACAGTTGCTATTAATAAAATATGAATTATGTGTCGGGTCCGAGCCGAGAGTCGAGCCACGAACGAGGCACGTATGCATAACGCCACTTACGAGTAAATACAAGGACGAGTAAGTTTACGCTTTAGCTAACTGGGATCGTATTTCGGACGAGCTCACCCTGTTTGATTGTATGCTTAAGGTTAAAATGTGGTTTCAATAATGGTCCAATTTTGTCTAGAACACGATTCAACGTAAGCTAGACTAGTCAAGTATCTGTGAGAATACAATAGAATAGAATGCTCTTTATTATGTAAACCATGAATATTGGAATGTTGACATTTCACAAGTGGTGACATAATGGTTGGACTTTTTTATTTTGAGGCAATCATGACTTGTAGACACATCCATTGTTTTTTTCTTTCTGCTCGCATTGCTGTTAAATTATGGATTAATGTTTTATTCCAGAAAAATAAAAGCTAAAACTAAATGAATTCCTTCATTGATACTTGAAAATATTTATACTATCCAAAATTATCCGGTCATTTTCTTGAACATCCATGATATGAAGCAACATTATATCAAACAATTCAGACCAATATCTTGTCATAGCGAGTGTCTATTAGAAGAAGAAAAACATGGCGACACTCGACAGCTAGACATTCAAGTAATTTCATAAGTGTTTCTATTTTCGGGGAAATACAACAAAAATAGGACACTATCAGGCGGAGAGACAATAGTATACCAGTTTTATATTTTTAACACAAAAGGCAATCCAACTAGCAAGTTGACATAGTTTTTCGTTCTATTGTTTTAGAGTTGCTCTAAATTTTAGGTAGCAAGCGGAATACAAACGGACATTAAGGTTTGTCACGGTCGCGGATTTGTTCAAAAGAGTTTCTGTGGCTCTGGCACAGGCAACTGAAGGAACACGGGTGGATTTTAGTCAGTAAAAGTTTGACTCGCCCTCCCGCTCCACTCAGAGTGGGAAAAGGCATTTGATGATTTCCAAACAGAACACAAAAAGAAAAAAGACGGACATTAAAGTGTCAAAAAGCTCTCTGTATTTGGACAGCCATTATTGTGTGACCGTTGTCCGTTTTCTTAGGAAACCTAAGCTTATATTCGGCGCGGGTATACCTTTATGTTAGGCTCGCGCTTATGAAAAAAAAATATTTTTGATATTTTTGATGACATTTAAAGAGAGAATCGAGTATGAATGTGACTACCGTATAAGCTAGATTTAATGAATGACCTGATAGCTGTCTGGCGATTTTAAATATTTTGTATTTGGCCTGTGTAAATGTACTGCATGTCTCGCGATGGGTTGTTGGGCTTCCTAAAAAAGAACCTTATTTTAGAGAGCTACATGATAACTGAAAATGTGTCTCAAAGATCTACTTACAAAATAAACATTTCATATCCTTTTGCTTTCACGTGCACGCACGGGGTAAGCAGACGAACCATAACCAATTATGCCATTTTTTGTCATTAGTGGTAATTAAACTTTCATAGATTGTATCGTATGATAAAAACCTTAATAGCATATTATCAGTGTATTGAATTTGAGTAGAGTAAGTACCTAATAAACTTAAAATCTTTCACTAAACAGAATCAGGTCAATCTTAACTATCCGACAGAATCCACAAATAACGATACTGTTTCGAACAGGTCATTCAAAGTCAACTTTGTCATATTTCCCCATACATTATCCCTCGCATTAAGGGCAGGCTATCGCTCCTACAAACGATATAGGCCCAGCAATGGCCCTTAACTCCTCAACCTTACCTATTCAACTTGTATAGAAGATTAATTAAACTATTAATCCCAGAAAGTGTAGCTTACGCGTTAATCGGTAGCCAATAAAACCGCGGCATTCTTTAGCCCAGTACTTTGGCTACGTCGATCTATTACGGGAAGGTTCCCGATCTTTCCGTCCATTTACATCGCAGTAATTACTTGGGACCGTGTAAAATACAGCTTTTGCTACCTTTGACGAGTCCAGTCACACATGAACGCAGGAATTGGCAATTCCCGCTAATGGAACGATATGTGCGTGGGTAGTTGTTATGTAATTCGTTTTGTTTACATTTGTATAGGTGTAAATAAATGTAGTTAAAGGTTTGTTGTATGAATAATGCATTGTAGATAAGTACTGAGGTCGCTAAAAAAGTGGGTAAAAAAAAAACACACTACAAAGTGCATTTCTAAAGTTAGTGTCTTTGGATCTGTGTTTTTATTTTTTGCCACTTGCCTACTTACGAAATTTTTAAGTCGCTTGTTTTTTTTTTAGCATAAAGATTTTTTATTTCAATTTTTTTATAGTTTCTACTTAAACTAATTCGAATACCAGAACGACAAAAAAAAAATGTAAATCGCTCCACAATCCGCGGAGAAATCGGTGAACATACATAAAAAATACATACAGTCGAACATAGAACCTCCTCCTTTTTTTGAAGTCGGCGAATAATACTAGCCTTATACTGACGCACCTCAGGGCAAAAGCCTCTCGGGTTGGCGATTTCAGACTTTACTATAAGTATCTAAAGTGCAAGATTCCTCGCGATGTATTTATTTACTGATGTCCAAGTTAAACTTTATGATCAGTAAACTTATAGAGAACATAGCAAGCAAAAAGCTTAGCACAGCATAAAGCAAATATATACCAAAAAACGTGTCGGTATTTTTTGTTTCGATTCAACACCAATCTCTTTCCATTTCATTTTGGGACTCAAATATGAACGTATAGTATTGTGTAGCACTTGCCAATCTATCGTTAAATTCGATTAATCAAAACCTATACGAATTTGTTTTGTAGGTACTTACGTTGAAATAATTTGGATCTAGATTTAAATCAACGTAAAAGCACTAACTATTATTTTTATTTATAGAGCAATCGGCATTGTGGCTGACTCTATCATCATTTAGATTTATTATCCATCACAAAGAAGAAGAGAGCAAAATAAGAATGGGTAAAGAGTAGCATTGTGGGCATCGCGATTCTACTCTAAAAACCGACAACTGTGAATAGAATATCTGTTTTCTAAAACGAAATTGTGTGAAGAACAGGAGCAGCTTTTTCTCTTCGCTTGGATAATATTCACTAAACTTATTCGAGATCTTTACTATCTTCATTCAATAATTATTTATTTCAAATAGTTTAAAAGTTCAAGATGGTTCATACGTTACATAACAAAAAAACCGGCCAAGTGCGAGTCGGATTCGCGCACCGAGGGTTCCGTATAAACCTGTAGGTATTCTCGGTTTAAAAATAAATGTTTTTTTTTTAATTTTATACAGTTGATTGAATGTAAGGTAAATTGCGGTTTACGATTTACGACGTTTTAAAAAAAAACTACTCACTCGATCTCGTTCAAACCAATTTTCGGTGGTAGTTTACATGGTAATGTACATCATATATTTTTTTTAGTTTTATCATTCTCTTATTTTAGAAGTTACGGGGGGGGACACACATTTTACCACTTTGGAAGTGTCTCTCGCGCAAACTATTAAGTTTAGAAAAAAATGATAATAGAAACCTCATTACCATTTTTAAAGACCTATTCATAGATACCCCACACGTATGGGTAAGATGAAAAAAAAAATTGAGTTTCAGTTCTAAGTATGGGGAACCCCAAAATTTATTGTTTTTTTTTATATTTTAGTGTGAAAATCTTAATGCGGTTCACAGAACACATCTACTTACCAAGTTTCAACAGCATAGCTCTTATAGTTTCGGAAAAAAGTGGCTGTGACATATGGACGGACGGACAGACAGACAGACAGACAGACAGACAGACAGACAGACAGACAGACATGACGAATCTATAAGGGTTCCGTTTTTTGTCATTTGGCAAAAAACGGAACCCTAAAAACGACCGATCTCTTCTATTCCAACAAAATCACATAGCTGGCTTCACTGTATTTCCTTTCCAGAGCATGCATGAAAGAACCTCGTAACTGGAATAAAAAAGGTAGCTCTACATCTAAAGGTGCCTACAGAAGTCTCAATTTCACACCCAACCTGCGCAATTAATTGTGTAACGGATCATTGGACGCAGCATCTCGATATATGGACCCAACGGACGCGGACGTCCCGCCTTAAATCGATTCGAGCAGCCTCACGGACTCGATTGGAAATCGAGACGTTTGAAAGCACTCTTAGTCATGGATGCTGCATTATTTATTTCTCGAGCTAAAATGTACTAGGTATATAAAGAGTTTCTTGGTTTATTTTTCCGAAAATATGTATCTCGCTCTTTCGAACATGGAAAAATAAGTCTTTGTGTAATAAATAAATGAATTCTTCGAAGTAATTATCGATATCACAACAACAGAATACAAAGCATTAAGTGTTTGTGACTTTTGTCCTTGGTTCGGTGAAGGGAGACACACAAGGACAATATGAACGCAATGATGTGACAGTTAGACGTTGGCTGAAAGCCAGGACCGGCGACAATACTCCTATATTTCCCCTGTCGATAACACTAGATGTGACTGTTCTTTTTTTTTCATGAAACGATACCGTTTGGCATAGAATCTGGTTGCGGTCGACAGTGATCCGATTTTTCGCTTTTGTTTTATACTGCGTTTCATAAATGGCTTCGTAGAACGCAGTTTTATACAGTTTTATTTAAAATATATATTTGTATTTTAGATTTTACAGGTGTGTATAGCTATCAGATTTGTATGCAAGAAAAAACCTAATCCTAGAATATTTAACACTAGGATTATGGAAAGTAACAATACCTGCAAGAAAAGACACATTGTTTACATGAGTAACAGATTCCGTGAATATCTCATTCCATTCATCTGCGTAAGTGAAAAACAACATGTCGTTAATGAAGAGGTATTTTGTAAGTAATGATAATGACTATGTTTTTCATCCATTCATTACTCGTACATTATTAGCGCTATTTTTGTCTTCGCTTTTCGGGTGATTCGTGGTAGGTTGGTATATTTTTATTATGAAAGCAAGAATCACTCTTTGGTATATTTTGATATGTTACTCGTGTTTACACCCATATAATACATAGTTGTGATACCAACTTGTTTTGATATGTAATACTTGTTTCTAACAAGTTATGAAAAACATAATAATTATGTCGGATTTAAATAAAATATGTCATCATTATTTAGCCGTTTTCTAACTATGTTGGGGTCGACTTCTAGTCTAACTATAAGATGCGTGTGTAATGCATGTGCATGAGTAATAGTATTTTCCATGAAGCGTCTCTCTATCTAACCTCCACAACACAGTTACTAGGAAACACGAAAAATATCATAAAACATGTATCCTACATGATTGTATTGTTGTTGTTTCATATATATTTTGAACTATTTTGTCCACTTTTTTTGGCAGGGTTCTACGAGTTTTCTTTAGAAATAGTCTCTTAAATTTGTTTCAAGTATAAACGATAAACAAAAACAGTATACATATCATGTCGAATACAAGACAACACATAGGTTCTAACCGCCAAGTTTATCTGGTTTCGTAACGACTGTTAATTTTATCTTGACGAAAACACAAACTTCGCTGACTCTTTCACTGTTGCCAAATTAAAGAACACAAACAAATTGCAATAGTTATATTTAGTAAATAATGCCATGGTCAGCTTAGAACACGTCATGCATATAATTTCATGAAAAAAAAAAAAACACGTGTTTCTATAACAAGATTAGCACAAACCAGATTCCTAATAGTATCATCCGGCATTGGCATCACTAGAAATGGCGCACGGGAAGCAATAGTAGTGCATTAGTCTGCTTAATGCTTATCTTATTGGACGTAAGTGGCATAAAGGAGTGGGTTGGCCTGCACTACCCCTTCAAGGGTTAGTGCTGCGTGGCAGTACGCTATCGATACTGTAATGACATCTTATGGAGAACGATTATGTCGATAGTGGCTGTCGGTGTTATCTTATGGCCAATTTGTTTTGATTTACGGACGGTTATCGATGCGGTGTGTAGTTTTCTTAACCATTATGGACAAACCTATATTTATTGAATAGGAAGTTTTGTAACCTTAGTGTTTTACGTAATAATGCAGTAGCTAGCTTAGGGGGTTTAGTTTTCTATTTGGAATTCTCTAGTAACATCCCGCAGTCTGGATTTGTGCCTGAATGATGATTATCGCCCCCTATGATATGGATTTAAAAATAATCATATGAAAATATTATTCCGATCCAGCCCGTCCCTTGCTGCCCTCTACCAATGATGCTCTAAGTTAATTTATTTATGAAGCCACAGGGAAGTCCGGTTAAGCAGCCGACAAACTACTGCGAGATGACATTCCTTAAAAAATCCAGTGGATTGTGGGTGTACTTTAGGTTCACTTTCGCTTGCCCCTTAGAGGAATACAGGCGTAATGTTACGTCATGTGTGCTTAGGGTAGGCAATTTTTAAATTAGGTGGGTTACCGATACAAAATTTTGTGTAACTGATATATTACGTTGTTATCTATATATTAATACGTGAAGCGAAAACTTTGGATCCCTTTTTACGAAAATTGGACGGACGGAGGAGTATGAAATTTCGCACACTTATAGTTTATAGAGAGAAGAAGTGACGAATGCTAATATTTTTATAAATTATGCGTTAAAATACATTATTTTCAATAAATAACACGTTACACACACTACTGTTCATTACCGTGTATCTAATACACACATGCATAGATATTCTTTTGTTTATGGTCCAAACCTGTCTTTATTATTTTGTGCAGGGTTACCAACACCCAGAAATATTTACCCCTAAAGCTTAAGTTAAAACCCCTAAAATTGCCACAATTACTAAAAAAATCCGCTAAAAAATTATAATGAAAATAACCAACGAATGTTCAGTAATCATAGACCGGCACACAGTAGTAATATTTGTCTATATTTATTACGCAACATTTGTTAATCATTCACTCTGCATTCTTAGTATCGAGGAACCGTACTAGAAATCGCTAATACTTTTATTGTAATCAAAAACACAATGAGAAATGTAAGATGGAAAAAAAATCCCTAAGAATACCCCTAAAAATGGAACGCCCCTAAAAAATCTCAATCCTCTTATTTACCCCCTAAATTTGGGAAAACCCCTAAGTTGGTAAGCCTGATTTTGTGTCTATAGTCTTACTGAATGGGTTCCCTCTATCTGGCAGAAACTTGATGCTCCGAATTTTATTTGGCATAACACACTTGGCATAATCTTCTTTAAACGAATATTTGTAAAGCATAAAAAATGTTTAGCATAATCGTTGTTTGGCCGACTGTTTATATGTCCGACTTTACGCTGGCATACTTTTAAGATGGCAGAATTTTATTTCGCATAATTACCTTTAGCAGACTTAAAATTTCGCATAATTTCGTTTAGCATAACATTTATTTAGTGCGACGATTATTTGGTATAATTTCACTTGGCATACTATGAAGATGGCAGAATTTCATTTTGAATAATTTTGTTAGGCATATTGTCATTTGTACAATATTGCATTTTGACCTTAAATAAAATTAAAATAGTGTCTCAGAAACATTATATGTTGTGCTACAAAAGTTATTGACAGAAACGTATCGCTGCAGAACCGACTCCACGTAGTCTTCTCTGCCCTACCCCTAGAGTGTAATTTAAACCCGCGTAGGCGCGGAGGGGCGAGGTGGCCCGCGAGCTGAGGAGCAGGTGATTGTGACGCGCGCCGCCGCAGCTGAGCCGAAGCTGCGGTGGTGAGCGTAAAACCATCTGCGACGATGAGCTCGCATGGGACCGCCGGAGCAACGCAGCGCCGGAGCCGTGACAGAAAGCATGCATGCTGCGTGTTGCATGCTCGCCTGCATGCTGTGAGCTTGCTTGCATACTGCATGTTGCATGCTCGCCTGCATGCTGTGAGCTTGCTTGCATGCTGCATGCTTGTTTGCATGCTGCATGCTTGCTTGCATGCTGCATGCTTACTTGCATGCTGCATGCATGGTGTATGCTTGTTTGCATGTCTGAATACAGCGTGCTAACTATGATTTTTCTGTAATGTAATATATGAGTGTTTCAATTATTATGGATATGAAATGTATGCCAAAAGATGATTCTAACTGTAAAATTTCTGAGATATGATAGTTCTGCCTTTTAATAAGTATCGATATGAAATTATGCCAAGAGACGAGTCTGACTGCGAATTTTCTGCGATATGATGATTCTCCCTTTTGATTATTATGGATATAAAATTTATGCCTAAAGATGATTCTGACTTATAAAATTATGCGTTGTGAGTGTATGATAAATGAGTGTATGCCAAACGATTTTCTGCGAAATGAAGTTTATGCTATCCGCTGTTATGCAAAATAATATTATTACGAAAAAAATTCTGCCATAAAGGGTGGACCCCTTACTGAATGTCAAGTATAACCATAGGTAATAAATTAATTTTATAGATATAAAACCTATTTCATTTTTCAAATCTATGATCATATCGAGAATATTTGTCTGTAATATTATTTGTATTAGCGACGATAGGAATTTAGTTTAGTAAAAGAAATATTTTTTGTGGTTTTATGGGGAGTGTCAAGTATGGCATTAGTATGTTTCCCATACAAAACTTAGTGTCGTGTGCAAACTGTAGAGGTTGTATGCCTCACGATTGTACAGGCTGGTCATAAATTGTACGGGCTGGTTATAATTATGACATTTGGAACCGTCATAATTAATTAAAAATAATAGGGAAAATTCTATAAAAACAGAACAAATTTCTGTGATAATTCATTCCATATTGTTCCATATCCAGCAGTTAAGAAGTATTAAGGAAATAAAAAAGAGAGTCCTGAAGAAGTATTTTTTACTCATAACACCTACACGTCCTGGTCCTGGCCATCACCATCCCGCCAGCGAACCCTCTCCACAGTAGCACAGCGTCAACAATTTGTCTATAATGTTACTGAATGTCAAATATAACCATATTATTTTTTTATATTTATAATTATCTATATTTTTTCATTTAATAATGTATTTCTTTTCAAATGAAGTACGGTCGAATTTCGACCAATGGGCGATCACTAGTCTATATATTAATACGTGAAGCGAAAACTTTGGATCCCTTTTTACGAAAATTGGGCGGACGGAGGAGTATGAAATTTCGCATACTTATAGTTTATACAGAGAAGAAGTGACGAATGCTAATATTTTTTTTTAAATTATGCGTTAAAATACATTATTTTCAATATATAACACGTTACACACACTACTATTCACTACCGTGTTTTTAATACACACATGCACAAATCTAGTCTGTATTTGTTTTTGGTATTATTTGTCTATAGCCTTACTGAATGTCAAATATCATAATGGATTACGAAATGTTATTATTGAAATCCGCGGTCCAATCGAGAATATGTCTTTAATATTTTGTTTCTATTATAGCCTTACTGAATGTCAAGTATAACCATATTATTTTTTAATTTAGTTTTAATGGATATGCATATAGAATTATTATTATGGTCGAATGTCGACCACTAGGCGACCACTAGTTATTATTAAAGAACATTCAATAGATCCTTCAAACATTGCCAAAAGTTAGAATTAGAGCAACAAAATATTTTTGACTTTCAGACGAATACCTCCATTTTCTACTTGGAACCATTTAAATATTTGTATATTTGGGTTTCGACCTCTAACAGTTCTAAGTAGTTTTTAGGCTGTGGGTCAGGACCTTGTTTATTGGTTTTAATAGAAGCCTAAATAAAGAGTTTATACAGCTACTTTTATACTATTAATTTTAATGTAATGTTTGAGTTAGTACCTTTTTAGTTTGGAAGGAAAATTATAGCACAAGTTTTCTATACAAGTAATAATAGGTCCCACTGCCGGCAATTAGCGAGAAGCGACTAGAAGAGCTAGCAAATATTATATAAGCGAGTTGCGAGCAATGAACAGTGAATCCACGGCGGCGACGAGCGATTAGTGACTCGCTAGTATGCCTGTGAACTAGGCGTAAGTCTCAGAGAGTGTTCTGCCCGCTAAGCGAGCGTCACTGGGCGAATACTCTCTTTGGCAGTTCTTTTTTTTTTTTTGTGCGTGGGAAATCATCACATGACGTCTCCCGCTCTGAACGAAGCGGGAGGGTGTGTCAGACTTTTACTGACTAAAACCCACCCGTGTTCCTTCAGTTGCTTATGCCAGGGCCACAGTAACTCTTTCGAACAAATATCGCAACCCTGGCATCGGACCTAGTGATCCCTTCAGTTTTGCTGACATTTGTTTGAGGCGCGCGTGGAACACGACGCGCCGCCGACATGGGCCTGGTCTCGCTGGAATGCCTATAAATCAAATACTGAGACTCACGCTTGATTCATAGACATCTCTGGTATGCCTATGAATCAAGCATAAGTTTCAGCGAGTGTCTGCCCGCCAAGCGAGCGTCACTTGACGAATACTCTCTTTAATAGATCTGAAGGACAATTCTTGTAATTTCAAGAACATTTACAGTCTGTTGTCAGTCCTTCAAACACACCTTGAGTTTCCATACATTTTTGACAATTATTTGTCATTTGATTGTCGCCGAGATGAGACTGTTACTGTATTTTGAACGTTTTACGTAACATAATTGGCCTTCTGACCTCTTTGTATTGATTCGAGGGAAAAGGGCTTTTTTATCCTTCGAATCAATTCACTTCACTTCATCACTATAATATCTTAGCAAAATGTCAATGTTTATGTTACTGAAACATCATCATTCCATAATTACTTGCTGTAGTTAATTTATACTATAATTAATTATTTACCGCCCGTTGTAGCCCGGAATAAATTAAATATACATAATTATCAACACCTACGCAAACCGATATGATGTTAATTTACATAAAGCAATTAATTGTTTGTATGTTATTCATCGCCAGATCGTCATGACACAATAACACAATGGGTTGTTTGCGTCTGATTTTTAGTAGTAAGTAGATCTTCAACTGTTGACCTTTTTTCAAAGTAAAATTATACCTTTCATCCCCCAAGAACGTTCCTGTCAAATAATTTTCGACCTCCATGCGGGCGAAGCCGCTGACAAAATCAGTGTGATATAAAACAACACAATTGAGAAAAGTCCTTCAAAACTTTTCACGGACCCCAAAATAACATTCAGTGTTCCGTGCATTAATGACGGTCACTTGTTACTTGATACTTTTTATCTCGGTAGTACGTTTTTGTGGGATAATTTTCGACCTCGACGCGGGTAAAGCCGCTGGCAAAAACTAGTAAAAAATAAAGATGAGACACATGTACTCAACACACATATCTATGGCTACCACAGTACCATAGTATAGAGAGTTCAATGCCAGATTCAGTGATTCGCTAAAGTCTTTAGTGCCAAAAAATATGTCTAATGTCATTTCATGAAGTTGACTGATTCCTTAATCAAGATTTCTCTTGAACTTACGACACAAAAAAAGAAGAAAAAATTCCCTGCAGAAATGTGTAAACCGTAGGAACATGAATGTCAGATGTGCCATTTGAAAGTTTCTTTTTCCCAACTATGATTGGGTTGACTTGCAGTCTATATGAATACAGCTGAATAACATTGGAGCAACATGGAGTGACTGACTACTTAATCCCCACAACCCAGTTACTGGATAGCACGATACCCCCTTCTTGAAGACTGGTTGTCAGACTTGCAGTCTACCGACGACCCGCACTTACTGTTAAAAATCTAAGAATATTAGCCGAGACCAACTGCTTAACGTGCTTTCCGGGGCACTGAGAAATTTCTATACGTAATAAATAATCACCTATCCACGGACGGACCTCGTTAAGCGTTGCTTAACCTTGAAGGTTGACCGGCGCAGCTGTTATTAATCAGCCAAGATTCCCTCATTTGAACGTAACAAGCCAATTTGAAACTAACAACGTGTAAAACTACTCAGCTGCAAAAAACGACCAATATCAAACAGCATACCATTTAAATACGGCTATTAATTTTTCCACGTACTGCCAAAATATTGGGCGTTGGATTTGTGAAATATGACAAGCGAGATTTTTTAACGATTCACATAGTTCGTTTGTGCTAGGTCGCACGGTTTTAATATTATCGGGGAAAAAGTTAGCTTTGAAGCTGATTTGATATTTTATCAACCAATTTTATTTATTAGGTTATTAGTGGGGGACGCAAATTACCCACGGGAAACTACTACCGGTATAAAAACTATCCTAAGTATTAATTCAGTTTATCTATACTAAGGCTATTAAGTATTGTTAATAAAGAACACTATTTAAATTTGCTGGTAAGTTTTTGCAAAATAATAAAAATAAATAAAGTTAAAAGTACCCGAAGGAACGTGCAACCACACCTACACTTCCATTAAACCCAATTAGGTACAACTTCGCACACATAAGACCCCAATACATATTAATCAACTGCAAAACAGTGCTAAAATATAAAGGCTAATATAATACTAATTAGGTTAATACCATAGCGTATGTATTGGTACTAATGTATTACATGTGGGTATGTACTAGTTGTCGCGAAATTAGTTTATCAGCAAAGTCCCAAAGGAAACGGCTATACCGATGTTTACACGCGAACAGGACAATAACTTTCCTAGAAAACTTGATCGCACCTTTGTATTACGTCACTCTAGCATTTTCCATGTAATTGTAATATTGGAAAGGATAATAAAATAATTTAGTAGTTTAGGTACGATTACACAAAACGAGTATGATCAAAAGCCAGGTCTTGTAACAGCAAACTCGAAAACGGCTTTGAATTGATAAAAATAATCCTCTCATCGGCTTATTAATTTGCATTTTATGATAATGTATCAATAAACTTTGCCTATCGCACTCCACTGCTGGACAAAGGCCTCTCCCAGGCTGCGACCCAACACTCTGATCTCCGCCATCCGCATGCAGTGTTCCCGGTCGTCGGTTCATCTAGCTGGAGGCGTCCCAGGCTACGCTTGTCGATTAGCGGTATCCACTCCATGAATCGTCTGCTGCATCGGCCATCGGTCCTTCGAGAAACATGGTCAGCCTACTGTCACTATAGTGTGCTTACTCTACAAGCTATGTCGGTAACTCCAGTTGTTTTCCGGATAATTTCGATTCTGATTTGATCCTTCAAAGAAACTCCGAGTATACCAACCAGCCCAACAGTCCGTGCCTGCGTTTCGGCACCGTACGTCATAACGAGCAGGACGCACTGGTTGGCGACCTTAGTCTGCAAACATTGCGGGATAGACGACGAGAAGACGAAGCTGCCGAAGTTTCCCAAATGCTGCCAAAGCCAACTAGATCCTGCTGTCGGCTTCTTTCTCAAAGTATTGTCTACCGAGCAAGTCCTAGGTGGTCAGACTCCTTCATGACAGGGAGAAGCAACGATAAGGGTTGGACAAGGCAAGACGTGTGATTGTACATGACTTTCGTATTGTCGAAAACCAGCTCGGAGGTTCCATTCAGGCTATGCAGCATTTCGTCTAACTGTACCAACGTCTCTATTTACCATTAAGACGATATCATCAGCAAAGCGAAGGTTTGAAGATGCACTCTCCATTCACATTGATACCCTGTCTTGTCCACACCAGGGTCTTGAGACCTCTTCATGAAAATCAAATTGAAATATTATTCTTATAATTAAAAGAACTCAATATCACGTTTTTCTTTGAATTGTTAATTGGGAGAATTCGGTTTCGTAGAAATTTTATTAGTTTAAAACGTTAAAAGCGTATCAAGTCATTAATTTATTAACCAATTTCTTGAAATACTTTAATGTGTACCAAAGAATATTATATCATTTTAATGGTGTTTTCGATTTAAACTTTATATTCCGTGCCTTCGATTAGTTAATGTTAATTTTTTTTTACTAAACACACATGGTTTGTTTGTTATCCTCTTGTCTAAACATCAAACCATATTCATACTTATATGAATGTATACATAGTTGGTCGTTCTATACCGTTAAATTAATTCTCAGACAATCATTGGAAAGGCAAGAAAATTTCAATATCGTATAGGGTCTAAAAATACAAATTACATGCCAGTTCTAGTAACAATCTTCAACATTTTCAATTCCCATCACCCGTAAATCGATTTATTATTTTGACAAACTCATCTCAGTAATGTGAAAATAAAATTTGTCAAATAAACCCTTGGGGAGTGATAATGTTTCAACGCAAATTCAAAACGACGCGTCGTGGCAATAATAATAATATAAATGGTTTTAATAATTGTTGTCTCAGTGGATTAATAAAAACGTTAGTTCAACTAATGAAACAATTACAACAATGAACATTCAGTAGGACGGAATTTATTGAAAACTTTTGATATTTTGAATGCCAGCGTCGCGTCACTCGGGGCGTCAATACGAAGGGAACTTAAGCAAATTACTTAGTTGGAACCCTCCTCCATAATTATTATTCAACCTTTATCCGACGCAAATCGAGTAAATTTGTTCCGAAATTACTTTTATTAAAAGCATTTCTTTCCCTTCGTCGAACGAAAGTGCTAAAGTTGAGTAAATGGACTGGAATTTCCGTTTCAGGAATAAATTATATGAGAATATTATAGTAAATAACTCTTTAAAGACGATAAATGAATATCCTTGAGTTAAGTTTTTCCCGAAACGAAAAGGTTAGGTAAAACATTGTTATAACATTTTCGTAGAATCAAACCTTTTGATCTGGTTGTATTCCTCCCTACCTACTTACCCAAGCAAATATACTTTGATACACACTAAGGCATGAATGTACCTACGGATTGCTAGATATATGTAGAAGATTTATATCCTGCAACATATTATTATTTTAATTAAGTCATTTCCAGCTGTAATGTAACTTTGTAGCTTAACGGATAATTAAAATTAAATGTTTATTTAAACTTTGTACATATCCGATGGTCTGACTACATTCACAAAATTTTAGTTGTTATTTATGTTCACCGGGATTTTCAGGAACGTATGTTTGCATAATTTTATTTAACTTTGCTAGACCTGGCATACAGCCCGAGTCTAAACATTAACTACAACTGGTCAGAGTATTTAAAATTTGACTTAAAAAAGAATATTAAAATTGAGATAAAAAAAAGGAAATATAGTAAATAACATTTACATTTTTAAATAGAGAGCAGTGGTGGCTCAGTGGTATCAACCCCAACTTACGAGTTGTAGGTCGTGGGTTCGAACATAGGCAGGCACTTTACTTTGTGTAAGTAATATTTCATCACCACTGCTCTTAAAACGGTGAAGGAAAACATCGTAGGGAAACCGGTATGTTCTAGAACCAAAAATTCGAAGATATGTGACATCTGCCAACCCGCACTGGGCCCACGTGGTTGATTGCGGCCCACTCACTGTCACCGAGAGGAGACCTGTATCTCAGCAGAGGAAACGGTATGGGCAAGCCAAGGGCTCACCATAGGATTTTAATAGCGCAGTGGAAGGTATGATGGTGGGGCCTTGGGACAAGAAGTGGCGAGCGAACTGTCCGCCGTGCGCGGAGCTGATTAATACAATCAAACAAAAGACTCACCTGGTTGAAGAACACCTGCTCTGGAGCCTACCTGGATTTATGTATGTAAGTGAGTGTGTATTGTATTGTGTAGTGACGTTATGAGTGGTATCCAGGACACCAGGCCGCTGCAATAGGCCAGAGATTTTCTCCAACATGCGGTTCACTGTCACTTCAAACTATTTCAACTAAAGTTCAAATTAAACCCGTATTATTTCGCCAAACGGGGTTGATTACACAAACAAACAATTGGATCACGGCAAATTGCCACAAACGGATCGATTTAAAGGGATTAATTTACAACTGTTCGCGAAATCAAACGGCGACGAACGATGCTCCCTTTTTCCAACCAAAATCAAAGAGGAAGTGTCAAACTGACAGATGTCACTCCGTTTCACGTCATGGTGCGTTCACAGAGTAAACAGTCAAACGGGACGGAACAATTTACATTTTACGGGTAGGGGAAGTACGGCCAAAATGACATGGACGGACAAAATGACACACCGGGCTTTTTTCGAAATTGGCGGGCTATAATCCTGCAGTTGGCATATCATTATGTGACGCCGGCCATGGTGGAATACCTGTTAAGTTTATACCGCCATTCACTTAGTCACGCCGAAGTTACTTGCAGGAAAGCGTTTTGTGCGCATAAAAGTTTTTTATTTTTATTGATTTAGTCCTGTTTTTGATCAGTTTCTCGTGGTTTCTATTACATCTTTTGTAGTAAATTCAAAAAGTGTAGCATTATGCTGCATTACTTAAAAGTATTTATTTATAAATCTCGTGTTTATAGTAATTATGACTTAATTAGTGTTTAGATAACCTGTGGGGCAAAACGACATACTTACATTCGGGGCAAAACGACATACCTTTATTCAATGATGAGGTTTTCAATGTTGAATCGAACTACGATAACGATCCTTAAAAGCAGTCAGAAAAGAGGTGAACCCAAGTACAGAAGACTCATTACGCTGAGGACTCGAATGTAGAATATTTCCAGCTGTGTCGAACGGTGATGATGATGACTGCGCATGCGTTTATTGTAACCACCTCTTTTCCCGTTCCAAGCCCAACGAGTGGTGGCTACGGTGCAACAATTGTTCTCTTTGGGCTCATATTTAATATTTTGTGAAATATGTACTTCATAATTTTCGTTTTCATTATGTATGTCATTTTGTCCGTACTATATGGACAAAATGAATTTTCTTAGAGGCTTCGATTAATTTAAATTATATTTTTATATGGGTCCTATTCAATTATGAGTTTACGTAGGTTAAAACTTATGAACCAAAGATGATTATTCAACCTAAACAGTGATTGTAACTATGTTAATTAAAAATATATGATTAAAAAACAAAACCGTATGTCATTTTGGACGTACTTCCCATAATTTTACTGGATTTTCCACCAAGAATAGCTAAATACATTACTTAAAAATCTTTTCTCTGTAATGAAGATCATATTAGAACTACTGACAAATTCTTTCAAGAACCTGCCTTTCATAATTAATCCCGGTCATAATTTTGACTAACAAAATAAACCCGCAAAAGTTTAAGGAAATCATTACACTGGAAATAAGATTGTCATTAGAGTTGAAAACTTTTCGGATCCACTCAAAAATATTACGTTAAACAGCTACTTTACAGTAACTGTTTATAACGGAATCCAAACGGTGCTGTTGATTCGTCTTTTGTTTATGTTTAAATATCTATATTATCTACCTAGCAACCCACCTCTGTTTCGCTAACAATTGAGATTTCTCTATTATACATACCTAAGTTTAAGGTATTCACTCCCATGCTAAGTTATGTTTAAGTCCCATGCAATAAGGGATGGGCCTATTGTCAACCGGGCACAAATACTGACTTCGCAATGCTACTAAAAAAGCCCAAATCGAAAACTCAATAACATTTTGCCCGAACACGGAATCGAACCCAGGACCTCGTGCTCAGCTGTAGCACTTATGACTTCTATCCCAAATCGATAAAACATATAATACTCTAGTGTATTTTAAGCTTTGCTATAAGTTTATCTAAAATTCATTAGAGAGCAAAGTCAGTGGAATCAAAGAAGAAATTAACAAAAAAATATTGTTTTAGTTGTAACTGATTAATTGGACTGCTTCTAACTTTGTGTTCTTAGAAAATTGTAGGGTGATACGACTAGTAATCAAATTCTGTGTACCGAGAAATTGAAAAGGCTACTGACTCAAATTATCTTAAACTGAGACGAATATTACTTGTTTAGTATCTGATACCTACTAGAAATTTTCTTTAAAATAATTTCCTAAGGTAGTCGAAGTCATGTCCGTTTTGCTTGTCTGAATTTGACAGGTTTTTTGTTGGTTATATGAGTTACAGTAACTTAATGACATTTCTGTTTGTAACATTTCGACTTTCAACATTTTCTTTGAAAAATAAATTTATTTATTCAGTTAAAGTTCAAAGAAAACTCAATATTCGATCCGACAATCTAATAAGCATTTCACTAGAGAATTTATTTTAAATGCTGTTCAACGTAATTTTTGCGAGAACATCCAACTCATTTTAGGTACTTTACGTCACGTACACATAAAAATCGCTTACATAAATCGATGTAAAGCGCTTTACTTAATAACATACGGTACATTAAGCAAGGTCGTCATGCTTAACGCGGGAGGCTTCATCAACAGAATATCTTTAAGCTTACGTCGTAATCGACAGCGTTAGGAAGGTTACATTATTGCCTACATTTATTTTCCTGCCAATGTGGAGGAAAAGTAAACCTCTTTGTATGGTCAGGGAAATTAATTGTTTATTTAATTGGACACTATGTGAGTTTGCTATGTAAAAGACACTTCATAAAATTGGCAAATAATTACAGTTTGATAAGAATGTTATACCTACAAATTAAGTCGGTAGTCAATTTGATAAATAAGTTACTTTCGGTGACTACCGCGTAATTAATTCAAGTATTATTTGGGTACCTTTACTGCTATGTTGGAAGAATCTTTGGCGTAAACTTTTATCATTGAAGTGACCACTGTGACCATACTCCGTTTGTGGTTGAATCATTTGGAGGAATCTGAATGACCCTTTTGCCCTTAGACCCCTGTCATGGTGTTTAACCATTGCAAGTTTTCATTGGTTTTCGATGTATGTATGTACTATACAGGTAGTTAAGTAAAGGTTTCGGCCATTTTCTTGCAGAAAATAGTAGGGGTGGAAGTCACTTTTGCTCATTTTCGTGGATTAGCAATAACATTTATATTTGACAGAGAGCCAGTGTTTCTAATCTAGTTTAAAAATAAACTGTAACATGTTATGGCCGCTACGGTACAACCAACCCATGACACAACCGACCCGACTCCACTAATTTCATGCCTACTAAGGTATACAATAATATTGCCATTTTTCTTTTTCATAGCTTGCTTTTCTTCACCCCGTTTTCTCTTTGACATGACACACTCCCATTTTCACCACGCATCATGTTTCATTAGAAAGACCCAAAACTTTAACCAACCGAATATTGTACTGTCCCTTCACATAAAGCTGTATCGTATACCCAACACGGGTCAAGCTTTTTACTACGTTAGCAGAAAAAACGCAAAGGGCAATGGACGCAATCTCCACATCCTGACTTTATAGAATTACGTTTTTTCGTCTACCCATCTATAGGCTGTAGTCCGATTCAATTTACAGCCGATGTTGATAAAGTTTCGAGGATTTTTTTTCCACATAATGTAATAAACGACACACTAAATACCAGGTAGCGATTTATTTACCTGCATCCTTCAGAGAGGTGATTCTATTCGACATGTTCAACAACTTTCGCTATGAAACCGTCATCCGATTTGTGAAAAAAAAAAACCTACAGCTGTAGACAAAGTATTTTGATGCATGGTTTTTTTTTACTATTCGATAATTAGTATTATGTCGTGATGACAAGGCCTCGCCTCCCATTTAAGAGAATAAGAACCTAGGTAACCGACATAGCCCGAAGAATTGCTGCCAAAAAAGCGACGATTTGCACATTACTAGCAGAACAGATGTCCGGTCAGTCTGAAAAGTTCTAGACCTGCGATGGCGTACCGGAAGATGTAGAGTTCGAAAACCTCTTCCAAGGTGGACCGATGAACTTGTGAATGCAGAAAACCGCTGGTAAGCACGGAACCGGTTGAAGTGGTGAAGCTTGGGGGAGGTCTATGTCTAGCAGTGGACGTCTTTCGGCTGAATAATGACGATTTTTGTTTATCGTTCGGGTTTGAGTTACAGAGTGAAAGTTTTTTACGATGACGTATAGAATCACCCATTTTTTTTTTCTGGATGGGAAATCATCAAATGATTTCTCCCGCTCTGGGCGGAGCGGGAAGGAGCGTCAGACTTTTACTGACTAAAACCCACCCGTGTTCCTTCAGTTGCCCATGTGCCAGGGTCACGGTATCTCTTTCGAACAATCACGCAACCCCGGCAGGAGAATCACCCTCTTTTTTTTTTTTGGATGGGAAATCATCAAATGACTTCTCCCGCTCTGGGCGGAGCGGGAGGGCATGTCAGACTTTTACTGACTAAAACCCACCCGTGTTCCTTCAGTTGCCCATGTGCCAGGGTCACGGTATCTCTTTCGAACAATCACGCGACCCCGGCAGGCATTGGTCCTAGCAGACCCCTTCAGCGCTGCTGACATCTCCTTGAGGCACGCGTGGAACACTACGCGCCGTCGACCCGAGCTTGGTCCTTACCGGGCGGCGAGCTACCCATTGCTCGCCACCCGCAAGCTCCCGCAAGCACCCGCCTACGGTGGCCGGGAGTCCGCTATGGACCCCCTTGATTTGACAGATGCAGGTGACTAAAGCGGCAGCCGGTGACGATGTTGAGTAAAATATTTCTTGAAATTGCAATTGATTTATTATAGGTTATATAATTTCCCTCTTTAAACGAAGATAATCTAGCAAAATTGGCGTTTATCTTTTAATGTAGAGGTGATGATTTAGGCCTATAAGCTAGGCCCACCAGATAGAAACCTGCTAGCCTACTGTAATTAGCTAACGGGTTGAGCGCTGCGTTGCTTACCACATATACGGCATCTCATGGTAAAGCCGGTATACCGGGTTTCCAACCCACAAATACGAGCCAGTATAAACAAATTTTCTGTTTCAGCCACAATTCAAAGACTAGCTTGCAGATTTACAATAGAATCGAAAATCGATTGAAAGCCTATATTACGAGTATACAAGACTTTCAACACAGCTTTTGTTCACCAATAAGGTAATTCTGTGTTACTAACAAGCATCTATAAGCAAAATCTGTTCCTACAGCGGTGTTCACACGTGTATATCACCGAATCTGCGATAGCCGCAAGCGGTAATCTACTTGCAGTTGCAAGTACATACTCTTGGAGTAAACTGCTTCAATACACCACCGTAAGTACCGTTCAAGTTTAGCCTCTGAAGCCAACTAAGTCAGAGCAAACGTACTTACTTATGTGAAGTTTGGATGCTGCGTAGTGTGCATTTTATGGGCTAATTAATTTAGTAAGACAAAGTGTCGTTAGAGATTTTCTTCATTTAGAGCCATTGTGTGTTTTTGATAGATTTCCTTCACTCAAATCTGTCTTACGAGGGCGAAAAAGAATAAAAGAAATATGCATGATAAGCATTCAAGCATAAAAGCCTTAAAACTTTTAAAAATAACAGATAACAGTGATAATAATGCCAAAAGAGCTCAAAACAACGACATTAGCGCGAGTCTAATACAACCTTTGTGATAATTTAAGTCGACGTCGAACGTTTACTAATATACTTGTTTCGCCCCCAGTTCTATGTATAATTTTCTGTCGGGACGTTCTCTGAGATCAATGACTCCACAGATCCGAACTCATCTAGCTCAAAAAAAATATTATTGACTTGTAAAAGTGTTTTTACAAACCTACTTATAGAAATAAAATCATTTATCATTTATATATTTATTTTGCATTTAAAAAGTCTTTCGGGTCACATTCGTAATTACCTTATAATCTTCAAAATTTTGGCAAAGCCTCATCAATCCGTAGACATAATAAATCTAACAATGTCCATTAGGCAAACTTAGTGGTAGACTAAACCACTAAGTTTAGGATAAATTGCATGCACCCGACTTCCATCCCCCCGCGACGGTTTTAGTCAGCTTAATTTGATAAATGAGAGTCAAGTAGAGGACACTATACTTGTATGTCTTAGAAATGGTGTCACAAACCAAAATGGATCAGGTCTATTGCCTTGACAGATAATGTACGAGTACAGACAATTTGATGATTCTTCAAGTTTTTGAAAAATTGTTAAGTCGAATACTGGGGTATTGACTTTAATATTACGGTATAGGTTAATATTTATTTATTCATTTAGTAAAACTTTATGCACAAGTAAAACTACTGTACAAAGGCGGACTTAATGCCTGAGGCATTTTCTACCAGTCAACCTTAGGGTGATGCAGAGACAAAACATGGCAGGTGCATCAAAAGTTCTAGAACTCTCGCTATCTGATCATACAGCACAAATTTTAACGTTCCCTGTAAAGAAAAGTTACCACATCACGCACTGGTTCAAATCTAAACGTGACTATAGTGAAGATAACGTGATAAAATTTATAAAATGCATTGAAAACCTACGTTTTTCAGAATGTTACACATATAATGACCCTGAAAAGGCTTATGAAGCATTCATTGAGCTATTTAAGCTGTTTTATGATCTGTGTTTCCCTATCATACGAATTAAAATACCTATTTCTAAGAAACCTAAATGGCTCAGTAACGGTATCCGAGTATGCTCTAAACGAAAACGTCAACTACTTTGGAAATTTAGGTTAACGTCAAATCCGAAAGATAAAAAATACTTTAAAGAATATACAAAAAGGCTAAGAACTATAATAAAGAAAACTCAAAAGTCACAAAACAACTATTATATCAATTCAGCTACAAATAAAGCCAAAGCAATATTTCCATATTGCTTTGGCTTTATGATAGTTAATAACTATAAAACGGTAACTCCTAAAGAGGATATTAAGAAAATTAAAGTAAAGGACAAAATAATTACGATGCCGGAAGAAATAGCTGAATCTTTTAATAATTATTTTATAGATGGCATAAAACCTACAACAAAGACAAATGGTACCGATCCAAAAACACTGACATATAATAATTGCAATTCAATGTTCATGAAACCGACAAATCCATATGAAGTTGACCAAATAATAAAAAGACTAAATAGCACAAACAGTACAGGGTACGACAACATACACACAAAAATAATTAAACGTGTTTCGCATATTATAGCTCCAGTACTCAGCACCATTATAAATTTGTGTCTGGAATACGGAATATTTCCCTCAAAACTAAAAATATGCATCGTAAACCCATTATTTAAAAAGGAAGATAGAGAAGACATGAAATTTTATAGGCCAATAGCTCTAATACCAATCATTGCTAAAATTTTTGAAAGAGTAATATATAACAATTTATATAACTATTTTGAATCAAATAATATATTCACACATGAGCAATTTGGGTTTCGTAAAGGCAAATCAACGAGCGACGCACTTTTTAATTTTTTAAAGAATGTAATGACAGAACTGGACAATAAACAACATATAACGGCAGTATTTATGGATATGTCAAATCATTTGACCACGTAGACCATAATATCCTCTTAAATAAACTAGAACAATACGGAGTCAGAGGGACTGCATTAAATCTTATAAAATCATACCTGAAAGATAGGGTGCAAATAACTCAAATAACAAGAATATCGAATGAAACAAAATATGAACAAACGTTTCAGTCCAAGCCTAAAGCAGTTAAGTATGGGGTGCCTCAAGGAAGTATTCTTGGGCCACTTTTGTTCATAATATATATTAATGACATCCCAAAAGCCATAAACCATGACATGATATTATTTGCAGATGACAGTACGGCTATTTTCACTGACGAGGATCAAGATGAATACGAAATTAATGTTAATAATTCCCTAGAATCCATCATAAATTGGTTAAATGTAAACAATCTTAAAATTAACTTAGAAAAAACTTGTTACATGTCTTTTGCTAACATAAATAAAAAACCAAAGAATCTCAACATAAATTACGAAGGTAAAACTGTTAAGGAAGTAAAGTCCACCAAATTTCTTGGCATACATATTGACTCCGGACTAAACTGGAAAATTCAGGTTGACCATGTTTGCAAAAAACTAAATCAATTTTCATATGCCCTCTATATGTTAAGAAAAGTTTCAAGCGAGAGTACTTTATTAAGTGTTTACCATGCATATGTAGGCTCTATACTAAAATATGGTATTTTATTCTGGGGTAATTCAACGAACAGAGAGTGTGCTCTAGCACAAAAAAAGTGCATTAGAAGCATATGCGGACTTAGACAAACCGATTCATGTAGACCAGCTTTCAAAAGGTTGAAAATCTTAACTCTACCTTCACTATACATATTTGAAGCGGCAATGATGATAAAAAACGATATAAATAACTATGAAACGTTGAGAAGTGCGAGACACAAAACAGAACTTAGAGGTATTAAATGTAGAACAGTTAAATTTAAATCAAGTGTATTTGGTATAGGAACTAAAATCTATAATAAACTCCCGAACTATATTAAGAATATAGCATCATCAAATATGTTTAGATTAAAGCTTAAAGAATTTCTCATATATAGAACATATTATTCAGTTAACGAATTTCTGAATGACCATAATACTGAATAAAATTATTTTGACTTATTGATTGTTAATTATATGACCGTAAAATTTATATTTCATAATTAATGTAGTAGGAAATTGACTAAAACTTGACATGTTATACTTATTTTATTTTTTTACTTATTTAATGTAAACTGCATGACCGTAATAATTATCTCTATTAATAAATGTAAGATGACGTCGGCTAAAAATTTACATTTTAAATACAATAACGAATGTTAAAATGTGGTTCCAACCAATGCAATGGACAATAACCGCCAAAAATTAAGAGAGTATCTGTTTTATTATTAATTATTTTTAACATAGCCGATAACATTGAGTACCGAACAGACAAATATTGTACACCCTATGGGTATGTCTCAGTGACACTATCAAGCTTATTATAAGAACTGTATTTTCACCTGTGACAAACAATAAATAAATGAATATGAATATGAATATGAAATATGAATATGCAACTTACGGGATAGATAACTCGAAAAGGAAGAATACTAAAAACATAGATACAAATAGATACAAATACATACATGTTCAAGATTATTTTTAGTATATGCGAAACCTGAATATAGTTTGTTCAGAATCAGTAACTGAATCGATTCCAATAATTTTTACACCATGTTATATTTTGTACCAAAAATATTTAATTACGCTTCCAAGTCGCGGGCCTTAATGTTTGTTTCGATTTTAAAATTATCATGTCTTTCTCGTATTCAAACGTCCATTACACGGAGATGGTACGTACACTAGCTGTTTGTGGTGATCTGCATATGTTTTTGCGTGGACAACCAGGTAACTTATCAAGCTTATAACTTTGTGATTATTAATGATACAGTTTTGAAATTTTTTTCATAGATTCTTTACATAAAAATACTAGACCCGTGTTTCGGGTTTCGCATAAACAAAAACTAATGTTGTATACATACATATAACGAAAAAAAAAACTTTGTCTGGAGATATAACGATAGGTGTGAACCAACGAAAATGTTAATGAAACTTTAAAAAAAATTGTTATTCAAAATTTATATTCTTTTTTTATTTTTTATTATACATTTGTGGACTACAAGTTGTTTGCAGCGTAACAAAAACTATTCACAGTAATTTATTAGCAAAGTGTAGGTATAATGATATCGTCTTCCTAGTTTTACTCGACATAAAAATTAAATAAGATGACATTAGAAAAAGCTAGATATTATTCTTTGCAAGTCCGTTGAGATGACATTAGAAATAGCAAGAATAACTTTTTGCAGGACAGTTGAAAGGCTGAAATAACATTTTTAAAAGAGCTTCAACTTTCCGGCGTCGGCTTTCACACAAATTACACGGACGTTATGTTTACAAGGACGGACGGCCTCTCAAACATTTGCCCTTGGGTTTACCATGTTTGTTTCGTGAACATTTTGTAAACAATTTTGGCATTTCCTTTTTAATATTTGGGATGGATTGAAAATATTTTAGTTTGGTATTTAATAGTTTGAGTTTAGATACCGGGAAAAATCATTATAATTATGTACATTATAACTATGAACACCATGTTTTGTAGTAAAAGATAACAAAGTAGGTGGAATATCTACGTTCTTTGATTACCTCGTTGGTCTAGTAGTTACACTTTGATGCTGATGAGCATGTGGTCCTGGGTTCGATTCTCAGTTCGTGCAAAGTGTAATTGGGTTTTTCTGTCTAGAATTTCCCAGAAGTAGCCCGGAGTCAGAATATATGCCGGGTATATCTAGACCTCTGCCCAATCATTCGAAAAAAACTAGGTGTGCTGTTATGTTATGTCTTAATATAATGCAAAAGAGACTATTGTAATTTGTTCGTGAAAGTGAATTTTCAGTGAGAACAATGTTAGCTAAAACAACAAAGAACTGAATGACTACGGGCGCAGAATGTAAATATTAGACTTGCAACTTAACCGAGCATGAAACATTGCACTAAAGCATTACAATTTATCCAGTTAATAAAAATATGTGGGCACAATGGGATGGCCCGTGCAATTTTAATCATTTTAATATCAACGGCGGCAAACACGGCCTTTTGTTCCATAATAAATGAAGTTAATAATCCTTGTTATAAAATTAAAAACAGCAATTAGCTTTCATATTAATTAATGTGTTCCATCAAATGAACCCCGTAGAACAACTACGCCGTAGCACTTCTACGCCGTAGCACCTCTACGCCGTAGCACGTAATCGTAGCGATTTCTACGTATTAACTGTGTGAGTACAAACATTGCCACGCTCGTATCGGCTGACTTTACACTATTTAATCCCAGTCCTCATTTTATTTTAACATTAATAATAAAACACTTATTTGAAATAATATGTCGAAGGAATAAAATGAATTCGTTTATGAACACATAACAACACAACACAAATACAATTTCCGATTGGTTTTAATTTTCGTGTTAGTAAAATACTTGAGTGCCTTTCTTTTATTTTATACAGAATGAGCATTGACCGGAGACATTAAAATTTTAATCGAAATTTTTGTACTCGTAAGTAATTAATAAATTACGCTTTTTTATTTGTCGAAATAAATGTTTATGTCATTCTGCCGTATACTGCTAAATTCAATATACAGGTTCAAATTAAACTTGCTGACAATACTTTACCCACGTGTTAGGTATCGATACCGAAAATGATGGCGGGGGTCAATGGCCGTAATTGATCAGATGTTTTTGTAATTTTTCACGGAACGTAGACATATTTCTAGCTTGGTTTTTAGGGTTCCGTACCCAAAGGGTAAAACGGGTCCCTATTACTAAGACTCCGGTGTCCGTCCGTCCATCTGTCACCACGCTGTATCTTCTGAACCGTGATAGTTAGACAGTTGAAATTTTCACAGGTGATATATTTCTGTTGCCGCTATAACAACAAATACTAAAAACAGAATAAATAAATATTTAAGGGGGCAATACAACAAACGTGATTTTTTTGCCGTTTTTATAGATAACTAGCTTCTGCCCGCGACTTCATCCGCGTTAAATTTCTTGTTCCCTCGACCCTTCCCGTCGCGTCGAATCGCCTACCCATGCGATTTTACCTGTTTTTACAACATTTTTCATTACTGCTCCGCTCTTCTTAGCTGTAGCGTGATGTTATATAGCCTATAGCTTTTCTCGATATATAGGCTACCCAACACAAAAATATTTTTGCAATTCGGACCAGCAGTTCCTGAGATTACCGCGTTCAATGAAACAAACTCTTCAGCTTTATAATATTATTAGTAATTAGTATATTAGTATAGATATAGTAAGTATAGATGGAACGGAAACCTTCGTGTGCGAGTCCGATTCGTACTTGGCCGGTTTTTTAGCAGTTTGTTAAGTTGCCGTAATGTACTTGTCGCATTGTCATGAAAAGTTTGGAACAAAGTTGGATGATGAATATTTATTTTTGTTTCATTAGTTTTCTATATCGATTCCCAACACCTAGGTAAAGTTTGATTGGACCATGTATATACATTTTTTTAGTCTACGAAAAATTTCAACTCAAGTTATCAGAATCATGTTCTGAATCTATGGCTACTTACGGGTTGTGCGTTGATATCCCTGTCACTATGTATTTATAGACAGGCCTGTTGGTTAGTGACCTAGTTGGCCTAGTGGTTAGTGACCCTGACTGCTATGCCGGAGGTCGTGGGTTCGGTTCCCACCCAGGACAAATGTTTGTGTGATGAGCACGATCATTTGTTCTGTGTCTGGGTGTAATTTATGTATAATATGTATATATTTAGAAATATATAAGTATGTTTATCAGTTCTCTAGTACCCATAACAGAAGCTCTGCTTAGCTTGGGACTAGATGGTGTTGTGTGATAGTTGTGGAATATTATTATTATTATAGAGCTCCTCTGTAGGGCCAAGGCCTTTTCACGAACAGAAAAATGCAGGAATCATTGATCACCACACTTGGTCAAAGCAGATTGGCGATTTCAGACTTACATCCGAATCTTATCTACAAATAGTTTAAAACAAATGGCTATCATGGCTATCTATGTGACTCTTTATTTCTAATAAAACTCATTTCACTACGGGTTTTGATGTGATTTTCATCATCATTTAGATAATTTATTTCAAAAAGTTTATGTATGTTACACTTTATTAGGTATCATCATTTCAGCCGAAAAACGTCCACTGCTGGGCATTGGCCTCCCCCAAGCTCCGGTACTTTGACGAAAGCTGTACTTCTAGCGAGCACAAAACCAATATGAAAATGTTTAGAAGAAAGAAAGAAATACGTTTATTTGCGTTAAATATCCCTCAGAGAAAGAGCATAAAAGAACAAGTTCGTGGAAATATGCGTCACATCCACGCAAAAGGGCCATCGCTCAGTTTCAATTCTAAATGAAACAGAGCCCGTGCCTTTCAGCAGCTTATGTCAATATTTTTTACTTTTCCATCATCACTATCACTGATGGATTGTCACTTTAGACAAAATGACATGACCTTCAGGTTATTTCATTAAAACTTACAAAATAAACAAACGCGCCCACAGCGCTACCCAACTGGAACTGAAAACAAAACACATGTTGTCTCATTTATCATTAAACGTTGCGTAAATAATTCATATGTGTTACAGCACATGTAGTGTCACTTAAAATATGGGGTTACATATATTATTTAATTTTATGCTAATTTTGTACGCAAAAGGTTAGGTACCTACGCTTTTTGTTATGTCAGAAGTCTGAATGGATATTGTGGTATTTCTTCATTTTGGCGTTTGGCCCTGCTTCAGAAAAAAATGTTTAGATAATTCATGAGTTGTGAATTATCCAAACTCATGCATGCAAAACACTAGCCTAACATTTGAAAAGCGAGACATACAATATGTGTGGATCTTTCCTCAAAAGACCATTTTAGACAGCTATCTACACGGTCTTCACACGATGTGAACAAGATTATGTCTGGGCTTTAAAAGAGACCGTAACCTCTGAGTCGGCCTTTCTTTTCGGAGTAGTCAGAAAGGAAACACCGACATTACATTATCTAGTTTTAAGAATATGATGGACGTGGAAAAGTGTTTGTACAAACCTACTAACAGGAATCATAATCATATCAAAAAAAAAAAAAAAACAATCGTCATCATCATTTATCAATTACTGTCGTATCTCCGATATCCAAGATGCGCACGTAAATTTAAAAAAAAATCAGATCATATGGAGTGGATGTTAGTAGATAATTGACAAGACGAGATCTATGGAAAAGCGGTGATCCCAAATAAGATAAGAAAAAGTTAAAATATTTTTATTTCACATCAACCAAAATTGTCACTTACGATACGTCGAAAGCTGCATGTGTGCACGGTTCCAATTACAGTTATTAATAGAGAGATATAGAAAGTATGAGAGGAAAATGAGTATGAGTCTGTCAAAAAGTACCTGGTATTTGACAAAATAGAAGTTCAGTATCAAGAGCGAGAACTGTACGCAAAGGGAGCCATGAAAAATATAAAACAAATAACATTTAATTAAGTTCCATTACAGCTTCGTTACATTATGTACAAAGTCAACATTTCGAAACATATACTTTCTATACCACCATTAATCTTAGACAACCAAAACATTTAAAACTACTATTACATCAATTTTTTTATGTTTTCAACTTACTTAATTACTTAGTCTGAAAGCTTTGAAAATCGTTTCTGTGTCGTTTGCGACGCTATCCGAACACGACGTACCAAAAAACGAGGAACCATTTCGCTCAACTTTTGAATTTCAAACCTGTCATAGCCATCAATGTCGATAGCCCCGGTACAGCAAAGGTAAACTTTCATTCATCCATTAGATACGGCCAACCTACGCTTAGCAAATGTTGGTAGTGATTGAGTTTGTTTCTCTTCTGTATGAAAAGAGGATTTCCCTGCAGTGGACATACTTATTTATCTGTCTATGTATTTAAAAATCAATGCCACTTTTCGTTGTAACTGAACTCCTCCTAAACGGCTGGACCGATTTGAATGAAAGTTTTTGTATGCGTTTGGGTGGCACCCTAGATGGTTTAGATTCACTATTGGACCCAGTAGGTGGCAGTGCTATCGAGTTATAGGAAACAGGACAACGTCTGTACGGTCAACTAGTATATTATATATTAATTTAACTCATAACCAAACCCAAAGGAAACGAATTGTACTTATTTGTATAGAAAACTCATACGCATAGGCACTAAGTGTACTTATAGACTTTCCTATACAAATATGTACTATTTGTTCCGGAAGTTGCTTGTTATGTACAAGTAAGTAGAACATGATTAAATACAAATGTACATAACCAACAATTTGGAAACGAGTCACATTTGTGCACATCAGCCATCATTATTGTCTCATCATTTGCCTAGCTTTTTCCCAACTATGTTGGGGTTGGCTTCCAGTCTAAGCGGATGCAACTGAATATCAGCATTTTACATGAAACGATTGCTTTCACCAGTTTCTGGGTAACGCGATACCGCTTGGTAAGACTGGTTGTCAGACTTTCGGGCTTCAGATGACCCGTAATGACTGTCAAAGATCTATTAATGACAGCCGGGACCAGCGGCTTAACGTGCTCTCCGAGACACGGAAGTGTCTTGATAGGTAAAGATGGTCTCCCATCCACGAAACATGGGCGGCAAGCGTAGCTAAACCTGATCGATCGAACCATACGGCTGTTATTACTTATCCACAAGCCCCGATTGTGCGCATCAGCCATTGTACAATATAAATAAAGCTCCGGTTTCTGTGACAGCCGAAGTTAGCCGAACTATCGAAAGTCGATTGAGTGAAGTACCTAAGACATTTTGTTAATCTCCCTTCTCTTTCTTCCACAGCAATAACATCAGCACACGACATATCGCAGCTAAAGGTGCCGCTGTACGCCGACCCTCGTCGGGCTGCCGAGCTCAGCTGCCACTTCAAGATGGATGAACAGAAGCTCCATTCTGTCAAGTGGTACCGAGACACTAACGAGATATTCAGATATAATCCCACACAGCAGGTGTGTTTGTTTTTTGTTTCTTTCTCGTTTTGTAAAGGACATAGTTTTGTTTTAAAGTTACGTTCCGTTTTTGCGGGATGTTGGCGCTCGTTTACTTTTTGCGAATGTTTTCTTTGTATAAAACGGTGGCTGAAGTTTTGTTAACGATTTTCATTTTATGTGCCCGTGGTGTATTCATTATTTAAATTGTAATTTTGTGAAGGATTATACGATGTTTTGGTAGTATTAAAGTAATGAATGTTATTGTGTAATTTTAACACTTGTTTGCGTACTGTCCAGTGTTTAAAACAGTTATCAATATTTTTAATATATATATATTTAATATATATAGAAATTGATCATCAAAGAATATTCATACAAAATGACGAGAGAAGTGGTGGCCTAGCGGTTTTAGTCTTGACTAACGAGTTGTAGGTCGTAGATTTGAACCCAGGCAGGCGCTTTACTTTTTGTAAATAATTTCATCACCACTGCTGTCAAAACGTTGTAGGAAAACATCGTAAGGAAACCGGCATGTCCTAGAACCAAAAATCCGAAGACATGTGACGTCTACCTAACCGCACTGGGCCCGCGTGGTAGATTACGGCCCACTCCCTCTCACCGAGAGGAGGCCTGTGTCCCAGCAGTGGAAACGGTATAGACTGATTAGGTAAGCATGACGTACGTTGTAACCATAACGAAGGTTATGATAACTATACAACACTGTATTCCTTTAACTTTATTATGTACGTTTTCATTTGCTAATTTCCCTTGCAACAAAAAACAAACAACTGGTTTGGAATTTATTTGTTTTATACCGATTACGCATTTAATTAATGAAAAATGAAAAAGCCTATTAATTTAATTTGACATTATAAATTAAATTAGCTAATAAAGACCACGATTAATTAAAACAGTAATCGTGAATTCCAACAGTAACCTACATCTTCAAAGATTATTTATTTTATTTAGCTTTTCTTTGTTATTTGTCCACATGGATTTGAGGTCGTTTGGGTACTTTTTCATGAGTTTAAAGATACCAAATATGTTAGTTACATCGAGATTATTTATTAGCTAGAAAGTGTTATAATCACCATACCATGTCTAAGAATGACATCTGCTGAACAGTGAGCAAACTTCATTATTACTAGTGTAGTCTTGATGAAAATAGATAGCGAATAGATCGTGGAAGAGCAGTAAGATTAAATTATCCGTAACTAGGGTTTTATTTTCCTTACAAAAAAAAGAAGCATACTGACGATGTCGATGTCTTTTTGCATAGAAAAGATAGAATTTGTAACGAGCACGTAGCACATAGTCGGCATACAGTAATAAATTAAAATTGGATATCATATCAATAAAAAAGAATACAAAACAAAGAGATATTTCCTTTTGGCATAAGTATGTGAACTAATACAAAGTAAGACACTTTACTTCCACAGTTTATCCGGAAAAAAATATAAAACCTGTTTACTGTGCCGTAAAATACGTTTTATTATTCCATACCAGTCGTTTATTTATCCCCAGAAGATACTAAACGTATTTTGATTTCCCACGGCAATCTTAAACTCGCGCAAGTCCCTTGCAAAATAAACAGTAACTTTGGAAGGTATTTCTTCTCGTCTTATTTTACTGTACAGAATTTTTATTATGACGGTAAATGTATGCCCCCAATGATACTTAAGTACAGTCTACCATTTAAGTTATGCACCTCGGCATTCGACGTATTTACTCCCAATTAGTATGAGCAAATATCGTGTATGTTCGTGTGTCACTCTTAATAATGTGGACTTCTCAATGTCCGAGATACACGGAGCTAGTTTTTCAAGGGTGGAATAGCAAGCTAAAACCCCGGTATACAATCATCATGACTTGGCATATTCTTGTGCTGTTTACATGATGACAGATTACAGATACGTAATTTTATGCCAGTACCATTGCAGTGATTGAGTCTAAACAACGTCCGTGAAGTAAAATTAACATTTTCTATTTCCGTTTTTACTTATTTTTTTACAAGTCGCTGATATCATACTACCTTTCTCTCTTTCCACCTTTCTCAGTCCCATCCTTTTGAGCGGTCATAGCCTGTCACGTTACCACCTACGTTTACCAGCTTTCTCACTAGCTTACGTAGTTTAGAAATGAATCTAGTTCTGTATACGCGAAGTAAGAGTTACTAGCTTGCTAGCTTGCTATGCACAGCAGTGGTGACCCATACTATGAACCCCTACCGACGGGTTCATGGTTCGGGTCATGAGTTCGAACTCAGGAATTTTATGTGAATAATTTCATCACCACTGCTCTCAATACGGTGAAAGAAAACATCGTGAGGAAACCAGCACGTACATAACAAAAAAAAAAAAAAAACACTTGTGACATCCACCAGCAGTCAAAAGTTATACAGTGATTACGATACCTTATCATACTGGCTTGCGCAAGCCTCGTGTATCAAAGGCAGAAGAGCGGTGAAAAATGGAGACGGTGGCTTTTTATCCCTGTAATATAAACGAAAACGATTTTGTTACTGGTCGTGTTACAGCTTAGATGCAGAAGTATATAGACAAACATTTATAAGTAAACTAGCGACCCGCCCCGCTTCCTATGGTTTTATGGATTGACCAAACATCGAGATTTCTTTTATATTTGTGTGTTTATTAAAAATGTATTATGCACATAAACCTCCCGGAAGAAAACCGTATCAGAATCCGTTGCGTGGCTTAGAAGAAGTAAGCAGAAAAATATACAAACAAAAACAGCGAATTTATTTCCACCATTTAGAGAAGAGAAGATTCAAGCTAATCATTATTTCATACTAAATCCTATAGAATACATAATAATAGACTAGACTATTTTCAATCGACAAACTCAATCTATCGAAGTTCATTACCGATCATAAACATGTCTAAAGTTACCAACTTAAACTAGTTACAGAATTTAGTCAATATATACCTTGTTAGTGGGGTTATCTACGTAGTGACTACGTACAAGGATTACCTACTTAGAAGATTACGCATGGCTGGTTCGGTGGTACGTGTTTTGTGCTCTATAGTTTTGCCGCAAATAGTAAAGTTATACTAGTACGACTGCGAAGGACCTAGCAACAGGGTTCTCAATTCGAATTAAGTGGCTTGTGGATATGATATTCATTGACAATTCAATTGCGTAAAACATTATTAATCAGGATCTGAATTATTTTGAAAGTTATTGCTAATCCATTGCTTCATATGTTCGAAAACTTTGTCTGCTCAACAACGGGAATAACGCAATGAATGTTGTTGAACTGTCAAAATGAAATCCAATGCCACGGTAATTGTTACGTAATTACTCCGCAGATTAGTTGCAGTTGTAATACCAGTCATGTTTTGTAGATTAGATAGATTTTAAAATTATTTTATACATCCTAACTAATGTTATAAAAACGAAAGTATTTTTTTTTTGTGACGCGTTCACGTTATGACAGCTGATTGATTTGAATTTAATTTGGCACACAGATTGACCAAAAACTGAATATGGCCATGAGCTACTTTTCATCCTGGTCAACATCTAGTCTTCTTCTATATTAGATGTTTGCATAATTTGTGAATGTGGGAACATAGGCTTGTATATTAATTTTCTATTTGTTGATCATTTTCTATTTTGGGAAATACATGGTACTTGCAGACTGATCTACATTGTTCTCACATACCTGCCTGTGAACACAGTAATTTGAAAATATTTGAAAAATCTAATTATTTTTAAAGGAACAATCGTGAGGTTTCTTGTTGTTTATTCTCCATAGTAACGACCAATTGGAACCGTCCACCTAACTCTTCATGTTTCATAAACCCCTGTCAGTTTATCTAAAATAAAATAATTTAAATTTGGAAACAAATAACCATTGATTACATACTTAATTTTTGTGTGAATAATAAAATCTACTGACTGGTTTTGACTAGTAACAAAGTGATACTTAAACACCCCTTTTTCGACTAAAATTGTTCACAGAATTCTCATATCAAATCGGCAACATTACCCTGTTTCAAGTACGCATTCGTTGCAACATTGTACATTCAATATGAAAACGAACGTGCTACATTCTATATGAAATGCGTTGTTATCACCAGATGTTCCAGTTATCGATACAATCTGTTTTCGGGGAAAATGGAAGCCGATCCGATAGAAAATAGGAATAGAAACATGTTGTATATAGATAACGCTCTTGAATAGTCACTGTAAGGCAATTTTTTTGAAAGAGGTACTAACGCGTAATCTGTGTCGAAATGTTGTCCGCAAAATTTGGAATTAGTGAGTTTAATATACATTGTTATGTAATAATAACATACATTAGGTATTGATATTTTATTATGATCATATTAAAATGATAAATTTATTGATGTTACACCTCTGCCTAACTTTTGTGCGTGATTTTACATAGTATTTAGTTTTATTGATAAGAAGTCATCCTAAGATATTATTAAAGACAAATTAAATGACAGCGTAGTATCTTAGATACATGCAAGATTTTTTTAGAAATGATTTTACATAGTATTTATTTTTATTAAATAGGAAACCACCATAAGATGATAATCAAACAAATGACAGCGAGCGCAGTATCTTACATACTTGCTGTGAACTCCCACATAACTACATTTTCTTTGTGAAAGCGAAACTGTGAAACCTAACAAATGAAAAACATTATCTCCTTGTCCACAGCCTTCAATCCGTCTCTTCAATATATCAGACGTGATGGTGCAAGGCGGTGAATGTCAGCCAGACTACTGCGTGGTCAGAGTCATGCCTCCCCCTATCTCTACAAGAGCTGCCTATACCTGCGAGGTGTCGACCGAGGGGCCGAGGTTCCAGATAGCAAGGAAGACGAAACATATGACTGTTGTTGGTGAGATTAGACTTATTTTTCACGATTCACACCTGACGGAAAACGTAGGAGCGCAAAGGATATTGAAATCTATACATATGGTTCTCAAAGTTCATTTTTGCATGCCCATGGTTGAACTAATGTTTATGGGATATGGAAATATGAGCCATAATTATTGACCGAGAGAATCCGCTTAAGTGAGCGAGAATGTGTTCCGGTAATGGATGCGCATGGATTATCCGCTGATGGTCGCAGACGCAAGACTTGCGTATGCTTTTTGTGAAATTTCTGTCCATTTTCGATGTGTCCTGCACCCTTCGTTAAGACTGAATTTTACTTAAGTAAGCTTTAGGGGAAAACCAATGTAGTCAAGTGATTATTTTTTGTTTTACTAGGGGCGTTCAAAAAGTAATGAGAATGGCTATGTTAGAAAATGAATTTATTTAATATTATTTTATTTTTCGACGTAATCACCAATTTTTTTCCTACAGCCAAAATTCCCTGTTTAAAAAATCTTCTTTTTGAGTACTTAAAAAATCGTTTACGGAGGCTTTCACTTCTTCGTCCTCTTCAAATTTTGTGCCTTTCGAGTTAGTGTTCTTTCTAACGCGGATATAGGTAGAAATCACTAAGGGCTAAGTCCGTTAAATATGGCGGATGATCGAGGACTCAAATCCAGCACCTTGGATTGCTGCCATGGCAACTGCAGTCTTGTGCGTCGGTGCGTTGTCTTGATGGAACAAAACTTTTTTTGCGAGTTTTACTCGCTGCTTTTCAAGGATTTCCTGACGTCATTTTTGTATTTGTTCTACGTAAACATTTCTTGTGATAGTGGCTCCATGTTCAAGGTATTCAATAATTATCAACCCCTGGCTGTCCCAAAAAACTGAGCCCCATGATCTTGCCGGCAGATGGTTGAGTCTTGAATTTCTTTGGTGTGGGAGATAACGGTCTTTTCCAGGACATTGAATTTTGTTTCGTTTCCGGATCATAATGATGAAGCCACGTTTCATCCATTGTTACGAATCGAGCCAAAAAAAGATCAGAATCTCTTTGAAACAGTTCCAATGAGCTCTTTGAAATGTTGAGTCGCGTTTGCTTTTGTGCGTCCGTTAGCATTCTCGGGACCCTACGCGCGGATATATTTTTCATTCATAAGTGATTCTTGCAAAAATGCTATGCACACTACCAGTTGAAATTTTAAATTCTTCAGCTATAAAACTGACTGTTACAAGGCGATCATCCAAAACAATTTTTCAACATTTTCGACGAGTTCCTGAGTGACTGACGTCGAAGGGCGGCCCGAGCGCGGGTAATCTGATGTGATGTTCTACCACGTTTAAACTCTGCTCACCACCGAGCCACTGTGAAATATGGAGGAAAAGAATCCCCTGATGACTCACGTAAGCCTTAAAAAATTTGTTCCCTAGTAAAATTTTTCAAGCAAAAGTATTTTAACACCGCACGGATTTCAATTGTATCCATTTTTAGCGAGAGTTATTGACACGTCACATACAAATAATTAATACAACTGACACAGACAAGATAGAAAGCTAATTATTTGAGGGTATTATGACAAAGACCTAATCTTTCTGTGACAGTAATTTTTTTCAAGTACTACGTCATTCTCACTACTTTTTGAACACCCTATATGAACATAACTTAGAGTATGTTTTATAAATACGCAAAGGTTTTTTCCGTGTATCTACCGCGTCTTTATAGTTATTTACGCCGTCTATGATTTTATAGACGTACTTTTTCAGTTATTATACTGTATGTCCATAAATAATGTACAATATGAAACAACCTGAAAAACGTTTTAATTATTATTATCTATGGAATAATCCTTTTTCATTTTTGTCAAATGTTATGATAACGCAGGATTTAGGTGGTTTTAAAAGATTATTTACTGCCAATTTTTAGGGTTCCGTTGCCAAATGGCAAAAAACGGAACCCTTATAGATTCGTCATGTCTGTCTGTCTGTCTGTCTGTCTGTCTGTCTGTCCGTCCGTATGTCACAGCCACTTTTCTCCAAAACTACAAGAGCTATGCTGTTGAAACTTGGTAAGTAGATGTATTCTGTGAACCGCATTAAGATTTTCATACAAAAATAGAAAAAAAACAATAAATCGTGGGGTTCCCCATACATAGAACTGAAACTCAAAAATGGTTTTTTTCATCTAACCCATACGTGTGGGGTATCTATGAATAGGTCTTCAAAAATAGTATTGAGGTTTCTAATATAATTTTTTTCTAAACTGAATAGTTTGCGCGAGAAACACTTCCAAACTGGTAAAATGTGTGTGTGTCCCCCCCCCGTAACTTCTAAAATAAGAGAATGATAAAACTAAAAAAAATGTATGATGTACATTACCATGTAAACTACCACCGAAAATTAGTTTGAACGAAATCGAGTAAGTCGTTTTTTTTTTAAACGTCATAAATCGTAAACCGCAATTTACCTTTCATTTAATCAACAGAAATATAAAAATTAAAAAAAAACATTTATTTTCATAAACATGAACCTTCTGCATAAACCGAGAATACCTACAGGTTTGTACGGAACCCTTTGTGCGCGAGTCCGACTCGCACTCGGCCGGTTTTTTTGTAGTTTTTGTAAAGAAATGGTTTGATATTCAACTGAAGTTTATTTACATTGTTTTAATTTTATAATCGAGAGTTCTGCAATGAATCAATTTATTATATAATAATAAGCAAATATTTGCCTATTTTCTCAAAATTTGACTAAGTTAAATACTTTTTTAAATATTTTTTCATGTGAAAGTGGTAAAATCTGATGACTTTTCCAAAAATATATTAAGTATAATTTTTTGTAACCGTTTATACGTCGCATAAAAACAATTCATAACTTTGTGGTAAAAAAATCTAAGATTAATAGTAACATTAAGGTTCTAAATCTCTTACAGCAAAATTCAAAGAACAGCCGCCGATTTTAGGTCGTCTAAATTTTGGCTTCTGAAAACTTGCTTATTCTATGGAAGTCTATGATTGGCTGGCATTGAATTCGACAGTTTGTGTTGTTGATCAAAGACTTTAGGCTTTCAGAGATAATACAATCGGTATTTCTTGTGCAGGTCGTCTGAACTGGCACAATCATGCAATACGACCTCGTCTAGGCAAACAATGCATTAGGTATCCAGGTTGCACAGAAAGCTCTGTAAGCCGATACTGGGGCTACAGACTACGATAGTCAATCAAACGTGTCTAGAGTACGATATTCTAATTAAGGACGAGTGACGTCATGTGACTGCTTGGTGCATTATCTGCCTTGGAATGGAATTTGAACCTTCTTTGAGAGTAGACGAGTTTGTTACCTACATAAAGTTTTTGTGGTACATGTGGGACTTACAAAGTCTGCATTATTCATTATATGGTGTAGGTACAACGAACTGTTGGGGGAATTGCTGCTCTCCTGGCTAGATCACTAGGAAATCTGTATTTAGGAGCGCAGTTTCAACTTCCAGATGGAGTATCAAAATATTCATGTTTTTTTTTTGCTTCTGGAACTGATAATATTTAAAAAAGAATTTCAAAATACACAATTTAAAAATTTACCTCGTGAAACCTGTCTTATAAAAAGTGCAAGGAAAATTGAGAATCGGTAAAGGTGCTTACAAAAAAGGTGCATATTTTCTCGAATAGAAATGATTCTGCATAAAAGTAGAAAACAACTTCATTTCTGTTTTACCACAGAAATGTGAAATGTGAATATCATAATTGTTACCACTCTTTAGTTTGTTATTTTCTTATTAAACAGAACTCAGTTAATTATTGAAAGCAAAATTAAACTGGCCACGTATTTTCATACTGTTACTTAATCGAATTTACTGTTATTGCACTATTAATAAAAAATATCTTACTATTGTTGTCGTAAAAAATATATACAGAAAATATATACACGGATTTCTGTTGTTTCATATTGAGAGAACTCTAAAAATATATTTTAACACCCAAATAATTCAAGTTCCATCCATTTAACTGTCAAATAAAAGTATTATACGGTCCTATGCTAATGATGATGAACGATTTATTTACGCTGGCTTGTTGTTTTTAAACACAAAACACAGATTATGTTGAAGGGAACCAAAAACAAGTTTCCATTCAGGAAGTAACGGAACCTTTGTTTTTCTTTTACCGCGGTTTTCTCTGTGTTCTGATTCTTCGAAGCAAACTGAACTGTGCTATTTAAGTTTGCTCGAAAGGAACTGAAATAGTATGAAGTACTTTATGCAGTGTGTGTTTCTGAGTTTGAAGAAATTATGAGAAAAACAAACTGGCTAAAGAAGCCGGGCATGATTTTAGAAGAAAATTTAACTGCATTTTGACATATACATGAAGTCACGACTTTTCCCCATGGCTACCCCCATGGAGAAACTACAGAATGCCACCTGTTACGAATCTTGCATACTTCTTTTACCTCGTTTACACTCTTATATCTAGTCATACACGTACGCTGGTTGCGAGTACTACGCAGCTGACCTTTATGAAGAACATCACAAATAAGTACACTATATTATGGTTTCCTAGGGCGTCCTCTCCTGGCATTTCCACTCACATCTGCTATGTAAATACCATTTGTTAGCCACGCTTTATTCATCCTCTCAACATGACCAAACCGTCTAAGTATACTCTTTTTTCCTTTGAATTTTTAGTTTTTTGTATAAGCTCGTCACCGACTCCAACATCAAACAAGCATAAATAAAATATGTCAGTCTATTAGCTATTTGTCACACTGAACAAAAACATTTCCATTACGAAAATATCTCCTAAAATATTTTGTTAAGAAACCATCCAAGAGGCATTAGGGTAAAATCAACGAGACGGTCACGGAATAACCTCATTATTTTATTATCTCCTGGTACGAAAGATTAACCAGTACTCGTATCTGATATAAAGCTATTTGGGATCAGTAAAAATATAGGTCTGTATTTTGTGTAAATGTCGTTAGGAAAGTATGTAAGATGAAATAATATAAGCATAATCAGATTATAATGTTTCCACTGCTAGGACATGAGCCCTCCTCTCTGTTAAAAGGGCTGGACAGTAATCCACTAAGCGGACCCTTACGGGCTGTGTCGATGTCACATATCTTCGAATTTTCGGTTCTAGGACATGCAAGTTTCGTCACGATGTTTTCTTTCTCTGGTTAAAGATCAGTGACGATATACTTATTTTATTTCATATTTATTATAAAGAGAGAGCATAGGTAGCCTAATGGTAACGCAAAGTACTTTACTTTTTGTATTATATTTCGTCACTATTGCTCTCAAAACGGTGAAGGAAAACATCGTGAAGAAAACACCATGTCCTATAACCAAAAATTTGAAGACATCCTCCAACTCGCACCGGGCTCGTATGGTAGATTATAGCTCACTTGCTCTCACAGAGAAGAGGCCTGTTTGCCACCAATGGGAACTTTATAGGCTAATAACGTTTATAATATAGATAAATCTATATATTAATACGTGAAGCGAACAATACACACATGCATAGATATTCTTTTGTTTATTTGGAATTCTATGTTCAAATCGAGTCTGTATTTGTTTTGGTATTTTCTGTCTCTAGCCTTACTGAATGTCAAATATAATTATGGATAATAAATTAATTTACGACAATTTGTAGATATACATCATTTCAGCCGTAAGACGTCCACTGCTGGACATAGACCTCCCCTAATTTGGAGGGATTTGCCATATGTGTCTATAGTCTTACTGAATGTCAAGTATAACCATAGGTAATAAATTAATTTTATGGATATATAACCTATTTCATTTTTAAAATCTATGATCATATCGAGAATATTTGTCTTTAATATTAAATTAATTATGGTCGAATGTGGTCTACATTCGACCATAATTAACTGAGCGACCACTAGTTCGAGTAAAAGGAGGCGAACCAAAGACTGGGAATAAATCCTCCATCCAGAATGATTAAATAGGAAAACCTAATAAAAATTTAGGACGTTAATAAAATGTTATGTTTGAATTACATTCCCCGGTAAAGTAAGATTTACTAGTAGTAGTAATGCAAGTTTCTGGACCAGATTCCCTGCTCATCTCTTGAAGTAATAACAGCGTGATAATAACAACCATATTTAGCTATTATTAGTATTCGGAATTCCATTAGATTATTCAAATTAATACGGCATGAAAGGCTACCTTTGAAATTCAGCAAACTAATACATAATTTGCCTCAGGAACGCTAATTTGCACATTCTGTACTAATTTTTAACCGACTTCAAAAAAAGGAGGTTATCAATTCGTCTGTATTTTTTTAGTATTCCCATTATAGAATCAAATGTACTACTATCGTACATGTAAACTGTCCTGCACAGACATCATTTTGGATTAGGTTTCATTCTTGGGTCAAACAAAACCAAATTGGGATTCAGTTTTGAAACGTCATTCAAACGTTTTTGTTGCAAATTGATAAATCTAATTTACATATTATCAATTTTTACACCCGTATTTTTTTTAACCCCCGACGCAAAAGAGGCGTTTCGTAAGTTTGACACTTATGTGTGTCTGTCTGTGGTACTGTAGCTTTTAAACGGATAAACCGATTTGGGTGTAGTTTTCTTTTTAAAGTAAGCTTTCCAACGGTGGTTTTTAGACATGTTGTATCAAAATCGGTTCAGCCGTTTCGACACGACGATTTTTTTATAAAAAAATTAGCAACAACTTGTTATTAAATTTAAAGGCCATACGTATTTCTTTTTACTTTTTATAGGTTTAGTTTTGGTCGGGGGTTTTTAAAATATGTAATTTACCTATTTTAATTTCATCTGATTACTATTGACTACGGTGAGAAGAAACACTGAAACAATCACAGCGGCCATATTTTCATTTAAAATCCATACATTGTAATGATCAGATAATTCATATAATTTGACCTTTAGACCATGTTGTTTAATATCTGAGGATGTCTGTTCAGGCAAGCACCGCCTCCAAAAGAGCTCTTCCTAACTAAAGAAATACGGACACAAAGTAATGTAGTTACAATACTACTCTTCAGTTATATGCCTCAAGAAGCTTTCGTTTGAAATCCTACACTGCGACCTTTCTTTCAAACCTTGTGAAATAGTTTTTCATTTTCTCATCTTCTTTCTGTTGTCCTAATTTTTATACTTCACTGCTATACATAGGCTAGCCAAGTTAGGTCGTTTGTGTTAAAATGTTCACGTCAGAGAGTTTGAGAAACAATGTTTTGTGACAGACATTGAAGTGAATTAATTAGAGTTCATCACTGAGTAAAAATTATAGCATAAAGGAATCAGAAGAGACTAAGGGAAAAAAAAAATACAAACACAACCAGACTTAAATAAGTATAACTCTTGGTCTTTGAAACAATTAAAAAAGTATTCCCTATTACACACTACAATATTAATTCTAGGTATAAATAAATTACTCACTAGACAAGATTCTCTGAAGTCCCTTTGTCAGAAGATTTATTTTATTTACAAGTACACACTTTACTAGTTCATTGTCGCTAAGTAGCTTACTCGACGGTCCCCAAGCTCCCACTCACTTACATATACCTACTTCATTCACATACAAAGGAAATGGATTTGATAAGCTTAGCAATGTGAGTCTCATACATTATCTGTAGAATACAAAACAAAATATGCACCTATTTCGAAGATGACCACTTTATATGAAAAATAAAGTCTTAACGATATAATTCACATTATACCATCGTAAAATAACTCGTTTCAGGCTGAGGGCACATCGATGACATTAACAGCTTTAGCTCGAGCTTTCGTTAATAGCCGTACCACACTCGCCTCTAAACCACAAGTTTTATCGGTGCAATTATATGAACAGCACAAATTGCCAGCCGCCGACATCAATATGGCCTCAGCCTAACAATAGCGTAACTCGACAATTTAAATTTAAGGTTTTTAATTAAGTTCAGCATGCCCGTCTTGGATTGCAAAGGACTTTGTGATACTCGATTCCCCTTGGCGATCGCCGTATTTGGTTAGTGTAAGTTTATAACGAAGTTATGACACCTAGATGTTGAGTTGTGCGATGTATTCAAATCTATTTTGTGTTTAGCTATGCCACAGGCGGATCCCGTGATAATCGGTGCGCCGAAAGTGTTGAAGCCCGGGGAGCAAGTGTTCCTGAACTGCACGTCCGATTTCTCTCTGCCACCGTCGGATATTAATTGGTACATCGACGAGGAGCTACAAAAGGTTCGTACACAACAGCTTTTGCCATCAATTTGCTTAATTTGATCGTGATTGGGTTTACGGCTAGAATGCACTCATGAGGGTTGATTGCAATTGCAATGCGATTTTAGATTCATTAATAGTTTCGTCGAACTAAGCCCCAAATCGGTCTAAGCCTGGTGTTTCGATGGCTGTTATGACTTTCGGAACTCACAGTCGAAATCGTTAATTTGCTTGGGTGGCTACAATGTGTTTCGAATGGAAATACTTACTTTTTACATTTATAAAATACGCTGTCGGGTACTTTCAGTAAAGGATTTTTGCAATCTGTGGTTTTCTCTTTATGTTTAGGTAACTTTCTATTTTTTTTTTTTTGTAAATAATTTGTTTTAATTTTGTACTTATTTGTACTTGTCTTATTTTTTTTCTTGTTGTCTTTTATTTTATGTGCTTGTAATTTTTCTTAGCGTCATTATTTATTTTCTTCATAGTCCTATTACCATTAGGTACAGGTCGACAGTATTTCATATATTCAGAAACTCTTAGACGCCAATGTCTTTATATAGAACATAATTTATTATCAAGATGAAATTTTACATTGTCACAGTATATCTATTGTTAGTCTGACAATACACTGTCTATTTTGTATAGACCGAAGAGAATAGGTATGTTCCTTGTCATGTCACACAGGAATCCAATTTGAGAGGATTATGCTAGTGAAGAGGAGGTTCAGAATAATAAAATGTCCTCTGAATTTTGTATAGGCAGCTTATTAAGTTAAAAATGTTTTATTGAGACGGGTATACCTATTTATTTTGCAATAGCTTTGATAGGAAAAGTCTTTCCTGAGGTTTGTACGGGTGATTTTTTTGTTACGGTTTTATTTTGCGCTTGAAAATCTAACACATGTGTATTTTGGACGCGATGAAAGGCACTCTAGGGGAATGTAAATGGTCGGCTTAATATTTAGAGTTGATAATCAAGTGTGCCGTATAAAATAGTCGCATTGAAAAACTACACGAGCTAACTGGGGTAGTAAGTAATCTTGGTTATTTTAGACGGTAAGCAGATTCATATTTTATAAAAACTACCTGTATACCTTTTTTTTTGGATAGAATATTATCAAATGACCTCTCCGCGTTTTGCCGCGGAGTTTGTTTGAGCGGATTGTCTATGCCAGGGCCACGGTAACTATTTCGAACGAATCTCGCGACCCTGGCAGTCCCTGTATACCTATAGGGAGTTTTTATTTAATATGAATCTGCTTACCATCTAAAACCTTAACAGAAATATGACGTTATGATTTCGAAATATCTTCATGATTAAACCACGACCTCTCCACTATTATTAACATTCATAATATGCTCGGATTTAATTTAGCGAACGACTACGTATTTCCAATTTCTCTTTGCAGATCTCTCTTGATTTGTAAATAGTACTCCCTACATATATTTTTGGTTCACATAGGCTGAAAGAAGATTACGTACTCGTAATATGAATTCATAGATTTCATAAGAAAAATTAGAATGCAAACTACTTTTTATGATTACTTTCATATTAGGTTGCTTCAATTATTCTTTCTTTTGATTCAATTCTATGGCTATGTAAGTTAGAAATATTTAATTTTCATGTTATTTTATTTGACTGGTGTTTAAATGGAATTTATTTCATGGATTACATATTTAAATTAATAAAGGAAAAAAAAAACCTAAACTAACTAAAACTATTTACAAATTAAAAAAAAAACGTCGAAAAGTCATCCGCATCGCTGTCGACTGGTAATGTACCCAAGAGACTGGCGGCATTACCACGTTGTATGGCAATGCTTAGCCTCTGGCCAAGGTAAAAACCAGCTCTTGGGTCACGGGAAGTGTCCACCAGCCGTTTAGAAATATCCTTAAATAGGCTAAGAGCACTCGGACCCCACGGCCCAAGCGTTTCAACCCCAAACGGCTCAAAAATATAATTACCAACAAGGTTATTATACTTACGCCGCTTGAGGTTTTCCGCAGCCGCAGCAGCGGCTCCAGCACAGCACGCCGTGCCAGGAAGATGGGATGGCGCAAGAGTATCGACGCACGTTGCATCCCACACTAAAGGCCTACCCACCTTCCATGGAAATAAGGACATACCGTCCGGTCTCTTGCCATCGTCGCGTGCCAAGCCATTGGGTTCTAATACAGCTGAAACGCCGACGGTGACAAGAGCTCGTCTGATGATGTCATTAATGTTTGCGTGCCGCGCAAATCGACCCGCACTTTGGCTGCAAGACAGGCTGTGGTGTCCTAGATTGGTGACAACTTCGCCACAGTGACAGCGATGAGGAGAACAACACGGAGCTCCCAAACGTAGGGAAACAGCGAGGCGGAAAGTAGTGTCGTCGAACAAGGTGCCTATATTCGATGACGGTAGTGCATGAAGCCATAAACCCGATTCCCACTTACCCACAGCCAGCAGATGTGCACGCTCCGCAGTAGTAGCAGACGTGTTGAGTAAATTGTCTTGTATTACTCTGCAGAGCGGCTCATCCCACCATCTCTGGGAAAATGGATTATCGGGGACCTCAGTGTTCGGGCAAGCGAGTCTCCAGGCATCTATAGCCTCGGTGAAGCATTTGACTGGTTATTACTAAAGTTTTAGTTTAGGTATAGGTTCATATATCCCCGTTTTACAAGGGTTGGTTATTTGGTTCAGGTATATCCAATTTGAACTTTCTGTTATTTTAATTACTAGTAGAGCGTGGTAGGGCCTCAAATGGATACACAGAAAACCTGCTAAAGGTCACACGAGCCGTAACCATAAGGGAATCAATGGGAAATAATTATATTAATAGAAAAGAGTAGAGATCGTTAAGGTGATAATTAATTGTTTATTTTTATCCATAATATGAAATGAAATATATACTTGTAAAAGATTTGAGTAGGTTCTTGGTACTTTCAGTAATAGAGCCGTAGGAACTAAAATGTGAACTAACTTAATGTAATCCTAAAATCTCAATCTAAAATCTTAATAAAACAATATATTTTACCGGATTATTTCCTCTTAAGCCAACTCCATATACTTCTGTTAATAATATAATAATGCAGGTGGTTTATCCTTGCATATTATTATGACTTCCCACTTTACAGACCTCCTTTGTATGAAGTGGACCTGCATTGTTTGCCATTACGTTGGCTCATTGTTAAGCGACTCTAAGCAGCCGAGGTACTCTTTAAATCTTCGCTAATGGCCTTTTAAAATGGCCAGTATATTTCGCCGAAATGCTCTTCCTTTATTCCCAGCAGTAAAACCTTAAAATGTTTATAATTAGATTTCGGGAGATATATGGATGCTGGCTGTTCGATTTTTTTTGCGCGTTGTCGAGGAAAAAAATCATTCGAATTTTGAATTTTCTAGATGCCCTGATTACTCTGTGGCTCGATAGCGCTCGATCTGTTGTGATTATAGCTAATTGTGGCCGTCTCGAGTTTCTAATTCGAATAAAGTATGTAAGTTATTTCTGTTTTGAACTTTGATTCAACACTTATAAGTGGAATTGGTAATGGTACAAACATTATTATAATAGGACTTCATTACATTCCAAAAATCTTTATATTCAAATCTGTATTGTGATTTTTTCTAACTACTCAATTAATGTTATTTTCCTAATTTTTTTCCTGATGAATGATAAAATAAATTTAGCGCTAACCGACCGTAACGGCGTTCCCAGGTTCTAATTAAAAAGCTATGAATCAATTAACTTGAAAACCTGGTTCATTATTCCGAGTAAAAAATAGCGAACTAATATTAGTGATCGTTTTTCTAATGTACCCTGTGCAGGAAAATAACGATTACTAATATTAGTTCTCTTTCTCTTTGATCGATAACATTGTGTTGTTAATATAGTGTTTTCTTTTATTTTTCCAACGTCCAAATAGGTTTGAGTTTATTTTAATTTTTCTATTGATGTTCTTTTGTTTTCACTTTGCAGTTATGATTAGCTATTCAGCATGGTTGGTAGAAGAGATCTCAGCACGTATTGAAGGGGTCCGCTAGGGCCGATGCCTGCTAGCGTTGCAGATTTGTTCGAAATAGTTACCGTGGCCCTGGCATAGGCAACTGAAGTAGCACGGGTGGGTTTTAGTCAGTAAAAGTCTGACACGCCCTCTCGCTTCGCCCGGAATGGGAGACGTCTTTTGATGATTACCAACCCGCAAAAAAAAGGGAGTGTTTTCTTTTAGTATTACAACGTCCAAATAGGTTTGAGTTTATTTTCATTTTTCTATTGATGTTCTTTTATTTTCACTTTGTAGTTATGATTTGCTTTTCAGCATGGTTTGTAGTGGGACTGTCTCTCCAGCGTGCCTAACATTACATTCGCACATATGCAAAAATATCGGCGAAGGATTTTATCGTACACTGTATTTTCAACTCTCGGTGTTGAAACGAGCGATGAGTCCAACAGAGTGCAACACAGTGCGTTGAAAAAACACACAGTTCAATTTTCAATTCTCGCTAAAGATACAGCGTGAAAAAATCCCACTGCGTTATATTTAAGTCCGTGTGAAAACTTACCTACGGAAACAATATCATTTTGATTAGGGCTAGCGCACACTGCCCTGACGTGAAACGTGTCAGTCACGTGTTCCCGCAATGCGGCTAAAAAACGCACTTTTAAAAAATACAGGTGGCCTCAATGCCTATTTATGTCTATGTTTTCGCAAGCTATAAATATTTAGCGTAGGGCATCTTAAAAACAATTAGGATATTACTGCTTGTTCGGTTTCTCGGTGCGTTTCTTACACCGTAGTGCGCGGTACTGCATATATCTCTATGTGATACGAAATACATGCAGTGGACTCGCTGCAAATTTGCAGCGGTAGGTCCACTGTGAATCAACCGCATGCGTTTTTCATCGCAGTGCGCGCTCTTCTATGACATTTCATATTTGACAGACTATGTGCTAAAAAAACGCACGGCAGTTCGTGCCAGACCTTATAGCAGTTTATTTCTGGATAACATTGAGAAAGAGGTGTTCGACTGATAATATTAGGTTACCCACATTCGAGAACTAAGATGGGCTGCAACGATTGACATAGATAGATATAGCCGATCTAAACCTTTTTATTAACCGACTTCAAAAAAAGGAGGAGGTTATCAATTCGACTGTATTATTTTTTTTTTTTTTATGTTTGTTACCGCATAACTTTTGACTGGGTGAACCGATTTTGATGATTTTTTTTTTATTTGAAAGATCGTGCTTCCCGAATGGTCCCATTTTAATTTGGTTCCATTTGGACAATGGGGTCCATGTGAAAACCATATAAGTCTTAAATTTGCATTATGTATTTGCGCGACAAATGAACGAATAACGCGATTAGATTAGTGCGGAGTATCTACCACAACTAAAAAGTTAAAAAATAAAAACTTTTTACACAAAAAAACAACCGACTTCCTTAAAAAAAACACTACAAAGTCAAAAATAACTTTAATTTCGGAAGTCGGTGGCAAAAACCTTAAATACAGAGCCTAAGACACCGAGTTTCGAAATTAAAGTTATTTTTGACTTTGTAGTGTTTTTTTTAAGGAAGTCGGTTGTTTTTTTGTGTAAAAAGTTTTTAGAGATGAAACCAACTATTGTCTTGCGGCATTGCTGGTCTTCTAAGATCAATCGATATACGGACTGTTGTGTTTCGACGAGCTTCTAAACATTTATAATATGCACGTTAATATTAATAATTTATCTTGAATCCATATCTTGGCAAGTATAGTGCTGTTTAGTATTATCCCTGTCATATTGTGTAATAAATAGCAAGCTTTTAACCAACTTTATATAAAATTTCGGGCACTGAGTTCGCACTGTGTGTACCCGCATACTCAAATATTTTGTCTTCTTTAAGTAAGCATCTAACTACCAATAAAAAATACCCTGGCTGGAGGCCTTAATTTATGAAGGTAGCCACAGCAAGTCCGGTTAAGCAGCCGAAAACCTCATAGGTTGACAAGCGAGATGTCATTGGCGAAAAGAAAACGATAAAAGTTTACCTACAGCATTAAAAATAAAAGGTTATATCCATACTAATATTTTGAATGTCAAAACTACTTTGTCAGTCTACAGATGGACCTGGGATAGAACTTGTGATACTCTTTATCCCGGAACCTAGCACGTTCCCAAGTGATAATTTCCAACCTCCATGCAGATAAAGCCGCGGGCTATAGCACATATATTTCATTGATATTCAAAGTAAAAATGTAACAAATCGAGTTTTTAGGGACGTAATCATTCACGTATAACATATTTTTGATAAATGTTTATCCATTCATCTCAATAATAAAAGGCGACGGCCTAACAAAATCAATGTTCCCGAGTTTTAGGTTTTTAAATCCTCTTTAGGGTTTTATCATATGTTGGGTTATGAAAACGGATAATACAATCCATCGGTTTTAGCTCCGTCTATCCTAGTTACTGGATTAAAAAAAAACAAGATTCACGAAATTTACGAGATTCATCTTAGTTTGAATCTATTGTAATAAAAATATTTCGAATTTACCTACATTTTTGAAAAATTGTTGACACCTATTGTCGGTGAGATGAGTAGTGACTAAATAATGGTCGTTTAAAACTACGGAAATGGGTTGCCATGAAATTTAAACCTTTTTAACCGACGAAAAAAAGGAGGAGGTTATCAATTCGACGCGTATTTTTTTTTTTATGTATGACCACGCATAACTTTGTACATGGTAGTCCGATTGTGATAATTCTTTTTTTATTGGAAAGGATATACTCCCAAGGTGGTCCCATATAAATTTGGAAAACAAAATCGAACCCTAAGGGTCGGAAAACAGGGGATGATTGATTGTTCACTCACTGATTGTAATGTATAACCACGCATAACTTTATACAGAGTAGTCCGATTTTGATCATTCTTTTTTCATTGGATGGGGTATACCTTGCTAAGTATTATTAGTATATTCAAGCCACAAAAAAATATAAAATAAAAACTTTTTAACAAAAAATTAAACCGCCGAAAAACTGAAAAGCAAAAAATAATAAACCTTAAAATGTTGAGTCGGCGCTGAAAAATCAATGAACAAAGATCACTTAAAGCGCCGACTCAACATTTTAAGGTTTATTATTTTTTTGATTTTCAGTTTTTCGGCGGTTAAATTTTTTGTTAAAAAGTTTTTTTAGAGCACGGTCATTCTTCACTTTCTTTCATCAAATCAAATTAAAATATTTTTATTTCACATAAGCCTACAAGGGCACTTATGAAACGCCAGAAGCTAGGTGCACGGTTCCAAATAGTTGATTCCTATGGAGAAGAGCCGGCAAGAAACTCCATGGTTACTCTTTTAAAAATAATTGGTTTTACATTGTTTTCAAATTACAGTGTTAATAGGTATGCAAGAACAGTGTAGGACTGTCAACAAGTACTACTAAAACCACCAACCAACCACAGGGTTAATTGCGTACCACACTATCAGTAGGAATCGGTTTCATATTAACAGTTCTGCAACATTCATGGCATTGTTTACGTTGCTAAGTAAACAAATTTTTCGAACATATGAAAGAATGGATGACAAATAAGCTTCAAAATGATTCAAATTCTGATTAATAGTGTGTTCCGCAATTAGGGTGCTACCTGCACCCTAATTGCGGAACACACTATTAATCAATAGAAAACTGTCTACAGTCTAAAAGGCCTACAACATTCTCACATTCAGAAAATATAAAAGAATCTACTTAAATGATAGTATTTCATAAATAAAACATAATAACCTATTTAAAACCAATGTCATTGTTGATATGATAACCAATATTAAAGAGGTCAAATTAGAATTGTATGTATATAATGTCAAATTATAAATAGAGTATGTCAAAGAAGAATGTAAAAATAAATCTTAAATAAATAATGTACATCGTCATTTAGGAGCAGTTAACAGACATTTACATGGTCATCCTGTAATGAGCTACCAGGGAAGCCACATGTGCAGATGGAGTTATTGCCAAACTGCCTTGTCTTGAACGTAGTCTTTTATGTTATAATATGCATTTTTGATAAGGACACGCTTAATGTGTGATTTGAACTTTCCGTAGCTAAGTTCAGTAACCGACTTTGGCAACTTGTTATAGAAGCGGATACTGTTTATAAGAAATGATTTACTAGTTTTAGTTAATCTAAATTTAGGTATCACAATTTTATTTTTACTACGAGTATTTATATTATGGAAATCGCTTCTCATCTGCGTATGTACTTACTTTATCGATGTTTGCCAAAGAATATTTTATTGCAGCCAAACAATTGACATCGCATAATTAAGTGTTTTTCAAAACGAACTCATCGTATTCCTCAGATTTTTTTTTTGTTGCAAAAGCTTCACATCAATCGAACGTTCTAAACGTGAAATCAAAATATTTTTTGTAAAAGCAAATCATAGCCACATTCAAAACCTGGAAATTGGTTTTACACAGTTTTTTTTTTTCAAAAGTCAGAAATGTTTAGTTTTGCAAACAACATAGAAAATCCAATATTAGTCTTTTCTTAATACACATTGAACGTATTTTATATTTTTTACTAATAAAGATTTTTACTAAAGTGTAATAGATACCAAGTTAGCTGTTGTTACATATTGAACATCAACCAAACAATGTGTTGAAATTCATGCTTAACTTTGTCAGTTTTCCTTTCCAAGCCTACCAGCAACATTGCCCGAAATATCGTATACCTATCAATCCGTCATGATCATTGTTTCTTTTTCCAAATTATGTTGAGGTCAGCTTCTTGCGTACTGTTCGAATGCAGCTGAATACTAGTATTTTACATGAAGCTACTGTCTATCTGACCACAAACCCAGTTGCTGGGTTGTGGTCAGATAGGCCGACTGCCTATCTGACCACAACCCAGCAACTTATCAACAAATCTACTATCATATCATATATAACAAATCTATACATCTCTACTATAATACGATACCTCTTGGTAATAAAATAGAAGTGTCTGTATGTTAAAGCTTATACGAGACAAATTATTTTTTTTAAAAATTGTCGGGTGGTTTGTTCCCGCTAGGAGTAACTTAGGCTGCTTCTACATTTAATAGATAATTAGTAAAGAGACACGTTATTGTCTTCCGACATAAACGCGAACCGAGTCGCGGGCATGTAGTTTGATCATAACCCTGTTTGAAATTATGTAAACTTTTAAATAATTAATTAAACATTATGATATTTGAGTATATTAATACTAGCTGTTGCTAGTGGCTTCGCCCGCGTGTATGTCGTAAATTATCCCGCGGAGACGTGCTACTGGAATAAAAAGTACGCTATGTGGTATAAACTATCTGTGTACTAAATTTCACCCAAATCCGTTCAGTACTTTTTGCGTGGAAGAGTAACAAACATCCATACATCCATAGTCACAATCTTTCACATTTATAATTATTACAACACACACATTTATTTTACAAGCTATTGCACTGCTTCAAGCGTCTTTGCCGTTATATAATAGTATCTTCAATATAATATAATATCACGTTTCCCTTCCGTGACTGATTCTCAAATATTGAAAACGACTGAAAGGCATTTCCCTCTATTATATTTACATCAGATGCATTCGCGTTGCGCCGGGAATTCGTTCCAAGCTTAATAAGAGGCAGTTCCGATCAGCAGTCACAGGAAATTAGACAGAATAGAATTTATCATTAACCTCGTAGATTCCTCAGCAGGGTTCGTTTCCTTTGTTCAAATAAATAAATAGTAGGGATTCCTTCTAGTTTCTGTTTTCGAATATTCAACTAAATATTTTGAAAGCGAAGTGGATGATTTTTTTAAAGATAGCTAGGAAGGAGCTTCTTCGGGAGCGCTTGGGTGGTTCCCGAAAAAGTTCCCACAAAAGGAACTCTTGTGCTGCTTAAAGAATTCTAACTAAGATCTATAAGTTGTAATTTATCAATACAGTTCAATATATTTTTTTCACTCAATTTTTACTTTAACTATACTTAGGCATTTATCTCTATCTTAAATTGATTTTCATCCACTGCTAAAATACGAAATGTCAAACTGGTTTTCATATAAATTTATACATGAAAGTTTCGGTGGTTGAAATCATCATATTGTGGTCGTAATGTTTACAAATAATATGTAATTACGATTAAACAAAATTATTTTGTAAATTGCTTTGAACAAACTTTATCATTAAACTGATATTTCGCCACAACTAAATTAAATTTTGTCCATCCATCGCTCCAATTAAATTATAATCTGGGCGTATGGCAGCCAAATAGATTGCAGTAGGGTATTATTTCATCAGTTTAATAATGTTGCTGCCCACTACTTTAGGATGATCCATTAGAACTCCAATCGACTTAAGCGACTTATCTCGTAAAATCATTTTCATTATTTCCAAGTTTTGGATTTTTGTTGTGATATAATCCATTATGATCGATGAGTATGTCACGACTTTTCTTAAGCTACATTTCCTTCCAAGTTTTTTTGTTTATAACACACCTATGAAATATTTTCCAATAATTGCTATCACTCTAGTCTGTGATTGCCATGTCATGTTCTGAATACCATTTCACGCTATGACTATCATGAAACTTGATGAAAGTGATTACAATCTCAAGTTTGTTTTAAATAATTACGAACTTCCTTACAGCCCTTGCCATCTGATGATATAATAAATATCTAACATTATGATGACCAACGTAGTGATTGCCATCTGAAGTTTTATGCAATTTCAATAACCACTTACTTCTTTACAGCCCGAAGCCTGGCAGAAGACTGAGGTAACGGGCAACCAGCCGGGCGGGCTGCGTCGCTCGTGGCGTGTTCTGCGCGTGCGCGTGCCCCCCACCGCAAGCGGGTCGATGCGTGTGCGATGCGAGTCGATACTGCTGGTAGAGCCTCCTGTAGTGCGAGACGCGAACACTATCATCACTATACACTCGCGCACGCAGCTCTCTAAATATGTGTCTAATAATAGTGGTAAGTTACATCTTTTTTAAACTAGACTTGTCATCATCATCATCATATCAGCCGCAAGACGTCCACTGCTGGACTTAGGCCTCCCCCAATGTAGGGGGCTTTGCCATAATCACCACGCTTGGCAGGCGCGTTGGCGATCGCAGTATGGTGGTAAAATGCATAGAGAACGCTGCTGCCCATTCTCTAGTAAGTCCCTTAGTCACCTTTTACGACACCCACGGGAAGAAATGGGGTTGTATTATTCTTTACGTCCGGCACCACACGGTACGACTACAACTAGACTTGTATATCATCGTTATCTGAGGATTTACAGCCGCGATGCTACCAGTTCTTTGCTATGTTGACCAACGAATATGATCGCTGGATTTCTGTTGCAACGTAGTATAGCATATCTCTGCTGGAAAACCAGCGTTCGTATGGTCTAGTATATTTCTCCAACCTGACCCGAGCTCAGATGATTGGGTAGAGTATACTAAGATTTAAGAACTGTTTGAGTGAGAAATTGCAGAGAAAAAGCCGGAAAGAGATTAGCTATTACACTGTTAGAAATTGACGAATCAGCAAGATTGGTAGTCGATCTAACGCCAGGATAAGTCGAGCTTACGGAAGAATCAAGAATAATTACATGTGAAGGCAAAAGAGCCTATACATTATTTTCTTACCTTTTCATAGCCTGATTTAAAAAAAAACTAGTAATAAGAAACAATAGTTTTAGGTACTTATAATAATTTACTTATGTACAGACGCCACCAGGTCAAGCTACCCGAAACTGTCAATTTTTCCCAATGAACCTTGAACCTAATGCTCTAGAAATAAAGTCGAAAATCTATCAAAGAAATCTGACAGATTGTAGTAGCTTGATGTGTTGGCGTCTGTACATATGTATAGCAACGAAGTTTTTTTGGAATTTGGCAGGGTTTGCAGGGATTTCAGTAAAGTTAAACTCACATTGCTAGGAGTTCCTAAAAAGTTCGTATAATGAACTGAAACCTACGCTTAAATCAGATATTCTGAAAATTTACGATTCAATAAGAATCTAGACTTTTATGTATATTTTTTAATCAAAACTTTGTGGTTATAAGATTGTTTGAATTATGTACAGTCAACATCAAACATAAATGATGATTGCTAAAACTTTTTCTTATTTTATGAATGCTGAAAGATAGATTTGTTAAAAAAAAAAATGTAGATCCTAGCACTTTTTCAAATCGTTCGAATGATTTTTTGGGAGAAAACGATTACCTACTCGCACACTATTACTACATTTTAAAATACAGGAAAAATATTGCTTTATCCCAATTTTACATCGCTACACAGTTAACATCTGATTATGTATGTTTTCACCGCAAGGGATTAAAGCGCGTAAAAGCGATAAGCACATTTAAATTTAACGATATAATTGAATTTAGGTCATTTAACATTTATACGAAAATAATGCAATAAAGTAAATTATTTTAAAGCTGAGCCTGAACTATGCAAGCCTCGTATGTTTAATATTTTATGTATGGTTTATTTATTATTTTACTCATTATTGCTTTTGTATTGTTTCAGGTACAAAAGTAGTCAATACAGGCATGTTAATAGCAACGATAATATTACTGACTTATAATGAAATATCAAGGTTGTCGAGCTTATGAGATTCGGTGTGAAATATTGTTTGGTGATATTAGTTTTAAGTGTAGATAATATCGGGAATGGCCTGTATTAACATACAAAAAATGTAACTATGTATACAAAACACACGAAAACTGGTTTCTTATTATACCTAAATAAGTTCAGCAATAAACTCCATTTGTACCATTAACGGAAACTGAAAGAAAATGAAGAGAACTCCAGAAATCTATTCTATTTTTCGTAAGAGACTGATCTCTTTTCACTTCATGGAGGTTGTAGATGTATTAAAACCTTCATAAAGTGAATAAAACCTAAGTATATACTAATTATCAATCATCTAAGGAGAGACAAAAAATCAAACCGGTTATTTTTGTGTTGTGTTCAAATTAAGTTTAAAAATAATTCTAAAATGCCATAGGATGAAAAAATAAATGTTATTTGGTACCTATATGATTTTCGAAAAATGAATTACAGCGAGCTTTCAAAGGTTAACAAAAGTAAAGGAGACGTCGCTAAAGTTGGCTAGAATAAGAACACAGTAGAAATATCTAAAAAGAAATAAAAAGTAAATAATAATATTATACCCATAGACCTCATCCATGATGTATCGCGGAAGAATAATTATTTTTTGTACGTTTCTGAAACGTTAGTGAAATCATCAAAAATGTATAAAGTGAATTTGTTGATAAGTTGATAGATACTTTAATATAAAATTAACGTAAGTTGTGAAACAAAAATATTGTTTTTCAAAAATAGGTAATAATTTGACACAGAAAAGAGAAAACTACATAACTTACTTTCACCAAGGGCTCAAGAATACAGATAAAACAGTAATTTAAATGTAGTTCCAAGTTTAAATATCATACGGCCATAGTTAGATCCGACTAATATTGTAAAGTGTCCTGAGTCCTTAAGCTTGGTACACATCAACAATAATTTTTCATCCCTGACGCAAAATGAGACGATTTTACAAGTTTAACCCCGCATTCTAATATATAACTAATGTCGCGTTTATAATTTATAATAATAATAATATCTTAGGACAACCAACACACCGTTATCTGATCCCAAACTAGGCAGAGCCTGTACTATGGTAACCAGACAACTGATAAACATACTTATATGTTTCTAAATATATACATAATATAGATAAATTACACCCAGGCACAGAACAAATAATCGTGCTCATCACACAAAGATTTGTACTGGGTGGAAATCGGACCCACGATCTCAGTCTTACCAGTCAGGATCACTAACCACTAGATGACTAGACTAACAGACCAGTCAGTTAATTATGTAATTTTTGTTCAGAAAATTGGAAAACCGAACTCAAAGTCGATCGCATATTAGCGCGAGGATGGTTTTCTATTAGAACGCGGCTTGGATGAAAAAAAACCCCAAATGCGTCATTACTGACAAAAAAAAAATCAGTTATTGATGTTGACCCGATCCAAACAGCCTTGTTTATTGAAATCTGTGCAAAAGTATCAAAGTTTGTTTTGCCTTAAAAATATTTTTGAAGCTTCTTGGTGAGTTAATTAGTTTTACATAAAAAAGTAAAAATTAATAGTTTTAATAAATAGGCGTTAATCTATGGCTGTGTTTTCACTTAAGGTAACGTCAATTCTTTGCACGTCATCATCTTTTAAAATATAAATGTACAGTGACACGAAATTGTTGTTTTTGTTTTAAGTTTGTATAATTTTTATTATTGTATTTAATGTAAATTTTAACTGGGATACGTAAATAAAGTTATGATACAAATTGTATGGTTGGTGTTTTTCTTTGAATCCATTAATGCAGATTTTATGTGGGCTCGAACGTAATTGAACGGGAAATATGCTCTAAAAACTATGGTCTTCTTCTGATAGACGCTTTTATAATATTAATGAACCTCTAAGAACTATTTGCGCTTCTTATGATGTCACATTTTTATAGCATTTCAGCCATTTTTAACTTAATGGCCTTTCTCACAGTTAGTCGCAGTAAGCTAGCCCGACCAAAGGTTAGGTTATGCGCTGCCAACCTGCGCTACATCCAAGCTGGTAAGTAGCATTAGGTACTTGGATATTTACTATTTTAAGGACACCACATTTTTTTTTCTATAAGGTTATTTAAGCTACCTATATTACACCGTTTAATAATGAAATTATTAGAGGATCGATTCAATACATGCCAATAAACTGTGACTGAGTGTCAGTAAGTTACCCTAAAAAAAAATTGTAGGCAATCCGCAGTCCAACAATTTTTGTTGGTGACTTAACTGCCAACAGTCACTACCATTTTAGAGTAGGTATCGTAACCCAGAAAGAGTAAACAAAACGTTGAAGAGCTAAAACAAGTTAATAACTCTTGGGACGGACTCTTAACTGACCTGTTAACAAACGTTCCAACTTGTTCCTAGCTATGTAAATTCGTCTGCAATTTTAAACCATTTGATGTATAAATAAGTATTCGTAAAACAACCCCTCTCGGGTTTTAGTGTCCATGAATTTATGTATGAAATATCCAATGAAAATTAAAATTTAATATCCTTTTTTATTTAGAACTATGTAAACTGTGATTTCAGTGCAGACGTCTGTTTTTAATACTTAAAAAGCTTTTATGGACAGGTGAATTAGTGTGCAGCAATTAATTTAAGTGCTGGTTAGTTATGCACGTTTTTGTTGAATTTATTATTCGTTATTCAAATCCTTGGAAAAACTACACGAACACTAGATATTTTAATTGAATCGTGTCTGCACGTAGCTAAATCGCCTTTAGTAATTTGAAAAAATATCACGAATTTAGTTTGAAACTATAAATTGCAATCGTTGTTGGTAAGGACCTATCTGTTTTAACAACAAATATTATTTAAATTTTTCGTCACCAGTTCATAAACTAGTAAAAATGCAAAAATATAAGAATTAGCTAAGTATTCATTAGTCTGTTACAAAAGTGTTCGGGAGTCTATTATTTATTCAGAATTAATATAATATGTACGTCAATGTACTTAAATTATGTATGTACTTTTACCTTAATTATTAACTTATTCACAAACTAAAAAATGGTGTCGAAAAAGTCAACCATATTGCTGTTGACAATGGTTGAGGTATAATACCCAAGAGCCTGGCGTAGTTACCACGTTCTATGGCAAAACTCTGTCTCTGGCCAAAGTTTAAGCCAGCCTTTGAGAAACGGATAGTCTCAATAGGCCTTTTCGAGATTTTTTTAAAGAGACCAAAAGGATCAAAAAGTATTGGTTCAGTCAGCATCAATAGGTATATAATATTGGGACGCAAAATGTCTACAACTTTGAAAATTAAACTTAATTAACATTAACTCCATAAAACAAGGAATATTTTAGAATGAAGACAGAACACGACAACTATCATTCTGATAAAAACTTTATTCAATTGAGATAAAGTTACATTTTCTTTGTTGTTGAGATCATTTTGAGCAGTCTGATCGCCCGAATTTGTGAAAAAAATATAGGCCCATGAGAGCATAAAATGAAATACGACTCACAAGCTCTACCTTCATGTATTAAAGTTCCAAGTACCTACAACAGCTCATAAACTTTGAAACCTCCTTGGTATGGTGCACAGAGAGAGCCTTACCGCGACATCAATAAAGGACTCAGAATCGGAGTTAGTACCGTGAAGCTGTTGCGACATCGTTTGCATGTATTATGTAAGTCTAAGCCAGTATCTATAACTGGAGAAACTTCGACCATTGTCATACAGAATGTACTAATTTTGCGGTCGATACCTCATTGATTAAACGTATAATAAAGTTAGAAAAAGAATTACTATTACTGTTTATACAAAAATACCCAGGAAAAGTAACCATGTCCTTTTCCAGGTACCAGGTTAGATATACTACGAGTGGTTCTGTTGTTTCCGCGTGAAAAGGAACAAACGGACAGATAGACACGATTCAATCAACTCAACGTATCACACATATCCACTGCTGGAATAAGGCGTCCTCCACCTTCCGCATCCAGTCCATTCCAGTCACCATCTTACGGTCGTTCATATAGCTACAATTGTGTATAGGTACTAGCTGTTGCTTGCGACTTGACATTCTAAAATCATAACTTCATCATCTGCCTTTCCTTTTCCCAACTATGTTGAGGTCGTCTTGCAGTCTAACGGGATGTAGCTGAGTACCAGTATTTTACATGGAGCGACTGCCTATCTGACCTCCACAACCCAGTTACTGGGTAATACAATACCCCTTGTTAAGACTGATTGTCAGAATTTCGGGCTTCTGACGACCCGTAACGACTGTCTAAGATCTACGAAAGACAGCCGAGACCAACAGCTTTACGTGCTTTCCGAGGCATGAAGGATCTTGGTATGTAAAGATGGTCACCCATTCGTGGAACAACCGCGGCAAGCGTAGCTTAACCTGAACAATCGACCCGTGCAGCTGTTATTACTTAGCCACAAGCCCTTCTAAAATCTTAACCTATCTGGGTGAATGAAAAAGGGCCGGTATGTCTTAACTATGTTTATCCGAATCTTAATTAACTAAATCTACACACTTAAAATATATAATCAGCCTATTATGTTCCCACTACTGGGACTCGGGCCTTCTCTGTTCGAGTGGGAGTGGGCTATAATGTACCACGTGGGTCCAGTGTACGTTGGTAGATGTCACTAATAATCTTAGTAATACATTTACATTATTTATTATTTTTTGAACAGGTATGTTTTTTTGTTTTACTATAGATAGGTAAAGTTTGTAAGTTTGTAGGAAGTAATCTCTGGAATTAGTGGTCAAAATGAGTAAATTTAGTATAAGTATTCATTGGAACAAAAAAACAGTACACTTTTACTGTGTTTCAGATATTAGCGCTCACCCTAGGAGCAAAAGACAACTGAGTTCCATAATAACAATTTTGAATTGGAAAATTCTTTTTGCATTTGACAGCTGAATTCTTGAGGAAGGCTATTTTACATCGTGATGTCTGAGCAAAAATAAAAAATAGTGGAAAAGTACGCTAAGTGTAAACAAAGTAATAATAGCGTGGATGGGCGCATGGGATGCGATGTTACGGGTTAGGGGCCAAAATGTCACGTGGATGAAGTCGCAGGTGAAGTTCTAGCAATAGGTGAAGCAAAAACTTTGTACCCGATTTCACGAAAATCACGGAGAACGTAGGAGTATGAAAGCCACGGGTAAAGTTTTTATGGAGAACGAGTGCAGAACGCTAATATTTTATAATAATAATATATATATATTCTATATAATACTAGCTTCTGCCCGCGACTTCGTCTGCGTAAATGCCGCTTATCGCGGACGCAGACAAAATCACGGAATAAAAATAGTAGTAGCCTATGTCCTTTCTCAGGCTCTAAACTATCTGTGTACCAAATATTCAAATCGGTTCAGTAGTTTTAGCAGGAGAGCGAGACAGACAGACAGAGTTACTTTAGCATTTATAATGTTAGTGTGGATATATAAAAATATAATATATATTAGTGTGGATGTGGAAGTGTGGAAGTGTGGATTGCATTAGTAATTACATTCAATTACTAAAAATATCATGATGATCCTGGATTGCAGAAGAAGTCACGGGAAACCGCTTGTAATATTATAAAGAGTAATATTCGATTTCTGTACGTTTGTTTGTGACGCTTTTACGCTAAAACGACTGAATAGATCTAGATGAAAATCGGCACATGGTTAAACCATGGTCTGGAGAAGGAAATAGACTACTTTTCACCCTGGATCGCACACGAAGTTCTGGGCAACAGCTAGTATGTAGGTACATATCGATGCCTTAGTTCACAATTGCACTAACTACAAAATTGAAAATTTTGAGGAGAGAGCTTTAAAGTTTTTTGAACTTTGGACAAGAACAGTACAAAAACAAACTAAAATAACAGTACAAAAACAAATATGCATCTATTCATAAGACTAGTCTTTTAACACTATCATAATATCTCAATATTGTAATGTATATTTTGTGTGTTTGGCATTAAAAAACTGAAAATTGAATGTTTTGTAGTTAGTGCAATTGTTAACTAAGGCATCGATATTTAATGAAATAGATAAATCCAAAACAAACGTATCTTGTTTAGGTCAAGCCACGAAAAATGATGAAATATACGATTAGGAAGCATTCTAGGTATATCACGTGCATTGCAATTGGACATGTCCCATGCGACGTTAATCCACACCGTCCAATTATCACGTAGTATCCCCGAAAGGATTAGACATAGATATTGTAGTTTATAACTCATCTGTAGTTCGATTTATCAAACTGTATCCAGAACAAGACGATAAACATTTCGTTCTGAAACAAGATAAATGAGCTCAATTCTGAGTAAGTAAAAACGATATAAAAAGTGTGAATCTAACATCTACCATTGTGGTGTCGTTTCATTTGTCCTCGTTGATATTTTTTTTCATTCTATGTATTATGTGACATCAAAGGAAGATTAATATGGCGTACATAGATGAAACATACTTTAAATCGTTTTGAAGTATATCTGTTAAAGGCAAGTCCAGATTATAGTCACATCACATTACAAAACAAAATGGCAGTGCGGCCGGACTGTAGTGTGCAAAATGTACTAAAGTAACGTATAAGGATTTTTGTGTTGCTTAGTGTCCCGTACAAATGTGCCTCCGCTTTAGGTAATAATTTATTTTGTAAATAAACTTACTGCCATTGCCATTGTTTTTGGATTTCTCGTCGTTGAGACAAAAAAAAATCCACCAAGTTCGAAATTAGAAGCAATCTTGCTGCCAGTCTCATTGGCGCTAACAGAAAGATTAAGTTAATAAGAAGCAGTTTCTTAATACTATTAATTTTGTTTACAGGCAACAGCGAAAAGTTTGATCCTACAAAGAGGCAACTTGACATCTTTTATATTTTTTTAACGTTTCAGTTTATTCAGAAAATAAAACTGTTCTAGATGTGAAATAATAATGAAACTTCTTAAAAAGATTTAGTCGTTTTATGGGATAAACGATTTTGGCCTTTCTTTTGATAGTAGATGAGGGAAAAAAGAAAACGTCTTATATTCAATTTGGCCTACAGATTTAATCCTGAGTCAAGACTGGTCATGACGGCTACCTTGATGTAAGTTTTTAAGGACTCAACGTTAACTAAATCTGACATGTTGTGTCAGTATTTAAAAATATCCCAGCTTTGATAATAGAATTAATTACATTTTTTTTTTAATTTCTATGTTACTGTATACTTATCGAGTTTTTATTAACACGCTTTTATTAGGTCGACCTGTATGTAACTAACTATGTAATGGAATCTAAGGTAACTAATTTAACTATCTTCCAAGGATCGTAGCGTCATGAAAATTGGCAGCTATATGTAGTCTTGATGACAATACAATAATATGGTACTGTCGAACTGATCTGATGATGGAGCCGGAAGATATGAACTGAAAGTTCATGATGGAACATCGTATCATAGCTCTGTTTGGACTTATTAGAAAAGTCTTGTAATGAACTTTGACCACGATTAGGTTTCAAGGTCTGATGATGAAGCTAGAAGATAGGCACTGGCACTCCATGATGGAATATCGTATCATAGCCGTGTTTGGACTTGTTAGAAAGATCTTGTAATGAACTTTGACCACGATTAAGTTTTTGGTTTTTACATGCATTTATAAAAGCGTGTTTTTCTATTGTTTTTTAAACTATAAATTTATTTTTAGTTGACGTTAGAATTACAAAAAAAAAACTATTTACTATGTCACATAGGGGAACGTCATTAAGCCATTCGAGAGGTAATTGCTGAAATCATCGCTTTTGACGATGGGTTCCTCCGAAATCACAGCAACGACCTGTTTTTATACACGGCATATTTATTCTTGTAATTGTGACAAAAGTTGTTATTGTTTCACACTGCAATCAGAATCTTGTTTTTGATTTGATTGTTTTGTTTATTTGACAGTGTCGTAACCTTTACGAAATGTATAAATCTTTATCTCTGACCCAGACTTCAAGCAATAGACAGATTTTATGAATTGAGTACGAGGCTTTTGCCTACTTTGTGTGTGTGTGTGTTTCAGGAATGTTTTTTTTTTGTAACGTACGTTTTGTTGGAGCAGAATAAACAACTTCTCTTTCCTTCTTTTCTTTCCATTACTTAACACAACAGTGACCATTTTCAATAGGATAGGATGGCCTTTATTACATATTCTATACCTGTTTGAATTTATATAGATTCTGCCCCAACTCCGATAAAGAGCTGCTCTACTAATAAATTCTATGATTATTTGATAATTTAACAATCTGTGGCCTGAATTCTTATAAAAGGAAAACTCAGCCTAATTTTCAGCTTAATTCTGTTGACTAAGGCTGCAGAATAAGGTTTCTTTAACAAGTTAGAATTATCGGCATCTCTCGGTGTAGAGTTTGCGATCCCATTGTTCCTACATGAAGGATATTATGTCCGAGTGAACGAAGTTGGTCTTTTGTTTTATTCGTACTAATAAAATGTTCTCACAGGAACTGGTGGGAAATACTTCGGTTTTGTTGTGAGTTGAATTTACACGTATTTGAAAAAAGGGCTAAATTGGAAAATGTTCTAACCTTGTATGTGAATAAATAATAAAAACAACGGTGAAATAGTTTATCTTTTCAAACTTCAAAAATAGAAGGAGGTTCCCGATTTCAATGTAAAGACAAATTTTTTTGTTAGTTCAGACCTCAGTCTTTAAAAAAACTTAAAGGTAAACGTTAAACGTGAAAAAATAACCGTAATATAGGATGTCGATGTCCTAAGTTTTGTATTTTAGGGTTTTTGTTGGTACTTTTAACTTAGTAGTGTTGTTTTCTAGAAATCAGATTTTTGTTTATAGTATAAATCAAGTTTTAAATATTTTAATTAAAATATTTTATACTAGCTTTTGCCAGTGGCTTCGCCCGAGTGGAGTTCGGAAATTATCCCACGGGAACATACTACTGGGATTGACGGTATCTTATCTGATTATCCAAGTTATAATCTATCTGTGTGCGTTTCATCTAAATCAATTTAGTAGTTTTTGCGGGATCGAGTAACAGATATGTAAACATTCAAACATTTAAATATACAAAATTTCATATTTATGATACTAGTTGGATACCTACTTTTTTTCAACACATTGTCATAGACGACTATCATCATCATCATCTGCCTAACCAGATGCAGCTGAGTACCAGTATTTTAAATGGAGCGACTGCCTATTTGCTCTCCACAACCATTTACTGGGTAATACGATATCCCTTGGTAAGACTGGTTGTAAGACTTGAGTGCGTCTGACGACCCGTAACGACTGTCTAAGATCTACGAAAGATAGCCCGGACCAACGGCGTAACGTGCTTTCCGAGGCAGGGAAGGGTCTTGGTATGTAAAGATGGTCACCCATCTACGGACCAACCGCAGCAAGCGTAGTTTAATCTGAACGATCAACCAGCGGCTATTATTACTTAGCCACAAGCCCTTCAGTAATGCTCGTGAAGGAGGAGGCGGGGCGCGTGAGGGAGTGGCAGTCTCTGCGCCCTCACGTCCCTAGCCGCCGCAGGAGGAGACGCCCCGGGCGTCGGGAGTCGATAGCGGACTCCCGGCCACCGCAGGCGCGAGCTTGCGGGCGGCGAGCAATGGGTAGCTCCCCACAAGATAAGGACCAAGCTCGGGTCGACGGCGCGTAGTGTTTCACGCGCGCCTCAAAGAGGTGTCAGCAAAACTGAAGGCGTCTGATAAGACCGATGCCTGCCAGGGTCGCGATATTGTTCGAAAGAGATACCGTGACCCTGGCACATGGGCAACTGAAGGAACATGGGTGGGTTTTAGTCTGTAAAAGTCTGACATACCCTCCCGCTCCGCCCAGAGCGAGAGAAGTCATTTGATGATTTCCCATCCAAAAAAAAAGCCCTTCTTCATTGTTATAGACGACTATTATGATTCAATCACATTCCTCAATCTCTTCTTGTTTCTCTTTCTGACACCTCGTAGATCACCAAAACTTTCACAGAAAAGTCCAACAAGTTCTAACTGAAACCTCATCTTTTAAAGATTAAAAGGCGAGAAGTAAATTTGGAGAAAGCGGAATTACTACCCAAGATGCACGGTGCCTGCTAGGGCGAGAGATCCGCTCACCTACCCACTACTCATGCAACGAAACGACTATTAAGTAAATGTACCTACTAGTTACTAAGTTTTTATTAAAAATTACAGTGGAGCACTAGAAATAGATGTTAATAAAATACTGCAGCTGAAACACGACAAAAAACAAAAACAGAACTTAAGAATCAAACACAACTAAGACAATGTTAAGCCATTCCAATTATCATTACTCAACCAAACCAAATTGAAAAAGCATCACGATCAAATGAAACAGTCGAAACACACTGACTGTGGGCTGAAAGCCTCCGAAATCAATTGCAGCTTAGTTAATCCTGCTGTAATTACTACTCGTGGTCCGTAATCCCTTTGAACCGTTAGTTTCACCCTGCGTTATTTATGATGACCCGACGTTTTCATTGTCACCCGTGACATTCGTTTGACCGTGGATGTTCAGTGGATATCATCGTCAACATTTCAGTTGAAGGACGTTCACTGCTGGATATTGGCCTTCTTAAGCATCCCTACTCCGACGGATTCGCATTCAGTTTCAGGGGATATGTCATCATTTCAGCCGAAATACGTCCACTACGGGACATTGGCTTCTCCTTTGAAGGGGTTTGCGAAAATCGTCACGCTTTGCAGGCGGGTCGGCGATCGCAGTATGATAGTAAAATGCATAGAGTACGCTGCTGCCCATTCTCTATTAAGTCCCTTAGTCGCCTCTTACAACATCCACGGGAAGAAATGGGATAGTGCTTGGTGGAAATAATTCCTTTAAATTAAAATATTCAAATAAACTATTTTTCACCACGTGGGTACTGGATCCGATATATTCTCAAAATTTCTGCGGAGAGCGAAGGGGGGTTCACAGAATAGGAGGCCAGGAGAAATAATTCAGTTTCATGCAAATTGTACATACCAACGTAACGCCTTCAGCGGGACTCCCATAATCTGGTGCGACCTCGTGGTGGCGGGTCACAACTTTCCGTGGTCCAAGTATCACCAAATCACACAAGCACACAACGTTCAGAGGTCTATCAGGGGATAGACCTAAGAGTAGGGATTCTTATAGGGTGCGCGCGCGCAATAATTAGATTGATTTAGCGAATAATTGTGAAGGTGGATGACGTGCGTCTATTGTCTTTCACGTGTGGCGTAGAACTGACTGAGCTACCCATTCAAAGGCACGTTGAGGTCGCGCATACAGCGTCGCAGGAGCGGTCGCCAGCGCGTCGCGCGTACATCGATATATACTTACCAATCTACACAAAAAAGAACCAGTGGTATTCTTTACATCCGGCACCACGCGGAACACCAATGGATTTGTTTAATAATAACATAACATCACGCCTTGTTTCCTCGAAGAGTTGGGCAGAGGTGTACTTATAGCTCACCCACATTTCGCTTGTTATGTTTAAGTCCCATGTAATAGGGGCGAGCCTATTGCCATCAACCGAGCACAAATCCAGACTCCAGGCTGCTACTGAGAAATTCCAGATGGAAAAACCCAATAACACTTTGCCCGACCAGGGAATCGAGCCCAGGACCTCGAGTTTAGTAGTAACGCTTGCTACCACTAGACCAAAGAGTCAGTCAATAACAACTATGATATGTTTAATAATAACTAGCTTTTATCCTACAAGAACATTTTACCAGGATAAGAGGATCCTATGTGCTTACCCAGATCATGGTATACTTGTAAGCTAAAATAAACAAAAATCCAGTCCTGCAGAACTAGACCCTAATTGCATAAAGCACTATTGATCAAAATCTGAATCATTTTGACGGTTGTTGCTAATTCATCTGCTATCTATATATATAAAATTCAAAGTCCTGAGTGACTGACTGACTGATATATCAACGCACAGCCTAAACCGCTGAACCTAGAGACATGAAATTTAGAGATTGTGTTCTTTGTAAAGAGTAAGTATACACTAAGAAATGATTTTTTGAAATTCCACCCTTAAGAGGGTGAAATGGGGGGTTGAATTTTCTATGAAACTTTTTATTCTCTGGGTCGATTGACACAAATATTGGTACACATACTCTTCAAGCATAATTATGTGACACGTGTATCACAATTTTTCAAAAATCATCCCCTTACTGAGTCAAATAGGGCTTCGAAAATCCTACGTGGAATGATAGACGTGCGCATGGCGTGCGTGGCAGCCCAGGAAGCGCGTTGTCGTCACCGGTGTCCAATCTCAACCAATGTATCAGTAAGGTAAAAGTAAGAAGTATCATATATGTAACTGATATTAATATGAACTAACTAGCTTTTGTCCGGGACTTCGTCCGCGTAAATGTCGGTTATCGTGGACGGAGACGAAATCTCGGAATACAAATAGGCCTTGTGGTTAAAACTTACCCCGCACCGATTTTTTTTTTCATAAAAATTATCTTGTGTTACTTCTAATACCTCTAAGAATATGTGTACAAAGTTTCATGATGATCGGTTAAGTAGTTTTTGCGTGAAAGCGTAACAGAAAAACTTAATATGTATTAGTAGGCATATCTGCAAATTATAACAGCCGCACGGGTCGATCTTTCAGGTAAAGCTACGCTTGCCGCGGTTGGTCCGTGGGTGGGTGACCATCTTTACATAATAAGATCCTTCCGTGCCTCGGAAAGCACGTTAAGCCGTTGATCCCGGCTGCCTTTCGTAGATCTTAGACCGTCGTTACGGGTCGCCGGAAGCCCGAAAGTCTGACAACCAGTCTTACCAAGAGGTCAGGTAGGTAGTCGCTCCATGTAACATACTGGTACTCAGCTGCATCCGGTAAGACTGGAAACCGAACCCCAACCGATGCCTGCCGGGGTCGCGTGATTGTTCGAAAGAGATACCGTGACCCTGGCACATGGGCAACTGATGGAACACGGGTGGGTTTTAGTCAGTAAAAGTCTGACACGCCCTCCCGCTCCGCCCAGAGCGGGAGAAGTCATTTGATGATTTCCCATCCTGAAAAAAAAAAAAAAAAAAAAAAAACATAGTTGGGAAAAGGCTAAGCAGATGATGATAAAGTAAGTACATGTAAAAAACGCGTTTTTTCTGTATTAGATAAAATTGAATAACTACACTAACTATTCTTTAATAGATAGGTACCTATGCAACTTTATAAGTAAAAAACTTTTTACAAAAAAATAACAACCGACTTCCTTAAAAGAAACACTACAAAGTCAAAAAGGAGGAAGTTGGTTGTTATTTTTTTGTAATAAGTTTTTATTTTTAACTTTTTAGTTATGGTAGATACCCGCACTAATCTAATCGCGTTATTCATTCATTTGTCGCGCAAATACTTAATGCAAATTTAAGACTTATATGGTATTCACATGGACCCCATTGTCCGAATGGAACCAAATTTATATGGGACCTATCGGGAAGCACCAGCTTTCGAATAGTCGGTTAAAAAGAATCATCAAAATCGGTTCACCCAGTTAAAAGATATGAGGAAAAAACCTAAAAAAATAAATAAAAAAGCAGTCGAATTGATAACCTTTTCCTTTTTTTGAAGTTGGTTAAAAACGAATTGGGCACATACCTACTATAATATTTTACGCACTCACATATAAATCTGTACGTTCAGTGAGCAATAATGCGATTTGGTTTATGGATCGACCAAGCCACAATCATCAATGAAATTCTTTTAAGATCGTTCGAAGGAGTTGAAAATAATTATATATCAGTGGACTCGAGTGATAAACAATGATGACGCCATCCAGTGGCGAGGTGTAATTTTTTCGAAAAGAGAAGCCGATGCGAAGTCGGCTTTAACTTACTGACTCATCAATAAAGAATACTTACTATCATTCTAAAATTAATATAGGAATATAATGAATTAAATACAATTAAATTGAACAGCTGAAAACCGAATAAAATATGCAATATTCCTCTATCTCGTTCTCGCTGACGCATTTTTCGATACCTGTCTCTGTCATAACCCGCTGTACAGCGGCTTGCTCTCGTACATATCAAGCGGTGCCACGTGACCTAAAGTGACATCATTACGGGATCGCTGTTGTATGAATTTTTAGTTCCCGATTATGACGTTTCGGCGCCGGGTTAATTTAGAACATTTCTCTTTTGTTGTAATACAAAGCTATAAATAACCTTTTTTGTTGTTTGAATGTTATGGTGAATTAAATACCCGTAGTGTAACTATATTTATGGACAATAGTAGCCACTATTTACATACTATTGTATTTTTAATAGTGATAGAGTTACCAATGCGAATCCCCGAAAGGCAAGCCAGTAGGAATCGTGTTATATGGTGCTTTCGCCACTGCGCCATACATTACCCGGTTTAGTTTCTTAACACATTGAAGCCTCTCGGTCTCTCAACTCACATATGTAGGTATAAAATTTAGAGTTGGCGCCCAGTTATGTTGCTACGTAATTTAAACCCGTCAAAATTGTGAGTGAAAATATTGCAACGAAATGTTATCGAGGCAACTATACTGACGCGTTGTTTCTGAGAGGAGGCTGTGTTTATTCCGAGGATTCTTCTTACGCCATCGAACTACCCCTTCGAGTTCAAAAGAGTACAGTTTCCCCTCAAAGTCTGCTTTGACAAGACCGTAAATAAATCTCAAGTCAAAACAATTTAACAGGTGTAGACTTAAGGGAGAACTGCTTTTCACACGATCAGATTTTTTTTCAGGCAGAGCCTGTACTATGGCAACCAGACAACTGATAAACATACTTATATATTTCTAAATACATACATAATATAGATAAATTACACCCAGACACAGAACAAATGATTGTGCTCATCACACAAACATTTGTCCTGGGTGGGAATCGAACCCACGACCTCAGTCTTTGCAGTCAGGGTCACTAACCACTAGACTAACAGACCAGTCAAAAAGTTATACGTGGCCTGCTCAAGAGTAAGCTCACGGAGCAGCCAGGTGATTCTAGAACTTGAAGTAAAAACAAAAATATTGTTAACAAAGAAATTCTGCGGTAGGCACAGTATTTCGTAGTAAACAATATTAATTGTTAATTATCCACTTCTGATTGTCTCTTAAATAAATCTTTTCACACACGCTCTGAGTTTTATTAAAACTATACTACTCTCATCCCAGAGATTAGTTTAGTTTTACTTTACGGAGAACTTCGTCCTATTTGCTTTGTTTGGGATATTGTCAGTTCGTATATTAAATTAAGAGGTAGTGAGACCGCGCATGTTTGTTTCTGAAAAAAAAAAGAATCATTTGTTTCTTGTAGGCCACGTGGGTAAAGTCGCGGGCAGAAGCTATTCAAAATAAACCAATGAAATAAACACAGGCAAAAAGACATGTGTCTTAATTATTGTATTTACATGCATACGTGTCGAATTTATAGGGATGATGCTATAAATATATTCTAAGGAGCTCTTAAATTGATTTAACCCATCTGGTCTTTGTCTCACACACTTATCCTCAAAGTGGGTGCTCCAGTAATGCTACTACAAAATCTTACCCGGGCCAAGTTGTGCAATGGGACCAGGTTGTGTGTGAAATCCTCACATCAAAACGTGGTTGAGGCCACGCCATTGTATTTACTGGCTGTGCTCAAGGTGAATCGGTGTGCTATATACCGCAGATACAACTAATACCGTCGGAGTGCCCATTCGAGTTTAAAAAGCCGCAGTCCCCTTATGGTATGTTTAGCAATGACGATTAATAAGTCTCGGGGACCGTCACTGTAAACAGCGGGATATGATCTTGGAGGGGACTGCTTCTCGCACGGCCAGTTTTACGTGGCCTGCTCGAGAGTGAGCTTATCTAGCAGCCTGGTTGTATTAGCACCTGAGGGCAGAACTTCTAAAGTAGTATTTAAAGAGATACTTTAAGTATAGACTAAAAAATTAATAGTCTTAAACCCCTGTGAACAGCAAGTTAAGTAAAATCTTCATTTGAATAATAATTTAGGTAACAACTTTTTTGAAATTCCCAGGGAATCAAGAGAATTTATATTTTCATTTTAAGGTTGCCTTTTTTTTTGTATGGGAAATCATCAAATGACTTCTCCCGCTCTGGGCGGAGCGGGAGGGCGTGTCAGAATTTTACTGACTAAAAAAAAAACCACCCGTGTTCCATCAGTTGCCCATGTGCCAGGGTCACGGTATCTCTTTTGAACAATCACGCGACCCCGGCAGGCATCGGTCCTAGTAGACCCCTACACTGCTGCTGACATCTCTTTGAGGCGCGCGTGGAACACTGCGCGTCGTCGACCCGAGCCTGGTCCTTACCGGGTGGCGAGCTACCCATAGGTGGCCGGGAGTCAGCTATCAACTCCCGATGCCCGGGGCGTCTCCTCCTGCGGCGGCTAGGGACGTGAGGGCGCAGTGACTGCCACTCCCTCTTGCGCCCCGCCTCCTCCTTCGCGAGCATTACTGCTTCGCAGAAGGAGGTGACGGCTTCCCATGCCCTCTCGCTCCGTACCATGGCTCGCACCAGGGCCGGACGCGAGAGGTCGCCGACGCCGATCGCCTCCATGAGGACACGGCGGTGCTCTGCCCAGGCAGGGCACACCTCCACCGTATGCTCCACCGTGTCCTCCAGACGATCCTCACAATGGAAACACCCGGGCATTTCCTCCCGCTTTATCCTGAACAGGAACCCACCGAAGCACCCATGCCTGGTGAGAAACTGCGTCAGGCGGAAGGTGAGGACGCCGTGGCGCCTCTCTATCCACTCCTCAAAGTCACCTCGACTTACCGCCGCAATTGTGGTGTGCCCAGCGCTGGGTTGCGACAATCGTACCCGCCATGTCGCCATGAGATCCTGCCGGAGCTCTGTCCGCCGTGCCGCGATTTGTCGCGGCAGCGGAGTTTCGCCCCGGCGTTTCAACTCCTCGCACCACTCCCACATGTGCGCGAGGACCTTTGCCTCCAGATCCCATGGCGGCACTCCGGCAAGGAGGCTCGCCGCCTCGCACGAGATCGTGCGGTATCCTCGGATTAACCGGATTGCCATGACCCTCTGGGCCGCACTCAGCCAGCGCGCTGGGCGCAGCCTCAATGAGGGCGCCCACACCGGTGCCCCGTAGAGGGCCATGGACCGCACGACCCCCGTGTAGAGCTTCCGGCAGGAGGCGTTTGGACCCCCCAGATTGGGCAGGAGCCGCTTTAATGCAGCCCCAGCCCGCTCCAGTCTGGGAGCCAAACGTCGGAAATGCTCAACGAAGTTCCACCGGCTGTCGAGGACAAGTCCCAGGTACTTCATCGTCAACTCGACGCCGATGTGAACCCCTCCTACCGTGAGTTGGGAACCCGCAGGTGGCGCGTTCCGAGGACCATGAAAACCCATGGCCTCGGACTTGTGCAATGCCACCTCGAGTCCCAATTGTCGGATCCTATCGACAATTGTCGCAACCCCGTAGGTCATAATTTCGGCCGCCGCCTCGTGCGACCTCCCCTGCGCCAGAACCAGCGTGTCGCCAGCGTAGCAAACTGCGCTGACGCCGCTAGGGAGGTTGGCGCGTAGCACCCAGTCGTAACCGATGTCCCACAGATGCGGCCCCAGGACCGATCCCTGTGGGACACCGCACGACATCTCTCGCCGGTTCCATTCTCCCTGGTGACCGGGGTAGATAACGGCCTTTAAAGTAGCCTTCAAATTTGTCATGCAAGTAGGTAATTTGCCGTTCCGTTATATATTCCGTCACTATTGTTAGGTTTTAGGATTAATAATCCTACATCAATCATTTATCAATCCAAGCGCTGCTCCTTGGTTAAGACAAAGCAAGCAATGCAATAACACATTATTTACCTGGATTAACACATAGGGTACTTTCAGTCCCGGTAGTAAGTTCCTGTGGGATATTTTTCGACATCCACGCGAGCGAAGCCGCGGGCAGAAGCTAGTTATTTCATATGTTCGAGTAAATTGTCTACTTAGCAATGTAAAAAACGCCATGAATGTTGTAGAACTATCAAAATGAAAGCGATTCCTATTGATAGTGTAGAACGCAATCACCCCTCGGATTTCAGTTTAATTTTAAGGCGTGAAAAAGTTCTGCTACTTTACTTGCACTCAGACATACGCACAGACAGAGTTACTTTTCATAACATCAGTAAGGAGAATTATGTTTGGTCTGATTGCTTATCACTTTTGATTGTGCGTTCCCAACTACTTACATTTTACTTAAAGGGACTTTGGCCTAAAGTCCACAATCCGATGACTAAACAATACTAATAAATTGGGCCAGCTGTTTGAGTTTCAGGTTTATGACTATCTAGTCCTATATCTTTATATATATAATTCTACTGTACGTGTATATGTCACTGAACTCCTCCTAAACGGCTGGACCGATTTGAATGAATTCGATGGTTTAGATTTACTATTGGACCTAGTAGGTGGCGCTGCTATCGAGTTCTAGGAAACAGGACAACGTCTGTACGGCCAGCTAGTATTCATATAAAAATAGGTTTAATGTGCTCTCTGATATACCGAGAAACCACGATTTAAGAGAATCCGTTTGCTTATCCCCTTTTCCCCAATTTACGTTATAGGAATATCCTTGTTGTTAGTTCTACATCAATCAATTTGCCTAGCCTTCCTCCAATTATGTTGGGGTCGGTTTGCAGTCTAATGAAATGCAGCTCAATACCTGCGACTGCTTATCTAACTTCTACAACTCAGCCACGCGATAATATACGGTATCTTTGGTAAGCCTGGTTGGCAGGCTTTCGGATTTCTGACGACTCATAACTACATAATTTCAAAGACCCACGAATGATAGCCGACACCAACGACTTTACATGCTTTCCGAGGCATGGAGAGATTGACTATCTTTACAAACTAAGACTCCTTCGTGCCCTGCAAAGTTGTTATATTTAAATTATCGTTGCATTTGAAAAAACGGAATCCAATAGGATAGGATGTGATTTCATGTATGTCTTTCCGTCTGTCATAGCCAATTTACTCCGAATCGAATGGACTGATAAAGTTTAAACACATACGAATTTCTACAACCCACAAATCGACGTGTAACGTACATAAATATTTTTGAATATGGGGGTCACTTTTGGGGGCGAAAACTAGAAATATTTTCTTCGACTTTGCTGGAAGTAAGAGCGATGATCTTAACGTGTAAAGTAGGTTTCCAAAACTTCTATAACGCTTTCACTGTTAAAAAGTTATCAGATATGATGTAGAGTAGAACCTTAACTCTTTTTCGTTTACATGAAATGTTTTTAGTGGGTAATTTACTCATTATAAGGAGGCTCTCAACGTGTGTTTAACTCGCACGTGTTCGGTATTTTCTCCAGCTTCCTTTAACAATAATAGCTCCATTAATTAATAACGCTGTGTTTGAGCACGTGTCTACCATTTCAACATATATTTTTACCAAGCTTTTGCCAGTGGCTTCACACGTGTGTATGTTTGAAGTTATCTCAAGGGAACATAATTATTACCGACGTAAAGGGGTGTACTACGTTAGCGTGACAAATGGATGTGCGAATGACACTTTTGCGACAAAAACTGTACTGCGACTCACCATAGTTCGAATGCACGCTCGTGCGACACACTCGAGCTCACGTAGTACACTCGGTTAGGTTAGGTTAAAACTGTGACGCACAAGCGTGTGATTCAGTGTGTCGCACAAGCGTACATTCGAACTATGGTGAGTCGCAGTACAGTTTTGTCGAACAAGTGTTATTCGCACATCCATTTGTCGAGCTCTCCTTGTACACTCGAGATAAAGAGTATCCTATGTGTTAATCCAGTTTATCATATTATATATCTGTGTGCCAAATTTCATCCAAATCTGAACTCACAAACAGGAACTAATTAACAACAACAATTTCATCCAAGTAGGAACTATGATATTTAAAATCCATACATTACCGTGTAAAATAATTCACGAAGGTATAATAATAACATGGAGCATTAATAAACTCACGTTGGAAAGTAAAACATTAGGAATAATTAGTTCCTAAAAGCACTATGTATTATTAGGTAATTGCGTGTAGAATAAAGATAATTATCATGATAAAGGTTGAATTAGAGTTATTATAATAATTTGATGGAATAATATATCTATTTCGGACGATACCGTTCAAAGGCAATAGATACCTGGCCAATCAATACCAATATTTACTATTATTGTAAAAGGCATACTGACTACCTATATCTATATACCTAATGACTGTATATCTGTTACCTTTTCACGCCTTAACTGATTTGGGTTGAGTTTGATGATAAATACATAGATATGTAAATCGTGCTCACAAAAGACCTAACACAAAAGCAAGTTGAAATAATAACTAATAATATAAACATTATGAAATACATAGATTAGTACAATGTGCAAATATGCAAATACAAAAAAAAAAATGGCACACGGATAGACTGCTAAGTGCCAGTTTTTTTTAATTCTGTGGCCTATAGTCAATACAAAAATAAAGTAGTAAAAGTTTGTCAATATCCCGGGTGGATATCCAAATTTCCTAGCTCCACGCGGGTAAAACCACGTACAAAAGCTAATATGTAATATTTTGCTTATAATTAAATCAAATTTGATAAAGTAATAAGAATATTAGGTACGTATTTTTTCACTTAGTGTAAATGTTGATAACGTTGTGAAAATAATAATAATAACTTCTTGTCACTGATATTTACTAAGTAAGTGAAGGTATACAGTAGGAGCCACAGTTACCTTGGCCCGCAAGCCCGCGCCTACGGTGCCCGGGAATCCGCGATTGACTCCCGACGCCCGGGGCGTCTCCTCCTGGGTGGCTAGGGGCGTGAGGGCGCAGAGATTGCCTGTCCCTGACGCGCTCCACCTCCTCCTTCACCAGCATTACTGCTTCGCAGAAGGAGGTGACGGCTTCCCATGCCCTCTCGTCCATACCATGACTAGTTACCGTGGCCCTGGCACAGGCATCTGAAGGAACACGGTTGGGTTCTAGTCGGTAAACGTCATGCCCTCCCACGCTGCCCAAAGCGGGAGAAGTCATTTGATGATTTCCCACCCAGAAAAAAAAAACAAAAAAAGGTAACTTTTTGCCGTACACGTTCGATGTTCACGGCAGTGCGCAAGATAGCGCACGCAAAACGTTGTGCTTATCATGCAACAAATCAGAGATCATGAGAGTAAGTTATGACATGCGAAAGGTGTTCTTATAGAAAAACATTAAAAAGAAAATGTTGTAACTTTGACTTTTAATGTCTCCGCCACCAGAAGTTACCCAGGACGGTGTGGTCTATTGGAATAATATGATCATAATAACGGTGAGAACAACATACTCTTGGTTTCAATATGGGTGTTTTTAACACTAGAAGACATTAGAATGACCCATTTTTTTAAGTTAAATGCAGGTAAATATACCTATAACTAAATACATTGTATCCCTATAGTTGAGCATCGTACACATTGCGTACACCCATAAATGCAGCATACATTTCTTTTTCTTAAAAACCTCTCAACATCAATTGTTTTAATCTGGAAACAACACAACGTTACCCCGCCAAGAAATCTTCTAAACGGCCTATACATTACGGAATCAAATTAAGTGTACATCTTGCTACAGTTTGTCGGCCGCTCAGATAAGGAAACGGTCCCCTGTGTACGGAACCTTGTACGGATTCCGTACTGCTCCCCCTTAACATAGAACTGAATGTTCTCGACTAAACAGCTGTGTTATTTATAACGGGAAAATAATTTAAGTTATTATCTTTGATGTATGTGGGTACATTTAGACTCAAATGAATGGATGAAAGAAAATATTTTTGTTAGACTTTGGGAAAGTCTAGACTAGGTCACTTAAACATTAGATAAACGTAGGTACAAAGTCTAATGTTTAAAAAGGTTCTAGTATGAAATATTTTATTTTTTAACATGTTTACTTGACGTGACGCTTAAGTAAAATATCAAACCGAGGTCATCAAATTATAAATAATATTATTTCGAAGAATTTGAAATTACTTTGACTAAGAACTTAATTAAAGTCAATCACAAAATCGTTTAACTTGAAGTCTTTAATATGCAAAATATCAAAATTGAATAAAAACGTTTTTTTCCCCAATTTTTGAATTTGTATTATCCTGCTCAAAATCATGAATCAATCACCTTGTATGTATACGTATCGAGGCTACTCTTTGTACGAGTAGAGATAAAACAGATACGAGATAATCGCACAGCAGTTGCAAATAAAAATAAAAGTCAAAACGCGTATCGCCAAAAATAATACAACACGAATCGGCCATAAAGATAATTTATTCATACTGTGTAATTATTTTTCCGAAATACACCCGTAGCTTTACGTTTGCAGAGGGAACTAAAGGCTTTCGCGGAGGCTCATAATAACGAAAACGACTAACTCTCGAGGGGCGTCGAGTAATTTAGTCGTCGCCTCTCGGATCATATTATCCGTATTCCTAATACAAATGATCCGCAATTCCGTCGGGACGTGCCAAAATGGGTAAATTAAAACGAAGTATACTTCGCATAGGAAATTTGGTGCGTATATAAAAAAACTGCATCGTAGTATGGTCTGGCGCTCATCCAGTCTGGCGGCTTGTCAACGAGCCCACACGATAGATTTTTATCAACTTCTTATTAAAGTGGCGAAATAAAAGGGTCGTATTTGCCGCAGGGGAGACAGAAATTTGGCCTAATTTAGATTCGCGGGTAAATGTGCACGTCATAAAGGGAACAAACGAGTTAACGTGTAACATTTATGCGAATGTAATGCGATGCTAATGTTCACCCACGAAAGGTGTTTTAACTTTTGAACGCTTTTTACAAAGAAGTTATTTTAGTACGGAGGTACTTCGAGACGCGTGTCGTTCAAAGTTTTCGAACAAAAATGGTAGCTGAAAATGTTTCTATGAGCTGAGAGTAGTAGTTAAGTTCCCCTGACATTCGTTTAGTAGGCTAAAACGTTTGAAGTCTTTGAAATAGAGCCCCAACTTTGACATTACAGAGCTTAAATTTTCTTAAAACTGTTGTACAATAAATGTTTGTTTTTGTTGATGGGCAATGTTTTCTCTTTTTATATTAAAAAATAGGCCAATTTTGACATTCCCACCTGTATACTCACTATCGTTGTCTGGTAAGTCTGTTGATAGTGCTCAAAACGTTGTTTTAATAGCACTTGCCTATTTGCCCGCAAAAATATTATTTATATTAATTACAAATACAGCGAATTTCGGTCGCCATACCGCTCAAAATATCAAAATGAGAGGAAAATCCCTAATTTGTGTCGGACCCAACCGCGGCGAGCTTTTCAGTGACATTCAACAGTCACGCCGCAAAAGAAATGGAACAATCATTATGGGGTATTTAAATTAATTTTTGCTTCGCTAGACAGGAAATTGGCCCTGTGGCTGAGTGCTGAACTGAGTAGCAAAATGCTCGAGTCAGCGAAAACATGCCATCAAATCATCAGCATCAAAATCATCTACTTTGCACGCTATTTTGAACTTTATTTTAGTAGCATCATATGAATAACATTGCGCTTGTTTTCCCGAAACGATTAGGCAAAGGTGTACAAAATCGCACACGTACACTTTTCCATAATAGGAAACGGACAGTCCCCTGTACAGGGCCTGCATGGAGGCTGAGAAAACCGTTGCACATGTACTTATATACACTGCCGTCCACTAACTAAAAGGCCGTTAAGCCACAGTTGGTCGTTTTTCACTTTGTAATGTAGTCTTATACAACTTTCGATGCTCTCTCTTTTGGTGTAAGAATCATTTTTCTATGATTTATAGTTTTAGAGATACAGAACATTGCTGAGCAGTTAAACCACATAAATTTCGTTACTCCCTTAATTAAAAAGCGGCTAAGCCACAATACTTCTCTAGAAAGACGTTAACATACTTTAACGGCAAATTGATGTATCATTTTTTTCTAAATTTACTAAACTAAAAGTACGTTATCTAGTCATGCTTGACTAAATAGCAGCTAAGCGTCTTTAACTACCTTCATGTATTGTGTCAAAAATAACCATTTGAACATCGTGCCTTAACTATAAAGCAGTTATCAAGAAAAACTACACTAGAAAGCAGTTATACGCCAATAGCGGCTTTTAAGTTATGTATTGAAATTAGTATTAGCTAAATATCAATCGCTAGAGAGCAGCTAAACGACAATACTGGACTAAAAAGCAGTTAAGCGCTCGTGATTTGCGTTTGCGTTTGACCAGCTCAGGCTATAATTCCTTCCTTTTCACTTCGTCTCTTGATTTTTGGCGCCACAATTACGAGAATGGCGCAAAATATGCAAAGGTAAGCTGACATTATTATTTAATTTATTGTAATAAATAGCTATTTGTAATATTATTATAAATACGAAAGGATGTTGGATGTTTGTAAATCTTTTAAGCAAAAACGAATTAATGGTTTTTAATTTATCTAACTTTATAAATGCCTGTTTTTGTTACCATATATTTTTCTGTATTCCGCAATACCTGCACAGGTAAAACGCGTGCTGCTAGTTTTCATTATGTACCTACCTATTGCAAGAGGGTTTTAAAGTACCTACTGTTTCTAAGTTCATCGTAATTGTTGTTGTAGGTATCTGTTTCGATTGCTGATTGTTTTATACCTACTAGTGCGAGAGAGATGTGTCGTATAATTGATTCATTAGTTAACTGATTATATTTCAGTGCATTTTAGACGTTCCTGTGTATCATCAAGGATCCAATCTATGATGAATTGTGTGTTGGTGGACCAGGAATTTCCAACTGCACAACGCCTTGACACTAACAGCATGCCATCTATACGCATTTCCACTTGCTCTAATATTAGCCAAAAAGAATCAAAGTACCCCCGCATGAACAATAACGATTTAGTTAATGTTCTCTACCAAGAATCTTACTCGATGACATCACAAGTGTTTCAAAAATTCAATGAAACACAAATCCATACTTCCATACTATCCATACTCCATACTTTTACTTACTAATATTATAAATGCAAAAGTAACTCTGTCTGTCTGTCTCGCTTTCCTGCTAAAACTACTGAACCGATTTAAATGAAATTTGGAACACAGATAGTTTAGAGCCTGAGAAAGGACATAAGCTATTTTTTATCCTGGTAGTATGCTCCCGCGGGATGATTTCCGACCTCCACGCGGGCGAAACCGCTGGCAACACTAGTCACATATAATTATAGCCAACCAGAAGAAACTCTGAAGCTTACAATAGAAACATTAACTCAACAGCGTGAAACACATTCCATATACTACTACGACGAATCGATGCCCCCTCCTTCCCCGATGCCATCTTCTTCTCACTGCATTATACCAGAAATAGTAGATTATGACAGTGATGACTCTGTTAAGGATAAGGACTACCAACCATGTGAAGAAGTTTTTAGTGATGATACTGAATATGGTTTATGACATGCAAAGACAAAATACAGTTTCAAACCCTAAAAGTAAACCAATATTGCAAAGGAAAACATCAATAACTAAAACTTTTCCCAAAAAATTAATAACGCGACGACATACTCAAGAATTTTCAAGAACAGAAGAGATTATTGGACATTGGTTACCTAAGAAAAGACGTACATCTTTATCTATTTTTGATTGCTCTATTTCTACAGATTTAAGTAAAAGTATGGAGTATGGATAGTATGGAAGTATGGATTTGTGTTTCATTGAATTTTTGAAACACTTGTGATGTCCACAAGTGTTTCAAAAATTCAATGAAACACAAATCCATACTTCCATACTATCCATACTCCATACTTTTACTTACTAATATTATAAATGCAAAAGTAACTCTGTCTGTCTGTCTCGCTTTCCTGCTAAAACTACTGAACCGATTTAAATGAAATTTGGAACACAGATAGTTTAGAGCCTGAGAAAGGACATAAGCTATTTTTTATCCTGGTAGTATGCTCCCGCGGGATGATTTCCGACCTCCACGCGGGCGAAACCGCTGGCAACACTAGTCACATATAATTATAGCCAACCAGAAGAAACTCTGAAGCTTACAATAGAAACATTAACTCAACAGCGTGAAACACATTCCATATACTACTACGACGAATCGATGCCCCCTCCTTCCCCGATGCCATCTTCTTCTCACTGCATTATACCAGAAATAGTAGATTATGACAGTGATGACTCTGTTAAGGATAAGGACTACCAACCATGTGAAGAAGTTTTTAGTGATGATACTGAATATGGTTTATGACATGCAAAGACAAAATACAGTTTCAAACCCTAAAAGTAAACCAATATTGCAAAGGAAAACATCAATAACTAAAACTTTTCCCAAAAAATTAATAACGCGACGACATACTCAAGAATTTTCAAGAACAGAAGAGATTATTGGACATTGGTTACCTAAGAAAAGACGTACATCTTTATCTATTTTTGATTGCTCTATTTCTACAGATTTAGTAAATTTAGCACCACCATCTTCCACAAAGAGAAATAAATATGATACCAGCTTGAAAGATAGATTAGTTGAGAAGGAAAAGGAACGCAGAAGCAAGTACAATGAAAAAACAGGCTGTGATATGAAGTGTACGAAATGTTGTTCAACTATATTTACTCCCGAGGAACGTTTTGATATTAATAACAAGTATTGGATGATGACACATTCTGAAAGAAGATTATTTATAAGTGATAATGATAAATGATAAATGATTTTATTTTCTGTAAGTAGGTTTGTACAAACACTTTACATGTCAATGATATACTGAATAAGATTTGTAAAAATTTGATTAAACTTGTTTTTTTATTTTATATTGTTTAATTAAATAATAAGGTATTTGTTAAGTTCCTACACAATTTAATTAGGCGTACTGATTGTCTATTATTTTTTATTAATAAATATAGTTCTGATTTTCATAAAATAGTTTTTAACTTTTCAACTTTTTACCCGCAAGTGCTTATTTAAAAGGCAGTTAATTGCGAGCGAGATGTCTTTAACTGCCTTCTAGTTGAGCAATAGGAGAACCAGTATAAAAATATGTTTTACAATACCGAGCTTAAAAGCGTTTAAAATCCCATAACTGCTTTCTAAATAAGCGAAGTTAGTCTTCCAAGTGTTAGTTACTAGGCTATAAGTATGTTAAAATCCTTTAACTGCTTTATAACTAAGTATATTTTGATAACTTTTACTATAAGTACAAGACGTGGCGGCTACAAGAAATTACTTTACTATAAAGCAGTTAAGGTATGGTTAGCGGCCTTATAGTGTAGCATATTATGTAAAAATGACAAACAATGCTTAGCTAAAAGTTAGAAAATGAATTTAAATAAAATGTGATTAATATAAATGAACGAACTAAATCACATATTGTGCAAAAAGACTGTGCCTACGTATATAACTTGCAACCTTGTTCCTAGGTAGCATACTTTTCAAGAGACATCAATTTCCACTTATTTTTGCGTTTTCTCGAAAACTACTTTTTGCACTTAGCTGCCTTTTAGTTAGTGGACGGCAGTACAGGCGTCACCCAGATTAGGACAGAAACCCTCGGGATGCCCAGATCTTACACGGACGTTCTCAACAGACCAGGAGATACAATCAACTTCTGGAGGGAGGTGAGCTGATTGGAGTAACCACCGACGGCCGCCATGGCCTACGCATAATGGTCTACTTAAAGGACTAAGTGCGGAAACGAAACCCTGCTAACATAGAACAGTATAAGTACTCATATTTTGCCGGTTATGTTATTTATGAACAGTGGAATGGAGAACCGTGGTGGCCCAGTGATAATGGCGGTGAGTTACGAGTTGTAGGCCATAAGTTCGGACCTAGACAGGTGCTATGCTTTGTATAAATTATTTCAATCACCACTGCTCTCAAAATGGTAAAAGAAAACACCGTGAGCAGAACCGGTCCTAGAACCAAAAAATCTAAGACATCTACCAACCGGCACTGGGCCCGTGTGGTACATTACAGTCTGCGACCTCTCGCAGAGAGACATGTCCTTCCTGTCTAGGCTATTAGTTTTTCTGGATTTCGTAGAATTTTTGTGAGATTTTTCCTTATAAAACCCATAGGTAATATGGAGCACTATTTGACATTATTTCACTTAAATGTGTACAATCATGAATTTAGGACACCGAATAAGGTTACGTTATATAATTTAAGAAATTATGTTCTGCGTTGCTTATTTTGATATTGTTTCCTCTCGTTCCAAGTATATTAGATCATAATTATAATTAGTAAATTGTTTTCCTTATTCATACAATATATATTAAAGAAAAGAGGATAAATAATAAAATAAAATAACATTATGTTTAAGTTTCGTAATATTTTGACCAATTATGATAAAAATTGAGTACCTGCTCACACAGAAGAGATATTATTCTGACATTCGTAATGACCTGACATCTGACATGATTATCATAATTAGTCTGTACTGTTCCAATTGCTGGGACATATGCCTCTCGGTCAGAGGGAGTGGACCGTTTTCCAACACGTGGGCCCAGTACTGGTTGGTAGATGTGACATTAGATTTTTTTATTCTAATACATGCTGGTTTCCTTTCGATGTTTTACTTCACTGATTTAAAAGTAGTGGTGATCAAATAAATTACACAAAGTAATATTGTTTGCTTGCCTGGGTTCGAAGCAACGACTTACGACGAGACGCAAGTCGTGGCCGTTACCACTGGACTGCTCCTGAAACGATTAAATCGTACGTAAAATAATTTTATAAATGTAATGCGACCGTAATATAACACAACATTTATAAAAAAGACAAACCTGAATGTACAGGTGATAACAAAAATGTTATGGTATAATTTACAGCTCACCCCTGTTTTCCGTGTCGGCACGAGTGCCTACCTCAAGTGACTACTTTAACACTAATTGCTGGTACTTTTATAGCAACATATTTATCGTTTTAAGTGAGGTTCCAGTGCCACGAAGCCACAACGAAATTTTTTAGGATCCGTGGGTACTTTTATTGTAGGGACAAAATCTCATGATGTGTACTAAGAAGTTTGAAAGCAAGCTTCAATTCGTCTTCTTAAGTTTATTATTTATATCTGGGTAAAAAGGTTCGAAAAATATGATGATAAGGTTTTATATTTTACGCGAACTTCACCCTTCAAGTTTCATGCTTTTTAATTCCCACATTATCTTGCTCCAGTTTTTCGTCGCAAGATTGTTTCAAGATAAGCAGAACTCCAAGCGAATTCACAACTAGTTTGTCAGCAAATGTTGAGCTTAAAGACCTCAGTGTGCCACGAGAGGAGGCAGTTTGTTAATCTATCGCCACACAGCCACCTACTGACCTACTTGCACCAGACTCGCACTTGTGCCGGATGATAAGCTGTTCTATTTTTCATTCCTAGATTAGCACGCTAATATTAAACGTTTGCTGAGCACGTGGAGCTTTGACTATCAAACGAGAATTTTTGAGACCATTTCACAACGCGTAAATTGTTTGCAATTATAAACGTATGCAAACATAATGTCAGCTTTGTGGGAGCGGATGACCGGAATGGCAGCAATGTGAACAAAATAGTGGCAACCGAAAAAATTAAATAGGTCACTGAATATTGCATTTTCTACCTCACTGTACATAATGCATATCCCACTAACAGATTGCATCCATTTTTAAGCATGAGCATTTTAACGCTTCTATATTTACAAATGAATAATTAAAATGACAGTTGCATGGTTATTCGCTGGCATGCTCCGCAAGAATAGCATCGCGGGTGTGCGAGTTGTACGAATATGAGTTTTGGTACAACCACTATAAATACCACAGTCATTCGCAAAACGTCGAATAATATCCGTGGTTTTTATGCACGTTCCATTTTAAATTGGAATAAGCGAGATGAAAAGGAGAAAAAACATCGCGAAAGCAAATTACAGGAAGCGAAAGAAACTAAAATGCGGGACGGCTCGCTCGGGCTTGAACTATAAAATATTTGCATCCAAACGAGGCCAGAGCAACAATAAGATGGAAATGCAAAATCCTGGTACGATGCGATGCATACTGTCCGCTCACAGCTAATGGCCAACCGTATATTTTACTTGAAACTGAGACTTGGCTTAAAATTAGCTGTATTATGGTATGTAATTTAAATTATGCTCATTACACGGCATATAAAATGATATACGAGGAATATTCTACTACGGTAATACTAGTAAAGTTCGTGTAAGCTGAGACTTCAAGACTTTTTGGACGTGTTCCATTTTGGCCGGGTTTGTGTTCCGATACAGCAAACTCATTTTTTATTGCTCAAAAAATAAGTTACTCTTTGAATTAAGTTTTGTTCTTCATGAATAAATAACGAGGTTCGTTTACGACGTACAAGTTAATGCCTAGTGTAGTTACGTTGAAAAAATGTTATGCATTAGTGCTAGTTCAAGACAATATTGTCCAGAGATAAACACATGTGTTGAAGCCGTGACTAAATTAACACACAAGTACAAACGAATACATATCATATACCTACATTTGCATTATATAGCTCCAAATTTAATCTAGTGGGGTAAGCTTATACCGTTACAAATACATTTAGTAAAACAAATTATCCCAGCTCTTATCTCGTCTCTTCAATAAAGGCGTAAATTGGTAACCCACTCCTACATTGTGTAAATACTTAGTACTTTATAAAAAACAAACAGTTTGAAATGTTCGGAGTTCTGGTAAAGCCGTGTTCGCACTTTTGAACGTGACGTCACGTGATACGCAACAACATGGAAAACTGTGTTCGACATACACGTTGACGGCTGCTTTTTTATGCAACACGTAACGTATTTATGGAAGCTCTGTAGCCAAATTTGTTGTATACAAAAACGGTATTGTTTGCATGCAAACATAACGTACATTAGTCGCACACCCGATTTATAATACGACTTTGATCACGTGATGTTTTGGGCCCCGTCCCGTGGCTATGTATTTCATCGCCCACCCGCACTGTTACTTTGATTACACTTAGCGTTCTTTCTGACTTTTTTTAATTCTGATCGGCTCTTATAGACCTTAGCGTCATATTAAATGCAAAAAAAAAATGTTCCAGAAATTACTTCATACAAACAAACTCACAAACTTTTTCCTCTTTAGAATAGTGTTTATTGTTTGTAAATTTTCGGTTTCAAAATGGTTTCCACGTTGCCCAACTTAATTCACGTGTTAATTTACATCTACACATTGCGATCCAAAAAATCGCGATAGATATTAAAGTCTGTGACATGCATATTTAACAGTGCGAACACGGCTTAGCGTCCCCTCCAAAGGATTTCATGCCGCTCAAGCATCTTGTAAAGTATTTGAATGGAAGACAAAAGAATACAGCTGAATTTAATACAGGGAAGGTCCCTAGAGATGCAGTGTTCTCCCGTCACGGACTGATATTGTGAAACTTTTCTTCGACGTAATCTACATAAAAAATGAGCCGAGGGTTAGCGGTGACCCACTGGTAAATGAGAGCCTTTTGAACTGTTAATTTTGTTTGCATACGAAATGAAATCTTTCATGAAAGTTATTTGCGCCTTGATCTTAACGCAGTACTATGTTTTGATGATAAACATTTATGTTTTTATTTTGCTTTGTTGTTTATTTCGTAATCCGTTTCTGTGGAACTATATTCGGTTTTCCTTGAATGCAGGGGTTTAGAGGGGACTTGACGAAGTCATTTATTTGTCCCTAGGGCAATGCAAATGTGGAGCGGTATTTTGGACTTATATTTTATGTTTTTTTTTTCGTATTTTATTTATGTTTCCAGTGCAGAATTTGCGATTTGTTTCTTAACTGTGCCCAGCTGCTCTATTAATCAATACGAATAATATAAAATGTGAAAGTCACTCTGTGTAATAGCTGTTCAAGCTTGAAAAACTAAACAAATCGTTATGAAATTTGACAAATAAGTAGCCTGGGACCTGAAGAAGCTACTTTTTATCCTTCATATTTGTATTTCAATAACTTGGCCTCTAGTTGTTCCCAAATATATGTTACTAGCTTTTGCCAGCGGCTTCGCCCGCGTGGAGGTCGGAAATTATCCCGCGGGAACATACTACCGGGATAAAAAGTAGCTTATATCCTTTCTCAGGCTCTAAACTATCTGTGTACCAAATTTTATTTAAATCGGTTCAGTAGTTTTAGCAGGAAGGCGAGACAGACAGACAGACAGACCGACAGACAGAGTTACTTTCGCATTTATAATATTAAGTGTGGAAGTGTGGATTTTGCCTTAAACAAAGCCAATTATGAATAGTAGGGCCCAAGGCTAAGTAATAACAGTCGCAAAGATCGATCGATCAGGTTAAGCTACGCTTGCTGCGGTTGGACCGTGGATGGTTTGTAATCTACACATACCAAAATTCCCCGTGCCTGGGACAGCAACGGACCCGACTTTAATTCGTTGATTTTTGGCAGTCGTTACGGGTCAACAGAGGCTAGAAAGTCTGACAACCATAAACTGGCTGTCAGACTTTCTAGCCTCTGTTGACCAAGGAGTATCGTGTTGACTAAGTGGATCGTGGAAGTCAGATAGATAGTCGCTCCGTGTAAAATACTGGCTTTTATTTTTTTGATGGATCAAATGACTTCTTCCACTCTGGGCGGAGCGCGAGGGCGTGTCAGACTTTTACTGACTAAAACCCACCCGTGTTTCATCAGTCGCCCATGTGCCAGGGTCACGGTATCTCTTTCGAACAATCTCGCGACCCCGGCAGGCCAGGGTCACGGTATCTCTTTCGAACAATCTCGCGACCCCGGCAGGCATCGGTCCGAGCAGACCCCTTCATTGCTGCTAACATCTCTTTGAGGCGCGCGTGGAACACTACGCGCCGTTGACCCGAGCCTAGTCCTCGGGCGGCGAGCTACCCATTGCTCGCCGCCCGCAAGCTCGCGCCTACGGTGGCCGGGAGTCTGCGATCGACTCCCGACGCCCGGGATGTCTCCTCCTGCGGCGGCTAGGGACGTGAGGGCGCAGAGACTACCGTTCCCTCACGTGCCCCGCCTCCTCCTTCGCGAGCATTACTGCTTCGCAGAAGGAGGTGACGGCTTCCCAAGCCCTCTCGCTCCGTACCATGGCTCCCACCAGGGATGGACGCGAGAGGTCGCCGCCGCCGATCGCCTCCGCGAGGACACGGCGGTGCTCCGCCCACGCAGGGCGTATGCTCCACCGTGTCCTCTAGACGATCCTCGCAACGAGCGTTTCCTCCCGCTTTATCCTGAACAGAATCTCCCCGAAGCATCCATGCCCGGTGAGAACCTGCGTTAGGCGGAAGGTGAGGACGCCGTGGTGCCTCTCAATCCACTCCTCAAAGAGGGGACTTACCGTCGCAATTGTGGCGTGCCCAGCGCTGGGTTGCGACAATCGTACCCGCTAAAATACTGGTTTCAGTTGGCTTCTGCTGCATCCGGCTAGATTGAAACCCAACCCCAACATATTTGGAAAAAGGCTAGGCAGATGGTGAAAGAACTTATTTCGTACAATAAACTGACTATAAACCCATCGAAATAAAATTTCTTCGGTACTTTCTACAAGCCACTTTTCTAATGCTTCTATGGTAAAAAGGTCGTCTATATAGAATGTTTCTAATGAAGTAACACTACATTTTTACTTAGCACATGAACCCGCCTTTTATATTCGACTCCTACAAATTACACGGGACTCTCAGTCTTAAATTAGCATAAAAATAACGAGTTTGTTATTAAAAGGATATTAGGTTTGAATTTATTCATGAGACGTATTTTTAGAGAGACTTCATGCGACGTACATTTATGTTTTCTGAAATATAAAGGATAGCTCGACGAGGTTTTAAGATTGATAGTAGTCAGCGTCAGATTTTTGGTTTTCTTTGCGTATAGAGAAACTTTTAAAACGGTAGGTTTTATTATGTTCTGCTTTAGCATATCCAAATATTGCATATAACTTTCATATTTTATTAAAAAGTTTGGTACTAACGATAAGTAATGTATGCTGTGCAAGAACCGATTTATGGGTATACCTCCCAAATTCCATCACAATCAGTTCTAAATGTACATATATTTATTCAACGATGGCAAACCAGAAAGGAGGGTTATGATTTTGACTGGTGTGGATGTGTGTAAGTATGTATGTTCATCTGCTCTCTCATAACTTTGAAACGAATCTATACTATCTATACTATATAATATTATAAAGCTTAAGAGTTTGTTTGGTTGAACGCGCGAATCTCAGAAACTACTGATTCGAATAAGGTTATAAGCTATATAATATGACGCTGCAATTAGTAGGAGCGGGGCAATAATAAAATATGTTGCAAAAACAGGGAAAAGTTATTCCTTCTGAGACCTTCCGTTGCGTGCGCTGCGTAAACGGTTAAAGTAAAGCAACACTCATGTATAACGGGATTGTTTCTCTTAAAAAGTTCACAATAGCATACTTCTATCTTTTAGGGTTGGGTAACTATATCGTTTTTAATTGTAATCAAATCTAAATATAGCTGAAAAGTTTGTTTAGTTCCAACACTAATTGTAGTTTTTGAGATTATTACGTATACTAATCTCAGAAACTACACACCTACATTTAGTGTTGGATAGTCGATTTATCGAGGAAGGCTATAGACTGTATAACATCACGCTGACCCTTCGGAGCTGAGCAAAAATAAACGAATACGAACACTTCGCACGGGTAGGCGATTCGATGCGACGGGGAGGGTCGGGTGAGCATGAAATATAACGCGTACGAAGTCAAGGTCAGAAGCTAAGTATTACAAATAAAACATAATTTAAGAAATGAGTTGTAGTTATAAGCGTTTTGATTGTCTGCTGGTTATAGGCTATACGAAGTCACATTAAATGAATACGGCGCCCTCGAGAGCACAAAAGTCATCATATAAAAATTCATTTGAAAGCCTTGGTCGGATGCTGCCTATGCAAACAAAACAATACATTCTAACAGTAGTAGGTAAGCGATAATTAGCTTTAGGACAAAGTGGCATACGACCACAGCATTCAGATGCGAATAATTTCTTGTTTCATACTTTATGGAGTCTGATATTTTTATTAATGAAAAGAAAAATCACGCACTTACTTTTCAAAGTCACCATTTTACAAAACAGAAATATTGATTCTTTTATATGTAGCTCATACGCAGTTTTGTAGATGCAATGTACGGTTAGTGTAAAAAATTTTGGGACGATCAGAATGTTCAAAATGATCTTAACAACCAAGGAAATTAAACTATATCTCAATTGGATAAAGATCTTGTCTGAATGACAGTTGTCGTGTACTGTCTTCATTCTGAAACATTCCTTGTGTCATTGAGGTAATATTTAGTTTTCATGTTGTTTAGATAATTTTGAACAGTCTCTTCGTCCCGTTATTATTGACACTGATTGTGCCTACATTTTTTAGTCAGCTATTACGATTCTCGGGTGGGGCAAAATGTTATTGGGGTTTTCTATCTAGACACGCGGTAGCGTGTCAAGCCAAGTTCAAGTAACAGAACTGGCGAGCAGCACCGTGTGTAGCGTGTCAAGCCAAGTTCAAGTAACAGAACTGGCGAGCAGCACCGTGTGTAATATTACACGAACCATTTGGAGCCACTTTTGACCCCCTCATAACTCAAAAACTGTTTCACATAAACGTGTCAAATTTGGCTCATATAGTGAGACTTGCAAGATACATATGTGCTCCAAATTTCATAAACACATCTCAAACGGTTATTTAGATACTAACGTCCAAAAATCGTCATTTTTATTACTGACTAACCTATAGATCAAAACTCTAACCCAGTTCCAGATGATCTAGAAAGTTCAAATTTGGCATGCAGATAGGTAATTAAGTGAATACTAAGGAATAAATCAGAAACTGGTAAATTTTTATCTTTTTATAATAATTTTTCACTTAATTGATTCTATTAGGAACACTTATTACAAAAACCATTTAGTATTAATTTTGTTATAAATAAGTACCTACTAATAATTTACGTACAAAAAGTAATGATACCCCATCAAAAACATAAATGTGAAATGAGAGCCAAGTTCAATATATGCCTTGGTTGTTGACTTCAACTATAAAAGAAGTGAGATCTAAATGGGTGCCAAGTGCAATGGTCAGTCCTGAAATTTATTTGTAACTACATAAAATATCATTTCTTCTCATAACTTAGGATAATATATTGTAGCCTAAGGTCTGACTTGGCTAGTTTTCATATACGAATTATATTATAGCCTTCGCAAGTTCTAAACCTGTTACTTGTCGGTTCTTATTTTATTATTCCGAAAATTTGGCTTGCTGGTAGAAACTAGCCATCGAACATAATAATTCGTATATGAGAACTAGCCAAGTCAGATCTTAGGCTACAATATATTATCCTAAGTTATAAGAAGAAATGATATTTTATGTATATACAAATACATTTCAGGACTGACCATTGCACTTGGCACCCATTTAGATCTCACTTCTTTTATAGTTGAAGTCAACAACCAAGGCATATATTGAACTTGGCTCTCATTTCACATTTATGTTTTGATGGGATTTAGAATTTCTTAATAACAGCCCGGAGTTTAAAAGTTGGGGGTGTGATACCCCGTGTTTCGGAAAGCACGTTAAGCCGTTGGTCCTGCGCCTGATCTCTCTCCGGTCATGTAGGATTGCCGACCCCTTGTACTATGAGAGTGAGGTAAGCGCGAGTGCCCCTGAGTTTGCGCACACATTTGTGCCCTATAATATCTCCCGCGTCGATGGTTAGTCTCCGTTGAGATTGGCCGCCACGGCTGCAATATGGTCTGGAGGACTATACCGTAACAAAACTTTTCATTAAGACAAAGACTGTATGTTTATACTTCCACCGCTTTCCCATCTCCCTAAAACATTAGCACAGTTTTCCTGCACAAAAGTTATGTGTAAACACGTGAATGTGCATTTAATAGGTATGAGCAAGACAAGTTCGGAATAAGGCTAAAAGTTAAGGCCGCTAAAGTGGCGGTTACCCGGGTGTTATTAACAAAGTACTAACCGTATATGTCCGACATTAAGTTATGAGCAAGTTAGCGTGCGTTTAACGTATCTAAGCGACAGGTAATAGGGTCATTAAGTTAGCTTCAGAAATTTCATTGGTATAACGGAGATTGTTTTTTTACATAAATCTCCAAAGTTATAATTTAATAAAAAATATTATGATTAAACTAAAAAAGGAGGTTTTAATTTGAAACATCGAAAACATGCTTCAAAATCAAAATAACAGCAAAATCTAGACTCAAAAAAACCAAGAACAACTACCAATGTAAACCTACCCTTACCAATTAACAAGTCAAAGGAAACTTTCTACTTCAACTTAAAGTACACATTAAGGCTGAGTATCAAGCGAGGTAACTTTTTAGTAATTAACAAATACACGGATTGCAGTGAACTATAGTGATAGTGCACTGCAAATCTATTATTTAACTTGTTATGAGCGCCTTTTGTCCCTAATTAGGAAGTGCTGATAAGATAATTGCAGTGTTATTATGAGTGTAATGATGCAGTGAAAGAAGATTTAATTGCATTTTTGCACAAAATGGAGTGATTTGGAGGAGGCCTGTGCTCAATAATGGGACATTGTAGGCTAATAAAAAAAAAACAAATCTGATGACTGCCTAATCTTTTCTGTTCTTTGGTTTTACTGGTATTAGAGACACTGCAATCCATCTGCTGAGCTCTGCATAGTTCTCCAATCATGTTGGGTTCAGGTTTGAGTTTGTCTGATTTTTGGACTTCTGATGATGCGTAACGACTGTCAAAGATTCATGAATGACAGCCAGGACCAACGGCTTAACGTGCTTTCCGAAGCACGGAGGGGTCTTGGTATGGAAAGTTGATCACCCATCCACGGCAGTAAAGACGCTGATAAACTATACGAGATGATGTAAGTCATGGTACGGGATCACCTTTTTTTTTGGGTGGGAAATCAATAAATGACATCTCCCGCTCTGGGTGGAGCGGAAGGGCGTGCCAGACTTTTCTGGCTAAAACTCACCCTTGTTTCTACAGTTGTCTATGTCAGGGCCACGGTTACTCTTTCGAACAATTCCGCGATCCTGTCAGGCATCGGTCCCAGCGGACCCTTTCAATTTTTGCTGACTCTTTGAAGCGCGCGTGGAACACAACGCGCAGTCGACCCGGGCCTGGTCCATAACGAGTGGCGAAGTACCCACTGCTCGCCGCCTGCTAGCTCGCGCCTACGGTGGCTGGACGTCCGCAATAGACTCCTCCTGCGGCTGGGGGCGTGAGGGCGCATAGATTACTTCTCCCTAATGCGCTCCGCCTCCTCCTTTGCGAGCCTTACTGCTTCGCAGAAGTGAGAGGTGTGACACCCATGGTGAAGTGAGAGGGCATGGGACGGCTTCCCATGCCCTCTCACTTCACACCATGGCGTGGACCAGAACCGGGAGCGAGGGATGGTACGGGATCATCTGGAAAAATGATTGTTAAACGATACATTGATACCGCATTCCATATGCGGTGCTGTTCGAAAAGTAAATCTATTATGGTGTTCGCTACTAAAGAAAAAACCCCTCACCTTAGGCCTCATACGTCTTGTCCAGCTACTAGCTCGGATCTCGCATGGTTGGTCCTGCTTGATTCTAATTGAGTCATGATTCCCCGTCTTATTGTCTTAAAGCTTTGGAGAACACGACTCAACCACTAGTAACACACCCGTGTTACTACGAACAAGTTTTGAAGTTCCTTGTTATTTTAATTTTGTAACAAATTGGATATGTAGCGTGCCGGTGAAAACTTTCTGCTACCTTGGAAGCGCTTAATGAAAGCACGTAATTGGATAAGATGTATAACCATTGTCGTTATGCTCTGCTTTTGGTTTAAGTTTCTACTGCAAAAGCGAGACACTTTTATGCTGAAAGCCATTGGAACTATGGAATATTGCTGCCGATAAATTAAATAATACGACTTATAGTCATGAAACTTTGTATTAAAAGCAAATAAAACAATGTTCTTTACAAAAATAGTTAATTTAATGATTAAACTAAAAGTTTAGTACGACGATGATTGATTTCTGTTGTCTTGAACACTTAACAACAAAAGTAATATTCATTTTATACGATAAGTGGTGCGCTAGTACGCGGAGTTAAATGTTATGTTGGATCTGTCAGTTGATTTTGACATTTTCGCTAACTTCATATTGTTGATGTTTCATAACAGTATATTATATCAACCAAATATCATAGGTACAAGATACAATAATAGTAGTTTGTGAAACTGATAATAAATGAACAAATAATATAGTAAATATGGCGCCCAAATTCAATATTCCAAACCGGGGTTAACTCCACAATACTTAATGGTAACCGATCAGCTGTTACGATCATAGACTACTATATATACTAGAGATAGACTGGCAACTTAAGTATTTCTTAGGCAGCGCCATCTAGTTACCAGGACATACCCTATTCATCTGTCAATATACCTACGTAGTACCTTGTTTGTTTGTATCGGTAATTCTAGCAAGTAGAATAATGTAGAATGGTTGAAAATTCTGTTGCAGTAAAACAACCTTAAAAATTCAAATCTAGATTTTAAATCTTGATTTGAATTTGTTAGGTTTAGTTTTACTACAACAGAATATTTCAACTATTCCACACTATTCTACTTGGTAGGTAGGTAAAGCTAATTCATTATTACAATAAACTTGTGATTTCGGGGATAGTAAAACAAATATCAATTTTGGATGTTTATAATTATTGCGTAAAACAAAACATTACTTTACATATAAAAACTAAACATTAACTTCGGTACCAGCTGTTATTGATTAACCGGGCACACAACACTTGTTTCGAGACATTGTTATTTAAACACAAAACACTTATATGGTCCAAACTCCAATTTACGGGGGCCTAAGTAATTCGGTTCGATTAAATCACAGAGGAACACAAGGGACTCAACTCGACGTAATTTAGAAAGAACAGACACTAAGGGAATGATCTTCCAAAACTTTAGTAAATACGGAGTAGCGAACTAAATTCGCGTAATTTACACTCAAAATCGGGAAGCAAACGAAATAATTACAAAAACATGCACAACCGCAGACATGTTTGTAATGACATAAAATTTCAATATCGCCCTGTGGCCTGTTGTAAATTCTACTAATAGTTTAATTTTTTATCAATATGAACAAAGCATTCATAAAATACAATGATCAAGGAATATTTGAAAATGCAAAAAAAAAACGAGAAAAATATAATAATTATCTCACAATAGATCAAAATCGAAGATTATGCGCTTCCCTTTTACTTACATATACTACCAATTACTTTATGGATATACGCTGGCAACATTGTTCATTTTTAATTTATGTCCTCGTAGATAGATGGCGCTGAGTAGCCAAAAATTAAAATGTATAGCATTTGCCACCCTGTGGTTACGATGACGCTCCGCTATTATACGCCACAGATAATGTAGGAACAGTGGTTGCCCAGGTTTGGCGAGTCTATCATGCACATTACTCACACATATTTAACTAATCATATGGTTTTAATTTTTCTTATAATTTTTGTTTTATCATTTTAATTCATGTTCAATTCTATGTCATTGTTACTTTATTTGACAAATAAGTCATATTAACCTCCTGAGACGCCGCGTGTTTTTTTTTAGAATAAAATCAATATGTCGGATAGGCCCAGGTTTTATTTATTTTCTACTGAACTATGTTCCCGCGTACGAGTATTTGGACAAATTATTCGAACTAAGATAATAGTTTCAATCACAGCCTTAAAATATACAGAAGAAATACCCAACAGTAAAGAAAATATCGTAATTTTTGTCTATGGGTCTATCCGGTATAGCCTAGTTTGTGATACTATTAGTACTTTGGGTCACCATTCAGTCGGCCCGAAAAATATCTGGGTCTCAGGAGGTTAATGTATTACCTATTCTCCAATTACAGTAATGTTATAAGTTGATGTACAGACGCCACCAGGTCAAGCTACCCGAAACTGTCAATTTTTCCCAATGAAACTTGAACCTAATGCTCTAGAAATAAAGTTGAAAATCTATCAAAGAAATCTGACAGATTGTAGTAGCTTGATGTGTTGGCGTCTGTACACGCTGAAGTACCTAATAAAATTGCTGGATTTGTAATACTCGAAATATAACCGTTTTTTTTGGATGGGTATCATCAAATGACGTCTCCTGCTCTGGGTGGAGTGGAAGGGCGTGTGAGACTTTAACTGACTAAAACCCACCCGGGTTCCTTCAATTGCCCCTATGCCAGGGCCACGGTATCGGTTTCAACAAATCTCGCGACCCTGGCAGGCATCGGTCCTGCCAGACCCATTTTTTTTTCTGGATGGGTAATCATCAAATGACTTCTCCCGCTCTGGGCGGAGCGGGAGGGTGTGTCAGACTTTTACTGAATAAAACCCATCCGTGTTCCATCAGTTACCCATGTGCCAGGGTCACGGTATCTCTTTCGAACAATCACGCGACCTCGGCAGGCATCGGTCCTAGTAGACCCCTTCACTGCTGCTGACATCTCTTTGAGGCGCGCGTGGAACACTACGCGCCGTCGACTCGAGCTTGGTCCTTACCGGGCGGCAAGCTACCCATTGCTCGCCGCCCGCAAGCTCGCGCCTACGGTGGTCGGGAGTCCGCAATCGACTCCCGACGCCCGGGGCGTCTCCTCTTGCGGCGGCTAGGGACGTGAGGGCGCAGAGACTGCCACTCCCTCACGCGCCCCGCCTCCTCCTTCGCGAGCATTACTGCTTCGCAGAAGGAGATGACGGTTTCTCATGCCCTCTTGTTCCGTACCATGGCTCGCACCAGGGCCGGACGCGAAAGGTTGCCGCCGCCGATCGCCTCCACGAGGACACGGCGGTGCTCCGCCCAGGCAAGGTACACCTCCACCGTATGCTTCACCGTGTCCTCTAGACGATCTTCACAATTGAAACACCCGGGCGTTTCCACCCGCTTTATCCTGAACAGGAACCCACCGAATCACCCATGCCCGGTGAGAACCTGCGTCAGGCGGAAGGTGAGGACGCCGTGGCACCTCTCTATCCACTCCTCAAAGAGGGGACTTACCGCCGCAATTGTGGCGTCCGTGCCGGACCCTTGCAGTACTGCTGATATCTCTTTGAGCCGCGCGTGGAACACTACGCGCCGTCAACACGGGCCTGATCCTTACCGGGCGGCAAGCTACACATTGCTCGCCACCCGCATCGGAATATAACCTTGGGTTGAGAAAACATCAGAGTGTATCACAGCGCGTCGAAAATTGCACAGCGTGTTTTACTGTTCGATTTTCAACCGTCGGCACTGATCAGTGGGTTGATGATCCAGTGCAAAATAAAATCCTGCCGCGATTTTATTACGCCCATGTGTACGACTACTTTAGTTACTTTATTCCAATATTTTATTCAGGGACGACAACGTAAACATAAAAACCGGCTAAGTGCGTGTCGGACTCGCGCACCGAGAGTTCCGTACAAACCGTATTCACGGTTTATGCATAAGGTTTATGTTTATGATTTTTTTTTTTTTTATATTTGAGTTGATTGAATGAAAGGTAAATTGCGGTTTACGATTTATGACGTATTAAAAAAAAACGACTTACTAGATCTCGTTCAAACAAATTTTCGGTGGAAGTTTATATCATTTTAGAAGTTACGAGGGGAGGGGGACACATATTTTACCACTTTGGAAGTGTCTCTCGCGCAAACTATTCAGTTTAGAAAAAAAATATAGTAGCAACTTCAGTATCATTTTTAAAGAGCTATCCATAAATACCCCACACGTATAGGTTTGATGAAAAAAAATATTTTCAGTTTCAGTTCTAAGTATGAGGAACCCCAAAATTTATTGATTTTTTTCTATTTTTATGTAAAAATCTTAATGCGGTTCACAGAATACATCTACTTACCAAGTTTCAACAGCATAGCTCTTATAGTTTCGGAGAAAAGTGGCTGTGACATACGGACAGACAGACAGACAGACAGGCAGACATGACGAATCTATAAGGGTTCCGGTTTTTGCCATTATGCAACGGAACCCTAAAAATGAGAACGCATTGGAAAAAAAATGACTGAAATGTTGATTATTTATTGCTTTTCAGTTTTTATGGTGGTTAAATTTTTTGTTAAAAAGCTTTTATTTTGTAATTTTTTGTGGCTATAATTTACTAATAAAAATGGGCGAAGCATACCCTATCTATTTAAAAAAGAATCATCAAAACCGGACTACTCTGTAAACAGTTATGCGTGGTCATACATAAAAAAGAATATACACGTCGACTTGAGAACCTCAGTCCTACGTATTTTTTATTAATCGGTCGAAAAAGTTCTTTTAAAGCATTGTTTTGTTAGTATATTACAAAAAAATCTTTTTAATTTTGTTGAAGTTGCACGTGTATGAAGTCTATAGTTTAGGTACTAATTTTGATTTCATATTTATTTACACAATGTAAACACAGTTGTAGGCTATGACCAGTCTAAAACTTTAGAGTGCATAGTCCTATTTGGGTGCAGCAAGTATTATCCACACTTCCACACTAATCCACACTATCAACACTTCCAAACTATATATTTATATATTTTGTCCATACTAATATTATAAATGCAAAAGTAACTCTGTCTGTCTGTCTCGCTTTCCTGCTAAGACTACTGAACCAATTTAAATAAAATTTGGGACACAGATAGTTTAGAGCCTGAGAAAGGACATAGGCTACTTTTTATCCCGGTAGTATGTTCCCGCGGAATAATTTCCGACCCCCATGCGGGTGAAGCCGCTGGCAAAAGCTAGTTATAATATAAACGTATATATCGCACATTAGTGTTACGATATGAGAGTAAACCAAATAATTTTATTACAGTTGCACGTGGAACATATCTGACATTAAGGTACTATGTTTGATGTCATCAAGATTAAATAAGGTTAAAAATGACCTGCTTAACCAGCGAACAAAACCGCGTCACAATAAAAAATTGTAACAAATTATATTATCTCTTCTTCTAACTTAAGTAGGTATATGTTTATCGTTCAATTTTCGATTAAAAATTAATTTAAAGAAACGATTTTAAGAGTAAACAGCCTTCTATTACTTTTACCGAAGTACTTCATAACCCAATTTAACTTGCACATTGCATATGACATATGAATGAAAGCTTGACTTGGAAAGTTGGCTTCAACTATGAAGTTATTAAAAATTTTCGAAGCAAAAATAAAATTATGTTTAAAAATATACGTAGACTTATATTTGACCACACGACAAATTTAGTTTTTTACCTTTTTTGAAGAATACTAAATTTAAAAGTGGTCTATCTATGTTTTTGTAAATCCTTTGATATCTCAGAAGTGCGTGAATTATGTGAACTGGAGCCGGAGGATGCAAAAAAAACCAATTTGCTTAGGACAAATTTAATTATAAAAAAATTACAATTTAAAAGTAATGATAATTGGTCGAAGTATGTACCAAGAATGAATATGATTTTACATGCATAATTAATTACGAGTTTGCGGAATCAAAGGTGGCGTGATGCAGTGACGCACTTGCTGAGTCGGCGCCTCGTGCCGGCCGCGGTCGCGATGCGCAGGAATGGTGTCAGCTAACATCAGCATTCCTTCTATTACACCGAAGCGTGTCTAACAATCCTCCTGTTACACCGATGCGTAACACCTCCCCCCGAAGTACAGCAGCTACTTGTTGAACGAGGTTGACAATGTTGCTGCTAGATGGTTGGTGTCGATTATAACTTCCTCTGGTTGGATGTTTCTTCTAGGTTCCACTTGAGCGTAGATTTCTTGGGCGGTTTCTGGTTGTGTAGGGCAAGCTTTTCCAGCCTTCTTTCTCGCATATTGTCGATACATGAATATAATTCCGAGTACGCCTGCACCTAACAGTAGTGAGTATACGGGTATAGTGGTATGATAGATACTCTCAACGTTAGTATGGGTAAGTTTTATTGGAGGTTGTACTGAGATCTTCTGGTAGCTGCTATGCAGATTTTCGAGATTTATCGAGTTCAGTTTTACTAGCGATTCTTCATTTCTCGGTATGCCGCTCTGGTTGAGGGGTAGTTGTGCTATCTTCAATGTGTGCCCTTTAATTCGATTGTTAATGTTTGAGATTGTGAATTCGGGAGTTTTTATAAAGCAATTTTGTGGTATGGTAGCTAGGTAACTTCCTTGGGCGATCATAAATTCTTCCTGCCCGCAGGATGTCTGGATTTTTGTCGGGATCGGGAAGCTGAGAGTGTAATGCATCTCATCTAGTTTCTCCATGGCTTCTTTGTTCAAGCTGACCGGTGTTAGTGTACATGAGCTAGTGTTCTGTTGCGTGATTAGTTGTTGAACGCAATCCGGCTTGTCTTGAATCTTGTAGTTGACCTTCTCCTCGCAGAGGTACCATGGATCAATCTTCGGACATTCTGTCTCTATGTACATAGAATATGGTCCCTGAATTGCTATGTATGGTAAGGTAGGCATTAGGGCTAGGTTATATTTATTAGGTACTATGGAAAGTTTGTATAAGGTGTAGGTTCTAGGTAAGGCAATCGGAAACTTTATGACTATAACTATTTTTTTATCGCTATAATATGATCCAACTTTTAGAACGTTATAATAATCTCTAAGGTCGAGGTCTATAATTTCATCTCTCGAATATATTAATTTTAATTTACTTAACATAGTTTTAAGATTAGTTAGACTAACCATAGAGTGCATCGTACTTGATGCACGTATAAAAGCTAACATAAGTTCTATTCTATATAATTCGTCAGATAACGTTTCAACGTTATCATTTAAAATAAGAAGGTATTGGGCAAAATGAGCATAACTAACTAAGTCTGCTTGCCTAGTATTATCTTGGTTTATTAGGGCGTTTATTTTACTGGAGATAAGTTTTTGATTGTCATCTATCCTGTTTAGTACATTAGTGTATTCAAGCATCCACTCCTTAGTTAGACTTACGCGATTTAGAAATTCTGATTTTAGTTTATCTTCGTTTCCTTGTAAAACTCGGATGGCATCGTTATATTTTAACGCGTCTGTGTAATCTAGATTTCCTGAGATGCTTTTGATGACTGAACCTAGTCCGTCTATGAGACCACGTTTATTACGACTTGGCTCAAAGCTTTCTAACTGTGAGGATATTTTTTCTAGTTTGCTTTCAAGGTAGTTAAGGTGGGGTTCAAAGAGCGTGGATGTTTTATTGTTAACTAAGGGACTGAATTCTGTTAACTGTAGTTTCACTAAGTCGATTTTTGATTGTATGTCTGCAAGGTTAATGTTAAGGAGGAATGAGTGATAGTGTGATATTATTTTCGTTGATCCCAGCTTAAAGGGTAGTAGTCCAGGGCCGTTATCCAGTGGGTCAAGTGATATGTCCTCCGCTCGGGTCAGATGGACCAGGAACATCAGTGATGGTAGTGTCCTGCAACAAATTGCCAGTGTTAGGTGTCCTCTTAAGGCGTGATTTGGCGACAGGACCGCGCTTCTTTTTCGTGTATATATGTATGGGTAGATCGGCGAGTACTGTGTCATGAGTATAACGCGGGGCAAGTTTTTGACGGCCCGCGAGAGGGTTCTTAACAAATACCTGCTGGTTTGGCTCATACTCCTTCTCAGGCTCTCTATCTTTATTTCTACTTTCAATTAACTCAGTTCGTTTGTGCAGGGATGTTTCGTTGATAATCTCGTAAACTTTAGTCATTTTATTCTTATGCTCTTGCACATATTGCTGGAGCAAATGCACAGATAAATCTAAATCTAAAGGATCTCGAGGATCTGTATGACCTGTGATTAAATCTAGTGGTCTGCACTTTGTGAAACTATGTATACTGCTATTATATGCTATTATAGCGTATGACATAAGATTAACGACTGGTTCATTGCGATTTTCTAGTTTAAGTATTCTAAGATGTTCTAATAAGGTGTTATGTAACCGTTCAATCATTCCATTATCGTTGGGAGTGTAGGCCAAAGTTTTATGGTGCTGCATTTTGTGGACTCGCGTAAATTCGTTAAATAATTGATTATTAAATTCGGGTCCTTGGTCTGTGACTAAAGATAAAGGGACACCGTGATGTGTGCAAAATTTTAAAACGGCTTGGATGACACTGACTGCGGTACCATCTCTAAGATGGTATGCTTGGGCATATTTAGAAAATGAATCGATAATTGTTAGATATTTTTCACTTTGAATTGTTAGTAAATCTAAATGAACGACCTCAAAAGGTTTTGTCGGCGGCGGGACTACGCAGAGTCTTTGTCTAATAGGATTTCTGTCATATTTGGCCTGGCCACAAATATTACATTCGTTTATGTATTTTGCGATATGGTCCTTCATTTTAGGCCAATAGTACTTATGTGACAATGCAAGATGGCACTCACCAATACCTCTGTGGTTGGTTTTACCTTCGTGGTATTTTTGAATGATTTCTTGCTGACGAAGGTATTCCTTGACATTTTCAAGTTCGGTTTTAACTAAGACCAGATTCATCGCGGAGCTTTTGAACTTTTCTTGGATGATGGGAATTATTCTGTACATAGCCAATGCGGGATGAATTATGATGCCGGTTTTGACTTTGGGGTTTATGAATTCTTTTACTGAGTTTACAACGTCTTCTTCGAGGTTACTTTCTGATAATTGAATAGACGTACGAGTATGGGACTCGAATGGTTTAGAAACAGTTGGTCGTTTCTTTATATCACCAACTACAGTAAAACAGATCTGTCTATTAAATCTATTTAAAGGTTCTTCTGAGATGGGTATTTCTAGTATTGGATGTTCAGCACTAGTATGGGCTGTCAGTGTGGTTGAGTCAGCTGAGGAGTTCGGTTTTTCGGACACATTTACTACAATGGAACTGGCTTCCTCATTATTAATTTCTATACGTGACAAAGCGTCAGCGTTCGTGTTGCTTTTGCCTTGCTTATAGATGACCGAATAGTTATACTCGCTTAGTTTAAGCCTCCAACGAGTTAACCTTGAATTAGGCTCTTTTAGGTTCATTATCCATTGGAGAGGTTTATGATCCGTAATTATTTTGAATACTCTACCAAACAGATAGGGCCTAAAGTACTTTGTTGCCCAAACTATTGCTAAGAGCTCTTTCTCGATTGTACTGTAATTTATCTCGCTGCTGTTTAAAGTACGCGAAGCATAAGCTATGGGCTTGTCCGATCCTATCGGTCCCTGTGAAAGTATGGCTCCTATGGCAAAGTTAGATGCATCTGTAGTGAGTAAGAATTCCTTATCGAAGTTTGGATATTGCAGTATCGGGTCATTAGCCAATAGTGTTTTACATTCTTCAAAACAATTTATATAGTTACTATCGTTATGATTTATCTTAGAACCCTTTTTTAAGCACTGCGTCATTGGTTTGGTAATTTTGGCAAAATCTGGAATAAATTTCCGATAATAGCCTATAAGTCCTAGAAATCGTTTTATTTCCGTACTTGTTTTGGGAATAGGGAATTTCTGTATGGCTGTGATTTTGTCGGGATTTGGCTTGATGCCGTCTTTGCTAATAATGTGACCAAGATAAGCAGTTTCTAACTTTAAGAATTCAGACTTATCCATCTGTATCTTAAAGTTGGATTCTCTTAGTCTTTTAAATACCCTTTCAAGATTAACAATATGCTCCTGCAATGAGGTGCTAAAGACAATAATATCGTCGAGGTAGACCAGGCAAATAGAATTTTGAAGATCCCTAAGGACATTGTCCATGACTCGCTGGAACGTGGACGGAGAGTTTTTAAGTCCCATTGGCATGCGTAGGAACTCAAAGTGACCGTGCTCTACGTTGAAAGCGGTTTTTGGGATGTCGCTGGGGTTCATCTCGACTTGGTAAAATCCACTCGCCAAATCGAGGGTTGTAAAGTAGTTGCAGTTTCCTAATTTGTCTAAAACATCAGCTATGTTGGGTATAGGATATTTATCATTTATAGTCTTCTCATTTAGTTTCCTAAAGTCTACAACAATTCGCCATTTAACTTTTCCGGACGCGTCAGGTTTTTTTGGAACCACCCAAATAGGCGAACTCCAAGCGGATTCTGAAGGACGGATGATACCTTGCTCTAGCATCTTTGATATTTGACTGCGGACTTCCTGACGGTGTATAAACGGATACCGGTAAGTTTTAGTGTATACCGGAACTTCATCTGTGGTATGAATGCTGTGTTTTATTTTATTGGTGAAGGTAAGTGCTTCTCCCTCGATATAAAATACATCAGCGTATTGAGAGACTAAGGATGTTAAGTTGATTCGCTCTTCCTCATTTAAGTGCTCTGTACGTAACCGGGACAAAACCTCTCTAACGCGGCACGATGGCGGTTTAGTAACCGTGCATTCCATATTAAAAACCTCTGCTTTAACTGGTTCGTTCATAGAGAAAATTAAGTCATTTGATGTTGTATTAAAAACTTCTAAGTAACCGCGATTATTTTGAACGGTAGTAATACATTCATTTACGTTACAGTTTGAAACAATCTGTGCAGGGATTATCGCGTCACCGTTTGCTATATTAACTGGAACTCTTACTAATTTGGAGGATTTTTCTGGAATCATGTCTTCGTATAAGTTGCAGTTACGTGAGTTATACATGGCTATAGGGTTAACTGCATTTTTTGTAACTAATTTGTTATTTTTAAGATCAATTGTAGATTCCCATTTATTTAAAAGATCTAACCCAATGAGCCCATCAAAGAAATCATGAAACTTGTAAATGAAAAATGTTAAGTAGTTTTGATCGTTGAATTCCTGAAAGCATGGCAAGTTAATAGAGTAATCGTTGCGGCTAGTCGCATGCACATTAGTTACCTCAAAGGGATCGTAATTCCAAGGTAAATGTGGATAGTATCTCTTTATGGTTTCAGGGTTAATAAACGATTGATTTGCTCCTGTGTCGATGAGTAATTTTAGCGGTGGATCGGAAATTTGTATATAAGGCAAATAACGCTGTGTCTGTAGGTTGACTTCTATTTTCGCTCGTTTGTACTTTGATCCTTCTGAAAATTTTCAGTTTTACAGGGATTAGCTTCAGCAGCAGCAGGCGCCTCCACCGGTGGTGCTAGGGGGGCTACACCTGAATCTAAATAGGGCGTTGGCTGTTGGAACAAAGATGGGTCGTAATGATAGCTATAGTAGTCGGGGTATCCGTCGTAATCATACTGGTATACTTCAGGATTATCATAAGGCTCGTGCTGATAGAAATAATCGTAACATTCATTAAAATTCATCTCCCTAGTTCTGAAATAGTTCGACGGGGGTGGATTTCCTCCCCTGGACCAATCGTGACCACGGAATGGCATTGGTTTCGGTACGAAATGTGACACGCCGCTCATCGGTTTCGGTGTATCATTTGAACTTTGCGCTCTGGGTGGTTGAAACCTGAATGCGTTATTCTGTGGGTTATAATTCGGTGGTCGAGCACCGAACGTTTGCTGCGTACGCGACGGGCCTTGAAGATGTTGAGACTGATTCATAGTAGGTCTCCATGGCAGTGGAGGGCGTTGGGGATGCATTGCAAAACCTGGTCGAGACTGACCGGGTATATGAAAATTAAATGGCCTAGGTGTAGGCATGGGTACGGGCTGCAACCCGGGAATGCCCATGTTCGATGAACCGTTAGTTAACTGTAAATGGGTTTTTTTTTCTGGCGTTATACGATCATTACGTTGTTGCAGGTAAAGTGTGTTCATTTCTTCCTGAACAAACTCTAAGGCCTTTTCTATTGTTTCCGGACGCATACATCTAATACGACAACCAAGTGGGTCGCGAAGGCCCCTTAGATAAGATTGGAGGGTTAACTTTTGGTACAGGGTGCGTTTGGATTCTATTGTAGTCTGCGCTGTTTCGTGCAAGCTTACGTACGTCATAATAGTTCCGAATAAATTTTGACAAGTTTCGTAATACTCCTGGGGTGTGGAGGACCCTTGGGTCAAGAGGGCCATGTCGTTATAAAGCGAGGTCTCATCGCGTTGGTCCGAAAAGTTATTTACTAGAGCGTTACGAATGCCTGCCCAGTTTTCAGGGATACCGTTAGTGTTAATTAACCTGGCGGCGGGACCCGTGACTTTATTAAGAATGCCGTTTATTAAAGCTAAATTCGTAAACTCATTTCCTGGCTCTCGCGATACGTAAGTTGCAACTAATTGATCACATAACTTAATGAATCTAGTAAGCACGTTTGTATTTCCGTCGAATTCGGGCACCATGCGCAAGGCCTTAAATATTTCATCTACTCTCGACATAGTTTCTAACTGATCTGAACTTCCTACGTCACTAAAATCTAGACTTCTAACCGAATCTAATAACTCTAACCTCGACTCTCTATCTAACCTAGGGTTCCGCGATTGCCTGGGATGGAAAATCTTGGAAGTTTAAAAGTAACAAAATAGAAAGGAAGCAACTCAAGAACAATTCTAGAGTACTCACATGTACATCATTGGTCCCCTCTGCGGTATCGATGTCTGGATACACCTCTGGCTGCAGGTTCCTGTAGATCCGGATACTCGTTGCTGGTGCTTGAAAGTCACCCGGGTGACGCGAATCGCGTTTCTTAAGATGACTTAAAGTTATCGCGCTCGCGAACCGGCCCGCGAGTATCCTACCGACTGCGCCAATTATGTGAACTGGAGCCGGAGGATGCAAAAAAAACCAATTTGCTTAGGACAAATTTAATTATAAAAAAATTACAATTTAAAAGTAATGATAATTGGTCGAAGTATGTACCAAGAATGAATATGATTTTACATGCATAATTAATTACGAGTTTGCGGAATCAAAGGTGGCGTGATGCAGTGACGCACTTGCTGAGTCGGCGCCTCGTGCCGGCCGCGGTCGCGATGCGCAGGAATGGTGTCAGCTAACATCAGCATTCCTTCTATTACACCGAAGCGTGTCTAACAATCCTCCTGTTACACCGATGCGTAACACGTGTTTGCTGGGTGGTTTGTTTGTGTATAAATACGGACACTTTAAAATTAGTAATATTCAAAATATTTAAAAACCTAAATTTGTCGTGTGGTTCCATTTTGCATAAATACGGACATTTATGCTTGTCAACTAATCAAAAATTTATAGAAAACATGATTAAAAAAAAACACTCAATATTACAAAGGTAGAAAGCATAGCATGACATGCTTTCTAAAGGACATGGCTAAATTGAAGTATAGGCGACATCCTGGCAAGTTATAAATATGGTACCTAGCAATACGTAAAGCTGAATAGTTGAATATTAATATTTCATATAAACACTGTTTCAGGAACTTTTCATTTCTTTACAATCTTAAAAATAAAATCGCTATCGTGTAACTCCTATGTCAATAGGTATGAAAACTGCAAACAGATGACATTGCTATGAACTTTTACCTAGGCGTATCTGCATCTGTTGTATCTAGATTATATTGTATTTTTGACTAGCGCCCCATTCCCATTGCGCACGGTGGCACTTGAGTAAATATCAACAAAGAGGTAATTGCACCAAAAACGTAACACAAAACGTTTTCTACAATCTGCGCGAAAACCACTCCCGCTCGCGTGTATTGTACATATTATACCAGTGTAAAAAGTTGAAACAAAGACAGTTTTCACAGAAAAAATAAATAAGTGGCTGAAATGATAAGCATGTTTGAAAATAAGGATTAATATTAACTGACCCACACAAGTGTATAATTTTTGTATTTGAGGTAGGTAAACAATTCTGCTAAGTATTATACATTATTTAAATCTAACTAATCTAAGTCCCCCTGGTGCGTTTTTTTATCAGTCTATTTGTACTGATGTATCAACAAACAGATTTAAATCAATTTAGGAAAATCCTTCCGCCTGAGTGCTTTACTTGCGCGCGTTGCTGCGTGGTAATTAATAAAACCGACCTAAATTAGATGACGAACGCAGTGAGTAACCAAGGACATATAATATATTGAAATAAAACAACTAATATATGATTTATTTATTTGTTCTTTAATCTATGAATCTTCTTCAATGCCCCAAACACACAGTGTCTAGAGGTGTTTGCAGTACATTTTAATTTGGTAGGTTTAATTTCTGTTCTGATACAAGTCTAGGTACTGGTTCAGGTATTGGTTCAGGTTTAGATCCAGGTCCAAGCAGATTTACCCGATTTTGATGTGACTGGATGTGACGTTGATAAATTCTGTATCACTGAATCGTTTCTTTCCACTGCATGACGTTGTATACTTCTCACAGAGCGGCCACAATTTGTGCACACCATGGTATGGCCAAATAAACAAACATCACCCGTAGCTTTTGAATTTCCGCACTTTATGTATCGCATGATGAATTTATTGAAAGTCAAGCCCGTGTAGAGTAGGTAGCAAGAGGTCAGTAGGTAGGTGAGCACACACAATAAGTCTAATAAACAAGCGTGGGTCAGTGAAAATCCAAAATAAAAAAACACAACGAACAAGCAAACGGGAAAGCGTTCAAACGACGTCTGACATCTGACGTTTGCTTTTTATGATAGAGATGTGATTGAACTTCATGTGTAAAAGAATCGATAAAATAATCGAAAGAGTTAAAAAAAAAACGGTTTTTTCGTCCACTATTACTATTATTACATAATATTTTTCGAAACAATATAGATAGTAAAATTAAAAGAAGAGGCACATTCCTTGAATGAAAAATTGGAAATGGAATGTGCCTTGAATTGGAATGTGCCTTTGTAAAAACTACCCTATTTTCCGAATCAAAAACTGCTGAAAACACAATAACAAATAACTAAACAGGGCACCGAATTGAACGCCGTTGATTCCCACCAAAAACTCATTCGTTTCAGACACTAAATCGTTTTAATAGCAGTTATCAAAAATCGAATCAGTTTCCATTTGACATACTGGAAAAGCGCTATGACCCCTCCCTAGCTTGCAGTACTGTATTATTTCCCCTTGACATGTCAATCAAAAAGCTTAAAAAGCAATTAAGATACTTTTTTATGCTGAACAGTTCACGAAAGTTCTTGGAAATTAATAAACACTAAATAATTCATTAATGAATTTTTAAATATTACGAGTTAATGTGAGATTTTCAATACATTCTGAGGGTGCTCATTTAGCCATCTCCTTTGTAATATTGATTGTTTTTTTTTGAGCTTGCTTGCCATGAATAAATTAGGTACTTTTATGTTCAGCAGCTGGTGTTGCAAATGGCGGACAGAACATGATAATAGCTCCGCTTCCCATGCGAAAGAAAGTACATACACCCAATAAATAAAACGAAACCAATTCCTCCATTTTACGACTCCACTCGTCGACGACACGCTAAAAGCCGAAACCCAACAACCACAGACTTAATACAATTAGTCAGAACAAGAAGGTTCGGTCACTAACATTAGGGGTGACCACTCACGAAGGGAAAAACGGTCGGGTACGAATCATGGCCGAAGGAGGTCGCATTCAATTCAAAACATAGGCCGAAATGCCGAATACTGAAACTATTTCTCGGGGCCCGTTACGAGGAAACCATCCGGTTTGCGGGTGCGAACGCTACCTAATCTTAACTATTTGTGTGTAAAGTCGAAAGGCTTAATGCTTTTGTTATTCTTTTGGGATGAAGAGTTCATGAAAATAATAAAATAGAAACTCTTTTCGTGGAACAATATTTGAACAAGTTTGTGTAGCTGTTAAACATTACGCCTACAAGCCATAAGTCATATTTTGAGGTTGTAATATCAAAATTGAGCTTCTGATATTCCGCATCGGCGTTATTAGTAATGCGTAATGTTATTAGGATATACCGTAAGTCCAATTGGAATGGAATAATGCCTAGTTTCATGTACCAAATCATGTGATGTGAATGTTTTGTAATATATTGTATCTATATACTATTTATATTCGTTGTACGTTGGCTGTATCTGTATGGGGATAAACGAATTTATTTCATGTTCATTACTTACCCTCTTTCTTATCGTGAAGTGACTTTTTAATAGAAAGAAGGAATGTGAATCTAATCTAAAAGTGTTCAGGAGGCATCGAACGGGAACTGCAAATCCAATTTTTAACAGACTACTATTTCCATACCTTTCTATTCTCATAAAAAGTTTCTGGTTGCCTGTTAATATCTATATTTCGCCCGACGCTGTATAGGGCAATGAAAAAGTTTTATTTACATATATACTGTAGTTTCGCCAAATTCGATTCAAACACACAAACAAAGCCGCGAGCTGTACTGTAACTAATCCTATAGTTTTATGGGAGGTATACTTACTCCCCGAGGTATGGCTCGAATTTCTATATATATCCGAAGGACGAAAATAATATTATTATGTATTTTTGTACCTACACGGACATAAAACATACAAGCTTTTTTTGGGAATGACTATCTCGCAGGTCAATCTAGGAGGTTGTCGGTTGCTGAACCGGATTTGCCTATACCTTAATAAACTAAGACCTCCAGCCAGGGTTTTCCACTTTAAGACTAAGCGACTACACGCTTAGGACACCCCCTGTAGGGTTCAGACCTTGACTTACAGCGTTGGAAGGGCACAACCCTGCTTGATTAAGGTTGTCTTGAAAAAAAAATACTTAAAATCTGTATCGAGTACTTATTTTTTATCTATGTTTATCATAATCAGCCTATAATTTTCCCACGGCTGGGACACAGGCCTTCTCTTTGTGACAGTAAGTTGAGCATAATCTACTACGCGGGCCCAGTGCGTATTGGTATACGCGTATGTCACATGTCTTCGAATGTTTGGTCCTAGGACATGCCCATTTCCGCACGATGTTCTTTCGTTGTTTTGAGAGGACTAGTGATGAAATTATTTACACAAAGTAAAGGGCCTGCCTTACCCTGACACGGGGTAAGTCGGGGCAATTACCACAGCCACCATTGCTATCTATTTATATTACCGAAAACTCTACGAAAACAATATAATTTTACATATCTCATGGAAACGAGAACTAGTAGATTTCAAAACGATACTTTACTAATTAACACACGACGCAACGTCACTTACGCGTTGTCAAAAATACCAAATTAAATATTAGTGGCTTGCCAAAAAAAAGTTTTTTTTTTTTACTTTCTCTATAAACAGTGTAGACATGGTGAATTTTGACAAAGTGAAATGATTTTCTGTGTTGAAATGGCTGGAGTGTCAGTGCCGTTGTTGTAAATTCTTCGCTCACAGATATGCTTCACTGGACAGTTCGTATATCCCGAAGGCACATACTCTCCAGCCATTGGTCATAAATAGATTCTTTATCTCCAATAGATCCTATTGATTGTCTCCAGTAGACCGCAAACAGGGCCATTGTGTCCTTCAGACGGCTACTTTAATGAAGTCGAAAGACAAATAGTGATATTGTTTTATTCCATTCTGATTTTACTTTGATGATGGGAGATCAAAGAGCCTATGTACCGACTTAATAGTTTTATGAAAATTTTGTATTTTCTTAAATATAAGTTTGCTTTGTTAGTTTAATTGCTTGGATTAAATACAAGTTAAAAGCTTGGGCAATCTTTTCGAAATCTTGTTCTTTGGCCTATTCCTTCATCTTTCTGCAGTCTTCTAGTTTCGACTAAGGATCAAGAAACCTAGAAAAAAAATGATGCACAAATGCGCAAATCATTAGGCACAAAAACACAATAAAGATTTCGCATTCGTGTTTACAAATATCTAATCAATACACCTCTGAATCGGGCTAACACATAAAACGTAAAATTCAAAATCATACAATTAAAAAATACTAAATATCGGTTTTCGAACTGCAAATGCGTTACAATAATAAAAAACCGGCCAAGTGCGAGTCGGACTCGCGCACCGAGGGTTCCGTACAAACCTGTAGGTATTTTCTGTTTAAAAATATATATATTTTTTAATTTTTATATTTCAGTTGATTGAATGTAAGGTAAATTGCGGTTTACGATTTATGACGTTTTAAAAAAAAACTACTCACTCGATCTCGTTCAAACTAATTTTCGTTGGTAGTTTACATGGTAATGTACATCATATATTTTTTTTAGTTTTTTCATTCTCTTAGTTTAGAAGTTACGGGGGGGGGGACACACATTTTACCACTTTGGAAGTGTCTCTCGCGCAAACTATTCAGTTTAGAAAAAAGTGATACTAGAAACCTCATTACCATTTTTGAAGACCTATTCATAGATACCCCACACGTATGGGTTTGATGAAAAAAAAAAACATTTTTGAGTTTCAGTTCTATGTATGGGGAACCCCAAAATTTATAGTTTTTTTTCTATTTTAGTGTGAAAATCTTAATGCGGTTCACAGAATACACCTACTTACCAAGTTTCAACAGCATAGCTCTTATAGTTTCGGAATAAAATGGCTGTGACATACGGACGGACAGACAGACAGACAGACATGACGAATCTATAAGGGTTCCGTTTTTTGCCATTTGGCAACGGAACCCTAAAAAGTAGGTCTTCATATCTCGACAAGCTTTATCACGTGTAAATATAAATAGTTGATAAATAATATAAGTCTATTCAAAACCACAAAACCTGCACGAAGGCCAACCATTTCGATTGCTCCATTCACTAAAATTAGATTTCACCGTTTGGAGGTAGCTGGTGTTTCCTCTCCAAACAAAGGGCTGTTACGAACGATACGATTAAATAAACATTGCTTTTGTGTCTGTAGAAGTGATATTAAAAGCTGGATGACGTTTTGTGTAGCTTATGTTTATGCAAAGTTTGCTTAGAGTTCTATATTTCGGGAACATTTCTGTAGATAGAAGTTCCGTTTCAAATTGTGCACAGGGGTTAATGCTTCTAACATTTGAAACAGGTAGACACAGGTAGGTTTGTTTCGGTGTTTTGTTTGAGACTAGTTTCATAGTGTTTTATTGTGTTAGGAATTTGAAACGGAAGCTTGTGTTTTTTTTTAGAATTCTAGTATTTCGATCTATGGGATTTGACCAAATTTCTAAGAATTTTATTTAAGTATAGATAGTAGGTAACTCCTTTCACAGGATAAAAATTGTCTTGTTATTTAAAAAAAAAGTACACAAACCAATTTTTTACAGTGATAAGTATGTTGTCTTTTTAGTCATGAAAGTTTTTAACCGGTGTATAAGTGATACAGCAAACAATATTGGGACAAAGTAACATATTCACTTACCTAAAGCGTAATAGTTATTTAACCTTCTGTGCATCTTGCCTTGTACGTTTTCTACTATAAATATTGCATTAACCGCTGTAATCTAATAAAGTCCTCTAATATAATAGTTTGGATACTTACTAATAAAATAATAAACCATTTGTAAGTCGTACTGCAAAATAAATTAAGTAGAAAACATAATTTCTTAAAGTCAATTTAATCGTACATTTCACTCATTGAAAACCCCCCTTTTCTGGAAACGTTTAGTTCCTTAAAGTCTTTATCGTAGAACAGTCTCAACAATTTCATAAAGTAATTTTGATAAAGCTAAAAAAATGTTGAATGCAAACGCTTCAACACGAGAAAGTCGAGTCAACGAGATAGTCCGGTTTATTCCAGTTGTTTGGCTAACTTTTAATTCATGAAAATGGTATTCAAATAAGTTAATGTTATTGCAGAGCAAAACAAGAGTTTTATAGGGCTTATTAAATAACTTTAACCTTTTAGAGTAGTTTGGTTCTTCAAAGCAAAATGAGCATGGATGGGAAAAGATGTTAAAAACTGTGTTCGTAATAAACTAGCATCTATACTAATATATTAAAGCTGAAGAGTTTGTTTGTTTGGTTGAACGCGGTAATCTCAGAAACTACCGGTCCGAATTGAAAAAATCTTTTTGTTTTGGGTAGCCTGTTTATTGTGGAAGGTAACAGGCTATATATCATCACGCTAAGATCAAAGGGAGCGGAGCAGCAATGAAGAATGGACGAATACTGGCCGGCAATTCGATGCGACGGGGTCAGGGGAGCAACAATTTGACGCGGATGAAGTCACGGGCAGAAGCTAGTAACAAATAGTTTTATATGTACTTTGCGCATGAGAATCTGGATTTGATTTCCGGGTCGGGCAATGTGCTACTGAAGTTTTCCATTGGAAATTTCTCCCGGGTAATAGCAATAGGCCCACCTCCGTTTAACCTGTAAGCCGCCCTTAAACGTAGTTTTGACTTTATTAAAACATCACAAATGTTTTTAAGAAAGGTCAGGTGTGTAGTATTTATAACTGGCGTGAACGTTAACGAAGTAAAAGGAGTATGGAAGGATTTTAGTAGGAGGTGTTCTGTAGTTTCTTCCTACCTACAGGGGAAAAGGCTATATATATTTGTTAAGCAATTTGGCTTAACAAATATATTTGTTAAGCCAAATTGGCGAAATGTGGGTTGACCATACTAGTTACGTCTCGGCATCGCCCTTTTTTTTGGATGGGAAATCATTAAATGACTTCTCCCGCTCTGGGCGGAGCGGGAGGGCGTCTCAGACTTTTGCTGACTAAAACTCACCCGTGTTGCTTCAGTTGCCCATGTGCCAGGGTCACAGTGTCTCTTTTGAACAATCTTGTGACCCTGGCAGTCAGCATCACCCTTGGGGGAAAACAAGTGATATGTTATATTATGATTGCTATTCAATTAGACACGTTTTTAGGAAGTTTGTATGCCAATGATGACGTCTGACTTCTCAAGATATCTTTTAGTTCAGCAGCACAGGAGCAGCAGCAGGTGCAGTTTATTGAAAATCAATGTAAGGTGGTACACGTCTCTACAGTGGACGCCATCATGCGCGTGCGAGCCCCCACGACGGGGGATGCAGAGACCCGGGGTGGGTCCCATGTTTGGACCCATCCAAACGCCTCCTGCCGGAGGCTCTACACGGAGGTCGTGCGGTCCATGGCCCTTTACGGGGCACCGGTGTGGGCAACCTCATTGAGGCTGCGCCCAGCGCACCGGTTGAGTGCGGCCCAAAGGGTCATGGCTATCCGGTTAATCCGGGGATACCGCACGGTCTCCTGCGAGGCTGCGAGCCTCCTTGCCGGAGTGCCGCCATGGGATCTGGAGGCAAAGGTCCTCGCCCACATGTGGGAGTGGCGCGAGGAGGAGAAACGCTGGGGCAAAACTCCGCTGCCGCGACAAATCACGGCACGGCGGACAGAGCTCCGGTGTGATCTCATGGCGACATGGCGGGTACGATTGTCGCAACCCAGTGCTAGGCACACCACAATTGTGGCGGTAAGTCCCTTCTTTGAGGAGTGGATAGAGAGGCGTCACGGCGTCCTCACCTTCCGCCTGACGCAGGTTCTCACCGGGCATGGGTGCTTCGGTGGGTTCCTGTTCAGAATAAAGCGGGAGGATACGCCCGGGTGTTTCCATTGTGAGGATCGTCTAGAGGACACGGTGGAGCATACGGTGGAAGTGTGCCCTGCCTGGGCGGAGAACCACCGGGACCTCGTGGAGGCGATCGGTGGCGGCGACCTCTCGCGTCCGGCCCTGGTGCGAGCCATGGTACAGAGCGAGAGGGCATGGGAAGCCGTCACCTCCTTCTGCGAAGCAGTAATGCTCGCGAAGGAGGAGGCGGGGCGTGTGAGGGAGTGGCAGACTCTGCGCCCTCAAGTCCCTAGCCGCCGCAGGAGGAGACGCCGCGGGAGTCGGGAGTCCATAGCGGACTCCCGGCCCCCGTAGGCGCGAGCTTGCGGGCGGCGAGCAATGGGTAGCTCGCCGCCCGGTAAGGACCAAGCTCGGGTCGACGGCGCGTAGTGTTCCACGCCTCAAAGAGATGTCAGCAAAGCTGAAGGGGTCTAATAGGACCGATGCCTGCCAGGGTCGCGAGATTGTTCGAAAGAGATACTGTGACCCTGGCACATGGGCAACTAAAAGAACACGGGTGGGTTTTAGTCAGCAAAAGTCTGACACACCCTCCCGCTCCGCCCAGAGCGGGAGAAGTAATTTGATGATTTCCCATCCAAAAAAAAAAAATGGTGGTACACGTTATGTGGTCATCTGACATTTTGCTGAGCTGAGGCTCTGTTGGCATCGCATTGTTGTGTTCATAAATACTCCGCATTATGACTGAACCATTTCCAGAAATAACCTAGAATCAGAAGAAAGTGGCTTAAATTCATTCTTAGTGTACCAAACTTTACATAATTCGAGGAATCAGTTTGAAGAAGGTGATTACTAGAAATATTGAAGCTTTTCAATTCTGATAATTTCTGTGTCAAATACTTGATTTGTTGAAAGTACCGAAAATACTGAAATCCTTCTCATATTATTAATGTGAAAGTTTGTTAGAATGTATGGATGTTTGTTCCTCTTTCACGCTAAAACTTTTGAACGGATTTGGGTGAAAGGCACGCAGTTTATAATCTGGATTAATACACAGCGTAATTTTTTATCTCGGTTGTATGTTCAACCAAATCAACTCAGCCTATAGCAGTCCACTGCTGGACATAGGCCTCTCCCATGCTGCGCCACAACATCCTGTCCTCCGCCTTCCGCATCCAGTCTGTCCCAGCCACCTTTTTGAGGTCGTCGGTCCATCTAGCTGGGGGGCGTCCTACACTACGTTTGCCGATACGCGGTCTGCACTCCAGGACTCGTCTGCTCCATCGGCCATCGGTCCTTCGAAAGACATGGCCAGCCCACTGTCACTTTAGCCTGCTTACTCTGTAAGCTATGTCGGTAACTCCAGTTCTTTTCCGGATGACTTCATTCCTGATTTTATCCTTCAAAGAAACTCCGAGCATAGCCCGCTCCATAGCCCGCTGAGCGACCTTAAATTTGTGGACTAGCCCCACTGTCAGTGTCCACGTTTCGGCACCGTATGTCATAACGGGCAGGACGCCCTGGTTGAAAACCTTGGTCTTCAAACATTGCGGTATCGGCGACGAGAAGACTTGACGAAGTTTTCCAAACGCTGCCCAACCCAACTGGATCCTCCTGTCGGCTTCTTTCTCGAAGTTGTGTCTACCAAGCTGGATGACTTACCCTAGGTAGATATACTCCTTCACAACCTCGAGAAGCGACCCTTCGATGCGGATTGGACTCGGCAAGACATGCGATTTGTACATGACTTTCGTCTTGTCATAGTTCATGCCGAGGCCTACCCACCGAGAGGCTCCATTTAGGCTATGCAGCATCTGATCTAACTGTCCCAGCGTTTCTACCATTATGACGATGTCATCGGCAAAATGAAGGTGTGAAATGTTCTCGCCGTTTACGTTGATCCCCAGTCCAGTCCAGTACAGCGTCTTAAATACGTCCTCCAGCGCATTGGTGAACAGTTTCGGAGATATCACATCCCCCTATCTCACCCCCCTGAGCAGTTGGATTGGGCTAGTTTTCGTATCCTGGATCTGGACAGTCATCGTTGCAGCGTCTTTCAAGCACCTCATCACCTCGATATATCTCGAGTCAATTCGACATCGTTGCACAGAGGCCAGAACTGCCCAAATTTCAATGGAGTCGAAGGTTTTCTCGTAGTCCACAAATACCATACACAGCGACTGATTGTACTCCTCGTTCTTCTGTACAATTTGCCGAACAGTATGGATGTGGTTTACGGTGCTGAAGCCTTTTTGAAAACCGGCTTGTTCTGGTGGCTGGAACTCGTCAAGTCTCTTGGCGAGACGGTTCGTGACGACCCTCGAAAACAGCTTGTACACGTGGCTCAGGAGTGAGATGAGTCTTTAATTCTTCAGCAAGGTTTTGTCACCTTTTTTGAAGAACAGAACCACCACACCCTTGCTCCACGCTTCAGGTGTTGTACCCTCTAGGATGACAGAGGTGAAGAGACTTGCGAGCTCTCTCAGAACTGGTGCCCCTCCCGCTTTAAGGAGTTCTGTCGCTATTCCGTCAGCCCCAGGTGCCTTGTTGTTCTTAAGCTGCTCGAGAGCCGCCCTAATCTCGCACTGGTCGACTTCCGGCATGTCCTCCGTGTAGTAGCGCGTTAGTTCGGCGCGACGGTCATCTTCACTATGTCCCGCTGTTTTCACCGTCCGCGTTGAGTATAGGTGCTCGTAGAAGTTCTTAACTTCCTTGAGTATCTCGGACTTCGAAGTCACGATTCTGCCATCCGCAGTTCTTAGTTTAGCAAGATGGGACCTCCCTAATTGCCGAGCGAACACTTTCGACCCTCGGTTCCACTCAATCGTAACCTTAATGTTACGGGTGTTGGAGCACCGAAGGTCACGTCGTGTCACCTTTCAAATTTTTTGGTTTAAGATCCTCTTATCTAACGAAGACAGCTGCGTGGATGGCAACTCTCGTCTTTCCTTCATAAGTCCGAGAGTTTCCGAGGAAAGTTTCGACACCTTACTTTTTCACTGCGACAGGAAAAGTTTGCGGGATACGTCACATACCGCTTTGACCACCTCATTGGCTTTCTCGTCGACTGTGCCTGTGGTTTCCAGCAGTGCGAATCGATTTTGAAGTTCCAGTTGGAACTTTTCGGATCCCAAAGTGGCCTGGAGCTGCGAAGGTCGGAGGGTAGGCCTCATCATGTGGATTCTCTCAGCACGAAAATTTATATTTAGAGTGCCTCGTACAAGTCTGTGATCGCTTCCGGTATTAAACCTGCTGATCACGGAGACATCTCTAAATATATGCTTTTTATCCGTCATGATGAAGTCTATCTTGTTACTCGTCACGTTATCAGGGCTCTGCCAGGTCCACTTCTTCTGGGGTTTCTTTTCAAAAAACGAGTTCATCATGAAAAGCTCTTGCGACTCTAGGAAGTTGATCAGCATTTGCCCCTGTGATTCCTGCGCCCCAAGCCGAATGGTCCAACTTTCGATTCGCCACGTTATTGTACTCCCACCTTGGCATTGAAGTCCCCCATAACAACGTTGTAGTGGGCCTTTGTTGCACTGTGTATTGCCTTGGCAATATCTTCGTTCATGACCTCGGCTGTCTCGTCAGAGTATGTCGAGGTCGGCGCATATACCTGTATCACTTTCAGGTAGTACCTGTCAGTGAGTTTTAGTACAAGGTACGCTACCCGTGTCGACACACTACTGATTTCTACAACGTTGCTAGTGAGTTCCTTGTTGACCAGAAAGCCAACACCGCCTTGGGAGAGCTGATCACCTTCGCGGAAGTAGAATAAGTGGCCTGACTCCAAGGTTATCTTATCCTCCCCTTGTCTTCGGATTTCCGATAACCCCAGTATGTGCCAGTTAATGCGACCTAACTCTACCTCAAGTTCGGCAAGGTGATGGTCCAGCCTCAACGAACGTCCATTATACGTAGCCAGATGAAGTCGTCGTTGGTAGCCTGCCGTGACCCGGGGATTCTTTGCAACCCCTGTCCCGCCGTTACCATAACCGCTACCTTGACCAAGAATAGCGGGACCACCGGGAACTGGGGGCCGTTGTTTTGGCACTTTAATCATGTGGAGGTTTTATGCCCGTAGTCACCACGCTGGGCTAGCGGGTTGGTGACCGCAGAGCCAATCCTTTCGCAGCGATGACGTTGCTGCCCATCATCGCTCTGGAGAATTTAGGTTGGCTTGTTGGATGGTTATACCGCCATCAGTCGGTCGCCAGCGCCTCGTCTGTCAGTGGCAGGGTGTACCGCGTGCAGGTGAGGGTGACATTTTGGGAGTCCGGTTGTTATGTGCTCCCCTTTACACCCGGTTGTATGTTCCCGCGGGATAATTTTTAACCTCCACGTGGGTCAAGCCGCTGACAAAAGCTAGTAGTGAAATTGAAAATAAATCTAAACTTAATATTATAAATGAAAAAGTAATTCTGTCTGTCTGTCTGTCAGTCTCGCTTTCCTGCTAAAACTACTGAACCGATTTAAATGAAATTTGGCACACAGATAGTTTAGAGCCTGAGAAAGGACGTAGGATACTTTTTATCCCGGTAGTATGTTCCCGCGGTATAATTTCCGACCTCCACGCGGGCGAAGCCGCTGGCAAAAGCTAGTCATGAATAAACTCAAATTGCAATGAAAGAACGAAATGTCAAATTTATTGTAGGACGTAGGAACCTAGCTGAAATCACGCATCACAATTAGATTTTCCCGATTTTCCATATACTCCCCATATTGCAAAAGAGTTTGGGCAACAACAATCTCTTTTGTCTAGGCTCGTCATTGACTCGTAATTGTCAACCTATATTGTAGTTGTTCGACTGCCGATAGATATAAAACTTAAAATGATGCATAGTTACAACAGTACAGCAGGCGCTTTAATTAATGTAAGTTTATTACCACATCATCATCATCATTTCAGCCGTAAGACGTCCACTGCTGGACTTAGGCCTCCCCCAATTTGGGGGGCTTTGCCATAATCGCCACGCTTGGCAGGCGGGTTGGTGATCCCAGTAAGGTGGTAAAATGCATAGAGAACGCTGCTGCCCATTCTCTAGTAAGTCCCTTATTCGCCTTTTACGACACCAACGGGAAGGAATGGGGTGGTGTTATTCTTTACGTCCGGCATTTCTACCACATCTGCTCTCAAAACGGTGAAAAAGAAACATTGTGAGGAAACCAGCATATCCTAGAACCAAACATTCGATCATTTGTGACCTCTACCAACCCGCATTGGGCCCCGTGGTGTATTACCGTCCAAACGGATTACGGCCTACGCGTTTCACAGAGCCGCCTTTTTTTTTTTTTTTTTTTTTTTTTTTTTTTTTTTTTTTTTTTTTTTTTCAGGATGGGAAATCATCAAATGACTTCTCCCGCTCTGGGCGGAGCGGGAGGGCGTGTCAGCCGCCTTTGATCCAGCTTTGAGAACATTACAAGCTGATTAAGCTTTTCCTAACATTAGTATGTCGATGACGCGAGTTTGTAAGATTTTACTCTACCAAAAATCACTCAACGCACTTAAAGAAGCCTTCAATTTAAAAAAAAAAAGTGAAATAAACTATTTGGACTATGAATATGACAGACCAACAAAACATTATGCTGCTGTCAATTGTACATACGTACGCTACGCAACACAGTCTCTTCGCAATTTCAACAAAAAGCCTATATACATTTCTAAACATTTTATTCTATGTATTATACCAAGCTTACGCAACGTAAGCCGTATTAACAGATTGACTTGTACAGACTCCGTTTCAAACATTGTAAAAGAAGATCGGTTTTCAACTTAGTGTAAATAGTCCTTGAATAACGTATGAACCAAACCCGGTTTGTTGTTACGAATTTACAATTTACTAGACAGAGCTACTGGGGAATTACATAAGGTTATGTGAAGTATCATTTTAAACGTTCCAATGTTATTATTTTAGTGTTTTCTTGGAATTTGGGTAGGTAATAGTGAGTTTTAGAGTTGAATTAAGGTGTGATATTTGGTGATGTCAAATACCTGCTGCTTTCATTTTATGCTTACAGTTGACTTTGAGGAAAATTTGCCATGTTGGTATCACACAAAATCTTTATAAATTTTAGCCTAAGTATATGTTATTCTGCCTAAGTCCATCCATTCCATCAAATCCATGCAGTAGTTTTGCGCGAAAGAGTAACAAATATTAATCCATCCTCGCAAACTTTCGCGTTTATAATATCTACTGTGGATATGTCTGTGTTTAACCCTTCGGTAAAAAGCACGATGTTATGCTGTGTATTTGTTTATTTATCTGATTTGTGTTTGTCTTTTCTGTATATGTATATATAAGAAATTTATTCAGAGTTTCCCAAGTTTTTAAAGCTGATAATGAAACAAGTTGTTCGTAAGCCACTAAGCGCCTGCAAAAACATTGTTAGCAATTATACGACGAAAAGTCGTAAATAATTCATGTACAGGTGGTTTAATCGGTTTTATTAATAACTTTATATAGGAGCTTATTAAAGTTATGTAAAAATATATGTTAACGTAGCAAATAGGTAGTAATTTTTTACATTAACAATGCGGTTAATACAACGCTAGAACTTGGATGTGGTCAGCCAACCTGACGTCAGAATGGCTAACCACTTTATTTCTTTGAAATATTCTTACCGGAAAGGTAGCAAATATTTCATTATAGGTAGCAAATAGTAGTAAATAGGTACTAAATAGTGTACATAGTCTCATGTATATATCTCATTTGGTCCAGCCATCCTGACGGTCACGATAATATTAGTTCAATATTAAATAAGGACCTTTTGGCCACTTTCAAAAAGCGAGCTTCTAACCTATCGATTTTATGAGGAAATATTGCTCGAATACTAAAAAAATTCACCGACGACCGTCAAAGAATTTAAATCCAGAATTAAATCCAGCTGGGAATAGAATCTTCGATATAATAAGTAGGTCAATACTACTCAGAGTTCTTAAGGGGTAGGTCAATCAAGCTCGACTTTTAATTTAAATCTCTAGTAGTCTACAACTGTTAAGCCAGTTAAGAGGCAGTGCTGTTGGAATAATATTGGGAAGTCAATCTGCATAAAAAAATGAAGAGACAGCCCTTAAGTTTGCTGCCGGAATTTGAGAGGTTTTAATCCGCTTTGCCGATAAATGTTACAAAGTTCTGTTAAGTTTTTAATACTACGCCCCCGCAATCTGATAAAGACTTTTTTCAGAAAACTAGTTTTGAAGGTAAACGCTCACTTATCAGAGTCGAAGGAAGTGATTCTTTTGGCAAGAATCAAATTTTTGAACTATTTGTTTACGAATGAAACCTCGTACAATTATCCGGACCGAATCAGACAGATCGCTGAATTTGGAAGATTTTCTTTAATTCGGCGCGGTCGATTCTTTCGTCGCAGAGTATGTGAGTTTACCTTAAATAATAGATTGGCTGTTGTTTTTGGTTGGGTGATAATAAAAACAAATAAAATCACTGGAGATCGATGCGACTTTCTAAATGTAGAAAAGACTAGGCGCAGACAGGGATGGGACGAAAATGCTTTATTAAAAGTACCGTCCAGTCTTTGTCACTTTATTTTTATTCCGGTCCAGCCCGTCCCTTGCTGCCCTCTTCCAAGGATGCCTTAAGCTGAGGTTTTTACCCCCCCACACGGCGTACCTTTAGCGAGTGGCAAAATTTTTAAGCCCTGACTGGAGTCCTTAATTTACTAAGGTACCCACACAGGCAAGTTTGGTTAAGCAGCCGACAACATCCTAGGTTGTCTTGCGAGAAATTATTCCAAAATAATAAAATGTTTAGTACAAGGCCAAATCAAAGAAGGTCGGACAACTTCATAGGATGATTTGCGAGATGTCAATTACAAAATGAAAAAAGCCACTTTATTTTGAAGTCAGCAGCGGTGGCGTACTGTTGTGAGCATTTATATTTTGGGTTAGGCGTTCACCCCGCTCTCTCTTCACACCCCCTGGGTCTACATCGTGTCTGTGTCTCGTCATTTTAGTATATTTTAACAATAGGACGCAGACAGATAAGCGACGCACCTGCGTTTTGACCTTTCTGCCTTTTGTGCCAGATCGCGTTAATATATTTTGTTTGAAGATATGTGAAAGGGATGCTACGTCCACGTGCCGTCCTTGTCTCACGCCTCTTCTGTGTGGCTCGCGCCTTAGAAAGCCGTAGCTTTAGCGGTAAAAAAGTAAAACATTTGGAATTTAACCAAAGTGACAACATCCTCTCCCAGGAATTCAACACTCTCTGTTCCGTCACACGAGAATAGTTAAGTATTTTCTTGTGTTATAATCTCTGTTCTTTAGAAGATAAAAGTTCTTTACACGAAACTTAACTTTGTTCACAGCTACTATTTGATCTACAAAAATGTTTAAAATTATTCTTAAAATTAGTGTGTTGAATAATTTTAGCTACTCTGTGGTCTAGTTGCAATTTAATTTTGTAGTGAATCTAACGGCAAAATATATGTCATCATCATTGTTTCAGCCGAAAGACGTCCAGTGCTGGACATAGAGCTTGCACAAGCTTTGCCACTTCTATCGGATTTGTGCGTCCCACATCCAGCGGATTCCTGCGGCCTTCACAAGGTACTCGGTCCACTTTGTGGGAGGCCATCCAACTCTATTTCTACGAGGTATGCGGTCGCACCTCCAGAACCCTTCGGCCCAATCGGCAATCTATTCTGCGAGCAATGTACCCTGCCCACTACCACTTAAGTTTGGCAATTATAGAAAATAAATTTAATCAAATAAAGTTCATGTTAAAAGTGGAAACTTCGTTAGAAGTTAGATTGGTACTACTGACTTAAATAACCTGTTTTACTGCCCTTCCTTAAAATTAATGAAAAGTGTTATAATACAGTAACATCTCAAAAATCCACTGAAAATAAAGTCTTCATTAAAAACTTATTGTAAATGCCGCTCTGCGCACTGCATAATCTATTTATTGATTCAAAGGCAATTTGAATCTACGACCGTAAGGTAGATATCGGAAAACGTCTACTATAAGAGGTTTAAGATGCAGTTTCCAAGAATTTTATGCAAAATTGCCGTTTTATAAACGATTGACCAGTTTTCAATGCATCGCTTTCTGTGAGGTAACCAGCATAGATGGAACTTTGAATTTCTAATTTCTTTCATAACTGCCTTTTTGACTGCCTTTTTATCTTAACGTTTAGTTTCTGTAGTGGAGTGGGTGGATTCAAAAAGGATTAAACTGGAGTAAGGTTTTAGGCTAAAGGTAATTTATATAATCGAAGTTTTTGTTCGCAATTTAAATTTCCTTTAAATTTGAGAGTTTAGAGAAAAATGATAGTAAGTGCTGGGTAGTTAGGGCTTTATGGTGTGTTTAATTGTTGCAAATGGATCATATTATCACGAACTGAAAGGAATTTGTCAAATTATAATCATTCTGAATGTGACTGCGTATTATTACGAGTTTTTTCTTGCCAGAGTCTTGATTTGATAACTGATTCCAATCTAGTTTTTCTTTAAGATACATGAAAAAAATAATTACCTGTGTAGTATGTGGTAGAATTGACAATCCGTTCTTGAATCATTTTTTGATAGTCATAGAGGTCAGCCTTATATAAAGTTACAAAAAGGAATAAAAAATCAAAGAATGAGTGAATGGAGTACAATAACCATAGAGTTTCTAGCTGGATTGCCAAAGCACGACTTTAATATTTCTGCTCACTCCGTTATTGCGGCACATAGCTCGAAGCAGTACACATATTACACATCATATTGGAAACGCCCGGAATTTATTAATGCACTCCACATTAAACTCAAAAAGTTTCAATAATGTTCTATTATTTGGTTTACATGTAAATATAACTTTAAGAGGTATTTTCTTGTAATTCTTGCATGTTCTTGGCCTAATGCCAGGATCTCTTTTCGACTCAGATTTAGAGTGGCTGTCTACTAAAGCGGAGACGAGCGGAACGAAAGGAGATGAAGGTTCGTACACCTAAAATCACACAGAATTCTATATTTTGGAGTCTCATATTTATTTTCTTTTAATGTTGAACTGATTTTCAAAACTTTAAAGATTGATTTACACTATTCAATTTCATTAGCATTCCATTAGTTATAACAACAACAAAAATTGCACCGTCTATGCAGTGTAAATACATTTAATTATTGCTTCAAATTCCAAAGCCCAATTTAAACAGTGCAAGTTTCTGGAATGATAAGAGCAATAATCGCTTGCCATTATGGCTCATTCAATTATTGCCATTTAAGAATAGCATTCAAGTGTTTACACGTGTGGGCATTCCATTAAATGGCAAACAATAATTCAATAAAAGCTATCCCATTTAGTAATTGCACGTACATTTTTAGACAAGACAGTTATTGCATGTAAGTTTTGCAAATCCAAATCTATGGATAATTTTATAGAAGTCTTAGTCTTTGCCAGCGGTTTTGGTCGCGAGGAGGTCAAAAATTATACCACGTGAACATATTCCCGGGATAAAAGTATACAGATAAACAATTTGAAACATTTGAAAACCTCAAAAAGGTTTAATACTCTCTATCTGACAGCATCTCCTCCGCCGCAGTTACGTTTTTGCTGTGTTTTTGTCATATTTCAATGTAAACGCATAAATATAGGGCTAAATAAAATACACCCAAATCTTTTCAGTGATTTCTTAAGTGTCAAGAGAAAATAAACAAGTTGTGTGATTACAACAGCTCGGATTCGCTTTGTTGTTCGAAGACGATCGCCAAAATAATACTAAAGATTTGTTATTTTGTATTTATCTCGGATTTTATTTACTTAATGTTAGAGTTTATTTAGCACAAATAAAAAAAAATGGTAGTATCTATATATTAATAAGTGAAGCGAAAACTTTGGATCTCTGTTTACGAAAATTGGGCGGACGCATTTAAATTATGCGTAACAAAAAATTAAACCGCCGAAAAAACTGAAAAGCATTAAATAATAAACCTTAAAATTTTGAGTCGGCGCTGAAAAATCAATGAACAAAGATCACTCAAAGCGCCGACTCAAAATTTTAAGGTTTATTATTTTATGCTTTTCAGTTTTTTCGGCGGTTTAATTTTTTGTCAAAAAGTTTTTATTTTATAATTTTTTGTGACTTTAATGTATTGATAATACTTGGCAAGGTATACCCTATCCAACAAAAAAAGAATTATCAGAATCGGACTACTCTGTATAAAGTTATGCGTGGTTATACATTACAATCAGTGAGTGAACAATCAATCATCCCCTGTTTTCCGACCCTTAGGGTTCGATTTTGTTTTCCAAATTTATATGGGACCACCTTGGGAGTATACCCTTTTCAATAAAAAAAGAATTATCACAATCGGACGACTATGTAAAAAGTTATGCGTGGTCATACATAAAAAAGAAAACATAAAAAAAAAATATACGCGTCGAATTGAGAACCTCCTCCGTTTTTTTCGTCGGTTGAAAATACATTATTTTCAATAAATAACACGTTACACACACTACTATTAATTACCGTGTATTTAATACACACATGCATAGATATTCTTTTGTTTATTTGGAATTCTATGGTCAAATCGAGTCTGTATTTGTTTTTGGTATTATTTGTCTATAGCCTTACTGAATGTCAAATATATAATGGATAATACATTAATTTACGACAATTTGTAGATATACATAATATATTAAAATAATATACTATAAATTAATACGTGAAGGGAAAACTATGCACAAGGGGTGCATAGTTTTTACGAGTTTATTGTTGAAATCTGTGGTCCAATCGAGAATATCTGTCTTTAATATTTTGTGTCTATAGTCGTACTGAATGTCAAGTATAACCATAGGTAATAAATTCATTTTATAGATATATAACCTATTTCATTTTAAAAATCTATAATCATATCGAGAATATTTGTCGTTAATATTATTTTTCTATAGTGTTACTGAATGTCAAATATAACCATGTTATTTTTTTATTTAGTTTTAATGGATATGCATACAGGTTTATTATTATGGTCGAATATCGACCACCGGGCGACCACTAGTATTTGCTTATAACTTCAGTTATAACAGCAGTAGTTTTCTTTCATGCAATCAATTCGCAATATTAATTACTTTTTCCAATTAACTTGCCATTTATTCAGACGAGCAGGAATTAGTTCGACAACCTTAATCTAAAGTCATTACAGATTTAACTGACCCATTTAAAATTCGTTTTAATTAGAGCACAAATCGAACCGATTCCTAGTACGAACAATATAATTCTCTTTATTAACGTCGGTCCCGATAACACAAGGTTTTAAATTGCATTTCCTCGATGATCTACGACATTTCTTAGTGCAATGTGGTAACAATTCTTTTTCAGTAACAAAGGGCCAAGAAAATGGAACGCTTATTTTACGTCGACTGCCATCCAACCCACTGGTCAGATACAGTTCGGTTTTAAATGACTTTTAGAAGAATGCAGTTGTGTTTCGTTATGTATTTGTTATGTGTTATTTCCAGTTGTAATTTGTCTTTTGGATTCCCATAAAGAATAATGTTGTTACCTATACAGGTATTTTGTTGTGAGTTGGTATTATTTTTGTTTTCAAAATGTTTCGCCTGTCAACTGCATGAGATGATAGGTTATTCTTTACTTTTATAAAGTGTGATGTAATCTAAAAGAGAGTGATATAAGGCTACTATATGTAATCAATACACAATATTTATTCTTTTGAATTGTCGATCAATGAACCATACGTAAGGGTGTCTAAAATTCAAATGATGGACTATCCTGAATACACGATAATAATTTAATATGATAAACCAAGTTTCATGGTTTCCACTTCAGTGCTTCTAAATCCAAAATTCATTCGGAACATAATACGTATAATTAAATATTATAAAATATATATTATGTAGCAGCATTTTATTCTCGATATAATCATTTAGTACCAAATTAAATTCCTATTTTTCTCTCCCCGTAATTAGTCTTTGTCGGTCAAGATTGTCGAGACCCTAGATTGTTTCTGTCGTGTATCTTACATGTATTTGTCTACTTGTGAACGTGCCTATATCTGAGAGTTCTCATTTGTGGGTCAATATTTGTCAGGAAAGCGAGTATATTACGTATGTCATAGAGAAGGGCTAGGAATAGTAAATATTGAGCCAGATCCTGTAGGATATAATGTACGTATATGTAAATATTTATCTTGATATTTATGTACAAGTTCTGTCAATTGCGTAGAATCTTCGTTTCTATATTTATCTTAGAAAGCTTTTCGTTCATAACGCCGCATGTGTTATCAACAACTAATATACAGAGTCTTGCGTATAATATAATTATTATAATTATAATCTACTGCTGATGTCAACTTTCCATACTGTTGATTATACAACAATGGTTTTTGGAGTTTACTTCTTAAGAATCGTTTTTCAAATAGGTATTAGCCCGGGGTAGGAAAATTTATGAAGAGTAATATCAAACATTTTCCGTTATGTTTCTCCTTACGAACGATTATAAAATATACAGATTAGTTAACATAACGCAAAACGTAACGTCGTTTTGCGTTATGTTAACTAATCTGTATATTTTATAATCGTTCGTAAGGAGAAAACTTCAGTCGTGCGTCGGAGTTGACACGCATTTTTTTTTGTTTGAGAGCTATTTGTTTAGAACAGTTTTATTCGGTTTATTTTAATATGAAAAACAAAACCTAGAAGAAACCCATGGGTGGTCCCACCATATGAGATTGTCTTTATGTTTGTCACAAGTTATTTCTAAAATTACTTTTCCGATTACATTATTTTCCCTTTTAAAAAATTACACTATTCTTTAAATATATTTTTGTCCCAGAAAAATGATCGATTCCCGTGGAAATATTGTAGTTAGAGGGACAGAAAGCTTGACTTGTTATTTTTGATTTATTTTGTACGGGAAAATAAAAAATAGGGTCCTACTGCCTATTAAAAATAAACGACAATAACTTATTATTATTTTTAAGTAGGTAATTCATGTGACATCCTGGATAGCAGCAAAGATCTATTTAAATGAGTTTCTGTTCCACACAAACATTCCACAAATTCGCACAATACACGTTGACTGGTCATGTCCGCAGAATCATCCTTTACGTAGTCTTTTCCAACTATGTTGGGGTCGGTCTCCAGTCTAACAAAATGCAGCTGAAAACAGCCTATTAGATTTCCTCAACTACTTACTAGGTAATACGATACCGCTCAGTAAGACTGGTTGTCATACTTGCGAGCTAAATCTATACTTACTTACTTACTATATATTTATATATCTATACTAATATTATAAAGCTGAAGAGTTTGTTTGTTTGTTTGTTTGATTGAACGCGCTAATCTCAGGAACTACTGGTCCGAATTGAAAAATTCTTTCTGTGTTGGGTAGCCTATTTATCGAGGAAGGCTATAGGCTATATAACATCACGCTACAACTAAGAAGAGGAGCGGAACAGTAATGAAAAAAGTTGCAAAAACGGGGAAAATTTATTCCTTTTCAGAGTTTCCGTTGCGTGCGCTGCGTAAACGGTTAAAGTAACGCAAAAATCATGTATAACGGAATTGTTCCTTTTAAAAAGTTCTAAAAAAAAGTCCGCGAGAGCATATGTCTATCTTTTAAGGTTGTCTTTTAAATCGATGCGACGGGAAGGGTCAGGGGAGCAAAAATTTGACGCGGACGAAGTCGCGGGCAGAAGCTAGTAATATTATAAAGCTGAAGAGTTTGTTTGTTTGTTTGATTGAACGCGCTAATCTCAGGAACTACTGGTCCGAATTGAAAAATTCTTTTTGTGTTAGGTAGCCTATTTATCGAGGGAGGCTATGGGTTATATACTATCACGCTACAACTAAGAGGAGCGGAGCAGTAATGAAAAATGTTGCAAAAACGGGTAAAATTTATTCCTTTTGAGAGTTTCCGTTGCGTGCGCTGCGTAAACGGTTAAAGTAACGCAAAAATCATGTATCACGAAATTGTTCCTTTTAAAAACTTCTAAAAAAAGTCCGCGAGAGCATATGTCTATCTTTTAAGGTTGACTCACTATAACTCAAAAGGTGCGAGCAGCAACGAAAAATGGACGAAAACTAGCAGGCAAATCGATGCGACAGGAAGGGTCAGGGGAGCAAAAATTTGACGCGGACGAAGTCGCGGGCAGAAGCTAGTAAATAATATATCAAGTAACTAATGTCAAAGATTCACGGATTCCAGGATACCAACGACAAGAGCAAAGGATACCCACAATTCTACGTTTTTCCGAGGCACAGAAGGGTATTGTTGTGAAGATGGTCACCCATCCACGGATCTACCGCGGCAAGCGAAGCTTAACCTGATCTAACGACCCTTGCGGTTGTTATAACTTTCTCACGAGGCTGCAAGAGTGTATTATGGAATTAATTTCAACTACAACACCTCTACTAAACCAGGGTTCCCCCATCGGATTCGTAGAAAGTTTGTAATTACATCTTTTCCATTAGCGGGCCGTGTTGGGGCCAGGATCACGAGATGTATGAGTGTAACTTGTTTAGAACGAACCGTGGTTTGTTCACTAATTACTCGTTGAAAATACGGTTCAATGGGAATTATGTAGGTATGAGGAAATTAAAGTACCCATTTGTGCGAAGTAATTATTTGGGCGAATTTGAAAAGTTTTGAATTTAATTGGTCTTGGTTATGCTTGTTTCATTGTGTATAATGTATTATATTTGTTTGTATTGAGCCGAGGAAAAGGCAACAGCATTTTTTTGCTTAGACAAAGGAACTTTGATCTATTTTCCGATGTAAACAGTACCAATACAATTCGAATTTGTAGTGGCGCACTAGGAATGTTTTTACCAAAACTGCCAAGCAATGGGATTATTTTAGTTTGGCTTAAAAATGTCACGTTGTAGTCTCCTTGCCCTTGTCTCATATTACTTGGAATCGGTATCACGTTTTCTCTTTCCATTCTTCCCTGTCAACCGTCCCGCTCTCGTTTAGTCTCAACAGTTCTTTGGCCTTCTTCTCACATATTTGACTTGAAAAACATTTACTGTGATTCTCAGACTGATTTCATCAACATATTAGCTTAAAGTGGTGGTTATAATCCCCCCGGGGTCGCGAGATAGTTCGAAAGAGATACCGTGACCTTAGCACATGGGCAACTGAAGGAACACGGGTGGGTTTTAGTCAGTAAAAGTCTGACAGGCCCTCCTGCTCCACCCAGAGCGGGAGAAGTCATTTGAAGATTTGCCACACACAAAAAAAAAAGTGGTGGTTATAACCATTTCCGTCGCTGCTTCAAAGAATTCTACTATAAAATTACAGATAGGTATGCTTACCGATGGTGATTGTACCCCACCCTTGCTCGAGCCAGCCCGCTAAGCCTATAGCTTTAAATTTGTCCCTAAATAACAATCATTACGATCTAGCCCGTCCCTTGCTGCCCTCTAGCAGCGATGCACAGGGGGTGCCCTTAGTCGCTCTAGTTTTAAGTTTTTGAGCCTCGGACGGAAGATTTATTTATTAGGGTATCCACAGGCAATTCCAGTTAAGCAGCCGACAACCTAATAGGTTGACCTGCGAGATGTCATCACAAAAAAAAACTGTTGATATAAGTAAACCTAGGAAAATTACTTTTAAGCTACAATTAGCTTAAAAGTAATTTCCCTAGGTTTACTTGAAAAGGTTGGAAAGGTTGGTTGGTTGGGAAGGTTGGTTGGTTGGTTGGTGGGTTGGTTGGTTGGTTGGTTTGGTTGGGTTGAAAGGTTGGTTGGTTGGTTGGTGGCTGGTTTTTTGAATTGATGTAGAGTGTCAATACACTCTACAACAATTTGTAGTGTTAATGACGGAAAAAGTTGGTACTATATTTGTTTAATAATTAATTTTCCTGAATTTACTTAAGTCAGTCACATCAAAGTGTAGACTCGAGCAACAATAAATTAAATAGAATATAATGTAGCAATCTAATTTCGAATCTAATCAATTTTACGTAACTTCGAAACAAAATACAAACTTTTGCAATATCATTAAAGTTGGAGCCATTAACTGAGTTGTAATTAACGAATAATACAATCATGATATCTGTAATAGAAGCAAAGTTTACTTTATGGACTGTTGTTACTTTTATACATTGAGGCCTAAATACTTTGAAAAAAAGAAGGATTACACATAACATCACGCTTGTGATATCCGAAGGATAAAGCAGAGGTGTCATCATCATCATCATTCCAGCCGGAAGACGTCCACTGCTGGACATAAGCCTCCCCAATCTGAGGGAGCTATACCAGCCTGCCGGGGTCGCGAGATTGTTCGAAAGAGATACCGTGACGCTGGAACATGGGCAACTGAAGGAACACGGGTGGGTTTTAGTCACTAAAAGTCTGACACGCCCTCTCGCTCCGCCCAGAGCGGGCGAAGTCATTTGATGATTTCCCATCCATAAAAAAGGGAGTTATGCCATAATCGCCACGCTTGGCAGGCTTGGCGATCGCAGTGTTGTGATAAAATGCATAGCGAACGCTGCTGCTCATTCTAAAGTAAGTCCTTTAGTCGCCTCTAAAGACACCCACGGAAAACAATGATATGGTGCTATTCTTTACGTACGGCACCACATGAAACAGAGGCAGCGGTGTACTTATAATATTTATACCCACATTTTGCCAGTTATGGTTAGGTCCCATATAATAGAGAGCGAGGCAATATTGCCAATAACTGGACTCAAATCCAGATTCCGGACTGCTACTGGGAAATTCGTGATGGATAAACCCAATAGCACTATGCTCGACCTGGCAATCGAACCCAGAACCTCATACTCAGCTGTTGCGCTTGTAATCACTAGACCAGCGAGTCAGTGTGGTTGTACTGCCTCATTATTTATTAAGGCCAGGTGGGACCGTTTTCACATTTTTTACCGTTTTTAGAATTGCTTTTTGATAGGTCAATTTTTACTTTCAGAATCTGAAAAAAATATATATTTAAGATACATTCTTTCTCCTTAGCTTGTACCCGTTCAAAACACGATACAATCAAATTTACTCGATAGAAAAAAAAGCCGAACTAACTTCGATTTGCAGTTTTTAACAAGCCAAATTTCATTTTAAAGAAGTACTAATACTCCTATTTTTATATAATTAGTATCAATTTATAGATAATTTATTTTGGAATCGATTGAACCCGATCGTTTTTTTTTAATACATTTCTAAAAAAAAATATCAATTATTCAAGTGATTTTCGATCGGCGCGTCGCTTGCCAGTGTCCTGCGAGACGTTATCGAGGTGAGACCTGTGACAAATTTTTGCGCGCGCGCTTCCTTTCTGCTGCGCAAGTAATAATAAGAGAAAATAAAATAAACTGTAAATAAATATTGTTTTATAGAACTTATAAAGACCATAGTTGGTTAAGCTTTTGTTTTGTGTGTACGGTTCTCATTGTGTAAATGATTGTAAAACTTTAAAAACAATATTTTGTGATTGTATTGTGAAAATGGCGACTAAAAAAAACGTTTTACAAAAAAAAAACATTTGACTTCCTTAAAAAACACTGCAAAATCAAAATTAACTTTAATTTCGAAAGTCGGTGTCTTAGTATCTGTATTTAAGGTTTTTTTACCACCGACTTCCGAAATTAAAGTTATTTTTGACTTTGTAGTGTTTTTTAAGGAAGTTGGTTGTTTTTTTATAAAAAGTTTTTATTTTTAACCGACTTCAAAAAAAGGAGGAGGTTATCAATTCGTCTGTATTTTTTTATTATTATTTTTTTTATGTTTGTTACCTCATAATTTTTATATTAAGAGCAGTGGTGGCCCAGTGGTAACGGCCACGACTTGCGAGTATTAGGTCGTGAGTTCAAACCCAAGCAGGCGCATTACTTTGTGTAAATTATTTCATCGCCACCGCTCTCAAAACGGTGAAGGAAAACAACGTGAGGAAACCGGCATGTCTTAGAACCAAAAATTCGAAGACGTGACATCTACCAACCCGCACTGGGCCCGCGTGGTGGATTATGGCCCACTCCCTCTCACTGTGAGGAGGCCTGTGTCCCAGCAGTGGGAACATTATAGGCTGATGATGATGATGTATGTATTTAGAAATATATAAGTATGTTTATCAGTTGTCTGGTTATCATAAGGCTCTGCCTAGTTTGGGATCAGACAACGATTTGTTGGTTGTCCAAGGATATTTATTTATTTATATTTATCCATACTTCCATTCATCCATACTAACAAACTGTTGCATTCATAATACATATAAGTCCAGGTTATAAACTATCTGCGTGCTAAATTTCATCCAAATCCGTTCATTCGTTTTTGCGTGAAAGAGTAACAAATATCCATCCATACATCCATACTCATAAACTGTCGCATTTATAATATTAGTCCAGGTTATGAACTATCTGCATGCCAAATTTCATTCAAATCCGTTCAGCAGTTTTTACGTGAAAGAGTAACAAACATCCATCCATACATCCATACTCACAAACTTTCGCATTTATAATATTAGTAGGATACACTAGATACAATTAGCTGCTGTATACAAATGTTCCAACGAGGATTCAATCAAGAACTATGTAAAATAGTTTTAGAGATAAATAAATAAAAATATTTGTTCTTGTATTATATTTTCTTCTGTGGTTTCTAATACTGTGGACATACTGATGTCGCTACTCTATGACCTGTCTGTGCTACGCCCGCGCCGCTCGGACTTTTGGCGCGCTTACGTGTTCGACAAGAAGGACGCGCGAGAGGCGCCCCGCGGATTTCCCCGCACCTCACCCCCTCAAATCTGTATGAGTGTCGAATCACCTAGCCTTAATAACTAGCTTTTGCCAGCGGCTTCGCCCGTGTGGAGGTCGGAAAATATCCCGCGGGAACGTACTACCGGGATAAAAAGTACTCTATGTCTTAATTCAGGTTATAAGCTAACTGTGTTCCAAATTTCATCCAAATCTGTTCATTAGTTGTTGCGTGAAAGATTAACAAACATCCATACATCCATACTCACAAACTTTCGCGTTTATGATAATTATATTAGTAGGAATTAGTAGGATATATATATTTATGCCTAATACGTTGCTTATAATTCGCCATTCACTTTAAAATATCCATATTTATGTTGTCACTTTTACGGTGTTACTCTTAAATTGTATTTATTGCAGATTTAACTTCTCAGGGTAGGCAGATAAGAAACGCCGACCTCATCTAGTTCTTAAAAATATGATTGACGTGTACAAGTGATTGTACAAACCTACTTACAGATATAAAATCATTTGTCATGTTTTTATTAACGCCAAAAGTGTTTCACATGTCAGAACTCTAATTTATCATCAAGCTTAATTATGATAATAAAAACTACATAAATCTTACAAGCTTGAACGTGTGATTTCAATAACTCAACACAACGAAACAGTGACACAAAGATAAAAACAAAACACATCACATTATTCCCTTTCCCCAACAAGAAAAACCGGATAAAAGTCTACCTACATTACGTAGGCACCTATAAGTTACACACAATAAAAATAACTGACTTTCCCAAGATTACTTTGTATAAGTAAGTACCTCTATACATAAAATCCGTGTGAGTATAAGGACAAACAAAGAAGTTTCTTTTCTTATTCTGTCAGTGAATAGGTGAACATACAAAAGAATTAACCTTGATGTGTTTACAACATTATCGTTTGTGCTGTCTCGAAAATATAGAGAAAATAATTACCTAATACATAGAATCATTAGAAACATTAGAAAATTTTGTACAAAACATGCTTCTACACTTAGCGGGTCGGCTGCCCACTAACTTTCAGTGAGTGAATTTAAGATTTTTATTAAGTGAGCAAACCATAATGAGCCCTCTAAGATTTCTCATCGGCTATTATGACAAACTTCCACTCAAACTTTCATCTCAGTCTAACCCCTTTAGGATCTACATTGTAAAAAATCCATCCGCAGTGCTCACTTTGTTTATGTAAGGATACCCTTTGCAAAATTTGTTTTTCTAGTCCCAGCAGTTTAGGCTGTGTGTTGTCTGTTAGTTAATTAATTTAATATTTTTATTATGTAGAAATATCTTACGGAATGTCAACGCGAAGACTTGGATATTGACATCGCAGACTCCAGACAGAATTCACTGGAAAAATCAGTCTTCTTTCGACGCCATCAGACATAAATAAATAATCTACAATATTGTCTCACTCCCTATCATTTTCTTATCGTACATTTACGCCAAGTCTTGCCATGCAAACGACTGTAATCATTCACATTACGGATTAATTCACAAAATCCATCAAGTGATTGATTCACTAAGAACGTTAATGGAGCAGAAAGATGAGGCACAATTAGTGAAGAGTCCCTGAATCATCAAAACAATCCGTCAGATGTTGGAGCTTTGAGTTAGTTCATTTGGGCAAATAAATACAATTACCCCTTTATTTATAAACGGCGTATAATGTCTTAGAATTATAATTATAATTTTGTGCGTGTAATCCTACCTAAGCTCGCGAATTTCTAAATTAATATTTATTTAAAATATTTCTCATTAAGTGAAATTTGTAGTAAATGTCTGAGTTAAAAAGATTATTTTTAATAATAAAATATTATGTCTCCTTCAAGGGTCGTATCGTGAAACATTGAACCTTTTATTCTTTCAGTGCTAAAAAGAGATAAAGTTATACAGGACGACAAGCGCCATCACTCTTTCACAACAGAACAATAATGGCTTTAACACTTTACAATAAGGCAACATATATTGACGTAAGCCTTATAAAGGCGGATAGTATTTCTAAAGCCTTTATAAATGACAAGATTTTGTTATAAGCGTGTAAGTATATCTATTTAGTGCTCTTGAGAATACAGTACAAAAAGTCCACAATATCTTATTGTGAGAGTCTCGAAAACGGCTATGTTAAAAAAATCAACATCATTACGCAATCATCATTCATCTTCGATTCGTTTAATTGTGCAACAGTATCGGAAAAGGGGTGAATTTCTCATACTTAAGGTATACTAAGCGATCGAGAGGCGCGAGATATATTTCAAGCATAAAAATTCTGGTTAAATATATCAAATCACGTTTTCATTTGTTTTTTATTTTTTATTTAACAAAAGCAGAATTATTGCAGTGGAAATGACGAAGCATGTTTGGTGCGACTATGAATGATAGGCTAAGGAATGATGTGATAAGACAACGGTGAGGTTTAAAAGAAGATGTAGTGACAAAAATTGAAAAGGGTGTCCTTGATTGTTTCGTCATGTTGAGGGGATGAATAAAGGCCGTCTTACAAGGCAGATGTGGTGGAAATGCCAGGAGGAAGTCTTAGGGGGAGATATATAGTCACCTTATTAGTGATGTTCTTCAGAAAGGTCAGGTGCGTAGTACTCGCAAACAGAGTGCGTGTATGACCCGATGTATGAAGCTAAACGAGGCAAAAGGAATATGCTAGGATCGTAGCAGGTGGAATTCCATAGTTTCTGCCTACCGCCATGAGAAAACGGTATCAGTTTGTGTATGTATGTACGTATATAACAAAAGAAGCATGACATAGGCCGTTAAACCGTTTAGATCTTCATATTTCTTACTATAACGTTAATTTGTACTGTCACACATTTTTCTCATAAATGGCACGAAACAAGAGTCGCGGATGAGGAATGTTTAAAAATAATGTTCTGTACATGTATCATACTGTTTCCTTATATACTTCTTTATGGTGTTACTTTATTACCGGGAACAATTTGCAGTAAAGTATTGCGATAAGGGATTGAGTTCACATATTAAATCAACCCGCTTTGTTTTGTCCGGGATGTCTACCGATTCTTTGATGGCGTGTGTTGAAAATGCTATTAGCACACTGAAACGAAGTGCTGCAAAAACATAGCAAATCAGAAATACAAGGTAAAGCATCGCGTTTCACAGTGAAATCGAAGCGGTCAAGCAAACGTCTGATGTTTCACTCGACTGAACGGTTCACTATACATCGTTCGTTTTTAATCCCAGAGGCTAATTTGACATTTCAAGTCTTTTGTGTTTACTTTTTATTATGGAATTGTGACATAAGTTTATTATTACATTACATCTATTAAATTAGCAAATGAACTGTTGAGTGCAATATTGACATGTTATTTAAGCTAACAGAAATAGAGTAATATTGATAATATGTACATGTATATAAAACAGACAGAAAAGAATCACAAGACATCAGAAAACTCGTCCACATCGCTGTTAATGGGAAAGGTGCCCATAAAGCTGGCAGCATTGCCACGTTGTATGACGATGCTGATTGTTTTGCCAAAATAGGCCAAATATTTAGAATTATTGTTATTATTTGTATCATTCCACCTTCACACGACATCAACAAAATTACAAAGGAATTAACGTTGGACAGCGTTGTGGGTTATTATGATTACTGAAATTGTTTTTGTTAAGTTAGTTTTAAGTTCCAATAATGTAAATGTCTGCTGTTCCTTTAATAAATAAATAAAAACGTTTATCAGTTGCTTTTTTTTTTTCGATAACTCACCATGTGAGTAAAATATATATCGTTGTATAGATTCACTATAATGAATTCATCGTAATCTGATATGTGTTACAGCGCCGTCAGTGTGCCAACCGCGTCAGCTAGGCCAATTCAATTTTAACGCACACCTTTTTAAACGTGGCGTTTAGTAACATGCTGTTTTTATTTTAGTCTGAAGTTAGTTGCAGTAGCCCAGTTAGAACTACAAACAGTGAGCAAGTCTTCGACATCATAGAAAACTAACTATTAATTTGTAGCCGGGCTCCTCCCGCTTACACCAAGTTGGAAGTGCGCTAACAACGCAAATTAAGACTGTTAACAGTCGAGTTCCTTAATTATATTATTGCGCATGGTTTTACTGCGCGGAGGAACTAGGTGCCTTGAACCATCTGGACGTTTGATATTACTAACCAAGTTTCTGTATGGTACAACCGTAGTGCAATTCGGACGCGTTCGGTTTCCCGGCAACATTACAACTGCGTTCTACATGCAGGCGACAGCTTATAGGTACCGCGTATAGTAGCATAAGTTATCAAACTATAATCTTCCCACTGCTGGGACAGCGGCCTCCTCTCGGTAACAGAGAGTGAGCTGAATTTTACCTTGCGGTTCCCAGTGCAGGTCACATTTATTGTTCTAGGATATGCCGGTTTCCTCACATTGTTTTCCTTCACCGTTTTGAGATCAGTGGTGATGAGTTTATTTACACAAAGTAATGCGCCTATTTAGGTTTGAACCCTCAACATATGACTGGTAATTCGGGGACTCCACCACTGGTTTACGGCACCGAATACAGTAAATTCAACTAAAATTATTTTTTCGAAAGGTAGGGCAGAGGTGTACGTATAGAACACCCTCGTTTCGCTATTTTTTTCAGTTGGAATTTTATTACATGGATGTAATAAAGACCGGGCCTTTTGCAATCAACTGGGTACAAATCTAAACTCCGAGCTGCTACTTAGAAATTCCAAATAAACAAAACCTAATAATACTTATATATGTATCGGACCCAGGAGCTCATGGCCTAGCCAACGTGGGAGTCTTCTTCATATTTAACTAGCTTTTGCCAGCAGTTTCACCCGCGTATTATACGTATAAACTTTTCACTTGAATCACTCTATCTATAATATTTCAAAAAAAACCGCATCAAAATCCGTTGCGCAGTTTTAAAGATCTAAGCATACATAGGGACAGACAGAGGGAAGCGACTTTGTTTTATAATATGTAGTGATACAATTTGTTGCCTGCCGGGATGTTGATAATTATTCCACGAGAACGGGGAAAAAAATGCCTAACTCCTTATATTTGCCTGTGGAAATCCCGTCAAAATCGGTCCAGCCGTTTCGGAAATTACAGTTCAATTTAATTTATTTGTATTTATAGATGTATTGATAGCCTATTCCCAACTATATTGTGTGCAATTGAATATCAGTATTTTACATAACGCAACTGTCTATCTGACTTCCAAAACCGAGTGGAATAAATAAAAAAAAAATTTTGCAAAATAAATATAGACAGATTTTACATTGGCCTCAAACTAGGCAAAGCCTGTAACTTGGCAATCAATATGGATGGTAAAATATTTACTTTAGAAACATGTTTGGTAAAAAAGCAAAATACTTTTACAATTTATTTTTACATTTTGCTATTTGGTGATAAGACAGTGTCATACGGTACTCCTTAGTAAGAATGCTGGTCCGACTTTCGGGCTTCTGACTACGCGTCATCATTTTGGCCGTAAGACGTCCACTGCTGGAGTCAGGCCTCCCCCAATTTGGGGGCATTTGCCATAATCACCACGCTTGGCAGGCAGGTTGGCGATCGCATTATGGTGGTAAAATGCATAGAGAACGCTGCTGCCCATTCTCTAGTAACTCCCTTAGTCGCCTTTTACGACACCCACGGGAAGAAATGGGGTGGTGTTATTCTTTACGTCCGGCACCACACGATACGTGTAACGACTGTCAAAGATGAGGCACTGACGGGTTTCGGTAAATAAATATGGTCACCCATTTTAAGACGGAACGCGGCCAGCATGGCTTAACATGATCGATGGACTCGTCCGTCTGTTATAACTTAGCCACAAGCCCCCCCCATGGAGGTATAGATTTAAAAGATTCTAAACGAATAATGTGTGGATGTTGTAGGCGTTTAATTGGATGTGGATGCACAACTCTACTGCACGAGTGTTAGAAAAATGTTTTGCATTTGTTTTCGGCTTTCATGTTTAATGCCTGCTATTATATTCCCTTTCATTCTTTGCACAGAAATGTCCAATTCGCCCCTTATGAGTAGGTATTGCGTCATACAACTCTTTTGATATCATATTTCAACTCCCAAGGCATGGGCTTGGCAGGTATGAGTCAATTAAGTGGAAATTTTCATTATAAAAGTAGTAGTGAATTGGTAGAATTTATTTTATTTATTACCTTAGTTTTCGATTTGAATAAAGCCGGTAATGACAAATGAACAATTGTCGTTCATAATGAAATTATGTTCTGGTTTTCAGCTGCCGATAAAGAAGTAATGCATTTTATTTTAGCACACAGGGGGGCAGAGAAATCTATGTACAATCTGTTACCATGGATTCAATACATGATGCTGAAAAATTTCTACGCACAGGCGCTTCGTAGAATATTTTGTCGGTTATTACATACATACATACATACAATCACGCCTTTTTCCCATGGGGGTAGGCAGAAACCACGGAACGCCACCTGCTACGATCTCTACACACTTCTTTTGCCTCGTTTAGGTTCATACAATTGGTCATACACACACGCCGGTTGCGAGTACTACGCACCTGACCTTTCCGAAGAACATCACCAATAAGGTCACTATATGTCCTCCTAGGGCGTCCCCTCCCGGTGTTTCCACTCACATCTGCCTTGTAAATGTTGTCGGTTATTGTTACTACAAAAGGGTTTGCCAGGGAACCGATTACTTTTCCGAATATTTATTGTTCGAATTTAATTTTACCGAAAACTATTGGCCGAAGTCTTTTTTGCAATATGCATCATTTGACATATTTTTAAATCATCGAAGTGTCATGTGTCATAGGTACTATTTTACCGAATTATGTTTCGCCGATTTACGAAATAACTTTTTGCTATTGGCCGAAGCCTCTTTTGAACTTTTTTCAGTTGCCAAATGGTTTGTTTGCCATATTTTCACCACAGTGAAACAAATTTTTGGGAATATTATTTGGTCACAAATATATAGCTGGTTACTTGGTAGCGCTTTCAATAGTAAATTAAATATATGTAGTGTCATAAAAAGTCAATATATTGTGCTACAAAATTTAGTGAGAAACGAATCGCTGTAAAACCGACTTTACGTAGTCTTGTCTGCCCTACCCCTAGAGTGTAATTTAAGCCCGCGCAGGCGCGGAGGGGTAGGGCGGCCCGCGAGCCTAGGAGCAGGTGGTCTGAAGGCCCGCCACCGCAGCTGAGGCTGGCCGGCAAAGCCGGCCAGCAAGCCGAAGCTGCGGTGGTGAGCATTAAAACCATCTGCGACGATAAGCTCGCGTGGGGCCGCCCAAACCCCGCAGCGCCGGAGCCGTGACAGAAACAATGCTTGCTGCATGTTGCATGCCTGCTTGAATGTTGCATGCTTCTTTGCACGCTGCATGCTTGCTTGCATGCTGCATGCTTGCTTGCCTGCTTACCTGCTGCATGCCTGCTTGCACGCTGCATGCATGGTTGCATGTTGCATGCTTGTAGCAAGTAGCATTGTTTGCATACTTCTTACTGGGACCTTTTAAAAACACTTTTGTTCATAATAAACTGTTTTATTAAGTGCCATTACATTTCAATAAATAATTAATTAAACCAAAGAGTAGGTTAATCTTAACATAAGTATAATGAATGTCTGGAAACATAATACTTCGAACAAATGTTATTTCGGCTAAGTGTAACTTCGGTAAAGAGTTTATCGACCAAATGAAACGTCGGAGTAATGAAAACAGTCAAATTGATAATAGGTCAACCGATACAGTGGCAGACGTGACTTCGATGAAGTAAAAAAAAAAAACGAAACGATTATAGTTGAAAAGTTTTAGGGGAAATGAAATTCGGTTAAATATTTTTCGAACTTATGATAGGTAACCGGTTTGCCAACGTGCAATCGATAATAAAAAATATCAATAAATTTTACCCCGAGGCTCCTTAAGGAAGCATAGCTTTAACACGATAAAAATAAAAGATACGGATTTTATTTAATATCAGCGGTTTCATAGGTGGAAAGAAGATTATTTTCCAAGAATTGATAAAGAAGGATTTAAATGTGGCGATGCTTAGCGTGGTCAATAATCCGATTACACTAACTATTGATTGTGGTGATACTATACTAGCTTTTCCCTGGGTTTGGGATTTTTTGTTTCCTAATATAATAATCTTTACTATACTTTCTACCTTTTTTCATATTAATTGCCTTCAACCCTTAGTTAAAAATTGTTAAATAAAGTTTCCTTCCTCAAAAGTTGGGCTATTAAATGAAAAACAAAAATCATAACAAAAGGCTAATTATTATTATCTTAACATATAACAGTGTCCATGTTATCGTAAATTGAAATATAAATCTAAAAGCACTACACAAAATGTTATCAGATGCAATCCAGAATCGTTTCAGATTAAACTGAAACAGATTTTGATATGACATTAAGATAAACAGAGAGTAAAGTAAAGCAGAGTTAACAACTATAGAAAAACCACGCTAGAACTTAGTAGGTCCTTCTAGGCAGGAACCAATTTTGAAGATCAGAAAGGTCTTCCCGGAAATTTAAACTGCGATGACCCACAGAACACAGCTGGTCTTATAAAATAACAACGTTTTCATCAAAGTTTAAGCCTTTTGTAGTAAAATACAAAAGGCTTACAGCGTTCGTTTTTAGAAGAGATAAGTTTACTTCAATACCTAACGTTGTCTTTATTATTTCCTCCTTTTTCTCCTAAATGGCTTTTAACAGCAACTTCATGAATTTAAAAGTTGTTTTCAGTTATGTATATAAAAGAAAACGTAACAACACTTCCAAAATTTTCATTTCAACACAAGTAAGTTTCGTTAAAAAGTAACGAATGCTTTTGTAACCATTTTTACCTTCAACAGGAAAAAAAAACGCAGCACTTTAAATTCATTTTTGAATGGGAGGCTTATCCCACTGTCTCTGGGAAGACGGGTTCACGGGCCGATCTGTATCCGGGCAAGTCACTGTCCAGGCGTTCATGGCATCAGTCAGTGAGCCGCTCTGCAGGTTGGTACGGAATAATCTAATCAATACGTCCACCAATACTGCTAAGCGTGCCCGCTTGTTGGCTGTGGGAGAATGGGAGTCGGGCCTCTGGCTTCAGGCACTAGCGTCACCCAACATAGGTACTATGTTGTAACAATACTCTCCGGCTTGCTACCTGTCTGCGTCTAGGCGCTCCTTGCGAGGCTCCGCATCGCTGCCGGTGCGGTGAAGCTGTCGACTGCCTCGGACACCATGGCCTATCTTGCAGTACGAGCGCAGGCCGTTTGGCTCGGCACGCCAGCATTAATGACTGATGTCCGTCGTACTCTTGTCACCGCCGGGGTACCAGCTGTTTTAGAACCCAACGGCTTGGCACGCGACGATGGGAAGAGACCAGACGGAATGACCATAATTCCCTGGAAGGTAGGCAGGCCTCTGGTATGGGACGCAACATGTGTCGACACCCTTGCACCATCCCACCTTCCTTGTACGATGGGATACGCTGGGGCGGCTGCTACAGGTGCGAAAAACCTCAAACGGCGAAAATATTCCAATCTCATTGGAAGTTACATATTTGAGCCATTTGGGGTGGAAACATTAGGGCCATGGGGTCCGAGTGCCCACTTGGTTTTTCGAGACGTAGCCAAGCGGTTGGTCGACACTTCACGTGATCAGAGGGCTGGCCTATTTTTTGGCCAAAGAATCAGCATTGCCATACAACGTGGCAATGCTGCCAGCCTTTTGGGAACTTTTCCCATTGACAGCAATGCAGACGAGTTTTTTGAAGCCCTCTGATTCTTTTTTCTGTTTTTATAAACTTTATACAACATGTCCCAAAATTCAACGATAAGCCGGCACCAGAGGATGGACCTACTAATGACTACTCGGGAAAAAAAAAAGAAAAAAAAAATACCTCTAATTTTTTTTAAATTACTTAAAAAAATGGAAATTCTTCGAAAATGTATACCCCTTATGACACTTTTAACTACCATGACCACAATTTTTCAAATATTTCAGTTTTTTTGTTTGTATCGGCAACCTAAGTAGTACTACTATTCACCATAATCTTTGAAAATTACAGAATTTTCGTAGTTTTATACAAAAAAACAACCAAAAAAAATTATTTCCCTAAAATTTTGAGTAACTGAGAATTTTTTTTTTTTTTTTGAGTAAGTGAGAAATTTTTCAGTACACTTTAACTCATCGTAGTGTAAAAAAAAATATGGACACTACGATGGCAAGTTTTTTAAAAAATTAGCGCAACTAACCTAGATTTTAAAATGGTATAATACTTTAGGAAAACTAGCCACAAAAATAAAAATAATGACACTTTTTCTAATCAAGAACCAATTTCATAAGTTGTTGGTAATAGTAATCACTTCTACTATGTGCCCAAAATAGATTTCTTTCGCAAATTCTTAGAATTTGGAAGGGACATGTGCGTAGTCAGTGAAGTTCAGAAGTCAGAAAGAGATAGATAGTATACGTTAGAGAGAGATAGATAGAGAGCGATTATACGTTAGAGAGAGATAGATAGATGTTTGTTGTTAAATAACAATAGGGCAGGTAGGAATGTTGCTGTTCTCTACAAAGTACAAAGTCAGTACGCTCTGCTTCTTTGTTTACTGTGCACCGTTTCGTATTCAATTGATGTGACTCTCGTACTAACGACTTTTGGCTTGGCTTTTTGGACTGGATTAAGTGATCTGCAAACTGTACTAACCTGGCATTATTTTGAACAGTCCAAAATACGCCAAAAGTCCAATTCACAAAACACAGTGTTTTGTGAATTGGACTTTTGGCGTATTTTGGACTGTTTAGCGTTTATCATGCCGCTACCATACACACCGTTGGAACACGCTAATATGCACCTCATTTATGGAGAGTGCCGATGCAATGGTAGCGCTGCTAGCAGATTATATCGAGAAAGGTACCCAAATGCTCAAAGATACCTGAATTATCGAGTATTTATTAATGTGCATCAAGCGTTTTCGGAGTGCCGTTTACCATCTGACAGGAGAAATGCTGGAAGACCTAGATCCTATTTTATGGCCACCCCGTTCACCCGATCTAAACCCCCTGGACTTCTTCTATTGGGGTTGTCTCAAAGCAGAGTCTACTCGAAACCCATTGCAACACTGAACGACCTTCGCCAAAAAATCACTCAGGCTGCGGATCATATCAATAGTAGAAGATATGCACGACGAATAAAACGATCTTTTTTAAGGCGATGTCGTGCCTGTATTAATGCCGGTGGTAAACAGTTCGAACATTTATTATAATATTATTAATAATGCAATAAATTTACATTTATTGACACCATTTGTTTCATTCATTCAAAATTTTCCAACAACAAAAATCTATTTTGGGCACATAGTAGAAGTGATTACTATTAACAACAACTTATGAAATTTGGTTCTTGATTAGAAAAAGTGTCATTATTTTTTTTTGTGGCTAGTTTTCCTAAAGTATTATACCATTTTAAAATCTAGGTTAGTTGCGCTAATTTTTTAAAAAACTTGCCATAGTAGTTTCCATATTTTTTTTTACACTACGATGAGTTAAAGTGTACTGAACGTTAAAATCTTTCAAAATTTTAGGGAAATAATTTTTTTGGTTGTTTTTTTTTGTATAAAACTACGAAAATTCTGTAATTTTCAAAGATTATGGTGAATAGAAATACTACTTAGGTTGCCGATAGAAACAAAAAAAACTGAAATATTTGAAAAATTGTGGTCATGGTAGTTAAAAGTGTCATAAGGGGTATACATTTTCGAAGAATTTCCATTTTTTTAAGTAATTAAAAAAAAAGTAGAGGTATTTTTTTTTTCTTTTTTTTTTCTCGAGTAGTCATTAGTAGGTCCATCCTCTGGTGCCGGCTTATCGTTGAATTTTGGGACATGTTGTATACTTGTACATAATATATTAATTTTAGTGTTAAATAAGGAATTGTAAATATTTAAATTAAATAAAGTTCTTTTTGATTGGTACTGTGGCGCCCCGTCAGCTAATATGCATGTAGGAAAAATATTATATTAGCGGAATAAATAATTATACATTTCAGTCGTGTACTAGCGCTCGCCGAAACAGTCGTTTTATTTACACGACTCATCACCCCTTTATACACACGTACACAGTAAATACACTTACATTTGGTGACCCCGACGTGATATATATCAGTAACACGCGCCGCGATTTAAAGTATTTTTTTCGTGATTTACCCGTGTCGTGATAACTGCACTGCACAACCTAATCAGCCTTCCACAAGCGGATCTCCCTGGTTTAGGTTTTCAATAGGCACATAGTTATCGCAGACATGAACCTCACCGCTATAACAGACAAGATCGGAAGAGGAAGATCGTGTGAAGTATCAAGCAGTCAAACACAGCTTATAGCTCAGTTAGTCAATCAAATGAGTAAGCTGACCATGGAGATAGCAGCGTTGAAAGTCAACTCACATGGCAACGGACGTCATAATTATAGACGCAATCGAAGCCGGTCGCGCCCAAGATCCCTCTCAAGATCGAGGATTACGCCCGACAGCCCAAACTGGTTATGCAAGTATCATTTTCGGTACAGGAATCGAGCCCGGAACTGTGAAAAACCATGCAGTTGGAAGAAACCGTCGGAAAACTAAGTGCAGCGTTGACAGAGGCTGTCGTCAGCGCTATCATACCTTCCAACCGCCTATGCGTTACCGACCGAAAAAGTGGGTATCGTTTTTTGGTTGATACTGGCGCTAACATCTCAGCAATACCTAGAAGAGGAAACCGTTTGAAAACAGACGACACATACAAAATCTATGCCGCAAACGGAACGCAAATTAGAACATACGGTGACAAAACGCTGACATTAAATCTAAACTTGAGACGGCCGTATCGATGGACTTTCATCGTTGCTGACATTACGCAACCAATACTGGGTGCCGATTTTTTAGAAAAGCATAACATTTTGGTGGATATTCGAAATAAACGTTTAATAGATGGTACGACTGGACTTCAGAGAAACGCAAAGTTAATGAAGTCAAGCACACCAACACTTCGGACCGTAAATTTAACCGAAGATTATGCAGACATTTTAGAAAAATACCCGAACATTTTGAAACCTCTTAACGCTCAGACACAACCAAAGCACGACGTAGTCCATCAAATCATCACCAACGGACACCCTGTTTACTCCAAATCAAGACCTTTGCCGGCGGATAAATACCTAAGAGTGAAGAAAGAGATAGAACACATGCTAGAGGCAGGGTTATGCAGGCCTTCCAAGAGTCCGTGGGCAAGCCCATTGCTCGTGGCGACCAAGAAAAACGGTGAATTACGCCTATGTGGAGATTACAGGAGATTGAACGCGATCACTGTGCCGGATAGATACCCGATTCCAAGAGTACTAGACTTCACATACCTATTACCAGGGACCAGCATATACTCAAAAATTGATTTGAAAAGGGCCTATAATCAGATTCCAGTACAAGAGGTAGAAAAAACCGCAGTGATTACCCCGTTCGGTCTATTCGAATTTCCAAGAATGCCGTTCGGACTACGAAACGCAGGTCAAACCTTTGTCAGATTCCTGAACACAGTCTTAGCTGGACTCGACTTTATTTTCGTGTACATAGATGACATACTAGTGACGTCATCATCAGTCAGCGAACACCGACGTCATTTACAAGAAGTGTTTAAACGGTTAGACGAACATGGCATCGCAATCAATCAAGAAAAATGCGTGCTGGGCAAACCTCAAATAGAATTCCTTGGATATCAGATCACAAACACCGGTATCAAGCCATTACCTGACAAGGTCGAAGCGATCACCAGATATCCGATACCGAAAACGGTGCAAGAATTACGAAGATTTTTAGGCATGGTTAATTTTTACCGAAACAACATTCCACAAGCAGCCCGTCATCAAGCACAGTTGAACAAATACCTAATTGGCTCAAAGAAAAACGACAAAACCGAAATACAATGGACTCCAGAAGCACTAGAAGCATTCGATCAATGTAAAGCAAGTCTAAGCGACGCCGTTACATTGACTTCGCCAACAACGCATTCCCCGCTATCGCTCATGACAGATGCATCACAGACATGCGTAGGCGCCGTTTTGCAGCAGTATGAAAACGGAAACTGGAAGCCTCTTTCCTTTTTTTCAAAGGGACTGAGTGAAACGCAATCAGGATATAGCACATATGATCGAGAATTGCTGGCAATTTACATGGCAGTAACACATTTTCAACCTTATGTCGAGGGACGAGAGTTGATTGTATATACCGATCATAAGCCATTATGTCATGCCTTTACCAATAAACAAAACTCCACAAGTAAAACGATAGCACCAAGGAGGTTACGTCACTTAGAGTTCATTGCACAATTCACGACAGACATCCGTCACCTATCCGGTAACATGAACCCAGTAGCCGACGCATTATCGCGAGTCGAACAAATAGATTGCCCAACACCGGTGGATTGGAATGAGATTGCAGATATGCAAGGCAATGACATTGAACTCACTCAGCTGTTGAACAACAATAACCTTAGTTGGAAAAGTATGCAATTATCAGGAACAAAACAACTATTTTGCGAAAATTCAAAACCGAACCCAAGACCATATGTGCCGAAGTCACTTCGAAAACAAGTATTCGACACTATGCACAACATAACGCATCCCGGTATAAGATCATCAAAGAAAATGATCACTGAGCATTATTTCTGGCCACGCATGAATACTGACGTTGGTATATGGGCTAAAACATGTCAGGCATGCCAAAAAAGCAAGACACACAGGCACAACTCGTCTCCAATCGGAACTTTCCCACCAACAGCACGTTTAGATCACGTGCACATAGACATTGTTGGTCCATTACCAGAATCCAGAGGCAACAGATACATTGTCTCAATGATCGACAGAGGAACGAGATGGATGGAAGCTGTACCAGTTGCAGAGATAACAGCAAAAGTCGTAGCGGACGTACTCATGAACACCTGGATATCGAGATTCGGATGCCCAAACACCATAACTACGGACCAAGGACGACAGTTCGAGTCAGACTTATTCACCGGTCTGACTAAGTCACTTGGTATCAAGAAGACCAGAACTACAAGTTATCATCCGCAATCAAATGGTTTAGTTGAACGCTGGCATAGATCAATGAAAACTGCTCTAGTCGCGCGCGGTAATACTGCAAACTGGTCGAACGAATTACCCTTTGTCCTACTAGGATTAAGAGCAGCATTACGATTGAAAGAAAATGTCAGCCCTGCACAAATGTTATACGGAACGAACATACGTCTACCTGGAATGTTTATCGAGCCGAAAACGCAAGTTACATCACCAGAAACATATGCGCAGACTCTCCAAAAGACAATGGCAAAGCTAAGCCCGCACTACACAACAACCCACAAACCATTTATTCACCCAAACATGAAAGATTGTGAATACGTATACGTCAGAACGGATGCTGTTAAGAAACCTCTGACCCCATCATATGAAGGTCCATACAAAGTCTTAGAGAAGCAAGATAAGCATTTCAGAATCCAAATGCCAAGGAAAACATCTGTAGTATCGGTGGACAGACTAAAACCAGACTACATTTTAATAGAAGATAAGGTAAATGAACCTTTAGCACATTTAAAAAGTACCAATAGAGACGTGAACGAACACAAGAGTGCAGAGCCAGCGGAAAATAGCAAGACCGCGCCGAACACGACACGTTCAGGCCGCGTCATACGTCCGGTGGTACGATTTACAATAAATGAATAAATAATTATACATTTCAGTCGTGTACTAGCGCTCGCCGAAACAGTCGTTTTATTTACACGACTCATCACCCCTTTATACACACGTACACAGTAAATACACTTACAGTACAAACATTCGTCTATGTTTTTAGTGTTTCGTACACAACGGTCTGTTTTTATTATATAAATAAATGTAAATACAAATGGTTACGATCCCATAGAAAACCGTTATAAAATTGCGCTTGATTACGGTTTTTATCGGAAACCTTTAGACTGAACAGATGTCAGACAGACGTAGACGTTGAATTGTGATTTCGATATTTTATTTATAATATGACAATGTTATTGGATAAGTCGTCTAGGACTGAACACTGCCGCACCCAATATCCATAATTCTGTCCGATATTGCCATAACTACCACGCTTGGTCCGATATTATGTGGTAATACTCTCATTTTCATTCAATGTTGCGCCATCGAGCAAAAAATACGAACATAGCAACTCATTTTTATACGTGAACTTCACCAATATATAAGGATAAAAGTAGTTCTTTTGCTAATCCAGTGAATTTATTTTAATTTTCCAAGGAGTTTTCTTAAGGTTACATTGTTGAGGAAAATATGCTAAAATAACTAAAATGCTTCCAGTATGATATAAATAGACTATTAATTACGACAGTTTCTTTTATTTTAACTTAGTAGGCAATATTTTATTTTATTTTATTTTATTTTATTAGGTTCACCAACAATTGATTACACCGATACAATTAATAATACATTGAGACAATAAAAAATTAACAGTGCATCATTTACTTAAAGGTAAACACCACATGCATGAAACAATAATTCTGAGAAATAAGCTAACTTATTTAGTGATAAGCGCCAACATTAAGAAATAGGTAACAATGGTAGAAAAAACAAAAATAGTAACATTCTATAACACAGAGACATGCAAAATTAAAATTGATGAAATTCAGATTCGTTGACACTAATAACATTGGTAAAAATTGATAAGAATTTAATAAATTAAAGTATGATGTTATTTTTTTTTTTTTTTCGTATAAATTATAATATCATTAAGAAAATTGTTACAAAATTTTAACATCAGCAACATAGCGATGATGTTAAGAAATCTTAAAATATTATTTAAACACGCTTTTATTGTCTTGGTATGTATGTATCTATGTAACGGAATGTTTGAGCGTGATTTTCACCCCCATCAAAATTTCGGATTAATTTGGAACTTTGCACACTTATTAAGGACCAATGACAACACAATAATTTCATAAATTGATGCCAATATCCTGACCAGGATGACAAAAAAAAATAAAACCAGCTTTTGTAGCGAGCTGAACGGAAAAATAGTTTGGGGTGCTAGATACCAAAAAAATATATTATACATCAAAAAGCACCCGACGTTTTTTCCATTATTTTCTACTTTTTAGTTTGGTTTTCTATGAAAGCGTGTTTTTTTAGGTTCTTAAACTATTATTTCTATTAGCAAACAATTTTTTTTTGTTCTCTAAGAAGGACGCTCTACGCAGCACGCGAAATGATTTTTTTTGTCGTATAATATAATAATATGATTCACGACCGTAGCACGTATGTATGTACATAGTTACAATCAATAAAATCATGATTATAAACCTTGTAATTCATTTTATCCCATTGAATTACTACTTCGTAAAGACGCCTTCCCCTTTAAATCATACATTATATTTAATTATTAGTATAGGTTCGTCACGCAATTTCTCAAAAAACAAAATATTAGATGCACCGGAATTTAATGCCCTTCTTGCATTAACGCTGTAATCAAAAGCAGCTGTTGATGCAACATTAGCTCGTATTTCTCGTGAGTATATTTAGTGTGCGCCTCTAATTTAGCACAGAAACACGTAACAATGCGCTTTAAGACGACGCCTGACACATTTATCTGTCGCTGCTATTTACCTAGCCGACCAAGTTTTTGTAACGGATTGGTTTAATTCAACATTCCGGCTCGTCCCCTACCTAGTTAGGGATGTCAAATACCGAGTTTCTACCGACAGTGTTGTAGTTTTTCTACTCTTCGTTGCAAAATAGCTTGTGGAAAAGCTGGTATTTTTACCGGAAAATATTACACTTTTTCTAGTTTTTATTTTGTAGTTATTAAAAAATAGCAGCAGCCGATGGCAAGTATTTTTATTACTGCAATTTTGTTTTCTTCCCGGTTTTTTATCTCGTTGGTGTCATTAAAAGCTTCAAAATAATTATTTGAAAGGAATGGACTGCGGCAATCTTATTTGAAAAACAAATATAAGACTGTGATCCTGCAATCTAGTTTGAAAAAAAAATATAAAACTGCGATTCACCATTGTATGTTTTCCAAGGTTTAAATAAATAATTTGTTATGCTAAGTAACCGTTATTGGTCTTACTTGCTCAAGTGGTAAGATTTTATGAAAGTATGAAGTATAATTGTTTCTTGGTTCTGATTGTTATTAAGTAAAAATGCTCCATAATTTCACCATTTGAATCGGAAGACGTCCACTGCTGGATAGATGTGACTGCCTCGTTGGTCTAGTGATAGCAAGAGCTACTGTTGAACATGAGGTCCTGGGTTCGATTCTCAGTTCGAGCAAAGTGTTATTGGGTTTTTCCATCTGGAATTTCTCAGTAGCAGCCCGGAGTCTGGATTTGTGCCTGGCTGATGGCAATAGGCTCGCCCCCTATTACAGGGGACTAAAACATAACAGGCGAAATGTGGGTGAAGGTACTATAGGTACACCTCTGCCTAACCCTTCAGTCAAACAAGACGTGATGTTATGCTATGTTTATGTTATGTGTATTAATTTTAGAGCATACAATCCCGAGCATGTTTTTTAATCCCGGGATTACTGGATTTTTGAAACGTTATCCTGGGATCCCGGGCCTATCCCGGGATTAGACTATAACTATGGTTTCTAATTGGGCTCAAATTAAAAAAAAAACTTAAATAATAAAAAAATGTTTTTAATGTCTTTGCACAACACAAATCAAAATAAATAAGAAAAGAAAAAAGACAAAACAAAAAAAATGTTACTTTTGCAAGAAATCAAAAAGACAACACAAAAAAAAAAATAGAATTTCGAAAATAACATCGCAGAAATATCAAAGCATCCAATCTTTGACTTTCAAGCATGCTTCGTAGTTTATTGCCAACATCAGCACAGCAGCTGAAAACGTTCGCTCAGGTTCTACGCTGGTTGGAGGAATAGACAAAAGATACTTCTATTCTATTTTTTATAATGGCAAGCAAAGCCGATGTCGACTATTCTGCCAATGTCTAAAGTGAATTGAAATAGCAAGTGTGCGTGTTTAAAAAAATAAATAAAAAAAGTTTATAATCTTCCATGATACAGTTGGGCTTAATGTTGATCTTGTGGGGTTAGTATTGGACTGAAACAAACAAAGAAATATAGGTAAAGTACATAAATATTATAATTGTTAGAACATTAAATATAAATATACCATATCCACACAGATTGGGAAAAGAATCATAATTTTATATTATTGTGGCGGATGAAAATCATCAGCGCCAAAAGCAGTTCAGGAGAGGAATAAGTTAGAAGGGAGGGGAAATTAATCGGAAGAGGGATCTTAAGTTTAGTGAGACGGTTATACAAATCTAGAGGTGGGACGTTGTTAGAGCATTCAAAGAATATGTGCTCAAGGGTGCCCTCCGCCAGTCCGCACTCGCAGAGAGAGGAGTCGCGGACACGGATTTTGTGTAAAAAGACGGGAGTGCAACAAAAACCTAAGCGGATTCTACATATAACAGATATGACAGTTTTGGATACTTTTTTGTAACCGGAGAACCATGGTTTTGGTTGGAGGAATAGACAAAAGATACTTATATGCTGTTTCTAAGTGATATCCACAAACTCCTCCGTTTTCAAAAAGGCTCATTTCACGTCTAATACTATTTGCCAACTCCAATTCATTTTGTACTTGTACTTCAGGATCTGGGGAATTCATATTCTTGTTAATTTCCAGCTTTAACTTTTCCTTTAAGTCCCTTCTAAGTTCTACGATAAACATATATTAGGACTGCACCTGTGTAGTGTATACTGTGTATAGTAGGTACGTATCGTAAGACGGCGTATCTTAGGGTTGTTTTTGTCGTAACGTAATAAATGCTATTAATATAATCTAGGCAAGGTTATTGTCAAGGCGCAACGGACTACGAAATACAAATAAAACTTGTTTTTGGCAATCCCGAAAATCCCGAGATTAGCCAAGTACAGTCCCGGGATTTTCGGGGCTAGAAAACGGTTGAGATCCCCTAATTAATTTGTAAGTGACAGCCCTGCTCCGAAGTTATTTCCCGTTGCCTAGCTTCGTTAATTGCGTGGTGGCTCTAATTATTTAAACTATTATGTTGGAAAAATCAATCTCAAACATCATATTAATAAATACTTCAAGAAAGTAAGCAACACAATTAAAAAAAGTCACACTTGTAAAAGCATGTCCATGTAGCTATTTCCCACTGCTTTGTTTCGTTATTGTTGTGGCTCTATTTACATTAACACAGTTATATCAACACTGAATTACAAAACTGAATCACAGTTTTATCAAAATTGTTGATCAAATTTATTTATCAATTTAAATTAATACCGGCAATAAAAGAAGAACCACACTCAATCTACAGAAAACTTTTCATTGTAGCTGTTACCTGATATGTCTTGTAAATAATTTTATACCTCAGTTTATTTCCATGATCACAACAATTTTACTAACAAAACCTCCGTTTATTTGAGTGTCATGTCCGCGACTATTTCTTAATAAAAATCTAAAATAATAACTCATAAACAACCCTAGATCCCCAAAAAAGAAATAAAGATACCAATAAAGTATAAAAATGCAACTATGTATAAACATTAGCACACTTTATGTCCAATTATACCAAAATCAAAGATCAAATAATATAAGATAAATAACGCTATGGCTAGCCACATTAAACAACTGCACAGAACCTAGTAGGCCACTTTTCCGTGTACTTATTTATTTCTGCGTCACCTTATTAAAAGTACTGTGCCTCAGTACATTTCCATAGTCATACACAACAATCTTCTTAATTTTTATTCTAAAATACTAACTCATAAACAACCCTAGGTGCCCAATAAAGAAAGAAAGATACAAACCAAGTATAAAAACCCAACTACGAATAATCGAGTTGAGAGTGACAGCCCTATTCTGTAGTTGTCCCGTCGCTTCGCTTCGTTAATTGTGTGGTGGCTCTCATTACATTAACACAACTATTGTCTTGATTATTCTTGTTGACGAGCTTCCTATCTATACACATTCTGTATGTATGTAGCCATCCTTTTATATTGTGTGGGCTTCTTTTGTTCGTGATAGACAGTTTTGGTAGAATGAAGATTGGTGGAAGTGTTGCTGTATTTTTACAGCATGATGGCGTATTATGTTGTGTTTTATTAACCGACTTCAAAATAGAAGGAGTCCGCTGTGTGTTTTTTATATTTTCACCGATTTCTCCGCCAACTGTGGAACGATTTTAAAATGTCTTTTTTTAATGGCTTGTACGTATTTAACTTTGTCTATCGTGATGAAATTATATTACTTCCTGGCACTGCTATTGATCTAACCAGTAATGGAATTAGTAGGGGGTAGATAACTAATAAATCAATACTTAATATTATAAAGCTGAAGAGTTTGTTTGTTTGTTTCTTTGTTTGATTGAACGCGCTAATCTCAGAAACTACTGGTCTGAACTGAAAAAATCTTTTTGTGTTGGGTAGCCTATTTATCGAGAAAGGTTACAGGCTATATAACATCATGCTACAACTAAGAGGAGCGGAGCAGTAATGAAAATGTTGCAAAAGCGGGGGAAATCACACGGGTAGGCAATTCGACGCGACAGGAAGGATCGGGGGAGCAAGAAATTTAACGCGGACGAAGTCGCGGGCAGAAGCTAGTATGAAATAAAAACTTATTTGCAAAAAAACACAACCAATCTCCAAAAAGACACTACAAAGTGAAAAATAACTTTAATTTCGGAATTCGGTGGCAAAAAAATACATATCCAAAGACACCGACTTCCGGAAATCAAGTTGTGCTTTTTTTGGAAGTCGGTCATTTATTTACTGCATTCACTAAACTTACTCATAAAAGTTTGACTCTAAATTGGTCAACCAAAATTTATCCTCTATTCTTTTAAAACGAGAATCCGAGAGTACCCAAAACCGGAATCTTACTGAGGATACTACAAAATTAATTAGATCAGGCAACAATTCTAAACCAATCTTCAACTAATCATCAAACAACCAAAATGGACGACCACTCATGTTTTACTTTTAATTAAACCTAGTTTGCTAATCCGTCGCAGATGGCAAAATGAACCAAGTTGATTTTAATCAAACACTCCGAGCTTGCTTGTTATACCTTATAATAAAGTTTAATTGGAATACAATTAATTCGCCAATCACGCTAAACTTTGCCTTTCTTCCCCGTGGATGTTTCCGACAAACCCATTACCCTTTAGGAATGTTTACGTTTCCAATTATTTTTGTCAACTTTTCCCCATTTTCCATATACAAGCTTTGGCCCGCGGCTAAATTTTCCCCATGGATTTCCTTAACTAGTTCCGCAAATTGACTTCTCATCTTGTCAGTCCTGGCCAGGTCTTTTCAAGCCATGTTGCCATTTGTTACGTGGCTGGATAAAGGGCTTTCAAATAAAAGAAATCCCATCAAAAGTAAATTATAAGGTCATCCAATAGACGGAAAATGGTCGGAAATATCGTCAGAAAACCTCTCGCAGTAACAATAAAATATAATGGTGGATAATGTGCTGAGAACTGTAATAGTTACTACCGTCTCTCACGCTAAGCATGCACTATCGCTACTGTAAATAACTCTACTATGATGTGTGGTTGACAAGTTTCTGGTATGTATGGTATGGTACATATGTACGAAGGTGTTAACTAGGTGTTTGTCAAGGAAACCGCCTACGCCGTAGCTGTGGTTGGCGGCTACGTCAGCTACGCCGTAGCATGTTTGCTACGCACGACCTCAAATTCTCTAATTTTAATGTCTTTAATGGAAAATGGCTTAACAGACGTAAGGATTGTAACTAATACAAAACATGTTGATTTTTTATCTTTGTTCACGAACAAATCACAAATGCATTCTATATGGTAACCCAACTGTCGTACCGGACATGTTTGACAGGTTAGCTTAGGACGGACGCACGATGGGACAAAGGAATATTGATATAGAGAGAATAAAGAATGAGGATATGGTTCCCTGTCTGATATAATACGGAAGTTCAATCAGATATTGGATATCATAATAGGAAAAAGGATATGAAAGCACAAATACAACCAACCAACGTTAGTTGGACGTTGTTAATTCTTATTAGCTGAATCAATGGATACGGGAATATTCAAAGATTTTGTAGTGTTCAAAAGAGAATAATTTAAAAAGTCTCAGATATTAAAAAAAAGAGAAAATAAGTAAAATGAAATGACCCATGCTAACATGGATAAATTGAACAATAATGTAGGTACATTACAAACTGTTTGTTTCCGAATTATGAATAACACCCGCATATAAATAGGAACCAAAAGCGGGCGAATTTAACCGCTTACGCTGCAAACTCCGACATTAACCTAAATAACCACATTAAATTCCCAAGTAATCAATTCCCTTACACTAAAATTGGTGATCACGAATTTACAACGTAAAATGGAGTACAAATTATTTATTGCGCATGACAAATATCCATTTAACTATTTGATTGGCTACACAAAATCAGGGGTCTTTAATATTTGATTTTCAATTGTAACATTTGTTTATCTTGGTATCTTTGTGTCAATAATATCAATGCATTTCTGGTCTGTTTTGTGTCCATAATTATAAACGAGTAAAGCGATCACAGGATCAATTGCCGTTTGAAATTTCATTGCTTAATTTCGGAGAGAATTGAACGAGCGGATTGAAAAACGGTATTGTCGGTTTATCGCGAAACCGATTATTGTGGATTACGATGGATTTCAGGAACGATTTGTTGCGATGAAGGACTTTATTAAAATTGAGTATCGGTTTTTAATCTTGTTAAAGGGCATTTCTTAATCTTTATCATCCTCTCTCTCAGGATTTGTAATAGCGAAATAAATTAATCTACAAACCGGTATAACGGTTACAGTGTTTCAGGTATAAAATGGCGTGCTGTGTTCCTTTTTAAAACACGATCCATCCCTTCCGATTTATTCTGTAACTGAACGTAGGTTTTGTAATTTTTTTTTAGCTGCCAGATGCGTTAACGTTCCATTTTGAAATCTCGATTTTTCGGTTTTGTATCTAGCGACCTGACCCGTTTGTTCTGGTTAAAAAAACAGTATGTGTTACCTTTTTTCTTTCTATCTTTTATTTTTTGCATTATGCTTCGTCGTGGCGAAATGATAAATAAATGATAAATGACTTTATTTTTGCAAGTAGGTTTGTACAAACACTTTTACACGTCAATCATATTTTTTTAAACTAGATGAGTTCGGCGTTTCCTAACTGACTACTCTGAGAAGAAAGGCCGAAACAAACTCAGAGGTCACAGTCTCTTTTAAAGTCCAGACATAATTTGGTTAGATCATGTGAAGACCATGTGGATTGGTGTCTGAAGTGGTCTTTTAAGGAAAGAACCACACAGATTGAGTGGACCTGTCCAATCAGTGCACGCATTTGTCAGTAATCATGCAGCTCAACTCAGAACTTAAGGAGGTCAATGATTCGACGAACAATACCAAAGAAAGGACATTTGTGTAGGTCGCATAAATTACTCAAACTGCCAGACTGTGATAAAAAAAAAATGAGAAGAAAAGGAACCTAGAAAAAAAAAATAACACCCCTTTAATCTTCACATTTACAATAATTAAAACAATACAATACTATAAAAGTAAATATTAATGTCATTGTATAGGTAAAATTCATCAATGGGTATATAAAATCAGGAAATAGTCTCTGTCTGATCATTTGAGGACCATGTACATGGGGTTGTCTGAAATGGTCTTTTGAGGAAAGAACCATACAGATTGAGTGGACCTGTCCAGTCAATGCACGCATTTGTCAGTAATCTTTCAGCTCAACTCAGAACATAAGGAGCACAACGATTCGACGAACAATACCAAAGAAAGGACATTTTCGTAGGCCGCATTAAGTACTCAAACTGCCAGATTATCATTAAAATGAAATGAGTAAGAGGGATATATATAAAAAAAAAACAAACATCTACATAGTTCTCACATTCAAAATTATTAAAATAATAATAATAGTATACTCCTCAGAGTATATATTCATGTCATAGTTAAACAATAATCAAAATGTCAAAGTGTATAAGCAATAATCAAAATGTCAAAGTGTATAAGCAATAATCAAAATGTCAAAGTGTATATTCCCAATAAATAATTAATAAAAAAGGAAAGTAATTAATAATAAAAAAATAAAAAAATATCATTCAGTACAATAAGAATTTAAAAATAAAAATTGGAGCAGCTTAATCCCAAGCCTTTTTGTCCTCAATATAATCTTTAACAGTGTAAAAGGCTTTCTGGCACAACTTACGTTTAATGAATGATTTAAATTTATTGAGACTTAGATCTTGAACATGGCTTGGTAGTTTATTATAAAAGCGTATACATTGACATCTGAATGAGCCACCTATTTTCTTGAGCCTTGTTGAAGGTACAACAAATTTGTGTTTGTTCCTAGTATTTATACTATGGATATCACTGTATTTTTTAAACAATTTAATATTCTTATGGGCATATAAAAGATTTTCAAAAATATACTGTGAAGGCACAGTCATTACATTAATTTCTTTAAATTTCTCTCTGAGTGTGTGTCTCGGGCTTAATTTATAAATTGATCGAATAGCCCTTTTTTGCAAGACAAAGATAGTCTGAATGTCGGCGGCATTTCCCCACAACAGAATACCGTACGACATTACACTATGAAAATAGGCAAAGTACACTAAACGGGCTGTCTCTATGTCAGTTAAATTCCGATTTTTTCTAAGCGGAGCTTAGCTTTTTCGACAATTTATCAATATGTGGTCCCCACTGAAGCTTGGCATCCAAAGTTAAGCCCAAGAATACAGTGCTATCTTCAGGATTCAATTCTTCGCCCTTTATCAACACATTCGTTTTCACTTGCCTAACGTGAGGTAGCGTAAACGTAATACATTTGGTTTTTTTTTCATTAAGAAGCAAATTATTTACATTGAACCAGTGAACTACTTTTGAGATCGCGCTATTAACATCGTCAGTAACCAGCTGCTGACGTTTAAGTTTAAACAAAAGTGAGGTGTCATCCGCAAACAAAACTATATTATGATTATCTTTAATGAGGTAAGGCAAGTCATTAATATAAATAAGAAACAAAAAAGGACCAAGAATTGAGCCCTGTGGGACGCCCATTGTTACGATAGATCCGGGAGACCTTTTTCCATTGACATCGACACTCTGAATTCTATTACTCAAATATGAAGTAAGAAGATCCAGAGCGCTGTTCCGGATCCCGTAGTGGCGGAGTTTCCTGATTAAAGTTTCATGAAGAACGCAATCGAATGCTTTAGATAAATCACAAAAGATGCCCAAAGCATCGCATTTATCTTCCCATGCATTATAAATATGCCCTAGGAGTTCAACACCGGCATCGGTAGTTGAACGACCCCTTGTGAAACCGAACTGTTTGGTATGTAATAATTTATGTTTATTAAAAAATCGTTGCAATTGGTCTAAAATTAATTTCTCAAAAATTTTACTGAAGGTAGGTAGTACTGAAATAGGTCTATAGTTAGAGGGGTCTGATGTACTACCAGATTTAAATAAAGGTATTATTTTACTATTCATCATAAGGTCAGGAAACTCCCCACAGTCGATACAATTATTAAATATAAGAGCTAAAGTAGGTGCTACAATGTCAATAATAGACTTGGCGACTTCTACAGAATTACCCCACAGATCTGCAGTCTTTTTTACATTTAAAGTGTGGAAGGTTTTAATTATATCTTTACAAGTAATATGTTCAAAATGAAATTCCGAATCGCAAACATTAACATTTTCAATAAGCAAAGACTCAGCAACAGAAGGTGATGAGTTTAGGGATTTTGTAGTTGAAACAGGAATATCTGAAAAGAAATTTTCAAAAGCCGCCGCGACTTGTGAGTCTGATGTTACTATGTTGTCATTGATAGACAGGCTGTAGTCATTATTTCGTTTACTAGACCTTCCTGTTTCACTATTAATAATATTCCAAGTCGTTTTAATAACATTATTACTGTTTTTAATCTTTGAACTCAAGTAACGCGACTTGGCCATCCAACAAACTTTTTTAAATAATTTCGAATAATTTCTAACATACAAATTAAATTCAGCAGTGTTGACAAAAATCCTTTCATTGTACAGCTCATAAAGCCGTGTTCTACTCTTATGAATACCAATGGTAGCCCAATCACTGTAAGATACGTTACTGTTAACTGAGATAGTCCGGGGAATAAAAGTGGAATTAAAATCATTACAATATATCTTAAAAAAATCATCATATAAATTATTGGGACCACCATTAATAGATAAAAGTGGCAATTTCTGAACTAGTTTAACTTTAAAGGCTTCTAGGTGAACTGCAGTTTTGGGGTTTACAGTGATATCTTTTTTACCCACATTTTTGTTTTGATTTTGAATAGTAATCTGTTGCCCGCAATGATCAGAATCTAGTAAATTAATAATTTCTTTGTGGCTTGGTATAACATCAGTATAAATATTATCAAGGCATGTGGCACTAGTAGGGGTTATTCTTGTGGGCTCCATAAACAGGTTTACAAGATTGTAGGACTGAAATAGACTTATTATTTTACTACAAGAACCCGAGTTTTCCAATAAATTAACATTAAAATCCCCGCAAACAATAATAGACTTGTTTGAGTTACTAATCTTGTGTAATACTTCATCCATGACCTGTTCAAAGCAGTCATACAATCCTGAAGGTGGTCTGTACACACTTAATACAATAATCTGCTCCAATTCTATACAGGCAATTTCTACTGTCCGCTCAACAGAGAGGCTCACAATATCCTTACGGTCTTTAAATTTTAGCTGGTTATGTACTAAAATTAGTGAGCCACCATGTATGGCATTTACTCTGCTGAACGAACTACCAACCTGGTGAAATTAAATTCTACTTATGTTTTTGTAATTTGCAGATCAGTGTCAGGCCTTATGTTGAAAAAGTATGTATTTATAGAATAATACATTATGATATTGATATAATCAATTAATATCTGGATGACCGAGCTTTGCTCGGTATTTTTTGGTAAATTTTGTTTATAATAAAAACTTTATGTTCAAGTTTGGTTCAAGTTGATTATCAATAAAGTTGGTCATTGAAAACACGAACAAAACGACATTTTATAAAAATGAATCCTAGTTAGATCGATTTATCGCCCCCAAAACCCCCTGTATACTAAATTTCATGAAAATCGTTGGAGCCGTTTCCGAGATTCAAATTATATATATATATACAAGAATTGCTCGTTTAAAGATATAAGATATAATACCTTTTAAATACTTTTTCATGAAAAAGTTATTCATTGGTAGTAAAATACATAGACTACACTGCTGCCCAATCAAGTCCCTTAGTCGCCTCTTAAGACACCCACAGAAAGAAACGGGATGATGCTATTCTTTACGGCTACCACACGGAACATAATCATAAATTTTGTCTCATTCCTAACACATTTGAATTAAGATTAGGACTCGAAACTTTAAATAATAATTTATGCTCGTAGGAAGGATGTATCCTACTAAGTTGTTAGAGACCTTGACCATGTTCCGGGGTCTGGAATTGTTCTACCTTGATACCCGTGGAATACCTTTCCACTCCTCAAGCACTTCAGGACATGTTACACACTTGTCGCTACGTCACTATGTGCTAGCGACAGTTTCTGGGGCCCATTATTGAGTGTGCATATAACATCGAACAGGTAGGAGACATTCGTAGGTAGGTTGGCAATCGAATATAGCCACCAAACCCACAGCGCAATATATTTTGTTGCCATGTTCTAGTATAGTTCCGTACCCGCCAGGGTTTGTCCTTGGGTGCACTTGCATAGTGCATACAGGGAAAGACGTCGGTTGGTGCTACCTCATCTCAATCACAGCGCCAATCTTGACAAGTCTCCAGCATAATCATCCTTATAGGCTGATCATAAAACCTTTTTTTTTTGGATGGGAAGGCATCAAATGACTTCTCCCGCTCTGGGCGGAGCGGGACGGCATGTCAGACTTTTACTGACTCTGCCGGGGTCGCGTGATTGTTCGAAAGAGATACCGTGACCCTGGCACATGGGCAACTGAACACACTGGCACATGATGGAACACGGGTGGGTTTTAGTCAGTAAAAGTCTGACACGCCCTCCCGCTCCGCCCAGAGCGGGAGAAGTCATTTGATGATTTCCCATCCAGAAAAAAAAAAAAAAGACTTTTACTGAGTAAGACCCACCCGTGTTCCTTCAGTTGCCCATATGCCAGGGCCACGGTCACCCTTGCGAACGAATCTCGCGACCCTGGCAGGATCATACAACCTTAACACTGGCTTCTTCACTTCGAAAGGGCTTTAATCTACCATGCGGGTTAAAATGTGGCACATATCTTTGCATTTTTGGTTATAGGCCATGGCTGGTTTCCGCAAGATGTATCTGTACAAGACTGGAGGAACTTTTAGGAATTATGGGAATATATAATAAAACTCAGGATGTAGCACGCAGCGAGACACTTAGTATTTAATGTATGTAATTAATTTTTGAACAACCTCACATTCAAAAAGGATTAAAAATGACAGAAATCGAAACGCCTGATAAAACACTTATAGGTAATTGCTTATCATCTACGAATTTGCGCAGAGTTAACTTGAGCCAACGGTACTGGAACTGACGCTTAAACATGCCCCCGGCCGTTGAAAGCTCGCCTTTCAACAGTTTTCTTCCAATAAGGGGCAAATCTTGGAGAATGCTCGTCTGATAGTCCCAGTTGAAGTCTTGATGTCGGCAACTCTGCTTATGCCATCTGTACCAGGATGAAGACCAACAATGCGGCCTAACTTCCACTTCATTGGTGGCTGGTTATCCTCCTTGATAACAACGAGGGAGTCCAGGTTCAGGCTGTCATTGCCGGTTTGCCACTTTACTCGCTGCTGTAGCTCGGACACATATTCCTTGCTCCATCTTGACCAGAAATGCTGCCGCAGCTGCTCAATGCGTTCATGGCGCGTCAGGTGATGAGTGGAGTAGTCCCGGATATCCATTACAGGAAGAGACGTGAGAGGTCGTCCAATTAGGAAATGACCTGGAGTGAGAGGCAACAGGTCTTCCGGATTTGATGATAACGGTGTGAGCGGTCGAGAATTTAATATGCCTTCAATTTGAACCAAAACAGAGTTAAGCTCTTCGTATGTTAAATTACAATTGCCCAACACTCGGGATAAATGAAATTTGGTCGATTTAACACCCGCCTCCCAAAGACCACCAAAATGTGGAGCCTAAGCAGGAATAAAATGGAATTTAATACCTTCTTGAGCCGCACTATCAGTTATGGAGTCACATTTGCGTTTCAGGAAATCAGCTATTTCATTGTAGGCTCCTACAAACAATGTTCCGTTATCGGAATAGATGTTGAGAGGTTTTCCTCTTCGAGACATAAACCTACGTAAAGCCTGTAAATAATTACTGCTCGTCAAGTCACCTACCAACTCTAAATGAATGGCCTTTGTAGTGAAGCACACGAAAATGACGATGTACACTTTAACCAATCTACATCCACGACCTTGACGACTAGACGAGGTCATAGGGCCTGCGTAGTCAACTCCTACGCTTTGAAAAGGAAAGTCGGCTGGTGAGAGTCTGCTTAATGGGAGATTACCAATCTGAGGGACAACTGCCTGCGGCTTTAGACGCCGACAGCGAACACACTGACGATAACAGGCTCTGGCTAAATTGCGACCACCAAGTGGCCAGTAGGTTTCTCTAATTGTACTTAATAATAATTGGGGACCTACGTGCATAAGTCTGATATGCTCATATCTAAATAATAATTTCGTAAAGTGATGAGTGGACTGTAATAAGATTGGATGTTTCTTTTCAAATGAATATTCGGAATTGTGTAATCTACCACCTATACGAATAATTTTATTTTCATCTAGAAACACATTTAAGTTTAATAATTTGTTTTTATATGGTAATTTTTTATTGTTTAATAATAAGTTGTATTCAGGAAAAGACTCTTTTTGAGATTGAATAATAATAAAGTTTAATGAATTTTGTAATTCTTGAGCACTTAAATAAGAAGTATTTGCTGAACGTCTTTTACATGCATTAATAAAACGAAAAACATAACAAACAGAACACTGTAACCTAATAAAATTGGAAAAGCGATTAAATTCTATAAATGCTTTAAATAAATCTTCGTGAGAATGATCTTGGGCTAAATTAATTAAAATACTAGATTTAATTTCTGGTAAGACTCCTGAATTCATAGCAGGAACTGGTCATGTAGTATCGTCATGCTTTAAGAAGCATGGACCGAACCACCACAAATCCAGTGATTGCATAGCAGTAGGTTCTGCGCCGCGGGTAATTAAATCAGCTGGATTGTCGTGTGTTGACACATGTTTCCAGGTACTTGCACCCGACAATTCTAATACTTCGGCAACACGGTTGCGAACAAAAGTATTTAATGTAATAGGTAACATTTTTAACCAACCCAACACTATCATGGAGTCAGTCCAAAATACTACACGAAACGGTTTAATGCGGAGGGAACGAGCAACCTTTTGATATAAACGTGCACCAAGCACAGCGGCACAGAGCTCAAGTCGCGATATTGTTACGGGTTTAATGGGAGTTACGCGACTTTTAGCCATTAACAATCGCACGTCGACGTGACCCTGCTCATTGATACTGCGAACATACAAACAAGCGCCGTAAGCTCGTTCAGAAGCATCAGTAAAAATATGAAATTCGACCTGTTTGTATGCGTCACAGACCACACGACGTGAAACACGTCAATTATGAAGGCAAGGCAAGGCTTTAATTATATTAGCCCATATTGAACCAATGTCAGGCGATAACTGGTCATCCCACTTTAAACCATCTAGCCAAAGTCTCTGAAGCAACATTTTCATTGTCACGACACACGGTGCTAACAATCCTAGAGGATCAAATATTCGCGCGATTACTGCTAACATGCCACGCTTAGTGTTTTCTATGCGTTCAGGAATATTAATAGGAACACACAGATCGTCTGTGTCGGTTTGCCAACTAAGACCAAGCGTTTTATTGACGACCTCACTTTCCTTGTGGAAATCAAAATAAGAATCACCAGATGGTTCTGAAATTAAACTGGGTTCGTTAGATTTCCACTTCCTTAAAGGCATGCAAGCAGAAGCGAGAGCGTCAGTCACCTTATGACGTAACATTTGAGCCTCTTCTAACACGTCTGCACCGGTCAAAAGGTCATCTACATAAAAATCGTTAAGGATAACTTCAGCGACCTTTTGATCCTGACATTCAAGTCCGACCTGTTTGAGGCACCTAGTCGCGAGAAATGGTGCACTAGCCGTGCCGTAAGTTACCGTATGCAATTGGTAGGCTTTAAGAGGACTAAAAGCATCATCGCGCCAAACAATTTGCTGCAGGTGCCTATCTGATGGATGTACAGATACCTGCCTATACATTTTCTCTACATCAGCACACAGGACATACTTATATATTCTAAATCTAAGAAGGATTGCCGTCATATCATCTTGAACGGTAGGCCCCACCATCTGTATTGCATTTAAAGAACGACCAGAGGTGGTGGTTGCACTTGCATTAAAAACTACCCGTAATTTGGTTGTACTACTACTCTCGCGTAATACTCCGTGATGAGGAATAAAATATGACCGCTGATCTTCATGAATATCACACTCAGACATATGACCTAAAAAAATGTACTCAGTCATAAAATCTTTGTACATTTTATCGAGTGTGGGTTGGCTGAGATTTCTGCGCTCTAATGACAGAAAACATCGTTTTGCACGATGATATGATTCGCCTAAACTATTCGAAGATTCCTTCAACGATATTTTAACGCTAAAACGGCCGTCTGCCAAGCGCGTTGTATTTTTTATGAACTGTTCTTCGCACTTCTTCTCTTCATCTGAATAAGTAGATGACTTATGGCAAACTTCCTCGAGCTGCCAGAAACGCGACAATTGGTTTCGGATGTCATCTAACTCAATCGAAGTGGAAGAACTTTGATAATACTCGTTGAAATTAGTAAAATTACATAAATTGAGATGAATGATTACTATAGCCGCCGTTTATTGGGCCGCAAACTAGCCAACCAAGTCTAGTTTGATAAAGTGTTGGTTTCCCATCACTTAGTAAAATCTTGTTAGATCCTAATAAACTCCAAAATACGTCTGCTCCTATAATAATATCAATAGAAGCGGGTGTGTGGAAATACGGATCCGCTAAGTTAATATTTGAGGGTATATTCACATCATGTACCTGTCTAGCGGGAACGTTATCAGTTATCGTGAGTAACACAAAACAAGTTAAATCATTAGCGTACGATTCATGCAACGATTTAATGTGCACTCGACACATTTTCTCCACATACGAAAGAGATTTATTTATGCCTTGTATACATTTATCTGTGTTTAAATAGGGTAGATTTAGTTTATTAAATAAATTATCTGTCATTAAACACGATGAACTGCCTGAATCGAGAAGAGCTCGAGCGATGTGTTCTTTATTATTGACATCGTAGCACCGAACTAACGCAGTGGACAACAGGATATCGCCCGTACTACTCGTATGCGAATGCGCTGAGATATTAGCTGAGAGTGAAAGGTGACTATTGTTTGCGTCGGCAGTGGAGGATGACTCAACCTTCGCCTTATCGGTCGTACCGCCAGCTGATTTGCTTGAAACAGTTTGTGGTTTGAAATCGGTGTTATGAATAAGCGTATGGTGCTTGCGTTTACATAAGTAGGATATTATTGGGCATCCTACTCCACCTTCGTTCCTTCGGCTCACTCCGTTCGCCTCGTCACTCTCGGTGGATAGAATGCCCAATAATATTAATATTTCTGATATCGATGGCTGACCTCGTGAGTCGATGGAACTGAAGGTGGAGTAGAATGTTCAATAATATTTCTGATAAAGATGTCTTACCTCAAATTCAACTGTCGGTTCATTTCAATATACTCACCAGCTTAAAAACACCTACCCACCTGCTTTAAAACTTTACACGTTAACATAATCAGGTCTATATCTGAACGAACCAGTTATCTAAAATTCAGGACAGATTGTCTCATGTCTCTCCACATACTTGGGGATGGTGCATTGTGGTTTAGTGACACACATACCCGGTATCGTGACCAGATTGACTCGAGAACATCTGAACTTTAGGATACCGCATACATTAAACTAAATTAAGGACCGATTGTCTCATGTCTCTCCACAAAAGTAAAATAGCGCGCACCCTTAGGTTCACACACATTTATTCTGTGACCAGATTGGGTCGAGGACATCTAAATTTAGTTTAACACATTACAGACGATACATACTTTTATATCAATACACCCATCTGCTTTAAAACTTTACACGTTAACATAATCAGGTCTATATCTGAACGAACCAGTTATCTAAAATTCAGGACAGATTGTATCATGTCTCTCCACATACTTGGGGATGGTGCATTGTCGTTTAGTAACACACATACCCGTTTTCGTGACCAGATTGGCTCGAGGACATCTGAACTTTAGATACCGCATACATTAAACTAAATTTAGGACAGATTGTCTCATGTCTCTCCACAAAAGTAAAATAGCACGCACCCTTAGGTTTGTACACATTTATTCTGTGACCAGATTGGCTCGAGGACATCTAAATTTAGTTTAACACATAACAGACGATACATCCTGTTACATCAACACGTAAAAATCAAGTGGCAAGCGCGGTCCCACGGATAGTCGATCCTTGTCCAGTATGCATAAAGCTAAGGCGCTGATACACTTGACAACGGCAGCCGGATCAGAAACGCATCGACGGTTAACAATCATTAGTGCTTATATCAGTTTTTACGTAACACTATTGATTCATAACCGTCGGTATCTCACATTATTCAATCTGGTGTACAAACTGTATGTGGATCCGCTGTTGTAGTCTGTTCCGTAGACGGTAACCGTACCCGGTGGTTGTCAGTTTTATGTATATAATCAGCTTTATGTATAAGTCAGCTTTATTAGTTCGAATCGGCAAATTTCAATGACAATGGAATGCACGCTTCCCACGTTCACATAAATTGCATTCCATGCATTTATATTGTTAAGTAATATGACCATCATGTTGTAAACACTAAATTAGTCTTTTATAGAACTTCCTACATATTATTTTCGTAAATTTATAAAGTTTGTAATCGCTTCTAGTTTTAACGTGTTTCATTCTTCTACGTACTAAGATTATATATTTTTATTTATATGAATGATATATTTTGTATCAAGTACGACACGAATTATTGGTCGAACCATCTACCACTTGTTATCGAGTGTGATTTAAAATTAATTAAGAGACCTTGAAAAAAGAGAACACTGAGGTTATTAGGGATAATAAGAGTAAAGAATAAATGAATAAATACATTGGAGAAGCATTGAAATCCTAGAGTTAATGTTATTATTGATAAATTGGATAACTATAAAACTATAACTCAGTCACGTACTTCCGATTCCTACACGATACCTACAGTTTCTTGGTTTCTTTCATTCCAAGTGTAAGTGATTATTTAATAATACGAATGAAAATGTTATTAGTGAGTAAACTAACTTACTCTGCACTAGTTTTTATATGATGATAACAACTTCCGAGTTTAACTGCAACTTAAAATTACTTGGGATCGGGTTCACTTTGTCGGCTTTATTTTTCAATTCTCAATACTTATGACACAGTAAAAATAAAAGAAGCAGAAGTATGTCTCGGCAGTGACATTGAAAGAAATTCATTCAGGTGCCATTTAAGCGAATGCCTAATGTGGAATACGTCGAAATGCCGACTGAGTTGATAATGTAAAAAATGATATTTCTGGTTTCAATATTGATGAATTCAAACACACAACACTGAATAATACAATTGATAATTTCGTGTCAAATTTCAAGTAACTAAATGTTGCACCCTCCGCGTATGTGCGTAACTACCACCCTCCGAGGCTGTTGCGTATTGTGCACACTGAAATTTCGAAGCGCGTCATCTCGGTCGTTTTCTATGAAGTTAAACTACTGTAATTTTTTATTCTGTGTCAATTAACAAATTACAATTTAGCAAAATTGATATGCAATCAATACGGTTAAATATGACGTAAACGTCATTTTTTTTATACAACTGTAAGACTTGTACTTAGAGTTTAAAATTGAAATTATCTATTTTTGTGCTGAAATTGTATTTTTTGTGTATATAAACGAATTAATTTCAATCAATAAATTACATTCGCTCCGGAATCTTCAAAGTGACAAGTAGTACTAGTGGTACTTTAATATCGACTTTCTAACATGTAAGTGAGTACTTATTAATTTTTTAATTTGAAGTTATAATGCTCAGCTACGGACCTGGTTTTGCCTGCCGGCTGTTGTAATTATCATGCCCTATTTATCCATCGTGACTGCTACTCAGCTACGTACCTGGCTTCTGCCTGCCGGCTGATGTAACTGTTATCGATCTGTCATAAATTGATAGATTTCTTATTTATTGTATTTCAAAAAAGACCTTGTAGGTTTTTGTTTTGTTATATTAAACATGACTTTTTTTGTTGTACATTAGGTCTGACTCCGACGTTTCCCGTATGTCTGACTACATAAAGAGCCCGGCAACTGATACAAAGGTCGTGTCGAGAAGGACCCTGCCAACGAAAAAAACTACAAAGCGCAAAGCTTCGTCGGTCGTAGAATCAGGATCAAGGTAGTTTATCAATACTCTTTATCTGACTTATCCCTTTTCATTAGTCTCACTTATTATATTATAACATAGATCTCAATAGAGAACTTTTATTTGTAACAATAATTTTAAGTAAATATATACTTACTTATTTTATCATGCAACATAGTTTGTATCTAGAAAAGTGTTTCTTCTAGATTATTAAAATAAAAATTTTAATTGTTTACAGTGACCAGAAACCGGGGAGCACCGACCTTTTCGGTTTGGAAGACTTTGGTGGCCTTCCTCCGAAGTCGAAGTTAGGATCATCCTTGCTGTCCCGCGTAGCCAACGGGAAGGTACGACGGACAGCAGATCTAAGCGGTACCTTTTTTGTGGAACTGAAGGTATTCCATAAAGAAAATATCATCTCCATTGCTCCTGAGGAGCGTTGGAAGAAGGCAGAAGTTGCTTTGAAACTTCAACTGGAGAAAGGTAGTTCACAGTGGAACTCACTACAAAAATTCATGCATAAGGCTCATGAGTTGTTCAATGACTCAGAGCCTGTATATTATAGTGATAAGATAAATTTTAAATCTAGTTAGGTAATCACTTAAAATTTAAATTGGGACACCTAAAATTAATGTTTATTTTTAAACTTAGTAGGTAGAATGTCTTAAATTCTTGTTCACGGCTTAGGAGTTGATCAAAGACTCAGAGGCTGTATATTATAGTGCTAAGATACATTTTAAATGCACTTAGGTAATTAATTTAAAATTAATATTTAGGACATCCTAAATAAATCTTTATTTTTAACTTAGCCGGTAATTAATTACGTTAGAATGCCTTTCTGCACTGTTTGTAACACATCTGTTGAGCGCAGTCACTGGACAGGTCATCTACGCAGTACCAATCATAAAAATAAAAATATTTCATACGTTTGCGAAGGTGTTGAATTAATTAATTCTGCATTCCGAAATCGTATAGCTTCTTATAGAATTATTGACACTAGTGAAAATTATTCTTTAGATTCGTTTTTGAGTAATAATCAAGAAAAAATCAAAACATTAATCAACAAATCTCTGAAAGATCATGTATGTCTAAAAATTAATTTTGAATATTTTGCTTTGTTTTTGATGGTTAAAAATGATAGTCAGGAGATGAAATCATTTGCTACAAAGAATTATGTGGTACATCAGAATTATGAATATGATTTATTGACATCTCAGGTTAGAAACACGTTGAAAAAAAAATTAGAAGAATTTCAAGATCGTGACAGTGGCTGGACATTTTTAAACAGTTCGCATTTGGAAGTTAATGTTAACAAATATCAACCTTTACGCGGCTCAAGCTTTATCGAGTTGCCGACCGTAGTTAAATCAAAAAAAGCATGTATTAATATTCGCAATAAAGATAATTATTGCTTTTTATGGTCAGTTGTTGCTGCTTTATATCCAGCAAAAACTCATCCTGAAAGAGTATCGTCTTACCCCAATTTTCAAAGTGTGTTAAACATAAAAGACATTCAATTTCCATTGAGTTTCTCAGATATTGCTCGATTCGAATTAAATAATCCCGATATTTGTATATATATTTATGGCTTAAAAAATAATACCGTGACTGGACCGCTTTATAAACCAAAATTTTTGAAGGAAAAAGTGATTCATTTACTTTACTTAGAAAAAGATGATTTATCACATTATTGTCTCATTACGGATTTACCGCGTCTTGTTAAAAATCAAATAACAAAGCACCACAGTAAATTATACTTTTGTGATGTTTGTTTAATGTTCTTTGATAGTTGTGATAATCTTACTTCACACAGTTGTGGAGGAGTTGCTACTGAACTACCACCAAAAGGCTCTTTCATTCAGTTTGAAAATTATGGTAGAAAGCAATTTGTACCATTTGTTATATACGCCGATTTTGAAACAATGCTAGAGCGGTACGACTCCTGCGACCCTGACCCAACTCAGGCGAGCACCGTTACGAGACAGCGACATGTGCCCATCGCTTTCGCTTATCATATTACGTGCACTCTAGATGAAACCTATAATCGTTATGTCTCGTATCGTGGTTCGGATTGTGTTTCAAAATTTGTGAAGTCTATCTATAAAGATACCAAAAAAGTTTATAGAATTTTAAATAATACCGTTCCCATGATTTACACGAATGAGAATGCTCTCGACTTTGAAAACTCTGATACATGTCATATTTGTGAGAATTTCTTGCTAGGTGATAGGGTACGCGATCATTGTCATTTGACTGGTAAATATCGTGGCGCAGCTCACAGTTACTGTAACCTGCAATATAAAATGCCTAAGTTTCTACCTGTATTTTTTCATAACTTATCGGGTTATGATTGCCATCTTTTCATAAAAGCATTAGGTAACGCTCCGGGATCTATTAAAGTCATACCTAAAACAAAAGAAAACTATATTTCTTTCACGAAGTATATTCCGATTTCCGATAATGAAAGCATACAGGTACGATTTGTAGATTCATTCAAGTTTTTAGGAACTAGCTTAGAAAAGTTAGCAAGAACAATGAAAAAACAAGACTTCAAGCAATTAAAATCTTATTTTCCTGAAAAAACACAATTTGATCTACTTACCCGTAAAGGAGTGTACCCATACGATTACATGTCTCAATGGAAACATTACGAAGATATATGTTTACCATCTAAAAATCATTTTCATAACTCCTTGACTAATGAATCAATTAGTGATGAAGACTATAAACACGCTCAGACCATTTGGTCAGTATTTAATATTCAAAATATGGGTATGTACACAGATTTATATCTTAAAACCGACGTTCTTTTGCTAACAGACGTGTTTGAAAGTTTTCGAAAAACTTGTAAACAATACTATAATCTCGATCCCGCGTTTTATCTTACAGCACCAAGTCTTTCATTCGATGCAATGCTTTTGAAAACTAGAATTAAATTAGAATTGATAAGTGATGTTCAAATTTTTAGAATGATACAAGAAGGCATTCGTGGAGGTGTTTGTATGTGTTCCAAAAGACATGTCAAAGCCAATCATAAATACTTGGATTCTTACGACTCGTCTCTGCCGAATTCATTTATTATTTATTTAGATTGCAACAATTTATATGGTTATAGCATGTGTCAATATTTGCCTTATTCGGATTTTAGATTCATGAGTAGACAGGAAATAGATGATTTGCAATTGAGCTTAACAGATATAAGCGATACCGCGGAAAACGGCTATATTCTTGAAGTTGATTTATTGTATCCTAAAACATTGCACGATGAACATAACGACTTTCCATTTTGTCCAGAAAAATTTGTTGCACCGGGTGGTAAGAATAAAAAATTAATACCGAATTTGTATGACAAATACCACTACGTTATTCATTACGTTCATTTAAAAAAATGTTTACAACATGGATTGGTGTTACGAAGGATTCATCGTGCAATTGTTTTTAAGCAAAGCTGTTTTTTAAAACAGTACATCGATCTTAACACTCAACTACGACAAAAAGCAGAATCAACGTTTGAGCAAGATTTTTTTAAATTATTAAATAATAGTATTTTTGGGAAGACTCTGGAAAATGTTGAACAAAGAGTAGATGTAAAATTAGTTAACAAATGGTGCGATTCAAACAATAAAACGAAAAAGACTATTTGTGCTGAGAAATTGATAGCCAGTCCATATTTTCATAGCGCGTCTGTGTTTTCTGATGATCTAGTAGCAATACAAATGAAGCCTTCGCGTGTTATACTTAATAAACCAATATATATAGGGTTCACAGTGTTAGAATTATCTAAGACCCATATGTACGATTTTCACTACTCTGTCATGAAACCTTTTTATGGTAAGCGAATTGAATTGTGCTATACTGACACAGATAGCTTAATTTATGATGTCCAGAGTAATAACGTTTATAAAGATTTCAAGCTCAATTTTTTAAAATATTTTGATACCTCTAATTATGACATAAACAATGAATTTCACTTGCCCATTAATAATAAGAAGATCCCAGGACTGTTTAAGGACGAAATGGGTGGTAAAGTTATTAAAGAATTCGTAGGACTGCGCTCAAAACTTTATTGTATTAAAACCTTAAAAAAAACAATTAAAAAAGCCAAAGGTATAAAAAAATGTGTAACGAAACATTTAAATATGATTGATTATAAAAATGTTTTGTACAATTGCAATGTCATTCGTAAAAAAAATGTAATGTTTAGGTCAATAAAACATGAAATATTCACTCAGAACGTAAATAAAATAGCACTTTCAAGCAATGATGATAAACGGTTGCTATCATTTGATAAAGTATCTACTTTAGCTTGGGGTAATGCAAATATATTTATGTAATGTATTACCATACTTAAAAATGTAATTAGGAACTTACAATAGTGACATTTCTATCAAGTATTTTATTGATTGTAAAACATCCTAAATGGAAAGTCAGATAATTTTATAACGTAGCTACTATCTTACTTACTAATTTAAAAAGTTTGTTAATCTTTAAATATGAAATATAATATTGTCCTGTAATTTAATTCAAATAGTATCGTCTGAAGTTACTTTTGAACCCAGCTATAATATTATAGCTGGTATTATATCTATGTAATTCTAAAATGTGTGTATTCTTGGTGTCCCTTGTAATTGTAGTTTTTATCTGTATGTACCTACTAAATATATACTTAAATAAATAATATTTTATGATTTTATCTCTGTTTCATTTCCATTCCTGATTGATGACAAAGCATACAGGGCTTACACCATGTTGTGCACGAGGATACAGGTTCCAACTGGATAAAACATGCAATGTTCATTTTTGATGACATAGCACTCATGGCTCGAAGTTCACACGCGCGGTGTAGAATATGACACCGATCAGGTGCTCGTGCACGAGCTCGAACGTGTTGAAACTTGAAATTGAATCACAGCGCTTTAAGGCTTTATGGAGTCTCATTACACATTAACCACGTTCCACAGTCGTATTATTGTGTAGAACATTCATTATTAGACAGTTAGCCGGAGCGGTCATATCACGTCGAATAAGAACGAAACGAATTGTAAGTATTGTAGAACTACCCATATATTTATAACGTTAATTCATCATGTTTTTATGTAATTATATTTAATTATTATTTCGGTTGTTTCAGATCATTGATAATGTGTGATTCACCAGATATTATCGACTTCTCGCAATACGCGCAAGGTTTTCCGACCCCGAGTTTAAGCTGGCATATCCCAGAACAACAAAGACCTGTTCACAAGGAGCCTAGAGCAAGACAAGACTGCGGACCTGTCAACAAGAAGCCTAGAACAAGACGGGAGTGTGTAAAACAGAAGTCAGCTCTGTCTACCTGTCAATCATTCGTCATAAACAATGAGAAGAAAAAAGGATTACGACTGATCCAGGTACAAGTGTTGGACATCAGTGAACAACTAGAATCTGCAAGTGACAATGATGATGTGGTAATTTTAAGTGCGCAGTATATAGTGACTGAATCGGTGGACCATGTTATGGAGGAGACGCAATCGTTAATTAATAAAATATCAAAAAAACTTTGTGGGGACAGTTGTTATTACTGATGAACTATTAACTGGTGTCATTATTTTGTAAGTATCTACTATATTGTTTAAGTTTTATAGTAATAAGCAATAATAAATTATGTAAGTAATATTATAGTTATCAGACTATATTATTATTAGGTATATATAACATTTATTTGCTTTCTTATTGTTTAGTGTTTAAACATTTGTGGTTTTTATGGTGTGTAAGTTTTGAATGTATACATTTTTAAAATAACAAATATGTAAGTTTTATTTTAATTAACTTTTGTATTTTATCCTGTACATACCTAGTCTAAAAAAATATAATAAAGTTAAATACATATAAAAAGAAAAAATATGTAATGTAGATTTCTTTGATTAATCTAGTTGGGCTACTGTTCAATCATCACAAGTTTTTTAAGTATGTAGGTAACATTAAATAAACTATGTGGGAACAGCTATTATTATTATTATTGGGTAGGTAGTTATAATTAGTTTGTAATAATTGTAAATAATGTAAAAAGTAAATAAATATAAAATGAAAAAATATGTACTTAATGTAGATTTCTTTGATTAATCTAGTTGGGCTACTGTTCAGTCATCACAAGTTTTTTAAGTTAAGTATGTAAGGTAACATTAAATAAACTATGTGAGAACAGCTATTATTATTATTATTGTGTAGGTAGTTATAATTAATTTGTAATAATTGTAAATAATGTAAAAAGTAAATAAAAATATTTTGTAGTTTAAATTATGTTTTATTTTGTATTACTTATAAATACTCGAACTTTAAATTAGCTCTAGTGTAATGATATACATATAGGTTATTTGCTTTCAGAATGTTTTATTAGAATAATTCGTTTAGAATACCGTATGTACCTATATTTGAAATAAAATTTATTAGGATTATCATTTTGCTGCAGCTAATTTAAAGTTTGTTATATGGGTCTGATTATATTAAATAAAACACTCTTGAGTACATAGACATTTTTAATTAACTGTTCAACACAATAATTATTAAATAAATAAATTAAATACAGACATATTATTATCAAAATACCATTTTCTAATACACACAGCATTATTCAATGCACAATTCAATTTATGGTTCACACAATTAAAATCAGTTTTATTTTTACAGAACTTTTTTTTTAATGTCGCAAAATTAGGACATCCCTTCTCACCTATGTCAATCACTTCACAGTTTGCACATAACTCTTTAATCCACGTAATCTTTTCCAAACCCTTTGTCATAATTTTTTTATTTTCTAAATATGGTAAAATAACACGTTTAAACTCTTTGTAGTCTATGTAGCCTTCACTCCAGTAAATTCCTCGATTTCTTTCTAACCATCTCACCTGCTTTTTTTCTTCTAGTGTTAGGTAATGGAATGAATATGGTGGTTTCACCAAGAACGTCTGTGTATGATCATGACTCGCAATGGCCAATTCTTTAACAATAAAATGATTTAAAGAATCTTTAAATCCTTGGAGTTCCACTATAAGGGTGTCCGACTTCATGATATCTTCTTAACAATGTTACTTAATGGTTTGTATTCAACAATGCAATCGTTCAGAATGAGACAATATGCTGAAGTTTGATCTGGTATCTCCGAATCACTTTCAATTTCTACTCTCACGTCCACAACTGGCCCTGTCTTTAGATTATCCGCTTGTCTAGAGCAATCAATGACAAACAGTGGTGCTAAATCTCTAAACTGTTTTTCGCTTAATATGGGTTCCGGTCGACGTCCGTAATACGACTGTTGAAATCTGGTGTATTGCTCGTATAATAAAGCGATTTTGTTATTAGCAAAACTCGTATTTAGGTTTTCATACGGAAAATAAGTTGAATTGAGATACACTCTAACGTCTCGAACATGACAGTGATCGAATTGAGACATGTCCGAACTTGCATTGCTTTTCCTATTTGTTTGTAACCCGATAATAATGTACCTTGGTTTTTCTATTTGAGATGAAGTTTTGATTGACCAGGTATGTTTTGTAGTTTTAGGTAAAGCTGGATATTCGTACAGATCCCAATTTCTGTATACCATTTGAAGTGATCTATCTTTTTCTAATAGTTTTAACAAAGTTATTTTTTCTTTGTCTGATACTTTAACATGCGGTACGCGCCATATAATTTTGTTGATCTGAACGTCGTCCACTATTTCGCCGGTGTTAAGTTTTACAGCGTTCAAATTAGTATTACTTCGTAACAATATCAGTTCATGTCTGCTATTTATCACAACTTTTTTATAATCTTCAGCAAACCCGAGGATGTTACGTAATGGAATAGAAACAGAAAATTTTCCACCATTAATATTTTTTATACCATCGATATTCCAGCCCCAAGCATTAGACATTTTTGATTCACTTTCATTCATTGATATTAATGATTTCATGGTTGTAGTTATACCTGCATTTTTTATTTTATCAATCTCCACTCCATTTAACTCATACCTAATATCTTGAAACAAGTACAGTAGACCATTGTTTGTGAAATTGATACTAGTAGCTTTGTCTTTCGTATCTTTTTTGTTTACGATAACAGTGCCTTCTAAATAGAGTGTGCTAGCTGAAGGAAGTATGTACAAATCCTGTTGGTTGATGGGAATGCGGATTTCATCGTTCCTGTTGAAACTCGTTACGTACGGCTTGTAGGAATGAAATTCGATTCCTTCTATAGTATTATCGTAAGTTGGAGCGGATAAAACGTCTAAGATATTCATTTTAACAATCCGATCGCTCTAAGGAACGCTTTATTGCCTTTAGTTAATTTTATTATCTTCTTAGAGAAAGGTCTTCTTCGATAGGTAGCTCGGGCAGAACTGATATTCTTTACTTGGTGAAACACATTTTTATTGTAGTCAATCATCTTTTTCTTCTAAGATGCAGATATACCTGCACTTCTTCACCACGTAAATTGATTAATCGTTTGTTTATATCTAACAGTCTGATATGTATGCAGCTTATGTTGTTTTGATTGATTGGAAAGTATATTGCGTTCTTCGGGATTTCTATGATCCTGTATCCTGGCGGCACATTAAGTGCAAATTCGTGAATAATATGACTTGGTTCACCGTTCACAAATGAACCGCTTACAATATCACATTCAATCCTGACTACGGTCGTAGGTAGAATGTTGACTGGAGACTGTGACACATGCCATTTATTTGCTGTTAAAATTTGTTTGTTAAACCCTAATAGTCTTCTAAAAGAGTCTCCTTTGATAAAATTAATGTCTTTTGTACAGAATATTGTAGTTTTTAAAGTATTATTATTGCACCGTAGTTTGATCGCTGCATCTTTTATTTCAGATTTTAAATAATCGCTAATATCTTGTAATTCATAAGTACCTTCCGGTACTTCAATAACTTCATTAATGCCATAATAGAACTTATTATTACTTTTGTCAATGTTTGGAATAGAATTAAATGTTGAAAAGTGCAATAAAGCACACTCATACTCTCCGTCTAGTTGTAAAGTATTAGGATAGTATGTAGTTAACACTGACGAGTCTCCAGTTATCGACAAAGTGAGTGACATCTTGCAAATGATTGATATAAAAGAAAAGCATTTATTTTATAATACATTTTTATTCCAAAAAGTCAACAAATAATTTAAACATAAATGACCACAATTGACTGCGTTTAATTTTTGATATCCTGTGTAGTTATATAACACATCACAATTTTTGAAATATTGCATCAATTCCATTGGAGGTTTTAAATTTCCATAGCTATCAAAGTATTCACAGTGATTGTATACTTTAGCATAAGCTACCCAATGCGTTCCTTCGTTCTTAGAATCGTCTAAGTTAACGATACCACATTCAATGTCTTTCGGCTTTGAAGGTAGTCGATCCTTCATGTAGACCCCCCGAAAATATGGAATGTGTCTTGAATACTTTCGGATGTCTACATCAGTTAGAGGGCGATTGGGTAGCATATTTTTCAGTTTTTTGAAGATGTTATAAACAATCCTTTACCACTTTTATACGGTCTAATGTATAAACCCTTACCCAACACTAAAGCCTCCATAGCTTTATTATGTCGCTCTGTTTCTTGCAAATTTTGTTTGCTTGCTTTGTAATCATTAACGGTTTTTGCAATGCCAGCTGCACCACCAGCTAAAGTTCCTAAAGCCGATAAACCAGCGAAAATTGGAATTAAAGGTAGAACTCCTCCAGTCTTTGGTATGGGTATTACTCGGGGTACTCGAATTCGATGGTGAATGTTTGGAAATAACTTTTTTGCGGTTAAGTAAGCTGCTTTTATTAAAGTCTTATTATCTTTGTGTTTGAGTTTCTTAATTTTTGATTTTATTTTCGAAACTAAGCTTTTAAATGTTTTAATGCCTGATCCAGACTTTAGTTTCGCTTTCATAACTTTGCTTACCAACCAGGAGCTTAATTTTTCACCTTTCCCCGCATCTTTTGATTTAAGTCTTTGTTTAGCCATATCAAGTAGTTGTAAATCAGCTTTGTGACGATTTGATACGTCTGTATGGTTTGTATATGCAATGTCGTGTTGCAAGCAAGCTTCGTCTAGCTTATTTACACCTCGATCACCTCGCGCTAAGCGTTTATGAAGTTTGGTTCCTGGTCCACAATAATTGTATCCTGGCAAATGCACTTCGAATGGTAGATTATTAATTATGTTGTTAACTAGTCCACCCCCTTGCATTACTCAAATTAGAATGATATGATTTCGAATGAAAATGGTTTTATAATAGTTAGTTCATTAATGCAGCTTTTTCAATCCAACTGTTTTCTGCACTGCTTAGACCTAACCATTTAACATACAATTTATTTCCTTTCTTTTTCAAAACCTTTTCTATCAAATACACATCAGGATAATTAGATCTTTGCAGTTCTTGTTCGTAAAAAGCTCCTAATATGTTTTGGTTTCGTTGATCTTCTATGTGATATGTCACTGGTAAGGTTTTATTTATCTTTTTTATAATAAATAATTCAGTTGACCAATTAGGAGTGTAACCTTTCTCAAAATTATGTTTGTATTTACTTATACGAACACAATCACCAACTTTGAATTTAGGCTTCCACTGAACCAAATCATGTTTGTTTATTTTTTCTATATTTTCTTTGATAACTTGTTCATTACATTTATTCACATCAACCGGTTTAAATTGAATAGTACGATGTTTGGTGTTGTTATATCTCTTCAATGTGTCTTCCAATGGTAGACCTAGCCACTTATAGTTTCCATTGAGACTAAAATATTTATATAATTTATTTTTTAAAGTTCTTATCAGTCTCTCTACAATTGATGCTTTTTTAGTAGAAAACGATGAGTAATGGTTAATGTTGTGCTTTTTCATAAGCGTTTGAAAAGTGATGTTATAAAATTCGGTTCCCATATCAGTCTGTAAATTAACAGGATCATTACAACTACTAAGCAGTATATGTTCGAATGCACGAGTAACATCAAATTTATTTTTCGATTTTAACGGTTCAGCCCAGGCATACTTTGAGAAACAGTCAATCACCACAAGGATGAAATTATAACCTTTGTTATATTTCCTCAGGTTTTGCATGTCCATCAAGTCTGCTTGCCATAAGTCATGGATTCCTTTCAGAATAACAGAACGACGAGGGAAATTTCTTCGTGTTGCTTTGTGTATTTCATTTACAATTTGCTGTTTTACCATTATGGAGTTTTCTGAAGTAATTTATCTACCTCTGCTTTAGTATAAAACTTATCTTGCAAATGAGTTGAAACCTCAGGTAACCTTGCTTTTAAAGTAGCTTGAACTGTACCCTTTGCATCTTTTATGATTTGAGTACGCAATGTAGCAATCAGATTATTAAATTCTTTAAACATATTAGCATTCAACCGATCTACATAATCTTTATTCACAGCCAGATTATTTAATTCTTTTAACGTGTTAGCATTCATTCGATCTACATAATCCTTGTTAACAGCATCGTTTGCTTCTATTGGAGATGTAATTCCTGTCAGTCTTGATGTTTTTAAATCAAAATCTCCGTTTTCTGATTTTAACAATGCATTTTCATTAAAATCAAATAACTCTGATAAACGCATTCTTTTGTGAATGTAGTGTCCGAATTTATCTACGTTCATGTTTAAGGTGTATTTTATCGAGAGGCTGATGACAAAATAAACATATTTTCAAACATTTATTTATTTATAATCTTACATTCACGCAATTCTTCAATGATAGATATAATTTCATTATCTAATCCTGTGTTGCCAGCATCTCTAGATGCAATTAATAATTTCAACCTTTCCACTAGTTCATTAGGATTATCCCAGTACACTAAATCTACGTCTTTTCTCCACTTTTTTAGTAACGGTAGACCCTTTCCCTGAACTGTATTCTTCAGTTTAAAAAGAGGTTTAATAACTTGTAAATATTTTTGTCCTTTATTACTTTTTATTGGCTTACTGGGCTCAAAGTCTCGACGATGTGCATTTGTATCAAGTAGCATCAACTTATAATTTTGCATATCACTATCTGTAACCAAGCTTAAGTCTACATCTTTCTTAAGCAACAACTGTTTTAATCCAGGTGTATTTCGGTATTTACGTCCAGCCACGGTGATGTATTGATCGTTGAGCGTTATGCAAGCAGAACCTAAAAGCAGTTTCCCGCGGTCTGCTCTAACTCCAAATGGAATATCTACCAATGCTTCTGAAGACACTGACCAGGATGACGTATCATAATCTTGGTTACTTTCAACTACTGATTCATAAGAAGAGTCACTGTTGATATCGGATTCATATTTGTCTTCACCGTCATTATTATCATTACTTCCTGCGCTATCAGTTCTTTGTTTCTGCAATTTTTCGTTAACAAACGGAACATCAGCAAAATCATCACTAACACGCAGGAGAGGACTTTGCTTACTAGCATTAGCAATTATGTTGAGAGGTTCTGTTACAGGTTTGAAAACAGATTCCAGTGCTTGTTTATTGTTAATCTCAGTATCTCTCATTTTTCGTACTTTTATCTTTACTGCTTCTGCTGCATCAACAATTTGACGTTTCAATGTTTTTTCCATATTGGTAAAACAGGTTGTAATTGATTAAGCGTCGTACGGAGAATAATAATGTCAGACAGGTTATAGCCTTATATAGGTATAAAGTCATGTTCTTAATCAAAGACTACAAACGTGTCAAATTTACTTCTATAACATCCTTTGTTTTTGGAACAATCTTTATTAATTACAACATAATTGAAAGGTATACTCCATATTTTTGAACACATTTCCCGAAATTCAATCCATGTCATGTCAGTGTTGACGTGTTCTTCATACACATGTCTCATATTTCTTTCATCTTGTTTAAAAAGTACGATTAGATTTGCGTTGTCTCTTACTAACTGCTTAGGGATTTTACTATACGTCTGATTTAGATAAAAACAATCGATGAACTTGTGTCTCCCCATAGCAAAATAATCACGCATACTATTTTGATTTTCACAAGCAACATCATCAAATACGATTACAGAATTTGGTTTTGCGGTCTGAACACTCAGCACTTGTTCATTTTCGTGATATTTCTGAAATGAAATGCCTGGTACGCGTTGCAAGACTTTTTCTAAAAACACGTACTTAGGTTGTTGCAAGGTTTTAGAATAAACATAAACATTTTGAAATCTTAAACCATTCTCATGTATAAGAAGACCAATTAATAAATTAGTTTTTCCGCAATTTGATGGCCCACAAATAATACATCGTACCGATTTAGGTAATAATTCTCCATGACGAAAACCAGTCTCCTGAGAATTAACATAAAGTTTGTTTACATGTAACGATTGTGGTTGTTTTACAAATTTCATGATGACTGCTTGAAACGGTTAAATTAATAATGAGTCAATTGTTGTTTTACATTAACCTTTATAACTCATAATCGCTAACTGGAATGAATGTACGAGCAACCTGACCATGGACGTCTTTCAATATAAAATAGTGAGTGTTATGGTAAAATAAGGAAAAAGTAATATTGAGTTTTAGAACTAAAATAGTGGAAAAGACGTTGAACCATAACATTTCCTTTATATTATTGGGCATTCTACTTCGCCGAGAGTGACGAGGCGAACGGAGTGAGCCGAAGGAACGAAGGTGGAGTAGGATGCCCAATAATATCCTACTTACATATTTTACACCCTGGTTTCTTGCAATTATTAGCATAGTGACCGTGACGTAAACAATTATAACATACCTTATAACTAGGCAGTAAAGACATTCTATCGTTAACGCTTAATGATAAAAACTGTGGACATGAATTTAGGTTGTGATCGCCTTTACATTTTGGACAACTTTGTGATGATGAAGAACTACTTGTGTTTTTTGTTGTGACTAAGGCTTGTATTTTAGTGTTGTGTTTTATGTTAGCTGTAGAATGGCGTGACTTTTCCATTGTTTCTATTAAGTCAGCGCGATTACGCATAAATTCAATGAACTGACCAAAAGTAATTCGTTTAGATTTATCGATACGCCCTTTGTATTCCTCCCATGCCCGGAATGTTGTAGTATCAAGTTTTTGTCGAATAATATGAATAAATAATGTATCCCAAGTATGAACAGGTTCACCTAATGTTTTTAATGCCCTGATATTTTTGTTTACATTGTCTACAATACCTTTTAACGCACTTGAGGACTCTTTAGTGAGTGACTCGACGTTGAACAACGCTGTAACGTGATTCTCAATTAATAATCTTTCGTTATCGAATCGCTCACAAAGAAGCTCCCATGCTACTTTATAGTTTTGAGCAGAAAACTCAATAGACTGGATTACGACAGCAGCAGATTCTGTTAATGATGACCGCAGGTAATGGAATTTATTAATCTCATCTATGTCGTCACTGTCGTGAATGAGACTTGCGAAGGTATCGCGAAATTCGAGCCAATTATCGTATGATCCTGAGAATTTGGGTAATTGGATTGTAGGCAACTTGACAAACTGACGCTTACCACTACTGTAATTCGATTTTACTTCATCTTGCTCAGATTTTGAAAAGTTAGCTAACATAATTTTAGCTTGCGCTACTAACCCATAATATTGAGATTCAATTGTAGTTCTTTCGAGGGTCTCAGTATCAATATTATCACACATGCATTCTAATTTCAATTGAACCTCGTTAAATTCATTAAAAAGATCATCTAATTTGCTGACTCGCAATTCTAACTCCACTACCTGAAAGGGGGTTATTTCGGCATCCTTTAGATTACCTAAATAGGTTCCAAATACTGTTAATCTACCTTTATAACTGCTTCGCTTCTTTTTAAGTTCTTTAATCTCAGTCATATCGAAAGGAGGGTGTTGTAGACCTGTAATTATACAATTATAATGTTAATATTTAAACTTTAACAAAAATACCAATCTTAGTGAATAATGAGACTGTAAGCAAAATTAGCCTACTAAGTTTTTAATAATATAAGTTTACTTTCAAGTTGAATCACTGCCAATGATAATCATAGCTACTGTAGGAAAGTATGTTATGTAAAGTTTACTATTACAAAGAAATAATGTAACAAAAAAATTACTTATCTACTTGTTAAATGATTTACAAAGCAACTATTAATTTTAAGGTTTAAATCTGAAAATGATATTTGTAATTTAAAATAAATAGCTAACTAATGCAGGTTAATAATAACACTACTGTACTATATTCTAAGTACTGGTTATCTATATTTTACAAATGTGATTTAACCTACTGCTATGTAAATAATCACTAGTAAATATGTTTACACAAAATAATAAAATAAGTAAATAGCTTTGTAAAAATGTGATATGAAAATATGTTACTAACCTTATTTAAGTTTTTATTAACAATACTTACTTCCTATATTTTATTTTACCTGATTTAATATTAATGAGAGTTGGGTGAATATTATATTATAATGGTTAAACACTTTCTGTTTTATTTCACTTAAAGTCCGATCCACTTTTCTTCGAAAAACGTGTTCGTCACCTCTTCACTCCGGTACTCATTAATCCAATTTCCAGAATATCCAATTTCAGCGTATTCCACTTGCTAGTATGTAGATATTGATATAATAGGTAATTTATCCGGTTCGTATGGACCATGTACAAGACTGGAGGAACTTTTAGGAATTTTGGGAATTAGAATAAAACTCAGGATGTAGCACGCAGCGAGACACTTAGTAAGTAATGTATGTAATTAATTTTTGAACAACCTCACATTCAAAAAGGATTAAAAATGACAGAAATCGAAACGCCTGATAAAACACTTATAGCTAATTGCTTATCATCTACGAATTTGCGCAGAGTTAACTTGAGCCAACGGTACTGGAACTGACGCTTAAACAGTATCTTTCACCGTTTTGAGAGCAGTACTGGTGATTTTATTTACACAACATACACATACATCTCTTCTTGTTTTCTCACATTATTGTCTACATTTCTTTTTCATGTCTCCTTTTGCAGGTCTACTGGAAGAAATTTCTTAAGAAATAAGCAGTAACTTTGTACTCAATTGTATTAATATGCCCTATCACTCTGTTTTTTTACTGTGTGTATATAAATAATAAAATAAATAAATAATACTGCGCCTACCCGAGTTTGAACCTATGACCTACAAATCATAATTCGAGGCTGTTACCACTGGGACATGAATGTAAGTAACTGGTATAAATATCTAACTGTTACATAAAAGTGGAAAGAGTTTTTGAAATAAGGTTGAGAAAAAACGTAATTCATAAAATTCATCATCTGCTTAGCCTTTTCTCAAACTTTTCATAACTAGGCATCGGCTTCCAGTTTAACCGGATGCATTGGGCTCGCGTGGTAGATTACGGCCCACTCCCACTCACTAAGAGGAGGCCTGTATCTCAGCAGTGGGAACATTATAGGCTGATTATGAATGGTATCATCATTTGCCTAGCCATTTCTCAACTATGATGAGGTTGGTTTCCAGTCTAACCGAATGCAGCAGGTTACCAGTATTTTACATGGAGCGACTGCCTATTTGAGCTCCACAAACCAGTTACCGGGTAAGACGATACTCATTGGTAAGACTAATTCTCGGAATTTGTGGACTGATGACTCGTAACGACTGTCAAAGATCAGCGAATAACTAGCGTGGGAGACAGCAGGGGTGTAAAGATGTTCAGCCATCCGCGGGCTAACTGCCGCACGAGTAGCTTAACCTGATGTATTGATCCGTGCGGCTGTTACTCAGCTAAGTGCCTCACGTATTTCATAACAGTAAGGTTCCAAAAAGGCTATATTCGTGACGTCATAAAACTTAGATTGATACTTTAGGAGAAAATAGATTTAGAATTTAGAGTAATTGTTAGTTATTATGCTCATGATCTATCTCTTAAATAGGCGATGCGTTGATCTCAGGTCTAAATCACCTATCGATCTCAATCGTTATCAAAACACTGTTCTATTGTCGATACTGTCTTATTGCAGTATCAAGCCCTGACTAGGTCTCCACAAGGCCTTCGCAACAAACAGGCCACAAATAATTGCGTAGACCTACAATTTGCTAGAGGCTGAGTAACGTCAAAAGCCAAACGTAGAAGACAGGTATACCAATTATAACCATCTACAAAATGTAGAAAAAAAAATCTGCTAAATTCCTGAACCAAAAATTAGGTGTCTGTGTCGAAGTCCCTAATTTCAGCTTTTCATGGTAGATATAGGGAGATGTTCACGAATTTATTAGACCTTATCTGTGTTATGAGTTAAATCGTCCGATTTAATGGCAGCCGGCTCCGCCAGCCAACGACTTTATTAAAAAAATTCGTTCATAATTAGGATACTGGGATACCTGCCTTTTTGCAGAAACAGAAAATATTGTACCGCGCAACATTTAGAATTTAGATTATTTTTGCTAACTCTACCTCCCTGGAGCTTGCGTGTTCTTATGCGGACAGTATTTGAATATTTTGTACATTCGTACATACATAGAAATTTTTGTAGTACCAGCATTTGAACAAAAAAAAAACCGTATCTCTTTAGTGTTGTTTATTGACTGCAGTATTTGCCTGCAGGGAAAATTGTTGAGGTAGATCGCCGCATATTTTATATGGAAATGTGTTTTTAACTCGTTAGAGTTTATATAGTTTGAGTATGTAGCTTAGTATGTGTGCGCGTTATAGAGTATATTTGCTTTGCCGAACATTCACGAGTTTAATTTAGTCCCTCCGGGTAAACTAGAGTATACAGAACCTCATACTACAAATTTATAAATTCAGAACAGTGGTAACTCTGACATTATAAATCGAAATAGACTTTCAAATCTGTTGTTTTACTGTTATTGTGAAGAGAGACTTGTGGATAAGTAATTACAGCCGCATGGGTGATCGATTAGGTTAAGCAACGCTTGACTCGGATGGTCCATGGATGGGTTAACATACCGCGCCCCCTCCGTACCTCTGAAAACACGCTGGCTGTCATTTATGGATCTTCGACAGTCGTCAGAAGCTCGAAAGTCTGACAACCTGTCTTAAGGGTTATCGTGTTACCCAGTAACCGGGTTGTGGAGGGCAGATGGGCAGTAATTCCATGTAAAATACTGGTATTCAGTTCCATTTGGTTAAACTGGAAGCCCAACCCAACTTTGTTGGGAAAAGGCTAGGCAGATAAAGATGTATAGTCATTGTGGAATTTTTAAGGCTGAGTCAACACAGTTATAAATTTATTCGAGATTTAAAGCTTTTAGGCCAAGAGAAATGAAATGAAAGGATCATTACTATTTTGGATGTCAGTGACAAATGAAACTGGCAGGTACTTAAGGCATAAACCAGAAAAAACTAATTCTTGCTCAGCACATATGGACTGGTGACATGGTGAAGGTCGCAGGATTCCGTTAGATGCGAGAAGCTCAGAACCGGTAAGGATGATGACGATGAAAATGTGAGTAATAACGTATACTGCGTTTCAAAAACAACAACCAAAAATACCAAACATCAAACTAAATACGAAGTCAAACACAATTTTATCCAACGAATTCTCAAAAAGGCTTTTACGAAAAGCTTTATTTTATTCAACAGCCATATTGTTTTCGGTACAGATAGCGTGTGACGGGCTGCGTCTGACGAGATTGCAATTACATTTAGCCGAATTGGCATTTCATGTGCCCCTAACTATACAGTCAACACATTTGTAGGGAGAGACATCCCTTTGACAAATGATTTTATATTGTATATTTATCTTTAGTGAAAACCGATTTCAGTGAGTATTAGTTAGGGAATTTCGATGAATAGGGCTTTTCTGACGAAATGTGAAAATATGCTATTGGTACACTTCGGTTTAGCCCTTCGGAGACTACAAGCGTGATGTTATGTTATGTTAAAAATAAGGAACTCTCATTTCAATTTTAGTTCAGACCATTTACATAATATAGTTTGCGTTTTTTAAAGTATTTATAGAATTTGATAAAAGCGCTTTAAATAAAAATAAAACATTTGTTTACAGACTACATAGGCCCCACATTGTGATAGTGTCTAAATTATCTTTAAAGTATGTTAGTTTATACAAGGTGCAGTTTTGGATCTGGGAAACATTTTAGGAGGTGATTATGTAAGTGATTCTCGACCCGAATCAACTATAAAATGGGCAGGTATTTTTTTTTCATTTTATTCTTATTGACGGAAATCGGTAAGTGTGAACTCCCTTTTTTAAAACGCGGCCAGTCTGTACGTGTCTTTAAACTGCGCTTTCACTCACATAAACAAACGAAACCAACATTTCTTTCATAGATTTTTTGAAGGGGGTTATTAAGAGAGCTATTTTGAAAAACAAATAAATTGAAAAATCTTTATATATAGAAATGAATCCCTATTTTCCTTGGTCACGCCATCACGCGTGAACGGCTGGACAGTTTCACTTTTTTTGTTGTTGTTGTGTTTGTTATTGTCAGGAGAAGGTTCTTACGAAAGAAAAAATTTAAAAAATTGCGCAGAAAATTAGAAAATCTGAATTGAAAATATATTTTTGTTTTGGGTAGCCTATTTATTGAGGAAAGCTATACGCTATATAACATCACGCTTCAGTTAAAAGGAGCGGAGCAGCAACGAAAAATAGACGAAAACTGGCAGGCAATTCGACGCGACGAGAAGGGTCAGGAGACCAAAAATTTTATGCGGACGAAGTCGCGGGCAGAAGCTAGTCTAAAATAAAAAGTATTACTGATTATTGACTTGATATCGTATTGTTATAAAATAAGAACAACCTCCTGAAATGATTTGCATGTTCAAAACTGCATCTTGTATGTAAAAAGTTTTACAAAAAAAAAAAAAAATAACAACCGACTTCCTTTAATAACTTTATTTTCGGAAGTCGGTGTCTTAGAATCTGTATTTAAGGGTTTTTGCCACCGACTTCCGAAAATAAAGTTATTTTTGACTTAGTAGTGTTTTTTTTTAGGACACCCACTTTAAACAACCATATTTTTTATACAAACAGTGATGAGATTGTAATTACATTTCACAGAATTGGCACTTTATGTGCCCCTATATTAAGCACATTTGTAGCGACAGACATTCCTTTGATGGCAAAGACAAATTTTATGAGATCAATTTATCAAATAGTCGATTGAAAGCGGCAATTTGTCCTCGCAGCGATCTTATTATGGCAGATGTTTTATGTACCATTTATGATTAATATAAAGATTTATTGGCATATAGCTTGTACGCTCTTTTAAACATATAACATTAACCCAAAGTCGTTATTAATCTAAGTTGATGAATTTACTGACTACTTACAGAATTATATCAACTTCCACTGTCATAAAGTATCTTCTCTGATTGGTTGAGAGTGAACATAATTACGGTGTGGTACAGACGCCAGCAGGTCAAGCCACCCCAATCTGTCAAATTTTACCAATCGAAAATTAACCTTCCACCATTGTGATATAAGGTTGAAATTCTATTAAAGAAATTTGACAGATTGAGGTAACTTGATGTGCTGGCGTCTGTACATTTAACGATCGGTAAAACCAGATATGTTATTTATATAAATATATAATTTATACTAGGTATATATTGTATCTCAGTTAGGGCAAATGTTTTCTCTTTTTCCTTTCAAACTCGTTCCTTCCGTTCTTTCGTTTCCGTTAATCAGTTCTTTTTGTGCGATTTCTAGCCAGGTTAACATCAGTGAGATTTTATTAAAATAATCCTACTAATATTATATTATAACTGTGAAAGTTTATATTATGTTTGGATGTATAAATGTTTGGATGGTTGTTACTAAATCACGCAAAAACAGCTGAACAGATTCGGGTGAAATTTAGCACACAAATAGTTAATAACCTGGATTCGTTTTTATCCCGGTAATACGTCCCCGTGGGATAATTTTGGATCTCCACGTAGACGAAGCCGCTAGCTAAAGCTTGTATTGTATTTTATAAAGAAAGGTCAATTCAGCACCAAAAAACTCTCATTTTCATACGAAACCAACTATTTCATACTGTTTGTATTTTCATGCCTCCAGAAACAGCAATACTTATCTCAAGACCAAAATATGCTTTAACCAGTCAATTACCGTAATTACAGACACAATTAAAAAAACCATTATGTCTGTACCAAATGTGGTATCTTAGGGACTTAAGAGGTTAATAATACAGATATCCTTAACCAATATCGTACATCGCACTCAAACACCCATCTCATATTGCAGAAATACGAAAACGGTTCAAAAAATTGTAAATTCTGCGCGATATCGCAATGCACTCAGTCCTGTTGATTCTCAAAAGGCGTCTCTACGACTGTACATAGGTGTACATTCGTTGATTACAAGCAGGTACACATAGTACCCGTGTACCTAGTATAAACCCAGAATTCTCGAGAGCGTCGTAACCTGCATTTAAATTGTAAAGCAAACGCCACCGAATTGAACAGACAAACATAACGAACTTCGTGTTTCGTGTGTTGAATTTGCAACCTGAACAGTCACAAGAACAACAATATCGTATATGTATGATGTTACGGTTATGATCAAAGGAGTATGTTGTAACTAATTGTAATCTGATATCTTATCTTAACTTCTATCTTATCTTATCTTCCATCTTGTCTTATAATATCTTATCTTATGTCTTATATACATATATCCATGTACTCATAATGAAGCTGAAGACTTTGTTCGAACGCGCTAATTTTAAAACTTCCAACTTCGTTAGGTTTGAAAAATCTTTTTGCATTTGATAGCCCATTTTTAAACAAGGCTATAGGCTATTTAACATAACGCTAGGACTCTTAGGAGAAGATCACAAAGAAAAAGGTAAGAAAAAACGCTAAGCAAAAACGAAGTGATAACGAGAGCAGGCGAAGCGATTTGATCGGGTAACCAGAAATTCCATGCAAAAAAAGTCGTGAGCAGAAGCTACTCGTAGTTAGTAATAAAGGATTGGCCAGGCAACAGAAACGTATAATAATGTGGAAGTTATTGTCAAAATCAAACTTGAAATTATATATTCGATTACTATGGACCCAGGTAAAATTACAAGGAGTCGATGTAAGCATCGTCTTAAAAGTATAAATGTAGAGCTTAATGGCAGAGAAGAGAGAAATATGAAAGCAAATGGAAGAGACTTTAAAAAATAATAAATGAAATGGCAAGGTTTTCAATGAATCTATAAGCTCTTTCTGCTGGAAATTACTATTCACTTCTGACGCTAAAAAGAACATCATCGTTTCGATTTGTTAAGTGAAATCAAGATATATCAGTCCGTTAGCATAAGTCTTAAATGATAACCATTTATTATGCTATCAACTGACTAAAACCCTTCAGTTGCCCATGTGCCGGGGCCACGGTATCTCTTTCGAACAATCACGCGACCCTGGCAGGCTTCGGTCCTAGCGGACCCCTTCAGCGCTGCTGACATCTCTTTGAGGCGCACGTGGAACACTACGCGCCGTCGACCCGAGCCTGGTCCTTACCGGGCGGCAAGCTACTCATTGCTCGCCACCCGCAAGCTCGCGCCTACGATGGCCGGGAGTCCGCTATTGACTCCCGACGCCCGGGACGTCTCCTTCTGCAGCGGCTAGGGACGTGAGGGCGCAGAGACTGCCACTCCCTCACGCGCCCCGCCTCCTCCTTCGCGAGCATTACTGCTTCGCAGAAGGAGGTGATGGCTTCCCATGCCCTCTCGCTCCGTACCATGGCTTGCACCAGGTCAGACGCGAGAGGTCGCCGCCGCCGATCACCTCCACGTGGACACGGCGGTGCTCCGCCCAGGCAGAGCACACCTCCACCGTATGCTCCACCGTGTCCTCCAGACGATCCTCACTATTGAATCACCCGGGCGTTTCCTCCCGCTTTATCCTGAACAGGAACCCACTGAAGCACCCATGCCCGGTGAGAACCTGCGTCAGACGGAAGGTGAGGACGCCGTGGCGCCTCTCTATCTAGTCTTCAAAGAGGGGACTTACCGCCGCATTTGTGGCGTGCCCAGTTTTCCTACCCTTAGGGTTAGAGTTTGTTTTCCCAATTTATATAGGACGAAATTCGGGGTATATATTTTCCAATAAAAAATACTTGTGGCACTCGGGAATTATCGCGGTAAAGCTATTGCATAGCATTTTTTATCAACTTATGCAATTATAATTAATTATTTATTTTTTATTTATGCAGTATCGATTACTATGAAGCCAAAGTAATACGAATTACAATCCTACTTATCCTGTACTACCCGGCCGCTGTCAACGGATGGTCGGGATGGACGTACGACCCGCCAGCTGCTCTGCCCCCGCTTTTTAAATCTCTGATATCTTCTAAGATCTTCATTTAAATTACATGCTGTAAAGGGCCATATTGATCGCATCGGTCCTAGCAGAGACCCATTCAGTACTGCTGACATCTCTAAGGCGCGCGTGGAACACTACGCGCCGTCGACACGGGTCTGGTCCTTACCGGGCGGCGAGCAATGGGTAGCAACCCCGCGCCTACGGTGACCGGGAGTCTGCGATCGTTTCCCGACGCCCGGGGCGTCTCATCTTGTGGTGGCTAGAGAAATTATACTTTTCACTTCACTGTCCAAGATATATCAGCCCGTTAGCAAAAGTCTTAAGTAATAACCATTTATTATGCTATCAAATTTGTGGCATCCCTAAGGAAGGTTCGTTGAAATGCTAATCACGACGAGCATAATTTAAGTTGTAATAAGAAATAAACATTATCATAAGATGTGAAAAAAAAATTGATGATATTCTTATTTTTCTCGGATTCAAAAGCACGTGCAAATAAGTATTTTCTCTGAAAACACAATAGAATGGTAAACGTAATATTTTATCTAGAACTCGTGTTATTGAAATGTTTTTTCTATGTAGATATAAATCAACCTTTTACGTCTAAAAATGATATATTCGACGATAAAAAGACATTCGTGAATATATTTGGGTTCGTCTTGACATTTATTCAAAACACAGGTACATGTGTTCACGCCAGTTTTTCTCATAGACATTTAGGATATTATTCGTTAAATTGAGAATTTCACAGTGGTGCTATTTCTACTTCTTAGAATAATGTATGTTTAAATCTGTTCAGCAGCATACTGATAACAAAAAACTGATTACTGAGAAACTGATTTAAAGACCAATCACGTAAAAAAGACGATCATTATTAGAACTTCAATAAGTATTGGGGATCTGTTTAATAATGGACTAGGACCTACGTGGTTTGTTCCGTTCTTAACTCCAGCGCTTTATTTGTACAAGCATAAGTTAATCTTTATAGAAGAAGATGAACATAAATTATATTAGAATACAGTGAATAACCGACTCTCACAAATAATCTAAATAAATAAAAACCATAGACGATGTAGTGGTGCCGTACAATATAAATCAATCCGAAACTATACAGCGATCTGAATGCTTAACAGTTCAAAACTTTGGGGTCACTGCTATCGGACCAGAATAATTCGAATACCAAGATAATCCATAAAAATCAATTACACTTTCTCTTTTGAATCTGCTACACTGGTTCTCCCTGGACGATCAAAAAAGGTGACGAACTCATGAATATTCCATTATTCCTTGATTTGAATTTTATTTGCGTTTCCTTACCGATTGGAAGTTGAAACAGGGTGCTATTTGGAAAGACCTTGAGTTCAGACTATGGTTTTAATTCTCCGAAAGTAATGGTTTTTATGACTATATTACCTATTTTTTGTATCTTCTTTTATACTTACCAGCCTGCAGGCAATTACTTCATAAGGGTCGTATTTACCTACACAATATTAGTATGAAACATGTATTTATTGTTTCAATACTAGATTTAACGAACAAAAGAATAATGTAGCTGAAGGCCAATTCTCGTATTTAAAAAAACCGTTTAAATTCGACTCGCAATGTCATTTCAGAGACAATCAGGCCTGACATGACAGGCCTGTTGGTCTAGTGACTGCTATGCCGGAGGTCGTGGGTTCGATTCCCACCCAGAACAAATGTTTGTGTGATGAGCACGATAATTTGTTCTGTGTCTGGGTGTAATTTATCTATAATATGTATGTATTTAGAAATATATAAGTATGTTTATCAGTTGTCTAGTACCCATAACACAAGCTCTGTTTAGCTTGGGACTAGATGGCGTTGTGTGATAGTTGTGGAATATTATTGTGAAATATTAATCAACGTCTAAGTCTTGTCTTGTTAAAAAAAGAAGTAATTTTGGCGGTTCATAAAAATATAGGAAATGCTCCTCGGTTATTATTGTCAGTTGAAAAATGGTGGAAAAATATTTCACGGACCACGATAAACACTTGGGGCATTTCGATGAAATTGGACCGTGTTTGACAGATAACCGTAATCAAATACCTCCGTCCACTATTTTACAAATCGACCACTGACCCTTACCCTCATTTTCCGAGGGTTGACAAGAAGTCAATGCATTTTTTTCCTTTTTTCTTTTACCCCCGATGGACGAGACTTTAGAGTAGTTCGAATTTCGACGATAAAGTTTAAAATGAAATGGCTCTCTGCAAATAGTTGACGCGGTGAAAGTAGGTACTTACAATTTTTACTACAGACAATGAGAATATTATGGAATGTGTACCTAGTACTGAGTACGTTTCATTTTATGTACGTCTACATTATATTAGCCCATAATTTTCATTTTATATACATTCAGAATGTTATTAGATATCGTAAAAGTATTACAAATGTACATTATAATGTCGTACGTGATAGTCACTTGATATTTTTCGCGAAAAATATGTGTGAGGTGTTTTTAAAGTAGAAATTCATGAATGCAGCAACATATCTTGTTTGAAAAGGTTTTAAAATGTATTCTGTGTAAGTTTGAGAGTAACGTAAAAAGAAGACGCACTTTAATTTAATGTGATATATTGCAGACTGCTAAATGAGTTCTGTTTGATTCTTTTAGGGTTAAACTATCAAGATCTTTATATGGGTAACTATGGAAATACGTTTCTACATTATCTCAGACTGAAGATTGAGTGTAAACCTTCCTTTTTTGTATTAAATAGAAAATAATAAAAGTAAAATTAAATACACCGGAAACGATATACTGAGGATTTTATGCGGATATAAAAATAAAAACATTTTCTTTTTCCGACAATGAGACACAGTGACATGGCTTGAAAAGAATTGCGCGAAAGTGTAATTTTTCGAATCGCATGTCTGTCACTGCGTTTAATCCGTTTCAGAAAGGGTGTACAATATTTACAGACGAAAACATACCTGCACCCTACAGAATAATTTGGTTTAAGGAAAATGATACTAAAACATGAAGATCACACACATTTATGTGCAAACAAAATGATGGTAAAGATAACCTTTAATACATTTAAATATGAGCCAAGATTGCTTTTACTAAAATCTGAGTGGAAAACTTCAGTGCACATAGCATAAATAATATGTTATTTACTTGCACCATCAAAATCTAAAATAGTAAGTTTTCGTGCACCGATACTACTTCATTACCAAAGGAAAACTTTAAAGTGGCCCCAGGAGGAAGCACTGGCATCGCTTTAATATAAAATGAAACTGCACGTCGCACATTGAACAAAATATATATGGTAGAGCAAAAACAAACATTTGTAATCGACCGCAAAATGTTCGTGCATGTTTCATAGCAAACCTAATTAAAACTTAAACCAATGAAGCTGACTTATTCGACCAATAAACTGGCTGTTATATAGTTAAAATACCTCTTCATTCCAACTATCACTTTTCGCTACTTAGTAGTAAAGTTTTCACTATGAAGCCGGCGAAGTTAGCGCCATAGCGGCATTTCCTTGCTAATTAACGAGGAGCTAGCTATTGCATTGTTACGTGCATCTTTTGCTCGGTTGAGTCGGATAAACTTTATATTTCATATTATTTCATACTTTGATGCCTGACGATTGTTGCTAGACTAAACGTCGTAATGTAAAACATTGTTGGAATCTCCGACTGAAATAGAATGTGTGTCAACAGTGTCGTATGAAAATTGTATGTAAAAGCGAATTGTTATGTCATTTGTTATGCGAGCTCATAAATTATTTCCCAGAAAGTTTATTTTTAGCATTTCTATTTAAATACGAAAAAAAGCATGTATCGTTACTTAAAACAAAGTTTATATTTTTTTTTTGTCATATATGAAATTACTGGAAGTGTTTTTAAGGTACAATTTTAATAAAAATATGTTACAATGCTCATTCCAACGAATCTGAAAATATAAATGAAGAATTATATTGAAAGCAGCAGAGCCAAAGTTAATTAAAACTATAAAACGAAATTGTCGTCACGTGTAGTATGTAGTATTAAAAATAAAACAGCACAAGCCTTGTACTCACCACCGAACAAAGACCAATAAAATGTTCAATCTCCACTATCGCTTCCAGTACAAATCTAAAACAAAACACTAACAAGAAAAAGTATCCAATAAAAGAACAATTCTCACGAATACATCCCCGATTGCGGGTTAACTTTCTACCGACCAATTCCGTATCGCCTCCTTCGACCGAGGAAGCGAAGTAGCGAAGTTGGGAGTCATTAACTTCACTTAAGTTCGTTACTCCGCTCCGTAGATGCAAGATGGTAGTTCTAGAGCCAGCTGCGTTTGAAAATGAACGAAATAGGATAATGAGGAGCTTGGTCTCTTTTGTGGAGCGTTTAGACTGAACAGACATGGACAAAGAACGTGTGGACCGAGAATGAAATAATAATATTAGCTTATAAAAAACATTTTTTTTTAAACAGTTTCTTTAAACTTATATAGGTTTCAATAATTATATTGGATGTCTTTTAGATGTGTAATTGTTAATATATTTTTTAACTAAAAAAGTAATAATTCATACAGAAAAAAAAAAACACCAACAACTTAAACACTTAGTGAATTTTAAGTACTTGACTACCACTCTGAGGAATACGGATGTAATCTATTTATGTTTCTATCTATTTATTTACTAATAATTAACCTAAAGAAATTGTTTTTTATTTTGTTTTAACGCACTAATGCTAGGAACTCGCAGTCAGATTGGAAAAACCATTATACACTTGATAGCCCAATTTTTGAGGAACATTATACAATTCTTAACATCACGTGAGAAGATTCAGCAGAGTAAACACAAAAAGTCAGAAACAATGCTGAGCGAAAACGAAGGCATCGAAGCAAGCAATGCGTTGCGACAGGGTGGGTCGGGGAAACAAGAAATATCACGTAGACGAAATCGTGTGTAGAGGCTATTGGCAATATAAAATTAATCCTATTATCTAACTGTTTGTAGGTATATTTATTATTATGTACTACATTTTAATTTATATACAGTGTTGCTTCGTACTGTCTAAACAAGTAAGCTTTCTTGGAACAGTCTATACTTTTCCAAGAAGTTTCCAACACTCCTGACGTATGGTAACTAAGCAACGCTAAAGTAACTGAAATCAAACTTATAAGTTTTATACAGAGAGTATGGTAAAAGTCACTCATGCTCCTTAAAACAGGTAGGATCCTCCAATCAGACAGGTGTTGCGTCCGCTGTGCTACTTACTGCCCATCTATTGCTGTCGGTACGTTGTTTTAGTAATTTAAAGTATTCTTCCTAGCGGGGCGAGCACGGCCAACTGTGATAGGCTTAAGTCACACTTTTTACCACAGTTTTGGGACAAAAATGTGATAAAATGCGTGACTTAAGCACTTATCGCAGAGAATGTGATAGTTATGACCGATTTGCGCACATCATAATTGGTATCGATGATTTTTGAAAATGGTTAAACTGTTCCAACTATCAACTGTTTTCAGGTTAGAGAAAGTTTGGTTACATCGAAAGGTAATGTTAGTGGAACGTCGAACTTTGCTTGCTCTATGCAAAATCTTGCGTGACGTCAGTGCGATGCGCAGTTCACAAGTGACTTTAAAGATACTGCCACAGAGTAATTACAAAAATCTTGCACCTCATTCTCATTTTCAAGTTTACTCTGATAATCATACTTGTTCAGACAATTTTTGTAAATTGTCGATGTTACATAAAACATTCAAAAATTTTATTCGCTGCACCACTTTGTGGATGGTGACACAATCAAATCAATGTACCTACCTAGCCTTTTCCGAACTATGTTGGGGTTGGTTTCGATGCAACTGAATACCAATTTTCTACTCGGAACGTCAGTCTATCTGACCTCCCGGTTAATGGGTATTACTGGGTAATATGAACTCCTTGGTGGCAACCAGTCTTTGGTTGCCAGACTTTTAGGCTTCTTACTACCCCTACGACTGTCAAAGAATTACGTATGACAGCGGAGACGAACGGCTTTACGTATTTTCTGAGGCACGGAAAGGCCTCGATATTAATGGATGGTCACTCAGCCACGAACTGATCCCGGCAATCGTAGAAAACTTTACCCTCTAGCATCCGTGCAGCGGTTTTCATTTAGCCACGATTTCCCCAATGGATGATGACACAATAACGGTGATTAAATTTGACTACCTACTGGTTTGCTCCAAGCACAATATCCGGAGGAAAACAGCATGTCCTAGAACCAAAACTTAAAAAGAAATGTGACATCCACGAACTCGCACTGAGCCGGCGTGGTGAATTATGGCCCACTCCCTCTAACAGAGAGGAGGCCTGTGTTCCAGCAATGGGAACGTTAGAGTCTGAGTGTGTGTGGAACAATACCGATTAAGGTGTAGGTATGTATTTCATAATATTGTTCGCTGCTGCGAGCTGCGGTCTAAAGGCACCGTAACACAGCCGTTCTAAAAGTTTTTGACAAGTATAAGCCAGTTTCTTACCCTCGTTATTTGCCGTTGTTATTGTTAAGAAGGATGCGCCATGGTAGACCACCAAATTTAAAATTTTCTTACTATGTTCATTTAATCCTATTGAACTTAGGGGGTTCCAGTGATGATTTGAATTATTAAACTTTTCTAGTACCTTATTTGTTGGAGTCGCAAATCATATTTTAATCAACAAACAGCTGACACTGACCAGCACATTGCAAAATACGTAAGATAATTTAAATTTCGCGGACCTCTTTGACGTTTCCTCAATAAAAGGTTTTTTTTTAACGTAGTGACTTAATTAATTTGGTTTGGCAGTGGGAATTATTAAGTTTCAAACTAACTTTTGAAAACATAAATTTTGTGTACTAATTTTGTGTGTAATTTTAGTACACAAAATTTATAGATTTATGTTTTGTTAAGATATGTAGGGCCCGCAGTGATAGTGTTTTTTTTTTATTTGACTTGATTACGAGTCGCCTGTACCGCGATTTACAAACGTTTGTTAGACTAAGCTTTATTCCTATCACTGTCGCACAACTGTCAAACTACAAGTGCCTGATAGAAACGGAAAAATGTCTCGATTTTTTTATTTTCTGGGTGGTAAATTATCAAATGTCGTCTCCCGCTCTGGGTGAAGCGGAAGAGCGTGTCAGACTTTTACTAAAACCCACCCGTGTTCCTTCAGTTGCCTATATGTCAGGGCCACGGTATCTCTTTCGAACAAATCTCGCGACCTTGGCAGAAAAAATGTCTAGGTCAAAGCATGATATGACATAAATATCCTTATACAGGCTACATTTAATTTTCAACCGACGAAACAAAAACGGAGGAGGTTATCAAGTCGACGCGTATATTTTTTTTAAATGTATTTTTTAATCCTACTAATAACAAAAACGTGTATTATAAATATAAAAGTTTGTGTGTTTGTTCTCAATCACGTTAAAACTTCTGATTGAATTTGAATGAAATTGTCACACAAGTATAGTTTATAACCTGAATTTAAATAATACTTTACATCTCGGTTCATATGTCTAACAAAAATCTAGTGTTTCACATAAGCAACAATAATACTGATGTGTCAACCTGATAATCATAAAAACTGTAGATATAGAAAAACCAACAGCAGTAGACCTAACAGACTCCAGATATAGCCTATCTAAAAATAAAAATGACCCCATAAAGATAAAGACGTATCAGCATAATCTGCAACCTTCCTCAGAAACCTTTCCGACCTAAAACAAACTCAAATAACATTATCGAGCAATGATAAAACAAGGTAAAAACATAATCCTTTTTATTATAAAGCCGTTCTTACGTTTGTAGTTACATTATATGCGATAGTAAGGGTAAAGGTTGGGTTCGATTCTCTGATAAGTATGTTTATTTTGGGCCCCGTACTTAGGACAGTCGAGTACCCACACGGCCCAGGTAATCCTAGTTTTGGGAAAAGCATTTTTCTCTAATGTATTTGGGTTAGTTTTATGTAAACGATATGGAAGATAATGGGAGTTTTAGTAAATCAAAGGCTTGTTGGAATATTGATGTGGGTACAAATTTTACATGAATTTGCATAATTGAAGCTTAAATTTTTTTTGTAACCATTAATTCAGCATATGATTTTAGACCCCCTGTGTGAAAATTTTATTTGTTTTCAACAACATAGGGGTGTTCAGAATCATCTGGTGAATCGGTTGCGCGTCGATGTCTGCCACCTTGTATAAAAACTATCAACTGGATCTTAGGGGCAATTTTCGTAATTTTCAGATCGTTCACAGTCAGATCTCAGTCACACTCAGTCTGTTCACTGCTTCAAGTATTTTTAGTTGCTATACGTTAATAATGTTGATAGAGGTTGACCTGTGTCCCAGTTCTTAGTACTTAGCGAACAAGCACGATATCTGAGCAGACTAATAGTGAATTTCATCGATATTGCAATTTGCATGACTGATATCCTTATCTGTCTTGCCTGAATAAATAACGGAAAACACCCATATTGCTCGCGTTTAAATACAATTATCTCAAATGGCTGTTGGTACGCATTTGTGCACCTTTTGCGAAATGTCACATAAAATGTATTCAAAAAGCAAGATGGTGGCTTTAGTTAGCTTATTTCACAACATGACAACATTTTTCCTTGTAAAAATGTTATCTGCCAATAATCTTATTGAAACAATACCCAAGATGATATGGAAAAAAAAAGGTTTACTTCTAATTGATAGGCAATAGTATTATAACATCCACAAAAAAACCCACAATATCATGAAACCTTTTTCATTCCTTCCCGAAAACCTTTTTTACGGCCCAGATTATGGACGCCAATCATAACAAGCTTTTCACAAGCTGACTTAGAAGTCGCCTTGTGATTTGATCGGCTTGGACTCAATGTGAAACTCAAGTACTGTAGCGGCTTTTTACAGCGCAACGTTTGCTAGTCATCCATGCTGCATTCTCGATGGAAGCGCTGCATCAATAAGTAATCCTGCTGGACAGCAATAAGTAACATTTGAGTAATGGGGTGTCGCTGTAGAGATCAAAACGAACAATAGCAACCAAGATTCCGAAAACTTATTGGAATATGAAAATAAGCCTAACCTTATTGTTTCTGAACGATTCGCGCTCCCTTCAATGGCGTGCGTTTCTCAACAAAGTCTCTGTCAGTAGTTAACTCCACTTCTGCGATATTCTTAGATCCCATTATTGTAACCGTTTGTATTAAGCTAGTTCTATACTTTATATGTTTTATTACATTTAAAATCAAAAGTAAATTTATTTTGCACTGGGTTCTTCACGAGACTTCGTTTGCAATTAAGTCCATAATACACAACAATATTGACTGCCATCACAGCGGCCATTATGTGGCGGCCTCCAAAAAAAAGTCCTTCGCCTTCTAGAAAACCGTAAGTTTACTCTTCAAGATGTCAGTGTTACTGCCTTTTAACCCTCTACAAGAAAGAAGAAATATACTCTTGCACAATAACAATTTGTGGTCTTGTCAGAGTTCTTTTTACTTTCTGTAAAATATATCAAAAATTTACAATAGGAACGCAAAAGAATTTTAATTAATGATGGGTATTATTTGTAAGTTTGCATGCATTTTTATATCACAAACTGGAATTCTGTTGGGGGTTTTACCTACAAACCGTGGCATCTGTATGCTAGCGTCGTACCTTGTAGCTAAAACATGCTTAATGTAGTTAAAGCGTGATAATATTAATTTCAGAGGTTAAATCCGTAATTCATGCAAGCACAAAATTAAAATTTGCACTCGTCGATCCATAATTTCGCGGTAAACTGTTGTAGTATTCGAAAATAATGAATATTGCTACTCTTCCATAGAAAATAGTGTGATAATAATTATTTCCTTTACGTAGACTATTAAGGAATATTTGTGCTAAATATGACCAAAATCTATTCAGTAGTTTTTATTTCTATCCGGAACATGCATCCAGACAAACAGATAAAAATTCTACAGAATTTTCGGCATCACAATCTTTTCCAAATCTCGAACCTATTCAAAAATATTCAATGTACAGTATGACTTTGCTACGATTTTACTATAATTATGCATGAATAGATAAAGACACACGCCCATTCATTTGACCAAGCACAAACCCAAGTAAAATAAAATAGCATTCTCGGGGAATACGTGCATATTTTATATTTAAATGAGACACTTACTTTGCTAACGAGTGATAATCACAGTACACTGTACTAATTAGTAGCAGTGGAAAAATAAAGTAATATAAAAACTGTAAGTTAATTTCTCACTTATCGTTTACTCGGTTAAAGTATAAAATGGCATGATAATATTAACGAGCCGGTAAAATAACGGATCGCATCTGTTTAAGCGAGCGGTTACATCAAAAAACGTAAAAGAATTTTAATCCAAATTACGTGGTTTCAACGCAGTATCAACGCAGTTTATCTGAAAAAGAAAAACTAAGTAAGCATTTGTACATTCAAAAGTTTGAAACGGGATATATCTCTTTTAGGTTGCAAAAATATTTTTAATCCCTTTGTTTGCACGCACTGATTACATTACTTTCTTTTGAAATCGCACTGTTAGCTCAAATATTTTGTAGATTCTAATGAACTCGTAGGTACAATTACTGAAACGGCAATCAATGTTTGATATAAATTGTATGAAGGTGATGGGGACAGACTGGAAAGGAAGGCGAAGGATCGGGTATTATGGCGCAGCTTGGGAGAAGCCGATGTCTAACAGTGGACTGCGGTACTCTGAGTTGATAATCGGCGAGAATCAATTCTATGTTAATATAAATGTTGTCAATATTTGTATCAAATTACCTTATATGTATCTATTTGAAATAAATGCTTTGACTTTGAATGACATGGGTACGACTTGACAGTACCGGCAGTCACAATCACAAAAAAACCGGCCAAGTGCGAGTCGGACTCGCGCACCGAGGGTTCCGTACAAACCTGAAGGTATCCTCGGCTTATGCATAAGGTTTATGTTTATGAAATTATTTTTTTTTTTTAATTTTAATATTTGAGTTGATTGAATTAAAGGTAAATTGCGGTTTACGATTTATGACGTATTTAAAAAAAACTACTTACTGGATCTCGTTCAAACCAATTTTTGGTGGAAGTTTATATGGTTATCTACATCATATATTTTTTTTAGATTTATCATTCTCTTATTTTAGAAGTTACGGGGGGGGGGGGGCACATTTTACCACTTTGGAAGTGTCTCTCGCGCAAACTATTCAGTTTAGAAAAAATGATATTAGAAACCTCAATACCATTTTTGAAGACCTATTCATAGATACCCCACACGAATGGGTTTGACGAAAAATTTTTTTTTGAGTTTCAGTTCTAAGTATGGGTAACCCCAAAATTGATTGTTTTTTTTTTTCTATTTTAATGTCAAAATCTTAATGCGGTTCACAGAGTACATCTACTTACCAAGTTTCAACAGCATAGCTCTTATAGTTTCAGAGAAAAGCTGTGACATACGGACGGACAGACAGACAGACAGACAGACATGACGAATCTATAAGGGTTCTGTTTTTTGGCAACGGAACCCTAAAAAGAGTAGTCCACAAAGCAGTTTTAATTTCCACAAAATTATTAAATGTTCAGCAAAAAAGGTATCAACGTAAATAATTCCGAGTACCTACCTAACTCGAATTTACTAAAGACTGCTAATTTTACAAAACAAAATTGTTCTATAATAAAGCGAGCCGCGCATGCTATCTTAAGGGCCTCATCGCTACCCAAATAAAACTACGTAATTGGGTTTGTCAAATTGCCCGGGTTCGGACTGACTAGCGTCATTAGGCGCTTAGATTTTATTGAAACTGGAACGTACATTTTGTTTAGAATCGTTCAAGTGCTTTGTTTATACTAAAACATTTTCTTATTAGGTATTGTTTAGGCCCGTTAATGAGGCCCATTTAATCGTAATTAGGGCTGTGTTTGAACGGTGAATTGCGAAATTCCTAGTCTTTGTATATTTCATTCTGAAACGAATGTTCTTTGAAAAGTCAGGAGCAGCACTGGTAATTATTTACTCTAATAATTTCGTCCATGATTTGTAGTTTTATACATTTTTTACGCATACTCTTAACAAATACTTGAATTTCAAACAATAAGAATCATGGACATAGTAATATGACATAAGAAAAAAATACCTAAATAACCAACCTACGTAAGTTTATTCCTTAGACTTCAAAACCATAAAGCGATATATAAATGGAATGACGTCATTGCAGAGCTCCTCGCTATTTTCAGACCTTACGAGTATGAAATTCGCCAGAAAGGTAGTAGTAACCTACTTACTGATTTAGATACGACAGTTTTGGAGCTCCCAGAGAACTTTAGCGAAACATTCCAAAATACAAACTTAGGAAATCAAATGGCGAAATCCTAATAAACGAGTTTGCGTTTTTGCCTCTACGTCATGGCAGAACGTCATTGTAAAAACGATGCGACGGGTAGCTCCATCCAGATAACGTAAAAACTCCACGACTGGAAAGGGGTAATTCCAAGTATTGGTACTTTTGAAATTGTATGGTACAAAATTGCATCACATTGTATGTAAAATATAAACTAGGTTATGTACATTTGTTTTGTATTCTTAGATCAGGATGTAGACTGAAATGTCAGTTTCAGTATCAAAACATCCTGCTACACAACTTGCATTTGGCTTACATTAGAGCATAGTGACGTCACAGGCGTCCATTCCAGTTTGTTACATTTTTAACGGCATGGGCCATGAGACTGCGCCATGCTTCGCTGTTGATTAATGGCCGTCGACGTCTTCGTCCTGTCCCTGATTGATTACATTGTAATCTTGTTTGTGACTTGACTGATGTTAGAAATTGTATCAGTCTTGTTTTTCATAATTCCCAGTTTTGATAATTAGTGGTCTTAGTTTTTAGGCTCGTTCGCCTGACAGATTTGACGGCTGCAATTTATTGCATGACTGATTTGGGTGTTGGTTTTGTTTTGAAGGGAACATTTAATGAGTCATTCTGTGTTTTTAGGTGAAACTTCTTAGACGCGGATTCGATTCGGATGAAAGTCTAAAGTGAAATTTCAAGGAAGCGTCACGTTTATACACATTTCGTTACGTGAGAAAGAAAAAACACTTTCTCTCTCTCAAACGGTGATGGGTTCTTGTTTGGGTGTCAATCATGATAACGAATCTTGCCGTGGAACTTTAGTACTTTAGAACAAGATCATCATAAATTATATGATGATATTGTTCTAAAGTGTATTTTGTTTAAGGCAGGTTTGTATAAAAAGATTTTAGTCTTTTTCTACCTATTTATGAGCACCTATATTCAAGGGTATCTAATGGTTTTCAGGGCGACACAAAATATACGACCATAGACAACAATTAAAGTGGATAAGAGCTACAAATGGTACTAACACGTCATTTTGGAAGATTACTAAGTATAGTTATTTAAAGAGATAGGTAACCAGGGTCGTCATAAACCTCATATTATTATGTATATAAGATATAAAAAAGTAATGAATAAAAACTTCGCTTTAAGCGTTCTTGCTCCATCGTAAATTATATCTTTTAAGAAATAAAATCCTTCATAGTTTATTATTTACTCATAGCTAGCACTTAAGTGCTTTGGAATTTATGAAGATAATAACTTCAAAAGGCATATAAATCTATTAGTATCAATGACGGGAGCCTGAATAAATAAACAGTTATATTAATACAATTAAAACTAAAGTTTCAAAATGTGGATCAGTCAAAAGGTCAGAGGTAGCCGTCGTCTAATGAACTGTTGTGGTTGGTCTAAATTTAGAATACCTTTTACTTGGTGTGAATACCTAAGGAGGTCTAAAATTACCCGTCTACGTCATCTAATCGATTTAGGTTAATTTTGGATGCGAAGGTACCCAGCAAGCTTGCCCAAAACGTTCAGCTTGGAGTATGTACTGATTTTTAAGGCGATAGAGAGCGAATTCGACCATTTTTTTAAAGCATAGTAATAGTATTGCCCTGCAAATAAATATCATACAATTCTGCCAGACGTTATAGAATTATTCATAATCGCCTAAAATAACAGCCCGGAATGGTAATAGCGTAATACACTATCTGTAAGAATCGCTTACTTTTTGACAATTCCTGAACATTCATGGCGTTGTTTACGTTGCTAAGCAGTAGTTCTGTAAAAATCTCACCGTAATACCTGGGATGAAGTGAGCTTATAGTAAGCTGTCATAAGTATCAATTCCTAGCATCAGCTGAAATGATAGCTCACTTTTAGGTCACTTAACCTTAGTTCTCACCTTGAGATTTTAACTGAATAGATCTACTGATAATTTTTTTCAAAAGTTGGAAAGAATGGAGTTGCAATACCCTTCAAAATGATTCAGATTCTTATTAATAGCGTATTACACAATAAGGGTACAGCTTAAACATGAAACATCAAGTGAAAAGTATTGACAGTTACTTAACTAAAAACGCTTATTGATAAAGATACCACACTACACACTAAAACCACCAAATAGAGATCCTGACACCTCATAATAATATAGCGAAAAAAGATCCCTAAAAATACACATTATGCAGCCAATTACGAACCATCAATAAACTTTAAACAGTGTTATATTACCGGACACATAAATAATGTTTACAGTCAAAAGAAATTTAATACACACACGAGGGTAGAACTCAAATGTTTGTCTCTGGTTGACGCAACGGAAAACAAATACGAACCCGAACAAATAGTGACCGTGGTACGGTGATTACCAAGCGTTATATATGTATATGGGACTTTATTGATGTTTCCGTGTTGGTGTAGGTTACTGAGAACATAAATAGATAACTACCTGAGAACTGTACTACCGAAGAAAATAATTAATTAGTGAGTAGTGTTTATGACGCTAGAAAGTGTCATTTGACAGTCCTAAGGGAAGTTTGAAGTATGAATGTGAATGGCTGTTAGAGTAGGAGATGACCATAGAAATGAAAGATGAACTTTGGAAGATGATGTGACTAGAACGGGGATGAATATCGAGATGACGACAAATTGAGACGTTGATGTGGACATCAATTAGCGCCGACCCTAAATAAATTTTGATAGAGCAGAGTAATTATGAAAATGACTAGTAAAGCTATCTTACATGCCTTATTCGTAATAAAATGTACACAATAAACAATACTAACATAAATGAACACAAGCCTTTTATAGCTGATATGACAACACCAACATAATCAGCTTATAATGTTCCCACTACTAGGACAAAGGCCTCAACTCTTCGAGAGGGAGTAGGCTAAAATGGCGGGCCCAGTGCAGGTTGGTAGATGTCACATGTCTTTGAATTTTCTGTTCTAAGACATGCCGGTTTCATCTTGATGTTTTCCTTCACCGTTTTGAGAGCAGTGGTGATAAAATTATTTACACTAAGTAAAGCGTCTGTCAGAGTTCGAAGGTACGTCTTGCGGTCGACTAGTGGTCGAGGCTGTTACCACTGAGCTACCACAGCTGTGATATGTATCAGGTAATATTGATACATAATATTATTTTCATCTTAAAATAATCATGTACCCGTAATTTAACTGATACCAAAACATTATTTCATAAAATAAAAATGAAAATACCAATCAGATTTTCGTTCAAACCATTATCGACAGGAAAATAAAAATTTAAGCAAGGTGAAGGAACAAAGTTCCATTTTAAGAAAGCATTGAATAAGCGACAGTTTGTTATTAGCTTCAGCAATGTTGGTTTGACCTTTATCAATAAAGCAATCCGAGTAACAGCCAAAATTGTGTGGGACGAAAGAGCGACCTACATAATTTGAAAGTTTGTTAGTATACTTATCGATATTTCGTATTAAGTGCCGACAAACGAACATTATTAGGCACAACGTAGGCGTTGATGACATGTTGACAATTGTATCAAAATAAACTCACGTCGGATTATTATACATCTTCTTATTATCAGCCAGGCATCGCCGATGAATAAACAAATGCCTGCTTGTACTACTTGTACACAATTACTAATACTTGTACTTGTAATACTTGTACACAATGATTAGTTTAGGGTGAACCATTACCAATTACCAGATTTTGCAAGTTGGAATCTAGAAAACGCTTCCCTAACCGTTCAATATAGTGGGAACATCCACGTTACAAAGGTATGTATAGTTCCCACAATCTTCCTAATGGATTCTCAGATCCATCACAGTTTGCTTCGCCCACTCTATTAAACTGCTACATAAATGCTGACAGGACTTGAAATTGTACCAATTTTGGTACAATCTGTCCAAAATTCAGCCCGCAGTAGGCCGTAATATTGCTTTGTAACTCGGTGCCCGAAATGGAACGTGACTGTCAACTGACAATTTCATGAGTTCAGTGTCACATCGCCTTTTTTATTGTGTTTAATGCATTTCACTTTACGTATTTCTTTTCATGGGAATTTGTGAAGGAAAATGAAATGTGATATTATTATATTTTTAGACAGCTACGTTGAAATTAAAGGTGTATGGTTTTACGTGCTGTTTTTTTTTCTGTTATGTCTCATATTAATTTTAGAATGGAACAAGACTTGTTGACTCAGGCTTCGTTAAAGGATATAAAATGTATGTTATTTCGCGGAGAACAGAGTATCGTTATATTTGATCTTTACAGCCCAAGGTTACATCCAAGATAGATCACTGCAACCTCATATCGATCGACCTTTGAAGATCCCACAGTCTTGATCAGTATCTCAAACAATCACGTATTTACTTAGGTACACACGGCTACATATTAAGATGTACATTATCAGTTTTTTTAAGAGATGTCGCATTGTACAGGCTTTCCGTAGGTGAAATGAGAAGTCAGCTGGAAATGTATAGTTTGATTTGTCTCTGTAAGTACCTACAGTACATTATTCCTCCAGTTACAGTTTTCTTATTTTTGATATTGCATTCGCCACTAATAAGAATAAAGCTGACTTTGGCTGAAAGGAAAATGTTTTTCAGTTGCGAAGTATATTTTTTTTTCGGAAAACTCAAGTATTTCTTTTGAACTAGTATTAGCTTCTGCGCGCGGTTTCATCCGCGTTAAATTTCTTATTCCGCCGACCCTCCCCGTCGCATCGAATCGCCTGCCCCTGCGAGTTCTTCGTATTCGCCAAAACTAAAAGTTTTTTTTCAATTCCAATCGGTAGTTCCTGAGGTCATAGCGTTCAACGAAACAAACAAAATCTTCAGCTTTATAATATTATAGTATGGATGTGAGCGGAATTACACAATTTTAATGTAAAATTAAACGTTCTGTAAACTGTAAACCCACTAATGAAACATTACGCATAAATAAAATGCTAAATTAAAACAAACAATGTAAATAAACGTTAATGAAATCGCAATCTGCCAAGTGTGAGTGTTGCTCGGGAGGCGAGAGTTACCAATACCAATATTTGAAGTACTGATTGCTGGATTAAATGCGGATACAGGCTTGTGCTACTTCCATATTTCTGACGTAATGTGGGAACCTTCTTTACTTTTCCCACCACTTTTGTGTCTCGGTTATTTTATTTATACTGTACATTTTTTATTATGCATGAAATTATAATACGTTCGTACGTGATTGTTAGTTATTTGTCTGTAAAAGATGGCGTTTAGCGATAATACCGGCCATTCTATCACCGTAAATAAAATTTGTATTTTTATATCTAGGAATGATTATTATGGTGTAAATACTAAACGTAATACTGTTAATCCACACTAATATTATAAATGCAAAAGTAACTCTGTCTGTCTCGCTTTCCTGCTAAAACTACTGAACCGATTTAAATGAAATTTGGTACACAGATAGTTTAGAGCCTGAGAAAGTAGATAAGCTACTTTTTATTCCGGTAGTATGTTTTCGCGGGATAATTTCCGACCTCCACGCGGGCGAAACCGCTGGCAAAAGCTAGTAATAAATAATGTTTCGCGTGGTGCCGGACGTAAAGACCAGCACCATCCCATTTCGACCAATAGGTGTCGTAAGTACTTACTAGAGACTTAGGGACTTACTAGAGAATGGGCAGCAGCGTTCTGTATGCATTTTACCAGCATATTGCGATCACCAACCCGCCTGACAAGTGTGGCGATTTATGCATATTCCCCCAGATTAGAAGATGCCTATGTTCAGCAGTGGACGTCATATTGCTGAAATAATGATGAAATAACTAAATAAAGAGCAGTGGTATCGGCTCCGGCTTTCACTAGGAATTTAGTATATTTAATTTCATTACCATTGCTCTCAAAAAGGTGAAGGGAAACATCGTGAAGAATCGCGTGGTGTATTATAGCCCACTCTCATAAGCAGTAAGCCTGTTTCCCAGCTGTGACAACATTATAGGTAGGTTAAAATGACGTAACAAAGAATGTTCTATCCATAATTTCCACTGTAGATACACAGGCCAACTCTCTAGGCCATAATACACCACTCGGGCCCAGTGCGGGTTAGTGAATGCCACATGACTTTCTGTAACATTTCTGGGCATGTCGGTTTGATAACGATGTTTTCCTTCACTGATATGAGAGCAGTGGTGATGATATTACTTACACAAAGTAAAGCGCCTGCATAGGTTTGAACATACGAGCTACAATTCGTTAGTCAAGGCTCCTAACACTGCTCTACTCTGATAAGATAAGATAAGATAAGATGCATTTATTTATCAGTAACATGTGTAGGTTTTTTTTTTTTTTTCAGGATGGGAAATCATCAAATGACTTCTCCCGCTCTGGGCGGAGCGGGAGGGCGTGTCAGACTTTTACTGACTAAAACCCACCCGTGTTCCATCAGTTGCCCATGTGCCAGGGTCACGGTATCTCTTTCGAACAATCACGCGACCCCGGCAGGCATCGGTCCTAGTAGACCCCTTCACTGGTGCTGAAATCTTTTTGAGGCGCGCGTGGAACACTACGCGCCGTCGACCCGAGCTTGGTCCTTACCGGGCGGCGAGCTACCCATTGCTCGCCACCCGCAAGCTCGCGCCTACGGTGGCCGGGAGTCCGCAATCGACTCCCGACGCCCGGGGCGTCTCCTCCTGCGGCGGCTAGGGACGTGAGGGCGCAGAGACTGCCACTCCCTCACGCGCCCCGCCTCCTCCTTCGCGAGTATTACTGCTTCGCAGAAGGAGGTGACGGCTTCCCATTCCCTCTCGCTCCGTACCATGGCTCGCACCAGGGCCGGACGCGAGAGGTCGCCGCCGCCGATCGCCTCCACGAGGACACGGCGGTGCTCCGCCCAGGCAGGGCACACCTCCACCGTATTCTCCACCGTATCCTCCAGACGATCCTCGCAATGGAAACACCCGGACGTATCCTCCCGCTTTATCCTGAACAGGAACCCACCGAAGCACCCATGCCCGGTGAGAACCTGCGTCAGGCGGAAGGTGAGGACGCCGTGGTGCCTCTCTATCCACTCCTCAAAGAGGGGACTTACCGCCGCAATTGTGGCGTGCCCAGCACTGGGTTGCGACATGACATGTGTAGGTTTAAAATCAGTTGGTGTGATTACAGAGAAAAAACTTTCAACATGTTTTGCCTAGAAAGGCGTATAAATACAATAATAATGTTATTAAAAAGTATTATACAATAAAATAAAAAATAAAATTAAGTCATGTTAAATTAGGCAAAAAAATAAAAAAATAGTAAAGAAATCTAAAATAGCAACGCTATATTAGCACTTATTTAATAAAAGTTTCTTCATATTTTTACTAAGATATTTGTATTTAAATCTTTGTTTGCCTTTCTTATTACAAATTAAATGTTGTAATCTATCATTTTCCTACCCTTTACGGTTCCTTTGTATAAAACTCGCCCGAAATTACTTAATAAGTTCTTTTTCATTCCGAACATCACAGGATTAAGTACCTAGGTAAGTATTTCAGTGCTTAATTTAGGTTAAATAATTCTTAGTACAAAATAAAGATTAAGCTTAAACTTACCTTTACACGCCATTGGCTGTAAGTAGCCAAGTTTTAACCCAGACTTATTTAATTACCAACATTAAGAGGAATTTTGACAACTCCGTAAAAGCTTTACCCGCGACTTATTATGTTTTATTTTACTTATAAATTACAGCCTCAGAAAAGAGAGGTAAATTGGGGTAATTGCTTGGTATAAATTCCTCGTAACAATGTTTTATGTTTTCATAATATTTTTTAAAGTCAAGATCTCTTAGATTGACCACCATTTAAAATTTTGCTTTTGTGTCTCATCATCGTCATCATTTCAGCCGAAAGTTATCCACTGCTGGACAAAGACCACCCCCAATATGAGGGGTTTGCCATAATCGCCACGCTTGGCAGGCGGGTTGGGGATCGCAGTACGGTGGTTAAATGCATAGAGAATGCTGCTGCTCATTCTCTAGTAAGTCCCTCTTACGACACCCACAGGAAGAAATGGGATAGTGCTAAAAGTCCGTTTCAGTATCACGTAAACGAACTTTTTCGTCAATTTAAATAAAATTCCAATTTTAAAATCGAATACAGAGTGATTCAAAATTTTCAAATGTCTGTACAGGGTGACTTTTTTTAACGTCTTGAAAAAAAAATGGGTGTAAAGGTGAACGGAGTAGTAGCCTTTGGCATAGAATTTTTTTTTGTTTAAATTTTTGAATAACATGTAATGAAATTGATCTAGCAATAAATACTACACATTTAAAGTAACATTTTCATACTAGAAGAACAAAAACAGAAATTTGAAAGAAAAATCAATGAAAATCTATCGAAACTCAAATCATAAGCACCCTACTCAATGCGCGGCATGTATCAATGATTTGGAAGTGCGGTCCTACCCTTTGAAGCCGGCCGATAGGCGGCTTCATTGATCTTTCGCAGGCGCACGAGCCGTACACGCATCCCCATCCGCCCGCGTCCCGCGCACCTTTAGTCACCTGCGATGAATCTGAAGGCCATCCTGCCTTCTATTCTAGTTACGCAACACACCATATGAAGGTCGAGACGCTAAAACATGTCATCCGGTATAGTATAGTGGTTTTGAACCCCATCACCCATGTTAATATTTATTCGACTAATTGTTTTTTGGGAATTTATTTATTTTATGTAATTCACACCAACATAACCAACAGGTATTCGTGTTACCCACTGAGCTAAATATTTTCGTGTAGATAATAAAAAGAGATCTATTACTAGACCTGCCATAATCAATCCCAAAATAACTATCATTGTCATTTATTTGAACTAAGAATCACTTCATTAACCGATTTAAGTGAGTGTTTCCACAATGTCGGGTTTTGACAACCCGTAACAAATGTCAAAAATTTACGAATGACAGCCAGAACTCGACGGCTTAACGTTCATACCAAAGCAAAGAGAGGTCTTGGTATGTAACGATGGTCAGCCATTCACGGACTGACCGTGGCAAGCATAGCTGCACCTTAATTTGTTAAGCAGCCCCAGCCCGCGACTTCGTCTGCGTCAAATTTCTTGCTCCCCCGACTCACCCTGTCGCATGAAATCATCTACCTTGTGAGTAATTAGGTACCATTTGTGTCTTTTTTCTATTTGATCAGCTTCTAAGAGTCCTAGCGTGATGTTTCCTTGATAAATGGGCTAGCCAACACTAAAACCATTTTTCAATTCGAATTAGTAGTTTCTCAGATTAGCGCGTTCAACCAAATAAACTCTTCAGCTTTATAATATTGAGTTTAGATATAGATAATCATTAATATAGACGGATTATTCCATAAAGTAACAATTCATCACTCAATCAAAATCATAAATGTACAAACCATTCTTTATTGGAACTTTGTTCGCAAGCGGAGTCGCCGAAGCGTAAAAACTATAGACATTTTGATTTATTTCGTCCGATGTAATCTGTCAGTGAAGTTTCTTGTTGGCCACAAATCTACGGCCATGATCAATCTGCGCCAGTTTCGGCCTCTTCTTTTTACTCTTCTACTTATTAACAATTGTCGAGGCTTTTGTCTTTGATGTTGATACATTTAAATTAGAGCCGTTTCTTTTTATCGGGTTTTGACGGTCGCAATTTATTAATGTGTTTAATATTACACATCACTCACACATAAACTCACGTCTTCTTCTCATGAGGATAGACAAAGACTACAGATCGCTTCGATTACTTTTATACATCTGATGCCCCTTAGATTCTTGGTATTTTAAGAACATTCACAGTCTGGTCTCAGACTCAATCTGTCAAAAATACTTCGAGTTTCCATACATTTTTGACATCTTTTTGTCATTTGTTTGTCACCGAAAAGAGACCGTGACTGAACTATACGAGAACTGGCCTTCTGGCCGTACACGCAGGCCGGTTGTGAGTACTACTCATCTGAGCTTTGTGATGAACATCATTAATAAGGTCACTCTATGTATTTGTGATTTGTATTGTGATTCCAAATGCTGCCAGACATAAAGAATAGCACTATTCCATTTCTACTCGTGGGCTCCGGAAGAGGTGACTAAGGGACTTACTAGAGAATGGCAGCAGCGTTCTATATGCATTTTACCACCTTACTGCGATCGCCAACCCGTCTGCCAAGTGTGGCGATTATGGCAAACCCCCCGAATTGGAGGGCGCCTATGTCCATCAGTGGCTGTCTATCGGCTGCAATGATGATGATGATGATGATGTATTTGTGTGTGTGTTAGTGTGTAAAAATATGGGTAAAATGTAGTAATACTGGCCGTTCCGCAATAGACTTCTTTTGGCTAAGATGATTACGATGATAGTTGCCGTGTGACATTTCTACGGTAAATTTAGGCACGTGTGGCGTTTCATCTTTAAACATAAACTGGAACATACCACTTTTCTTGAGCTTCCCATAGACAGGCGCGATGTACATCTAGTAGAACAATTACTTTGAAACGTAAACATTGTTCTACTTATCGCGTCTGTCTGCCAGAGCCTTTAAACGGATGATAATAATTTTCGTCGACGAGTATTCCAACCAAAAAAATGGCAACGAAATATTATACCCTTAGTCTTACCCTTACCCTAGTCCTTCCCCTGTGTTCCTTTTGATACGAGATCAGTAGCCGACGTTTTAATTTCTAATGAATAATGTAGTACTATCATAAAGATTAACTGATCTTCAAATAGGATAGAAATTCTTTGTATTTTGATCTCGAAATAGAACAGTTATTCTTTGTATTTTGTTAAATTAATGTTGCTTTTGTATTTCTAATCCAATAAGGATTACGATATGAAGACGATAAACCTAATATTCTACAGAAATGAACTGTTTGTTTCGAGAAAAGCAAAAATATTTTGTTATGCTATTTGTGTTATTAATGTGTTTGAATTAGGATATGCTTGTTTAAGAGAATTTAAGAGGTATGTAAATGCTTCTAGGGTCCTTTTAGATATGTAAGATGTGAGAAAATAACACTACAGTATTAAGATTTAACCAATAAAAGGAGTATTTGTAAACGTTGCTTAAAGATAAGTAATTTTGAGCGATAGCTTATCCTGCATTTATGTTGTTTGTTTTTTACACGTACAAGTAATGATGTTTAAACGTCTCGTAACTAACCTTTGTTTAAAGCTAAAAAAAAAATTATAAACGTAACTATTGGCCCTATAAAATGTTTTAGGCAATAGTTTGATCAAAGGATCGTTGTGTCGAAAACGCGGAACCGATTTTGATAAAACATGGCTAAGCACCACTGCTAGAAAGCCTACTTCTAAATAAAAAAGAGTTTCGGTGCCACAGACAGACACAGACCGACACATAGCGGTCAAACTTATAACACCCCTTTTTTTGCGTCGGGGTTAAAAATAGGGTAGCTTTTACCGAGACATACAAGGTGTAATCTACCCTAAATAGCTATCAATTAGAGTGCTCAAATAAGACATTATTATTAGTACGTACCTTAAAAAAATCCAATTTTACAAATTGAACTAAAATAAAACGTAAAATTAAATAGATTACAGACAGAAACAAGAATCTAAATTTAGAAAACACAAAGTATTCTAATAAATATCTGTTTCCTCGTTTCAGTGCACGAAGATAAATGGAATGATACTTCATTTGTCAAAAGCAAGAGGGAAGGTTTACGATGGAATTTCAAACATCCATTTAAATAGGCACTCTTTTATATTTTATATATCGTTAAGGAAACTGATCAAATGATTTTCTATTTCAGTATTTGTAAGTGGTGAGCCCGATATTAAATATTTCTTGCAAACAGAGTGACGATGTCGTAATCAACGTATTTTTTTACAATTTCATGGTAGTCGATGCCTATATTTCAAAAAAAAAAAACAATCGATTTCCAGAATAACCAACAAAACAAAGAGTTAAATTAATAAATGAAGATGTAAAATACTAAGTTCTACTGAATTAATCAAACCTTCAATCAATATTATCAGGGTTCCGTGGTGTAGTGGTTATCACATCTGCTTTACACGCAGAAGGCCGCCAGTTCGATCCTGGCCGGAATCACATACTTTTTGTCGGTCGATTGTTGAGATTTTAACAAAAAAAGAAAGTCGGAAGGTCAGAAATAAAGAAGAATACTTAATTTTTCGTTCTTGTTCTATCTTACAATATATACATAATTTAAAATCTATGTAAAAAATATGTACATGTATATACAATATAAAAATAAATGATCATAGAGCATCAAAATATTCGTCTGCATCGTTGTCAACAGGAAACGTGCCCAAAAGGCTGGCAGCATTGCCACGTTGTATGGCAATGCTGATTCTTTGACCAAAAAATAGGCCAGCCCTCTGGTCACGTTAAGAGTCGACTAGCCGCTTGGCAATGTCTCAGAATACTATGTGAGCACTCGGACCCCATGGCCCTAGAGTTTCAACCCCAAACGGCTCGAATATATAATTTCCAATTAGGTTAGAATATTTGCGCCATTTGAGGTTTTCAGCACCTGCAGCAGCCGCTCCAGCACAGCCTGCCGTGCTGAGAAGATGGGATGGCGCAAGGGTGTCGACACATGTTGCGTCCCACACCAAAGGCCGACCTAGCTTCCAAGGCATTATGGTCATTCCGTCAGGTCTCTTCCCATCGTCGCGTGCCAAGCCATTGGGTTCTAGAACTGCTGGCACCCCGGCAGTGACAAGAGCACGACGGATGATGTCATTGATGCTGGCGTGCCGTGCTATCCGGCCTGCGCTCCTACTGCAGGATAGGCCATGGTGTCCAAGGTAGTCGACACCTTCACCGCATTGGCAGCGATGCAGAGCCACGCAAGGAGCGCCCAGACGCAGGCATGTAGCAATCCGGAAGGTGGTGTCACTCAGCATAGTACCTATGTTGGGTGACGGTAGTGCCTGAAGCCAGAGGCCCGACTCCCACTCACCCACAGCCAGAAGGCGGGCACGCTCAGCAGTATTGGTGGACGTATTTATAAGATTATTCCGTACCAACCTGCAGAGCGGCTCATCCCACTGACCCTGGGAAGATGGGTTCACGGGCCGATCTGTATCCGGGCAAGTCATTTTCCAGGCATTGCCAAGCGGCTAGTCGACCAGAGGGCTGGCCTTCGAAAAGTTGTATTGTCGAATAAACGATATTCCGTTCGTAATCCACGTATTGATGACTCACTCATTTTCAGTAGTTTCAATCACACCAAATAGTCCGGGAAGTAGCGTTGCAAATACAAACGTCATAGTAGGTCGGCTGTATTGATATGGGTAGTTGATCTTAAAAGACTAATAAGTGAATCGACCGGCAGCTGCTTAAACAGCGGTGTAGTGCATAAATAAAAAAAATATTAGTACGCCACCGGCACTTTTACCGTAAATAGTTGACATCATACTGAGCTGAAAAAAGCAAAGTCTGCTGCATGGTGGAGGCTTTGCGTCAGCTGCTTGCATGAACTTTAAAAAAATAGTATTGTAAAAAAAAATAGTTATTTTACGCTACATGAAATGTAACCAGGTTACTGAATAATTAAAAGTAAGAAAATAATAATCAGCTGCGTGGATAGAGGTGGAAAGATTGGAGCGTTGTTACTACGCTGATTCCTTTTGAACACATAATATCGAGATTGATTCCGAAGCTGCTTGAGCTCATAACAGGACCTTCGGCTGGGTCCACCCGTTATGGCAGAATTGTTTTCGTCATAATATTATTTTGCATAACTGCGGATAGCATAAACTTCATGTCGCAGAAAATCGTTTGGCATACACTCATTTATCATACATTCACAACGCATAATTTTATAAGTCAGAATCATCTTAGGCATACATTTTATATCCATAATAATCAAAAGGGAGAACCATCATATCGGAGAAAGTTCGCAGTCAGAATCGTCTCTTGGCATAATTTCATATCGATACTCATTAAAAGGCAGAACTATCATATCTCGGAAATTTTACAGTTAGAATCATCTTTTGGCATACATTTCATATCCATAATAATTGAAACACTCATATATTACATTACAGAAAAATCATAGTTAGCACGCTGCATTCAGACATGCAAACAAGCATACACCATGCATGCAGCATGCAAGTAAGCATGCAGCATGCAAGCAAGCATGCAGCATGCAAACAAGCATGCAGCATACAAGCAAACTCACAGCACGCAGGCGAGCATGCAACATGCAGTATGCAAGCAAGTTCACAGCATGCAGGCGAGCATGCAGCATGCAGCATGCATGCTTTCTGTCACGGCTCCGGCGCTGCGAGGCTCCGGCGGTCCCACGCGAGCTCATCGTCGCAGATGGTTTTACGCTCATCACCGCAGCTTCGGCTTGCTGGCCGGTTTCGCCGGCCAGCCTCAGCTGCGGCGGCGCTCGTCATAATCACCTGCTCCTCAGCTCGCGGGCCGCCTCACCCCTCCGCGCCTACGCGGGTTTAAATTACACTCTAGGGTTAGGGCAGAGAAGACTACGTGGAGTCGCTTCTGCAGCGATTCGTTTCTGTCAATAACTTTTGTAGCACAACATATTATGTTGACTTTTTGGGACACTATTTTAATTTTAATTTAAGGTCAAAATGCAATATTTTACAAATGACAGTATGCCTAACAAAAGTATTCAAAATGAAATTCTGCCATCTTCATAGTATGCCAAATGAAATTATACCAAATAATCGTCGCTCTAAATAAATGTTTTGCTAAACGAAATTATGCAAAATTTTAAGTTTGCCAAAGGTGTGAATGCGAAATAAAATTCTGCCATCTTAAAAGTATGCCAGCGTAAAGTCGGACATATAAACATTCGGCGAAACAATGATTATGCTAAACATTTTTGATGCCTTACAAATATTCGTTTAAAGAAGATTATGCCTAGTGTGTTATGCCAAAAAAAATTCGGAGCATCAAGTTTCTGCCAGATAGAGGGAACCCCCTTCGGCTATCTTACCCTCTCTTCATAAACTTTCAAAGCAACATCTACGTGTGGATGGTTTTTTGTCGTACATCATCAGTTTTGGTTGTACTCTTTAGAGATCTTTCGACAAAGATGGCAATCGATCGACGTAAAATCATAACCTAAAATGCAACGCTACCTCCCGGACTAAAAGGCACCTAGCCTGAAGCGTCACTCAGTTCGAGGCAGTACATCAACACAGTTCAACACTGGTAACTAGTCTGTATGCAGGATAGGCTTTGTAGCTTGATAAATGCGGTTGCTTTATCTGAAATTGGTCTCAAGATTTGTTGGACCATTAAGTATTGGTACGCTCATAGTTTGCGTTTTGAAAGGAATGTCAAAATGTAAATATGCAAATTGTTTACAATCAGAAGTTAAGTTATAGAGGGCTTTGTAGGTTGTACTTATTTTACGATGCATAACGTAAAAATGATTATATCTATTATATTTTTACATTAACAATTAAAATGAACACATTGTGTCGAAATTAGAGATTCGTCGAGCATTCGATTTATGTTCGGTTTTCGGCAGATTTGCCGAACATTCGTATTCGGCCAATCATTCGGCACAAATGGCAAGCATTTTACTGAATAATATTCTATTCAAAAATGTCATTATGCATATATGAAGCACATACAGGGCCAAGCACTTCGGTAACCCAGGTACCCTACGTGAGATAGTCAGCAACATCAAGGCGTTGCTGGCCTTTCTCGAGGAGCTGGGGTGGATCGAAAAACCGATTTCCCACCCGCACGCAAAATACGCGCTTAACAGCAAAATCTGTATATAACTATAAGTAATATACATATATAACTATAAGTATTATATATTTACCAAATATCAAGCTTTGTGTATCAGAATGGTTACGGTTTATTTATTGTGTATGAAGGTTCTTATGAATATGGTTTGTTGGGAAAGGGTTTCACTAAGTAAAGCACAGAAAGACAAGACTAGATATTTATTTCAATTAGGCTTGTCAGTAATTAATCAGAAAGCTAGTAGTCCGTTCCAAAACTAGGTCTTCATGGAGAAGAAGGACAAGAAACTCCATGGAAACAGTATTAAAGTATTATATCAACACACTTCTTACATTGCCATAAATTGTCATTATCTTAAATACATTTAATTCTATCTCTTAGACGATTGTCCAATAGATCTCAAAATAATATCAACATAATCACAACAATTACAATAGCTAGGCAAAGAAAGAATATGAATATTCCATTTTATATGATTTAAAACATTCGCAATACTGGCAACAACATAAATGGTACAACAACGTTTTCATAATAAGCAATAAGTGTTACATAATATCAAATTACTTAACTTACGTGACCTCTGGTCGATCTTTTCCACACAACAACAGCACTAGAACTAACCAACTAAACCTCTTCCAAGGAACTGCCTCGATAAAGTAATTACTATCCTTTTTATATCCTTCAAACGTCAATCTAACAAAATCGTCAGACATCTCCCGCCATTTTGAACAAATGACAGATCATTACATATTTTGGCTTAATAACTTCTAACACAGATAATAATAAACGATTGTTATGTAGTGAAACAGTTTAAAAACATTTTAAGGTAACTTAGCAATTTAATAAGGACTGATTCGTAACTTCTTCGTAGTTACGAATCATTAAAAGAATATCAATATGAACTGACAGTATTGTACCAGTCATTTGGATCAGCTTAATAAAGTAAAATTGCAATATAAAACCTACGATATACTACAACTATAATTAAATAATTATTAATTATTTATAGTACTAAAATCATAGTTACTTTTACTATTTAAGACGAGTCAGTTTTTGTAAACACTTTATCTAGTCCAATTAGGTACTTCTATGTTGGTTCAATGCTTCGTTAATGTGATAGATGTCATTATCTACCCAACAATTAGAAAATATCAAAATGAAATATCTAACACGCTCAGACGTGGAGGTGCGGACACCAGCCCGTTCTACCTATTACCTATCCATACTAATAATCCACACTAATATTATAAATGCAAAAGTAACTCTGTCTGTCGGTCTGTCTGTCTCGCTTTACTGCTAAAACTACAGATCCGATTTAAATGAAACATAGCTACTTTTTATCCCGGTAGTATGTTCCCGCGGGATAATTTCCGACCTCCACGCGGGCGAAGCCGCTGGCAAAAGCTAGTTACCTATATATGAAGTAGCAAAATTATAACGACGAGTGTAAGTGCTGAGGAGCGCGTGAGGAAGACCCAATCTATGCGTCCTCACGCCCCTAGCCGCCGCAGAAGGAGAAGCCCCGGGCGTCGGGATTCAATAGCAGACTCCCGGCAACCGTAAGCGCGGGCTTGTGAGCGGCGAGTAATGGGTAGCTCGCCGACCGGTAAGGACCAGGCTTGGGTCGACGCTGCGACGGTGCGTTATGCTCAACGCGCGCCTCAAAGAGATGTCAGCAGTACTGAAGGGATCCGCTAGGACCGATGCCTGCCAGGGTCACGAGATTTATTCGAAAGAGTTACCGTGGCCCTGGCATATAGGCAACTGAAGGAATACGCTCCGCCCGGAGCGGGAGACGTCATTTAATGAATTCCCACCCACAAAAAAAGTGTAAGTACTAAAAACAAAAAATAAAATGAATTATTGCCAAGAAGGCCAAGATCGCAAAAAGCATAACTAACTTGACTAGACGATGCAATAACAGTCCGGGCCGTTTGACGGTAGTGGCGTCAGCGGACAGTGCTCGAAAGTGCTTGTCGAGCGCTGAGACTTGATTTTTTGAGATGCACAATGAACAGCGCCAAATCCTGCCGAATATGGTGAGATAGACTTTTAACCGAACATTCGGACGAGTATTCCGTATACAATAAAACCCGTATTCGATGTATCACTAGTCGAAATATATTACAGTAAGCTAAAACAACATGAAGTCGTATAACTTGTGAATAATATAATACTGTAAACACCTCTATTAGTGACAGTCTAAAAACAATTTTCGTACTACATAATATTTTCTTGACTGTTTGCAAATCTACTGAAGTAGTTATATCTAGAATAAAATTTAAATCTCTTTAAGTACAGTTACGTCATTACAAATGACGAGGGCAAAATAAATAAAAAGCATAGGTATAAATTATAATGTCAAAAAAAAAAATATAACAGTCTCAGATAATAAATCTTTGACTGTTATAATTATTAATGTGTATAAATGCCTTTTATATTAGAAAGAATTTAATTTTTAAAGTATTTTGTAGAAGAAAGGTCAAAATATCTCTACCTTTCTGCTCTTGAAATGTTTCTTAGTTAATTTCAAAATAAGCTAACTAGCTGGTTCTAAATTATAAAAGGACTTTAGTTCTAAAGGTATTTTATAAAGCAACTGAAATGATTGATTCGTGTTACGTATGCTGTATTTTAAGAATAAACGTAGTATTCCATTGTAAATACCTACGGAGTGTTTATGTTCGTACAGTCGCATACAGCAGACAAAGTTTACCGCCATATTATCACCCATACATTAACTCCTTTGAAGCCACCACGTACGCTGAGAAGCTCTCTAATTACAACATTGGTACACTTACAGACGGAATGGAATGTTTCCGAGAATTTCACCGAAGTGATGTAGGGAGACTGATTAAGGAGATATCACTTAACTCACTTCAATGGAGAAAGTCTGCGGAGTTACCGTAAATCTCCGGTGAGGCGGAGAGAGAATTTGAAATGATGACGTATATTTTATGTAGGTGTAAATTATTTCACTTTCATCTTTTACTTTAAGTTTCGAGCTATTAGTAATCCTATGTGAATTGAATAGATTTTTTTTTGAAATTTACATATTCATAATACATAATACGTGCCATATTTCACCAAACGGCATGCAAAAATTTATATTACCGTTCCCTTAATTGAAACCAAAGCCAGTCAATCGATGGTGGATCGAGGATCGTCTGGAGGACACGGTGGAGCATACGGTGGAGGTGTGCCCAGCCTGGGCGGGGCACCGCCGTGTCCTCGTGGAGGCGATCGGCGGCGGCGACCTCTCGCGTCCGGCCCTGGTGCGAGCCATGGTACGGAGCGAGAGGGAATGGGAAGCCGTCACCTCCTTCTGCGAAGCAGTAATGCTCGCGAAGGAGGAGGCGGGGCGCGTGAGGGAGTGGCAGTCTCTGCGCCCTCACGTCCCTAGCCGCCGCAGGAGGAGACGCCCCGGGCGTCGGGAGTCGATTGCGGACTCCCGGCCACCGTAGGCGCGAGCTTGCGGGTGGCGAGCAATGGGTAGCTCGCCGCCCGGTAAGGACCAAGCTCGGGTCGACGGCGCGCAGTGTTCCACGCGCGCCTCAAAGAGATGTCAGCAGCAGTGTAGGGGTCTACTAGGACCGATGCCTGCCAGGGTCGCGTGATTGTTCGAAAGAGATACCGTGACCCTGGCACATGGGCAACTGATGGAACACGGGTGGGTTTTAGTCAGTAAAAGTCTGACACGCCCTCCCGCTCCGCCCAGAGCGGGAGAAGTCATTTGATGATTTCCCATCCTGAAAAAAAAAAAAAATACCAGTCAATTACACATCAGTCCAGAACAACTCCGCCTTTTTTTTCTCTGATAAATACTCAGTCACGCAGTAGTACGCTTTATCCTTTAAGCATTAACGTAAGAGCACTGTTGACAAGTCTTTGCAACCACTTAGTAATGTATTATAGTTGGAGCCATATAAGAAACTCTTCAGCGCACCACAGTAGTTCTACTCATTAATTGACATAATTTACTATAGTAACGCCTATTTCTTGTGAATATATCAGATAGACGTTCAAAATGATTTGGTTTTTGCCTAAAATATATAGCTACTCTGAAAATATTCAAGGAAGTGTGGTTTCAAGTTTAATCATTGACGGAACACATATTTTTGGGCCTTAAATGTTGTGCCTTTATCAGATGAGTTCGTCAACAAATGACACCGTAATGTTATAAAGATTCTTAATAAAACATATGCTTATACAGTTTATTTTTTACACGCATAAATATCTATCCATGCTTTCCAAATTAAATTAAAATCTATCCATAATCCTAAAAATACGTACTTTTATAATCTTATTGCCAAAAGCGATAACAGATATGCTATATAAATATTGCAGGTATATGTATATTTTCTGTTACATTCCAACCCGTATCCTTATTTTTGCTATTTGAAAATAAAGAATGAAAACAACGTTTCGATTTCAAAAAGCGAATCACACAGGACCATCAACGACTAACAGAACCTACAAACAGAATATTTTACTAACCTGAATTTTTGCACTGTGTTGTAGGTATACGGTCATAGTTCTAGAAACAAATAAATAAATACATAGTTGATATTCACACACAAGGCACAAAAGCTGCTTTTTAGGCTGAAACTGAGCTAGAATTTTGTAAGATATGATTTTACTAGAATAATTTTCGATCTTTCTTTAGATCAGGTATCAACTTGTAAGCATGAGTCGTCGCATTTCATCTCGACAACCATTCCTAGGCCTTAAGTGTATTTTTTACAAAAGCAAATTTTTTACCATATGTATAAAAACTTAGGTGCAAATCCCACTGATGTAAAAAATCTGAAAATTTGAATGTTTAGAGGTTTAGATGTTTGTAGCTCAATCATGCATGTAAACGACCGTTGACCGGACGGATTTGGATGACATTTGGCATACAGATAATTTGTCACCTAGAATAACACATGGGATTTACACTTTTAACTTCGGCACAATGTTCCTGTGGGATGATTTCCGGCTTCTGGCAAAAGCTAGTCTGTATTACAAATTCAACATTATTTTCTTGCCGCTATCTCTATTTATTTGAATTCAGTGTATCAACATGTCTTCATCATCCACACTTCTTCATCTCGATAGTCTCTCCCTTTCTAGCCATATCATCTTTCACATAGTCCATCTATCCTTTTTTGGTCTTCCTCCACTCTTATAGCCATCCACATTCCTACTCAAAACTCTCTGTTCACGACATTTTCCCCATTCCTCCGCATCACATGCCCTTACCATGACATCGACTGTACAATATAAACTATACCCAGTAATCAACGAAAGCAACAAGTAAAGTCCTCTTATGTACAGTTTTTGCAACACCGATTATAATGAACGGTATGCAGAAACCAATAGATAAGGTTGGGTCAAAAGTACCCTTCTCTGGAATTTTGATACGGGTTTGGCAGTTAAAGTTTCATTTAGACCCCCTGCCTGCATTAGTGATCCCGTTTCAGTATGTATTGATGTATTGAAGACTTAATTGAACACTTTAGTGTTACAGAATTTGTAGCACATATTGTTTTGGTTGAATGAGGTAGAATGAAGTAAGAAAAATCTGTTAGAAACTGTTTATCTGTTGGTTTGAGGCTTTGAAAAATGGTAACTTTCAGATGCTTTCTACATTTTTTAGGACATTCTAAGCAACGAATTTCCTCTGGATAAGACTTCAAATGCCTTTTAAAACTGCATCCAGGTGTCCATAATCCCGCCAAATTATGATTAATTTTTATTTATTTAATTATTCCGTTATAGAGGGGTTCACTAGGGCCAATGCCTGCCAGGGCAACTAAAAGAAGACGGGTGCGTTTTAGTTAGTTGAAGTCTGACTCGCCCTCCCGCTCCGCCCAGAGCGGGCATAGTCATTTGATAATTTCCCACCTAAAAAAGGTATCCAATAAAATAAAAAAATAAAGCCAGAAACAGTGATTCACGGATAACTTTTGTGTTACCTATTTTTTTTATACTCTATTGTCTAACTTTACAATCAAAGAAAAAGGTTTCAGAAACGACAAAACAATACAACGCCTGCAAAACCGCTGACGATTCCCCACTATGCAATTACCGCTTACTTCCAAGCCAATAAACTAAATTAGTGACTACCGATGGAACCAAGGAACACACATAATTGTCCCATCGCAACCGTTCAATTTGCGTTTACCGTCAACACTTTGAGGGTTAATTATCAAAGTCCTCTTTTCCTTATCTCCACGACTCCTTCAATACTTTTAGGAGCCGAGTGTCTAATACAAAGCAAATTGGAAGTACTCGATAGCTGTGGGAGAGGGCGCCGAATGGCCCATTTCCTGGAGCAGCTTTATCTTTTTTCTTCCTTGCAACTACGTATGACATGTATATGTTACGGGTAAAGTGCAAAGTGGCTTGCGTTGACACTACCCGGTAGTGTTGGCTTTGCACATTGTCTGGGTAAAACCTGCAAAGCACACATATCAAAATATCACATCTCATCTAGATTCCAAGAAGGGTTGGGCAGAGGTATTAAATAGTACACCCACATTTCGCCAGTTGCGTTTAAGTCGCATGAGATAGCGGAAAGACCTATTGCCATGTACTGGGCCCCAATTTTCAGATAAAAAACTCAATTACACTTTGCTTTATCCGAGAAACGAACTCATGCTCAGCAGTAGCGTAAAAATATCAATTGGTATCTAATATTTTGATATCCATTTACTACTGTATAGACTACAAATAAAGTATATCTTGGATGTTCTAGATGCATACAGGATATGTGATTTGTGGTAGGGTCACTCACGTACACACTATTTTCCCAAAATACATGTGCATTTTATATATGTCTCGTACAAATAAGTATTGTCAGCATTGTTGAAGAGGAGAAGTCATTTGATGATTTCCCATCCAAAAAAAAAAGCATTGTTAAAGATTTATTTTTTCGAATTATAAAGCCTGGTAAGTGATATGTGGCTAAACCTTTACATTTTTTTGATAATGCAAGGCTCAGAATTAGTTATTAGCATTGACCGGGCACTATCAACATCATACATGTCTTATATTTTATCCGCAGCACATAGATATATCAAGAAATCGCCCCTAATACGAGTTTAAGTTTTACGATGCCAACTCTCCCCGGTTACGATGTTATTATTATGCTGATGGCAGAACCGATATCCGGATATTACTATATTTTCTTATCACTCCATCTTTAGGTCCTTCGATTGGGAAGCAATATTGTTGCACGTCTGTTTGTATATATTCAAGTGTGTTCGAAGGTTGGAGTTCGGGTTAACGCGTTCAAATAACACTTTGATGAAAACTTATTATATGTTGAACATAAAACATAACTGATTATAGACGTAATATTATGGTATGTGTTATTATGAGTCAGTTTATTTGTAAAAGTAGCTTTTGCCAGCGACTTTGCTCGCGCGGAAGTCGGAAATATTTCCACGGGAACATACTGTTGCGATAAAAAGTATCGTATGGGTTAGTTCAGGTTATTTATTATAAACTATTTGTGTGCCAAATTTTATCCGATATCTATACGGTCGTTTTTGAGTAATAAGCAGACAACATAGTAAGTAGTAGATACGTATAGTATAACTAGTACGATTACGCAATTGGTAACGCTTATATTTTTAAACACCTGTGATTGATTGATTGCCCCTCAAAACAAATTCCAAAGAAAAATAAATACACAAATGTATCTCATTAGCCAAGTAGGCATAAATAAGCATTACTTTGAAAGTTACGGTTTCGAAAAATACATAGGTACTTCAGTAAATGTATCAATTAAGCCACCTTTACGTATCAGGTGTATATTTTCCCATGCCGAGAAGGGTCGATTAATGTTCCCTCGTCGTTACGTCATTATTAAAGCAATCTGTTATTACTTCATACCGTTTACGAGCACCTTCATGAGTATTTTCCTACAATTATCATTAAGCTAAATACGCTTCTGAACAATTTAACATTTTCTGAATTCGATTGACGCTGCCATGATGTAATTTTTAATTGATTTTATATGATCTACAGCAGATTCCACTAATATACTTTTAAACGTGTAATTTTGTTTGCATGTTTCAAGCAAAAACGGCTGAACGAATCTATACTAATAATATTATAAAGCTGAAGAGTTTGTTTATTAACCGACGAAAAAAAAAGGAGGAGGTTATCAATTCGACGCATATATATATATATTTTTTTATGTATGACCACGCATAACTTTGTACATGGTAGTCCGATTGTGATAATTCTTTATTGATTAATTTTTATTGGAAAGGATATACTCTCAAGGTGGTCCCATATAAATTTGGAAAACAAAATCGAACCCTAAGGGTCGGAAAACAGGGGATGATTGATTGTTCACTCACTGATTGTAATGTATAACCACGCATTACTTTATACAGAGTAGTCCGATTTTGATAATTCTTTTTTCATTGGATTGGGTATACCTTGCCAAGTATTATTATTACATTCAAACTACAAAAAAATATAAAATAAAAACTTTTTAACAAAAAATTAAACCGCCGAAAAAACTGAAAAGCAAAAAATAATAAACCTTAAAATTTTGAGTCGGCGCTGAAAAATCAATGAACAAAGATCACTCAAAGCGCCGACTCATAATTTTAAGGTTTATTATTTTTAGCTTTTCAGTTTTTTCGGCAGTTTATTTTTTTGTTAAAAAGTTTTTTTGAACGCTATGATCTCATGAACTACTGATTGGAATTGAAATCATATTCTAGTGTTGAGTTGCCCATTTATCGAGGAAAGCTAAGGCTATAAGCTATATAACATCACGCTACAACTAAGAGGACCGGAGCAGTAATGAAAAATGTTGCATAATTGGGGAAAATCACACAGGTAGGCATTTCGACGCGACAAGAAGGGTCGGGGGAACAAGAAATTTAACGCGGTTGAAGTAGCGGGCAGAAGCTAGTTTGAATATAATTTGGCACTTATAAAGGGTAAATATACCTACATTTATTTATTCATAAATATATACATTTATTTATTCATTTACTATTCCCATTTACATTTGTTTTGATAGGTGGCGACCCAATACAATAATGTCGTCACAATTTCCACACTCAGAGACGTCACCCAAAACTCAATTAGATACCACCACAAAGAAAAATATTTTTAGATTGCCCAGGATCCAAATGAATAGCTATCAATTAGCGTGTTTATTCATTAACAAGTCTCAAGTAACGACTCTGAGTACTGGCACAATTTAACCTAGGTTAACACTTATAATACTTTCTGTCCCGGTAGTAGCTACGCTCCAGTGACTTAATTTTCCGACCTCCTAGAGAGCAAAACCGCTGGCAAAATCTATTTATAATCATAATTTTGACAAATGAAAAAAGATGTATAAAGATAGAACGCCTTTCAGGATTATAACATATCCCCAAGATTCAAATTATGAATTACCCACACATTAATGTTTGTTGATAAAGCTTTTTTCAATTTTATTTGCAAATTGGGCAATATTCGAAGAAAATATTACGTACAAATAATTTTCCGATCGTGCTAATATCGCTGAAGAAACAATCAACAACAACAACAATCAACAACAACAAGTCAACAATCTTATACCTTTAAACGAGCAATTCTTGTATATATATACAATATACATATATATAATTTGAATCTCGGAAACGGCTCCAACGATTTTCATGAAATTTAGTATACAGGGGGTTTGGGGGGCGATAAATCGATCTAGATAGGATTCATTTTTATAAAATGTCGTTTTATTCGTGTTTTCAATGACCAACTTTATAGATAATCGATTTGAACATAAACTTATTATTTTAAACACAATTTACCAAAAAATACCGAGCAAAGCTCGGTCAACCAGATATTGTAAGATTAAACCTCTTAGCCTTTCGATCGAGAGCACTTTTCCTACGTCACAGTTGTAAAATATTTGCATCGTTAAAAATTTTAAAACTTTACGATCTCAGACCTTTTTCCCGTAAAAGTGAATGTCTGAATTACTAACGAAGAAATTTTTTATTGACATCAAACAGATAAGGGGTAACTTTGCCTGCTTCAAAGACTGTTCAAAAACTTATTGAGAAGACTAGCTTCTGCCCGCGACTTCGTCCGAGAGAAATTTCTTGTATCCGCGATCTTTCGCATCGCCCGCCCGCGCTTTTACTCGGTTTGCGTAGCATTCTTTCTGACTTCTTTTTCTTTTTGCTTGCCCTCTAATGGCTGCAGCGTAATTTTCAATAGTATATAACCTTCTAAGAGAATTACTCTATCAAATCCAAAAAAAAAAAACCAACTGGTAGTTCTAGAGATTAGCGCGTTCAATCAAACATACTCTTCAGCTTTACTATTAGACATGTTGATGGATTTTCAGAAGTTTGTTATAAGAAATCGGTAGGGATTAAAATTTATAATAGTTCGCTGTTTAACAGCCTGAGGCACTCGAGAAGAATATGTAGGTTTAGTCTAGTTTTATGAACTTTGCACCAACTTTTAAAGTAAGATAAGTACAATCTTTGTGGGATTATGGATTACAACACGGGAATCCATTTTTATGATCCTGTCTGCTTTTGAGACCGTATTTTTTAAAGTGAAACTTTTATTACATCGTCTCACACTTTTTTGGCTGTGTGTTGCATGTCGCGTGACGGTCGGTCGCGGAGTAGGGATAAAGTGAAAGGCGCTCGCTGGTGCATGTTATTGTTTATGGGTTCATTTCAATTTTGAGTGCTTGAATTTATTATTTAACTTATTTCGTATGAATATTAAATTAATTCTTTTTATTAAGCTATTGCATATATTTCGAAAATTAGTTAAATGTCTATAATCTGAAAAAATGTTTCACTTTTACCGTGGTTTTCAGATTTGAGATTTTAATTAATTATGAACAGTTTTACAGGCAAGATACTGAAATAAATTACTAACGGTATAATAATAAATATAAAAACAATAGGGCACTTAGGCGACGAATTACTCGTCCGCATCACTGTCATCCGGAAACGTGCTCAGAAGACTGGCAGCATTGTGACGTTGAATGGCAACGCTAATTTTTTGGCCAATGAATGGTAAAATATCGACAAGTCGATGAGAAATTTTCCTGAAAAAAGAGACGTGCACTGACCGTTATATACACCGTGACATTTTAACCGTCTTACAACGGCAGCCCATTTCATGTATCCAATGACTACTACACATCCATAAGAAAAATAATGAACATTTGAATAATAAAAAAATTAAAATATTATTCAGTATGACGCATGACGTATTTTGAAATTTGATATTTTGTCTCATGGAAAATGGAGATGGAATGATCTAGTCGACTCATGCACTAGGTAGATATGTTCTGTACCGTCTAATACGTAAACATTATTAACAGGATGTTTCATAATTCTAATGCATTATTTATTTTTCTTATTACCTATTATTATCTTAATTAATGATAGCAATTTTTTAATTATGCCTAGAGGTATATTATATCGGATACATTGAGTGTAAGACGACTAAAAGACTAAGAAAAATAAATAATGCATTAGAATTATGAAACACCTGTTAATCATTTTTACATATCATCCGCTAGAGAACATACCTACCCAGCGCACAAGTCAACTAGATCAATCCATCTCCATTTTTCATGAAACAAAATATCACAAACTACGTCATGCGTAATCATAATGAATAATATTTTTATTTTTTAGTTATTCAAATATTAATTTTTTTCTTATGGATGTGTAGTAGTAATTGAATACATGAAGTGGCCTGCCGTTCTAAGACGATTAAAATGACACGGTGTAGATAAGCAACTTGTATAGTGCAACAAATATCGGAATCAGCGGGGTAATTGTGTCGCTTACAGTAAAAATGGCATTCATTTTGACATTTCAATAACATTCATTGCGTTACTTACGTTGTTCAGCAGATAAAATTTTCGAATAATTGAAGCAATTTACTAGAAATATCCTCCAAAATTATGAAAATTTTGATTGATAGCGTGTTGCGCCATTCGGGTGTTGGTCCTCTTATCTTATCTGATAATATATATGCCATATATCTTATAGTATTATATAAAATGTCACCAGGAAATCAACACGCGTTTTTCCCTGTTTCTATATATTGTTAGCAATAGCTTGCTTGTTGTTGCAATAGCTTTGAAAACGCACAGATAAAAGTAAACATAAACATTTTCTATTGTATTTGAAGGCGCATCCCTGGCGCCATCTAGTAGTAGAGATTGAAAACTCTATTTTGACATTGATTGTCTGGTTTATCGAATGAACATTGTGCGGACGAGAGTGACAACACAGTCGTCACTCTGGCGGAACGTCATAAACGTCAAACAACCACCGGACTCGTTCACTTTGAATCGAACGGTAGCGTGGACTAGACGGTTACGACGGATCGCTTACGTCCCAAATCGAAATCCATTTTCATCTGAGTAAAATTAAGAGATTATTGTAATTTAAGTTGTGAATCGTGATTATAAGGCTGCTGATCGAAGACCTGTCTAATTATTTCTAAAATACCTCGTGCGATTACCCACTTTAAGATGAGTGATTCTGATATAGGTACCCACGTGCCTTTATCAGAAGTGGGATGCGAAAAACAGTCGGATAAAGATACTCAGCCCCATAATCAACCTAGCAATAGTGGATTACTCACCAATATGGAAGCCCTGCTAACCCGTTTGTTAGCAATGCCGCAGCAAACATCGCAGTCTGTAGCAAACACTAACGCGGTTCAGTTGATCAAGTTCGACCCAGATGATGAAGATGCTGATGTTAAGGGCTGGTGTCGTGTTTCCGAGTTGATTATTAACAGCAAGAATTTGAGTGGCGTGGAACTTTAAGTTGCTCTGACTACTGCACTAAAAGGACGAGCGGCATCTGTTCTGACTAAGTTGCGTTTGGAAGATTTAACCTGGGAAGTTGTGAAGCAAACATTGCTGGCGAAATTTGCAGAGCCCAAATTGATACAGGACTATTTCGATGACGTTTTGCGCTTTCAGATCGGAACAAAGGAAACTGCTAGTAAATCGGCTATGCGGTTATGGGCACTAATCGAGCGAATCCCTAAAGTCGAGATGTCAGAAGAGGCAATCACTGGGTTCGTTATTTCTGTTCTGAGCTCGAAAGACCACATGATTCGTCGTGAACTGAACTCCTATGCTATCACAACGCGTGCTCAACTCTTTCGAACACTTGGTGGGATTTCTTTAAAGCGTCGTACTGAAGATAATGATGGTAATGACAATAAGGCAAAAAGACCTCGCCTGTCAGACTCGAAGTTCAATGGAAAATGTCATCGGTGTGGAGTTCCTGGACACAAAATAGCAGAGTGTAAAAGGCGACGTGACAACTCAGCTAATCGAGCTGATGGTTCCAACACGGATCAGGTCAAGGACAAGTCGACACCAATCACCTGTTTCACGTGCGGGAAACCTGGCCACGTATCTACGTCATGCCCTGAGAAGAGAGGCGACGCAGCGGTCAGGGAGGTCAACACTTGCGAGCATAAGACTTCGAGAGGTAAACTGACGACGGCATCTGGTGAGCATATCTGTTTCCTTTTTGATAGTGGCTCCTCTTGTTCTCTGATTAAAGAATCTGTGTCCTCAGATTTCCCTGGCACTGAACGCAATAGCACCGTTTATTTGACTGGCATTGGGGGAGACGATATTGAGTGTAATAGACAAATTTCTAGCACGGTCCAAATTAATAACCTTTGTTTGACTCTCTTGTTTCATATCGTTCCAGACAACTGCATTTCGGAAAACGTTATTGTAGGTAGGGACGTATTAGAAAATGGAGTGCGTGTTGAGATTGATAACGAAAATCTTCTCATCTCCAATAATGAGAAAATAAATTTTTGTGAAAGTGTACGAGATATTGACGTCGCGGCTGTAGATACAGATTTAGTCGGGGACGGGAAGGAAGCCTTACTGCGTATTTTGTCGAAGTATACTGGTCACTTTATAAATGGTACTCCAACTAAACGTGTTAATACGGGTGCAATGAAAATTGAACTTATTGATCCTAATAAAATAGTCCAACGGCGACCGTATCGGTTATCTCCCATCGAAAAGCAGGTGGTGAGGGATAAGGTTCAGGAGCTATTGAAAGCTGGCGTTATAAGAGAGAGTTCCTCGCCATTTGCTAGTCCGATTCTCTTAGTGAAGAAAAAGGACGACACGGATAGAATGTGTGTCGACTATAGAGAACTCAACTCAAACACGCGACCTGAGCACTATCCCCTACCACTTATAGATGACCAAATAGACCTGCTCACCGGAGCTTATTACTTTTCGTCTTTAGATATGGCTTCTGGTTTCCACCAGATTTTGATCCACCCAGAATCCGTAGAAAAGACGGCTTTCGTGACGCCCGAGGGGCAATACGAATATGTTGCAATGCCATTTGGTTTACGCAATGCGCCGTCGGTATATCAGAGGTGCATTAATGATGCACTTAAATATTTGAAAGATGGACCTCTGGTGTACATGGACGATGTCCTGTGCCACTCCCCGGACGTTACAGAGGGTCTGCGACGGTTAGACCAATGCCTGGAAGCTCTGACGAAAGCTGGGTTTTCGTTGAATTTACGTAAGTGTAAATTTCTTAAAACCAAAGTTAACTATCTAGGTTATGCTATCCAAGCCGGCGAGGTTAGACCTAACTCCCTTAAAATTCAGGCTCTAGCCGATGCTCCTCCCCCGAAGACAGCGACTCAAGTTCGCCAATTTCTTGGCCTATCTTCGTATTTTAGGAAATTTATCCCTAGTTATACTCAGATAGTTGGTCCATTGTACCCTCTTACAAAGTTAAAAGGAGGCATTAAGTGGACGGACAAACACGAAGAGATCAGACAAAATGTTATTCGTGTTCTTACGTCAGAGCCGGTTTTGACAATTTTTGACCCAAAACTGCCGGTAGAGCTCCACTGTGATGCTAGTTCGGAGGGATACGGGGCTATAGTTATCCAAAGAAAAAACAATATGCCACACGTGGTGGCTTATTTTAGCCGCCGCACGACTGAGGTAGAGTCTCGTTATCATTCATACGAACTAGAGACTCTGGCAGTCGTGCGAGCGGTCGAACACTTCCGTCACTATTTGCACGGTCGGAAGTTCACAGTGTATACAGACTGTAACTCGTTGAAGGCGTCTAAATCAAAAGTCGATTTGACACCCCGCGTTCATAGGTGGTGGGCCATGCTTCAAGCGTACGATTTTGATATTGTCTATCGTGAAGGGAAAAGCATGGAACACGCCGATTATCTATCGCGAAATCATCTACCTGAGATCGCAACAGTAGAACATTGTTCAGATAAGTTTGAAGCCTCTCCTAGTTCTACTACTGCAAAGAAAATAGTTAAATTCATAGAGTTGCATGCTGGTTGGTTGTCTGTCGAGCAAAAGCGCGACGCTGAAATCCAAGACATTATAAAGAAATTTTCGGACGGTGATTTACCGGAGAATGTAGCACAAACTTATGACGTTAGGAATGGCGTTCTTTACCGGAAAATTAACCGCAACAAAACTGTTTCATGGCTACCTATAGTACCTCGCTCATTAGTATGGACTCTGATCAGTCACATTCATTCGGAAATTCAACATTTAGGCCCCGATAAGACCCTCGACAAAATTTATGATCTATATTGGTTCCCCGAGATGTCGAAAAGTGTTCGCCGGTTTGTCGACTCATGCATAATATGTAAAGCCTCGAAATGTCCCTCAGGTGCCCAACCAGTTAGACTACACCCCATTCCTAAAGAACCAACCCCTTGGCACACGCTGCACATAGATTTTACTGGAAAATTGACAGGTAAGAGTGATCAAAAAGAATACTGTTCTGTTATCATTGATTCGTTTACCAAGTACGTCCTGTTAGAACACACCACATCTTTAGACGCGGCCAGTGCCATTATGGCACTGAAGAAAGCTGTTTGTTTGTTCGGTGCTCCTAAACGAATTGTAGCTGATCAGGGTCGCTGCTATATTAGCAGTGAATTCAAGAAATTTTGTGCGGAACATCATATTGATCTTCACTTCATCGCTACTGGCTCAAGTAGAGCAAACGGTCAGGTCGAACGTGTAATGCGAACTCTAAAATCTTTACTTACAATCATTGAAAATGATCCGCACAAGAATTGGCGCGATGAGTTAGGCAACGTGCAACTTGCTCTAAATAGTACAAGGTCTACTGTCACGAAATATACCCCGACTGAATTAATGTTTGGAGTTCAATCGCACTCGTTAGGAATTTCTAAGCTTTCAACTGGAGATGGTCCACACGAGCGCTTAAATTTAGAAGCGATACGCCTAAATGCATCCAAGAATATAGAGAAAGCTGCTAATGCTGAGACTATTCGTTTTAATCGCGGAAGATCTAAAGTAAAGCCATTTAATAAAGGTGATTACGTTTTCGTAAAAAGTTCAGAACGCAATCAAACGAAACTTGACCGAAAGTTTAGAGGACCTTTCGTGATCACCAATGTTCTGGAAAATGACCGCTATGAGTTAAAAAGTCGTCGCCTCAGTGCTTGTTTGTCCTATCTACCATTGGTTAAATTTTACAATACCCGGAATTTTAGCTCTATTTCTCTTATAAAGCTGTAGTTTCTTGATTTGTAGGTTTTTCTTAATACAAGAGTTACCTATTAATTGATAGTTATAACTTTTATATAAGATGGTAATTAATTATATCTTATTTTACAGGTTTTTATGTGGAGATAGAACAAACATGCACAAATATAATTATGAATGTGGACTTAGAACACTACCTCATTAGAGATAGGACAAAGTGACTGTTTCATTTATTTGTGCTTATTTGTTCTATGTTTCAGATATACAGGATGCTTTTATGACGATTTCTTTCAATTTATGATTTGAGTTTTAAGACTTTAATTAAAGAGTTTAGTTATCGTATTAGTTTTTTTTAACGAGAAAAAGAAAATCAAAAATAGTAATTTACTAATTATTATTAAAATATTTTCAAAAATCATTTGTATTTCAAATACAGTCCGTATTTGAAATACAAATGATTTTTGAAAATATTTTTAGGGTTCCGTTGCCAAATGGCAAAAAACGGAACCCTTATAGATTCGTCATGTCTGTCTGTCTGTCTGTCTGTCTGTCTGTCTGTCTGTCTGTCTGTCTGTCTGTCCGTCCGTATGTCACAGCCATTTTATTCCGAAACTATAAGAGCTATGCTGTTGAAACTTGGTAAGTAGGTGTATTCTGTGAACCGCATTAAGATTTTCACACTAAAATAGAAAAAAAACAATAAATTTTGGGGTTCCCCATACATAGAACTGAAACTCAAAAATGATTTTTTTCATCAAACCCATACGTGTGGGGTATCTATGAATAGGTCTTAAAAAATGGTAATGAGGTTTCTATTATCATTTTTTTCTAAACTGAATAGTTTGCGCGAGAGACACTTCCAAAGTGGTAAAATGTGTCCCCCCCCCCCCCCCGTAACTTCTAAAATAAGAGAATGACAAAACTAAAAAAAATATATGATGTACATTACCATGAAAACTACCAACGAAAATTAGTTTGAACGAGATCGAGTGAGTAGTTTTTTTTTTAAACGTCATAAATCGTAAACCGCAATTTACCTTACATTCAATCAACTGAAATATAAAAATTAAAAAATATATATATTTTTAAACCGAAAATACCTACAGGTTTGTACGGAACCCTCGGTGCGCGAGTCCGACTTGCACTTGGCCGGTTTTTTTTAAGATTCATGTCATTAGCTAGCGTCCTACAAGTAGTCTTTTAAAGATGCTCATAAAATAACAAATGCAGTTTATTTAAAAATACTTTATTGTTTTTCTACTGAATAACATGCATATTCTTAATATTACATTGAAATCTTAGAAACTTTACTCAACTTAAACTAAGCTGTTTTATCTTAATTCTATGGAAAACAAAGCAACTATGTTATTATTATTTTTGTATTTTTTCCTATACTGTCTTGTCTTTTGGCTTCTTTCCATTTTTCCCTCTTTTAGTTATATTTCCTGTATTGAGTGACTTCCTAATGTTTTTACCTCTTTTAGTTTCATTTCTTTCAGTAAGTGTATTCTTTACTATTTTACTTTTTTTAAATTATTTTCCTTCGGCAGATTTATTCCCATCTTTCCATCGTTCAGCTTTCTTGATAAGAGTCTCCATATACATTTTATCTTCAGCCGGCATATATTTGAACATGCTCCGAATGTCGTCAATTTTCTTTTTCGTGAGTGTTTTATTTGCCTCTTTGATAATGATTTCACTCAAAATAGTGATTTTATTTTTTCTTATATCAATTGTTTCTATTGGTCCAGTAAATGAAGTTTGATATTTAATAATATGCCACTTTTCTTTCGAATAAGTTATTAACTTGACTTGTTTGTAAGGTATCTGTTGAAAACCAAATTTTCTAGCTTCTAATTGAAATGACAAGAAATCGGCATCCTGCATTTGTATGAAAAATAGCTTTAGAATATTTGACTTTATTTTTATAAGGGCACGTAGTAGAGATAACGGACTGTATATTTCTTGATGTCTTAAGTTTCTTTCAATCAAACTGTGGACTGAATCAACCTCTTGAACGTTGCCATGGCCGGGTTCAGAATATTTTTGGGTTATTTCTGTTATATTTTTCGAATCATCTGACTTTAAAAAATTGATAAGAGCAGTGCTCATATGGGAATTCCGGTTTTGTGGGATGCAAGAATCCGACCATAGTATCAGTTTTGTTACTGTATCTGGTAAAGCTTTTACTATTTCTTTTAAAATTTTAACTAATGCGCTGGCTATGTCGTCGCCACTTCTTCCGTTTCTAGTCTCGTCCCACAACGCGTTTACAGCACTTTTAGTAATAGCGCAATGCGCTGTTAAATTATAGACGGTTAATTTGCTTGTGTAGAAAAAACATGATATATTTGCTTTAGGTAGTGTAAAAATGTTCTCCAAATCAAAAGTAACAACGGCTGTGTCGTTGTTTTCTCTGTATTTCAGATTTCGGTCTCTATGTCTTTCTTCATCACCCTCTTTTTTTCTTTGTAGGTGTTTTTCATATTTTTCTATGATATCGCTACTGGGGTTTTTTTGAGCTTTAAACTCAGAGCAAAAATCGCAAACATCCTTTTTTGGGTGATGAAAGCCGAGATTAAATCGTTCACAGAATATTTTCCGGTAGATGTTTTCCTTCACAGGATCTTTATTATTTTCCAGATATAATGAGTACATTTTTGCGACGCTCAACCCCGACTGTAAATATTGGCGCGAACTAGATGATCTGCAGTAGTGGGATTCTACTGTTGGGAATGATTTAATATGATCAACCACTTCGTTTACTTTCTCAGATGGTGTTTCTTTTTTGACATATTTCCCTTTTGCTGGTGTAGGAGGCAAGAGTGTATTATTTTTATCCATTTTTAAATAAAAATAGTGAATCCGACGAGCTGAAATACTCAACGTCGAGCAAAAAAATTTTCTGCAGACTTTAACACTTTCATTTTCTTTACGAAAATAATAATTGAAAGTGTAAGATCGCCTACTGTTCTCTTTTTTTGTTCTCGTTCTACTCTTTTTTATTCTCGTTGTGTATTTTCCGTAAAACTTATATTTTTGAGCGTCAGTCAAGCTATAAAACTCAGATTTTATTTGTTCTCTTAGATCTGAGGGAAAATTTGTAGAACACATAAGCTTACAAGTACTATCACACCCAGGTTTAACAACCTTAGCCGGTACGCATTTTCCTTTTGCGTCTGTGTACTCCTCTCCTCTCTCTCTTTTTATTTTTTTTATATTTCTTTTCCAATTTTTTGGTTGACGCTTTCTCTTTCGACTTGGCTTATTATTTTCTTCTGAAATCTGTAGTTCAATTGGATCCTCGTTGCTATCAGGAAGTTCGTTTAAAACAGGAAGTTCAGTGGAAGGTATTAAAATTTCATCACCGGGCATGTTTAAGGGAATGATTATGGAATTATTATCATTTGAAACGATGGGTGTCTTCTTGGTCTCTTTTGGACGCTCATAAAGTTTTATGTTTATCTTCACAATATTTTTATTTGGAGTGTCTTCAATGTAGTCCTTTTCAGTAACTTCATCATTCTCAAAAAGCTTTTTTTTGACCTTTGCAAGCCTTTTCAAATACATGAAACAAAAAATATATATATATTTAGAAGTAACTCCATTTAGAAGTAGCACCATCATCAGTTCAGCTCCATGTCATCATAATATTGTATCTTCACGCGATAATATATGCGTGCAAAATTTCATCTCACAAGGAGACCGCCAAGATTGTCCGCCTCCGATTTAAATGTTTTTAGGGTTCCGTTGCCAAATGGCAAAAAACGGAACCCTTATAGATTCGTCATGTCGGTCTGTCTGTCTGTCTGTCTGTCTGTCCGTCCGTATGTCACAGCCATTTTATTCCGAAACTATAAGAGCTATGCTGTTGAAACTTGGTAAGTAGGTGTATTCTGTGAACTGCATTAAGATTTTTACACTAAAATAGAAAAAAAACAATAAATTTTGGGGTTCCCCATACATAGAACTGAAACTCAAAAATGTTTTTTTTCATCAAACCCATACGTGTGGGGTATCTATGAATAGGTCTTCAAAAATGGTAATGAGGTTTCTACTATCATTTTTTTCTAAACTGAATAGTTTGCGCGAGAGACACTTCCAAAGTGGTAAAATGTGTCCCCCCCCCCCCCGTAACTTCTAAAATAAGAGAATGACAAAACTAAAAAAAATATATGATGTACATTACCATGTAAACTACCAACGAAAATTGGTTTGAACGAGATCGAGTGAGTAGTTTTTTTTTTAAAACGTCATAAATCGTAAACCGCAATTTACCTTACATTCAATCAACTCAAATATAAAAATTAAAAAATATATATATTTTTAAACCGAAAATACCTACCGGTTTGTACGGAATCCTCGGTGCGCGAGTCCGATTCGCACTTGGCCGGTTTTTTTTATATATTATGTTGTTATGTTTGAGTAAGTGAGTAATTTACCAAAAGGAATTCACGCAACGCTCAATAGTTTCAGAGTTGCTTCTACCGGGCAACTTAAATATAAGTTCAGTATACAAACTCAAAAACATTTGCAACTCTGTCTGTAGAGATAAGGTTCAAATTTCGTGCAATGTTTGATTTGATGATAATTTTATAAAAAAATCATTTAAATTGAAATTGAAATTTTCGGAATTGCATAGCGGTGCGTAGCCTAGTAGGCAGGGTGACGTGGCTCGCACGCAGATGGTCAGGGTTCGATTCCTGCTAACGTATTTTATTTTTCTTATAAAATTAATAAATTTATTTATTCATCAAGAAACATACAATATTGCAAGGAATTTGAACCTTATATCTCTACAGATAGAGTTGCAAATGTTTTTGAGTTTGTATACTGAACTTATATTTATGTTGCTCGGTAGAAGCAACTCTGAAACTATTGAGCGTTGCGTGAATTCCTTTTGGGAAATTACTCAGTTACTCAAACATAACAACATATATAAAAAACCGGCCAAGTGCGAGTCGGACTCGCGCACCGAGGGTTCCGTACAAATCTGTAGGTATTCTCGGTTTAAAAATATATATTTTTTTTAATTTTTATATTTCAGTTGATTGAATGTAAGGTAAATTGCGGTTTACGATTTATGACGTTTTAAAAAAAAACTACTCACTCGATCTCGTTCAAACCAATTTTCGTTGGTAGTTTACATGGTAATGTACATCATATATTTTTTTTAGTTTTATCATTCTCTTATTTTAGAAGTTACGGGGGGGGGGGACACACACAGCATAGCTCTTATAGTTTCGGAAAAAAGTGGCTGTGACATACGGACGGACAGACAGACAGACAGACAGACAGACAGACAGACGGACAGACAGACAGACAGACATGACGAATCTATAAGGGTTCCGTTTTTTGCCATTTGGCAACGGAACCCTAAAAATCATTGAAATCGGAGGCGGACAATCTTGGCAGTCTCCTTGTCAGTCGGAAACCGGGAAGTGTGTCAAATTTAACTTGCAAGATTAGATTACAGACAGACAACGGGACGGGTGAAACTAAATAAAAGTTTTTAAAACGACAGCCATTGATTTTTTTTTTCACCTCAAAATCTAATTTTAGTATCGTGCGTAACAAGCACGTTAATTCGGTCTCAGAATAAGGGAGCGAGAATCTCCGGAGCGTATTATCGCACTCTTGGGATGTTCAAAATCATTAAAAAGCAACATCCTGTTGCAAATTCATAACGAGATCAAGTGGAAACTAAAAAGTACTTACTGCTCAATTTCCGGCTGCGTCTGCTCATGTTCACTCTTATGAAATGTTCTAGACATGATTTGTTAATGTCTAGAACCATTTAATCACCAAAAACACTATAATTTATACAATTTTACAATTATTTTATGGAACAACGAGGTGATTCTTCCGTGTCTCCAGCCATAGTGACAAATCAAACAAAATGGCGGACAATATTGCGCCGCGGGCTGTGATTGGTCGATTGAGTGGACATAGAACACTCAAACACTCAACATCTATTACAATGTGGGATTTAAGGCAAACTCTAGACATAGTACAAATAAGCACAAAATTTTCATTACGATATCGTGTCACTAATAAAATTTAAATAACATTTATGTTATTATATGAGAAAAAGTTAGCAATCTTCCTTAACCAGCAGGATTGAAATTTAAGTCTTAACAATACTGCATTTAAAGTTAATTTTCGAAAAATTTGGTAGATAGAACAAAAAAGCACTGAGACGACGAAGTGTAGATGGTCCTTGCCGTACGTTAAAGTATTCGCACGAAAATTTGCGTTTGGTGCCGGGAGGTCACGAGGGCTTAATGGAATTAGCTGAAGGCATTATGAATGACGAGGAAGCCGTGAAGGCGGTAGATGTGCAGTCAGATGGCGTTATTGATGCCGATTTTGAGACTATGTCGGCTCGCAGTGTTGACACCCTGACTGCAGATTCCGCTACTCTGACTGCATCATCTGAAACGCTTACGGCCGCTTCTGAAACAGCTAGTGCTGATTCGGAAGATGAGGGACCTATAACCTTTGATGTAGAAGTAGACATACACCGAGCATAGTGTTCAGAACCTAAGGTACGTTCAGATTATGTGATGTGATTACGTGTGGGTGTTGTTGTCCGGTTTTGCCCGTTGGTTGGTATCTCGAAAGGACGCAAACCCAAAGACGAGATGTTGTCCGGTCCTGACTAGAGTGCTAGTGGGTTCGTAGGGACGCATGCGTCTGTGTGTCACGAATGGATAGTATTGTCCGGGCTTAGCGGTGCTGGTCGAAGGGACGTACGAATCTAGTTCGTTGACGTGGTGATGGCGAGTCGAAGGGACGGTGCTGTCCGGTCTTGCACTCGGGGCAAGTCGAAAGGACGCATTTGTCCGGGCTACGCATCATAATTATGAGAGAGCCATGGCTAGTCGAAGGGACGGTGTTGTCCGGTCTTGCACTTGGGGCAAGTCGAAAGGACGCATTTGTCCGGGCTACGCATCGTATGAGGAAAAAGAGCTGTGCAAGTTGCGAGAGTGAGTTCAAAATAGGCTGTGGCCTAAATTAAGAGGCACTGGCTCATGTCAGGGTGCACGAGCATGGCGGCTCGACTAACAGTATGCTACCTTCTTGTTGCAGGAATACATATTCGCCCGAGGACGGGCGATTGTCAGTCCGGCCGTGAAGGCGCGTCCCTGGCGCCATCTAGTAGTAGAGATTGAAAACTCTATTTTGACATTGATTGTCTGGTTTATCGAATGAACATTGTGCGGACGAGAGTGACAACACAGTCGTCACTCTGGCGGAACGTCATAAACGTCAAACAACCACCGGACTCGTTCACTTTGAATCGAACGGTAGCGTGGACTAGACGGTTACGACGGATCGCTTACGTCCCAAATCGAAATCCATTTTCATCTGAGTAAAATTAAGTGATTATTGTAATTTAAGTTGTGAATCGTGATTATAAGGCTGCTGATCGAAGACCTGTCTAATTATTTCTAAAATACCTCGTGCGATTACCCACTTTAAGATGAGTGATTCTGATATAGGTACCCACGTGCCTTTATATTTTTAACTTGTCACAACAATAATAGTTCGTTTGTGGGTAGCATTGCTATTTTGACAAAATGTGGGTAGAAAAAATACGGGAAAACATGTAATGCAAAAATATCCCAGGCAATTATGTTTGTATTTTTATTTGTATTTTTAATTACAATTGGGACAATATTGAAGCATATACATATTAAACACCTAACACTATTTTACCCGCATAATTCTCGATCCCATGGGAATACCGGTACAAAAAGTTACCTTTGTCCTAATATAGGCTATAGTCAACCCATGTGGTAAATTGAATCTAAATCCGTATAGCCAATTTAACATTAAAGCGTATAAAAAAAAATATATTTAAAACATCTCTACTTATATTTATAACAAGTATTAGTTAAAATGTTTTCAATACACAGATTAAAAAACAAGTTTTTGTAACATTGATAAATTGATTTATGTAATACAAGCATATGCCAGCGGCTTTGCCCGCGTTTTATACAACCCCTTTTTTGAATCACTCTGTCTATTGATGGTAACCGCATTAAAAGCCTTTGCGTAGTTTAAAAGATAGTAAACAGACGCGGGAATTGACAAGTGTATGTTATGTAAAGATAACGTCTATCCCTTACGAACAAAGTAAAGAAATCCTCCAATGTCTATTAAGCTGTCCAACGTCAATAAAGCATTACCATGTCATAACCACTACTTTCAAACTATTTTACATTCACTTTACCGTAAAAATCAAATTTACTTGCAATAAAACCATCGCATAAAGGATTTCACAAGTCACTAACAAAGAACATTGAAAATGCATGACCCAATGCTCTTGTGGGATGTCATACAACTTTGTGGTAGAGAAACTTTGCAATGTCTAGTTTGTTTACACATTGACCGATATCAGAGCTTGGTTTACTAAATTCATGCTCAACACGGATTGATAGTCCATTCGGAGCGTTTGTTTTTTGGTGTAGGGGCAGTGTTGTCTATCACCAGTACTAGATATTCCTGTTACCCTGTCCAGCTAAGCTTTGTTTGTGGTCGGAGAGGGTTTGAGTTAGTGCAAGGAGTAAAGAAAGAATAAAGTATATTTGGACACAGAATGTTAATAACATAAAAACGTATGGGATCGGGGGACTCCCGTGAGGGCTAAAGTAAGTTCCTTACGAGATAATCGCACGCACACACATTTGAATAGGTATTTATATTCGAAAGAGATAAAAGCGATAAGAGATCCGGTCACATGGAGGAGCCTTAACGCTTTTCCTAACTTGAAGTTTCTACCAGTATACCCCCTTTTTTGTGGGTGGGAATTAATTAAATGATGTCTCCCGCTCTGGGCGGAGCAGGAGGGTGTGTCAGACTTTTACTGACTAAAACCCACCTGTGTTGTGTTGTAACTGTTTTTTATTTATGACATTTTTTATATGAACATCTGATCTATATACTTCGTTGAAATTTTATTATAGACATTTGGAAAAAATATTGATTTGTTACTTACTACAACTTGATTTAATTTTTAATTTGATGAAGTACTTAATTAATTTGGATGTAAATTTATGACAATATTTGTACGCCTAATGGCAAAACATAGAGAACCTATGGAAATTTTGTAACAGCTTACACACTGTGTAACTCTACCTATGTTTACAAATAAAGATACTGATTCTGATTCTGATTCTGTTCCCTCAGTGGCCTATATGCCGGGGCCACGGTAACTCATTTGAACAAATCTCGCGACCCTGGCAGATTACAGTCTACCCCTACGCGTTAATGAACAAGTGGTAGTAGTAGAAATTGGACTCGCGATTTTTCGCATGCCATTTAGTAGTTAATCCGCTGGACATCATTGCTTCGTGCAGAATAATAGATAATAGATAGGTACTATTCCGTTGAGAATAAGTCCGTTCATTCTTATTAGGCTCCTATTACAAATTATTTGGCGAATAAAAAAAGATACTATAACAACAAATAAACAACAATTTCATAATTGTTTCAATGTGTGTCCATTGTATTGTTTGTAGAATGTTTATTTAAAAAAAAAAGATTTGGGCTCACTTAACAACAAATATACATTTATTTAAAATCGAAATTAATTAAATTCCACATACATTGGATAAACGACTTTGCACATTTTAAGTACGCTCTAAGTTGCAGCAGAGGTACACTTAAAATTTTATGCACGGATAAGTAAACACTAAGGTTAACGGCACTTTGATAGCCGTAATCACTTTAACATAATCATAAAAATTACCCTTATCTGACTCTTGCATTTTCCACGCTTTCATTACCAGTTAAAGTTTTAATGTTTCCCTTTCGAGTAATTATCAAATTGTTTATTCATTAACGAATATACATATCATTACTTTAACGTCAATCTAAATGGTTGGAGAAATACATGGGTAATTCTTATTGGTATAAACTTATAAAGGTTATTAAAGTCTTGAATAGCTTAGTTCTTCACTTCATTGTCCATATGCTGTGGTCTCTCTTGTGTGACGGTAAACACCTACTTATAACCATACTTATTTGTGTCTTCTACAGTTTCATATATTGACAGGCCTGTTGGTCTAGTGGTTAGTGACCCTGACTGCTATGCCGGAGGTCGTGGGTTCGATTCCCACCCAGGACAAATGTTTGTGTGATAAGGACGATCATTTGTTCTGTGTCTGGGCGTAATTTATCTATAATATGTATGTATTTAGAAATATATAAGTATGTTTATCAGTTGTCTAGTACCCATAACACAAGCTCTGCTTAGCTTGGGACTAGATGGCGTTGTGTGATAGTTGTGGAATATTATATTATTATTATATACTTATTTTCTTAGATATCTGTAAAATACCGGTATTCTGCTGCATCCCGTTAGACTGGAAGCTGACCCCGACACAATTGGAAAAGACTAGGCAGATGACGGCGATGATGATCCTACATAAATAAATAAACGCCTAATTAATTATGAAAATTTAAAAAAGGATCCATTAAGTTGTTCGGTTTCATATTTTGTAGCTTATTAAAACGAATAACGATACTTGACATTTTCTAGATTTAATTTTCTTAGGATTGAATGTTAGTTTTTTCATTTTATTTTTTGTTTCTGTGTGTCTGGGTCAAAATTCATTATCATTCCTTACTTTCAATTGTATTAGCCCAAAATTGAATCTGTCTGTCAAACGAGATAAAAGAAAATAGATAAGATATCTATTTGTGGGATTTAAAAAAGGACGTATAGCATTCAGATTTATTTTTTCTAGTTAAGGCATTAATAAAATCGTCTGCATTGCTGTCAGTGATAAAAGTGTCCAAAAGGCTGGCAGCGTTGCCATGTTGGATGGCAATGTTGATTCATGGACCTCAAAAATAGGCCAGCCCTCTGGTTACGTTATAAGTCGAAATATGTACCTACCTAATTTGAGTATAATATAACACCCATGTTTTATACTTTAAACCTTCCGGAATAAAATCTTCAATGATTAAGAAAACCGCACTGTACATAGTCGCACAAAGAGAACGCACGAAAAGCAACTTTAATTATTAATGAGATGTATAGATATACTATACGTACAGATATAGAAGCGAATGACGTGCAGAAACTACTATTTTAAGTAAATCGCATCTTAATTACGTAACAGCCTATCAATCTAAATCATTCGGAAGGATATTCCTAATCCAATGCTTCATAATATATGTATGTTCGAAGAATTCGCCATCTCATTAATGTAAGTAACAATGAATGATGTTGAACTATCAAAATGAAAATGTTTAATGTTCTACGCACTTATCCCGCAAACACCACTATAAAGAATAATGTCATATTATTAGACCAAAATGTAAACAATCTAACACTTTTAAAAGCGAATGCGTTCGTAGGTCTAATAAAATATACCTACGTCACACATAAACTAAATTGTTTATAAACCTTTGAACAGCACAAAAGAAATAACAAATGTAAAGGTCAGTTTAGAAGTCAGTACGGCATCTTTATTTTTTGGATTTGCAATGAAAAATATGAGACATAATTCTGAGAATGTCACGTTATATGGTGTTTTGCCAGGATTTTCGATACTTTCTATTATTCCCTGCAATGGAGAAAACACCATATTTGATAAGACATAAGACTGATATCAGTTTGGCGGTGTAGAGATAGGCTCATAGCTTTCTTGTCGAGGATTCGCACGCCCTTCAAAAGGGTCTGACGACGGAAAGGTTTTCCTTTCCCACAAACGTAGCTGTGTTACGAGTTTTCTGTGAGATTAATTAAATATTTGTTAGTTTAGCTTTCTAAGTGCACGCATTCCTTATATCCTAACGACTAACCTATGTAACAGTAACTTATTACATGGTATAAAGGCTTCCGTAAACAGAAGCGACGCGACTCTCGTAGAACAATTTTTATAAAAACTTCATGGATTTTGTCCTACAAAATTCACACCGCTCTGTCACGTCACGTCTGTCTGAAAAAAACCTTAACTTGGCTTAGCATAAATGCATCTATCAGTATGATTAATTACCTGTCTGCGCGACAGGAAAGATAGGGTTATTTTATTGATTTTTCGTTTAGATTTTCATACGGAATTCCATTACCACTTCTTAAGCAATCTCCCGTGTGTATGTTCCTGTGTTTTTTAGGTTCTGCATAAATACTACGCCTTGGAATAAACAGTTTCATTTTTCTATTTGACCGATCCCATGAGAGTTCAAAAGTGGCTGTAATTGTATTATTTGAAATATTTGCGTTTGAGTTCTCAATGAAAAGACTTGAATTTTTTTGTACTTTTAATAAATCCTCTTAAATAATCATGTTGTCAAAGAATACATATTTGCATTATAACGACTTATTCAAAATCCTCAGAATATAAATTACTTAGTGCGAAAATTTATAATTATAAAATTCATAAACAAACTTATAAAAATTCATTAATTCAGTCACGATTAAAATTCCAATACTCTTTACAAATAAAAAAATCTTTTACTATTTCTGAAAAGCCTACCATTATTTGACGCTGACTACGTATCTAATTATGTTAATAGACAGTAGACAGTAGACGGAAAGTGTTAAATTATGCCATATGTCTCCTACCTAAATATTCCTAAACAAATAAGAGGAAACTAACAAATGAAGCTACTATACGTAAACGGATCTGTCTCACCACTCTGACCACTATAAGGCTCTACGTAACAAGGGCCCAACTCACTTTATTTCCTTTTTCGTATAAATTTCATAATACGGATCTAAACATCACTCAAGGGCTGATGAAAGTAAACAAAAGCATTGTTATATCTCCTTTTCTCTTGAGAGTTTGCCTAAAAACGTACACACAATTTTGCTTGAACACTTGTTATCATGCAGTGCGGTTGTCTGTGACGATACTCGGCTTCATTGTTTCTGTTCAAAACATCACTTGTCATGCTCGTCTTAACTTGTGCTTCCCGCGTCATGCGGACGTAAATGCGCCTGTGTATATACGTAAATCTATGGTGTTCCCGCCGTTCCTGGTATTGTCACAAGGCTTTTTGTTCCCATGCCGACTACCGTACGGTAGAAGACACTCCATTCTGTTCGCTCCACTTGTTCAAATTAACCTATCAAGCGTTTCATTAGTTCGAAAGTTAAATTGCTTATTAGAGTAGCGTGATTGCATGTTTCGCTTTACAAAATTGAGAATATGATAGAACTTTATTTAGCCTGGTTTACTCTTATTACACAGAAAATTCGCAGTTTCTTTGGCTTCGCGAACCGAGTCACCTTTATTTAAAATTTATGTACGAATATTTACTTTTAAAGATAGTTCGGTAATAAATTAAAGGATCGTATAATAAATTGTATACTTCTGGAAGTTTAACGATAGGTACCAAAGTTAATATTCTTCGCCGCTACAAAGTTTACGACGCACTTATCTTCATCTCTTGGTGTGTACTTTACAAAATAAATTTAAGAGATGTGTTCTAGATGTCGTTGCATAATAAAACACTCTTTTTACATTATAAGTGTGTGTACCTCGGTATAAGAAAACCTATAAGATGTTTTGTAGAACTGGAGTTTTTTGTCAAAAGTAAATTCACTGTACTGTGGCCCCGGTTGCACGCTAGCCGTAACTGAGTGTGTACCCCGGATTTTTTTAAGAAGCAGTACGGAGTTTTTGTTTTGTGGGTCATCAAATGACGTCTCCCGCTCTTGGGCGGAGCGGGAGGGCGTATCAGACTTTTACTGACTAATACCCACCCGTGTTCCTTCAGTTTCCCATGTGTCAGGGCCACGTTATCTCTTTCGAACATATCTCGCGACCCTGGCAGGAGTACGGAGTCTCAATTTGTGTCTGGTGGATGGATATAGACACAAATTTTTAAGCAGAGGATTGCCTCTAGTATGTCCCACTCCCGACTCTTGCTCGACGAAGTGCCAGCCCGTGCCGTAGGTAAGCCCGTAGCTTTAAATTCGTTCCCTTATAATTATTATCACTCAGATCCAGCCCTTCTCTTGCTGCCCTCTACTAGCGACGTCCCTAAACCGAGGTCCCATAGGAGGTGCCCTTAGCGAGTAGTCGCTTTGATTTTTTTAGTTTTTTAGCTCTAGCTGGGGGCCTTAATTTGTTAAGGAATTCATAGGCAAACTCGGTTAAGTAGTTATGACCTCTCATGGTTAACAACGAGATGTCATTCCCAAAAGAAAAACAAACTACACAGTACGTTCAGTATAGCGGCACATTTCTGCCTTAGTGCACGTTTTCGCGAACGTACAAATAACCTGGCGGGATTTACAACGCACTGCTCAACACCTAGAGCTGTAAATCGAAAAGTGTGTTTTTGATGTGATACATCTATAGGCGGGAGGTAAAACTAAATTTTGGCGTGGCGAGCGTGGCGACGCACAGTGGGCCCATACTGAAAATTAGTGGACTTAGGCAACAAAGTTCCAATGTCGATGCGACTTTTTTTATGTGATAATTACCATATTAACATATAATTAATATGTTACTTTTGATTATGCCATATCTATTTACTTTCTTAAAGTATGCTTTATAAATATCATATCTTTACAAAATAATTTTTTGTTTTGCCTTGTGTCGCAGGTTCGCTAGGTTCAGCTACACTTCTCAATGTTAGCCCTTGGGTGGGTGACCATTTAGTTTTTGTTTTGTCTTGTGTCGCAGATTTGCTAAGTTAAGCTACACTTCTCAAGGTCAGCCTTTGGATGGGTGACCATTTAGCTTTTGTTTTGCCTTGTGTCGCAGGTTCGCTAGGTTAAGCTACACTTCTCAAGGTCAGCCTTTGGATGGGTGACCATTTAGTTTGTGTGTGTCGTTTTGTCACAGGTTCGCTAGGTTAAGCTGCACTTGGTAAGGTTAGCCTTTGGATGTGTGACCATGTAGTTTTTGTTTTGCGTTGTGACTAGGGTGGTACAGAGTAGTCCGAATTTTGATAATTAACATATTAACATATAATTAATATGTAACGTTTGATTATACCATATTTATTTTCTTTCGTAAAGTATGCTTTATAATATTATCTTTACAAAATAATTTCGATGTTTCACATCTGTCAGGCGTCCCGCGACGCCTCACTTTTTTTTTTGACACGCTGCTAGAATGCACTCAGTTTAATTTTCAATACTTGGTTCAACACCGAAAGTTGAAAATCCAGTGCAATATAATTCTCGCGACGATATTTGAACTTGCGAGCGTATACGTGGTCAAACCCTTCGAGGATTACGGGCTTCAAATAATGTTGTGTTAAATTTACTGTACAATTTACAGTGAGATCAAACTCGTGTGTAAAAAATCGTTTTATTTCATCTTCGTTATTCACGGCTAGTCCCTAAAATTCGTTGTTCATTATCACAAAGACATTATTTCATATAATTTAATTGCAAAAAGATTTATCGACATAAAACCAAATACTGAAACCAAACTCACACATGACTCCTCTAACATAAAATTTCCTCCACGGCTTATCTTAAAATCCAATTCACCTACATCTTTTAAGAATTCCATATCTTATGAGATACGTTGGTAGTTCTATTCCGAGTAGCGTTGAAGCCTTGGGCACTCTCCCGTCGCCTCGGGACCTCCATTGTATTCAAACACACTCTCCCATGGAACCTACGTAGATACATTGGTACAGAATCGTATGATGTTTACATTCAACATCGCTTGGGACTGTTTCTTCTTTGATAGTACCCATGCTTTGACTTTATTATGGTTTTGTAGCTATTTCTTTTGTTTTATCGTCGGTTTTATGATTTATTGTATGATTTTTACCATGCTTTTGGGGATTGGGGGTCTAAGTTGATTCAGATACTTCCATCTTGTCTTCACTCGTATAGGCTGTATGAGAGTAGTTTATGCCTACGTCATATTCGAATGAATTTACTGTCACAGGTAAAGTCAGTTCTTTTATTTCACTTAAAATTTTGATATTGCAATTTGTAAGTCGTAGGTTCGAACCCAAACACAGATCAAGGACATGGGGCATTACTTTGTATAAATTATTTCATCACCACTGCTCTCAAAACGGTGAAGGAGAATATCGTAAGGAAATGGGCATGTTCTGCAACCAAAAATGCGAATGATGTCGCAGCTGACAGCCCAGGAGGCACTGGACGTATAAACAATCTACTTCGAGCAAGATACGCCATAATTTCTTTACACGTTCATACAAAGAGTGACGGATACAAAGTAGCGGCAATAAACTTTTCAAAATCTGGTTTTACTGCCCGACACTTAAACGAATCGGTAGACTCTAGAAACTATAGAATTAGGGTCCGCATACGAGAACAATGTTTAAGAATAAATCTTCATAAAATTGGTCTATAAACAAAAGCAAAGGATAATCAGCCGAGACACCGTGGCACTGGCATACGGGCAACTGAAGGAAAACGGGTGGGTTTTAGTCAGTAAAAGTCTGACTGAAACCCACCCTGAGCGGAAGACGTCTTTTGATGATTTCCCACACAAAAAAAAAGCATAATCAGCATATAATGATCCCACGGCTGGGAAACAGCCCTCTTCTCTAATAGATAAGAGGGAGCATAATCCACCTCGCGGGCCTATTGCGGATTAGTGAATGGCACATGTCTTTGAATATTCAGTTCTAAGACAATTTAGATACAAACTTCTAGAATAGAGCCTAGGTTATAGGCTATGCATACATACACATGTATGCATAAATACATTTCTTCCCGTGGGTGTCGTTAAAGGCGACTAAGGGATTTACTAGAGAATGGGCAGCAGCGTTCTCTATGCATTTTACCACCATTAAACCCCGCTAAATTGGGGGAGGCCTATGTCCATCAGTGGACGTCTTTGCGCTGAAATGATAAGCAGATGATATCAGAATAAGCAGGAAAACAGGCAAAACATCCAATAACAATTTTCGTTAAACATTAAGAAAACAGTTCTTATTTTGATATTACAAACAGACATTTCAATTTAATTTATTTATATGTATATGTTTAGAGTTTAGATTGTTCTTGCCATTTATACCATACAGAAGACATCTCGTTATTCTGATACAATCATATCATGCGACGAACATTTTATTTTCTTGCCACATTCCACCCCAAAGGAATTCACACGAGACAATGGTCGTACTTTATTCCCCAGTGAACTAAAATAAAGAGAAGAAATTTAAAAATCTGTGTGTTTATGTATTCAAAGCGCAGTCGTCGCAAACATTTTTGTCATATTGGTCGAATAAAAGAGTGTGAAGAATTCAAATCACGTGTGCGATAAGGGCCACCGCTTCCCTGGCTTACACTGACTTTAAAGTATATTGTAGTCACTTGTGCCAGTTATCCTGGTGCACGGGTGCCGTAACTTTCGTATTCAACTCGTGCTTTCAAACTTTGCGAAGCACGTCTCAGCTCCAGAGGTTATTTGCATCTCACCTTTACGCTCCTCCGCCATTAGGTGTCATATTGTTATATTACACCTGTACTACCTAAATCTTGGATACACTCAAAATGTTGGCGACTGCTGAATATGTATGGGACATGTGGGTCCTTTGCGGCGTTTCGTTATTCGTACCTTTAAAAAAGGTTTTCTCATAGCCGCCGATTTACACTGTTAGCCCATCGTAACAATGATAAATGGCCAGTGACATGTGTCATAAATATCTTAAACTTTCTAGCCTTGCTAGAATTTATGTAAGCTGACAATATTTGTTAAATGTCAACTCCCATATCTTTTATTTTTCAAAGTCAAAGGGCACAAATTGACACATTGAAGGCAATTTTGAACATCAAAACAAACAATACAAAAAACACTAGTTCATAATCATCATCATAACCAACCTATAATGTTGCCACTGCCAGGACACAAGCTCCCTTTTTATGAGAGTAAGTGGGCCATAATCCACGATGCGGGCCCAGTGCAGCTTAGTGGATGTCACATTTCTTCGATTTTTTGGGTCTGAGACATACCGACTTCCTCAAGATGTTTTACTTCACCGTTACAGAGCGGTGGTGATGAAGTTAGTGAATACACGCAGTAAAGTGCCTCTAAAACTCGTAAGTTGGAGCCTGGGCTACCAGTGCTCTTGAATAGTAGTTTAGTACCTACCTAAGCTGAAAACCTTAGAATAATGTTTCTTCTGATACCTACTTCTTTTTCAGAACTTTTTAAGACCGGGTAGTGTGGGATTTTTACCTCACTAAAACCATCCCGATGGTTACATGGCAAAATTGTCAAAAAGCGACGTTCTTGGTCACTGTAATGCGTGGTGCATTAAATATTACTGCGGGATTTTATCGTGCACAGCATTTTGAACTCTCGGTGTTGGACCGAGCATTGTGAATCCAATAGAGTATATCCCAGAGCGTCGAAAAAACACACCGTTCGATTTTGTACTCTCGGTGCTAAGTACTCCATTGAAGATACAGTTCGCTAAAATATCCCGCCTAGACATTTTTACGTCCGTGCAAACGTATACTAATACCAAGTGAAGTGAAATTTAACCTTAGAATGCTTAGAAACCTTTAGTAATGGGCGATTTCATAAATAAATCGAAATTTTGTTTTAATCTCGTAAGGCCCAAACTAAGTTTCCCATGATGAGCTAAAACACCCAACGTACAATACAGTGAACAAAATCGTCTATCATGTTTCCTGCCCAAGCACATTCATAACTTGTTTTCTTTAAGAACAACTTAATTTTCTGGGTTCTCGTAGTTAGAAAGGAATTTAATAAACTACTTTTAAGTTTATAACACACCTAGCATAACATCACGCCTTGTTTCCCCAAAGGGTAAGGCAGAGGTGTACCTATAGTACACCCAAATTTCGCCTGTTATGTTTAAGTCCCATGTAATAAGGGGCGAGCCTATTGCCATCAACCGGGAACAAATCCAGACTCCAGGCTGCTACTGAGAAATTCCACATGGAAAAACCCAATAACACTTTGTCCTACCTGGGTATCGAACCCAGGACCTCATGCTCAGCAGTAGCGCTTGCTACCACTAGCTTACTTGCTATATTTCGTGTTTATTTAAAAGTACATTGGGCGTTTAGGAGAAATTTTGTTTTTAAGTCTAGGCCAGAATGCTGCATGTCACAATGTTTAATACCTTGTACGTTGCGCCTTACGAGTTTCAAACATTTAGATACAGTTTAAGAATCTTCAAACGAAATAACAGGTAAGCAGTCTACCTATCATAAAGTTAAATGTTTTATTTTAGAGAAACTCTAATAAGTCGATAATATTAGGTACAGTCAGTTCCCTGCTTATCTGACCCCTTTTCCTCATTTCTTCTGTGTAAGAGGGGTCAGGTAATGCAGGGTACTGACTGTACCTATACCTCCTGAAACAGCCTAAACGAAATTTTATATGTATATAACTAGCTTTCGCAAGTGTCTACGCCCTATAAGTACATATAGACCCTTCCTCTTGAATCGCTCTTATCTATTGAGGAAAACCGCATTAAAATCCGTTGCGTAGTTTAAAAGATCTGAGCGTACAGATGCGGGAAGTGACTTAGTTTTATACTATGTATAGATAACGTAGGAGAGAGGTAATTTTTAAGACGCTTTTAGTAGGTCGACCTGTATGTAACTAACTATGTAATGGAATCTAAGGTAACTATTTTAACCATCTTCCAAGGATCGTAGCGTCATGAAAATTGGCAGCTTTATGTAGTTCTGATGACAATACAATAATATGGTACTGTCGAACTGATCTGATGATGGAGCCGGAAGACATGAACTGGAACTTCATGATGGAACATCGTATCATAGCTGTGTTTGAACTTGTTTGAAAATTTTTGTAATGAACTTTGACCACGATTAGGCTTCAAGGTCTGATGATGAAGCCGGAAGACAGACACTGGCATTCCATGATGGAATATCGTATTATAGCCGTGTTTGGACTTGTTAAAAAGGTCTTGTAATGAACTTTGACCACGATAAGGTTTTTGGTTTGTACGTGCATTTATAAAAGCGTCTTTTTCTAGTGATTTTTTAAACTATACATTTAGTATACTTGCTAAATAATGTATAAACTATTAGATAGATAATCGAACTAGAGATATAGATAATCTTAATAAAGGCAATTCATTCACCAGGCATAAAAAAAAAACATTTGCAAATGGCTTAATTTGCGAACAGGCATGTCAAACAAACAGTCAACGACTGATGAAAAAACAATAAATCTAATCGAATAATATCATAAAAACGTATGAATTTGTAATCAAACCTTGTCAAACAAGCGTCATGAGAAAATCAAACACGAATACAATTCACGGATATATTTATTTTGTTTCATATCTCAATGAGTGTTACGTTCCTATTAATACAATAAATGCTAAATAAAAGCTTTTAAAACAGATTAAATGATTTTCAGGTCAAATGGGAGATTTTTTCATACTTATCAGACAGCTGTGTTGCTGGGATGTTTGTTGCGCCACTTCTTCTTCCCAGCTAAAGCACTAGGTAGTGGTGAAGGGTGGACATTTTGGGGGATTGTCTTATGTAACTTTGACTACCAAAAAGTGCTGGCTCTCAGCCTAGTTTGATTAAATGACTTTTGAATTTATTTCACTATAATTAAAGGCTCTCGTAGACAGGCACGATGCAACAGCGCGGCCCAACTGTAGCAAATCAGTTCCCATGAAATATTCATAGAATTGTTCTTCGTTCTACTTCCCTTTTAAATCTGCTGGAAAAATCATTAAAATAAATAATATTACGGTTTTTTAGTTTAGTTTTCAGACCTCGTAGTTAAGAGTTAAATTCTGACTGAAATCCACTGATGTCCAACTCTGTACTTACTTATTGAGAGTTCAGTGTTTATAGACGTAGATATGCTAGTGTAGTGATATAGTAGTGTTTTTGATACGTATTTAACTCAATCAATCAATCGGGCTTGCCTTTTCCCATCTAAATTAGGGTTGGCTTCCAGATTAACCGGATGCAGCTAAAGACCATTTTATGACGTTTCAAAAGTAGTAGTTTCCTATGTAGGTTTTTGTGAAATATTTTTTTTTTTTTTGAGTAACTAGTATTTTACATAGAGTCTATCTGACCTCCATAACTCAGTTATTACGATACCTTTGGTGAAACTGGATGTCAGACTTTTAATTTCTGGCGACCCGTTACGACTCTCAAAGAAAGATTCGCGAATTACAACCAGACCCAACAGATTAACGTGCTTTCCGAGACACGGAGAGGTCTAAATGGTCACTCATTTACGGTGCAACTGCGGCAAACTTAGCTTTACCTAATAAATCGACCCGTGCCTCAAGCAATACTAAAATAGTAATTGATCTTTAAATTTAGGCATTTCATTTTGTATCAATTGTTAGTGTATCATATGGTCGAGTAACCGGGTCAAATATGGCGGACGGTTATTCAACTACAACAGCTGTTTGGTAAAAAATTTAACGTCGCCGCGTCGGTGTGAATGACAAGTTATGTCGGAAAGTTCATCAGACAATGATATTTTTGCGAAGTAGGTACTTAATGAGAGATGTTAATGACAAGGTAAAATATTTTCCCACTCTTGGGCACCTGGGAGAGTGTAAACGTTTGCCAATAGTATCGGTTATCAAAGGAAACATTTATGTGGTTTGTCGGTGAAAATGGAACCTCACTAAAAACTTCCACCGCAACGCTAGGTAGGTATTATACCTATTTATTTATAGTTTCAATGATTGTGTATTTAATTTGTAAACTGATCTTCACAACAACAGTACCTGACCACGAATTATTTCTAACCTTTTACGAATCAAGCCTTAATGCCTAATGACCAATAGATCAAAAATCGGTCCTTAGTAAGTATGAGCTTCTAAATAAATACGTTTATTATTTACAAGCTTGATAATTATTTAGTAGTTAGTACTAGTTACTTTTAGATGTATATAATTATGTCGATATAAAAACTTTCAGGCTTGCTTTTCTGAAAGAATGTTCTGAAAAATATTGTTATAAATAATAAATGATTTCATGTCTGTATTACACTTATCAACAAAAAACGAAACACCTCTAAAGTTTGGTGTTGTATGAGTTTTATGTATTTTCTTCCATGAAACAAAAAAATAAATGCCAGTTGATTGCGGATATTATATGGTACATATAATGGCATAACGAATATTTGTTCCAAATTAAAATTGAATTTCTTCAACAATCGCGTCTCGTTCAGCAGGTATGTTTTGAGACAAAGACGTAAAGACACAAAAAAATAAATTTAAAAATTTTTATTCAGTAACTCGTTTTCCTCCCCGGGCTCTAATGACTGGTTCCATGCGGTTCCTCATGGAACGGATGAGACACAATCGTCAGTTGTCTTACGTTATCCCACTCTTCTTGTATAGTTGTTTTAGTCTGGTCATGAGTCTCCGGAGCAGGATCTCTCGCTCTGACTCGTATCAAAGTGATGTCAGTCCAAACTTTTTTTTAAATTCCGCCTGATCCCTAACTTGTTGTACTGTTTTGATGTTTTTATATGAAGGTGTTTATATTATACAAACATTTAACTCGTCAATAATATTTTAAAAACTAGAAAAGGTCAATTTAACGATTTAAGGTACCTTTGCTTGAAAAGTCTCCATTTTATTTCGAATGCACATAAGTAAACACCGCACACGTCCCCGTTACTCAACAAAAACTTAACTCTAAGGATAGGAAAGTCGCATTTCACGAGCGATTTCTTTTCCCCGCAATAACGCCAAGTCACACTGCAGAGGTGGCCATTCGAAAACTAATAAATTTCACTGGGGACTGTGAATTTATTTGATAAACGGCCGAGATAAAGATGCGGTGGCACCTCAACACTGCCTTGCTTAGCAACCGCGTGTGCACCCGGCCTTAACGGAATCGGAGATCCGAAATTATATATATGCTTATAACTTTTTGGTTTGTAAGAGTCAAGTTATGGTAGCGTATAAATTTTATTTGAAATGGGTCAGTGGCTTGCAGTCAAAATTTTATCCATCATGGTGGATGAAAATATGCGTAACTTTTCAGCTTGGATTTGATTTTTATGATTAGTCGTAATTTACTTAATAATAATTAATATATTGCCATCAACTGGATACAAAGCCTTTTGTGCTCGCTTGATGACAACAGAGGGCTTACTCTTCAACCTACTTTAAATTCCAATCTCAAGTCAATACGATTCCAATGTTAATTTTGCATACACGTGATTCGGTACTCTTGAAAACTATAGTATCAACATTGGAACAACAACAACGCCCGATCCCGATTTCACTTAGTTCTCTAAAATGGACACCCAATTTAAACACATTTTGGCGCTAGCGGCGAACTCAAGAATACAAAACGTTCAAATTCCAATGTCAGTCGATCGGAATTCAAATCAAGAGTAAGCACCCAGGCTCGCTCCCATAACATTGGACAAATAAGTGGCGAAATGTGGGATTACTATAGGTGCACCGTGCACCTCTGCTTAACCCTTCAAGAAAGTCAGGCGTAATGCTTTGTTATTTTACTTAATCCTACTACAATAATATTAAATTATGTGATTTTTTAAAGTTGTGGATGTTCGTTACTCAATCACGCAAAAACAACTTTTTGCGTGATTGAGTAACGTCTTTATCACACTGAAAAGTTATAGCCTGGATTGCTACATAGGCTACTTTTTATTTCGGTCGAACGCTCCCGTGGGATTACTTCCGTCCTTCACACGGACGAAGCCGCGTGTAACTCATCACTTAGACTGGATTATATTTTCTCCTAACAAATCATTCGTGTAAAACAGGAGAATATCAATATTATTTTAGTATCTCTGTCGCATGTGCCTCAAAGGTTATAAGTAAAACAAGTTTCAATAAATTGAAAAATTTGAAGTTAAGTATTTTCTTTTATTAGGGAAAACAAACAACAGTATAAATACATTCATTACAACACTTAGTTTATAGGAGTACCATATACACTAACGACGTTATCCACAAATTATTTAACAAAATAGTTATGTTGTACGAACTTTCAATAATACCTAGGATGAAAGGACACAGATAGTACATTATAGGGCTTCATCAAAACATATTTGGGTGGTTGACCCAAAAATTCTATTCAAATATTCAGATTATTATAACAGAATCCTGATCGTGTAATTTCAGCGCTAGCGGTACACGAATCGATTACCTTTGACCTTTTCTTTGAGTAGGTATCGAATAAAACCAATTCCGATTATTACCAACGAGTAAGTAAAAATAACAAGTGCCCGTCTAAGCTACAAATATTATATGTTTTCTCAGTAATAATTGTCTTCTCACATTATATTTCTGTTTCTTAATATATTTTCGGGATCTCGCGTCGTTCGTCGTATGCGGAAAATATCAAAGAAGCACATATAGATAAAATGTTCGTATGATTAGTAGCAGATGAAAATTATACACTGCGTCTAAAAAGTTGCAATGTGATAAAGAGCCGATGCTAGGAAATTGTAAAATAGGTTTTATTACCTCGAAACAATTATTATAATCCACATGACCGAAAAACATCCGATAATGTGATTCTAATTCGGAAGGCAGGAAATACATAGAAACACGTTGGTGCCGCTTAAAGCCAATTGAAAAATAACAATTCAATTCAGGGAAAGCTTAACTTCTGAAGTGCTTAAGAGCCATTTTACATTTTTGCGCGAATATCTAAGATTTTAGTCGCCTTATTTACCTCTCATCTCATCATTATAAATACTCTGGCATTGACGAATACATGTAAAAAATAGATCAATCTTTTGTTTTGTCACTTTTAGTAGAACATTTATAAAAACTTGTTTGTTTACTTTGTAGTAATTAATCTCCCACAACTAGTTTTCGTAAAAATCAGCACAGGGTCAATTTCAGACTCCTATTTCTATCATTAATATGTAGAAATTTGAGTAAAAAAAATACACAAAACAACAGACATATAATCTAGTTGTTTTATTTAGTACAAGAATATTGATTTTTAATAACATTAATTAGTAAAAAAAATAAAGTCTTATGGCAATTTTTACGATTTATTCGCAAGTTTATCTCGTTTTTTTGGTTTGAATAAAGCATAATTACATTAAAAAATTCATGTCAATATAAAGTATGCTCTATAACAAATCGAATTCTCAAGTTTTATTTAAATCTGTTTATTTAATTAGACATAATATCGTTTTTGAAATCACTCTAAATTAGAATAAATTACGATGCACAAGCGAGCAGCGTTTAGTACGGCGCAAGCGCCCAACGGGGAAGGATCTATGTCAATTTTTCCCGCGTCTCAGTTTACGGGTACTCGTATCGTGAAGGCAAAAATATACTACGACTACAACATTTTGCTACTCTTCGCATTTTTTTTTTTTTTTTTTTTGAATAAGAGTTTCGTTAATTATCAAGTAAAGCATTATTTTAATAGATTGTAGAAAAATTTTGACTAAAATAATTTATTTTAACTAAATCTGACTATTTTTAATCGCGATTAAAAAGGTGTGGAGTAAAACTAGTGGTCATGAACAAAAATTCACACCAACGGCAACGCCTCGCCTCACGTGCAAAAACAGTACTGTATTTTTTTTCTTTTGCTTATATCTCGAAAATGGCGTGTCCTATCGCAAAAATAATGAAATCTTCGACCCCCTTTATAAAATCCCACACATATAAATCTCAACACGTGGGTAATATTTTTTTTTATTTTTCAAACAAAAATGAAAAATTCCATATAAAACACGTCCAGGATGCCCCCTTGCGCGCGCCTTCGTATCTCAGCAAGTTCATTGCGTAGCGCACAAGTACTAAGTTGCGAAGCCAAAAGAAAAAAAACCGGCCAAGTGCGAGTCGGACTCGCGCACCGAGGTTTCCGTACAAACCTGTATGTATTCTCGGTTTATGCAAAAGGTTTATGTTTATGAAATTAAATGTTTTTTTTTTTAATTTTTATAATTGAGTTGATTGAATGAAAGGTAAATTGCGGTTTACGATTTATGACGTATTAAAAAAAATACTTACTAGATCTCGTTCAAACCAATTTTTGGTGGAAGTTTACATGGTATCGGTGCCGATTCTGTTGAACACGAACTAAACTAACTAAACTATCTCTAAAATTCCTTACTTTTGGCTATGAGAATTGTAACGCTATTCTGCAAGGAAAAATCTCTAAATTTAAAAACTATTTTGACACGACTAAAATCGAATTTGACAATCGCGACTCAGCGTGGTATTTTATTTTCTTTTGTTTTCGCAACGTTTACTTGTGTGTGCATTGCGTAGAATGATTTTTTTGAGAGACGAAGGCGCGTGCTACGGTGCAGCTTGGACGTGTTTTATATGGAATTTTTCACTTTTGTTTGAAAAATATAAAAAAAAAATGTTACCCACGTGTTGAGATTTAAATGTTCCGGGGTATACTAAGGGGGTCGAAAATTTCATTATTTTTGCGATAGGACACGCCATTTTCAAGATATAAGCAAAAGGAAAATAAAAAGTACAGAACTGTTTTTGCACGTGAAGGCGAGGCGTTGTTGAGAATTTTAGTTCATGACCACTAGTTTTATTCCACACCTTTTAAATCGCGATTAAAAATAGTCAGATTTAGTTAAAATAAATTATTTTAGTCAACATTTTTGGTGAAAACCGGCAAACTCAGAAAAGCAAAATTGTCATTTTCACTAAACTAATAACTCGTGCAATCTTAGTGCTGTCAAACTAAAATATAGTTAAGTTGTGTCATTTTAGTCTATTTCAGAATAGGAAATCGTCGTTTGACAGGAATAAACCAAATTTTAGTGATTTTTAGTTTAGTTTAGAGAATTTTGTGACAACAGAATCGGCACCAATGTACATCATATATTTTTTTAGTTTTATCATTCTCTTATTTTAGAAGTTACGGGGGGAGGACACACATTTCACCACTTTGGAAGTGTTTCTCGCGCAACCTATTCAGTTTAGAAAAAAAATATATTAGAAACCTCTATACCATTTTACCCCACACGTATGGGTTTGATGATTTTTTTTTTTTTTGAGTTTCAGTTCTAAGTATGGGGAACTCAACAATTTATTGTTTTTTTTTTCTATTTTAGTGTAAAAATCTTAATGCAGTTCACAGAATACATCTTCTTACCAAGTTTCAACAGCATGCTCTTATAGTTTCGGAGAAAAGTGGCTGTGACATACGGACAGACAGACAGACAGACATGACGAATCTATAAGGGTTCCGTTTTTGCCATTTGGCAACGGAACCCTAAAAATACCACGTTGAGTCGCGATTGTCAAATTTGATTTTAGTCGTGTCAAAATAATTTTTAAAAGAGATTATTTCTTGCAGAATAGCGTAACAATTCTCATAGCTAAAAGTAAGCAATTTTAGAGATAGTTTTGTTAGTTTAGTTCGGTGTACAACAGTTGGCACCAATATGTAATTGTTTTAATTTTTTATTTTTATTGTATACTTTACATAACATATAGTTGTATTTTTTTTTATTAGTCTAGAAATCTTTATTAGACTGGATAAATAAAATAAGTATTTTCATAAATATCTAAATACCGCATTATAATTCTAACGGATCAAGATTGTTTAGACCGGCTCGACACTCACGTTACACTATTTGTATTGTGCATGTGTGGATAGCTACGCATACATACATAAGATTGCCGTCTTTTACCTAAACTCGAGCGTTCAAATTTTGTAAGAGGGCTCTTAATTTTCCGACAAAATGTTTTAAACGTGACTAAATTGGAAACTGGTCAATAAACTCACCCTGGGACTGCACGCAATTAGTCTTGTTCAATCTTTTCCTCCTCACTTATAATACATATATCTTATAATATCACATCACAGTCACCTTATTTATTCTGCCCCACTTTCTTGTCACAGCATTATTCACACAACTATAATTTATTCTAATGCTATCTTTTGTTGGTTGTGCATGGCGTGGTAAATTAATCTTTGTTTTGAATTTCCTGTTTCTTGTTTATAAATTTTGTAATCTGACATTTGAGGTAGTAATTACATCACCTGCGGTCGCGTCCCTTCGTTTTTCATAGACCATAAATTTATTGTCTGTGCCATTGACAAGCGATTTTGGAGCGTCGAGTCTGGGTAGATTGTATAATTAATTAATAAGTAATACGGTTTTATTTATATCTTAAGTATATTTTATCATTTGATAATTTTTTATATAAAATTTAAAAAAAAGTGGGATTATTTATTTTGTCACGTCCGTAAGTGTGGCCGTGGCATCACACTGGGTCCTATCTGAATACCAGCGCTGCGGTAGTTAAATATAAATTGTTGTGTTTGTTTTTTTTTTCAAATGTCGCAGCATTATGCTGAGATAGGAGCCTTTTTGGCCTCGCACAGGTCTTGTTCTTTTAATTTTATATCTTTTACCTTTTTGTTATCCTAAAAGTTTCTATGTTCTTTTTTATTGTTTTTATATCCTGTCTCAAATAAAATATTTTTCTTTTTCTTTCTTTCAATTTAAATGCCTTCAGTGATTACCATCGGTCTAGACTTTTCCCGACTATGGTGGGGTCTTCTTCCAGTTTAACCGGATGTAACTGGATACCAGTATTTTACATGGAGGGACTGCTCATTTTACCTCCACATCCCAGTTATCTGGTAGTACGAAAACTCTTATAAGACTGGTAGTCAGATTTTCTGGCTTCTGACGATTCGTAACTATTGACATAGATCCACGAAAGACAGCAGGAAGCAACGCCTTAACGTGCATTTCGAGGCCCAGAGGGTTTCATTATGTGTAGATGGTCACTCATCCAGGGAACAATCGAAGCTAGCGTACCTTAAACTGATCGATCGATCCGTGCGGCTGTTATTACTTAGCCACGAGCCAATCACTCATCAGAGTGCTTACCAAAATACCTGTATCTAATATAACATTCAATCATTTGCTGAACTGCAAATTTTCCTTGCGAAGCATTTGTATCGTGACTATGAATTATGTGATGAGATAACGGTGCAGTTTAAAAGAAGATGTAGTGTCTAAAATTGAAAAGAATATGCTTAAGTGGTTTAATCATGTTTAGAGGATGAATGAAGGGCGGTTAACAGAATGCATTTACGAGGCTGATGTGACTGGACACGTCAGAAGGGGACGCAATAGGAGATCATTTAGTGAGCTTATTGGTGATGTTCTTCAGAAAGGTCAGGTGCGTAGTACTCGCAACCAGCGTGCGTGTATGACCAAATGTATGAACCTAAACGACGCTAAAGGAGTTTGTAAGGATCGAAGTAGGTAGCGTTCCGTGGTTTCTGCCTACCCCCACGGGAAAAAGCGTGTGTTTATGTATGTATGAACATGTTACTAAGGTTGTTTTTACGTTTTGTAGATTATCTCTGAGAACATTTATAGTCAAAACATTATCTCATCCAGGAAGCAGTTTGCTCTTTATTCCACTATAGGGTGCTTTGGAAGCCAGGCGCATCAAAAATACATTAACTGTCATAAAAATAATGTTATAACCACTTATAAGTAAGTAGCTACCCGTAAAAAAAGTTTTCTAGCATCTTACCTTAATGACGAATGTAAAATAGTATATTTTTTAGAAGAACGTAAAACTGAGGATTGGTAATTTGATTTTTTATACTGCTGTGGTATGGTTTGTACAAGGTTATATGTAAGTTAGTGTGTCGGGAATGATTCCATAGGAATTTTCTTCGTCGGATGAAATTGACAAATGTAAAAAAAAAAATTGTTTAAACTACCGTGTATGTGTACTTTCATAACATACATGTAAAAAAACTGTTATTTTGACATCACAAGCAAACTCTTCAATTTTACTTATTTGTATGTATCGATGGAATCGAAATCGAACATAGACAAGACGACGGATTAATCTTTATCGACACCAGGTGGCAAAATAACCAAGTACAACTATAACCAAGCAGGAAATGGATTTATATGCCCTGGCGTGGGATACTAAAAATTAAAATAAATAATATTATCTATCATAACATAACCCCACGCTATGTTTCCCCGAAAATTTAGCCAGACGTGTACATAAACCCACATTTCGCCATTTATGTTTAACTCCTATTTAATGAGGGTGAACGTTAGCCATCAACCGGACACAAATCCAGTCTCCGGGCTCTACTACCGAAAATTTCCAGATAAAAAACCCAACAACAATGCTTTTTTTTTCTGCATGGGAATCATCAAATGACTTCTCCCGCTCTGGGTGGAGCGGGAGGGCGTGTCAGACTTTTGCTGACTAAAACCCACCCGTGTTCCTTCAGTTGCCCATGTGCCGGGGCCACGGTATCTCTTTCGAACAATCACGCGACCCTGGCAGAAACAACACTGCCTGACCTGGAATTCGGATCAAGGACTTTACCTTTAGTACCATTAAGACCAACGAGTCACTCGAATATTACTTCATAGTTTGTTGTACATTAGCGTTGCAAATGCTTCAAGTTACGGACGCCCATATACGTATACTCTCCGACAGCGCCTCAGTCCTCAAATCCCTAGCCAAACAATACATAACCTCGAGCCTTACACTAGAATGTCATAATGCATTAGAACGGGTAACAGTTTCTAATCGCAACAAAGTGACACTGCAATGAATAAAAGGACACAGTGGATCACTAGGCAATGATGCTGCTGACGAACTGGCCAGAAAGGCATCCAGCGCGTCAGTCTGCGGCCCCGAGCCCATCGTGCCCATCCCCTTCAACCAGCTACGCAGGTGGCTGCAGGAATTTACCCACACACAAGCGGAGAGCTGGTGGACCTCGGCACCAGGCTGCAGGCAGTCCAGGGAAGCTATGCCATCCCCGGATGGCAGGCTAACCAGACGTCTGCTACGCCTGGACAGGGATGGTCTGCGTCTGATGACGGGCACCATCACAGGACACTGCCCGCTAAACAAACACTTTTACACAATAGGCATAACGGACAGCCCCCTGTGCAGGGCCTGCATGGAAGCTGAGGAAACCGTTGCGCATGTACTCTTCGAATGTACAGGCGTCACCCAGATTAGGACAGATACCCTCGGGACACCCAAATCTTACACAGACGTTCTTAGTAGACCAGGAGACATTATAAACTTCTGGAGGGAGGTGGGCTGGTTGAAGTAATACCGACGGCCGCCATGGCCCACGCACAATGGTCCACTCAAAGGATTAAGTGCGGAAACCAAAACCCCATAACATAGAACATAGAACCCAATAACACTTTGTCCTACCTGGGAATCGAACCCAGGACCTCATGCTCAGCAGTAGCGCTTGCTACCACTAGCTTACTTGCTATATTTCGTGTTTATTTAATAGTACATTGGGCGTTTAGGAGAAATTTTGTTTTTAAGTCTAGGCCAGAATGCTGCATGTCACAATGTTTAATACCTTGTACGTTTACGAGTATCAAACATTTAGATACAGTTTAAGAATCTTCAAACGAAATAAGAGGTAAGCAGTCTACCTATCATAAAGTTAAATGTTTTATTTTAGACAAAACATTTAACTTTATGATGAAGTAAATTTACCTCCTGAAACAGCCTAAACGAAATCTTATATGTATATAACTAGCTTTCGCAAGTGTCTACGCCCTATAAGTACATATAGACCCTTCCTCTTGAATCGCTCTTATCTATTGAGGAAAACCGCATTAAAATCCGTTGCGTAGTTTAAAAGATCTGAGCGTACAGATGCGGGAAGTGACTTAATTTTATACTATGTATAGATAACGTAGGAGAGAGGTAATTTTTAAGACGCTTTTAGTAGGTCGACCTGTATGTAACTATGTAATGGAATCTAAGGTAACTATTTTAACCATCTTCCAAGGATCGTAGCGTCATGAAAATTGGCAGCTTTATGTAGTTCTGATGACAATACAATAATATGGTACTGTCGAACTGATCTGATGATGGAGCCGGAAGACATGAACTGGAACTTCATGATGGAACATCGTATCATAGCTGTGTTTGAACTTGTTTGAAAATTTTTGTAATGAACTTTGACCACGATTAGGCTTCAAGGTCTGATGATGAAGCCGGAAGATAGACACTGGCATTCCATGATGGAATATCGTATTATAGCCGTGTTTGGACTTGTTAGAAAGGTCTTGTAATGAACTTTGACCAGGATAAGGTTTTTGGTTTGTACGTGCATTTATAAAAGCGTCTTTTTCTAGTGATTTTTTAAACTATACATTTATTATACTTGCTAAATAATGTATAAACTATTAGATAGATAATCGAACTAGAGATATAGATAATCTTAATAAAGGCAATTCATTCACCAGGCTTAAAAAAAAATCATTTGCAAATGGCTTAATTTGCGAACAGGCATGTCAAATAAACAGTCAACGGCTGATGAAAAAACAATAAATCTAATCGAATAATATCATAAAAACGTATGAATTTGTAATCAAACCTTGTCAAACAAGCGTCATGAGAAAATCAAACACGAATACAATTCACGGATATATTTATTTCGTTTCATATCTCAATGAGTGTTACGTTCCTGTTAATACAATAAATACTAAATAAAAGCTTTTAAAACAGATTAAATGATTTTCAGGTCAAATGGGAGATTTTTTTATACTTATCAGACAGCTGTGATGCTGGGATGTTTGTTGCGCCACTTCTTCTTCCCAGCTAAAGCACTAGGCAGTGGTGAAGGGTGGACATTTTGGGGGATTGTCTTATGTAACTTTGACTTCCAAAAAGTGCTGGCTCTCAGCCTAGTTTGATTAAATGACTTTTGAATTTATTTCACTATAATTAAAGGCTCTCGTAGACAGGCACGATGCAACAGCACGGCCCAACTGTAGCAGATCAGTTTTCATGAAATATTCATAGAATTGTTCTTCGTTCTACTTCCCTTTTAAATCTGCTGGAAAAATCATTAAAATAAATAATATTACGGTTTTTTAGTTTAGTTTTCAGATTTCGTAGTTTACAGTCAAATTCTGGTTGAAATACACTGATGTCCAACTCTGTACTTACTTATTGAGAGTTCAGTGTTTATAGACGTAGATATGCTAGTGTAGTGATAGAGTAGTGTTTTTGATACGTATTTAACTCAATCAATCAATCGGGCTTGCCTTTTCCCATCTAAATTAGGGTTGGCTTCCAGATTAACCGGATGCAGCTAAAGACCATTTTATGATGTTTCAAAAGTAGTAGTTTCCTATGTAGGTTTTTGTGAATTTTTTTTTTTTTTTTGAGTAACCAGTATTTTACATAGAGTCTATCTGACCTCCATAACTCAGTTATTACGATACCTTTGGTGAAACTGGATGTCAGACTTTGAATTTCTGGCGACCCGTTATGACTCTCAAAGAAAGATTCGCGAATTACAACCAGACCCAACAGATTAACGTGCTTTCCGAGACACGGAGAGGTCTAAATGGTCACTCATTTACGGTGCAACTGCGGCAAACTTAGCTTTACCTAATAAATCGACCCGTGCCTCAAGCAATACTAAAATAGTAATTGATCGTTAAATTTAGGCATTTCATTTTGTATCAATTGTTAGTGTATCATATGGTCGAGTAACCGGGTCAAATATGGCGGACGGTTATTCAACTACAACAGCTGTTTGGTAAAAAATTTAACGTCGCCGCGTCGGTGTGAATGACAAGTTATGTCGGAAAGTTCATCAGACAATGATATTTTTGCGAAGTAGGTATGAGAGATGTTAATGAGAAGGTAGAATATTTTCCCACCCTTGGACACCTGGGATAGTGTAAACGTTTGCCAATAGTATCGGTTATCAAAGGAAACAGTTATGTGGTTAGTCGGTGAAATTGGAACCTCTCTAAAAACTCCCACCGCACCGCTAGGTAGGTATTATACCTATCTATTTATAGTTTCAATGATTGTGTATTTAATTTATAAACTGATCTTCACAACAACAGTACCTGACCACGAATTATTTCTAACCTTTTACGAATCAAGCCTTAATGCCTAATGACCAATAGATCAAAAATCGGTCCTTAGTAAGTATGAGCTTCTAAATAAATACGTTTATTATTTACAAGCTTGATAATTATTTAGTAGTTAGTACTAGTTACTTTTAGATGTATATAATTATGTCGATATAAAAACTTTCAGGCTTGCTTTTCTGAAAGAATGTTCTGAAAAATATTGTTATAAATAATAAATGATTTCATGTCTGTATTACACATATCAACAAAAAAACGAAACACCTCTAAAGTTTGGTGTTGTATAAGTTTTATGTATTTTCTTCCATGAAACAAAAAAATAAACGCCAGTTGATTGCGGATATTATATGGTACATATAATGGCATAACGAATATTTGTTCCAAATTAAAATTGAATTTCTTCAACAATCGCGTCTCGTTCAGCAGGTATGTTTTGAAACAAAGACGTAAAGACACAAAAAATAAATTTAAAATTTTTTATTCAGTAACTCGTTTTCCTCCCCGGGCTCTAATGACTGGTTCCATGCGGTTCCTCATGGAACGGATGAGACACAATCGTCAGTTGTCTTACGTTATCCCACTCTTCTTGTATAGTTGTTTTAGTCTGGTCATGAGTCTCCGGAGCAGCATCTCTCGCTCTGACTCGTATCAAAGTGATGTCAGTCCAAACTTTTTTTTAAGTTCCGCCTGATCTCTAACTTGTTGTACTGTTTTGATGTTTTTATATGAAGGTTTTTATATTATACAAACATTTAACTCGTCAATAATATTTTAAAAACTAGATAAGGTCAATTTAACGATTTAAGGTACCTTTGCTTGAAAAGTCTCCATTTTATTTCGAATGCACATAAGTAAACACCGCACACGTCCCCGTAACTCAACAAAAACTTAACTCTAAGGATAGGAAAGTCGCATTTCACGAGCGATTTCTTTTCCCCGCAATAACGCCAAGTCACACTGCAGAGGTGGCCATTCGAAAACTAATAAATTTCACTGGGGACTGTGAATTTATTTGATAAACGGCCGAGATAAAGATGCGGTGGCACCTCAACACTGCCTTGCTCAGCAACCGCGTGTGCACCCGGCCTTAACGGAATCGGAGATCCGAAATTATATATATGCTTATAACTTTTTGGTTTGTAAGAGTCAAGTTATGGTAGCGTATAAATTTTATTTGAAATGGGTCAGTGGCTTGCAGTCAAAATATTTTCATTATTTTTATCCATCATGGTGGATGAAAATATGCGTAACTTTTCAGCTTGGATTTGATTTTTATCATCATCATCATCATCATTTCAGCCGAAAGACGTCCACTGGTGGACATAGGCCTCCCCCAAGCTCCGCCACCTCGACCTGTTCTGTGCCTCTCGCATCCAACGCATTCCTGCGGCCTTCACCAGGTCATCGGTCAATTTTTGGATTTTTAATTTTTTTATTTTTTTTTTATGATTAGTCTTAATTTACTTAATAATAATTAATATATTGCCATCAACTGGATACAAAGCCTTTTGTGCTCGCTTGATGACAACAGAGGGCTTACTCTTCAACCTAATTTAAATTCCAATCTCAAGTCAATACGATTTCAATTTTAATTTTGCATACACGTGATTCGGTACTCTTGAAAACTATAGTATCAACATTGGAACAACAACAACGCCCGATCCCGATTTCACTTAGTTCTCTAAAATGGACACCCAGTTTAAACACATTTTGGCGCTAGCGGCGAACTCAAGAATACAAAACGTTCAAATTCCAATGTCAGTCGATCGGAATTAAAATCAAGAGTAAGCACCCAGGCTCGCTCCCATAACATTGGACAAATAAGTGGCGAAATGTGGGATTACTATAGGTGCACCTCTGCTTAAGGCCCTCTTGTAGTGCGGTGTGTAGGCATGAAAACGCTTCCTCACCCCCCGCATAATAGGTATGTATCGAGCGTATAGACGCAGCGAGCGAACGCCCGGCAGCTAGCCGATGCAAGCGTTTGAACATGCCACAATGCAGCGTAAATGCAGAAGGTAAAGTATACTGGGTTCCTTTAAATTGACGTTAGAGATTTTTTTTGTGATTCTTCTTTTATTAATTTCTTAAACTTTGTTTGTAGCGCATGGGTGGAGAAAATGGGAATGTCGATTGCAAAAAACAGTTTTTCGAACTAGGAATGCCCGATGCCTGTAGCTATGGTGCCAGTCGTAGCCGCTATGTTTGAGTCCAAAGACTTTTTCTCTTCAGTATCAGCAACATTTTCTGAACTAACTGACACAATTTCTTGGCACATGTTGGATTGGAGCTTGAATTTTGCTATGAGCCCAAATTTTCTTTCGCCCATTATTTTAAAATGCCTTTTTTACATTCAAACAACGCGTTGTGCTATACTTTCTCTTGCAATTGACGTAAGAAATAATTCGCGTCTATAGTTCGCCAACAAGCACTTTTTTCATCTGCGTTGTTATTCTTTACCTCAACAAACAAAGAATCGTCTCAATCGGTCCTAAAACAAGCGAATTTAATATATCAAAAATATTAAAAACTCAGATCGCTGATAAAAATGGCAGTACCTAATATAATAATTTTATTTGCTTTAGTGGCTTCTATAATAAATCGCTAATTATAAAGTATTATACACAAAGTACATAATAATGTTAATCTCAAACAGATTTTATTCGAATTTTTACCATTCAATCGATTATTCCAAGAGGAATGTTTAGAGAAATATTTATGATTATTTGGGAAATATTACCGAGAATAACCCTTGCGAATTGGGGTAGGTCGGCTGGTCTATTATAATAACGATAACTTTATTAGAAAACAACCTACTAAAGAAACGCATTATCACAACACATAGTCACAGAAAGTGTATGGGAAACTTTAATGTCTGGGACTATATTATGCAATATCGTATGTGGAGTATTTCCTTGTTCATTTAAAATATATCAAAATACAGATACATTCGTTATTTACTTATAATACATAACATAGTACGAGAGAATTTATCTATTAAATTATGGTGAACTCACTGTGACTAGTAGTTCGTTCTGAACAGAGACCATGTGACTAGATGGCGCTGGAAGTTGCAAATGTATTTCGTTGATTACTTCGTTAACTTATTACAAATGAAGGCCTTTCTTTTGACTCACTCGAACATTATACTTTCTTATATTCATTTTTTCGATCCCCTCTTAGATCGTTACCCCTGCGACCGATTATGCTCAGATTCAAACTTAAAAATTGTATTTGACTCAACCACTCCTCAAACAAAACGAAGATTAATTGAAACTGTAACTGTTGTAATGTTTTTGTACATGTGTAAATTATGTTTTGTTTTTTGACGTCATACACTTTTAGTAACTATGCAAAGATGGCAAAATCGGAACATGCATTATGAGGTCTCAGTTCTAGGCGAACCACTAGTAATAGAGTTAAAGTACTTATGTGGGACTTTCGCATATTGCATTCAAATTTATCTAAGGAGTGACAACTACCCATGGCTTTTTTGTTCCAATTGAAGCGCTGCAAAATAAACTTCATGTAATCTGATACATTTTACGTCGTTAGATAATGACGTGAAACGACGTTTATTTCTATTATATCGTATAGTATAATAATTGATTTTGAAAAATCAATCAATTATTTTACTATACGATATTTAAAGTTATTGAGCAACCATAAAAATAGTTTGAACAAATTCAATCTGTTCAGTAAATCTTTACCTACTGTAGTTTTTTTATATTGTGGCGCGTCTAAGCAATGATTGTAGGTAAATAATGTTTGGAACTGAACGTTATCAAACGAAATTATTTACCGTAAATAAGTAGATTTACTACTTAATTATTTATTTACAGTAAATTATTAGAAATTACGTAGGTACGACTCAAGTACGAATTTTCGATATACCTTAGTTTTCAACTTTCTGTATATCCTTTTATTCTTTTTATTACCCATTTTTGTTACAAACCAACACAAGTTTTTATTAAATTGTTTATCTATTACAAAGCGCAAGCGAGGAGGGAAGTCTGTGGAACAAACGGCGTGCGTCCAACCTCGAAGACGTCTCGGCGTGCACTGGCCGGTCGTTACGAGCGCTTGCACTGCTAGATTTCGTGTAAATTTGTTTCGTAGAAAAAAAATATAAGGAAATTATAAAATGTGTTCTCACCAAACCCTTAAACACAATAAGCCCTATCTTTTGGTATAAATTTTACATGGTTTGATGATGGAATCTCTTCAGGGCACACGTTTAAAATAGTGATTTAGTGTTATCTTTATGTTTTTTTTTATCGAGTCAATTGTTTTAATTCACGTTTCTATCTTCACACAACCCTGGAAAATATAATCAATTTTCCTAAACTATTTTTATTTTTACGGAATATTGTCATTTTGCACGATTTACAGAGGTTTGAAAAAGTTAAAAAGTACTGCAACCTCGCCTTAACCCTTCAAGAAAGTCAGGCGTAATGCTTTGTTATTTTACTTAATCCTACTACAATAATATTAAATTATGTGATTTTTATAGTTGTGGTAGGTGGATGTTCGTTACTCAATCACGCAAAAACAACTTTTTGCGTGATTGAGTAACGTCTTTGTCACACTGAAAAGTTATAGCCTGGATTGCTACATAGGCTACTTTTTATTTCGGTCGAACGCTCCCGTGGGATTACTTCCGTCCTTCACACGGACGAAGCCGCGTGTAACTCATCACTTAGACTGGATTATATTTTCTCCTAACAAATCATTTACACAACAGGAGAATATCAATATTATTTTAGTATCTCTGTCGCATGTGCCTCAAAGGTTATAAGTAAAACAAGTTTCAATAAATTGAAAAATTTGAAGTTAATTATTTTCTTTTATTAGGGAAAACAAACAGCAGTATAAATACATTCATTACAACACTTAGTTTATAGGAGTACCATATACACTAACGACGTTATCCACAAATTACACAGGTCAACATTCGATATAAGAAAAAACACGAAAAACGCTATAGTGCTCTGGGGGTTTTTCAGGTCGCTGATTACGGTGAGTGGGTTGGTTAACCTTCATCAAATCAGGTTCAAGGTCATTTGAAGGTCAAAGTGACTTAATGCGACCGAAAAAATCTGAAAAAAATCATGCGTATGTTTTTGAGGTCCTTGAATACGATTCCGTAGTTTGTTTGGCCTTTCGCCTTTGTTTAAGGTCATTTTAAGGTCAAATCAACATATTTCCACGAAAATATCTGCGAAAATTTTTTGCGCATGTTTTTAAGGCCTCTGAATTTTATTTTGTAGTTTGTCTGGCCAGAAGATTTTGATAAAGATCATATGAAGGTCTTTTTAAGGTCATTTGAAGGTCAAAGTGACTTGATGCGACCGAAAAAATCTGAAAAAATCATGCGTATGTTTTTGAGGTCCCTGAATACGATTCCGTAGTTTGTTTGGCCTTTCGCCTTTGTTTAAGGTCATTTTAAGATCACGGCGCCTGCGGGCCCGCTTTCCCACCCTGACCAGCCACCGATTCTGGATTTCCGTGATCCTGTCTCGTAAGTTTTTTCTGAGTAGTTGCCATGACGGCATGTAAGCCGTAACCCAGGGACTTCGCCAGATAGTGAGACAACTCCGTTGCCCACCGTCACAACGTGGAGGTACCCTGGGGGCAACTACATCTTTATATTAGATTTTAAAACAAGACTGAGCTACATTCATAAGAAATAAGAAAAAACTTCAAATATATACTATAAGATTAGAAGGCTTTCTTATGAGCGAGTAACTATATCGCCTAAGGCACCAACCAATTAAAAACAATCTGGTCAGAGATACCAACTCGGAATAATTCTATACATAACGTGATTCTAATACACCTAGCATATACACCAGTTCCATATGGAAAAAACCGAATTCAAGAACCATGGGGTAAGCTTTATTTTTGTAATAAACTACGGAATCATACTCAGAAACCTTAAAATCATATGCATGAACTTTTCGCAAACGTTTTGGTCGAAATATGTCTATGTGACCTTAAAATTACCTCGAAATTATAAGTTTGATTTTTTTCAGATTTTTTCGATCACATCAAGTCACTTTGACCTTCAAATGATCTTAAAAAGACCTTCATAAGATCTTTATCAAAATCTTCTGGCCAGACAAACTACAAAATGACCTTAAACAAAGGCGAAAGGCCAAACAAACTACGGAATCGTATTCAGGGAACTCAAAAACATACGCATGATTTTTTCAGATTTTTTCGGTCGCATCATGTCACTTTGACCTTCAAATGACCTTAAAAAGACCTTCATATGATCTTTATCAAAATCTTCTGGCCAGACAAACTACAAAATAGAATTCAGAGGCCTTAAAAACATGCGCAAAAATTTTTCGCAGATGTTTTCGTGGAAATATGTTGATTTGACCTTAAAATGACCTTAAACAAAGGCGAAAGGCCAAACAAACTACGTAATCGTATTCAGGGACCTCAAAAACATACGCATGATTTTTTTCAGATTTTTCGGTCGCTTTAAGTCACTTTGACCTTCAAATGACCTTGAACCTGATGTGATGAAGGTTAACCAACCCACTCACCGTAATCAGCGACCTGAAAAATCCCCAGAACACTATAGCGTTTTTCGTGTTTTTTCTTATATCAAATGTAGACCTGTGTTATTTAACAAAATAGTTATGTTGTACGAACTTTCAATAATACCTAGGATGAAAGGACACAGATAGTACATTATAGGGCTTCATCAAAACATATTTGGGTGGTTGACCCAAAAATTCTATTCAAATATTCAGATTATTATAACAGAATCCTGATCGTGTAATTTCAGCTCTAGCGGTACACGAATCGATTACCTTTGACCTTTTCTTTGAGTAGGTATCGAATAAAACCAATTCCGATTATTACCAACGAGTAAGTAAAAATAACAAGTGCCCGTCTAAGCTACAAATATTATATGTTTTCTCAGCAATAACTGTCTTCTCACATTATATTTCTGTTTCTTAATATATTTTCGGGATCTCGCGTCGTTCGTCGTATGCGGAAAATATCAAAGAAGCACATATAGATAAAATGTTCGTATGATTAGTAGCAGATGAAAATTATACACTGCGTCTAAAAAGTCGCAATGTGATAAAGAGCCGATGCTAGGAAATTGTAAAATAGGTTTTATTACCTCCAAACAATTATTATAATCCACATGACCGAAAAACATCCGATAATGTGATTCTAATTCGGAAGGCAGGAAATACATAGAAACACGTTGGTGCCGCTTAAAGCGAATTGAAAAATAACAATTCAATTCAGGGAAAGCTTAACTTCTGAAGTGCTTAATTTTCCGACAAAATGTTTTAAACGTGACTAAATTGGAAACTGGTCAATAAACTCACCCTGGGACTGCACGCAGTTAGTCTTGTTCAATCTTTTCCTCCTCACTTATAATACATATATCTTATAATATCACATCACAGTCACCTTATTTATTCTGCCCCACTTTCTTGTCACAGCATTATTCACACAACTATAATTTATTCTAATGCTATCTTTTGTTGGTTGTCCGTGGTAAATTAATCTGTGTTTTGAATTTCCTGTTTCTTGTTTATAAATTTTGTAATCTGACATTTGAGGTAGTAATTACACCACCTGCAGTCGCGTCCCTTCGTTTGTCATAGACCATAGATTTATTGTCTGTGGCATTGACAAGCGATTTTGGAGCGTCGAGTCTGGGTAGATTGTATAATTAAATAATAAGTAATACGGTTTTATTTATATAGCCTTTTTTCCTCGCACAGGTCTTGTTCTTTTAATTTTATATCTTTTACCTTTTTGTTATCCTAAAAGTTACTATGTTCTTTTTTATTGTTTTTATATCCTGTCTCAAATAAAATATTTTTCTTTTTCTTTCTTTCAATTTAAATGCCTTCAGTGATTACCATCGGTCTAGACTTTTCCCGACTATGGTGGGGTCTTCTTCCAGTTTAACCGGATGTAACTGGATACCAGTATTTTACATGGAGCGACTGCTCATTTTGCCTCCACATCCCAGTTATCTGGTAGTACGAAAACTCTTGTAAGACTGGTAGTCAGATTTTCTGGCTTCTGACGACTCGTAACTATTGACATAGATCCACGAAAGACAGCAGGAACCAACGCTTTAACGTGCATTTCGAGGCCCGGAGGGTTTCAGTGTGTGTAGATGGTCACTCACCTAGAGACCAATCGCGGCTAGCTTACCTTAACCTGATCGATCGATCTGTGCGGCTGTAATTACTAAGCTGCAAGCCCCTTCTCTTATCAGAGTGCTTACCAAAATACCTGTATCTAATATACTATTCAATCATTTGCTGAACTGAAAATTTTCCTTGCGAAGCATTTGTAGTGTGACTATGAATGATAGGTTTATGAATTACTAGCTTCTGCCCGCGACTTCGTCCGCGTCAAATTTTTGCTCCCCTTACCCTTCCCGTCGCATCGATTTGCCTGCTAGTTTTCGTCCATTTTCGCTCCTTGAGTTATAGTGAGTCAACCTTAAAAGATAGACATATGCTCTTGGGACTTTTTTTTTGAACTTTTTAAAAATAACAATCCCGTCATACATGATTTTTGCGTTACTTTAACCGTTTACGCAGCGCACGCAACGGAAACTCTCAGAAGGAATAAATTTTCCCCGTGTTCCGCTCCTCTGAGGTGTAGCGTGATGTTATATAGCCTATAGCCTCCCTCGATAAATAGGCTACCTAACACAAAAAGAATTTTTCAATTCGGACCGGATTCGATTCGGAGATTAGCGCGTTCAATCAAACAAACAAACTCTTCAGCTTTATAATATTAGTATAGATAATTAGTTGACCCAGCGAACTTCGTATCGCCTCAGATTCAATAAATGTTGTTATAAACGTACCAAGTTTGACAACCTGGTACGCGGTGGTGATCTGGTAAGCGTTTTCTAGCTGACACTCATATGTTAGGTTAGCTCCTACCCAGTTATGATGACCTGGTACTTCGAAGGCATAAAGCGTTTTCTAGCTGACACTCCTTTGTTTGGTAAGCTCCTGTCAAGTTATGATAACCTGGTACTTCGAAGGCAACGTTTTTGTCATAGTACCACGTTTTATAGTGACTTGTATTCTCTTTGACGTTTTATGTGACGTCTCACGGGAACGCGGTCGTAAAAAGGGGAAAAAAAAAAAAAAAAAAACGGGATAAAAAGTATCCTATGTCCTTCTCCTGGCTCTAAACTACCTCCCTGCCAATTTTCAGCTAAATCGGTTCAGCCGTTCTTGAGTTATAAGTGAAGTAACTAACACGACTTTCTTTTATATATATAGATATAATAAGATAACGGTGCGGTGAAAAAGCGTGTGTTTATGTATGTATGAACATGTTACTAAGGTTTTTTTTACGTTTTGTAGATTATCTTTGAGAACATTTATAGTCAAAACTTTATCTCACCCAGGAAGCTGTTTTCTCCTTATTTCACTATAGGGTGCTTTGGGAGCCAGGCGCATCAAAAATACATTATCTGTCATAAAAATAATGTTATAACCACTTATAATAAGTAGCTACCCGTAAGAAAATTTTTCTAGCATCTTACTTTAACGGCGAATGTAAAATAGTGTATTTTATCGAATAACTTAAAACTGATGATCGGTAATTTGATTTTTTACTGCTGTGAAGTGCTGTGGTATAGTATGGACACAATTCTGTCAAGGATTGAGGGTTAAATGTAAGTAAGTTTGAATGTCGGAAATTATTTCATAGGAAAAAAAATTAGCCGAATCAAACAGACGGAGAGAAACGTACAAAAAATATTTTTGTTAAAACTACCGTATATACTTTCATAATATGTATGTAAAAAGGTGTTATTTTGAGATCACAGGCAAACTCTTCAATTTTATTTATTTGTATGTATCGATAGAACCGAAATCGAACATAGAAAAGGTGAAAATGAGAGAGACGGATTAATCTTTATAGACACCAGGCGGCAAAATATGGGTATATAAGTAAAACCAAGAAACGGATTTATATGCCCTGGCATGGGATACTAACTAATTTATTGTTAAGGAATAGCATTTGGTTATTGTGATTATCGTTTCAACCAACATTACATATGTGGCTCCCTACTATGATGTAATTAGTCTAAGACGAAGGAGACTAGCCTCCACGACACAGGGAATCCTAGTGTGGAGCCTAGTGCTATTTCAATTTGTAAATAGCATTTCTTGAACAATATTTTTTTATTATTAAGCTATTGCATAGCTTCTATCGAGGGCTTTGAGCGCGGGGACCGAATCCAGAAATTCCGTAACGAAAAAAAACCTCACGCTCCCCACTCCGACGGGCACGGAGGAGTGGCTTGAAGGCCGTGCATTGTCTAACGTCGTTTCTTTTCGGCAGTCTTCGACACGGTGTTTGTGTGCGTGCAACTAGCCGTATTGTACGACTCTACGAAGCTCGCACGAATCGAGACGAGCTGCTCCGAAATCGGACTAATACATAAGCAGCTGTTTATGAGAAAGTATATAGGTGTATAGGTATTTATGTACAACAGTGAATAGCTGTACTTGTAAAATTTGTGTATAAAATGTTTGTATTATTTGTCATCGGTTGCTAGGTAAAAACCCAAAATATTTATCGTCTTGTTATTTGTCATCGGTTACTAGGTAACAAACCAGGCCATAGAGTATTATGGGCATGGAGTACTAGTCCTTTTGTGCGGTGGCAAAACTAGGTACTAAAGTTTACTTATCAAATTTTGCGGTGGCAATCATATGTACTAACCTTTATGCTTTAGTTCCAAATTTTACCACCAAAAATAAGTTTTCCTTAGTGTACGTTTTTTTTAATATCAAAGAAAAAGAAATACTGCATAAATAAAATAAATAAATAATTATAATTGCATAAGTTGATACAAAATGCTATGCAATAGCTTTACCGCGGCAGTCCCCGAGTGCCACACGTCTTTTTTTTATTATTATTTTCTTTATCCATTTTTACAAACTTATAAATTATATTTTTAAATATTAGAATATAAAATAAAAACACTTAAAAATATAAAAAATAGTAGCCCACCGGTATCGGGAACAAGGTTCAAGCTATCGGCGGTCAGGGCTCCAGAGAGAAGAACCTCCTGACAATGCGAGCCGTGTCCAGAAGTACCGCTTTCTGAATCAAGCCCTTGTCCCAACTGCTTAACGAGAGCCTCTTCAGGCCGAGGCTCTTGGCTATCAACCCATTGGCTGTGACGACTATCGGCACAATGATCGCTGAGTCCACATCCCACATGTCGACAACCTCACGAGCCAAGTCAAGATACTTGATTTGTTTATCTTTCTCGGCTTTCACGAGGTTCTCGTCATGCGGAACCGTTATGTCAACAATCATTGTGCGCCTTTCTAGTCGATCCACCACCACTATATCAGGCTTGTTTGCAACAACAGTCCTGTCAGTGATGATGGATCGATCCCAGTACAATGTGATATGGCCATTTTTAACCCCCGACGCAAAAAGAGGGGTGTTATAAGTTTGACGTGTCTGTCTGTCTGTCTGTCTGTGGCATCATAGCTCCCGAACGGATGATGCGATTTCAATAAAAAAAAATATGTATTAAAGGTGACTTATCTGCAAGTGTTCTTAGACATGTTTGATGAAAATCGGTTGAGCCGTTTAAAAGTTGTGGGGGGGAAAGTGGGGAAGAGTAACCGAATGTCAGCAAATATACTCGAGTGGGGTCTCAAATGAAAGCGCACTGAAAGAGAATATTGATGAATTAATCGAGAGTGTTCTTAGCTTCGTTTGATTGTACATTATATTAAGTATATACCTATAAAAAGTACAAAATAAAAAATTAAATTTAAAATTTAAAAAACCCCCGACACAAAAACCTAATTTCCCTTTAAAAAGTAAAAAATAATAAAAATAACTCAATCTTAAAGTACCTAAGAATGTATTAATAATTCAAAAAAAAAAAACGTCGCGTTGGGGGACCGCTCCGCGAGTGCAGACGTCGTTGACTGCATAGTTAGGTAATAAGATTATTGGTAATTAAATTGTTAGGTTTGAGGCGGTCCCCCAACGCGGCGTATTTTTTTTTGAATTATTAATACATTCTTAGGTACTTTAAGATTGAGTTATTTTTATTATTTTTTACTTTTTAAAGGGAAATTAGGTTTTTGTGTCGGGGGTTTTTTAAATTTTAAATTTAATTTTTTCAAGAACTGAGTCGGGCACATACCTGTAGTACGGCACTTCCGATTCCACAAGGCGGTATTTCAGAGCAAGTTGCTGGTGGATAATCCTGGCTACAAGATTGTGTCTGTGCAAGTACTCTTTGTTAGCTAGACGAGAACACCCAGAGATAATGTGTCTAATTCATTCCCCGGGACGGTGGCACGCCCGACAGATGGCCACCGTGCCGTCTTTTACAATAAATCTCCGGTAATTGTTCGTCATTTATATTTATTTTTTCTATTATTATTATTATTATACTAAAAATGAAAATATTATCTATCATAACATAACCCCACGCTATGTTTCCCCGAAAGGTTGGGCAGACATGTTTCTATAATATACCCACATTTCGCCATTTATGTTTAACTCCTATTTAATGAGGGTAAGCGTTTTGCCATCAACCGGGCAGAAATTTAGACTCCAGGCTGCTACTGTGAAATTCCAGATAGAACAACCCAACAACTCTTTGCTCGACCTCGGAATCGAACCTCATGCTCAGCAGTAGCGCTCGTGACCACTATGACCAACGAGTCAGTCAAATTACCTCATGGTTTGTAACTGTACAGACGCCAGCACATTAAGCTACTAAAATCTGTCAAATTTATTTAATAGATTCTCAACTTTATCACTAAAGCATTAGGTTCAAGGTTGATTGGGAGAATTTGACAGTTTCGGGTAACTTGATGTGCTGGCGTCTATACATTAGCGTTGCAAATGCTTCAAGAAAAAAAACCGGCCAAGTGCGAGTCGGACTCGCGCACCAAGGGTTCCGTACAAACCTGTAGGTATCCTCAGTTTATGCATAAGGTTTATGTTATTGAAATTAAATGTTTTTATTTTTATTTTTTTATATTTGAGTTGATTGAATGAAAGGTAAATTGCGGTTTACAATTTATGACGAATTAAAAAAGAATACTTACTGGATCTCGTTCAAACCTATTTTAGGTGGAAGTTTACATGGTTATGTACATCATATATTTTTTTTAGTTTTATCATTCTCTAATTTTAGAAGTTACGCGAGAGACACTTCCAAAGTGGTAAAATGTGTGTGGGGGGCACACACATTTTACCACTTTGGAAATGTCTCTCGCGCAAACTATTCAGTTTAGAAAAAAATTATATTAAAAACCTCAATACCATTTTTGAAGACCTATTCATAGATACCCCACACGTAGGGGTTTGATGAAAAAAAAAATCTTTGAATTTCAGTTCTAAGTATGGGGAACCCCAAAATTTATTGTTTTTTTTTTCTATTTTAGTGTGAAAATCTTAATGCGGTTTGCAGAATACATCTATTTACCAAGTTTCAACAGCATAGCTCTTATAGTTTCGGAGAAAAGTGGCTGTGACATACGGACGGACAGACAGACAGACAGACATGACGAATCTATAAGGGTTCCGTTTTTTGCCATTTGGCAACGGAACCCTAAAAAGGAACCGATCTATAAAAGAACCTGCTTAGGAATCGAATGTCAATGTAGCACCCGTAGTTCCATATTCACATCTAAAACTACATTTTCAAGCAGGTTTTAGACCAAATTCACTGAAAACCATGGAAATATATTCGTACATTTTATGCTCGTAAGCTTTGAAATGCGGAAAGGATAAGCAGAGGCACTGACTGTAGAAAGAATACAGTCCGCAATATGATCTCGTTTACACTTCCGACCTTGACAGTACATACGACGCATAACATATGTAGATCTTACTCCAGTACACGCTCGTCTTTGCTATGTATACGAAAATTTCGGAGAATTTCACTACGCGGTGACGTTACAAACTGGTAAAAAGTTAAGTACACCAAGTTATTTTAAACCAATTATAATATAACACAACATTGTACATGTATTTCCCTAAGGGATTGGAAGATGTGTATATACAGTACACCAACATTTTGCCTGCTAAAAACAATTTTATAATCCAAAAACTAGCTACTGATCATGTCCAGGGGCTAATTCATATCAACAACTTCAAAACATTTCTAGATACTCTGTGTGCCTTGTGAACCCATACATACGCATATTAAAACAAGGGATTGTTCATCATCATTTTTACGTCCACTGCTGGACGTAGGCCTACATCAATGTGGGAGGGTTCGCTATAATCGCCACTTGGCAGGTGGGTTGGTGATCGTAGAATGGTGGTAATATGCATAGAAAACTCTGCTGCCTATTCTCTAGTAGTGTCTTAGTCGCCTTTTACGACACCTTCGGGAAGAAGGGAGTGATGCTATTCTTTACGTCCATTACCACACGGGACTAGGTTCAGACTCACAAAAACGTGTCACAAATTTCACCACAGGAAAATCGTAGCGCTATAGAAAAATTCCAACACAAAGCAAAGCAGATTTAAACGTCATCCGAAATCATTTTTCAATATTGAAGTTGACGCGTTTCTTAGCGCACCATACTTCTGCAATATAGAGCGGTTGTGCTTATATGTATAGGCTTAGCTACGACATCCTAGAAGACTTGGACCCGTAGCCAAGTTGATAATCTGCAATCGTTAACGCTGGTCGCTCAACGTTAAGTCACGTGGTTAGAACAAACGAACAGAAAATTCGTAGCCAAGTTAACATCGTTCAAAATGATAGAATGATTTTTATCGTTTCTACAATGTTCAACGCTACATTATTTGTTATAATGTGTCGTTTTTTTAAAAACATTGTAGAACGAGCGGCCGACTCAGGTGCGCCAACATGGCTACCAACTTATCGTTTTCTACAATTGCTGACACCGAGGCGTTACCGATTGTAGAACGGGATTGCACACACAACGACATCGCGGCAAGCCGAGACGAAGATGGTGCGCGGGACGAGCTTGACTCCTACCGAAAGGACTTAGCCAGTCCTTTCGGTAGGAGTCAAGCTCGTGCATTAGCAAAGGGCAGAATTCTGTAAAAAGGGAAAGTGAGGCCTTTGCCCTGCAGTGGAATAATACAATTTATCGTCCCTTTTATTGAAATCTCTGCTAATTGCTAATTACAGTAGATGACAAGTTAAGTGCTTTGCTGGCTATAATAGAACTGTCTCTTTGACAAGATTATACAGCAAATAACATCGTATTGGACCGCGATTGGAGCCATTTGTCCAATTTAATGGATCCACTGTTACACTGATTGCGACTAATATTGAACGTTCGGTTACAGGTTGTAATATGCTGTACCTACAATTACTGTTAGTTGGATATGGTGGAGTTTTTGTTTTTGTTGGTTTTTGGTGGTTTTTTTGTTTTTGTTTTGTGTTTCACCACTAAATGTGTCAAGTTGAACTAGTTTTGTGACTATTAAATACGATGAGCCTCTTACTATAATCATCATCATTTAAGCCGAAAGACTATTGGACATAGGCAAGGCAACCATAATCCCCATGCTTGGCAGGTATGTTGGAGATCACAGTATGGAGGTAAAGTGCACGGAGAACGCTGCTGCTCTGTCTCTTGTCCCTTCTCTATTCTGCTGCCATTCCCTTAGTCGCCTTTACGTTACGACACCAACAGGAACAAATGGGATGGTGCTATCTTTTGGTCAGACACCACACGGAATAACACCTAATATTATAGTTAATGACGAAGAGAAAGCTTTTTGTTTGTCCATCCAAGTGAATCAGCAAGCCAGATGGTTATTGTTTAAAAATAAAAATAATTAACCTGATAATTATAAATTGTATCAATATTTTGCATCAGTGACAACCCCATTTTTATGTCCACGCAATCACTGCCCATTCAAAGGTTGCCTGGAAGAGATCGCAGAAAGCGATAAGGCCGCCCATTGTATGTTTTTTGTGTTAAATGTTCTCGTTGTTGTGTATTTTCTGGTGTACAATAAAGCATATATAAATAAATAAATAAATATTCTGAAATCCAAACCATTCGTTATTATCAAAATCATTTGCAGAAGACATTTTTTGTTATAATCCATCTATAACCATGATGAAGTGAAAGAGAATCACGTATCTTCTGACTACGCAACTTGACCAGCAGTATACCGCATCCCAACTACCCAAATGAATTCTAATTTTGAAAACATACGAGTATTTAACCCTTTTTCGGTCCCCGAAATGCAATAAGTATGCATTTTATTCCCAAAAATTGCAACGTAAATGTTAAACCATTTTCTGATTTAGCTTTGCATTTAAAATGTATAAAAATATTGTTTTTTCTCGCGCCGCGCCGCATGTCTGGCGGTACGCGAAGCGAAATATTTCTGCTGCTTTGTAAAAACTGGCCAAAATTATATCTCTGAACATTTTTATTTAACGCTTATTGCAGAGCAAGAAATTATGGAGACCATTTTTGTTTAATTGATTTTTGTCTAGGATAATCAATTGCTAAACCACTTTTTACTTTGAATTATTCAAGTGAAGTAGGATTCTCTACGTAAGGAAAGTAGTGGTTTTAGTCTTTGTTGGTCAATCGAAGTGGTAAGACCTGATAAATATTTGCGACATGAGAGTTACGTTCCCTAAACAAAAATCTTCTTACAAGTATTCTCACTCACTCAAAGTCGAGTTCAAGATCATACTCTTACATTCTTACTGCATATAACAAATAACCAGTGACATTTGCATGATAACGTTTTGCATTCCATATTCAAGACATAAGTCGACGAAGATAAACCACGAACATGTACGAAATGCATCTACTACAATTTACAGCAAACACTCACTGAAGAGTTTTAGAGATTCAAATGGAACGCCGCGGTTGGGTCACAGTATGCTCGCCAACAGTAAAACATGACGTCTCTAAAGGAAACACTCACTTTTTGCCAATCATGTGCATATCCTATGTAATAAGATGCCAGCCTTTGGCTATTTTTCTACTTTGTCGTTTCAATGTACAAGTTTTAAATAAGCTTTGACTAGAATTCAGCCACGTCAACAGCATTATCGTCGACCTAGCAATGGTATTCCATATCATAGGTGTTATTGCAAGGAGAGGACGACATGAGTTGGGACTGTTTGCGCATAGTCGCACTGCGGCTCATCGGAGTATCCTTACCTGACTAAAGTTGTACCTGAAGCTGCCCACCTGGTATCTTAGTCGCTTGAGAGATTTCCAGGTGGACCATGGTAATTTGCAGCTCGCTGGATTTTTTTCTGCTGTATGAATATAGCAAACTGATAGAACATATTTGAGAGTCCAGAGTTTTAATTGTGCCTCATTAGACCTACCGTCATCTAGTGAGATTGAAGAAACTGTGTGTCCCTCAATTTCGAAACGACGACTAAAATGAATTACGTTTTTCTGTCTCCTGCTTCTTCTTTTCTACAGAAACAGACGCAGGTTCAAAGAGAAAGTTTCTGTGCTACAGCACAGAAACTTTTTCTTTGAACCTGCGTAGGGGCTTTTCTGCAAAGTTAATAAATAAATACAGCTCAAGATTCTAAGACTAAACGCAAACACTAACCTCACTGCAGCTTTTGATTATGACATCTACTCATTGATTGATTTTTGATTCTTTTCATCTTTTTACCATGGAGGAAGAACTGACAAAAAACTTCACGGTTAAAGCTGGGTGGCAGAGTGTATTTTTCTCTATCACACGGTGCCCGTCCCAGCTTTTATGTAAATTAACTTTCAGAAACTACGATCCAGAAACATATTTACACATTTAAGGTTTTAAGCACTACATTTCCAAATCCTCTCTATACTTTTCTTCTTATCAGTAAAAAAATCCAATCCATTATTTCTTGATAGTTCGTCTACTCTTCCATTAATGTACTGTGGTGTCGTCGCTAGTGACTTGAATGTTAAAATAAATAGGTACGAATCTTAACTGGAATGCTGTTTATCCTTGATGAATGTAGCGCTCATGGACGCCACGTTTATGACGATCAAGATTTGTTGTTGATTTGTTATTGTGGTGTCTATTTACCTTAAAATAAGCTTTAGTATTGTCTACCTAGTGCGTGGGACGGAGTAAGGGCTTAGCTGATTTACATTTCTTTAATCATAATTTTATACTCTGTGTGCAGCCTGTGCACTCAGCAGCTGAAATAGCGTGTTTCATTCAAGTTTTATTTGCGCAATTCATTACTGACAAAATGTGTCTCTTACCACACCACTCTAATTCATACTCTATACAAAATAGCTGGTAAGGCCACTGGGTGATTTAAGTCAGTAACCGTGGAGTTTCTTGCCGGTCCTTCTCGATAGGAAAAAACTAATTGGACGTTTCATAATGCCCATATAGGTTTATGTGAAATAGACTTCAAATGTGAGCAAATGTGAATAAATATTGATTTAAATAAAAGGAACATAATGATACAAATTAATAGATAAAGCAAATATAACTTGGCATTTTGAGTTTAACACCTCAAAAAACGATTACGTAAATTATAATTATAAACATGGTCCTGTAATTACATGGTAACGCCCTAGAGAATTTACAGCTTTGCCAGCATATTATACACCGCTTTACTAAACCAGGCTTAAATCGTTTGAAATAATTACACGCGTAGGCACACGGAAGTAAATTAAAATTTAGAGGCTTAACGGATCAATCTCCGGAATATTAAAACGGTGGAATAGAGGTGGGCTAAAGGAAGTTTGTGGTATCGGTACCTAATTTATTTTAGATCCGCGATTTTTTATAAAACTTTGGAAAAAATCATTAATTTAGAACAGATAGAAATCTTGGCGTCAAGTGAATCTTTGGTTTTTTATGAAACTGTGCCAAATGAGTATATCGTTCGGCATAGCTATATGTATAAATATTGCGGCAATATCACCAATTTTGGAAATAATAAATGATAGCAATGTGACAGATGACCATTAGTTTCAGAAAGGTGTCTAAGTCTAGTTAAAAAAGACCCAATGACTAAGTGTAGCCCAAGAAAATTTTTCTATAAAACATCCAATTGTATCAAATGTATTGACAAAGGAACAATCTTCTATCTAGCGACAAAAGAAACAAATGACAACTAAAGAGCTTTCGTCTGAACTTTGAGTGACATTTATTCCGAAGTTGACTATACTTTTCCTTTTATTAAAACCAGTCCAATATTGTACATTTTTGGATGTTATTGGATGGTAAAAAGCAGGCAGCCATATCATGCTCAGTATTCGTTACGTCTATGAACATCTGCAATACCAGAGGTATTTGCACAGCTGGCTACATTGTTGGTTCTATTCAATGTTCTAGGAAGTTCTAACTATGGTTTACGTATACTCAATCGTGGTAAGTAGTTCACAGAAAGCGGTCAATGCACAACCATCCCACAAAGTAAATTTACAAGTAGGTATACTTGTAATTTGTTGGAGAAATGACAAGATAAATTAAACTGAATTGGGCTGAATATTTGCCGCATATAACGTATTTTCGTCAACTCATTTGATGAATGCAATGAATGGACTAAAGTTAGGTATTCACAAATAAGCAAGCAGCCGTCTTTATGGTTAGAAGTTATCTTCGATACCAGACGCTCCAGGTGTAAACTCTTCGTACAAAAAACCAAAATCTCCATAGCGGCAGAAATAGCTGTGGTGGTACGTGCTTACTCCAAACTAACTGGAGTTCAAAAAATCTCTACTTGACTACCATATTATTATGAATTCAGTCATGTCTTCTTTAAAATATCCGTAGGTACTTGTTTTCGGTACGTAATTTTTGGGTTTATAATACCTGAATATGGTTTCTGTACGTAATTTTCGGGTAACCACTGAAAAAACAGCGCTGTGCTATGGGTCCCTCATATAACAACATCGTGTTGCGTGGAAGCCTTCTTGTCAAAGTCACGACGTGCAACTTCTGACTATATCTTTGGTTCTTTTAATTATAATATAAATGTGCTGTTTAACTAAGTATTCAAACTTACTTGTCTTCTTTATAAGCACGTGTTTCTCCGACTGTAAATACGTTTCCCTGTCTTTCTTACTTACTTATGAACTAGTTTAATCTTAAATCCTACATGCATGCTGAAAATTTTATCCTTATAGCCAGCTACACTTTAATCATTACATAAAAGCGTCTTCGAGTTAAGCCGGTAAGCCTCGCAAGCGGTATGATGCTTAATTCTACGAGTTACGAAGCGTCACTGGTATATCATATGTCAGGTATGTGCCCTTTATGAAAGCCATTGTGTGATGGATGATGAGGTAAATTGTCGTTTTAGATTTATGTGTCACTGTCACCGTCAGTCTTGGTTTTATTGCCGTGTTCGTCTTTATGATATAAAGTTAAAGGATTTATAATAAAAGATGCAAGCAAAACATTGTTTGTTTAGTAAGTTTTATTATACAAGGTGTTCCTTTGATATCCCAAAACTGGAGGGTATCAAAAAACCAATTAGCATATTATAAACTTCTTCTTTTCGTATTAACTTTTATACAAAATAATTTGATGTTACGATTATTTATGTTAAATATCCTTAGGTACGGGAAATATGATAACGTCGCATTTTCTTAGCTTCAGTTTGAATGACTGGTTTAAATGCAAATTATTTACCCATTAATGTAACTTAAATCCATATTCAAGAAAAAACCCATTACTTAATTTTAAAATAAATTAATAGTTTAAAAAACACTAGAAAAACACGCTTTTATAAATGCACGTAAAAACCAAAAATAAATTTTGGATCGTTCAAGTTGTCTCTATTTCTAGGCTGAAGTGTAAACTATGTGCTTTTAACTATAATATTTGATTGTAAAAGCGTGGGGCGCTGGAAAAGGAAAGACTTTATTGTAAACAAATACGAATACTAACTTCCTGGCGAAAGCTGCATGAGGTCGCATAAGAGCATAACGTTTATGCCGCCAAAGGCTTACCTAAGGGAACCAAAGATATTTCGTCCACGAACAAAAACTCTACATTTTGCCACTGTTGGCGCATTACCCTTATGTATTTAATTGCCGGAAAGAAAAGGCCTTCAAAATATAGTTGAATGTCCTGTCTCCTCGCTAGTGGCGCATGTTTTGTCTGAGTTCGACAAACTGGTACTTTGAACAGACTGTTTAATGTAGAGCAACCTACTTAGCCGTGCTGCAACTCCAGTTAGAGCGCCGATCTCTGTAACCTGCTTCCCGTAATATCACTTAACTTGATTTCTCAGCAAGTTATACAAAAAGTATTTCCTGTTCCAGCGCCCCACGCTTTTACAATCAAATATTATAGTTAAAAGCACATAGTTTACACTTCAGCCTAGAAATACAGACAACTTGAACGATCCAAAATTTATTTTTGGTTTTTACGTGCATTTATAAAAGCGTGTTTTTCTAGTGTTTTTTAAACTATTAATTTATTTTATACTTTTTAGTCTTTGAGAACGAAATATTTTGAACATTTATACATTTATTTCAAGTAGGCGAATGAGTCCGCATCCTCTCCATCTCCGCCAGTGCATCTGTATTACATGGTGTTTTACCTGTCAGCTTAGAACAATCTATCTCTTCAATCTGGAGACCACTAAGTGATTTTACTCTACTTAGGACCACATACGCCTGTTCAGCCGCAAAAGTACGGGACCCTAAGTACACCACTGCGTGGTCTACCGTACAGCGTTGCATCTTGTGCACGGTAGATGCCCAACTTAAAATCACTGGGAACATGCGTACTTCCACCGTACCGTAGCTGTTCTTGGGCGAAAATTGGTTGCCTATAGGCTGAATTAGGTGCTCACCGTCGTTTTCGAAATTAATTTTGATGGACGGTATGTCGGTTTCATACATCTGGTCGCGTCTAAAGTGCGGCCAGACGATGTCCGAGATGAATCCGATACTCCCATTCACTAGCCCCTTCTCCACGTCAATATTGGACCGCAACATGATTTTAGCCCCTTTGAAAATTCTTAATTTACTCGGTAGTCCACCCGTTTTATTTATATCGCTGGGAATAATGGACTCCAATGAAGTATTTCCAAGGTTTCGAGTCGCGTCAATAAGTTGGTCTTGAGCGTTTATGTCGTACATTCGAGTATCTTTTCGTTCGAAAAATTTAAGAACTTCATTGTTATGCTTCTCTACTTGGTCGTCTGTTGAATAAACATGCAGTGCTTTTTCACTAATCATTACGCTGAAATCGTCTATCATCGCCTTTTTTTTTAAGTGTGTGGTTTTCAGGAAATAGCTGGGGCTCTAAATTGCAACGCACTGTTTCTTCTGCTTCCATGATCTGTGTAGAAAGGGGCTCTATCTGCGATGCATTAACTAAAACAGACACAGTAGATGAGTAGACATCGATGTAATCCAGTGTAAACTGGGTGCTTCTTGACCCTGTCGCTCGCTTAATTATTCTAACAAACTCATCTATATTGTGACATTGAATGACACAAGCTTTGCTTGCAGTCTTCGCTTGTGCGCCTTTCGGTCTACATGAATGAGAGTTCAAAAAGTTTACACCATTTACGCTCAATATTTACAAGTCAATATATAATAGGTTTGTTATAACCTTGAAACCTGATCGTGGTCAAAAATCATTACAAGACCTTTCTAACGGGTCCAAACACGACTATGATACGATATTTCATCATGTAATGCCAGTTCTTGTCTTCCAGCTTCATCATCAGACCTTGAAACTCAATCGTGGTCAAAGTTCATTACAAGACCTTTCTAACAAGTCCAAACACGACTATAATACGATATTCCATCATGGAATGCCAGTTCCTGTCTTCCGGCTTCAACATCAGACCTTGAAACTTAATCGTGGTCAAACTTCATGACAAGACCTTTCTAACAAGTCCAAACACGACTATGATGCTATATTCCATCATGGAATGCCAGTTCCTATCATACGGCTTCATCAGACCTTGAAACTCAATCGTGGTCAAAGTTCATTACAAGACCTTTCTAACAAGTCCAAACACGACTATGATACGATATTCCATCATGGAATGCCAGTTCCTGTCTTCCGGCTTCATCATCAGACCATGAAACTTAATCGTGGTCAAAGTTAATTACAAGACCTTTCTAACGGGTCCAAACACGACTATGATACGATATTCCATCATGGAATGCCAGTTCCTGTCTTCTGGCTTCATCATCAGACCTTTAAACTTAATCGTGGTCAAATTTCATTACAAGACCTTTATAACAAGTCCAGACACGACTATGATACGATATTCCATCATGGAATGCCAGTTCCTGTCTTCCGGCTTCAACATCAGACCTTGAAACTTAATCGTGGTCAAAGTTCATGACAAGACCTTTCTAACAAGTCCAAACACGACTATGATGCGATATTCCATCATGGAATGCCAGTTCCTATCATACGGCTTCATCATCAGACCTTGAAACTCAATCGTGATTAAAGTTCATTACAAGACCTTTCTAACAAGTCCAAACACGACTATGATACGATATTCCATCATGGAATGCCAGTTCCTGTCTTGTGGCTTCATCATCAGACCTTGAAACTTAATCGTGGTCAAATTTCATTACAAGACCTTTCTAACAAGTCCAAACACGACTATGATACGATATTCCATCATGGGAATGTCAGTTCCTGTCTTCCAGCTTCATCATCAGACCTTGAAACTCAATCGTGGTCAAAGTTCATTACAAGACCTTTCTAACAAGTCCAAACACGACTATGATACGATATTCCATCATGTAATGCCAGTTCCCATCTTCTGGCTTCATCATCAGACCTTGAAACTTAATCGTGGTCAAATTTCATTACAAGACCTTTCTAACAAGTCCAAACACGACTATGATACGATATTCCATCATGGAATGCCAGTTCCTGTCTTCCGGCTTCAACATCAGACCTTGAAACTTAATCTTGGTCAAAGTTCATGACAAGACCTTTCTAACAAGTCCAAACACGACTATGATGCGATCTTCCATCATGGAATGCCAGTTCCTATCATACGTTTTCATTATCAGACCTTGAAACCTAATTGTGGTTAAATTTCATTACAAGACCTTTCTAACAAGTCCAAACACGCCTATGATACGATATTCCATCATGGAATGCCAGTCCCTGTCTTCCAGCTTCATCATCAGACCTTGAAACTTAATCGTGGTCAAATTTCATTACAAGACCTTTCTAAAAAGTCCAAACACAGCTATGATACGATGTACCATCATGAAGTTCCAGTTCATATCTTCCGGCTCCATCATCAGATCAGTTCGACAGTACCATATTATTGTATTGTCATCAGAACTACATACAGCTGCCAATTTTCATGACGCTACAATCCTTGGAAGATGGTTAAATTAGTTACCTTAGATTCCATTACATAGTTAGTTACATACAGGTCGACCTAATAAAAGCGTGTTAAAAACACCTAAAATGTCAATTGATTTGTAGACATCGTCTCATTCATATTTTAGAATTATAGGATATCAACAGAAACACGTTGAATACGTAAATACTGCATAGTGACCAAAGAATAAAGTCTAGGTGGGGAGACAATCACAAATGGACCTGAGTCACGAGTGCTGCTGAGCTGTTCCGACTTGCAAAGAACACGGAGAAATATTTGAAGATGAAGAATAACCTATCGCCTATCATGTAAAGTTTTAACTAAATTAACCCAAACCCGTGGGAGCACTGCCTTAAGGCTATGCGTAAGGCGCAGACCTAGTAACAAACAACACTACTGTATATATCTGTCAAAGCACTGTATTGTTTTCTAGGCTGTTTTGTTGCGGTGGTGTGCACAACATCATTGTTTCTAGGTATGTATAGATCTATAGCCTGTTTTAAGACAGTGTCGGCTAAGTCTGCGCTGCGGATTAAGTCAAAACACGAAACTGATTTTGCGAAACATGATTCATTACACGCGAAACTTGTCGACTTTGCTGGGTCAGCCGGTTTGCGATTACAGGTCCTGTTTGACGTTGATGTCATTGACGATGAGTGTTTGTGCTGAATAGCGTGGAAATTAGCAATAATAATATCAAAACAAAACATCATGCGTGTATTCCCTAAAGGGTTAGGCAGATGTGTTCTTATAGAATACCCACATTGTACCAGTTTTATTTAAGTACAACTTTAAAGGGGTCATCCACTTTAAAATTGTACTTAAACAAAACTGGCTCACTAAAAATAATTTGTTTATTGGTTTTACTCCTTATTACATACATTTTTAAATATGTTTATGGATTGAAAATGAAAACATTTAATAATATTAATAAAAATTGATCCATAGGTATCGGGAGCAGGGTTCAAGCTACCGTCGGCTATGGCTGCAGATACAGAAACCTCCTCACAATGTGAGCCAACTCTAGAAGCACTGCCTTCTGAACCATGATCCACCCGCCTGGCGAGAAGCTTGAGAAATGTTCATCGAGGCTTCCAACCATCAGCCCATTGGCCGATACGACCATCAGCACAATGATAGCCGAGCTCACATTCCACATGTCAACAAACTTTTATGCTAAGTCGAGATAACTATTATGATATTATCACGGAAAAGCATTTATGATATCAGACTGTTCTCACTGAGAAGTAAACGCAAATTCATAATGCTAATTGTACTGTCGCTCGGTCCATTTCCCATTTATAATAATTATACTGTACATCCATTATAATTACCGAATAATCCATCAGAGGGCGTTGTATGGCGTCATTGTCAACAACTAATGATGTTATCGATTACAGAAGCCAATTAGTTTTCCTATTGCATTTCAATATGAATTTCAAACTGCGAAATATAAGGGAGAATATTACTGGAACTTGTCTCACACCCAATAAATGAATATACAAATAAAATAAAGCAAGATATTCCCACAATTTCTCATTTTCTACGCGTCACCTGTAAAGTATGTAGCTTTAACGCTCATTTAATTAAAAACGTATTAGATAAACACGTTTCCTTGTTCAGAGACGAAAATAATATAATTTTCTCGTCACAGAGAATGTTACTTATATTTTCTTCACTAAGGCAGATTTACTTTCGTTAATCATCAACTCATGTTTTAGAAATGTATATCCAATACGCGATATTAAACTTATAAAACGATCAAGCACATATGTACCGACAGATCTGTCCCTTATGTTGGACCTGCCATGTTTTATGTATGCATCACCCTAAGGTTTACTGGTACGAAATGCGGCAGGCATTAAGTTCACCTTTTTACAATATATTACTTTTACTCGTGCATAAAGTTTTAGTAAATAAAATAAATATGTAGGTAGTAGTTCTGTTCTGAGCCCGCATGCGTTTATTAAATGCTTGCGGGCGCAACTCGGGTGTAAACTAAATCCGTACAATATTAAAAAGTTTTTATTTACACAAATCTAAACTAATATTATAAATGCAAAAGTAACTCTGTCTGTCTGTCTGTCTGTCTGTCTGTCTCGCTTTTCTGCTAAAACTACTGAACCGATTTAAATGAAATTTGGTACACAGATACTTTAGAGCCTGAGAAAGGACATAGGCTACTTTTTATCCCGGTAGTATGTTCCCGCGGGATAATTTCCGACCCCCACGCGGGCGAAGCCGCTGGCAAAAGCTAGTATGCCATAAAACTGACAATTGTCCTTGTTATGTAATACAACGTATATTACATATTATGGTGAACCCATTATAGTAACGCTTCGGAACAATAACATTATTTTGCAAATGAGGAGCGAATGTATACTGTCAGAGTTTGATTTAGAAATTACACGTGCGATATTCAGAATGGGTCGCTAGGTTCGTTGGTTTATTAATTCGACACCAAGGTATATGTATGATATATGACATTATGAGTATGTATATGATACCAGTCTCAAGATCTTAACAAATCATTAAGGACAAGTAATTTTGTCAGGGGGTAAGCAGAGATGGTAATTAATCGTGTATCGTGTTCGATGGCGCCTGTACTTGGCGCCCAAGTGATCGATGACGCTATATCGCCGTTCTTGGGATAATACATTATAATTATTCTAGCTGCTTTAAAAATATTTGATGAATATGTAAGTAAACAAGCCCTGTTTAGATTAAATTCTTGTACACTCACGGTCTAAAAGAAATTAGTAGTTACATTCCTGACACATTCATAAGTATTTAGAAGGTTTCAACGTTATATCTCCCCTGTATTTCCAACAATCATTGATGGAATAAAATGATTAAAATATAATCTTAATATATAAAATTCTCGTGTCACAGTTTTCGTTGCCATACTCCTCCGAAACGGCTTCACCGATTTTGATGAAATTTTTTGTGCTTACCGGTATCTATGAGAATCGACCAACATCTATTTTTCATCCCCCTAAATGTTAGGGGTAATCCACCCCTAATTTTTATTTTTATTTTTTAGACAAAATTTTTAATTTCTATTTTTTTATGATACAACATACAAAAATACATACATCTATAAATTTTCACTTTTTTTCACCCGGCAAAACAACGTTTGCTGGGTCAGCTAGTGAGACTATAAAATATACCCCAATTTTCAAATTACAAACATCTATATAGTTGATTTAAATATGGAATTTCCCGTGTGGTGCCGGACGTAAAGAATAGCATCACCCCATTTCTTCCCATGGGTGTCGTAAAAGGCGACTAAGGGACTTACTAGAGAATGGGCAGCAGCGTTCTCTATGCATTTTACCATCATACTGCGATCGCCAACCAGCCTGCCAAGCGTGGCGATTATGGCAAAGCCTCCCAAATTGGGGGAGGCCTGTGTCCAGTAGTGGACGTCTTATGGCTGAAATGATGATGATGATGAAATATGGAATTTCGGGTTTAAGTATTGAAATAATCAAAACAAAATACTAACAGTCTTTTTAATAAAAAGTTATCGAACATGCTAAAGCTTGATTGTTAAAAAGTGTTTACTCAATGCATTTTAGCACTAAACCTACTATAAAGTTTTAAAAGAACACTACTATAACAGCGCTTTGAGGAAAACATGGCCGACTCTTTTTATCAGCTGATTAAGGAAATTATATTTGACGTCAGATGCTGGTGCCAAAGAATGTCAATTTGGGATTTCAAATTGATTGTTTAATTCGTTACAAATTCAATGACAAAGGTCAATGCCTATTCATGGCCCAACCCGAACACGTTTCGAAGGATAATTAAAAAATATATTTTTTTTAAACAGGAATTATCCGTTTATCTTCTATCTCTAACTAAGTCGCCGTCATTAAAAGCAATAAATAAGTAATTTAACGTATTATTATCACTGAGAGTTTGACTGTCAGGCAAAGTTTAGGGTTGCTAGTATATTGTCAATTTAATTTCGAGTCGTATATTGAATACGTCTAATCGATTACGGATTAATTAATCATTATAAAAATCAATCCGCGTGCTCAAAGGCGTGCATTGTAATCACACGGCACGCCGTCATAATCATGACGGCCATTTTAGTTTCTGTGAACGTAACTAATTAACTCCAGTTTAAGACAAAACAATTATGTTCATAAACATCTCAAACCAGATATTTTATACTCCAAACATACATAAACATGGAATGGTAATATCATTGTATTGTTTATGGCTTTGCCGTAATTAGATAAAATTAAATTGTTCAAGATCAATAATCGATGCACGTAATCGATTATATTTCAAAATATGGCAGCATTATTCGGTGACAGATGATGAAGTTGACATTTGACACCCAGTTAACAAATAGTTAAAGATATAAAATATAGTTTGTGTTCTTTTGTGAGCTTTTTATGACAATGGACTCCGATCAATATCACCAGAATGACAATCCTTGCACGAACTTGGATCGTGGCTCCACTTTGAATGATGACCCTAGTGTGAATGTGAAAACTGCTGGCTACATATGACGACCCTCGCATGCATTTGGACTACGGGAGTCCCGCTTTTACTAATGATGAATTCGGCGCGAATTCGGACTTGAGTAACTATGCTGTCCCGAACACGCCACGTGGATTAACCGGCGCAAGCAAGGTTCGCTGTGCGAATTGAATAATGGATATGAGGCACTTACGCTCTCATCAACTCATAAATATATATTGTACAGCAATGGGTTCTTCCACAACAGGTAAGTATTATATTACTCACCTACATTAAACAATACCTTTAGAAAACTATGATAATAACAATAGCCAGTACTAATGCAAGCTTATAGTGATTTAACTTCACTACACAATATTAAACAAAGTCGCTTCCCTCTGTCTGTCCCTATGTTTAGATCTTTAAAAGTACGCAACGAATTTTAATGCAGTTTTTTTAATAGACAGAGTGATTCAAGAGGAAGGTTTATACGTATAATAGGCGGGTGAAGCTGCTGGCAAAAGCTAGTATTAAATAAGTAAAAAAAAAGATATTTTTAAATACCTAAATACTTTTACTTTATTGAGAAAGTAACCAAATCTTAAAGCTCATCATCATCTGCCTAGCCTTTTCCCAATTATATTGGGGTTGGCTTCCAGTCTAACCGGGTGCAGCTGAATACCAGTATTTTAAATGGAGTGACTCCCTATCTGACCTCCACAACCCAGTTACTAGGTAATACAATACCTCTTGATAAGACTGATCTGAATGAAAGTCTGACAGACTTTCGGGGTTCTGACGACCTGTAACGACTGTCTAAGATCTACAAAAGACAGCCGCGACCAACGTCTTAACATGCTTTCTGAGGCACGGAAGGGGTTACCTATCATAAGTTCGAAAAATATTTGACCGAATTTCATTTCACCTAAAACTTTTCAACTATTATCGTGTCGTAGTTTTTTACTTCATCGAAGTCACGTCTGCCACTCTATCGGTTGACCTATTATCATTTCGACTTTTTTCGTTACTCCGACGTTTTATTTGGTCGAAAAAGTTTTTACCGAAGTTACACTTAGCCGAAATAACATTTGTTCGAAGTACTATGTTTCCGAACATTAATTATACTGCACTGTTCAGATTATCCTATCTTTTGTTTAATTAATTAATTATTTAAATGTAATGGCACTAAATAAAACAGTTGATTACGAACAAAAGCGTTTTTAAAGAGTCCCAGTAAGATACATGCTAACAAGGATGCTTGCTTCAAGCATGCAGCATGCAAACAGGCATGCAGCGTGCAGCAAGCATTGTTTCTGTCACGGCTCCGGCGCTACGGGGTTTGGGCGGCCCCACGCAAGCCTATCGTCGCAGCTTCAGCTTGCTGGCCGGCGTTGCCGGCCAGCCTCAGCCGCGGCGGCGGGCGTTAAAATTATCTGCGACGATAGGCTCCGCGCCTACGCGGGCTTAAATTACACTCTAGGGGTAGGGCAGACAAGACGACGTAAAGTCGGTTTACAGCGATTCGTTTCTCACTAAATTTTGTAGTAGAATATATTGACTTTTTATGACACTATGTATATTTTAATTTCATATTGAAAACGCTACCAAGTAACCGGCTATATATTTGTGACCAAATAATATTCCCTAAAATGTTGTTTCATTATGTTGAAAATATGTCAAATAAATCATTTGGCAAATTAAAAAAGTTCAAAAGAGGCTTCGGCCAATAGCAAAAAGTTATTTTGTAAAGATACGTGTACTAAGATACGTGTGTAGAACTCTCCTGATATAAAGTTGTCGAACCGTTAATACCATACAATCCTTATATAGCTGCTCCGTTGGATACTGAAAGTTCTTTTTGTGCATTACTTTGAGAACTGCTCGCTGAGATCTTTCTAGGTTTAATATATGGGTTTTGTGTGTACTCCCCCAGACTGTTTAAACTTAGAAGGTGACTATTATTCAAAAGGTTAAAATGAGTAAGTAACTTTGAAATGAACAATGACTGTGTTAATACCATTCGAAAGTCATTGTAAGTGTATAAAATAAGTCAGTGCTGGTGAAAAAATTAAAAACTGTTTTATTTCCAAATGGCGACTTATTTTCTGAACTGATAAGTACTAGAAGGTGCTCATAACACCTTATACTATCATTCCTTACACTATTTGTAAGTGTTCACTGTGGGCCACGGTTGTTCTAGTATGTGGGCATTGTCCTTTAAATAACAAAGACGTAACCGCGTGGGAAATGTGGAAACTGTGAACACTTAAATAGTTTATAATACGAAATACTGCCTATGGTCACAACTATACACTGTGTACTGTAGACAGATGTTCCTGTTTGACGTTTCATTGTGTTTGATGTCAATTTGTTGGATGACTTCACTAAAATGGCAAATTTGATTTATAAACGACATTTAGTTATGGAATATTATGAATACAAAATTTGATCGAAAGCTTACGGGGCAGTTTAAGTAATGAATGTTTCAAGCCTTTGATAAGCTTGTTTATGAATTAGACCGTCAATTTATAAATTACACTATAAACTGGCATACACAGGTATGTTTTCTTATCTGTTCATTTACATTTTTCAGCAGATATTTTTGGGAACAGATTATTTAAACAAGCATGTTACCATGTTTCCTTTTTCTAATGGAAGTAAGATGTTAACGTAGAGTTCAAAATAAAAACGCTAGCAAAATTATCGCAGCCGCCAATGTTGCAACTGGTGCAAGTCATATTACGAAAATGTACAAAGTTGAGACATGAATTTTACTACTGTTTTCTATTTCCTCCAATCTTTGAAAGTCATTACGGGTCGTTAAATCCTGAAAAGTCAAAGGACTGGTTGTCCTTAGCAAGGGGTATCGTATTACCCAGTAACTGGGTTGTGGAAGTCAGATAGGCAGTCGCTCCAGGTAAAATACTGGTACTCAGCTGCATCCGGTTAGACTGGAAGCCGACCCGAACATATTTCGGACAAAGCTCGGCAGATGATGATTTCTATTCCATCCAAGTTTTGAAACACGCTCTTCTCAGAGAAAGCAAATTTAAAAAAAAAAAACTATGCTCATAAACGTGTAGGGTTCTATCGGATTCCATTATTAAACAGATACTTAATTTTAGGAGACTTCGCTTTTTCGGTGAATAGTTCTTGAGATATTTTCGGCTAATAACTAAGTTTGTTTTTAGTACTATTTTTTAAAACTACAAACTTGTTTTCACAGTCGACATAATTTACAGCATGCGCATCACAACTACAAAACCTTTCACTATGCGTGGTCCGACCCGTAGTTGTTCGATTTTTACAAATTTTAAAATGTATTTTTCTTACTGCTAAATTAATTTATTTTCTTTCTTATAACTTTCAATACAACTAATGCAAAGTAATTTGTTTTTAAATTCATAAAGCAATATATACTGCTCTATGACTTTTAAAACGAATTGCTTTACATTTAAATGTAAGACGATTTTCTTTTAGCTTTCACTTCTAACTCAAGCCATTAGGGTAACGGAGCCATTAAAACTGAGTACTGGTTCAACAGTAATTATTTTAAAATACTTTGTAACATACCCGGGGTTAAAAAAACTATTATCGCTGGTAGGTAGCATGGCATTAGTAGCCTAGCATTAGTAGTCATGCGAGCTTTTAACCTAGTGAATGGTGAAAGCCTCGTTTATGGTGCCATGAAGCTAGTTACAGGGCGTAATGTGAACCGTTAAGGGAGACACGCCGGGAAGCCCGGTTTTTCAAATTTTCTTACGTTTTTTTTTTCAGTTTGCAGGTCAGTGATAGGTTATGTGTCGATAAAAATATGGTAGGTGACCGTTACACGTATGTATTTATAGAGTTATAATCATTTAAATAATCAATACAACTCATTAAGTGCTTTTATTAATACCATTGACTGAGATATTTCATAAAATAGTCATTTAACGGGATTATACTAACTTAGAGAGTTGTATTGATGTAATCCATTCTAACTGACTGAGTTGAGCCGCACGATTAGTGAAAAATGTGTGCACTGACTGAACAAGTCCACTCAATCTGTGTAGTTCTTTCCTCTAAAGACCATTTCAGACAGCTATCTACACGGTCTTCACATAATCTGACCAAGATTATGTCTGGACTTTAAAAGAGACTGTGACCTCTGAGTTTGTTTAGGCCTTTCTTCTCAGTCAGTCAGATAGGAAACACCGACCTCATCCAGCTCAAAAAAAAAATGATTTTTAAGTGTTTGTACAAACCTACATACAGAAATAAAATCATTTATCATTTAACTATGATGATGTAAGAGGACGAAGCTTTGGTAGTGGTAAAGATTCATCTTCTCAAGTGTATGCGGGTTAAAAGACCAAAGAGCGGTACCTACACGGCAGAATATATAGCGGTCATAGCAACAGTGGTGGTCTAGTGGTTACAGCCCAGGGTTCAGGCAGGCACTTGATTTGGTGTATATTATTTTATCACCGTTTCTCTCAAAACAGTGATTTTGATTTTACTCTGTGTATGTCTATATCTCTCATAATTTTGTATACCCCGAGCAATTTGATTCTTTAGGAGTAAACTCCAAAAATCTATTTAGCTTTGCTTTATCGTGGTTAGATACCCATTATGTCCGTAAAGATAATACAAACAATACTGATATTTTATATTTAATAGATTAGTAGGTAATCATGTAGAGCAGTGTTGGTCCAGTGGTATTGGCCCCGAGTTACGAGTTGTAGATCGTGGGTTCGAACCCAGGCAGATGCTTTACCTCGCGAAAATCAGTTATTCACCACTGCTCTCATAACGGCGAAGGAAAACATCATGAGAAAATCAGCATGTCTTAGAACCAAAAATTCGAAGACATGTGACATCTACCAACCCGCACTGGGCCCACGTGGTGGATTATGGCCCACTCCCTTTTACCGAGAAGAGACTGTATCCCAACATTTAGAACGAGTACAGACTGATTATGATGAAGTATGTAGGTACTCTACCCAAAAAAATAATCTTTTTTTATAATCATACTAGCTTCTGCCCGCGACTTCGTCCGCGTCAAATTTTTGCTCCCCTTACCCTTCCCGTCGCATCGATTTGCCTGCTAGTTTTCGTCCATTTTCGCTCCTTGAGTTATAGTGAGTCAACCTTAAAAGATAGACATATGCTCTTGGGACTTTTTTTTTGAACTTTTTAAAAATAACAATCCCGTCATACATGATTTTTGCGTTACTTTAACCGTTTACGCAGCGCACGCAACGGAAACTCTCAGAAGGAATAAATTTTCCCCGTTTTTGCAACATTTTTCATTACTGTTCCGCTCCTCTGAGGTGTAGCGTGATGTTATATAGCCTATAGCCTCCCTCGATAAATAGGCTACCTAACACAAAAAGAATTTTTCAATTCGGACCGGATTCGATTCGGAGATTAGCGCGTTCAATCAAACAAACAAACTCTTCAGCTTTATAATATTAGTATAGATAATTAGTTGACCCAGCGAACTTCGTATCGCCTCAGATTCAATAAATGTTGTTATAAACGTACCAAGTTTGACAACCTGGTACGCGGTGGTGATCTGGTAAGCGTTTTCTAGCTGACACTCATATGTTAGGTTAGCTCCTACCCAGTTATGATGACCTGGTACTTCGAAGGCATAAAGCGTTTTCTAGCTGACACTCCTTTGTTTGGTAAGCTCCTGTCAAGTTATGATAACCTGGTACTTCGAAGGCAACGTTTTTGTCATAGTACCACGTTTTATAGTGACTTGTATTCTCTTTGACGTTTTATGTGACGTCTCACGGGAACGCGGTCGTAAAAAGGGGAAAAAAAAAAAAAAAAAAAAAACGGGATAAAAAGTATCCTATGTCCTTCTCCTGGCTCTAAACTACCTCCCTGCCAATTTTCAGCTAAATCGGTTCAGCCGTTCTTGAGTTATAAGTGAAGTAACTAACACGACTTTCTTTTATATATATAGATATTATGTGGATATCGTTTGTACAGAATTCAAAATTTTATAGATGATTAATGGAATCTTTAGACACATGAATGTAGTGTAAAAATTTTTTCCATTACGCAACTGCAATGACAAAAATGCTTTCAATGTTTCGTTTTTTTCGTCGCTTACCGCTAAGCTACTCGACTCTACAAACGTAGCTTTAATGCTAACTTACTAATTACTTGTTAACGTTAAGTTTTTCACATGAAACGACAATAACTTTTTCTGCTCTAATATTACTAATTTCCTGGAGTTTATTTATTTTAAAGGTAAAAAGGTTCAAGAAAAGAACGTTCAGAAAGGTTCTTTTTATTTGAATCAGAGCATGTATTTTGTTTTATTGTATACTATTTTTATATACCTATTATTTGTATATTATTATTTATTATATTACATTATTATTTGTAGCAAGCGCTACTGCTGAGCATGAGGTCCTGGGCTCGATTCCTAGGTCGGGCATAGTGTTATTGGGTTTTTACATCTGGAATTTCTCAGTAGCAGCCCGGAGTCTGGATCTGTGCCCGGTTGATGGCAATAGGCTCGCCCCCTATTACATGAGACTTAAACATAACAGGCAAAATGCGGGTTTACTATAGGTACACCTCTGCCCAACCCTTCGGGGAAACAAGGCGTGATGTTATGTTATGTTTTATGTTATGTTATATTATATTATTTCATGCATGTAAATCAATATCTTTATACTGCGCTACAATATGGTGGTGTGTAAAATTATTTTAAGAAATAAATCAAAATTGTTTGTGAATCTTACCTAAGTATGGATTAAATCCTGTTCATATCTATTCTAAAGTTGGCTTGTAGGAAACAGCTAACGTCTGATTAGAATACTAATTCAAATGGAGCAATATAGTCAACAATTCAACATCAGCGCGATTGTGCACGGTTGTCATTACAGCTCACCGGCTCATTGGTTATCGATACTGCGTTATCAAACCAGCGGCGTCTTATTAGGATATAGTTGATTAAAGTTATAGGACTCATATACAAATAGATAACTAAAACAATACAGACAGGATTACAAGCACACACAAACAGATAGAAGAAAACTCACAACATAGCAATTTGCAGCATTGCCGGAGATATGGGCAATCCAGGCTGTTTTCGATCATCGCCAAGACGGTGTTGGTGCTGCCCCGCACTCTGCGTACCAGAAACACGCACCGCTTGCGTATCGTCACGTGAAAGCAGACTAATATTTTTTTCAGATTAACAGAAACCTAAAAAAAAAACAAAATCGTCACAAGCCTAGACAACACAAGTACATCTTATTTAAAGGTGATTAGGTTTCTAATACACTGTCGGCATCAAAAGCTAATTAACTAACAGAAACATTGCTGCGAGCAAAGGTGAACATAACGGAGACATTAATTAAACTGTCAATCAAGCCTCGAATGCTTCGTACAATGGTCGCTTTGATACATTGCTTCGTCAATTTTGGGCTCTTGAAACTGTGGGAGAAACACGCATGACGGCAGACGTCAAATTCTCTAATAACAGGCCGCTTTTAGAATGGAATTGACTGACAGGATTAATATGTGGAGTGAAAAGGAAATGATAAGGTCGGAATCAGGTGATTGACTTGCACGAACGTAGTTGCTACTAAGTGGTGCCGGATATAGGAAATTCCATTTGTTAATTAAATTTGAATTAAATAGAACTGTATTTAAGTGGTAATTTAGAATGAAAACATACTCTATGAATGAACACTGGTATTTTGTTCCGATGAGATAAAATGATGTGATAAGAGAACGGTGTGGTTTAAAAGAAGATGTAGAGACAAAAATTGAAAAAAGTATGCTTAGATGGTTTGGTCATGTTGAGAGGATGAATAAAGGTCGACTCACAAAAGGTATTTACAAGGCAGATGTGACTGAAAACACCGGGAGGGGATGCCCTAGGAGGACATATAGTGACCTTATTGGTGATGCTCTTCAGAAAAGTCAGGTGCGTAGTACTCGCAACCGGCGTGTGTGTATGAGCAATTGTATGAACCTAAAAGAGGCAAAAGGAGTGTGTAGAGATCGTAGCAGGTGGCGTTCCGTGGTTTCTGCCTACCCCCATGGGAAAAAGGCGTAATTGTATGTTTGTGTAAGTATGAGTCGACACTCATAAGCTGCTAAGTAGTTATACTTAGCAGCCTATGAGTGTTCCAGCTATACGTTCTCTTTGCGAAGGAGTGGGCTGTAATTCACCACGCGGGCCCAGTGCAAGTTGGTAGATGTCACATGTCTTCAAATTTTTGTTCTTGGGCATACTGGTTTCTCACCATGTTTTCCTTTACCATTTTAAAAGCAGAAGTGATTAACTTATTAACACAAAGTAAAGCACCTGCTTGGGCTCGAACCCACGACCTACTTACAATGGGAGCCTTTATCACTGGGCCACCACTGCTCTCATGATGAAATTGTACATTGTATTGAAATGAATTTGATTGACGAATAAAATTATAGTTTGTGAAATTGAAATTCTGTTACATGATAATTTTATAGATGTTCTGTTAAGTCAGTAAGTAAACCAAAATTCTATTACCATTAAGTGGCACCGATAACTGAAAACCGGCCAAGTGCGATTCGGACTCGCGCACCGAGGGTTCCGTACAAACCTGTAGGTATTCTCGGTTTATGCATAAGGTTTATGTTTATGAAATTAAGTGTTTTTTTTTTTAATTTTTATATTTGAGTTGATTGAATGAAAGGTAAATTGCTGTTTACGATTTATGACGTATTAAAAAAAAAACTACTAACTAAATCTCGTTCAAACCAATTTTCGGTGGAAGTTTACATAGTTATGTACATCATATATTTTTTTTAGTTTTATCATTCTCTTATTTTAGAAGTTACGGGGGGGGGACACTCATTTTACCACTTTGGAAGTGTCTCTCGCGCAAACTATTCAGTTTAGAAAAAAATGATATTAGAAACCTCAATACCATTTTTGAAGATCTATTCATAGATCCCACACGTATGGGTATGATGAAAAACAATTTTTGAGTTTCAGTTCTAAGTATGGGGAACCCTAAAATTTATTGTTTTTTTTTCTATTTTAGTGTGAAAATCTTATTGCGGTTTACAGAATACATCTACTTACCAAGTTTCAACAGGATAGCTCTTATAATTTCGGAGAAAAGTCGCTGTGACATACGGACGGACGGACAGACAGACAGACAGACATGACGAATCTATAAGGGTTCCGTTTTTTGCCATTTGGCAACCGAACCCTAAAAATGTGTGGAAATCGGTTGTCGTGGTATGGTCACGTGATGTTTTGAATATGAATGTCGGTGGCTATAAGAACAGCGGAAGACCAAAGAAACGATGGATGGACTGTGTAAATGATGATATGGATTAAAAGAGGTGACTACCGAGATGTCGACTAATAGAGAAGTGTGTACGAAAAAGACATATTTCCGACCCCAAATGAATTGGGAGAAGAGCAGGAGAATGATGACAAATGTTCTGTAAGATCATTAAGTACATTTCATCATCATTTCAGCCGTAAAACATCCACTGCTGGACTTAGGCCTCCCACAATTTGGGGGGCTTTGCCATAATCGCCACGCTTGGCAGGCGGGTTGGCGATCGCAGTATGATGGTAAAATGCATAGAGAACGCTGCTGCCCATTCTCTAGTAAGTCCCTTAGTCGCCTTTTACGACACCCCCGGGAAGAAATGGGGTGGTGTTATTCTTTACGTCCGGCACCACACGGTTACATGAAAGCGCACCGAATTCAAAGTGCCTTTTTGGGTTTCAAAATATACATAAACTAGCTTCTGCCCGCGACTTCATCCGCGTTAAAGTTTTGGTTCCCTGAATCTTCCCGTCGCATCGAATTGCCTGCCAATTTTCGTCCACTTTTCGTTGCTGCTCCGCTCCTTTTAATCGTAGCGTGATGTGTGTTGTCCTTTCTCAATAAATAGACTACCCAACACAAAAAGATTTTTTCAATTCGGACCAGTAGTTCCTGAGATTAGCGCGTTCAATCAAACAAACCAACAAACAAACTCTTCAGCTTTATATATTAAAAAAAAGTATCCTATGTCCGTCTCCTGGTTCTAAGCTCCACCAATTTTCAGCCAAATCGGTACAGCCGTTCTTGAGTTATAAATAGTGTAACTAACACAACTTTCTTTTATATATATAGATAAAACTAGGTAAAGGCTCACAGCATTGCCACGTCGGATGGCAATATTGCAAGCCTTTGCAATCCAATACAGAAAAAAGTTTATTTACGGGAAAAAAAAAGAAACTGAGTAAGGCACAGTCAAACAGACTCTCATATAAGCCCGCAAACGTGGAAGGCTTACCATTGCGTAGATCATATCGCTCGCGACCACTACAATGAACGTAAACAGAGGATCCACAAACTCACATATTATAACCCTCTTCAAAGTAAACAGGTCACCTGAATATGTATACGCAATAAATACTATGCACATTGGGTAGGCGGACCGATAACCACAGAATGCTGATATAAGCCACATTATTGAATTACCCTAAAGATATATCCCCAGTGTACACTACATTTACAGGTTCAAATTAAAGCTGACATTACTTAACCTACATGTTTGGTATCGATATAAAAATAATGACACAATAATTTTTTTGAAGTGAAATCTTCTTTAGCGGCGTTGTGCACTTTTTTGTAATGGGTAAAAAATGTTAAACTCGCGTCAGGACACGTGACCTGATCGAAAATTCGTAAGACGGACGGAGAGTGATTTTTCTGAGAGATAAACTTTTTCATGTAATATAAATTGTCATGTTTGTGTACGATAGCGCAATAAATAAATATTGTATTCGACCACATAAATGATAGTACTTTTATACTGATAATTAAAGCAATTCGTGCAAAATTATTCCCTAACCATTCCAAAATATGAAAAATGCACAACGTTAATATTCAAGTTTTCACTTCTGCCGGCACTCCCGGAGTGCAACCCGTCGTTTTTTTTTTTCAGTCGATGGTCGAAGTTGCCACGCCCACATTCGATCAGCTGTCTTTGTACTTTAACGTGTCCAAAAAGTTCCAAAAACCATTACATTATGTATTCGTTTGAATGCCGTAATTTACAAGCTACAGTGTCATATACAGTTTCAAATAAAGGTAGAACGACGAAAATCATTTAAATATTTTTTTTTCATTCGTTTTCGATACCGATACCAACACGTGGGGAACGTATTTCCAGCTAATTTAATTAGGCCATAACATGTTGTGTACATTAGAATACAGTAAAGTAGTTCACCGCATCTTAACAATCTATAAACATATCTATTTATCTGTTGAATAGAGTTGATTACAAAAAGGGCCTGACAATTAAAGTTTTAAACGAACCTACTTTTTTAGTAGATACATATGTCACTGCGTATTAACTTTTTGTATTGTACGCATATGAAAATGTTTTGTACCGTGTAAATATAACAATACTGCTGGGTCAGATAGTAGTTCTACAGTTTTTAGTTTCAAACTCTAATAATGTATGCAGTTTCAATATTTTTTTGTTGTGTAAACCAAACAAGTTTGAATCCTCAGTACCAGGCCACGTTTTGTTACTCACTAGCTTCTGCTCGCGACTTCATCCGTGTCAAATTTTTGCTCCCCTGACCCTTTCCGTCGTATTATGCCAATTTTCGTCCATTTTTCGTTGCTCTTCTTTTTTTCTCTTTTTTATTGTAGCGTAATCTTATATAGCTTATAGCCTTTCTCAATAAATAGGCTACCCAACAAAAAAATATTTTGTTCTATTCGGACCAGCAGTTCCTGAGATAACCGCGTTCAACCAAACAAACAAACTCTTTAGCTTTATACATATAATATTAAGTATAGATCAAACACTTTGCAAATATCAAAAACGATGGGCAGTAAGTACTAAATTGTAACTTACTTGACTAGTTTACATACGGGAACACCCAAATACTCCGAAATATTTTATTCCGAATTTCGATGTTCCGATTTTCAAAAGTCCGAATTTCATAATACCTAAGAATTATAATGTCTATTATTAAAAATCACGAAATTTATTTTACCAAAAGTCGTAAATGCGATTTGTTAGTTTTCCGATTTTCATACGTTCGAAGAAACGAATGTTCGAAGAGTTCTCGGTCCGAAAAACGACATTCCAATTTTCAATACTCCGAATAAACTAAAAGTCAACATGTTGTGCTACAAAATTTAGTGACAGAAACGAATCGCTCCAAAACCGACTTCACGCAGTCTTGTCTGCCCTACCCCTAGAGTGTAATTTAAACCCACGTAGGCGCGGAGCTAGCTTCGGCTTGCTCGCCTCAGCCGTGGCGGTGAGCGTTAAAACCATCTGTGACGATAAGCACGCGTGGGGCCGCCCAAACCCCGCAGCGCCGGAGCCGTGACAGAAACAATGCTTGCTACATGCCTGCTTGCTTGCTTGCTGCTTGCCTGCTTGCATGCTGCTTGCATGCTGCATGTCTGCTTGCACGCTGCATGATGCCTGCTTGCATGCATGTTTTTTTTAATTTTACTTCCTCATACTGAACATAATATTATACTTCTCTCTGACGAGCAATTATGTGTTTATTTGTCTTGTTATTCGTTTTACAAGGTGTTTTTATTTCGGTCGTATTTTTGATGTTTCGAATTGTCGTTAATTCGGACTTTTAGTTATTCGATCTATTGAAACTTGGTATTTTGAGAAAAGTAATTATAAACGTTAGGAATATTGAAATTTAGGAATTATAAAAATAGGAATAATGATAAGTCGGAGTTGTAATATTCGGAATTTTGAATCATTCGCGATGATGAAAATCGGTATTTTGAAATTAGTATTTGTGACTGTCGGAATAAAGTTCTTCGTATTTATGTAGTGTACCTGTTTACATACATATAATGAAGTCACTCTTTCTTCCATGGAGATAGGCAGAAACTACAGAAGTATATTTACTATTCTACGTCGGAGATAAACTACGAATCAAAATGTAGTACAAGTAGGTAAAAAAACAAAAAATTCGTTTATGATAAATTACGAAATTAAAAGTTAAAAGAAATTCCGACCCAAACAAAACCTCTAAAATGCAAATAAATAACATGTATTGGCCTTTAAGTTTACTATGAAGTTGTAGGTAACATTTTGATCAAAGCGTCGCCCCATCGGTTGAGGAGTAACGAAAATGTATCCTTTCTACAATAGCATATGGGTACCTTCATTATTACCGGCCCTCATTTGTTTGGTGTTTTCAATTATTTACATTAGGGGTTAAAAATTAACAATTATAGCGGAACAAAACAAATCATAGGTAATCAAATCAGTGCTTTCTCCCAAGGTACGCTGGCTATATATTTTAATGTATTACAACTTATACCTATTTTGAAGCATGCCGTAAATTTAATGATATCTATTGTTGATTATGCAGAAAATTACAGAAAATCTCTGAAGTATTAAAGCTCAACCGCAGAGCGTGAAGATTTATTTTTATGGAAAATTTGATAATTCTTTGAATTTACAGTCGGCTATCATGATATTATAAATTATGAGTTCGCACGGAATCGTAAATAGGATTACAGGGGTCTGTCGTTAGGCCAAAACATTTTTTGATGAGAACGCTAATAAAATGTACTAGGGTCATATCTTTGTAGGAAGTATATTTTACTGTCGTGACACACTTATTTAAGGATTTGGAGAACTTACATCCTACAGCTTAGGATCGAAATCTGACTCAAAATGCGATTATTTTTATTTTATGTCTACTTACTGAAATATACATACATACAAATACAACAAAGATAAGTAGGTATTTAGCACAAAGGTACTGCTTATCCACACTTCCACACTATAATATTATAAATGCAAAAGTAACTCTGTCTGTCTGTCTCGCTTTCCTGCTAAAACTGCTGAACTGATTTAAATGAAATTGGTACACAGATAGTTTAGAGCCTGGGAAAGGACATAGGCTACTTTTTATCTCGGTAGTATGTTCCCGCGGGATAATTTCCGACCTCCACGTGGGCAAAGCCCCTGGCAAAAGCTAGTATTTTATAATATAAAATATAAGCATCATAGATATAAGATTCTATAGATATAGATAGAAAGGTCAGGTCCAACGTACTCGCAACCGGCGTGTGGGTATGACCAAATGTATGAACCTAAACGAGGCAGGCGTTCCGTAGTTTCTGCCTACGACCATGGAAAAAAAGCGTGAGTTTTTGTATGTATGTAGACATGCATGGCAAATGCAAAATGACCCAAAACAGACTTATTCTTACGTGTTTACGTATTAGGAACTGTATACAATGTTTTCTATTGTACTAAAGGTATAATAAATCATTTTAACAGGATACACATCAAGCTACCGATATCGCACTAACGAGTACTTTCGATAAAGTGCTTTCCATTATGTGGAGCACAGTCACCAGATAATCGCTTTTCTCCGGGCTTACGAATGCGAGAATGTTTAAGGAAAATGCACAGGTTTTCCTTAACCCAATTTACTAATCTCAACAGTTTCGGTCAGATCTCTTCCTGGCTCTCATTTTTGGATCTTTGACAGTCTTTGAGGGCCCTCAGAAGCGCGAGTCTGACAACCAGTCCTACTTAGGGATATCGTATTATTATACCTAGTAACTGGATTGTGACGGTAGCAACTGGGTTGTGACGGTCCGATAAGCAGTCACTCCATGTAAACTTCTGATATTCAGCTGCATCCGATCAGACTGGCAGCTGACCCTTACATAGTTGGAAAAAGGTTTAGCAGAATATGAATCTCGACTGCCTCGTTATTCAAGTGGTAGCAAGTGCTACTGCTGAGCATGTGGCAGGACCACATCGGTTCGATTCTCAGGTCAGGCAAAGTATAATACATTTTAGTATTTGGATTTTCTCGGTAGCAGCCCGGTGTCTGGATTTGTGCCCGGTTGGTGGCAATAGGCTCATTTATATTACATGGGACTTAAACATAACTGGCGAAATTTGGATATACTATGGTACACTTGCATTACCTTTCAGGGAATACACGTTTGATGATGTTATCGAATGCTAGCATTTCAATTGGAATTTATTTTTCTAAATAATCACGTAATTTCATTATCACAAAATGTACTTTACCACTTTATTTAAATGGTATGTTTTAAATCCTACGTGATCTGCCGTGACCCCGATTGACTGTCTCAGGTCTGTGCTACTTGGGCCCACAGTTTGTCCTGTGTAAATGTGTTCTGGCCAGTCCCATTTAAGTTGGCCAGCAATTTGAGCCACGCGGCAGACCACGTACGAGATGGCGAGGCGAGCTTGATAGGCTCCGTCAAAACTGGACGGAGGACGCGCGGGCTCGCGAAAGATGGAAGGAATGGAGGGAAGGGAGGAGGAAGAAGGGCCTTTTCCCAGTAGTGGGATAGTGGCGGCTATTAATATAAATATTTTTTTTTAATTTATCTAGTTACGTGATTATTTGGGCAAATACGCTAAGTAGCCAGGATTACAAATCTCAATCAAAATGTATTTAAAAACCCTTAAAAGCAGCTGATGCATTGATCACACGTAATTTAGTCACCACATTTCACGTCGATAGCTCGGCCATATAAAATACAAGGGGTTGGTCTCGCTAAACTTTCGCCTGGTTGCGGTCACTGCCCTGCATGTAATGTATATGAATTATGTACAGCAGCGATTTAGTGTTGGTGGTAGTGCTGCATCGATGCCCGTATGCATGCATTGGTGAAATTGTGATGTTAAAATTATCGATGGAGATGTGATTTTTAATTTATTTCTATGTGTTTAGTGGTCACATTTTTTACTAGAGCAGTTTACATAGATTTTAGTCCATAAATCTACTATTTCCTAGAAGAGCGATGGGCCACCTAACGACCGCAGTGACGACCGTCATGGAAACTAAAGTACCGGGGTTTGACATAACGTTATCAAACAATACTCTCTAAGAAAACACACCATCATTATCATTATCATTTGCCTAGCCTTTTCACAAACTATGTTGAAATCGGTTTGCAGTCAAACCGGATCCAGCAGAAAACCAGTTTTTTTTACATGGATCGACTGTCTGTCTGACCTCTACAATCTCTAGATTGTGTATCTGTACTGGGTTTTGTAAAACTGGTTGCCAGACTGTCAAAGATCCACAAACAAAAGCCGAGTCTACCAGGTTAACGTGCTTTCCAAGGTAAGAATTTATGTTAAGAAGACCCATCCATGGGCCAACCACAGCAAGCGTAGCTTAACCAGCACTCCTAGCCAAATTGATAATATGCAATCGTTAACGCCAATAGAAAACTAATCAAATGTATAGGGATGAAATCATCTCAACGTTAAGTCACGTGGTTAGAACAAACGAATAGAAAATTCGTAGCCAACTTCACATCGCTCAAAATGAATTGTTATCTAGACACGCGGTAGCGTGTCATCTAGACACGCGGTAGCGTGTCAAGCCAAGTTCAAGTATAATAACAAAACTGGCGAGCAGCACCGTGTGTAATATTACACGAACCATTTGGAGCCACTTTTGACCCCCTCATAACTCAAAAACTATTTTACATAAACGTGTCAAATTTGGCTCATATAGTGAAACTTGCAAGATACATATGTGCTCCAAATTTCATAAACATATCTCCAACGGTTATTTAGATATTAACGTCCAAAAATCGTCATTTTTATCACTGACTGACCTATAGATCAAAACTCTAACCCTGTTCCAGATGACCTAGAAAGTTCAAATTTGGCATGCAGATAGGTAATTAGGTGAATACAAAGGAATAAATCAGAAACTGGCAAATTTTTATCATTTTATTATAATTTTTCACTTAATTGATTCTATTAGGAACACTTATAACAAAAACAATTTGGTATTAATTTTGTTATAACTTTGGTATAAATAAGTATCTACTAATAATTTATGTACAAAAAGTAATGATATCCCATCAAAAACATAAATGTGAAATGAGAGCCAAGTTCAATATTATGATTTATGCCTTGGTTGTTGACTTCAACGACAAAAGAAGTGTGATCTAAATGGGTGCCAAGTTCAATGGTCAGTCTTGACTTGGCTAGTTTTCATATAGGAATTATAGCCTTCGCAAGTTTTAAACCTGTTACTTGTCCGTTTTTATTTTATTATTCCGAAAATTTGGCTTGCTGGTAGAAACTAGCCATCGAACATAATAACTCGTATATGAGAACTAGCCAAGTCAGGACTGACCATTGAACTTGGCACCCATTTAGATCACACTTCTTTTGTCGTTGAAGTCAACCACCAAGGCATAAATCATAATATTGAACTTGGCTCTCATTTCACATTTATGTTTTTGATGGGTCGTTTCTACAATGTTCAACGCTACATCCTTTGTTATAATGTCGTTTTTCTAAAGACATTGTAGAAAGAGCGGCTAACTCAGGCGCGTCAACATGGCTACCAACTTATCGTTTTCTACAATTGCTGACACCGAAGAGTTACCGATTGGAGAACGGAATTCGACACGAAACGGTTGTAACTTGGCTAGGGGGGCTGATCAATCGACGATTAGTTAGCCACAAGCCTCTCTTGAAAACACACCAACTTACTATTAAAGTGGTTGTATGGACGTGTGACATCTCATTTATTAATAACGTTTCAGTCACGTCATTCGCCGGTAAATTGTGGATACTATGTGGTAGTCACCATTCTTCTAGGAAACTGTAAATTTTGGAACACGCGTCTATCTACAACCTACCGATTTAGAATCCACGTTTAGGCGACTGAAAACATGAAATATTAAGACTCCCCACACTTACGTATGGACATATAAAAATTAAGTAGCTGTTACATGCCATGGGGCTCTTCAGCACGTTTTCACAAAATAAATATACCAGTCATAAAAAATAATTGACACTCAAGACGCCCAAGCTATCAATATTGTGATAACCTCGTTATGATGTCTATAAACCAACAAAATAGCTATAAGACCCACTTTATCTAATGTAATATGGCATCCGAGTCATTCCGTATATTAATAATGGTAAATGCTTGACGCTCGATCAAATCATCTTTGAGTGAAGCTTGCACTATGAGTCTATGATTGACTTGATTAAGTGTCGCGTTTCACTTCGCTTGATATTAAGTGGTTGACGTGTGGCATTTACTAAGTTATTTGAACAATGTCCTAATAACATTCTGTCCGTCATCTGAGTCGTATTGGTAACTAATTACCTTCTGCGGCTACGCCCGTATGTATCGAAAATTATCACTCGGTAACATACGGGTTAAAAAGTAAAAGTTTTTTCAGCTGTTAGGAAGTGAAGTGAGTGTTACCTTAATGCACAGACAGACAGTGATACTAACGCATTTATAGTAATTGTATGGATTCCTTTTATCCCATCTACGATTATCAAAAGCCACATGGATATGGCATAGATAATTCTTACTGTTTACAAAGAGCCTCTGTGCCCTGTGCAGTCAATAACAACATTAGAAGCTCGCTAACTTTTCTCGAGGATAGAAAAACCGGCCAAGTGCGAGTCGGACTAGTGAACCGAGGGTTCCGTACAAACCTGTAGGTATCCTCGGTTTATGTATAAGGTTTATGCTTATGAAATTAAATGTTTTTTTTTTTATTTTTATATTTGAGTTGATTAAATGAAAGGTAAATTGCAGTTTACGATTTATGACGTATTAAAAAAAAACCACTTCTTGGATCTCGTTCAAACCAATTTTCGGTGGAAGTTTAATTAATATTAAGAAAACAAAACATAAATTTAATTATGTACATCAATAATTTTTTTGAGTTTTATCATTCTCTTATTTTAGAAGTTACGGGGGGGGGGGCACACATTTTACCACTTTGGAAGCGTCTCTCGCGCAAACTGTTCAGTTTAGAAAAGAATGATATTAGAAACCACAATACCATTTTTGAAGACCTATTCATAGATACTCCACACGTATGGGTTTGATGAAAACAAAAATTTTGAGTTTCAGTTCTAAGTATGGGGAACCCCAAAATTTATTACTTTTTTCTATTTTAGTGTAAAAATCTTGATGTAGTTCACAGAATACATCTACTTACCAAGTTTCAACAGCGTAGCTCTTATAGTTTCGGAGAAAAGTGGCTGTGACATACGGACGGACGGACAGACAGACAGACATGACGAATCTATAAGGGTTCCGTTTTTTGCCATTTGGCAACGGAACCCTAAAAAGTCAAAATCAAAATCAAAATCAAAGTCATTTATTCAAACTAGGCTGAGAGTCAGCACTTTTTGAACGTCAAAGTTACACAAGACAGTCCCCCCAAAACGCCCGCCCTTCGACACTTCCTAGTGCTTTAGCTGGGAAGAAGAAGTGGCGGAACAAACTCCCCAGCAGCACAGCTGTCTGTTAAGTTAGAAGAACTTGATTCTATACAATACTGTGTAAGTAATTAATATTATAAAACAAAACATACATTATTCACATATGTCAGCTAGCACACGCCAATATACCACCAACAAAACACTGAAAACTAAACTCAAGCTGAAATAAATAATAAAACAAAATAAAACAAAAGCGTAAACAGAACTTAAAACGTAAATAAAGCCTCCAGGCATAAAGGGCGTGCCCGCTTACATATTCAACGATGCAAATTGATACATACAGCTAAGTTGAAGTTACAATAGTTAAACTAAGGACCTCCGGACCAAAATAAAATAACAGTTAATACAAGTAACAATAACAAAAACCATGGTCAGCAAGACGACCAGTCACCACAAGCAGCACCCGTTCACGAGCATAACGCAAAGGTCAGCCACTACCCCCCTCGCCATATTTGAGGGAAGGTGGTAACCCGACCCCCGACGCTACCGCAAGCAGTGACATCTAAGGGAGCATGACGAACTTGCTGCCGGTTGGGCAGGCAAGAATATTATTAACAGCTGACGAGGTCGCTAGCTAACTACATGTTGCAATACACTACATTTAAAATCATTGTAATGAGTAGATTATGTCCACAGTAAATGAAATTAAAATAAAATAAAAATAAATTTAAAAAAATCAGTTAAATAAAAAATAAAATTATATGAACTACCCATATAAACTGTCGGTAGGAAAGCTAATTCTGGATTGAAAGAACATAAACATTGTCTTGAGTTAATCACAGCGACCAGCTATTCTTATCGTTTAAGTAGTCGTTGATAGAATAGTATGCTTTTGAACAAAGGTTGGATTTTACTTTAGCTTTAAACTCATTAAACTGCAAATCTAGCAAAGCAGAGGGAAGCTTGTTATAAAAGGTAATACCAAGACCAACAAAAGAATTATGAACCTTATGAAGCCGGTGAAAGGGGGCTCGTAGTTTGTCCTTATTTCTAGTATTAATATTATGAAAATCACTGTTTTTAGTGTACAAGTGTATATTTTGCCTAATATATAAAATGTTGGCGAAGATGAATTGTGATGCCACCGTAAGAATACCAATATCTTTAAACAAATCTCTCAGAGAAACTCTAGCACCTAGTTGGTAAATCGCTCGAACAGCTCGTTTTTGAAGAACAAAAATATTTTGAATGTCCGCGGCTTTGCCCTACAGCAGAATGCCGTAGGACATTATGCTATGAAAATAACTAAAATAGACTAGTCGAGCTGTATCAACGTCCGTGTACTGTCTAACTTTCCTTACGGCGTAGGCGGCCGAACTGAGCCTTCCCGCTAGGCTCGATATATGTGATCCCCACTGAAGTTTGTCGTCTACTGTTATGCCCAGAAAAACTGCCGAGTTAACAGTTTCAAGCACCTCATTATTTAAAACGACATTGGGTCCCAGGTTCCTAACATTCGGTAAGGCAAACTTTATACATTTCGTTTTCTTAGCATTAAGAACTAGGTTATTTGTAGTAAACCAATCCGTGGCCATTGAGAGCGCATTATTCACGTCATCAAAATCTTTTCTATTCCTGTCTACTTTAAAGATAAGTGAGGTATCATCAGCAAATAGTACAATGTCACAGATATTCTTTAAATAGAATGGTAAGTCATTTATATACACTAAGAATAAGAAAGGACCCAGTATTGAGCCTTGAGGTACACCTAACTGAACTAGTAGCCCGGAAGATTTTACACCATTGATATCTACACATTGGTGCCTATTTTGCAAATAAGAACTTATGACATTGAGAGCTTCGTTTTGAACACCGTAATGACGCAGTTTACGCAAAAGTGTGTCATGGTGAACGCAATCAAAAGCTTTGGAGAGATCACAGAAAACTCCGATAGCATTTTGCGAGTTCTCCCATGCGTTGAAAATGTGTTTTAGCAGAGCAACACCCGCATCTGTTGTCGAACGACCTCTTGTAAAGCCATATTGCTCATTATGAAGGAGGCTATTTAAATTAAAATGTCTTAGTAACTGCTTGAGTATTAACTTTTCAAATATTTTACTAAATGCAGGTAAGATAGAAATGGGCCTAAAATTGCCAACGTTATTTTTATTACCTGTTTTAAATAATGGTATGACTTTACTACTCTTCATGAGGTCAGGAAAAGATCCTGAATCAACACATTTATTAAAAGTTACAACTAGATAGGGGGCTACAATGTCTATTATATTACTTAACAGTTTAATGGAGATGCCCCAGTAATCTCCTGTGTTTTTTGACTTAAGTGTCTTAAAAATATTAACCACGTCACGAGGCGTTACATGTTCAAAACTAAATAAGCGACTACATCTGGGCACACCACTATGCAAAAGGTTTTCAGCTTTAGACGGGGACGAATTTAAGGAGCAAGTCGTAGTTATAGGTATGTTGGCAAAAAACTCATTAAATGCCTCAGCTACGTCGGCAGCCTTATTTACCAATTTGTTGTTAATCATAATCTCTAGTTGTTTTTCCTGTTTAACCGATTTACCCGTTTCATTGTTAATAATTTTCCAAGTGGTTTTTATTTTATTACTGGATGTTTTTATGGTATCGCTTAAAAATTTAGATTTAGCGAAAGCACAGATTTTTTTAAATAACTTTGAATAATTTCTGACATACTCTAGAAAAGGAGTATCAAATATATATTTTTTTAAACCATATAACTCGTATAGTCTCGCTCTACTTTTATAAATACCTGGAGTAGCCCATTGGTTGAAGCTAACAGAGGTTCTATTAATGTCAATAGTTTTGGTCTTGAAAGTAGATTGGTATTCTTTTTGCACAATATTAAAAAGGGCTCCATAGATTTCATTAGGATTATCGTGTTCTACTATAGATGGTGTAATCCTATGAGCAATATTATTTTTAAATTTGTTGCAACGACTAACTGTATAGGGCCTGCATTCTATTTTATGCGGCTTTTTTTGTAATGGCAAAGGGAAGCTGGCTAATAATCCACAGTGGTCAGACGTTAAGTCACTTAACACTAACTTATTATTGGCATCACAATCATCAGTCTTACATGTTGGTCAATTGGTGGTTGGAGACTAATTGGTTTGTTGCTTAAAACCAGCGCTACGGTTCTCTGTGTTTTATATGGTCACAGCATAATGCTGAGCATCTCACAATCTTTGTGTTCTTTCTTTGCATCATGTTTACGGCAAATAAATGTTGATTTTCATATTTTTTCATACAGAATCGACATGTCGCTTTAAATGATAGTGCAATATAAAAATTTTTTGTCAAAAAAAAAAAATTAACAAACCACAATAAATGGACCATGTTAAATCAGAATCTGCCCCCGGCATATTTATGTCTATCAGAAAACACAAAACAGCTTCCATTCTCCTCGTCATCTTAGAAATCTTTACCTTAACAGTAATGTCTAAGAATATTTAATATTATAAGTTGATGAACCTTTGAATTTTCATAAGATGCTTGTTTATAATATTGAAAAGCGACTCTTATCTTGGTACTCCACTAAGAATTACGTAAATAAAACTATGCTTTATAATAATTTTCCCTTCACTTAATGCTTATGGCTTCCCGGAAAAGATAAAGAGGTCCATATTGTTTTTATGAGTTTCATGGAAGAAAATAGGTCAAAACGACACTTAAATGCGATGAACTATCCATTGATTAGGTAAGCTTCTGTTGTAGCATACTCGCTTTCTATCCCTTCAGAAATATAGGTAACTAGCTTCTGCCCGCGACTTCGTCTGCGTTAAATTTCTTGTTCCCCCGACCCTTCCCGTCGCATCGAATCGCCTACCCGTGCGATTTTCCCCGTTTTTGCATCATTTTTCATTACTGCTCCCCTTAGTTATAGCGTGATATTATATAACCTTTCTCGATAAATAGGCTACTCAACACAAAAATATTTTTTCAATTCGAACCAGTAGTTCCTGAGATTAGCGCGTTCAATCAAACAAACAAACACACAAACAAACAAACTCTTCAGCTTTATAATATTAGTATAGATTCCAAATTCTATTGATACCGAATCATTACCAAAACGACACAATGGTTCTCATTTTTAAATGAAATGAATTCGGTTTCAGTAGTCTGTACATTGTACGTGATAGCAGTAAGATAAGCAATAAGGCGTCATATGGAAAAAAATATCATGCACAGAAACGGGAAGAAAACGTACATAAATAAATGTCCAAATTGATTTCCGGTACCTTTTTATTTAGAATACAAGAAACGTCCCACTGAACTCCACCGAACTCAATTGTAGGGGCCTGTACCGCCTGTACATACGCAAATTTGATTACCAAAGTCGTCAGAACTCCTTCGTCCACCGAAAAAAAGTTGCAATGGCCGTCCTTCTCAGTTGGCTCTCTAAAGATTATTGAATTTTACCAACATAATCTGGCAAGCGCCAGATGCGGCCTCTCTCTCAAGCGAATGATCGTCCATTCCTCTATTTACTCTAGTGGGGTGAGCCCGGATAATGGTATATTTATTAAATAGAGAGACGCATTTATTAGCCGCTTCGAACAGTTTTTGTTGTTCCACGTCTTTTATGGGATTATTGTGATAATTAATAAAGTTTAATTTATTGCGCGGAAGCTATTGTTTCCGGAGTGTCGCCAATAAAATAATAGTGTTGGTTTGGTAGTTCGCAAATTTTGAGTTATCGACACGATAACCAAGGCATTTTCTGTTCAATTATCGAAAATAAGATGGAGAAGAGAAACAAGAATTACGCCTTGAAAAAACCCTTTCAAAGAATGTTGTTCTACAAATTGTCTGGCGCCCAAAAGATTTATAGGTACTCGAATTTTGTAGGCTTCAGAATTTATTAAGGTTAGATCGAAATTCAGGCTCTCGTTTCAGATAATGTAGGGCGACGAATAAAGGGATCTTAAAAAAAAACATTCATTTTTATCATTACTATTTTTAGTTTAGGTAGTACGACAAAATAGACTGCTTGAATTGAAGACGACAGTTGTCTTTTTCTACTCTAACGTTTCTACTTACAATTTCCATCACAAGTCACTTCGCAGAGTCAAGCTATTGTAGCTGTATCGATACATTTGAATTGGAAGGATCATTCGGTCCGCAAGTTTCCGCACATTAGGCACCTAGGCAGACTTCGCGTTCAACGGACTACATCGAACCTCAAGAAAACCCGAATTCTCAGGAATAATCGTGTTCTAATTTTCGCTGTGGTATAATAAAATGTACGTTGCAAAGAGTAGGTATTCTAACGGTCTGTGTGCGATAGGTATATCTGGCATGACGAATCATGATTTTATTTTGAATTGGTTCAACTGTTTTTCGAAAAAAAAAAAGACAAAATGAAATCTTGTAAAAGCACACGAATGGGAGTGAAAGGTATGCATATGTAAAAAAAAAAAAAAAGGCATGTGTCAGAAAGTATTGGTCAGTTAAGATAAAGAGAAAAAAAATTATACACAAGAAAGGAGACAAGTACATTACACATGTAGACATCAGATTGTATCATCGAGTCTAACATTATTGACAGATTTCCGGCCCCTAAATTAGGGACGCAGACTTGTATCTTCGGAGTTGGACAACTGTGACATTTCAGTCACGTAATTAAACACAGTACATTTTAGTGCAGTCAGCAGCAAGTGACGTTATTGCTTGTGATTAGAAGTCTAGCAAGTGAGGTGTGTGTGTGGGGGAGTTTACTATGAAAGAGTTTTGTACTAACCTTTAAACTAAACAATTTTCTCCATGGGGCCAAAATCGTAATGGCGAAAAAATATTAACAGAGCAATATATTAGGGTCGAGTAGGTATTGAAACCTTGTACCATCACTTAATATTTTGTTCCACAATATTCTGTTACACGTTATATACTTAGGTACCTGATTGTTCACTATTTGTGAAGATTTGAATGCTTACTTAAATAATAAAGCCGACGAAACAAAATAATTACGATGCGTCAACCATCATGATCCAGTAGAAATGACTATTCATCTACTTACATCTATCTGTGTTTTATTCGGAACTCCTAATGGAAGAAAATAAGAATGATTAACAACATAATACCTTTACTTATTTTAATGGTTTCGGTACAAAGAAGCCAATGATGGATTGGCTACAGTTCTTTGTAACTCATCCATCATTAGATTATTTTAGAAATTAATGTTACACGTGGCCGTCATAACATTTCTTGTTAATAATTTAGTGGGGAGATAATAATTATCTAAAGTTGTAAATCTAATTTTAAGAAAATCAAGGACGTTCAAATCACGTGTATCAATTGAGAGGCCATTCTTGTAATTTTAATAACGTTCACAGACTGATCTCAGTGTCAATCTGTCTTTTTTGACAGGTTTTTGACATTTGATTGTCGCTGAGGTGCAACTGCGACTAGATTATAAAACGTTTTTGATTACGATTAATTGGCCATGTGATCATCTACCCGAGATTCTTTACTAACCTTCCTTGCCTTGTCCTTGCTTGGCTTTGCCTGGTTTGACTTCCTTGTTGGTGTAGTAGGCACAAGCGCTACTGAGTGTTTTATCTGGAATTTCTCAGTAGTGGCCTTTCTTTTTGGGTGGAAAATCATCAAATGACGTTTCCCGCTCTGGGTGGAGAGGAAGAGCGTGTCAGACTTTTACTGACTAAAACCCACACGTGTTCCTTAAGTTGCCTTTATGCCAGGGCCACGATAACTCCTTCGAACAAACCACTGGCAGAGCTCAGTAGTAGCCTGAAGTCTAAATTTGTGCACAGTTGATGAGAAAAGGCTCGTCTCCTATTGCATTTAAATTAAACAAAACTCACGAAATATGGTTGCACTGTAGCTAGTCAGCTCTGCCCAATCCTTCGAGGAAATAAGGAGTGTTATTTTGATAAGTAACTTTCTACACGTGTACGACATAACTTTGGCTACTACTATATTTACGCAAGATTCCAATCTAGCTAAAGTTACATCTAGTCCAAATTTATGAAGTTAGTTATGGAGAGAGGAAGAAATACATTTGGATGGTGTGTCTACTTAAACTTATTTATTTAAAATGGTGTCGTTCAGTTTAGAAGGCTTATTCCCATAATAAGAATGAAAAATATACAGAATTTAATAAACCATTGTATCTGGCTTTCGTAGATTACACGAAGGCATTCGATAGTATTAAGTACTCAGTCATATTCACATCCCTAGAACTCCATGAAATTGAAGTACAATACATTGATCTTTTAAAAAGCAATTACAACAATAGTTTCGCAAACATTAAATTAAATACTGCTGGACCCTCATTTAAAATAAAAAAGGTGTTAAACAGGGTGATCCGCTCTCTCCCAAATTATTTACAAGCACACTTGAGGAGATATTTAAGTCACTGGCAGCCTCATGGAACACCAAGGGCATTGACGTCGGCAAAAGGCGGCTGACAAACCTCCGTTTTGCTGATGACATAGTCCTTTTTGCCCCCACAGCCCAAAAACTCCAGACCATGCTCCAAGAGCACGCGCACGGCTAGCTTCAGGGTGGGACTTGAGATGAATCGATCTAAAACTCAAATTATGACTAACAGCACTAAGCGTAGAGTTGAAGTGGATGGACAGGAGATACAATATGTCGATGAGTATGTCTACCTGGGCCAGTTAGTTTCTTTCGAAAACAGGCAAGAAAGAGAAATAAACCGCCGAATCGAAAACGCCTGGAAAAGCTACTGGTCCATGCGACGTGGACGCTAATGAAGGGTGATCTACCGATCTCCCTGAAGCGCAATCTCATCGACATGTGTATTCTGCCCATCTTAACCTATGGTGCTCAGACCTGGTCGCTCACCGAGTCTCAAAAGTTCCGCCTTGGAGTTTGTCAAAGAGCGATGGAACGCAGTATTCTGGGTGTAAAAAGCCAAGACAGAATTCGGAACACCACGCTGCGTTGCAAAACGGGTATAACCGACGTAAGCAAAAAGGCTGCCAGGCTCAAATGGGATTGGGCGGGCCACATTAGCCGTATGATGACCGCTGGGCAAAGGTTTGCACACAATGGGTGCCTGAAGATGGTCGACGCCACCGCGGTCGACCCAGAAAGCGGTGGCGAGATGACCTAGATGCGTACCGCGACGACTGGTTTGAGGTGGCGCGGGACAAGAGTTCCTGGAAGAAATTGAGGGAGGCCTATGCCCCAGCAGTGGGACAGTACAGGCTAAACAAAACAAAAAAAAATTTTCCATGTTTCAAAATCTATTGTAATCTCATCTCAGCGCCAACCAGTGTCAAAAACTCATCAAAAGTGTTAATAAATCCATCAAACATATATCCATTTTTTACTTTTAATTAATTTAGTTAATTTCCCCATAAATGAAAGTATTTATGAAAAATTAACTTATATTATTGAAACTGTGCATGTGCAATTTAGCAATGACGGTTCAGTGTAAATGGCCCCAACTTATGAGTTGTAGGATGATTGTATCGTAGATTCGAACCCAGTTTGGTACTTTATGTAAATTTTATAACCACTGCTCTCAAAACGGAAAACGAAATCCTCGTGAGGAAAACGAGAACCAATTATTCGAAGACATGTGACATCTACCAGCTTGCACTTGACCCGCGTGGTGAATTACATCCAACTCTCTCTCGGAGAAAGGAGGCCAATATCCCGGCGGTGGAAATATTATAGGCTAATTAGGCATATGTATGTACTATAAAAACCGACAGATGACCTTTTGAAGGCTGCAGGAAGGCGTCGGGAGTCGATTGCGGACTCCCGGCCACCGTAGGCGCGAGCTTGCGGGTGGCGAGCAATGGGTAGCTCGCCGCCCGGTAAGGACCAGGCTCGGGTCGACGGCACGCAGTGTTCAACGCGCGCCTCAAAGAGATGTCAGCAGCAGTGTAGGGGTCTACTAGGACCGATGCCTGCCGGGGTCGCGTGATTGTTCGAAAGAGATACCGTGACCCTGGCACATGATGTCGTGCGGTGTCCCACAGGGATCGGTCCTGGGGCCGCATCTGTGGGACATCGGTTACGACTGGGTGCTGCGCGCCGACCTCCCTAGCGGCGTCAGCGTAGTTTGCTACGCTGACGACACGCTGGTCCTTGCGCAGGGGAGGTCGTACGAGGCGGCGGCCGAACTGATGACACGCGGGGTTGCGACGATCGTCGATAGGATCCGGCAATTGGGCCTCGAGGTGGCATTGCACAAGTCCGAGGCCATGGGTTTTCATGGTCCTCGGAACGCGCCACCTGCGGGTTCCCAACTTACGGTAGGAGGGGTTCACATCGGCGTCGAGTCGACGATGAAGTACTTGGGACTTGTCCTCGACAGCCGGTGGAACTTCGTTGAGCATTTCCGACGTTTGGCTCCCAGTCTGGAGCGGGCTGGGGCTGCATTAAAGCGGCTCCTGCCCAATCTAGGGGGTCCAAACGCCTCCTGCCGGAGGCTCTACACTACACGGGGATCGTGCGGTCCATGGCCCTCTACGGGGCACCGGTGTGGGCGCCCTCACTGAGGCTGCGCCCAGCGCGCCGGTTGTTTGCGGCCCAGAGGGTCATGGCCATCCGGTTAATCCGGGGATACCGCACGGTCTCGTGCGAGGCGGCGAGCCTCCTTGCCGGAGTGCCGCCATGGGATCTGGAGGCAAAGGTCCTCGCGCACATGTGGGAGTGGCGCGAGGAGGCGAAACGCCGGGGCGAAACTCCGCTGCCGCGACAAATCGCGGCACGGCGGACAGAGCTCCGGTGTGATCTCATGGCGACATGGCGGGTACGATTGTCGCAACCCAGTGCTGGGCACGCCACAATTGCGGCGGTAAGTCCGCTCTTTGAGGAGTGGATAGAGAGGCGTCACGGCGTCCTCACCTTCCGCCTGACGCAGGTTCTCACCGGGCATGGGTGCTTCGGTGGGTTCCTGTTCAGGATAAAGCGGGAGGATACGTCCGGGTGTTTCCATTGCGAGGATCGTCTGGAGGACACGGTGAAGCATACGGTGGAGGTGTGCCCTGCCTGGGCGGAGCACCGCCGTGTCCTCGTGGAGGCGATCGGCGGCGGCGACCTCTCGCGTCCGGCCCTGGTGCGAGCCATGGTACGGAGCGAGAGGGAATGGGAAGCCGTCACCTCCTTCTGCGAAGCAGTAATGCTCGCGAAGGAGGAGGCGGGGCGCGTGAGGGAGTGGCAGTCTCTGCGCCCTCACGTCCCTAGCCGCCGCAGGAGGAGACGCCCCGGGCGTCGGGAGTCAATAGCGGACTCCCGGCCACCGTAGGCGCGAGCTTGCGGGTGGCGAGCAATGGGTAGCTCGCCGCCCGGTAAGGACCAGGCTCGGGTCGACGGCGCGCAGTGTTCCACGCGCGCCTCAAAGAGATGTCAGCAGCGGTGTAGGGGTCTACTAGGACCGATGCCTGCCGGGGTCGCGTGATTGTTCGAAAGAGATACCGTGACCCTGGCACATGGGCAACTGATGGAACACGGGTGGGTTTTAGTCAGTAAAAGTCTGACACGCCCTCCCGCTCCGCCCAGAGCGGGAGAAGTCATTTGATGATTTCCCATCCTGAAAAAAAAAAAAAGGCTGCAGGAATCCGCTGGGCGCGGGAAGCACAAAACCGGTCGAAGTGGCGGAGCTTGGGGGAGGCCTATGTCCAACAGTGGACGTCTTTCGGCTGATATGATGATGATGATGACTTTAAAAATACTGAGAGGTAACACAAACGTTTCTTTCTATCTTACAGGCAACAGTTATCATTTCATATAAATTGACTCTGCAAGGTTAGTAAAATAACTGTACGTACGAGAAGCCTGTTTAAGCAGAGTTGTCTCCCCCGATTACAAAACAACGTCGTTCATTATTGTCGGGCCATATCTTTACAACTTTCCATCCAGCCAATTATTTGATACTGTACTGTCTTACTTTGTTTAGTTTATGGTATAAAGAGAATTATGTAGTATCACGGTATTAAAGTTATTAGGAGTATTGGCAAGTCTTTCTCGAAGTTATTTGTTGATTTGAAGTGACATTCGTTTTTATAATATATAAATATAAGAAGCCTACTACACTTTTATCTACAGTACTGTATATGTTACCGACCAAGCCCGATTTTGGGATGAACCAGTTTCGCGTAGGCTAAATCAGCACTCCCTGCACGCAATAGTACAAATCAGTGTAAATCTATGCAGAAAAGATGAACGAAACAGCATACACAGCCTACTACAGTAAAAAAGAAGCGATGTGGTGTCACGGTATCATTCCGACGTGAAACTTTAACCGTTGTAAACTATTACGCATAATATACATGTAGAGTCATTGTGTCTTATGTGTGTTATATATTATGTATTTATATCCTGCTAATAATTATCTTTGAAATGGATAGTTGTCAGAAAAAGATAGGCTAGAGTCTGTTCCTATGACTGCAAATCTGGACTTGGGAAGTCTTTTAAAATATTATAATTTTCTCCAAAGCTCACAGCACCCGTGAAATACAGAAAATAACACAATTAACTAAACAACAGAGCTGTTACCAACGTTCACAAGACACAAACAATTTGCAACAGAAACGTACTGCTCAATAAATTCAAATGTATAAAATAATAAACGTCAGAATTCTCCCAGTTATATTTCAAAGTAAGCTTTAGCAAAACTAACGCGACTACACACAGACAGAACCCGACCGCCCCATTTGCATACGAAATAATGAAATTGTTTCTAACACCACACATCAAAAGCTGAGTAAAATACAATACAAGGAAATACCAACACTTTCGCAAACTGATATCAAAAGAAAATCGCGGCGACACAATGCAAAATCTGGGACGGCGCTTATTGGAAATATTTCTATTCAAACGGAAATAATATTGGACATATGAATAAAATTCTCATATGTATGAGACAAAGACCTTCCGATCTATCATAAAGGGTGCCTCCATAAGCTAAATAAGGGAAGTAATTGAAAAATTCTTGCTTGTACAAGTAGTCTTCCGGCATTCATAGCATGTAGACAAAACAAAATTAAATGTTTTTTAAAGTATAATTTATTATTATCATTCTCTTGTATGGTATAAATAAAGTCTATATCGTGGAAGTACAAAGTTTTGGGATAAAAATATCTGAGGAAACTCATGCCAGCGGAAGAAGAAGAAGAATGTTTATGCCTATGTCTATGCCAGCAATGAAAATATTGTATCGAACTAAACATATTCCAAATATTTTTTTATTTTATTTACTAATAGGAAATGAAGTAACCCACTGTAAACATGACGAGAAAAATGCATTCGTTGTGTTTATATACCACAGCACGGGGCTGCCAGTGTGAGTTTCAAAATAAGATTTTCTTCCCACAACTGTATAAACTAGAAACATATTTTTCTCTTGCACGCGCTTGTGTTTACAGCTTTCTCGATTCTTTGTAAAAAAGATCACATTTTAAGAATATTTAAGTGTTTCTTTGACGCGGTGTAAACAGAGGTGAAATTAAATTTTGCCACCGCTTTGCTTTTCTTCTCCCACAAGATTTCTCTTTGTCGTCACCTATTTGGTTTATGTTTATTTATACTGGGATTTCAAAGAAGTAGTGACAAATTACAGTGCTGTTTTGTTGCAAGAACGCTTTTAAAGAGAATGCATTTAATTTAGACAGTTACTGGACATTTTGCCGAGTTTATTTAACCGGAACCTTTGTCAAGGACCGAGTTGATTTATTAACAATTGTTACGGTCACTTTGAGGAGTCAGCGAAATGGAAAATAAAAGTGAAATAGAACATTCAATTCAAAAAGGAGTATGAGAAACACAGGTACAGGACAGACGTTTATAGCATTTTTATGAAAGTTTAGTTCGGACGCTGTCGTCTTTGATGAAACAGGGAGAAATGTAATTTCCACCAAAGACACAAACGAGATTACCGCCCGTTCGCACCCGTCTATCTGACGTGTTGTATAAGTTTTTTTTATATCAGAATATTGCTTGCTCTATTTACCCGCTGCCAGCAACTAAATAATCCGTACATCCTCCGCAGATGTAATCCTGACATGCAATCTCCGGCGCCATCAATCAGGAGGGGGGTGAGGACATCGAAGAGGGAGAGGGGGACTACCGACATCAGAGACACGGCCAGGATTATACGAACATAATTATTCCCAAAACGTTCGCCGATCGAACTGGGATTACGTCTTGCACAATTAAAACCATACTTTGCACGCTGTTATTCGCTCTCTCGCCACCCGGGCACGAACTTCAGCGGTTACCTACCAAACAAGCCTACCACCGCACCGATAACAGTTCCCGCCGCAAATATACGTGTAATGTAAACATTAATTTAAACCCATTTTCTACAACAAATACTGCCAGCACTGTTATTAAATCGTGTTTAATCGCAAATCGAACTTATGTTTGATCTGTGCCTATTGAGCACCGAACCAATCCACCTAATGATAATATCCCATAAGGGCGGAACTTGGAAGGTTTTTGATGGCCATCTCAGTTGGAGAATGACTAGCATTAATAACGAGTATTATAGGTACGGCGATATTTCTGCGCCAACCGACGAGACCTACCTCCGCTCGCCTCGTTACGGGGATTTTGGATGAAATTAATACGGATCGTTAATCAAATACCCTCTAAGCGCTGTGCGATGCGGAACGGCTTAGATAATCATATTTTTTTCGAGATAACTTTAACGCTTGTTACTCCGACGAGTTGAGAAAACGTCGGATGTGATAAGTCATTTGGTAAAACCAAAGTGTTCACACTATACTCACAAATTCGTTTGAAGGACGGCTAGTCACATAATAAGGCCATCTGTCTTCGTCAGCGCGTGGCTACAAGATGGCATAAATCTGTTGTTTACGGGTTTGTATCAGCATGGAGGCGACTTCCCGTCGCGGTGTCGTTCCGCCAGCGTATTGCCGCTGGCTCAAAGATGACACTGACATTATATCACATTTGTCAATGTCTGTACCATAGATTTGAAAATGTGAAGCTTTTATTTCGCTTAAAAGCCATATAATGGTCGACGTTCTATTTGCCGATAGCAAATCTATGTACACATTCTCCTTGACTTTGGTAACAAAATATCATGTAAACCGTTCAATCACTAACATGGCGAGCGCTTTTAAAATGTGGCTCGCGATCTGGAACGTTGGGTTGCAAAATTGGCACGTCAAATAAATTCTTGTCACTCGTAAATACTTTGCATAAATTGGATTCAAGGGAATTCCCGCAACAAAGACGGCAGACGGCTGTTTCAATAAAGAGAACGATTGGATCGCTTTTGACGGAAAGGCAGAGCGGTGATCGTACGGGCACCGCGCTGTTTCCCCTTTAAACTTTTTTTTTTCAAAGAAATTGTGAGTAACGATTGTGACCGCAAATCGAGTTGTTATTCGTTCATTCTGCATAAATCGAAAAATAAACTTTGTGAGACGCTATTTCTGTTTTATGCTCATTCTGTTTGCACTTATTTCCTTCTGCCGGTTGTTTCTATCCAACTAGAAATGAGTTACGTGGTCTGTCTATTAATGGTTTATTGTGCCAATATCGAAGGCAATAACGTATTTGGTTTCTACCACGAAAGATTTACACAAGTCATAACAGTTAATTTAAAAGATGAAAGATGCAACTTCAGTAATATTTGGGTCACCATCATAAACAAAAATTATAATGAACTTCCATTTCTCATTTCAAACTCAGTATTTTGCTTACGAAACTTGGTCGTTACAGGTAATTTATAAACTTACTTGATGAAGTTATTTGATTAATGTCAACCTTTTTAGAGTAAGCAGGGGGACTTTTGTGCTATCATTTTATTATGACGTTTCCTTAGATCTTCAAGTGACTTTTTGTGTGAGTATCGTCTAAAATCTGAATTAAATAAAAAAAAATACGTTAGATAATTTAATTAAGTTAAGTTAATTTAATTAATTTGTAAAACCATAACATCTATGGTTTTACAAATTAATTAAATTAAGTTGTACAAGCGTAACATCTCTGACGGATATATTGGAAATGGCTTTATAAGCTAATAGCTTTTGCCCGCGACTTTCGTCTGCGTGAAGTATTTCTTGATTTCTAGACATGAATTATTATAACAATATATAACTTTTTTTATGGCTATTGCCCGCCACTACGTGTGATATTTCACAAAAGTTCAAGTAGATATCGTCCTTTTAGTACAGCATTTCTTTATAAACAATGGTTATCACACAATCGGAACAGGAAACTAAAATAACCAGGCTAGTGTGAGATTCCACACATACCACATAAAACGGACCGTAGGAGAAACAGTTCTGCCGCACATCAAATTCAGCAAAAGGACATCATTCAGATTTCGAACATTTTATACCCAAACATTAAATTGTTGGCTACAAAATGTCCTTCCTGATTTTTTTGTTTGTACATCCTGTAAAACATTTTTAAGTACACAAAGATTAGGGCAATATTATACAATTGAGAGAGTTTGTACTTAAGACTCATTAATACATACATACATACGTGAACTCACGCCTTTTTCTCAAGAGGGTAGGCAAACACTACGGAATGCCACCTGTTACGATCCTAACATATGTATTTGCCTCGTTAAGGTTCATACATCAGGGGGTCTAAAAAGGCCACTTTGGTGGAATCATAAGAGGAAAATAGTATGAATCATATTATAATCCGTAAAATGGTCACAAACTGACAATTCATAATATGTTCTGCGTACAATTCGTTTAACACAATTCATCTATTTGACAGTTTTGTATGGAGATTCGTAAAATGGTACACTTAATATGAATTGCTATAATGAAGTTTAATGTCAAATAGCAGAATCATAAGAAGTTAGTCAAGAGGATCATTTTACAAATCATATTTGGGATTTTGTGAAAAAATATCGTAATAATGGCAAATTTAGGCCTTAAGAAAATTTTCTTGAGCACGCTCGTGATATGTAGTCCATTTTAAGTCATCAACGAATTGTGGCACTTCGAAAAATGGACATAGCGTTTCAAATGTGGGTCCTCCAGGTTTTTTTGGGTTATATAGGCAAAATATATGTCGTGATAAGGTCCATGAGCTGGAGCCGTACATACGTACTGCCGCGCTGGCATGAGTACTACCTACCTTCAAGAATAGTAATGAAGTAGTCAGTTTAAAGGTAGTTCCAAATAGACACTACCATCTAGTCTGTCCCGTGTGGTGCCGGACATAAAGAATAGCATCACCCCATTTCTTCCCGTGGGTGTCGTGAAAGGCGATTAAGGGATTTACTAGAGAATGGGCAGCAGCGTTCTCTATGCATTTTACCATCATACTGCGATCGCCAACCCGCTTGCCAAGCGTGGCGATTATGGCAAAGCCCCCCAAATAGGGGGAGGCCTATGTCCAGCAGTGGACGTCTTGCGGCTGAGATGATGATGATGACTACCATCTAGTGTTGTGAATGTTACAAATTATTACAATCTTTTCATATTTTAGGCACTGAGTAGATCCAATTAGTAGGTACTTAAGCATCTGGATCACACAACAGGCTAATATGGGCGCACACCATATACACAACACAACATATACTTATATACAACGATTAACGATTAAATATTGATTTAAGATGAATAAGTATTTACTTACTCTGTATTAAAAACGATCCAACTTACATGAAATAAACATACAACCTACCTTCAAGAATAGTAATGAAGTAGTCAGTTTTAATGAAGCAGTTCTAAATGGACACTACCATCTACTCTTGTGAATGTTACAAATTACTACAATCATATAATCATATTTCACAGGCACTGAGTAGATCCACTTAGTACTTATGCATCTGGATCATACCACAGGTTACCAAGGGCGTACACTATATGAAACACCAAGTTAGTGTATAAAACAGTGTGATAGCTGTAGGTACCAGTAACTTTCTTCTCAGAGTAGTCACTTATGAAACGCCGAACTCATCTAGTTTAAAAAAATATCATTGTCATGAAGTGTTTGTACAAACCTACTAACAGACATAACAGGCGAAATGTGGGTGTACTATAGGTTCACCTCTGCCTAACCCTTCGGGGAAACAAGGCGTGATGTTATGTTATGTTGTGTTACTAACAGAAATAAAATCATTTATCATATAACTCGTAACACTTGTCCCAGTTGAAAAAAAGAATTATTCAAAAGTACAGTATTCACACCTAGCTTATTTTTGTAATTTGCACCCGGTAAGTAATAAACATTTCCAGAGGAAATATGTAGGTATATTTATTTTCCACATCATACAGCCCGTTCACAGACAGACAGATGGACGGACCAATGGACAGCGGAGGCTTAGTTATAGGGTCCCATCCTGGTTACTCTTTGGTTACAGAACCCTAATAAAAATCTACAACCTACGGGGGACATAGGCCTTATATTACTTTACTTTCACTCCAATTTTATTAGGTAGTGTGTATCTATAAAATAGGACATACATTTTATCTTTATACCTATTATTTAAATAAAACAATACACAACATTAAATTATTTTAATACAATTCTCATGTTGTACTGTGTAAAAATCTAGCAATAATCAAATAATGAAACTAACATAAACACTATAGTTAATCAGTTTATTTTTCTATGAATATTTTGTGTTGATGCTAGTCACGGAGCTGCAGAGGCAAACGATGACTGCTTGGAACAACTCCACCAGGCTAAAAAAGAAAATGTGTGGTTTTTAAGAAAGTCAAATCATCAGTCAATAATTAACATAACTGCTAAATAAAATGAAATTGAAAATAATAATATCATTGTTTAAGACACCCTAAGAACAACAGTGATGACAGGTTGGCAATAATAGTAGACTTGGAGCCCAATAGCTTCTTTAGTTATTGTTTAGTTAAATGGTAAAATATAGTTTATTTTCCTCTTTTTATTTCGTTATATATTTCATGAATGTTAACGATAGTGGGTACTCAATTTTATGTCGAGCCAGAGGGCACCTAAAATACGTTATTTATATAACATCATAATAATTTTCAATCGTCATCATAAGTCTTAGTCGCAATAAAAATAGCTGTAGGGTTAGAAAACTCCACTCACTTCGGTATCTTGATTTCTGAGTTCCACGAGTCAAAGCCGCTGTTGTAACATCGGCCGGGGTAGAGCTTAGTGCTGGCACACGAGTCTCGCCAGAACTAGACACTGCAGTGATCTCGATAAAGGGTTCAACAACGACAGAACTCCCATTATCAATGCAGAAAGACGAGCTCGAGCAGAATGTTCTTCGATTGTGTCTCGGACCAGCTGCACGCCATTCTATGCCTACAAATTATTACGTCCAATTAAATACCTTTGCACAATGATACAATTATATATTGATTCAAGATAAACAAGTATTTACTTACTCTGTATTAAAAATGACCCAATTTACATGAAATCATTTAAGTTTTATTTTGTTGATGAAACCACAGATTATTATGACCACAGAGTAATTATGACATACACATAACTGAAGAGAAAACTTTTATGTATTCGTTGCCAGCTTATAAAGTTTGTATTGTATTTAGTTTCCCTTTTCACAGGGCTTATCTGTGATTATTTTATAAGTTTTTATGGATATTATAATTAATAACATTTCAACAGTTAAAAATAATCAACTGTATTAATTAAATCTTCAAAGAAATATTTACCGGTAAAATTACGGTCTTTATTTTTTTCATGCTGCAACATTTACACCAAGTATGTTTCTGCTAGGAATTGAATTGAGTATGATATTGCTAATATGTGTCACCATTTTACGAAAATTAGAGAAATTGCTAAGGTATTGCTGGGAATTCACAATATGAATTAGTTTTAGCAGAAATGCTTAATGTGGCCTTTTTAGACCCCCTGGTCATAAACACAGTCCAGTTGCGAGTACTACGCAACTGACTTTTCTAAAGACCATCACCAAGAAGTTCACTATATGTCCTCCTAGGGCATCCTCACCCGGCGTTTCTACTCACATCTGCCTTGCATCTCAATATGAGCAAACCATCTAAGCATACTCTTTTAATTTTTGTCACTAAATCTTCTTTTAAGTCACACCGTTGTCGTATCACATTTATTGTGGAAAGCCTATCATACAATGTCACACCACACATGCTTCGCTTCACGCTTGTAATTAACAGTCATTGCAAAACAGACCTTGATTTTAACTGCAGTCTTCTAAATTCAAATGGCAAGTTATTTGGGATCAATGGTATACGCGGCACGAATACTGTTTCTCCTCTGGCAGATCCAAATAATATTTTGGCCTCAATAACATTGCGGCGGAAAACTGTTACTTGGAGTCTAGTTCCATTACACAATTTAGCAGACCATATGTTTCAAAGCAAAATGGTAGGAACACCGACACGTAATATAAGTCAGTGACACGGAAGACACGGTGGATTGAGACGCTTTAAAATTTTAACAAGATAATTTATATCAAACGTGGTGTCAACAGAATCATGAATAATTTTTACACCTTCGAATGAATTTACAGTACAGACTCGAGTAACCGGACTTATTGTTGTCGATAGGCATTCGGATAATCAAAAATCCGCATAATTGAATACATGAAGAAAGACGGTTTTTGTTGAGTATGCCTGGCATTATTTATGCAATAATATTTTTTGGCATAAATAATGCCAGGCATACTCAACAAACATATTTCGTAAGAGAGGTGACATATTATAGATTTGACTTGAAGGTATAAAGTTATTTGATCTCGGTTTGTAGTCTGGATAATCGCGAATTCGTTTAACTGAGGGCCGTATAACCGAGGTTCCACTGTATACACATTTCGCTCATTTTAGCAGCTTGGCCGTTTCATCATAACATCATAATCAGCCATTAATGTTCCACTGCTGGTGTACAGGCCTCCTGTCTTTGGGAGGATTTTGGCTGTATTCCACCACACGGGTCCAGTACGGGTTGATAGGTTCACATGTATTCTAATTTGCTGTTCTAGGACCTGTCCGTTTCCTCACGATATTTTCTTCCACCGTTTTGAGAGTAGTAGTTGATGAAATTATTTACACAAAGTGCCTGCTTTGGTTAAAACTTACGATCTACAACTTGTCTTGTCTTGTCTTGTGTCTTGTCTTGTTGTTGTCAAGTCGGTTCCGATACTAGGATGATCGTTTAAACAACTAACACGCATAAAGACTTCCTCGGTTGGTCTTTAATATGTTTAACATCGGGATCAATTTGAACTATATGATCCTCAACTGTTGACTGTGGTAAAGTACAAAACTCATCTCGTATTTGTATCATCAACCCATCTATTTGTGGAAAGATTCCGTTCCCAATATCAAGAAGAAGATTGGACAATGTACCGGTAGAAACGTTACCGCTAAGATGTACACTCATGTTTCGAGTAAATTTAAGCGCTTTTAGTGATGGTCATAAGAAAGATCTTTTTTGTTTGGGTTTCATTCACGCGGATTACTTTAGGCAGTAGATAATTATAGTATTATACATGTAAAGTCAGACAGAAACTTACCATTCTTTTAATTTTTGCTTTCTTTGCACTTCGTAAGCGTGTTTGTTTATAAGTCATACTGAGTGACTAAACCAGTCATACTCTTAATACTATAATACGTACGTAACAAGAGAAATAGTGAGGCAAATCACATCAGCCCCTTAACAAAAAAAATATGAGGACCACGACCGCTCTGACAAGAGTGTTACGCAGAAGAACAAGAGAACAGTGCACCCGTAAGCCAAAAAAAATATTAAATATTTTTTTACAATTCTTATGAATATCGATCGAAACACCTATTAATTTATTAGAGTGAGAAAGCACCAATGAAAATTAACCCGCTTAATACTAATCATATTTGTGAAATTTATAAGTTATATATTTACTGGAAATTCGCAGGCGAAACTTTAACAATCAAAGATACTGCACAACTTTCTCAAAGAACCATAATAATATATCTATATATAAAAGAAAGTTGTGTTAGTTACACTATTTATAACTCAAGAACGGCTGAACCGATTTGGCTGAAAATTGGTGGGGAGATAGCTTAGAACTAGGAGACGGACATAGGATACGTTTTTTTATCCCGTTCAACTATAAAGAGGAAAGATTTGATTGTTTGTTTGTATTCAATGGGCTCCGAAACTACTGGTCCCACTTGAAATTTTTTTTTGGGTTGGGTAGCCTATTTATTGAGGAAGGCTAAAGGTTATATAACATCACGCTACGATCAAAAGGAGCGGAGCAGCAACGAAAAATGGACGAAAACTGGCAGGCAATTCGATGCAACGGGAAGGTTCAGAGAAACAAAACTATGACGCGGACGAAGTCGCAGGCAGAAGCTAGTCTATACTAATATTATAAAGCTAAAGAGTTTGTTTGTTTGTTTGATTAAACGCGCTGATCTCAGGAACTACTGGTCCGAATTGAAAAATTATTTTTGTGTTGGGTAGCCTATTTATCGAGGAAGGCTATAAGCTATATAACATCACGCTACAACTAAGAAGAGCGGAGCAGTTATGAAAAATGTTGCAAAAACGGGGAAAATCGCACGGGTAGGCGATTCGACGCGACGGGAAACGTCGGGGGAAAAAGAAATTTAACGCGGACGAAGTCGCGGGCAGAAGCTAGTTTTTTATATAAAAGAAAGTTGTCTTAGTTGCACTATTTATAACTCAAGAACAGCTGAACCGATTTGGCTGAAAATTGGTGGAGAGCTAGCTTTTTAATATACATATAAAGCGGAAGAGTTTGTTTGTTTGTTTGTTTGATTAAACGCGCTAATCTCAGGAGGAAACTACTGGTCCGAATGGAAAAAAATATTTTTGTGTTAGATAGCCTATTTATCGAGAAAGGCTATAATTTATATAGCACCACGCTATAATTAATAGGAGCGGAGCAGTAATGAAAAATGTTGCAAAAACGGGGAAAATCGCACGGGTAGGCGATTCGACGCGACGGGAAGGGTCAGGGGAGCAAGAAATTTAACGCGGACGAAGTCGCGGGCAGAAGCTAGTATATTATAAAACAAACATGGTTTTCATACTTTATCTGATCAGCTGTTTATTATTACTGATACAACTAATGTTTTTTTTTTTTGCCGATAATAGTACGGAACCTTTCGTGCGCGAGTACGACTCGCACTTGGTCGGTTTTTTATTTTATTTCTGGACCTATGTTCTTTTGAGAAGTAATTTTGTGATATTGTTAACATGCTACTCTGTTAAAGCTTCATGTTTTATAACTAGTATGATTTGTGTGAGGTGTCGGGATCGGAGATATTTGCTCATGGCAGGCAGACGGTCAACTGATGGCAGTAGGAGCTTAGTAATAACACGATACACGTGTACACTATTCTTACTTGAATACACAATTTCGTGAATGAACAACTTAAATACAAAATTTCATCCTCTTTTCTCCCCCTTAAGGGTAGAAATTCCAACAACACCCATATACGTTGCGTTTGTTTTCAACCATTAGCCATTGAAAATGAAGGTCATTTGATTTAGAATTTCATCCCTCTTTTCACACCTTCGGGGTATTAATTAATTTTAAATTTCGGCCTAAACACAAAATTTAAAGATCTTTACTTCGAAACTGGCGGACTTTCTTCTTTTCTTCCTCTATTTTATCCCTTTAGTGATGAAATGACCAAAAATCCTTCGTTTGTGGATGCTTACATTGTACAAGGTATATGTATATGTGAAAATTTCAAGTCTTCTAGGTCTAGCGGTTTGAGCTGTGCGTTGATAAATCAAGACTCAGTCAGTTGTTTTATAACAGATTCTAAATTCTAGATAAAACTAAGGAAAGTAATGCTGTTGAGTTAAATGGATGAAACAACCTGCATCATTAATCTGTGAACTAAGTCGCATTAAAGTCCAGCCAAACAATTACGGCTTAATGAAATTAAATAGAGTTCACCAATCATTTGGTCGTTGGCGACTCTTTGTACGAATTAGTAGCGCACCTACATCAATCTTAACTGCCTCAAAATTTTCAGGATCTTAATTTTATTTTTTCACACTGAAACTGGGAGCTATCAGTCAATTACGCCATACTTTTTTGACGTTTTGTCGATTTTAACTTAGTCCCGTGATCGGCAACTAATATTGATGAATCATGTAACGCGCGGCCTTCACGGCCTTTCAAAATCGCACTCAACTTTACTGATTTATTTTATGCTTTTGAAAATGGACCCTAATAGCACCGACACATTATTGTGAAACAGAGAAAGACGACCAACCGGTGTGACACACAACAGTAATTACGCCGCATCAGGAATACGTTCCACAAAGTAATATCTAGGTACTGGTACAAATTCTGCTCACGGCTACAAATCAAACGAATAAACAGCCAGAAATTTTCCACCAGACGTAACACATTCGACAGGCGTGATTCAGGCCCAAACTGTGCACAGAATGGACACGCCACTCTGTAATCTGTCCCGGCAAACCGTGCGCTGCATAAATTAGCTGTAGTTAAAAGCTCCCTTTTAATGGGAAGACCAAATGAATGGGCAGCGTTGGCCGACGCCAGCGCTTTTCCCGAATTTCGGCCGGAAATCGTAGGAGAGTAATAGTAGATAGAACAAACTGGTTGTGCCAACCGCAAGCATTTAAAATTGCGCTTCGCATCGACGCGCCCGCTGTAATCGACGGTTTGAACTGAATTGAATCTGTTCTGAAGTACCTACGTTTGAACTTTTACGTCATTTGGTGTAATCGAGTGAAACGAAAAGCGCATTCATGAAAACACGTGCCTCACTTTCTGACGCCTGTAAATAATATATCTGGAATGGTTTTGTATTTTATTATGGACGTTGGGAATGTTTATGTGTTTGAAATTCTGATCACGTACAATGACAATCTAATAATGATTGGGTATCACAATACATACAGCTATAATACTTCTAATGTTTAACGTTTAGCAAAACCAACATAATCCTGCCGGGGTCGCGTGACTGTTCGAAAGAGATACCGTGACCCTGGCACACGGGCAACTGATGGAACACGGGTGGGTTTTAGTCAGTAAAAGTCTGACACGCCCTCCCGCTCCGCCCAGAGCGGGAGAAGTCATTTGATGATTACCCATCCTGAAAAAAAAAAAAAACCAACATAATAAAGCAATAAATATCTTGTGTTCCAGTAAAAAAAAAACAAAATAAAATTATTCATGAACAAACTTCATCTCCGCGCCAGAACAAAAAAGTGAAATCATCACAATCCGGCGGCGTCTGAAATATATTTTATCTCTAACAATAATTGTTTTGACGAGGCATCATAACGACGGCATCTACCGACAGATGGCGCAGTTAGGCGCACGTGCGACGAACTTCATCCCCACCACGTTATTTATTATCTCCGACTAAACAGACGTTAGACTTCAGTTGCGGTGCAATTTTCATCAAAGATGCACGTGCCACATTATTTCGCTTATCTAGTTAATATGCGGTTTATGGTTGACGTTGCCTTTTTACGCAATACATTTTCTGTTTACCGTTTTATTTGTCCCTTTGTTAGAAGAACATAAACTTTATCAGTTTTTATCTTTTGAAATAAATGCAAAGTTTTATGTCTCCATTGTTAAAAAATGCAATCAAATGGTTTGCTAAACTCCATCTTAAACATAAGCACGCTACTACTTTAATCTAGTATTCAAACTACATGCAATAACCGTTGAAAATTTTACAAACATTAAAAATAGTTATTTTCATATTTATATTGCCAACGTTAACGTTTATACCCAATGATAAAAGGTGAAACATTTATAACTCTCAAGGCAGCCTTAAAGTTTTAAAGGCCTTCAAGAAATTCACATGATTTTCATATACATTTCCACAGCAGTCGTTTTCTTAGCACTTATCGTTTGTTCACCTCTAAAAGCACGAATATGCGGTACGCATACTGATTCTGCTGAGACACGTAAATCTCTGTGTAATTCCTTTGTAAAATGTTTTCGTAAAATCCCGTATATTTTATCTACCACATGTTTTTAATAAACATGTTTGGCGAAACACGAAAATGATTCCGGAGTACAATAGAATGGTTGAAAAACATTTTTTTTTTTTTTGAATATCGAAGAGAAATTCTGATGCCCGAAATAATTAAACAATCTGATAAAGACGACCTTAGAGACCCCAATTAGACTATTGAGTTGATAGCATAATATGCAATAGCAGTGACCAAAAATATATTTTTAAAAGTTAACTGTTTTTATTAAGAAACCCTTTTTAGGGTTCCGTTGCCAAATGGCAAAAAACGGAACCCTTATAGATTCGTCATGTCTGTCTGTCTGTCTGTCTGTCCGTCCGTCCGTATGTCACAGTCACTTTTTTCCGAAACTATAAGAGCTATGCTGTTGAAACTTGGTAAGGAGATGTATTCTGTGAACCGCATTAAGATTTTTACACTAAAATAGAAAAAAAAACAATAAATTTTGGGGTTCCCCATACATAGAACTGAAACTCAAAAACTTTTTTTTCATCAAACCCATACGTGTGGGGTATCTATGAATAGGTCTTCAAAAATGGGAATGAGGTTTCTTAAATCATTTTTTTCTAAACTGAATAGTTTGCGCGAGAGACACTTCCAAAGTGGTAAAATGTGTATCCCCACGTAACTTCTAAAATAAGAGAATGATAAAACTAAAAAAAAATATATGATGTACATTACCATGTAAACTACCACCGAAAATTGGTTTGAACGAGATCGAGTGAGTAGTTTTTTTTTAAAACGTCATAAATCGTAAACCACAATTTACCTTACATTCAGTCAACTGAAATATAAAAATTAAAAAAAACATTTATTTATAAACCGAGAATACCTATATGTTTGTACGAAACCCTCGGTGCGCGAGTCCGACTCGCACTTGGCCGGTTTTTGCATTTGAAATTGAGTCTTATAGCCTTGAAATAAGATAGAATTTTCTTTGGCTCAGTCGGCGGTAGGTATGGCAAAATACATAAAAAAAATTAAAAAACTATTTAAAAAATTACTGAAATCCATTCAGTATTCAATTACAAACCAACTACTTTAGGATTTTATATATTTTCTTACACTTTGTATAGACAATATAGCTTTTCGGTGTCTAATGCCGAATTTACCTTCTATTATTTCGTTTTTTTTTACTTTTCGGTTTATCGTAATATATCAGAACAAACACATTTAAAACCATTCCATTCAACTCGAAACTTAACTTTAAACATACTGCAGAAGTTTCTTTGCGACTGAAAGAACCGCTTTACGCTACTTAGATACTGTTTAAAATATTCATTCAGCACCGTATACGAGCGTGGTACAGCAACCATTATTACTCATTTACGAGAAAGTAATCCCTATGGAAATAGATATAAGGACTATAATAATGCTCAGGTGTATGCTAATGAAGGTCTTCGAATGACGAGCTGAAGTCGCCATTACCTACTAATGAGAAACATTCGGGTGGAGACGTGCGTTTTTTAGTCGCAGTGATAGAATTCGTTTTTGAAGTGAAAACTTCTTTAGCGGCGTTGTGCACTTTTTTTGTATAGGGTAAAAAATGTTAAACTCGCGTCAGGACACGTGACCCTGATTGAAAATTCGTAAGACGGACAGAGAGTAGGAGGGAAATATCCCCCTCTCTTTCTACGGCGCGGTGAAAATGTATGCCTGCGCCTGCTGTTTCGTTTAGGCGGCGCAGGTTGCTTGCGCGAATGTTTGTGTGTGTTTATACAGCGTGCCACGCGCATCCATGGATAGTGACAGCTGATGGCTCGATCGTCTGTGTAGTTGCCGTCGTCGAAATTATGGATGGAAGTTGATTTTTCTGAGAGATAAACTTTTTAATGTAATATAAATTGTCATTTTTGTGTACGATAGCGCAGTAAATAAATATTGTATTCTACCACATAAAAAATGATAGTACATTTATACTGATAATTAAAGCAATTCGTGCAAAATTTTTCCCTAACCATTCCAAAATATCAAAAATGCACAACATTAATATTCAAGTTTTCACTTCTGCCGGCACTCCCGGAGTGCAAACCGTCGTTTTTTTTTTTTTTCGTATTTTGTGCAATGGCGGTAAGATGCCAATGACTATGTTTTAGAAGCGTATAGGAACAATTATAATGGACCGCTGCAGCTATGCTTTTATGAGTGGCCATATTTATTAAAGGTCTTGTAAATGAGAATGAGGGAGAGATTTTTATTCTACTATCTTACTTCCAACTCATCATCATCACCATTCCAGCCGAGAGACGTCCACTGCTGGACATAGGCCTCTCCTAATTTAGGGGATTTTGCCTATTGGCACGCTTAGCAGGCGGGTTGGCGATCGCAGTATGATGGTATTATAAAATGCATAGAGAACGCTGCTGCTTATTCTCTAGTAAGTCCCTAAGTTGCCATTTACAATATCCACGGGAAGCAATGGGTCTTTTCGTCCCTCACCACACGGACACTATAATAAATATAATGCTTCCTGCTATAATAAAATAAAGGTAACTCATACTTTAATACAAAAAACGGCTTAACAGTTATGGATGAAATTTGGCACACAGATGGATTATGACCTGGATTATCACATAGAATACGTTTAATCCAGGTTGTGTCGACGATCCTATTAGATATTTTGCGACATTCACGCGGACGAAGCCCCATACAAAAACTAGTTTTTAATAAAACTTTAACAATACTAACGAATAGATCTTTAAAGGTTTGCTACCAATCAAGCAACAACTATCACAATTTCACTGTTTTATTATTTAAAACATGACTATAAATTATGTAATTCAGCACTGAAGTTAAACAGTTGTTTCACCTTCTATTTGAAAAGCCAGGCCCGCCTACACTCAGCGCTATAAATGCAATACATTGCTTCATTTGCATGCCACAAGTCCCGAACGAAGCCGACAGAACTATTGCGCACGATTCAACCATAACTCAACAAAGTCTTTGTCTTTTATTTTACTCGAAGCATACCACATTTATAATTATTTTGGACAGAAAACAAACAATCTGGTATAAAGGAATATTGTGTCCCTAAAAACGAACAGTTTTCTTCGTAGGTAAATAGAGTTATTTTTTTAAATTTAGGAACATGTTTTAAAGTTCATTGCTCTAGTGGTCGAAAAAGCTACTGCTGAGCATGGGGGATCCTGGAATCAATTCTCCGGTCAGGCGAAAGTTTGTTTTTTATCCATCTAGAATTTCTGAGCAGCTCGGAGTCTTGATTTGTACCCGGTTATTGCAACACACACGGTATTCCGTGTTACGTGAGAATGGGCAGCAGCGTTCTCTATGCATCTTACCATCATACTGCGATCGCTAACCAACCTACCAAGCGTGGTGATTATGGAAAACGCCACCATTTGGGGAGGCTTATGTCCAGCACTGGACGTCTTTCGGCTGAAATGATGATGATGATTACATGGGACGTCAACGTAAATAATAAATAAAATAAAATAAGAAGAGTTTATTTCTCACCAGCATAGTAACAACGATTACATATTAAACGAACTTAATACTAATGCTGTATACCATAAACAACAATAATCCAGCAGCATTTGTGGTGGTAAAAAGAGGTTTGCTTATGTAGACTATCTTCTGAACTAGGCGAGGCCTGTATCTCAGAAGATAGCATTCAGCTGACAATTTCATTATTTTGTAACCTAAAAAATATTGTGTGCTACTGTTTTAAATTATTAATAAATGTATATATATTTTTATTAAAAATAAAATGCAAGTAGTGAATAAAAGTATGTGTGTATGGGGGATGTGTGTGTGCGTGTATGTGGGTGTGGGCGTGTATGTGTGTGTGTGTGTGTGTCTTTTATTAAAATGTTTAATATGTTTGTGGAGATAAAAGATATTCTGTTGTTAGGTAGTCGAAACCGAAATGTAGGTATACAGTAGGTATGCCTTTGCCTGACCCTTTAGATCAGGTGTGATGTTACCGTTTGCAGCTCTATTGTTTCTAGAACGTGGTTTGACACAAAAAAAATCTACGATATTCAAACCAATTTTCAGAATGAAGTTTCTCTCTTTTATTTTTTATTTCCCACGTAAATACCAAGTTATAATAACTTCAACAATCTATCGACCAAAAATTGAACTTTACACGTAATCGCTTATGCAAAAACACGACCTTTATTTAAATAAACCAAACTGCGTTAATTATGTAAATTGCATATAATATTTATTTAAATCAGAACTGTTGCAAAATATTATTTCGATTACATTTTATATTATTATGACAAATAAATAAATTGAGCATATAGATATTAGGTATTTATTCATAAAGTACTGTACGCAAATTATAATAAAGCTTACTCATGATAAATTCGAAAACTATTTAGTATTTGTTTGTTAACTACGCTAATAAATTGTTTTGCTGACGATATTAAATTAAGGGAACAAAAGTTTCGAACAATGGTTAAGTGTTAGTGAGTCCAAATCGGATAATTTAATTAGATATCGTATGGACTCATGTTTAATTACAATTTCATTCCGTAGTACATTTCTCATTAGTTTGAATAACAATTTATGATCAAGTTTAGCAATTTGCACACTTACATGTTGTTTTATTTGTGCTTTTATACTGATTTAAATAAATTTGTTCGTTTGTATGTAGTAAGAGAGTATAGAGTAGAGGCACTGCAGCACTCAAAGTTGAAAGTGGATTACGGCCCACTCCCTCTCACAAAGAGGCGGCCTGTGTCCCAGCAGTGGAAACAGTATAGGCTTATACAATTCAGTAATATTGTACTTAAACTCTCCGAAATAAATTCTGTGAGCAAATATAACCGATAGTCAGCTAGAAAATCATTGGTTATAATCTTTCCTATCCCCCCTTTCCCCCCTAGGGTCGGTGTAATCTTCTCTGCCGTTCCTAAATCAGCATAGTAATTTGTACATACTATCGTAGCAAGCAACGGTTCTCGTAAAACGTACGAGAGTAATCCTTCCCTACTTTTACGACTTTCGAGAAAGAACAGCTGACACCGTATGTTTTTATTTACAAAATAAGCATCAAAACTGTATACGCAACGAACACGAAGGAAAAGAATACGTACACAATATATTCTGCCACCTACGGTGTTTACCGCGTCCCTAGGCGCCCAAGAAAGGAAAATATTATTTTATTTTACCTGGTTTTTTTTTGTAGTACTCCTTTATTATTTAAATTTACGTAAACGAATACCTACGTGTGGCCACGCTGGTTGTGGATAAAAATAAAAATATGAAAAGATTTTGATTTTATAACCAATTGGTACGTACCTTTCCATTTTTGCTTTGTTATTCTGGTGCCAAAATGATTATGATGATTGGATTGTTTCAAATTGCATACGTATCTGTATACCGGTTGGTGATTTGCTTTTGGTCTGATGCATAGTAAAATAACTGTTGTACAACTAAATGTGTGTATGGTAAGATATTTGAACTTAAACGAGGCATAAGGTATGTAAGGGTCCTAGTAGCAGGCGTATCATGACTAATTATATCTCTATTCTACCAAGAATAGACAAAGTTCTTTGTACGGGATGACCCGTAGACTCACGTTTCTACAAAGACATAGACAGTTATTCTTTCCATAGCAACTGGGAGGTAGCTAGTGATGTAGTTAAGGTGATTGCGTTAAGGTATTAGATTTTTTTCATTAAATAGTTGATGGGACTGAATGAAGTTAGAGGGTTGTATTGGTGATTTTTATGAATATAGTTCTGTAAAAATATGTATGCCCCCGTGTGTCAAAGGTAGAGAAAAATTGGTCATCATACTTGAAATCGTAGACTTTTGTCGGCTAAGAATAGGAACATTTCTTTTATTTCGTTTTTACATCGCTGTGCTTAAGAAGATAGAAATCTTTTCTACAATCTGGCATTTTGTCTTTTCTTCCGTGCACGAAACCTGTTTCTGCCAACCCCGATGAGAAAATGGTCAATAAGTTTTAGAGAATCAGTTATAGAATTCTCAAATAAAAATCACGTCATAGATAACTTAGTTCTGGGAAATATTTCGCTTTAGTTTAGGAATGGCCTTGCACGCGTTACCAAACACGACTCTTTACTTTCAAAGAAATATGTTGAATAACAAATTAACACAAACGCGAATGGTTTTCGGAGAAAAGTTTACAGCAGAAACCGTGTGACGTACTTAATTTATGCTCAGTAAATTTATTATTGCACAACGGAGCCAACAAAACCACAGAAAGAGTTATTCCAGCTATAAATAAAAGTAAAACTTCTGTTTATTGTTCCGCGATGCATTTGTTTCATATTAATTTATTTAAATGAGTAATCGTTCAAAACAACTGATCATCTATTACGTCCAATAGTGATCCGTTCTAGTTTTAGAAACTAACTGGATTTAAACGGGCAACGTATTTATTTCTAAACATTTAAAGCTCGGCTAAATTGAAGTATAGGCGACATCCTGGCAAGTTATAAATATGGTACCTAGCAATATGTAAAACTGAATAGTTGAATATTAATATTTCATATAAACACTGTTTCAGGAACTTTTCATTTCTTTATAATCTTAAAAATAAAATCGCTATCGTGTAACTCCTGCGTCAATAGGTATGGAAACTGCAAACAGATGACATTGCTATGAACTTTTACCTAGGCGTATCTGCATCAGTTGCGCACGGTGGCACTTGAGTAAATTGGCTGTTTTGGCTGTTGTGCTGTGGCTGTTTTTGTTTGTGTTGTGTTCAGTTTGTTTTTGCGTCTTATTTACCGCAAATAAACGTATTTTCTTTCTTTCTTTTTTTTCTTTCTAACAAAGAGGTAATTGCACCAAAAACGTAACACAAAACGTTTTCTACAATCTGCGCGAAAACCATTCCCGGTCGCGTGTATAGTACCTACATACCTATTATACCCTTGTAAAAAGTTGAAACAAAGACAGTTTTCACAGAAAAAATAAATAAGTGGCTGAAATGATAAGCATGTTTGAAAATAAGGATTAATATTAACTGACCCAAACAAGTGTATAATTTTTGTATTTGAGGTAGGTATACAATTCTGCTAAGTATTATACATTATTTAAATCTAACTAATCTAAGCCCCCTGGTGCGTTTTTTTGTCAGTCTATTTCTACTGATGTATCAACAAACAGATTTAAATCAATTTAAGAAAATCCTTCCACCTGAGTGCTTTTCTTGCGCGCGTTGCTGCGTGGTTATTAATAAAACCGGCCTAAACTAGATAACGAACGCAGTGAGTAACCAAGGACATATAATATATTGAAATAAAATAACTAAAATATGATTTATTTATTTGTTCTTTAATCTATGAATCTTCTTCAATGCCCCAAACACACAGTGTCTAGAGGTGTTTGCAGTCCATTTTAATTTGGTAGGTTTAATTTCTGTTCTGATACAGGTCTAGGTACTGGTTCAGGTATTGGTTCAGGTTTAGATCCAGGTCCAAGCAGATTTACCCGATTTTGATGTGACTGGATGTGACGTTGATAAATTCTGTATCACTGAATCGTTTCTTTCCACTGCATGGCGTTGTATACTTCTCACAGAGCGGCCACAATTTATGCACACCATGGTATGGCCAAATAAACAAACATCACCCGTAGCTTTTGAATTACCGCAGTTTATGTATCGCATGATGAATTTATTGAAAGTCAAGCCCGTGTAGAGTAGGTAGCAAGAGGTCAGTAGGTAGGTGAGCACACACAATAAGTCTAATAAACAAGCGTGGGTCAGTGAAAATCCAAAATAAAAAAACACAACGGGAAAGCGTTCAAACGACGTCTGACATCTGACGTTTGCTTTTTATGATAGAGATGTGATTGAACTTCATGTGTAAAAGAATCGATAAGATAATCGAAAGAGTTGAAAAAAAACGGTTTTTTCGTCCACTATTACTATTATTACTTAATATTTTTCGAAACAATATAGATAGTAAGATTAAAAGAAGAGGCACATTCCTTGAATGAAAAATTGGAAATGGAATGTGCCTTGAATTGGAATGTGCCTTTTTAAAAACTACCCTATTTTCTGAATCAAAAACTGCTGAAAACACAATAACAAATCACTAAACAGGACATCGAATTGAACGCCGTTGATTCCCGCCAAAAACTCTTTGGTTTCAGACAGTAAATCATTTTGATAGCAGTTATCAAAAATCGAATCAGTTTCCATTTGACATTCTGGAAAAGCGCTATGACCCCTCCCTAGCTTGCAGTACTGTATTATTTCCCCTTGACATGTCAATCAAAAAGCTTAAAAAGCAATTAAGATACTTTTTTTATGCTAAACAATTCACGAAATTTCTTGGAAATTAATAAACACTAAATAATTCATTAATGGATTTTTAAATATTACGAGTTAATGTGAGATTCCAATACATTCATTCATTCATTTATTTATTCTTAAACAATTAACATTGTGTTGAATATTACATATTAAATAAAATTATCAATACATCATGCAGAAACAATACATTTGAAAAAGTAATCAAAATAAAAATTGAAGTGAAATGTTAGACCAAGGGTTAAAATAAATTAAAATATATCAACAAATAAATACAATGTCAAATTAATAGCAGAAATTATTAGAAATTAAATGTCAAAAAAAAATAATATGTTTAAGTCAAAAACATGATTTATGTAGTTTGTTACTGCTATTTTTAAAGGCGACTATTTTTATCATTTGACATATATTCTGATACCGAGTAGAAACATTTTTTCAACAAGAAGGCTACATTCTGAGGGTACTCATTTAGCCATCTCCTTTACTGCAAAACGCATATTTCCGCGTTCCAAACTGAATAACACAATAAATTCAGCGCATTCTAAAAGCAATCGCTTTTCAAATAAAGCAAACTTATTCCGACAGCTCAAGCTATCTAACACAAGTTAATATGATAATAGGTATAAACCGTATGATCTAAAGCTTAGAACGCGAAGGCTCTGTTCAGAATGTTGACGTTTAATCTCCTCTCGGAATAACGTGGTAGGGAATGCACGCGGCCATTTCTCCTCGGGAAATAAATACGAGCGGTGGAAAGAGCTCACTTTGTACAAATTGCAATAGTGTACGTACCTCTTTACCCGAGACTCGCCTCTTCACCAGTGATAAAGAACTCGCGACTACACTCTTGAACTGTACTCCAAAAAGTTCCAAATTCCGAGATAATTGTGTCTAATTGCATTAGTTTTGGAAGTTTCCTGTGACTTTGCTTGGCATAGTGTGGCCAAACGTCCGGATCTAGGTAGGAAGTTTCCAAATTTTGTACATCTCCGTGGCTCGGATTCTATTAGAAATTCAATGTCTTACTCTTTATTGAAATCGTGAGTAGCATTTTAAATTTTGAATTTTGGGTCAGGGAGCTGACGGACTACCAAATATATTGATAAATACGTATTTTCAACTCCTTTGATCTTTCTGAGCTGCGGGCAAATATTTTCCAAATTGCTCCTAAAATTAGATGCTGCGATCCTAGTTTGAAGTGAACATGCTTCTGCAAGTACTAAATTCAGATTACAAAATGCAAACTAGACGAGAATTATCAACACGTTTAGTGGGTAAGCGTGGTTTTGAGCTTCCTCTTTAGGTACTTACAAATATCTTATTACAAACTAACATGTTATACTCTTGGTAATGTGGTCCGTGTTTTAGAAGAAATTCTAGAATATTTTTAATCTTATCGTCCCCTTCATGAGAAGTTCCCTAAAAATCAAAAATGCTAAAATATACAAAAATAATCTTGTTATGCCGCCTCTTGAAGGTACCTAAGTGTCTCGTTTTGCGTGACAAAATGTTGGCCACGGTATTCCAGGGGCCAAGAGCTGCACAGGTCTTAAATTCCAAAGATTAAGAGCACTAGGACAGTTTAAAGTTACTTGAGCGTGAATTGTTTGACATAATTCTTATCTATAATATGTATGTATTTAGACATATATAAGTATGTTTATCAGTTGTCTGGTTACCATAGTACAGGCTCTGCCTAGTTTGGGATCAGATAACGGTGTGTTGGTTGTCCTAAGATATTTATTATTTATTATTATTATTATAGCTGGTCAAAAGAGCAAAATAATCAAGGTTGATCATTTTTATTGTTTGATATTCATTTTAAAATGAAGGTTCGGATTCACTACATGTTTGACTTGTTTCTGTGCCGGTGACAAATCTTTTGATCTGTTTTTTTTTTTTGTTTTTAACACGCTTTTATTTCTACTTAGGATGCTCAAATCCAGTTTAAAATTTCTGTGAATGTTAAATTAATGTACTGTTTATCTGATAAATATAGCGTTGAGTCATATTAACAATACGTAAGTAGAATTGAAATCACCAATGCTGTTAATCACGGTTCAAATCATTAGTACTTACTTATCAAAATACATTCCTACTAATTTTGCGAGCACCGTTTTATAACAATATTTTTTGCTGCATGCGTAGCATAACCAACGTAGAAATGGGTTTTGTCGACGGAGGAATAGACAAAATTACAGATTGTAGAAAGATTAAAGACAGAATTAAAGTTTGTAGAAAGATTTGTACCGTTTTATGCTGGCGTATCATGACAATTATATCTCTATTCTACCAAGAATAGACAAAGTTCTTTCTATGGTGGTCATGATACGCATGCAACAGTATATATGGATATATTGCATAAGTATTTATAAAAACTATATAGGTACCTAGGTACACATATAAATTAAAGTTTATGTGTGCATATTTATAATTAATTCTCTAATTTAGTACCAAGTGTTAATAGTTGTATCGTACTCAATACTCATTATCTTTATTGCTTAACCATATTATGTACTTAGATGACCATTATTTAATTTAGATCATTATCGACCCAATAGGGCATAGCAAAAGGGTAGGAGAGAGGAATCCCTGTTTTAGAAGATCATTTAGTTGTTACTAGCCTTGCCAGTGGCTTCGCCCGCGTGGAGGTCGGAAATTATCCCGCGGGAACATACTACCGGGATAAAAAGTATCCTATGTCCTTTCTCAGGCTCTAAACTATCTGTGTGGCAAATTTCATTTAAATCAGTTCAGTAGTTTTAGCAGGAAAGCGAGACAGACAGACAGACAGACCGACAGACAGACAGAGTTACTTTTGCATTTATAATATTAGTTTAGATAGTTTAGATTGTGAGAACGCGTTTTAACTTACAATATCTGGATGACCGAGCTTTGCTCGGTATTTTTTGGTAAATTATGTTTAAAATAAAAAGTTTATGTTCAATTTGATTATCGATAAATTTGATCATTGAAAACACGAATAAAACGACATTTTATAAAAATGAATCCTAGCTAGATCGATTTATCGCTCCAGAAAACTCCTGTATTCTAAATTTCATGAAAATCGTTGGAGCCGTTTCCGAGATTCAGATTATATAAATATACCTACATATATACAAGAATTGCTCGTTTAAAGGTATAAGATATAATCAAACTAAGTAATATATATTAATATATAATAACCATCTGCCTAGCCTTTTTCCAACTATGTCGAGGTCAATTTCAAGTCAACCCGAATACAATTGATTCCTAGTATTTTACACGGAGCGAGTCTTTTTTTTTTTGGATGGCAAATCATCAAATGCCTTCTCCCGCTCTGGGCGGAGCGGGAGGGCGTGTCAGACTTTTACTGACTAAAACCCACCCGTGTTCCATTAGTTGCCCATGTGCCGGGGTCACGGTATCACTTTCGAACAATCACGCGACCCCGGCAGGCATCGGTCCTATCAGACCCCTTCAGTTTTGCTGACATCTCTTTGAGGCGCGTGTGGAACACTACGCGCCGCGACTGGCTGTCTGACTTCCACAACCGAGTTACAGCGTAATATGTCACCCCTTGGTGAGATTGTCAGACTTTCGGGCTTCGACGACTACCAAAGATCCACGAATCAAAGTCGGGACCAACGGAGGAGTCTTGGTGTGCCAAAGATGATCACCCATCTACAGACCAAACCACAGCAAGCGAAGATTAACCTGATCAATCAACCCTTGTAGTTGTTATTACTTAGCCAAAAGCTCTTACTACAACTATTGTACATAATTTGTTAATAAGAGACCATAACCAATGTTTAATTAACCAAAAGAGAAACCAATCATTTTTAGTGCCAAAAATGTAACTTTCCCCAATAAAATGGAACCAATTTTATAACTCCTTAATCAAAAGAACTCGAGCCGGCTACTTCGGATCTACTATTTCATCTATGTTTAAAAACTCTTACATTTACCGATGCTGGTTCGGTATTCGATTCAATATTGCCACGGTACCGTCAGGTAATCCTATAAACCAGCACGGAAATACTCGCTTTCATGGAAGTTCATAATACTGTTATATTCTTCCGTGCTATCTGCGGGTGTACCGGCCGAAATAGTTATTGATACTAAGGATCAAAGGATCGCTATTATTAACTGGTATTTTTGTAATATAGCAAGTATTTGATCAGTTATTAACTTTTTGTTTCGGATGAGTTTTGAACGTGAGTGTTATTGGTTGAAAGTTTGATTCTCGGTAGGAATAATGGATTTTCAAGCTCGTATATCGGAGAGCAGTGGTGGCCCTATAATAATAGCTGTGACTTACGAGTACTAGGTCAAACCTAGAGAGGTGAATTACTTTGCGTAAATTATTTCATCACCACTGCTCTCAAAACGGTGAAGGAAAACATCGTAAGAAAACCGACACGTCTTCGAACCAAAACCTCAAAGACATGTGACATTTACTGACCCGCACCGGGCCCACGTGGTAGTTTACAGCCCTTTCTCACAAAGGGTAGGCGACGCGATACAACAGGGTGGAGTCGCATTGCATCACTGGCCAGCGCTAACAGTTTGCTATCGCTTAGAGTTCTTTCTGAGTTAATCTTTTTCTTCGGCTCCTAGGGATCCGTAGTAGTGTAATGTTGAAAGAGCCTTCTTCATTAAATGGTCCAACAAATGCAAGAAGATTTTTTCAACTAAGATCGATTCAAGAGATTAGCGCCTTCAAACCAACAAACAAACTCTTTACCTTTATTATTAAATGTTAAATGATTTTATTTCTGTAAGTAGGCTTGTACAAACACTTATACGGGTCAATTAAATATTTTTTCAACTAGATGAGGTCGGTAGTGGTACTGGTATAGATATAACTATTAATTTCTATATGAAATCATAATTAAGAAAACATTTAAGAGAAATCTTTCGATTAAAACAACCTAAAACAGCGTTTCAAAAACTTTAATATTCATATTGATTCGAGGACATAGTCTTCGTCGAAATGAAAGCTGCCACTGAGAGTAATAACTCCCTAGATTGTTTGCGATCTCACTCCACATTTGTGCGATTTCAATCTTGATATCTATTGCATTTGGAACTTGGGTATCAACTTGATCCAATTACATAGTTATTTTTATAGTTATTCATTGTGACTTAGTTGAAATGCTTGTGGGACACCAATTTTAATATACGGTGTCAATGAAAAACATCAAATTTATAGCTACTAAACTAATGTTTATATTCTTTATTTCAGCACAGAGTCTTACTAAAGATTCATGTTATTATTATGCTAAAGATACATATCAAGACCCCTCCGTGCCTCGAAAAGCTCGTTAAGCAGTTCATCTCGGTTGTAATTTGTGGATCTTGGGCAGTCGTTACAGTCTTTTTTTGTGGGTGGGAAATCATGAAATGACCTCTCCCGCTCTGGCCGGATCGGGAAGGCGTATCAAACTTTTACTGACTAAAACCCACCCGTGTTCCTTCAGTTGCCTATATGTCAGGGCCACGGTAACTCTTTCGATCAGATCTCGCGACCCTGGCAGGTCGTTACGGTCTTCAGAAGCCCAAAAACCTGACATCCATATTTACCAAGGGACTATCGTATCCTGTATGGACAGTCGTTTCTGATGGTATCGTCAATACGATACGATCCGATACGAAAGTGACCTCCATCAGTGACCTTCACAACCCAGTTGCTGGGTAAGTCCAATGACTTACCTAGCAACTGGTTTGTCGAGGTCAGATTGGCAGTCGTTTCAAGTAAAATATTGGTATTCAGCTAGCTCCAGTTACGTAGACAGCCGATGCTGAATTATTATGATAATATTTTTTTACCATTAAACCACAAATGATACTCACATTCGCTATACTAACACTCTTAGTCGCTTCTACATATATATAAACGACTATGACATCTACATTTATATCTATACCTACATGCATAGCATCATCACCGTAAAATGGGTTTTATCGACGGAAGAATATACAGAATTACAGATTGTAGAAAGATTTGTACCGTTTTATGCTGGCGTAGTATGACAATTCTCTCTCTATTCGACGAAGAATATATAAAGTTCTTTCTATGGTGGTCATGCTACACGTGCAGGTACGCGGCAATACGTATAAATTAAAGTCACTTTTAGTGTATATCTGTATCATATTAGTGTAGTGTAGTGTAGTGTATTATTAGTGTTATCGTTTTACTCCATCTTTGATGAACTGGTTTCGGAATATATTACATTAATACAATGTGGTAAAGAAAACACAATTTTATCATTACCAAGTCGTAAAACTCATACGAAGCAGGAGCGGGTGAATAATTCTTAAAAAAAACTGTTTCAAGACAATGTTTCCTTGGAGACTTAAAGGATAACTTTTAAACTACAAAGTAGCCTTAATTATAAAGCAACGCAAAAAGTTAAACATAAAACGCCAAGAGCTCTAAAGGAAATTACATACTTGGTTCTTTACGCTACATCCGTTATGGGGAGGAAATGGAGGCAAATGTGTCTTCATCCTTTTGAATGTGTGTTGTCTAACCTTACCTCCATAAACAAGTTGTGATACTTGTTTTAAACAAGCTGTTATCTAATTTAATCTAATCGAACTATCCTGTATTGTCCAATTGCAGGGCAAAGGCCTCCCTCTCCCTTTTCCACAGAATTCTGTCTTTTGCTAGTGCTGGCCAGTCCTTTCGGTAGGAGTCAAGCTCGTTTCGCCATCTTTGTCTCGGCCTGCCGCGATGTCGTCGAGCGTTTAGTGGGATACAATTTGTGGTTCTATTAGCCCATTTGTCATTAGACTTCTGGCAGACATGTCTGGCCCAGTCCCACTTGAGCTGGGCTGCTTTCTGCGTAACATCTGTGACCTGTTATATAAAAAGATATTTAAAAAACATGTCGTGTATAAACGTTATTTCAGACATGTCTATTAAACCATTGCATACACCTTTTTGACAAGTTCTATACAAAATTAGAGTTTATAACTTATTTTTGGTGTAAACGATTAACGGTGGCATAAGACACAACAAGAATAATACACATGTTTGATACATTGGTGTAAACACGAGCTCGTTTTTTTACGATTAATTTCATAACAATCTTTAAACGTGCGAGTCCAACTCATACACAAAGTGTTCCGTCCCGCGGAGCAATATTTAACACTTCATATAAAGAACCACGTTTATTTTATTATAACTGTCTACCTATTGTAGTTCATGAGAAACGACACGCCGTCAGACAGACTGATAGACCGATAGCATAGTCTTAGTACCTAATAGAGTTCCGTAGGCGCCCGTTTTGTACGGAACCCTAAAAACACATAAAAACCTTTTAAATAATCCAAAAAAAGCGTTTCATCTCATTCTCATTATGGAACAATCAGTCAAAGATAAGGAAGGGAAGGAAGTTAAAATTAAATCATCGCCATTATAAGGAAATATATTTTCATTCGCGTTTATAAACGAGTATTTAAAAGTGCCTTCTAAATTAACGTTTAATTGAACTTATCTTTAGTACAGTATGAATAAGTTACTAAGAAAGAAAAGACCGTAATAATAAGTAGGTTATGGTCGTTTACGTAACGCAATAATTTAACTTGACAGTTAAGCCCCTGTTGACTAACGCATCGTACATTACTTACATAAATAGTTGAGTAAGTTTGCTAACTATCAAACTGCCGTTAAAATCCATGTCAAAGTGGTTTATGATGCATATTAACACACTGATTTAAGTGGTATGAAAATTTAATAGAGTTCCGCGGAGCTGACTTTCAGCTGTGTTGTGAAACTAGAAACTAGTTATAATACGTGGTTGAGGGTTCCGTGGCTCGACATAGATGAACTGTATAAAATGTATATGGTCACTGTTTTGACATCTGTCATTAAGTTTGTACTTAATGATTAAGCTGTGGGAGGTTTAAGGGTCAATTCTCGTAATCTAAAACGTTGAAAATCTCGTCGCAGTCTCATCTCGGTAACAGTCAAATGTCAAAAATCTCGAGGTAATTCCGATAGTTTGAGACTGGGAAAGTTCTTAAAATTACGAGTATTTGGGGGTCTGGTAAGGCAATTGGGAGTCTGGTAAGGCAATTGGGGGTCTGATAGGGCATTGTAGACTGTACATAATTATGTTGAATTTTTTTTATTCAGTTAATTGGCTGGTACTTGTTGACAGGCCTACACTGTCCTCTGAGTCCTACTATTGCTATCATTTAAAATCATTGATAAAGCTAATCTTATATCTTTAAACGAGCAATATATATAATCTGAATCTCGGAAATGGCTCCAACGATTTTCATGAAACTTAGTATACAGGAGGTTTTGGGGGCGATAAATCGATCTAGCTAGGATTCATTATTATAAAAATTCCTTTTATTCGTGTTTTAAATGACCAACTTTATCGATAATCAACTTGAACATAAACTTATTATTTTAAACACAATTTACCAAAAACTACCGAGCTAAGCTCGGTCATCATCCAGATATTTTAATTTTAAACAGAATAACCGTGGAGTTTCTTGCTGGCTCTCCTTCAAAGGACACGATTGATTGGAACTATGCACCTAGCCTCTGACGTTTTATAAAACCTACAGGTTTATGTGCAATAAAATATATTGATTTTAATTTTGATTTACTTTGCAAAGCCATACAATCTGTTTTATAAGTCACGGAGAACAAACGTTTTTCTGCATCGAGGGCAGACACGATCGGAAATCAAAAGCGCAAACATAATGGCTCCAACCATACGTCCATAATAAATCCGAGCGTACAAAGCCCAGAGAATGAAAATAGATAGCAGCAGGCGTCACGCTTAGCATGAACTATTGGTCGCGACCTCGATCTGCTGATAGTTCACTCGCATTCACAGTTCACGTTCATTACATTCACCACAGAACTGTACTTACGTGTAATGAGTAGGACTTACTACCAAACTCGGTAATGCATGGTTCATGAAGCATTAAGTATTATTTGTGAAAACCAAAACTTACTCGCAAGTTATAAGCGCTGTTTTCAAACTCAAATGTGAGAAAATGATCAACGTTTAAACGAAGATTCCTTTTTCGTCTCTTGTCACGACATCAATCCAGGGTCCTTTAATCATTCTTTCATATGTATTTAGTAGAAAGCTGTTATTTCGACACTACGAACAGATACTTCAATGTTATTTATGTATTTATATGAATTTTCTGACGGCTGCTATAAGAAGTAATTTTGGCTTTTTGCCGTGCTACCAAAGCTCGTACCGGTGGCATAATTTCCAGCATCCACGCAGGCGAAACCGGGAGCAGCAGCTAGTATACACATTTTTTTTTTGTATATTTTATTTCAAGTAATAACTTAGAAATATGTACTGACCACATTAAACTAATAGGTTATTTAAGTGTCAGTTGTGCGTACCTAGGTATAAAAGTAAGTTGTGATAGCTATACAAATATTCAAGGCCAACACGAAAAAAAAGAACAACTAAATAATACATTCTAAAACTTGAATAAAAAGGGATCAAAATATAGCCAGGACATCACAAGAGACCAACAACAAAATGAACAAACCTAACAAAAAAATTATTCTATTAAAATTTCACAAAAACTTTTATAAAATCTTCTAACAAATGGTTTCCATTACAATTCTAATATCGTGGCCGCTATCTTTCATTTCTCATAGCCTTATTCTTGTTACCAACTAAAGGATTCCTGAATATCTAGGTTATAAGATCCGATGACCCGTATCTTAGCTCGTTAGCTAACAGGGCTGATTAATGAAGTATTTAGCAATATGTATTTACTACCAAAAGATTCATTTATGAAGTTAATATGGAAGATATTTATTTACTGATCGGCTTTGAAAAGGAACGGTGGTTAAAACCTACGTTAAAAACATTTGTCTTTCATACATTTATACCAATTTTTTAGATATTTTAAATATTGATTTAATTTAGATACTTTTACTTATGAGAGCCGTTATGGAAATTTTAAATAATATCAGCTTCAAACCTGCGCGGATGTGCCAAGATAAGCACCCAGATCTAATCCATTGATGTTTAATTCGGCCATCAACGTGTCTTTTTTGTCGCTAATTAACAACACATTCCACCAATAAGTGATGGTCATGCTCTACATTCCCGCACTGTTCAGCATTTGACCTACTCATCTACCTAAAATGTTGCCAAAGATTACAAATCCCTTTTCAAATCACACAAACCGACATCGTCATTACGTCATTTCGAAAGGTAGTTGTTGGAAATAAGCGCTGTTGACGATAGGTTTGTCCTAAGTCACAGCATTTTATTGAGCAACGACATGTTCTTGCACAGATACGACGCAAGGGTCATGTGTTTTAATTATTGTGGTGTGATGTCACAAAAGTAGTCATTAATGCACTCAGCAAGCGGCATTTCGTCTTTGTTTTGTATTATATAATCGCCAGTAATGAAGATCTATTTCTATTGTCGTTGCTCCCTAACCCTGACATCAACAAGTAGTGAAGTAATGGACGATATTGTAAAACTATTTTGCTTTAATACGAGGCTTTCAGCTAATTTGTACGTATGCATATTTTTGTACCATTTTTATGTTATTTTCCATTATCTGCGTTTTGTTTCTGCAGAATAAATAATTTTTCTTTTCTTTCTCTGTTTCCTTTTGGAATAACTCCGTTGTTTATGAGGCCTTCCATATGTAAGTTTGTAATTCGTTAATATGATACAAAAATACTAATAACATAGTGGAGTCATGCTTCAAGTATATTGTGTTTATAGGAAACCTTTGAACTTGATGATCTAATTATTAGCAGAAAACATATTAAGGACCAAATTAATCAAAAATGAAACTCGATATAATTTTACACCTACTTGAAACTCCGACTTAGACTGCGATGTTCCGCCAGGATCGCGAGATTTGTTCGAAAGAGTTACCGTGGCCCTGGTATATAGGCAACTGAAGGAACACAGGTGGGTTTTAGTCAGTAAAAGTCTAACACGCCCTCCCGTTTCGCCCAGAGCGGGAGACGTAGTTTAATGATATACCAACCACAAAAAAAGACTGCCTTGTTGTGCTACATCTGAGGTCCTGAGTTAGATACCTAGGTCGAAAAAGTGTTAGTAGGTTTTTAGGGTTCTGTTGCCAAATGGCAAAAACGGGACCCTTATAGATTCGTCATGTCTGTCTGTCAGTCTGTCTTTCTGTCCGTCCGTATGTCATAGCCACTTTTTTCCGAAACTATAAGAGCTAGACTGTTGAAACTTGATAGGTAGATGTGTTCTGTGAACCGCATTAAGTTTTTCACATAAAAATAGAAAAAAAAAAAACAATTAATTTTGGGGTTCCCCATACTCAGAACTGAAACGCAAAAATTTGTTTTTCATCAAACCCACACGTGTGGTATTGAGGTTTCTATTATCATTTTTTTCTAAACTGAACAGTTTGCGCGAGAGACACTTCCAAAGTGGTAATATGTGCAGTAACTTCTAAAATAAGAGAATGTTAAAACTAAAAAAAATATGTGATGTACATTACTATGTAACCTTCCACCGAAAATTGGTTTGAACGAGATCTAGTAAGTAGTTTTTAATACGTCACAAATCGTAAACCGCAATTTATCTTTCATTCAATCAACTCAAATATAAAAATTAAAAAAAACATTTAATTTCATAAACATAAACCTTATGCATAAACCGTGAATATCTACAGGTTTATACAGAGCCCTCAGTGCGCGAGTCTGACTCGCACTTGGTCGGTTTTTTAGTGAAAGTTTCTTCATCCGGGGTTACTAAATAGTAGCCTGGGTCTGGAATTGTAGAGAAAGGCTGTCGGTCGTTGCCGATTTGTTCCGTCTTATCTCTGAAAGGACTAGACCCATGACAATTCTTTCACTGGCTGATAGCTGATGTTGTACTGGTAGCATATGAGCTTATTTTCGCTATCCACGCGGGCGAAGCCGCGGGCACAGCTAGTATTATTTTTATTTATAAATAGTTTCTGAGCGCGACTTCGTCCGCGTCAAATTTTTGCTCCCCTGACCCTTCCCGTCGCATCGAATTGCCTGCCAGTTTTCATCCATTTTTCGTTGCTGCACCGTTCTTTTTGATTGTAGGTAGCGTTAGCGTTAGATAACCCCAGCCTCCCCCACCAGCCCAGCAGCAGCAGCAGCAGCAGCAGCAGCAGCAACAGCAGCTCTGCCTTCTTTAGTTAATAGGCTACCAAACACAAAAATATTTTTTTCAGTAAGGACCCCATAGTAGTTCCTGAAATTACCGCGTTCAACTAAACAAACAAGCTCTTCAGCTTTGTAATATTACTTTAATGATAAAGTATCGGAAACGGTTTATGAAACTTTTATAACACTTCAACTCAATTGGAAATACTTCACATTAAACGAATCAACAAGAACTATTTGTATTTACTCATTATGGTTTTCTGACCCGTATAAAAGTAAGAAATAGTAGGTAGTTTTAAATAAATACAAAGAAGAATAAAAATGTTACACACTTGTAAAGCTAAATGGAGAGCCATTCAACTCCAGTCGACCTTTTTAATTTAAGGTTCAAGTAATAAAGTGTAGTAACGTTTCCGGTACTTGGGAAAAAAGAAAAGCAACAAGGAAATAATTGACACATTTTATACTTTCTTGATTAAGTTCAGAATAAAGAAAAGTTTTCAAAATAAGTGCGAGCTAATTTAGTTAATTAACACTGTAGACTAAAAACGATAATAATAATTTAATTAAATGAACACATATCGTGGGCAAACTCCATCTTAAATCAGTAACCAAAGAAAACATTCAATGCACAGTTGATGAAGCTGAGGAATTGTTTGCTACGACGTAGGTGAATTCACGGCTACGGAAGCTACATTCTCGTAGCAGATGTCTACGCACTGCTACAAGTTACTACGCGAGGCGACTATCGGAATTTGTTACGATAAATTCCAACGTATTCGTATTTTTAAATATTTTTACAAAAGTTTTTTTTTTGTATTATAATGTTAAGCCAAAGCAGGTTTCACGACTCTTCGTTTTGAGTGTTGTAAAAGGCGACTTAGGCATTAAATATCTATCAAAACAAACTACATACTTATGTTTACTTATCACTAGCGCCATCTGCTATGTATTAGTGTAACTTTGTGGCATTCTCGAACATTCGAAATAAATGACAGTCTGCTGAAGTTTTATTAGAGACTAGCTTTTGCCCGCGGCTTCGCCCGCATGGATGTCGGATATTAACGCAGGAGGACGTACTACCGCGGTAAGAATGTGTTAATCCAGGTTATTTAGGTAATAACTGTTACCTGCGACTGCGTCCGCGTGGTATTTAACAAAAAGTTTTTCGTGAGATCCTACGTTACTCGTTGTTACATCAGCTACCTGACAGTGAAAGTTCCGTCAAAATCGGTCCAGCCATTTCAGAGATTAGCTGGAACAAACAGACAGACAAAAAATAATTGTAAAAAAAAATTGTTTTGGTATATGTACCGTGTATACATCCATATACACTTAGTAAAAAATTGTTTAATATTACAAACAGACACTCCAATTTTATTTATTTGTCTAGATATAGTCAAGACAGTAAGATCAAACTACAAACTTCAATCTACCAAAGGTGGTGACTATAACCATCTATTTAATCATTTATGTCAACTAATCACTGACGGCCAAGTTTACCTTCACTTTACATTTTTTCCTTTTCAGCAACACTATCCCGTATCACGTTTGTCGCAAAACAACATACATCTCGAATTTCAATTAAAACCAAGTTGCTAAAGTAACAAACGATCTGTTACCGCAACCAACGCCAACGTAATCGAGAATACCGCCCGCTGGGGTATAATAATTATCATGTGAACGCGTGGCCCGCTGGGAGTGATCCCTGCCACGGATTAGTGCAGGGATAGCCCGGGAACATATCCCGGGAAGCGATAGGACCCCGCGCCCCGAAAATTCATGACACCCAGGGGTGGACCATTATTTTTGTCACGTTCTATTGCTTTTGCTAGCTCTCTGGTTATATGAGGGTGTGTAAACGCTACATTTTTCTTACTCTATAAAGAATGGTGTCTTGCGGGTGAACCTGATATTTTATTCGGAAAATAAAACTGGTACTCCTAGGAATGTTCTTACGTAAAGTTCTGCATTTGGAATGTTAATATTACAACATTTGTAGTGGAAGTGAGCATAATATAAATATCAGGAGTTACTTTTAACCGCATTTTCTTTATTACCGTTTATAACTGCATAGTTTATTCACTTAACACATGACTGCAACTTTATTTCATAATAATGTTCGAGGAACAGTAAAGTTTTTAATTCATGCAAGTTTCTTTTTTTGCCGCTGATGTCTCACTGCTGGCCCAAAGGCTTCCCTACTCTCTGTCCACGTCTCTCTGTCCAGAGTCACCAACCAACCAACCTACCACCAACCAACCAAACCAACCAACCAATCACCAAACCAACCAATCAACCACCAACCTAACCACCAACCAACTACCAACCAACCAACCAATCCAACCAAACCAATCACCAACCCACCAACCAACCAACCAACCACCAACCGACCAATCTTTATTAAAGTTTCATTGATTTAGTTTATTAATTGACACTATGTAAAAGAACTAAAAAACGGGGCGTGCGACGAAGGAACAACAGCCGGACGGGTCGATCGGTCAGTTAAAGCTACGTTTGCCATGGTTTTGCCCTTGGATGGGTGACCATCTTAATACACCAAGTTCCCTCCGTGCCTCACAAAGCATGGTAAGCCGTTGGTCCCGGTTCATGAATCTTTGACAGTCACTTTCACAGTCAGACAGTCTTTGTTATGGGTCACCAGAAGTCTGTAAGTCTTAGGACCAGTTTTAGCAAGGTCGTATTACTCTATTACTGGGTTGTGGGGGTCAGATAAGGAGTTGTTCCATTTTACGATAACTTGTCTTCTTTGAATGCTATTTGGTACAGCGGGGTTCCTTTTTGCGTTCAATGGTTAATTATTTGAATTTTTTACGGAGCCATTTTCGTTTGCGCTGAAACGAGACACTATATGACAGTACAATAAGTGTTATAGTTTGTATTTACATTATAATCGGTCTTATTTCAAAAGAAGATATGCTTTAAACCTTAGCGACAGGTTTTTATTTCGAACTTTATGCTAACTTTTTAAAGTTTTTAGTGCAAAATTTAGGCCTTGGCCATTATCTAGGGCAGGGCTAAATTGTTAGTCCTGTAAAAGAAACTGTAATTCGATTTCTTTTGAGGTCTAGTTTCAAAAAGAAGCTCGGCTTGTTTTGTAATAAGACCGAACGGGTCTATAAGGTCATAGTTTTTTTGTTTTTTCAGGATGGGAAATCATCAAATAACTTCTCCCGCTCTGGGCGGAGCGGGAAGGCGTGTCAGTGTTCCATCAGTTGCCCATGTGCCAGCGTCACGGTATCTCTTTCGAACAATCACGCGACCCCGGCAGGCATCGGTCCTAGTAGACCCCTACACATAAGGTCATAATTCCCGTTTAATTCTGAGAATAACCTTGCAAGCAGTATGGAATGATATATTATCAAGTGGAGTTCGCTTAAGAGCGTTTTAGTCGTCCATTTTCCTCAATTGGTCGTCTTTACTTGCGGAGGAAATTAACAGTTGATACTTTATGTTTCGAACCTCCATTTTGCGTGTGGTGAATATCATCATTTAGAGATCGAGAAAATTTTGCTGGGTAGTTTACGCTACTGACAACTCTTCATCGAAAGCCTTAAAAAATCCACAGCGGGTTATTATTATTTCTTTCCTTCGGTTAATAGGTTCCCTTTTTTTTTTTCTAAAGGTTCATATCGTTTGATAGTGGACCCACTGTCACATTAAACCGATCAAATAATATAAACTATTTTGTAAATGTTTTTAAGGACGTTGGATAAAAGTTGCTAGTGTTGCCACTTTTTTACTATAACGATTTTATGAATCTACATTCACACAAAAAACTCCTTTTTTTAGAATTACGTAAAAATAAGGAATTGTTCCTTTGGTTGAAAAATCAACTGTTGTTAACGTTAATAGATTTACTTTTTTAATATAAATATGACTGAAACGCCAAGTAGATAGTACCAAGTACTTACCCACTGAAAATAATGATTACTATGAGACACTGTTAGACAGTAATCTACCTTGCCTAATCACTTAATTCAGTAACCCAGTATAAAGTAACAAAATGTTACATCGGGCGTTACACGAAATTTTAAAACTAAAATATCTCATCATCCAAACGTTTTCAAATCAATCTAAATAGCCTTTTGCCTACTATGTTGAAGTCTATAATCAGTTAAACTGAATCGTTTACATACATCCAGTAGCTTTATGAACCCCACAACTACTGGTACTGAGTAATCCGATTCCTCTTGGTAATAATGGCTGTCATATCAAGTCAGACAACTTGATGAGACACATGATTTTGACATATAAAAAACTCATCTCCTTAATCCTACTAATATTATAATGCGAAAGTTTGTATGTATGGATGTGTGGATGTTTGTTACTCTTTCACGCAAAAACTACTGAACGGATTTGGATGAAATTTGGAACACAGTTAGTTTATAACCTGGATTAATACATAGGCTACTTTTTATCCCGGTAGTACGTTCCCGCGGGATATTTTCCGACCTCCACGCGGGCGAAGCCGCTGGCAGAAGCTAGTATAGCATAAAACTAAGTTGCTTCTGGCATCTGTACGCTTAGATCTTTTAAATTACGCAATGGATTATACCGTGGTTTTCATCAATAGACAGAGTATTGCAAGAGAAAGGTTTATATATATAACACTAGCTTTTGCCAGCTGCTTCGCCCGCGTGGAGGTCAGAAAATATCCCGCGGGAACATACTACCGGGATAAAAAGTAGCCTATGTGTTAATCCAGGTTACAAACTAACTGTGTTCCAAATTTCATCCAAATCCGTTCAGTAGTTTTTTCGTGAAAGGGTAACAAACATACACATACACATACCATCCATCTTCACAAACTTTCGCATTTATAATATTAGTAGGATGCGGGCGAAAGCAAAAGCTAGTAAGATATTTTCTGTGAACGAAACGGAGTCTTTCTACGCAGTTGTATCAAAATTCCGTTATTGGTAAAACTTGTTATTATTTTAAGTCGACCACTTTTGTTTGGAGCCGCTTTCTATGAATTGATTTGAACAACTTATTAAGTCTTGGCATTAATGCGTACAGTAACAAGGGGAACAAAGAAAACAATGGAACCGCCAAATACAAGACAACATAATAATATTATGTCTAGCTTTTTCTTCGTTATTTTCTGACAAATCAGAATGGTTGTCGAAATGTAAGTACTTTTTGCTTAGTTATGATGAATTGGGTATTGTTTTTCCATGTGTATTGTCTGTATTTAAGAGTAGGCTTAGACATTTTGATGAAATAATCTAGACATTCGCATAACAGTTTTTTTTTTTCAATATTATTTTAACCATTACAATTATACCTACTTGGAATGGTTTACCCTTTTTTCGTGGGTGGTTTATCCTACTACAATATTTTAAATGTGAATATCGTAAGTTTGGATGTAGTTACTCAATCATGCAAAAACGACCGAATGGTTTTGAATGAAATAATACAGTTTATAATTTGGTTATCCCGGTAATGCGTTGTCGTGAGATAATTTCCGACCACCAGGCAGGCGAGCAGCAGGCAAAAGCTATTTTTAAATAAATAACATCTACAAAAGATTCGAAAAAATTGCTGTACCTATATCAAACTACAACTACGCGACTTTCAAAGTCAACTTTAGTTTGTTCTTAAATTGAAACTTGAAGAAAAGGCGGTTTTAAACTTCAACGACTTTTTAACTTTATACATGACTTTCAAACAAAGACAAAGTTAATGAATTTGTTAGCGTACCATATTAACTTTTTTTACAACATTGCCTCCCACTGGAATTATTCTTCTTAGTTGTTTTGCTGTTGCTCCTAACATTTAGAAATAGTTACAACAACTATAAGCACAATAACAATAATAATCAAGAAAAAAATGTTTATCCTCCCACATAACAACTGTTTTTTTTTATAATATTTATTTGAGAAGGATAATATAAAGTTTAATTTGATTTGTCTAAGTTTAAACGATTTTAGTCTTCGGCCTTTAAAAATTGATTGAAGTTACTGACTGTTTGTAATCAATAACATTGTAAAAATTGATTGAAGAATTAAGTACAAAAAATTTATAAATAACTGATTAAATAATAACAATACGTAAATGCAAAATAATAATTAACATCAACGGGACAACGTAGGCTAATAAAAAAAAATTACATCGGGCACAAAGAGATGAAATGAATATAAACGAAGATCAGATTTCAAATTATCAACTTTTTCTATTATATATGTATATTTTTATTTTTTGAATAAATTGATGAATTATGTTTTTAATTGACGCAGTATTGGTACTTATTGGATATTCATTAGGGTTAGCGGTTACTCGGTAAACGATTAAGAATGACTTTTTTGCTAAGAGAGTCAAAATGGCGACCAATAACATTACTGTAGCCATTTATTTTTACAAACAGTAAATCGGATCGCAGAAAAATTCTTCTACAAGTGTCACGTGGTTAAAACAATTAAATATACTATTAAAATTGTTCCGTAAAAATATCAAACCCAGAACCCGAAGCATAAAAGTCATGTATCAGCCGCTGCGTTTCACGAAGCCGTCATATTAGTCTTTTGTATGAACTCTGGTTTATTGTCCTTCCCCTGTTAGCTGACGATGCATATTATTTGCCTAGTAGGCACTGTGGAAGCAATAACGATTAACTTGAAGACCGTACTAGTTCACAAGTCATGATATATTGCAAGTGAGTCGAATGCCTACAATACAACGGTTACAAACGGTATTCACTTACCTACGATATGCATGATTTGTGCGTTGAATGTTTTAATAGTAGGTATATTGTAAACATTAAATTTTCCATCACTAAAATGTAATAAATAAAGGTTTAAAAAACAAAAAAAACTTGCTTTCATAGAAAAAGAAATTAAAAATAATGGAAAAAAGCGTTGGCTGCTTTTTAAGATAAATTTATAATTAATATCAAGCATCCCATGTTTTTTCCATTTTTTTTTTAATTTTTCTGTTTTTTAGTTCGTCAAGCTACAAAAGCAGGTTGTTAGTTTTTTTTTTTGCTATCCTGGTGATACAGGTCAGGATATTGGCACAAATTTATGAAATAATTTTATTGTCATCGGTCCTCAATGAGTGTGAGGCCATGACAGCCAGAGTGGCCTAACTACTTAAACATCGCTTTATCCTTACGTCTGAAAACTACAGTAGTAAGGAAAAAACAGAAGCCATGGTTTAAAATAATTGTAACGGTAGAAAATCAATGTATTTTATTATTCTTTGGTGCCCAAATGTCTTAATAAGTAATATTCTTTATCTTTTAGGAATTATGTTAACCCTAGGCACCATTATTATTAATTTTGGTTTAGATAGACCACTCTGGCTCTCATGGCCTCATATTACTTCTGCCGTATTTTTTTAAATCAAATGTCCCAATACGACCATTCAGCGGGTAGGGTGGGGTGGAAGGCAGAGTACAGTATCAAAAATTTGTACTTTAAAGTGAAAATTTGTATCAAAACCCCCGGAACATTATTAAAGTACCTATTCAATGACACCCCATACCATGAAATAGACAAGAAAATAAAAAAAACATCTCCACTTTAAGTGGACTGGAGGTAACCTACCATAAGACCTTGTCGGCGTGATAAATTATATATATGCTAATATTTGATTTGCTGTTTTCCAACGACAGAACGACTTGTCCTCAGTAGTACTATATATTGCTTATTAAACTTAAAAATTAATCATAATTTGTTTTCAAATATAAAAAAAACTGGACCAACTCGAAAGCATGAGAAACAATAGAATACCACTAGACATAATGTAGATAGTAAACAAAACGCACGTGCTGCCGCGCGTTGCCTACAAAGACTCTTTGTCGGTATCACGTATTCGTAAATATTCAGAGCAAAATAAGCAGTCATGCGTAGTAATACGGCATAATATAGCCTGCATACGGCAAACACCTCCCAAAGCAGTTCACGCCCGGCGCTGCTGCCAGCTCCTCAAGCTTAATCAGTCAGGGTGCGAGCAATGCGTCATCGCGATTACCAAAACTGAATCGATTTGAAAAAAAATAATCGAGCATTTACAACTTCAACCACCTATCAACACGTTGTTACACATTATGATCGATTTCTCTGCTCTGTGGTTAACTGAATTTCCCTTCCGATCTCTATCGGAAGGGAAATTCAGTAATACTCAGGTATATACGCTTTATAGCCATGGCTATGCAGTTCACCAATTACCTACATCACTGAAGCCCCCTATCTAAACTAACAACATTTCCACGTCTAACTTAATTTCTTAATATAGTTGATTCACTGCGAAATTGAGTGGACATAATGTAAGAATTAAATTATGATGACGATGATGACGATGATGTTTGATTTTATTTGTGTGTGAATCTATACTAATATTATAAAGCTGAAGAGTTTGTTTGTTTGTTTGATTAAACGCGCTAATCTCAGGAACTACTGGTCCGAATTGAAAAAATCGTTTTGTGTTGGGTAGCCTATTTATCGAGAAAGGCTATAGGCTATATAACATCACGCTACAGCCAAGAGGTGTGGAGTAGTAACGAAAAATGTTGCAAAAACGGGGAAAATTGCACGGGTAGGCGATTCGACGCGACGGGAAGGGTCAGGGAAACAAGAAATTTAACGCGGACGAAGTCGCGGGCAGAAGCTAGTATGTGATAAAATAGGGTACCCTTGCTCTAAACCAACTTATTGAATACCTAATATATTTAACATCAAAGCAGAAACTTATGGATGGGTACCCAAATGCATCTAATCGTCATTACTCGATTATCTCAAACTATAAATTGACTTATAGGTATTACAGGGTAAGGAAAATAACACGCAACACATTGTATCATTTAAAGGTACACCACACACCTCGTTTATTTCAAATAGGCACACCTTTAAATAGAATTGACTCTAGTTGTCCGTTCCAAGGAGTAATCGCGATTGGAGAAGAAGGACAAGAAACTCCAAGGCTACTCTTTAATAAATGTTTTACAATGTTATAAGTATTTAATACTAGCTTCTGCCCGCGACTTCGTCCGCGTCAAATTTTTGGTTCCCTGACCCTTCCCGTCGCATCGATTTGCCTGCTTTTCGTTGCTGCTCGCTCCTTTTGAGTTATAGTGAGTCAACCTTAAAAGATAGACATATGCTCTCGCGGACTTTTTTTTAGAACTTTTTAAAAGGAACAATTCCGTCATACATGATTTTTGCGTTACTTTAACCGTTTACGCAGCGCATGCAACGGAAACTCTCAAAAGGAATAAATTTTCCCCGTTTTTGCAACATTTTTCATTACTGCTCCGCTCCTCTTAGTTGTAGCGTGATGTTATATAGCCTATAGCCTCCCTCAATAAATAGGCTACCCAACACAAAAAGAATTTTTCAATTTGGACCAGTAGTTCCTGAGATTAGAGCGTTCAATCAAACAAACAAACAAACAAACAAACAAACAAACTCTTCAGCTTTATAATATTATATAGTATATATAGTATAGATAGATTTAAGATATTATAGTAACAGAACTTACGTCCGTCTTCAATGCTGGCCCCAAGCGAATAGGCCGAGTCACACATCGATCATCACATCAACAGCCTATAACGTTCCCACTGCTGGGACGCAGGCCTCCTCTCGGTGAGAGGGAGCGGGCCATAATTCACCACACGGGTGCGGGTTGGTAGATGTCACATGTCTTTGAATGTTTGGTTGTAAGACATGTCGGTTTCATCACGATGTTTTCCTTCACTGTTTTAAGAGCAGTGGTGATGAAATAATTTACACAAACTAAAGCGCCTGCTTGGGTTCGAACTCACGATCACTCGGAAGTCGCAGTTGTTACCACTAGACCACCTCTGCTCTGTTCAATAAAATAATTTTACCAAATTCACATAATTATGGATATGCCACAAGTTTTTTTTAGTACAAATAATTACTACTGCTTTTCACGTAGACATAAGTACCATCACAGATAACAATTGCTGGCTTAGTAGCTGGCATATCTGGATAGGAATTGGAAAATAAAATTTGATTAATTATGAGCATACTATCTTTTGCCCGCGACTTCGTCGCGTGCATGTCGGTTATCACGGACGCAGACGAAGTCGCGGAATAAAAATCAGCCTATGTTCTCCTTGGCGTTCAAACTTACCCGGTAAACAATTTCATCAAAATCGGTTCAGTGGTTTAGTCATGAACGCGTAAACGTAACAGATAGGGTTACTTTCGCATTTATAATATTATAAAGTAAGTAAAGTATGGTATAGAAACTTAGAAGTATAGATTTTATGACCATACCCAAAAGAGTAAGTAAAAACTTAATAGTGATTTTGATGTTGGTCAATGTCCTTTGTGTGAAAAATAGTTTTCAAAAATATTTATGTGTTTTCATAAAAAAAATCTAAAATATAATGGACTTTTATAAAAAAAAGTTTATCACGACTGAACCTGCTTGCTTATTTAATTGTACTGGAAAGTAATAATAAGCAAGCGTTTTGAGTCGTCATTCGTGTTTTGTAAGTTATAAATAAAAGCCCCAGCACCACAGCCTGCCATAACCTGCCGGCCTGTCATAACCCAACTCACAATAGAATCCATACAGCAAGAATTCAAAAGCGATCACACATCCGCTACATCAAACAAAGGTTGTCAATAACCAGTTCAATCCGTCAAACGTAGGACAATATAATTCCCATCAAGTGGACCGCTGAAGCTCCATCGTCGAAACTAAACACAATGTTTAGCTCGTTTCCCATCCAACTACAGTAATTGAAATTGTCTTTGCGACCAAAACTGTGACGGATCACGTTCTGATCCAAGCACGTTAATCACAGTGAATAATGTACCATTTCGGATGTCCAATGAATAATCCTGATGGATGTGGCAACTCTCCTGCCACCCAAATGAACGATTTCACTATAATTTGCTTTTGGCATCGTTTTGATGTTCACGGTGTGCTTAGGAATTTGCTCTTTGTGGCTGATTTACAGAATATTCGGTTATCTGTTTACGAGATTAAGTGGGTACATAATATAGTAAAGCATTTTTTGTAAATATTGAATGGCTGATCTATAAATATCTTCTATAAAACTAAGTGTTAGCACTATAGCCTATGTTCTTTCTGCCAGGATCGCGAAATTTGTTTGAAAGAGTTACCATGTCCCTGGCATATAGGTAACTGTAGGAACACGAGTGGGTTTTAGTCAGTAAAAGTCTGACCCGCCCTCCCTTCTGCCCAGTGTGGGAAAGGTCATTTGATGATTTCCCACCCACAAAAAGAAGCTTGTGTTCTTTGGTTTCGTCAGTTTTCTCAAAAATCAATACTAATTCGAGATTTCTATTAATTATGAAGCTCGTGTCCCACGGAAAGTATGTTTGGTAATCTTCTGCAACTGACTTTTGTCGCTTCATTTGAAAACCATGATACTTATTATGAAGTGACACAAATATTGACACGTCAGGAAATAGTTGATTTTAGGAAATTGCCTACCGTGAATACGATGCGACTTGGCAAAGACATTCCTGTAAATGACATAATTTGCTGCCGATTATCGTGGAGCGAGTGGCCGATGTCAAAAGACAGGTTGAGAATAAATAATGTCTTTTGGGAATAGCCAATAGAACCGCGCCGGGCAGAAAGGTACTTAAATAGGGAAGCAAAGGAGCTTTTACTTATCTTTTCTTTACTTTGTGCCCGGAGTGCTGAAAGTACCTAAAAGGTGATTAAGATTCAGCTGATTAGTTGAACTTGAGAATAAGATATTGCTTTTACTTTTGCACTGAGTTTCGGGAGGGGGCAGGTAAATTTAAGCCTGACGACGGTAGCTGTCTTCGAGCTATTTTTTTTCGGAGCTCCGGAATTTCTTGGCATGAATTTTTATATTTTTCGGCTATTGTTTTAATCTTAATTTCTTTTCATGAAAGGAAAGGTCTAATTAATTCTTCCGCGGTTATTCATGCTGATATTATTTGCAGGTCAGATCTCGAAGGATAAAGAAGACGGTACGTTAAGATGAGGTCGAGTAGAGGTCGCATTTCGGTAAAAAAAAAATGAACAAGTTGCCTCATTTTATACAGCGAGAAGCTGCAACTGATGTTATCCTTTTATATTTAACACATTAATTGCGTTTCTAAAACAATACGGAAGCACAACGGATTCATAGCTGAAAGACGCTGGGTTGTAAAGGCACTTCATGCAGAGGATAAACGTATAAGTTTGTTAGATTAAGTAACTTGTTTCAGACGATTTTTTGTGGAACTAAGTGTCATCATTGTACATAGAGTATACCGTTGTAACGTAAAATCCTGTTTCACATTTTTTAATATTGTTTTTGTCTCTGATTGTTTATTTATTCAAAAGATACAAGTGTAAAAACGCAATACATCCAAATAAATTAAATTCATCTGAAGTTTCTTATATTATCTTAAAATGACACATACGACTTTGACAAAGTGTTAAGTTTGATATTTGGCGCATTTAAATTATGAGCTAAACAATTAAAGCTGTAAACGTTTTTATAAATTGCAGGATCAGAAATAATCGATTGGTAGCCTGGTTAGTTTTGTAGCAAGTACTTATTTTTAAGCAGACTAAAACGAAAACGATGCATCAAAGATCTGTTCATAGATGTACGAGTAGGTGTGTACATCGATACATCGATGTACGGTTTAGGACGCAGCCTAAACGTTTTTTTACCATTTTGGTAGATATCTACGGGCTTGTAGCTAAGTTACAACAACCGCACGGGTCGATCGTTCAGGTTAAGCTACGCTGCCGCGGTTGGTCTGTGGATGGGTGACTATCTTTACATACCAAGACCCTTCCATGCCCCGGAAAGCACGTTAAGCCATTGGTCTCGGCTGTCTTTCGTAGATCTTAGACAGTCGTTACGGGTCGTCAGAATCCCGAAAGTCTAACAACCTGTCTTACCAAGGGGTATCGTATTGCCCAGTAACTGGGTTGTGGGAGTCAGGTCAGTGGTAATGTGACCAATATTATGTCTGGACTTTAAAAGAGACTGTGACCTCTGAGTTTGTTTCGGCCTTTCTTCTCAGAGTAGTCAGATAGGAAACGCCGACCTCATCTAGCTCAAAAAAATCTTATTGACTTGTAAAAGTGTCAGTACAAACCTACTTACAGAAATAAAATTATTTATCATTTATCATATAGGCAGTCGCTTCATGTAAAATACTGGTACCCAGCTGCATCCGGTTAGACTGGAAGCCGACCCCAACATAGTTGGGAAAAGGCTAAGCAGATGATGATGGAAGATATCTACGGCAACTCAAAATACGACAGTGTCTGACATATTCTGTCGTTTGTTCAATACCCATTAAAACTGGGCCACAGTACATTGCACCACATGAGACGACATCATATCACTCATTAGATGCATTATTAAGCTTTCAGTAGTAACTTAATACCCGGTTCTGCTTAATTATGGTGGAGTGAAGCAATTACTAATTACATTGAGGTGTAACTACCATCTGTGTGTGCACAGATCCTCGTTACGGTCCATTGATATATGATGTCACTAACAACTTTCTCCAGACTAAATATAAACTGTGCACTAAGTAGCACTGATTAAACTAAATAATACCACTCTGCCATTCGATACAGGATCATTACATAGCTAATTGAAGCATTTTTATATTTAACCCAAAAAGACGGTAGTCCTAAATATAGTTTCAACTTCGTTCTCTCATGATTAGTCCGTCTCCATTAGGTTTAATAACAAAAGGATTGCATAAAAGATAACAAGGAATACCAAACATGTCTTTAATATGATCTTACTCTCTATGGCAACCACTTTGACTTCGCCTTCTTAGTTTGTGTACGGTAAAAGAATCGAATTAGTTTCATCCTACAAACACGTGGCTAGATTTTGTTAACAAAACACAATCTTTCAATAGAAAAACACAGAGAAAGGAAAGGAGGAGAAAATTAATAATTACGATTGGATTAACAACACTCCATAACCCAGCAAAATATTTCGCAGCGAAAGTCACACTCCCAAAACTGAGTACACAAAAACAAGGAAATGCAGTAAAACAACAATAATAATTGGAGGAACTAATCAAATTAGACAATGCATATTTACCCGTCTTGCTCTGGCGTACGCCGTAAATAGAGAGGAAACTAATGGAGTGGACATAATCTGTCCCATAGCATTGCTTAATTTTCGCGTCCTTTTACTTCAAATCCAGTAGAGGAAAAATGAACGGATACGTTTTTAGTTTTGCTTTTGATTGTTGCGAACGGATTTTTGCAACATTGTGGCCAGGTAATAAAACGTATGTTATTTTGTGCTGTGTAAATTTTAAGGGACAGCCTTTTATCAAACACAAATACTCAGGTCCAGCATGCGCAGTATATCTACTGTAGAAACGAGAGAAATGAAATCAATACTCAATACTCAATACTCAATATCTTTATTGCTTTACCATAATGTGAACTTAGGTGGTAACTATATAATTTTAGATCATTATAGACCCTGTAGGGCACAGCAAAAGGATAGGAGAGAGGAAGCTCTGTTTTTGAAAATCCTTTGGTCAGGAGATTTCGTAAAATAAACCAACATATCGTTTATTTATCTATAAAATGTATTAACATATTTTATATGATTTTTATATAAGTAGCTATGTATTATAATAATTCTGTTTATTCATTTATATGGATTGTTGTTCTTTCAAAAATTATTATCAGCTATATTGTTTTATTTATTAAGTATTTATTTTATTTATAATTATTGCTGTTTGATTTAATTTTTGTTTTGTTATATTATTTGATAAATTATTATTTTATTATTTATTTAAAAAAAATACTTCACACATACAATATAGTATCAATAGTTTATTTTACATATACCTATAAATTGCGTGTTTATCAAGAATTATTATTATCAATCATCATTATTTTAGTATTTATTATCAAATTAAATTATATATTATATGTCTATTATTTATTTTTATCATTTAAACATTCGTCTAAGGAGTAATAGCATTTGTTAATCAGTAATTTCTTAAGATTTCTTATAAATATATTGAACTTTTCTTCATTCTTTATAATGTCAGGCAGTTTGTTGTATATTTTTATAGACATTACATAGGGACTTGTAGAATGCATTTTTAACTTGGAGGTTGGTATGTTTAGCCTTGATCGGTGCCTAAGTGTGTACTGTGACTGGATATCTTCGCGCTTTGTGTAGAACTCTGGATACTTGCGGACAAATTTACATGTTTCTAGAATATGAATACTGGGGAGGGTTAAAATATTATGTTTTTGAAAGTGGGGTTTGCAGCTGTCAGTTTGATCAATGTTTACCATGATTCTGATTAATTTCTTTTGTAGGGTAAAGAGTGTCAGTTCATCTGTACTATTTCCCCAGAGATTTATGCCGTAGCTAAGCGATGCATTGGCATACGCATAATAGGTGGTAAGAGCAGTTTGAAAATTGGTGGTCTTTTTAAATTCGCGGAGAGCATAGGAAAATCTTGAAATTTTTGAACGTGTTTTTTGTATTTGTGTTTTCCAGTTAATATGTTTATCTATTGTAAGTCCAAGTAATGTAAATTCATCAACAGTTTCTAATAATGAGCCGTTAAAGTTGAAGTTTAAGTGTAGAGGAGCTTTTTGATAAGGGTGAAAAGTCATTAATTTAGTTTTATTGTAATTAATTTCTAAATTATGTGAGGTCATCCAGTCACATGTTTTTGTCAGTGTGGTACTGAGTTTTTCTTCTATGTTCGTGTTGTTTTGGCATGAGAGTAATAAGGATATGTCATCCGCGAATAAAACACATGGCCCCTCTATGGTTGTCGGTAAGTCGTTGATGTAAACGAGGAATAATAGGCCGCCTATAACACTTCCCTGGGGGATGGAAGCGTTTATTGTTCTGCTTTTTGATCGATTTTTTTCTATTTCTCTACTATTGTTGTTATAGTATTCGATTTCAACTACTTGTTCTCTATTCTTTAAATATGACGTAAGCTATTCATGAGCTTTGCCGCGAATTCCTATTCCTATTCCGTAACAACATTACAGATTAAAGAAATATTCCGCGGTGATAAATCGAGGGGACTTCTGAAGTGGCAACTTAAATCTTTGGAAAAAAACAACACTTTACATGCATTTCGGTGACGACGTCACATTCTCATAATCATAATTTTTGCTCCTACCAAAAAACACTCAACGCGGCTAAAAAACTTTTCACTTCAATATAAAAAATATAATTTTGTAAAGAATGCCCCATGTAAAGAGCGATTACCAATACGATATTTAACTGCAAAGAAATCATAGTTTAGTAAACCGGGTTTTTCTTTCCTTTTTTTGTTGATGTCTTGGTGATCTTGGCTAGATCATCAGTCCTTGATAGGTGTGCAAAGTTTCAAATTAATACGACGTTTAGAAGATCACGTTCAAAGATTTTTTTACAAAGATATATACAAATACATACAAAGCTAACAAAAACGTGTTAAAAATTTGATCAAACATCTTTGTTTCCATCAACTACAACATTCCACTGTTTATACGGTTAAAAACAAATACAGTATGATCTCAAAACTATTTAGTAAAATATGGTGCCTTTCTACGCGGTGTTGACAAACACCTCTGTCTATTCCCTGTAAAGAGGATACAGAAGTGGTAATGCAGATGCTATGTGTATAGAAGCCATATGTGATGATATGTAGATGTGTTTGAGTAAATATTTTAAATTGTTCAACACTGTTCATGTCTACTCAAATAGCATACCTATCATATTCATTTTGTGTTTGTTTTTCTTACCATAACCCTACTTCATCTGTTGTTTTGGTTACTAACGGCTCTTTATCATAGAAGTTATTATTATTTTGATCAAGGAAATGCGAATTACCTATTTTCAGCGTCTATAAATGAAAATTTACGACTATTACATTGGCTGCATCGAGGCGAATGCTCGGCAGAGGACCGTGTGTTCACGAACTATAATTCCCTATGTATGAGTTCCCTTTTATTTCAGCCTCATGGAATAAAGAATTTCGTCCTTAGCTTGACTTGACAGGTTATAACGTAGAAATCTCTAAGGCATCTACAAATTTGATACTTTTACCTCCAAAAATCCAAAGTCAACAGATAGTGTAACCAGCCGGTGGATTATAGGCCATTTACCTGATATGTTATAACCAACCATCGCTTTCTTCAGCCAATTACTGCCGGCTAATTTCTTCAGCTCGGTAATTCACTCTACTCGATGAATCTTGGTAATCAATATTTTAAACCTCGGTGTGCCTGTCTAAGTCGCACTTCCGTTTGAACTTTTTATTTAGCTCGCCTCCTTTGCAGTGGCTAATGAATCTTTCTTTTAGTGATAAAATGTTAGATCTAGTGGCTTAAGAGATGGCTTGAAATTGTTGCAGATTTATTGTACAGCTACTTCATTCGCTGTGACAATTTATTGCACGATATCATCTGATTGATTATTAATAATCAAACAACAAACGTGACGTTGAAGTAGTATTTTATACATCAAGACTAATCTTTACCTTAAAATGTACACTAAGCATCATCGGACAAATAAACCATCAGGACTTATCGTCACAACTTTCTGACAGTTGAGTCACTTCAAGTCAATCACTCCCAAATTCCCACCATACACTCTCTGCAACAAAAGCACGCACATTACACAATAATATCACAAGTCACACAAATAAAAATAAATAAATAAATAAATATCTTAGGACAAACAACACACCATTATCTGATCCCAAACTAGGCAGAGCCTGTACTATGGCAACCAGACAACTGATAAACATACTTACATGTTTGTAAATACATACATATTATAGATAAATTACACCCAGACACAGAACAAATGATTGTGCTCATCACACAAAGATTTGTCCTGGGTGGGAATCGAACCCACGACCTCGGTCTTCATAGCCAGGGTCACTAACCACTAGACTAACAGGGTTAATGGGTTTAGGGGATTAATTCCTAAAGTTAACCCTACTTCATCACGTGGGTTAATCATAACAGCATGTTCAGGGCTGTTAGTACCATCAGCATGTAGATCACGTTAATCCGCGGTTCATTCTACAGATTAATGGTCCCACCGAGCTTGCGCCACCTATGCGAACAGCTATGGTGAATTGATGGCGTGTAATAGATATGAAGTTAGTAGTTGGCATATGGAGAGCGAAACTCGAATAGCGTGCTCACGATCTCGAGGTGGTTACTATGGTATCTCGAGTAATTTCTATCCTTTGATAAGATACTCGTTCTTCTTCTCTCGTGTAATAATACCAGCACGAACTATTCAGTTCGAAACGTGAATATTTTTTATGTATATTTACAGAATTTGTCTCCAGCAACATGAGCTCGAAGACTGTACATTTTGCCTTGTAACGTCACCGGACGTTACATGTTTTTGTCTCCAAACTAAACATGCAGTGACATCTCAGTGGAATGTGAATGCCTTCTTTTATCAGTCTCTTACGAGTAAGTGGTTACTGCGAGCACTTGCACGCTGCAGATTTTGTTGCCATCCGTCAGCTTAGGTAGATAGAGTGTGTATACGAGTGCTGAAGGGTTGGACGTGTTTCTTAAGAGTTATTTTTTTTCTTAACATTTATGCATTTTTACACTTTTTCTTGAATCGGATTTCGCTATCGAAGATTTTATAGCTGAACATGCATCAGTCAGACTGACGTTATAACATTTTTTTTGTGTAAGCCGAGCACTGACATTCTGAGATCTGACTATTGGCATACTCGTACTGTAAGTTACCCAAAAGAGAGTTTATTTTAATAGTCACACCATCACCCTTTTGTTATTACCCGTTTGATGGAGTAAGAAAACGCAATTAACAGAGGTTTTATTTTTAGCAAAGAGATCAAAATAGACATAGTGTTCTGTTTTCGTCCAATAAAGTATGTGCCTGTTTAACGTCCCTGCTCGCAGGAAAAAGAAAAATAAGACAGCTGGGAGGAAGCAATTATATTAATCATACCTTTGTTTAGTTTTCTCTTTATGACATTGGTGATAATGTCACTTTCGCTTCGACTTTTATGAGTTACACTAAGAATTATTTCATTCTTCGTTAACGTTGAGTCTTTTTTCTACAAGACACAATGATTGAGTATGTACTTGAAAAATAATAATATTTATAATCTTTCTTTGTCAGTATTACATTTTATGGCACATCGAAAAGTTCTAGATTAAACCTGTTTGCAAATGGTTAAATCCACAATATTTCACACGAAACCTCGTGTAAAGTCTGTCGAGAAATCAACAAACTTCACACAATAGCTATGACTTTTAATACCACCTCGAAACGTGTATATTACATATGTATGAACATATACAAACCCAATCCATCTTTCACTGAGTTATTGTGTTAAAAGGCGAATACATTTTTCATAGAAAATAACACATATTTCACAATGAAATTCTTGTCGATCGAGCAGACGCTTTGTCTTGCTTCTTTTCTTCATTTTTCCCGCTTGATTTGTGTTCTATGAGTGTTCCGCTGCACTCGCGCCGCTCGCTTCGAGGAATATTGGATATCTGTCATAAGTCATAATATTTTGCATACCGACTTTATAATGTACCCTACATCCTGCGACCGTATATCAAGCCCGGAAAATTTAGCTTGTAGATTTTCCCAACAATCTTTCTGCATCAAAACTGTTAGTAAGATTAATACTGGCGCTCATTGTTCCCCTACAAGGGTGTTACAGAACAATTGTAACACATCGTGTAATTTTGCCCTTAACATTGTTTATTTTTGAATTCTCGCTGGTACATGTGATATATATATATGATACAGATACGTTCCGGTTGAAATAGGGGCGCCAAAATACGTACGACTCTCCTATTAGTAATATTTCGTTCCTTTTCTTGGATGCCTACCATGTAAATAAAAATCCTCTTGATATAAATAAAAAACCTTGTTACATACCTATAATGATATCTTTAAATTCATCCTGAGGATGGCTATGTATGCTATTTTTGGCGGGTTTAGGGTTATTATCGCTCATCGGGCTATGAATAATAAAACAGATCCAATATCCGAGTAGATACTGTAAGTGATCGGAATATACATAATATATTTGAACTACAGTAGCACCGACCTCTGTCGGGCTTAAAATTAAGTTAGGATAATTCCGTATTTATGGCACATTCAATTAGGAAAAGTACCATACAATAATGTTTTCCGATGTAATGTAATATCTCCTGTTCGCGTAGAATTTTGAGGCGTCATTGCTCAATATTGCGCCTCATAAAGTAACGCGGAGTATCATAATAAAGGAAATGACAAACATTGTCCTGCGTGCAATATTGTCAAGCAGTGGGAACATGGACTATTATGAGAAAGAAACAACTCCCGTGTTTATTATTTTTGATTGTTCCACGACAGGAGACGGTCATCAATATCATGGAAACACAAGGTCTAGGTACTTCAATTCAATTAAAATCGTGTATTTGCTATAAAATTTGAGGTCGTTCAGGACTTGCATCGTATATCTGTCAACACTAAGCTACTATCCAATTATAGGCTGCAAGGCCGCGGATTACTAACTCGGACAAAGAAAAATTGCAGACGGCGTAAGCCCTTCATAGCAAAGGGTAATTCGCAATATAGGGTAGAGCGGGGCTAAAAGGTCCAATTTACACATATCTTCCTGTAACTCTTTATCTCTTGGTTCCAAAAGAAAACTCTCATTTGTATTGAATAGCGTACCCCTTCATGTTTAAGTAGTAACAGTTGAATTTGGCCAGTATTATATGTAAAAGCCAGATAATAACGATTTTAAACATCGTATCCAATGGTCCTTTATGCCCCCTGGGCGGGGTAAAAAGGACCCAGTGCTGGGGAACAAAGGACCAGTATAATTGAATGCTACTATACTGTTAATTCAAGAAAAATAAATATACGTAAATCATACAATATTATCAAATCTTTATATTTATTTATGAAAAGGAACAAATTTAACAAAATCACATTGGTTTCTTAGCTTAAAGTTATGGCACGGCATTTCAGTCTTAATAATTAGTCTTCACTTCGTTTTTAAACTCAAATTTATAACATACCTACCTTTAAATTTGCTTTTTGTAACATAATTATTTTACCTGTATGAACATAAGAAAAAAAAAAATTGTGATTGGTATTAATCATCATCAGATTCACAATTATTACAAATATAGGTCAAAGACGATAAAGACGGATTAACACACTTACAATATCGTGGGCCCAATCTTTGCAATTATAACATTGCATCCAGCCTTCGCCGGGGATGCTGTCCAGAAAATATTTACAGCACACAAAGTAAAAACATTCTTCTTCAGAACTGGAACTGTCTCCATTTTTATCTACTAAAATCTTCTTCCTTACTTGCTTATTTTTCTGTTTAACCGCTTTTTTGCGAGAAATCACTTTCTTCTGTTTCTTATTCTCTTGTTCTAAAGACAATGCGTCCTTTTCGGATGAGTCAGTTTAAATGGCTGCCTTGCGTCGCTTTGTTCCCTTTGTAACTTTGCGAGCTCCAGCCTTAGGAAAAGGTCTTATAAATTCGGGAGAAAACACATTACTTGAAGATGTTGACGGCTGTGGCTCAGTATCTAAAAATGGAACCTCAAAGGACGTTGACGGCTGTGGTTCTATTTCGACAACATCTGCTGCAGATAAAAATGGATCACTCGATGTGAGCAAAAGTGGCGCGGTAGCCAAATGAGGTGCTTCTGGATCTGGCGTCAACAAACTTGGTGAACCTGGTGAGATAGGCTGATGAGATTGAATAAATGGAGGCGGTTGGGAACTAGTGGTTGCAGATGGCTTAATGGATGGTGAAGATGATGGCGATGGGTTATCAGGGTTTGGTCGATCTATCACACAGGTCCAGCGGGGCAGAAAGGTCCAAGCGTGGACCTTTGTGCCCCCATGGTAGGTGCACTTTTATTTAAGGTTATAGAAAAAAAACGAAAGTGTTTATTAAAATTACTATGGCTTGACGTGAAATATGAAACTACAAACCATAGTATATCAAAAGTTTAGCTTTGTAACGTTACTAGTACAAATCTCAGACGAAAAATAAGAAACATGAAAAATATTACTTACGTAAGTTTTTTGCTCGGGAAACACGTACACTCTCACCGGCGCGCGGCGGCGCTCGCAGATTCACTGATCGGGGCGGCATGTGTACCCCTCCCGTGACCCCTTCATACGCCTGTTATTCAATTCTATAAAGTTCGTTTAATTTCGGAGATATGCATGGTGGACCATTTTACCCGCGGACCTTTCCGTCCTACCCTACTATCAGTAGGAACCTCCTTCATTTAAACATTGACATTTGAACATATGAATGAATGTATGACAAATAAGCTTCAAAATAATTCAAATGATGATTCTAGGCAGTGGAAAATTTAAGACACGCAGATCCCTACATCATTCATCATTTCAGCCGTAAGACGTCCACTGCTGGAGTTAGGCCTGCCCCAATTGGGGGAGCTTTGCCATAATCGCCACGCTTGGCAGGTGAGTTGGAGATTGTAGTATGGTGGTAAAATGCATTGAGGACGCTGCTGCCCATTCTCTAGTACGTCCCTTAGTCGACTTTTACGACACCCATGGGAAGAAATGGGGTGGTGTTATTCTTTACGTCCGGCACCACACGGTACAGATCCCTACAGCCTACGATAAATCTGATATTTCCTACATTCAGTCCATTTAGTGTTCATTCTTGAGTTTGATTGTTTTCTCGTTGATTTCAATATTTTAAATCAAGTACCTATTCGATATGGAAACTGTCAGAATTTTAAACTTTAAATGTTTCATCTTAATCAGTTTCTTTAATATTTTTCGTATATAACATCGAAGTATGTTTATAAAAAAAGTGCAAATAGCTCTAACCCACAATCTTCAAATTTGATGTTCTTTAGGGAAATGGTGGACTCAAATTATGTTATTTAGGAACACAAGGACGCGACATCTTCGTATGAATTAAATAAACCCCCTAACGCTTTGAATAATTAGGTTGTGTTGGGTAAGCAGCGCCATTTTGACAGATGCTTTCCTCGGGTAAGTAATAGATGATATAACAACAAAATCTCTAATATTAACCTATAATTTTATTTAATATAGCGATTATTTAATATAATGAACGATTGATATAATTTTAAAATAACTAATTTTTATAAGCATAACATACATTAAATAAAACATCGTTTGACATACCACTCAAAACATATAAAACTTATTTGGTCTAATATGAATAGTAACCTAAGTAGATATTAAACAAAACTAGTAACCGATAACCACCTGCGCTAAGATAGGTCGACGGAGCCCCGCGGAGCGGGGCTCCTATTTCTGGGTGGTTTAAAAAAAATAACCACGAAGGCTAAGGCGGGAGCTCCGCTCCGCTTCGCTCCCGCCTTAGCCTTCTAACCTAGCCTATCCGAGTCGGGGTGTTAACCATAATGACGTTTTTTATATATGTTAAACGTTAGATCTAATGATTTTCGATTAAATAAACAATATACTTATTAAACGTTAGACCAAATGATTTTCGATTACATAAACGTTATATCAAACAACGTTATAAGAATTAAGTTTTAGAATAAATAAATGTTATATGGAAAGCAATTATATCAACAGTTGGTATTGTCGTGAAGCGACAGTTAAAAACAAAACAAAGAAAATAGGAAAATAAACTTTAAAACGATTTATTATAACAGTATGAGTATAAAAGACAAACCAAATTCAAAAATAACAATCTGAAGGTGAAGGATGATTGATTAATGAATTAATGAATGATGGAGAGCACGAGAGGGTTCGAAGGCAGGAGTGGGTCGGCGGCAGTCCGGGGCGAGTCAGACAATATGGTCCTGCAGCTGACTCCAGCCCCGGATGTAGAGGAGGTCAATGCAGGGTGCTATTCACGGAGGTCCGTAATACAGCACAGCGCAGCCGCTGACACAGATGAGGTGCCTTGTAGTGGAGATGACGTGGAGTGGCTCCGTCGAATCTCGAAGTGCAGTGACGAGGATGTGAGAAGTGGCACAGCAGGTTTGTGGCGGCGTGAAGAGTCTCAGCAGAACCCTGAGCAGTGAAGAGGCGCCGTGGAGAGACTCAACAGAGTCTTGAGCTCGGAGAAGTAGCTGGTGAAGAGGCTTGGTGAAGATGCTGGAGAAAAGGCCAAGAATCTGTCATGCGACTTTGAGGTCTTTTCTTGAGTCCCGGGGCAGTCGGCCCCGGGATAAGGCCTGTATAATTTCGTTTAGCTGTTAGGCAACTAGCCGAAGAAATGACTCCAGGTCTAGGGCAGCTCAGCCTTTTATAGCTGAATTTGACATATATTTTGAAAATCAAAATTGGAGTTGGATATTTTGAAAATATAGTGTAAAAAGTAGACGGCCAGAACGATTTTCTGGTTTTAAAGATAAAAAGCGGTAAGGTCCACATAGAAAACCACAAAAGATTAAAGGGTTGCTATGGCGACTAGATTATAGACATAAATGTCAAAGAATTAATAATCACAAAGTTTGCAAAAACATGAAGAAATACAATGAAATTAAAGGTTCTGGTGCGTGGATAGTGTAGTAAAAAATGTTGCGCATCATCTGTGAGCAATTTGTGAGTATAGCGTAACATGAATGTGAAAAGTAATAAACTCATAATTGTTGCAGTAAAACAATATCTACAATGAAACTAAATGAAAGGATTACAATAGAAGACTAGTGTGAAACGATAAAACATAAAATAATAATGGACGTGATGAAGATTTGACCTAAAATTGATATACAGACAAAATGTCAAACATTGAGGATATTCAATCGGTTAGTACGTAGTAATGAATTACTACATTTCCCCGACAACTCCAGAAAATTTTCGACTCAGAGAAAATTTTAAGTTTAAGGTTCGAGAGAAATCCTTGAAACATAACTTCGTCCAAACAGAAATCATCTAACAGACATTCATTCTTCCTCAAGCATACTATCATCTACATAATGGTAAGGGTGGAGTTCACAGTCAATGACTACCACTCTAGAAGTATGTTCCTATATGACCTAAGGCTTATTTAGGGAGTAATCAACCGCTCCATGGGTGGAAAATATTTTGACCTAAGGCTTTTTAAAGGAGTAATCAACCGCTCCGAAGTTTAGAAAGAAAATTGACCTAAGGCTTATTTCACGAGTAGTCAGCCGCTCCGAAGTTTAGATAGAAAATTAACCTAAGGCTTTTTTTTTTTTTTTTTTTTTTTTTTTTTTTTTCAGGATGGGAAATCATCAAATGACTTCTCCCGCTCTGGGCGGAGCGGGAGGGCGTGTCAGACTTTTACTGACTAAAACCCACCCGTGTTCCATCAGTTGCCCATGTGCCAGGGTCACGGTATCTCTTTCGAACAATCACGCGACCCCGGCAGGCATCGGTCCTAGTAGACCCCTACACTGCTGCTGACATCTCTTTGAGGCGCGCGTGGAACACTGCGCGCCGTCGACCCGAGCCTGGTCCTTACCGGGCGGCGAGCCACCCATTGCTCGCCACCCGCAAGCTCGCGCCTACGGTGGCCGGGAGTCCGCAATTGACTCCCGACGCCCGGGGCGTCTCCTCCTGCGGCGGCTAGGGGCATGAGGGCGCAGAGACTGCCACTCCCTCACGCGCCCCGCCTCCTCCTTCGCGAGCATCACTGCTTCGCAGAAGGAGGTAACGGCTTCCCATTCCCTCTCGCTCCGTACCATGGCTCGCACCAGGGCCGGACGCGAGAGGTCGCCGCCGCCGATCGCCTCCACGAGGACACGGCGGTGCTCCGCCCATGCAGGGCATACCTCCACCGTATGCTCCACCGTGTCCTCCAGACGATCCTCGCAATGGAAACACCCGGACGTATCCTCCCGCTTTATCCTGAACAGGAACCCACCGAAGCACCCATGCCCGGTGAGAACCTGCGTCAGGCGGAAGGTGAGGACGCCGTGGCGCCTCTCTATCCACTCCTCAAAGAGGGGACTTACCGCCGCAATAGTGGCGTGCCCAAACCTAAGGCTTATTCTACGAGTAGTCAGCCGCTCGAAGAAAACCTTAAATGGTAATTAAAGAAAATACAGATAAAGGAATAATTAATATAATTATTAAGATGACTATTTAGTTTAGTTTAGTCTAAGATAGATTCGAGCGGTAGGGCTCTAAAGTAAAGGTATCAGAACTAGTATTGTTCTGAAATTACTTGTAAGTGAAGAATAAGAGCAGTAAGCTCTAAATTACAAAAATAAAAACAAGTTTAAGGTAACGTCGCATAGGACGTTGAATTGTGAGTTTAAAAACTCGTATTCAAAACAAAAATAAAGATTAATTTTAAGAGAATGATGAATGAGCTAATGAAAGATTAACTAACTAAATAATATGATTCGATGAAGAAGAGGTTTAGATTTTAATGTCTTTGATGTGCCATTTAGCTTTCGTTCCATTAGTATCTTCTAAAATGTATACTAAGGGCGAGAGTTTCTTAAAGACTTTGCATCTCACAAATTTAGGGGCCAGTTTTGCGCTGAAGTACGAACCCGCGTTGCTTTGTACGTAATTCTTACGCCAAACTGTATCGCCGACATTAAATTCTTTAAATGACCGACGTAGGTCATAGCGAGCGCTATTCTTAGCGTGCGCTATGTATAAATTAGTTTGAACCTTATCAAAAATTGACGAGAGGAAACCAGTATTTATAGCGTAGACATCGCGAGGTAGAAAAACAACTTCCTCAAAATTTTGAGTTGGAGTGTAGAATGAACCACAAGGAACTGTTTCCCGACCAAATACTAAAAAGTTTGGAGTAAAACCAGTTATAGCATTAACACAACTGTTCATCGCGTGTTGAATTTTGGGAAGATAAATATCCCAGGTTCGATAATCGTCACCTACTAAAGTAGCTAGAGCCGTGATGATGGTCCTATTATACCTTTCCGTAGGGTTGACTTGAGGACAGTAAAATGGAGAGTAGAATATAAAAGGGACTTTATATTTATTTAGAAATGTAGTAAATTCACGGGACTGAAATTGGGGACCGTTATCCATGATAATATTTTGAGGAACACCATGGATAAGAAATACGGAATTCTCTAAAATGTTAATTATGTTAGACGCAGTAGCACGTTTTAAGGGAAAGATTAAGGTATATTTAGTAAAGGTACAATTAATAACTAAAATATGTTGGTTACGTCTTCTGGTCATGGGCAACGGACCCATAAGATCAAGCGATATAGATTGAAAAGGTCTCGAGCAAATTTTTGGTTTGCCCATAGGGCCATAAGGAGAGTGATTAGGATGTTTATAAGCAAGACAAGTGTCGCAATTAGAGATGAATTTAGCGATATCTTTAAACATGCCAGACCAGTAATATAGTAGCGAAAGCTTCTTGTAGGTTTTGAAATTTCCGAGGTGAGGTCCTTGAGAAGGAGCGTGATTCCTTTCGATAATAGCCTGTCTTTCATGTGGGAGTGGAACTTCTTTCCACGTGAAGTCATCGTTCAGAGAATAAGGAGAGTGAATGCAACGATAGAGCTTGTTTTCTTTAACCGTATAGTTTGGATAAGAATTAGGATTGTTTTGGCAACCAAGTAAAATCTTGTTGTAGTGTTGCAAGTCACGGTTAAGAATTGATTCATCTGTTAAGATAGGATTTACACCTTGACGTTGAGAATCTTCAGAGTCATGAGTTTTCGATCTGGATAATAAGTCCGGGACAACATTATCTTTACCCTTTTTATGTTTTAGAATGAAGTTGAAGCAAGATAGGCGTAGCGTCCAACGAGCCAGTCTTCCTGAAGGATTGGATAAGTTCTGGAACCATTTAAGAGCAGCGTGGTCTGTGTAAATTGTAAATTGTTTACCATTATCTAGGTAACAACGCCAGTGTTCTAGAGCAGTTATTACGGCTAGAGTTTCTCTCTCTGTTGTAGAATAGTTTTGTTGATTTTTATTAAGAGCTTTACTCATGTAAGCAATAACAACTTCCTTGTCGTTTTGATATTGTGTAAGCATTGCTCCTATGCCAAAATTTGATGCATCGCAATGTACAGAGAATGGGAGATTGAAGTCTGGGCAAGCGAGAACAGGAGTAGTAACCAAAGCTTCTTTAAGTTTCACAAACGCCGATTCCGCTTCAGGGTTCCAAACGAATTTAGGGGCATTCTTTCCAGAGCAAGTTAGCCTGTTAAGTGGAGAAGCAATTGTGCTGAAGTTTGCAATGAATCTTCGGAACCAGCTGCATGTACCGATGAATCTTCGTACTTCTTTTCTGGAGGTTGGCGTAGGATATTCCAAAATGGCTCGAATTTTGTCAGGATCAGCTCGCAGGCCATGTTCACCCACGACAAAACCGAGGTACTTGAGTTCTTTCCTGAAGAATTGACTTTTTTCAAAATTTATAGTTAAATTAGCAAAAGAAAGTTTTTCATGAACTTTTAAGAGAAGAGATATATGTTCTTCGAAGGTATCGCTTATAATCACGATGTCATCAAGATAACAGAATACTTTGTTGTCAAAATCTGGAGTAAACAGCATATCCATTAGTCTCTGTTGAGTAGCAGGAGAGTTAGTTAAGCCGAAGGGCATTACTTTAAATCTGTACATGCCTCTTCCGGGTACATAAAAGGCAGTCTTGTCTTTGTCCGCAGGGTTGAGAGGAATTTCCCAAAAAGCCTTCGCAATGTCGATGCTTGAGAGATATTTGGCGTTTTTAAGATTGTCAAGAATCTCACTTATAAGTGGGAGGCTGTAAGCATCACGACGAGTGACTGAGTTAAGTTTTCTGCTATCGACGCAGAAACGCCATTCTCCATTCTTCTTCGGCGTTATCAGCACCGGAGATAGCCATGGACTTTCGCATTGTTCAATGACATTCCATTTCAACATTTTATCTACTTCGTTGATTAAAGCTTTTTGTTTTTCAGGGGACAATCGATAACATCTTTGCTTGATGGGAAGAGAATCACCTGTGTCAATCTTGTGTGTAATTAAATGAGTACGTCCCAAAATGCCATTTTCTTCAAATGAGATACTCTTGAAGCGTTGGATAATGTTATCTGCAATATCCTTTTGATTTGCACTAAGATGCTCATAAGCTAGTATCTTTTTATCTGCATCTTGAATAGATGAACATTTAAGGGTCAACTGACTAACAGAAGATAGGATAGTGGGAAAAAGATTAAATTTTTTCCAAAAATCAATACCAAGAATAAGAGAAGGGAATAATTCTGGAAAAACGTAAGCTTTAATTAAATGAGTCTGGTCATTAAAGAAAATAGGTAATTCAAAATAGCCTAAGGATTTAATTTTTTGGTTACTAGCAGTTGAGACAGTAATTAAGTCTGACTTGAAAAGCTTGAAGCCTAATTTAAGAATTTCCAGGTGAGAATTGTTGCCAAGTATGGTAACAGAACTACCTGAATCAAGTAAACCAGAAATATTTAAGTTATTAATTCGCACGTTAATGAAAGGGCGTTTGGAATCATTGTCATTAGAGTAAAGAGTTGAAGAAATTTTGTAGAAAGAAAAGAAATTTTTAAGAGTTTTGATCCAATTATTCCAATCATTAATGCTAAAATTTGAGCTTTTCAAGTCAGTTGTTAGTTTTTTTGAACTAGTACCAGGCTTAGGATTGCATTTAGGGCAATCAGCAGTTTTAAAGTCCTTCAAACCACATTTGAAACAAATAATGAAATGAGGTTTCTTACAAGTATTTAAGGTGTGTCCATGCACACGACAACGGACGCAAAAGCTAGTCTGCTGAGGAGGAGCAGATCGAGTCAGAGTGCTAACTTGTTTTGGTTTTTGAAGGTACTGAAGAGGAGGTTTCTGAAAAGTTACAGAGGTTGAATTAGTAACTGGAATATGAGGTTTGTAGCTAAATTCAGCCGTTAAAGAGTTTTGTTGCAGAGAGGGCTCTTTAAAGTTTTTATCTTTGTCCAAGAATTTTTCGTAATTCTGGCAGACAGCTAAGAGAGAGTCAATAGTAGTACAATCTCTTAGTGCCACAAAAACTGAATAGCACGGTCTGATGTTCCTCAGTAAAATTTCTAATTGTTCTGACTCTGACATTTTTTTAGTCAAACGTGAAAACATTCCGGACATGATTGAAATGTAGACCGCTATAGTTTCGTCCAGACCTTGAGTTCGCTTTCTGATGTCTTCGAGTAATTTGTAATCGTAATCGAAAACACCAAAATCTTTTATGAGAAGCTCAGAAGTTTCTTGCCAGGTCAGATTTGGATTACGATTAATCTGAAATCTGAACCAGTGTAAAGCATTATCTGTAAAGATTTCGTACGCTTGACTAATCAAGAGTTTTTTGTCAAGGCTACGTGAAATGCAGTATTCCTCTAGTTTTTGAAGGAATGACCTAGGACATGACTTTCCATTATAAGCGTATCTTTTTAGATCTTTAAAGATATGAGGCTTCACTTGTTGAGGGGAAACTGTAGAATTAATTTGTTGAAGGAGGGCCTCAAGAATTGTCTGTGAGGGAGGGATAGTTGAAGGAGGAGTTTCTGAGTTGTCATGAGAGGTAGATAAATCGTGGAGAGGAGAAGGAGTATTTTCCGCTGGGAGGAAAGTGAATGGCTCAAATTTGTTGTTAAGGCTATCAAATTTGGACCGTAAAGCGTCAAACTCACTTTTCTGTTCAGAGTTTAGTACGTCAACGTCTATACGCTCGAATCTAAAAAATAAATGATTGAGATAAGTTTCTATAAGACGACTGTATTTGGAATCACCCTGTAGTAATTTATTTACTTTTAAGTCTAAGTAATTAATAGTGGCGTTAACCTGAGGAAGCTCTTCCTCAATTGGAATTGGTGAGATTAAAATTTCCTCTGAGGAGGTAATAGAAGAAAGTCGAAGAACTTGCTTTCTTAAACGTATAACAGTGTCTACTGGTTCCTCAAGTCTGATCCTAACTTCATATTCGAGTTCAGGTTTATTAAGAAATTCGAACTTAATAAGTCTAGACATTTTAGTAAATTATAGATAAGGTTCAAAGAAAATACCTTGTTTTCTTCTAGAAGAAAAGAAAAAATTAGAAGTATTAAGTTAGCTAAAAAATTAAGGAAAAATACCTGTTTTCCTTCTAAAAGAAAAATTAAAAGTAATACGATAGTTATATGAATATACAAATTATGATGTCAGTGGTATGAAGATGAACGAATGGTCTAAGATGACGTTGCCAAGAAAGACTGCCAAAAAAGGTTGGTATTAAATCAGAGGAAAATTGTAGTCAAGGTGGAACAGAAACAATTTCTTTAAGGCCAAGCAGAAAGGTTTTAAGGTTTAGTGAAGAGTAATGACCTCTTTAGTTTATATAATGAGGCACACTATGTAAAGGTAGGATACCACAATCTTAAAAATATTACTTAAGGTGTATGACCACCAGAAATAATGTTTTAAAATGAGTACCTATTTTCACTCTGATTTATGGACACTAGACAAAGTGTTTTCTTTAGAATTTTGTGAAGGTTATAAAAATAAATGTGTAGTGTTATGTAAAAGTGTAGTAGTGAAGAACCTGAAGACAAATAGTTGGGCGCCAAACTGTCGTGAAGCGACAGTTAAAAACAAAACAAAGAAAATAGGAAAATAAACTTTAAAACGATTTATTATAACAGTATGAGTATAAAAGACAAACCAAATTCAAAAATAACAATCTGAAGGTGAAGGATGATTGATTAATGAATTAATGAATGATGGAGAGCACGAGAGGGTTCGAAGGCAGGAGTGGGTCGGCGGCAGTCCGGGGCGAGTCAGACAATATGGTCCTGCAGCTGACTCCAGCCCCGGATGTAGAGGAGGTCAATGCAGGGTGCTATTCACGGAGGTCCGTAATACAGCACAGCGCAGCCGGTGACACAGATGAGGTGCCTTGTAGTGGAGATGACGTGGAGTGGCTCCGTCGAATCTCGAAGTGCAGTGACGAGGATGTGAGAAGTGGCACAGCAGGTTTGTGGCGGCGTGAAGAGTCTCAGCAGAACCCTGAGCAGTGAAGAGGCGCCGTGGAGAGACTCAACAGAGTCTTGAGCTCGGAGAAGTAGCTGGTGAAGAGGCTTGGTGAAGATGCTGGAGAAAAGGCCAAGAATCTGTCATGCGACTTTGAGGTCTTTTCTTGAGTCCCGGGGCAGTCGGCCCCGGGATAAGGCCTGTATAATTTCGTTTAGCTGTTAGGCAACTAGCCGAAGAAATGACTCCAGGTCTAGGGCAGCTCAGCCTTTTATAGCTGAATTTGACATATATTTTGAAAATCAAAATTGGAGTTGGATATTTTGAAAATATAGTGTAAAAAGTAGACGGCCAGAACGATTTTCTGGTTTTAAAGATAAAAAGCGGTAAGGTCCACATAGAAAACCACAAAAGATTAAAGGGTTGCTATGGCGACTAGATTATAGACATAAATGTCAAAGAATTAATAATCACAAAGTTTGCAAAAACATGAAGAAATACAATGAAATTAAAGGTTCTGGTGCGTGGATAGTGTAGTAAAAAATGTTGCGCATCATCTGTGAGCAATTTGTGAGTATAGCGTAACATGAATGTGAAAAGTAATAAACTCATAATTGTTGCAGTAAAACAATATCTACAATGAAACTAAATGAAAGGATTACAATAGAAGACTAGTGTGAAACGATAAAACATAAAATAATAATGGACGTGATGAAGATTTGACCTAAAATTGATATACAGACAAAATGTCAAACATTGAGGATATTCAATCGGTTAGTACGTAGTAATGAATTACTACAGTATATCTCACGTTGATTATATCTTATGAACGATAATAAAATGAAATTAGACCAAATGAGTTTATACTTTATGAGACGCACCCGCTTTCCCCATTAGCTGGTGCATGTAGAGGCTTTGACTAAAATCATAAGCAGAAGCTCGCACGCCTTTCACTTCTGCCAAGTACTCTTAAATAAAACGGCTAATTGAATCTGTTCTCAGATAACTCAACTAATATTAGTTGAGTTATTTGTTGAGTTCCGGTTAAATGTATATACATTTAACCACTCTGCTTGCCTAGATTTTGACACTTGACATATGATACATGGGTCCACCCTTTATGGCAGAATTTTTTTCGTCATAATATTATTTTGCATAACAGCGGATGGCATAAACTTCATTTCGCAGATAATCGTTTGGCATACACTCATTTATCATACATTCACAACGCATAATTTTATAAGTCAGAATCATCTTTAGGCATAAATTTTATTCCATAATAATTAAAAAGTAGAACCATCATATCGCAGAAAGTTCGCAGTCAGAATCGTCTCTTGGCATAATTTCATATCGATAGTTATTAAAAGGCAGAACTATCATATCTCAGAAACTTTAAACTTAGAGTTAGAATCATCTTTTGGCATACATTTCATATCCATAATAATTGAAACACACATTCACACATTCTACATTTAGGAATATTCAATAAAACATTTTATTTTCAACATATGGGTTTTTATTTCCTTATCAGAAGCATGCAAATATGCAAACAAACATACACTATGCATACACTTAAAACCCTACATGCAGACATCCATACAAGCAAGCATGCAGCATGCAAACAAGCATGCAGCATGCGAACAAGCATGCAGCATGCGAACAAGCATGCAGCATGCGAACAAGCATGCAGCATGCGAGTAACCAAGCATGCAGCATGCAAGCAAGCATGCAGCAAGCAAGCAAGCAGCATGCAAGCAAGCTTACAGCATGCAGGCGAGCATGCAACATGCAGCATGCATGGTTTCTGTCACGGCTCCGGCGCTGCGGGGCTCCGGCGGTCCCACGCGAACTCATCGTCGCAGATGGTTTTACGCTCACCACCGCGACTTCGCCTTGCTGGCCGGCTTCGCCGGCCAGCCTCAGCCGTGGCGGCGACCGTCAAAACCACCTGCGCCTCAGCTCGCGGGCCGCCTCGCCCCTCCGCGCCTACGCGGGCTTAAATTACACTCTAGGGGTAGGGCAGACAAGACTACGTGGAGTCGGTTCTGCAGCGATTCGTTTCTGTCAATAATTTTTGTAGCACAACATATACTGACTTTTTGAGACACTGTTTCATTTTATTTAAGGTTAAAATGCAATTTAATAGAAATGAAAATATGCTTAACAAAATTATTCTAAACAAAATTCTGCCATCTTCATAGTATGCCAAGTGAAATTATGCCAAATAATCATTGCTCTAAATAAATGTTATGCTAATCGAAATTATGCGGAATTTTAAGTCTGCCAAAGGTAATTATGCGAAATAAAATTCTGCCATCTTAAAACTATGCCAGCGTAAAGTCGAACATATGAACATTCGGCCAAACAATGATTATACTAAATATTTTTTATGCCTTACAAATATTCGTTTAAATAAGATTATGCCAAGTGCGTTATAAAACGCCACTACGTCAGTCTAATTTCAGGACTAGACCTCGAAACCAATCCTTCTGCAGCGAGGGGTGAGATAGGGAGACGTTATTTCTCCGAAACTGTTCACCGCTGCTCTGGAGGATGTCTTCAAGGTTCTGGACTGGAATGGGGCTGGCATCAACATCAATGGCGAGTACATCACTCACCTTCGGTTTGCCGATGATATAGTTGTCATGGCTGAGACTATGGAGGGCCATAGTACAATGCACGATGACCTCAGCAGAGCTTCCGAAAGAGTGGGTCTCAAGATGAACATGGACAAGACAAAGGTCATGTCCAATCCTCATGTGATACCCACTCCAGTGAAGATCGGAGGCGCTACACTCGAAGTTGTGTCCAGTTAGGTAGGTCCAACTTCGAGAAAGAGGTCAACCACTGAATCCGACTCGGCTGGGCAGTTTTCAGGAAGCTACGCAATATCTTCTCGTCCCACATACCGCACTGTCTCAAGACGAAAGTCTTTGACCAGTGTGTGTTGCCAGTGATGACCTATGGAACCGAAACGTGGTCGCTCACAATGGGCCTTATTAACATAACATAACATAAAATTTATTCAAAAATAAAAGACTTAAAAATATGTACAGTTTTGCTTATATGTAAATTATATTCTAAGATTTACGTGCCTGAACTAGGCAATCCTGTGTTTCAGACTAGAAGAGCTTAAATAGTCTTATAAAATAAATAAATAGTCAATAGTTCTGAATAGACAAATTATTGTACAAAAATGTTAAGTAGCTTATATCTTAGTTTATTAGAATTTAATACTTAACGCAGGTTAGTACTTACTTTAACACAGTTAGTAAATTCTCTGTTTCTTCGTAAGACATACTTTGGAGAGCGTAATTAAGAGTTCTTTTACAATTTGTGTAGTTCAGTGAGTAAATGTTTGCTATAGAGTTTAATCTATTATAGGAGAGGCCCGAGGTACAGATAAAATTTGGATATAAAAGCATGATTTGTTCTATTTTGTAGACAGACTATATCTTTACGTCTTTTATTGGTAAATTCAGTGCTGTAGGGTAGAGCTGCGTGTTGTTTTAATACAATGCCCATTATAAATAGCTGTCGAACTGTTAATACCTCACAAGATTTGTATAGTAGGTTAGTAGGGAAAAGGAAAGGGCGGGAAGTAGACACTTTGAGTATCGCTCTCTGAGCTCTCTCGATAGTTAATAACAATGTTTTACCCGCTCCACTCTATGTGGTAATACAGTAAGTTAACAGCGATTGACATAGAGCAAAGTAAACTTGTTTAATTATTTTTGGTTTAGCAATATGGCGTAACTTTTTAAAAACAAAAATCAACTTGCGAATTTGCTATTTAAGGCTTCTATGTGGTTTTTGAACGAAAGTGTTTCATCCATTATAACACCAAGGTATTTTGTTGTATTTGCCATTTTGATGACAGGACAAACACATTGGTTATCTGTAGGCATAGCGCAATAATGAGCAAAAATTGTCGAGGTAGGGCAAGTTGATGTTTGCTTACGCATCGAAAACCTAATGTAATTTGTTTTGTCTCCATTTAGTGTGAGTGAATTATATTGAAGCCAATTATGAACAACATTAAAACCTTGTTGCGCAAATTTGTAGACATTGTTTTCTGAGTCAGCTGAAAATAGTAGTGCAGTATCGTCAGCATAAGAAATAATTTGGCCGTGCTCTAAGTTTAGATTACAAAGATCGTTTATGTAAATCAAAAAAAGTGTAGGTCCCAAAATACTTCCTTGGGGAATTCCGAAGGACGTGTTTTTTTTTATCATCACTGAGAACATTACCAATCCTTACACATTGGGTACGGTCTTCTAGATAGCTCTTAAATAGTTTCAGCTGGGTTCCTCAAATACCTATGGCTTCAAGCTTGCGCAACAGAATAGAAATAGAAACCGTGTCAAATGCTTTCGCGAGGTCCAGGAAGATCGTATATATGGTTACCATTATCAAGTTCTTTGGATAAATAGTCAGTCAGATAGTGTACAGCATCGTCTGTTGACATTTTTGGCCTAAATCCAAACTGCCGTTTCGATAAAATTAATTTATCCTCCAAGTATTTGTAAAGCCTTTAATTTATAATTCTTTCTAATATTTTAGATATAGAAGGCAGTAAGGAAATAGATCTATAATTTGTTATTTGTTCTTTGTTGCCCGATTTATGAACAGGGACAACAACAACTTTTTTTAGGCACTCAGGAAAAATACCTGTAGATAAACATTTTTGGAAGATAAATAAGTAAGTGGTGGTATCAAAATGTGCCTGAACTGTTTTATAATCTTATTTGGTATGTTATCCCAGCCTACTGCAGAGTCGTCTTTCAAACTCATAATTATCGTCTCTACCTCAGCCTCGTCAGTGTCTAACAACGCAAAGGATGATAAAATAGTGCTACATGGAAATGATGTGCTTGTTAGATATTGTGATTGGCCCCGAAATTTTTCAGTTATAATTTCTTAAATAATTTCTTTGTGAAAGTTGGAAAGTGTTTTCCAACATTCACAAAGGAATTATTTGTAATGTCGGCAGATGTTAACGGTAATGAGTGTGCTTGTAATAAACCTGAAGATGACTGATTTTGTTTTGAGTTGTACGTTACACTTTTTATAAAATTCCAGATTTTTTTGCTATTGGTACCAGCCTTTTCAAGTGCAATTTTATCGTAGCTGCGTTTTACTTTTTTTAGGAGATCGTTACAAAACTTAAGATATCGTTTATACGGTTGTTGTAGAATTAAATTATCTGGGTTAGATTTAGCTTTCATATGCAGTTTATCTCTATGTTTCATACAACGTATTAGCCCTGCCGTGATCCATGGTTTTATGTTGCAGTTTTTGTTACTTAGCCGAAACTTGACAGTGTTTTTCTGAATTGCATGTTGCACATCATCATCATTACATATTATAAAATAAAGTCACTTCGCTGTCTGTCTGTCCCTATGTATGCTTATATCTTTAAAACTGCGCAACAGATTTTGTTGCGGGTTTTTTTAATAGATAGAGTGATTCAACAGAAAGGTTTATATGTATATAACATGTATAATATAGTAAAGAAACGCTGATAATTTTAGAGGTTTCTAATGTGATGTCATAAATAAACTCATTTTTTTGCGCTTACATTGCGAACGCTGGCTGAACTCTACGAATTAGATCAAAATAAAGTACTACAGTATTGTACACCTTAAAAAGTTCTACAAAAAAATCCGCGATGGTATATGTCTAACTCTTAAGTATAACCCACAATAACCACTTTTATCCTTTACTTTTTACGAGAAATAATGGCTTATTTATGAATGCAATTTTAAGCAATACAGCATTAATCCTTATCCAATTAAGTACCTTAAATAAATTGTGCATTTCATGTAGATCAAAATTGCCCTTTACAGCATATCATTAAAATGAATATTTTAGCAGATATCAGAGATTATAATAAAATTGCCGCAGAGCGGCTAGCGGGCCGTCCCGCGTCCGGCCATCTCGCTTGGTAGCGGTCGGGTACTGCAGGATTAGTAGGATTGTATTGTAATTCATATTACTTTGGCTTCATAGTAAATGCGAATATCATGTGTGTTCGAAGTACTCAAAATAAACCCAATTGTATTATTCCAAGTAAGAGACCACGAAATATGGCTTAGATGTTTAGATTTTTGGATGGATTTGGTTTTTTGGTTATCCTGGATACTTACCATATACGTTCCCGGGAGATATTTTCCGACAGCTATACGGGCGAAGCCACTGGCCAAAGTACTATTCTTATAACTATGTTTAATTTGGTGTCTGGTAAATAATTGAGTGTTTGTATAGGTAGAATAGGAGCATTAAGAAAAACCAGGAAGACTTATATTCAATTCAATCCAACCCTATGTCGCAGTTTTCTTACTCTGAATACTATTAGTTTTATTTTAAGTACATCAAACACACATGATATGTAAGGATCGTAGCAGGTGGCGTTCCGTAGTTTCTGCCTACCCCCATGGGAAACAGGCCTAATTTTATGTATGTATAACATGGATTAATACATTCTTACCGCGGTAGTACGTCCTCTTGCGATAATTTCCGACAACCACGCGGGCGAAGCCGCGGGCAAAAGCTAGTTTTTAGGGTTCCGTTGCCAAATGGCAAAAAACGGAACCCTTATAGATTCGTCATGTCTGTCTGTCTGTCTGTCTGTCCGTCCGTATGTCACAGCCATTTTATTCCGAAACTATAAGAGCTATGCTGTTGAAACTTGGTAAGTAGGTGTATTCTGTGAACCGCATTAAGATTTTAACACTAAAATAGAAAAAAAACAATACATTTTGGGGTTCCCCATACATAGAACTGAAACTCAAAAATGCTTTTTTTCATCAAACCCATACGTGTGGGGTATCTATGAATAGGTCTTCAAAAATGGTAATGAGGTTTCTATTATCATTTTTTTCTAAACTGAATAGTTTGCGCGAGAGACACTTCCAAAGTGGTAAAATGTGTGTCCCCCCCCCCCCCGTAACTTCTAAAATAAGAGAATGACAAAACTAAAAAAAATATATGATATACATTACCATGTAAACTACCAACGAAAATTGGTTTGAACGAGATCGAGTGAGTAGTTTTTTTTTAAAACGTCATAAATCGTAAACCGCAATTTACCTTATATTCAATCAACTGAAAAATAAAAATAAAAAATATTTATATTTTTAAACCGAAAATACCTACAGGTTTGTACGGAACCCTCGGTGCGCGAGTCCGACTCGCACTTGGCCGGTTTTTTTATTAAGTACAAAGTACAAAACTGCGGATCAGCGGAATCGTAGACTGGGTCAAAGTCGATATTGTGTAAGTCTTCTACAAGTTTATTTACGTTTAAACTAGTAATCATGCGAGTGACTACTTTAGGCAATTTACAATTTAAAATGAATAGGGAAGCACTGTGATCTGTTATTGTTGAATTAATTACAAGGGCAAGAGCAGGGAAATTCGATTTGAGTATTATATGGTCCAAGCAGGAGCCACTTTGATGGGTAGGAAGCGTGTGAGTGGGAAGCAAACCATGGAAGGCGCACAGGTTAAGGTATTCCTCAGCGGATGCATCAGCACTTTCTGGACGAATGTTGATATTAATATCTTTAGTCAAAATGGTATTTTTGAAAGATGATAGATTCTGAAAGGCTTCGTTTAGAGAGACAGTGAAATTGCTTATATTTTTAAAAGGGGGACCGATATAAGGCTAGTATGGCGAATTCTGAACCAATTTTAATTAACAATCTGCTACAGTCGTGCATTTTCGGTTCCTCGACAGACACATTGAGATGGTTTCTTGCATAAACTATCACTCCATCGTTTTGATTGTAGGTTGTGTTACTAGTGTACATATTATATCCTGGAATTATTGGTATGTTATATTTTTTTGAAAGCCAACATTCGGTTAAGACAATAATGTCACAGTTTATGTCTAGACGTTGTAGGAAAATGCAAAAACTGTCGTAATTCTTAGAAATACTCCGAATATTTTGGGTTAGTATGGTTAGTGGACTTAGAGTAGGAGGAGAGATATTGTTTACAATGTTCAACGTCACAAGTATGGGATTCAGCAACAGAGAATTTATCGATGTCATTAATTAAATTACTAATCATAACTATAAAATAACAGTAACAAGGGCTAGAAAAATACTTAATTAACGGCGCTCTTAGGCGCCACCATAATCTATAGAATTTATGTACCTCTTTTCTGCCATTATTTTCGCTGGACAATCATCAGCACTTGTCTTGTGGTTGTACTTCAAGCAAGAAGCGCATTTAGGTGTCTCAGCCTTCTTTGTGCACTCTTTGATTGAGTGACCCTGTTCACCACAGTGGCCACAGGTATTGGTGGTCTCTCGACATGATTTGGCCGCATGTCCGTACTGCTGGCAGTTATAACAGCATGTAACAAGTGTCACAAGTCTCTGACGGGGCATGATGACCTATTTACAAACACTCTATCTTTATTTATCAGGGCTTTACGTATCTCTGCAGATACTTAAAATATATAATTGCAGGTTTCAGCGTCCTTTTTACCTGACTTATGGCTTAACTTAATGGAGGTCAGGAATGTCTCGAGGCTGCAATTGTGAACGTTCTCGGCTACATTTTGGTTGAATAAACAAGTAAAAATTTCATTCTCTTGCATAGATGAGGGCACTCCGATAACCACGACTCTTGGCTTACTTTTGGGGGGCTCGTCTACTGTAAGGCCTGAATTTGATAATTCCATCGATTTTTTAACCTTCACAATGTCGTCCTTTGATTCAGTGCTGATAATAACACCGCCGTTTTTTGTGTTACGTAATCTTCTTATTTGGAGTTTCATTTGCTCGGGGCAAATATTTTTTTGGACAAGTGTTTTGGTCTCTTCACTAGACTTTAGTTTATCATTAGGGTATATAGCCACTGAGCTTAAATTTATCGGCTGTATAAAATTGTTGGTACCTTTTTCTTACCATGTCGGCAAAGGAAGTTTCCGTAACTGGTTCAATTGAGGCTCCGATTTTCTGCTTCAGGTTTTGTAGTTGATGAGACAGATCAATTTGGTCCTCGAGTGTTTGGACGGTGGAGTCGGCCCGGACGGCTCTCATTTTTAGGGACTGGTACTGGACTGCCATCTGCGATGTTCCCTTACTAACTTTTCGGCATAGGGTACTTATCCGCAGTTTTTGCTCCATGTTCAATTTGCCCTCAGATGTAATAGAGCACACTTCATTGAGGCACTGCTCAATAGACGACATTCAGTTCTGGATTTCCGGCGTTGCTATCACTTCAATCACATCATCGACTCTTTGGCTCGGCGGTTTAGGAGGAGAAGTGGGTGCGGGCTCAGGTGCAGGTGCAAGTACGGGCACGAGCACGGGTATAGGAGGTGGACTCCGAGCACATCTTCCACCCCGGCTGAAGGGGCTGGTTGCCATTAGGATACAAGTTATGTACTTGTTAAAAACTTATACACATTTTCACATTAGTCATTTACACATACCTAGCATACTATGCTTTTTTTTTTTTCAGGATGGGAAATCATCAAATGACTTCTCCCGCTCTGGGTGGAGCGGGAGGGCGTGTCAGACTTTTACTGACTAAAACCCACCCGTGTTCCATCAGTTGCCCATGTGCCAGGGTCACGGTATCTCTTTCGAACAATCACGCAACCCCGGCAGGCATAGGTCCTAGTAGACCCCTTCACTGCTGCTGACATCTCTTTGAGGCGCGTGATATATGTTATTATTATATGTAATTATTATGTGTCTAATATTGAATTATTGAATTAGTAAATGATTTTTATTATAAACTTATTTTTGTATAAGTCAAACACTGATTTGACTCAAGCTGTCAGTTTTTGAATCATATTGTTTGTTAACGGGTATAAAAGGCCGGAGCCACAGTGAAACTGTCAAAGCCAAATATCTAGGTGTCATCCTCGACGAACACCTCACCTTTTCCGAGCACATAAAGCAGGCTCGCTCGCGGGCCGCTTTCGCTCTCAGTAGGCTCCATTGCGTCCTGAACAAGCGGAGTAAATTGTCTCTTCTGTGTAAGAAGCGGCTTTACACCGCTTGTATCAGGCCGATTATGACATACGCAAGCCCAGTCTGGGCACATGCCAAGCCCCGATTCATCCATAGGATGCAGACTCTCCAGAACCGTTTTCTCCGTCAAGCCACAGGCTCGCCTTGGTTTGTTCGGAATATCAATCTTCATTTAGACATGAAACTCCCGACTATCCATCAATACATAAAACGCGCTTCGAAGCGTTTCTTCGATAGGGCCGTAGCCCACCGCAACCCTCTGGTTGTGGCGGCAGCTACTTACACCCCCTCCCGTATTAGCAAAGTCCGCCGCTCGCGGCACGTTCTTACTGATCCTGATGATCCCACTACTCTCCTCCAGGAGAGTCGAAAAGAGACCAGTACAGCTAGACCAGCACACAGACACAAACCGTACCGACCTCGCCGCCGAGGTCCGTCGTCGCGACCCCGACTTAACAGTCCCCCCCGACCCTTGCAAGAGCCAGCCCGCGATGCTGCGCCGTTAGCTTTAAATTAGTCCCTAAATAATTTAACCCAGATCCAGCCAGTCCCTTGCTGCCCCCCTATCAGCGATTGCCTAAGCCGAGGTTCATACCCCCCTCGGGGTAACCCTTAGAGCTTTCGCTTTAGTTTTAAGTATAATAAGCCCCGGCTGGAGGCCTAAAAAGGTAACTTTTTAGAACTCGCCGGGCCCCAATCCGTTTAAGTAGTCACAATCTTTTCAGGATTAACTACGAGATGCCCCACAAAAAAAAAAAAAAAAAAAAAAAAAAAAAAAAAAAAAAAAAATGAAACTGTCAGTTGCTTGGCAGATGTTCAGTTGGCTAGTTCTAGTGCTGTTGTTGTATGGAAGGATCGACCAGAGGTCACGTAAGTTAAGTAATTGATATTATATCGTAATTATTACCTATTATGACATTGTTGTTGTACTGTTTATAGTGTTGCCAATATTGCAAATGTTTTAAATCCTATAAATGGAATATTCATATTCTTTTCCTAGATATTATTGTTATATTTTGATTAGGTATATTGATATTATTCTGAGTTCTCTTGGACTATTGTCCAAGAGATAGAATTAATGTATTTAAGATAATGATAATGTATGGCAATGTAAAAAATGGTATCCGTCAGAATCGCGGGTGTATGACTTCCAAAAAAATCAAAAATAAACTGTATAAATGTACGTAAAATGTACGTTTTTGTACTGAAATAAGTATAAATGTACGTGTCTGTATGCGTAGCAAACATCATTTTAAAGTGTGCCGCCATCCTGATGTCAGGTTGGCGGGTGCATTTTAAATCAATTAACTTTTCTCAAATTTGATATTAGGAATGAAATCTACGTCAATTGTACATATAGGAACACTATTTATAAACTTCTCAAATGTTATACAAGCTCTGATATTGTAACACGCATGTGAACCGCCACCCTGACGCCAGAATGGCGGGTTGATTCTAAACCGATCAAACTATTTTGATCAACCAAATAACAAATAAATGTACGTCTTATGTTCTTGTCAGATAGTAAAACAAAACTCAAATAAACAATTCATTGCATGATTTAATCAATTTAAAACATTTGACCATAAAGAATACAATGGGAAATCGCCATTTCTGGACTTCTATTGAATCCTGGCTTCAGATTATCATAGCAAATCCATATACCATCACCCCTATATCATCATCATCATCATTTCAGCCGATAGACTTGCACTACTGGACATAGGCCTCCCGAAGCTCCACCACTTCGACCAGTTTTGTGCTTCCCGCGTCCAGCGAATTCCTGCGGCCTTCACGCACACGACAATCGGTCCACCTTGTGGGAGGCCTTCTAACTCTACGTCTTCCGGTACGCGGTCGCCACTCCAGAACCTTTCCGCCCCATCGGCTATCTGTTCTGCGAGCAATGTGCCCTGCCCACTGCCACTTCAGTTCTTCGGGCTATGTCGGTTACCTTGGCTCTCCTACGGATTTCGCTCATCCATACATTAACAGCCGTATTTTTTTATATTACCCCAAAACATCATACTTTTTTAATATAGTGAATCGGCATTTATCTGTATTAACAATATTCCGTTACAAATAACCCTCAACAGTAATAATACTTATTGTCCTTGAATATGTACTTCCAAACTTAATTTGTAATTATGATGCAATTGGGCACTATAAAACGCATTAATATAGGCGTGACTTTTTTTTGGATGGGAAATCATTTAATGACTTCTCCCGCTCTGGGCGGAGCGGGAGGGCGTGTCAGACTTTTACTGACTAAAACCCACCCATGTTCCTTCAGTTGCCCATGTGCCAGGGTCACGGTATCTCTTTCGAACAATCTGGCGACCCTGGCAGGCATCGGTCTTAGCAGACCCCTTCAGTATTGCTGACATCTCTTTGAGGCGCGCGTGGAATACTACGCGCCATCGATCCGAGCCTGGTCCTTACCGGGCGGCGAGCTATCCATTGCTCGCCACCCGCAAGCTCGCGCCTACGGTGGCCGGGAGGCCGCTATCGACTCCCGACGCCCGGGGCGTCTCCTCCTGCGGCAGCTAGGGACGTGAGGGTGCAGAGACTGCCACTCCCTCACGCGCCCCGCCTCCTTCTTTGCGAGCATTACTGCTTCGCAAAAGGAGGTGACGGCTTCCCATGCCCTCTCGCTCCGTACCATGGCTCGCACCAGAGCCGGACGCGAGAGGTCGCCGCCACCGATCGCCTCCACGAGGACACGGCGCTGCTCTGCCCAGGCAGGGCACACCTCCACCATATGCTCCACCGTGTCCTCTAGACGAGCCTTGCAATGGAAACACCCGGGCGTTTACTCCCGCTTTATCCTGAACAAGAAACCACCAAAGTACTCATGTCCGGTGAGAACCTGCGTCAGGCGGAAGGTGAGGACGCCGTGGCACATCTCTATCCACTCCTCATAGAGGGGACTTACCGCCGCAATTGTGGCATGCCCAGCACTGGGTTGCAACAATCGTACCCGCATATAGGCGTGACTTGGGCAGCGTTTGGGAAGCTACGCAATATCTTCTCCTCCCACATACCGAAGTGTCTCAAGACGAAAGTTTTTGACCAGTGTGTGTTGCTAGTGATGACCTATGGAACTGAAACGTGGTCGCTCACAATGGGCCTTATCAGAAGGCTGAAAGCCACCCAAAGGCCGATGGAGGGAGCTATGCTTTGAGTTTCCTTACGCGATCAAATTGGAAATTAAGAGATCCGTAGGAGAACTAAGGTAACCGACATTGCCCGAAGTATTGCTAAACTGAAGTGGCAGTGGGCAGGGCACATAGATCGCAGAACAGATGGTCGATGGGGCCGAAAGGTTCTGGAGTGGCGACCGCGTACCGGAAGACGTAAAGTTAGAAGGCCTCCCACAAGGTGGACCGATGACCTTGTCGTGTGCGTGAAGGCCGCAGGAATCCGCTGGATACGGGAAGCACAAAACCGGTCGAAGTGGCGGAGCTTGGGGCGGCCTATGTCCAGTAGTGCAAGTCTATCGGCTGAAATGATGATGATGATGATATTAGGGGTGATGGTATATGGATGTGCTATACCTAATAATCTGAAGCCAGGATTAAATAGAAGTCCAGAAATGGCGATTTCCCATTGTATTCTTTATGGTCAAATTTTATAAAATTGATTAATTCATGCTATGAATTGTTTATTTGAGTTTTGTTTTACTATCTGACAAGAACATAAGACGTACATTTAATTGATATTTGGTTGATCAAAATAATTTGATCGGTTTAGAATCAACCCGCCATTCTGGTGTCAAGGTGGCGGCTCACGTGCGTGTTACAATATCAGAGCTTATACAACATTTGAGAAGTTTTTAAATAGTGTTCTTAGATGTACAATTGGGGTACGTATTTGAATATCGAAGATTAAAATACCTACTGTTAAAATATCGATGTTCATAACATCGAAAATGGAAAAATCGAACGACCATAAAACCGAAAATTAAAATAACGAAAGTTTATAGTATCGAATGGTTAAATATCCTACGTCCAATATATCTAAAATCTAAATATCTACAAAAGTTACATCGAAAGATCCAAATATCGAAATACAGATTATCGAATGTCCTAAATATCGAAGTACAAACTATCGAACGTCCTAAATATCGATGGGTACATAGAACATCGAAAATGAATATACCTACGTGTAAAAATGGGTTAATTTTCAACATTTAATACATTCATTAATTCACCCTAAAAATACGTACCTACAAGTTAAAATATCGAAAAAAAATTGATGTAAGTAGTATGAGTGGAAAAAGGTTGCTTCTGCAACGTCTCCAGCGCTACGGGAAGTGCAACCCCTTCGCCCTTGCGTAACAAAGAATAGGCACCCATGTTCACCTCCGCAGCTTCGGCTTGCTGGTCGCCTCCGGCGACCAGCCTCAGCCGCTACGGCTCCCACGGGTGCCTATGCTTTGTTACAGCGGGCGGGGGTTGTCCTCCCTTCGCGCCTCCGGATTTTTATATACACTCTAGGGGTAACAGCCAAAAGACTACGTAAATTCGGGGTGCCCCAATTCGGTTTTGGAACAATTTTGACCTATTTTATCCATGAAAATCAGTGTCTAGTGTACAAGCATAGGTCAATCGTGAAGGTATTATTTAGGTCTTTAAATTAAAATATTTTCTTGAAAGTCAATATGTTGTGCTACTAAAGTTAGTGACAGAAACGTATCGCTGCAAAACCGACTCCACGTAGTCTTGTCTGCCCTACCCCTAGAGTGTAATTTAGAATCGCGTAGGCGCGGAGGGGCGAGGCAGCCCGCGAGCTGAGGAGCAGGTGGTTTTAACACCCGCCGCCGCAGCTGAGGTTGGCCGGCGAAGCCGGCCAACAAGCCGAAGCTGCGGTGGTGAGCGTTTAGACCATCTGCGACGTTAAGCTCGCGTGGGACTGCCGGAGCCCTGCAGCGCCGGAGCCGTGACAGAAACCATGCTTGCTTGCATGTTGCATGATTGCTGCATGCTTGTTTGCTGCTAGATGGTAATCAGTTACTAGGTGGGTTACAAAAAAAACAAGGAAAACCTCCTTTCCTATTTTTATTATTAATATTTGACAAGTTTTAACGGTAGGTTGTTCTGCCGTTTTACTTTTTAAATTATCAATGTTAGCAGCGACACTCACTCTCATAGGGTTCCCTTCATGATTATGTTCGCCACTGCACGATATCAATGTTGCACAATGTACTTCCGTAAAAATGTTGGTTATTAATCGTGATTTGCACTTAAATAAACGGTTTACTTTATATTCACAATCCCAATATATTTTATCTTGGCTCCATCGATTTTTCGTATAAGTAAAACCATTTAGATGCACTTTAAATCCACCTTTTTGAGTTTTTAAAACTTCTAATACGTGTTCCGACATAATAAATCTATAATATTCTATAAACTGTACGTTACATTTACGCAGTAAACAGACTAATGACTCTTAATAGCAACGGGTTTGCAGGGTGTGAGAATTTCACATCTACCTACATTTATGAATACACTCATACTGCCTATATAATTTTTTTTCGTTATTTCAACTAGTAGGTATTTTTAACGTAGATATTATGAATTTAGATGTATGAAATGTTGATATTTTGAACTTAGGCATAATGTCATTCGATATTTTGAATCATTCGAAATTTTAATCACTCGGCATTTCAATCTTCGACGTTTTAAGCTTAGGTATAACAATTTTCGACATTTTGATATAATCGATATTTAAATTTTCGATGTTTTGAACATTGGTATTTTAATCTTCGATATTCAAATACGTACCCGTACAATTGACGTACATTTTATTCCTAATATCAAATTTGAAAAAAGTTAATTTATTTAAAATGCACCCGCCATCCTGACATCAGGATGGCGGCGTACTTTAAAGTGATGTTTGCTACGCATACAGACACGTACATTTATACTTATTTAAGTACAAAAACGTACATTTTATGTACATTTATATAGTTAATTTTTGATTTTTTTGGAAGTCATACACCCGCGATTCTGACGGATACTAAAAAATGTGTTGATAATACTTCAGTACTGTTTCCATGGAGTTTCTTGTCCTTCTTCTCCATGAAGACCTAGTTTTGGAACGGACGACTAGCTTTCTGATTAATTGCTGACAAGCCTAATTGAAATAAAGGTCTAGTCTTGTCTTTCTGTGCTTTACTTATTGAAGCCCTTCCCTATACATAATTAGTACATATGTATACACTTATAGTTATATACTGCTTAATATAACATCAGAAGTGGCGATTGTTCCCTGTCCTTTTAAAACTGCTTACTAATGAATGTTATTTTCTTATTTTCATGCTCGATGGTGGGGCCACTAACGGTCTATTGGAAACCGTTCGTTGGTGGATCGCTGAATACACTTGCACCTTGACATCTGAGCTGCGGTGCTGCAAGTTGCTGTATGAGGTTTGAACCTCGACTTTTTGTAATAATATCACGAAGTTTTCAGGAAATAAGTAGTAAATGAAATCGTTGAAATCCTTAGAGGCCCTTCTACATTAAAACTAAATACAAAGGGATAAAATGATTAAATTAAGGGATTAAGTATTGCAAATCACTTTTACATCATCATTCAATAGATAATCAAGTACCAATGGGTTATTGTGGATGGAAACATTAACTACTTAATAGTCATTGTACCTTTGTTTATTTCAAGTATTATAAGAGGATACAATTTTGAAAAAAAAGGGGAAGTAGTATGATGCAGGTGTTTACAGAAATGAAACTTCACGATGTCAGATGTTTAGAAAGTATTTATTTGCACAGAAAGAGGTACCGGTTACAGATGTTAAAGTTTAAAAAAAGAACCTAGCCACTTTTTTAGGAGGTCGGTTGTTGTTTTTTTGAAAAGGGATTTCTATTTTTAACTTTTTAGTTATGGTATGTATCTCCTATATCACTGCTGGCCACGTAATAACAGTGACAGGACTATTAGAATATTATCATGATAAACAAAGTGGATTAAATTCGTATTATCAAAGCTAATGCAAAAACTACCAAAGCAAAGTCAATGAAATTCAAATGGGACTACCAATTAAAAAAAAGAATCATCAAAATCGTTCACCCAGCCAAAAATTATGAGGTAACAAACATAAAAAATACAGTTGAATTGAGAACCTCTTTTTTGAAGTCGGTTGAAAAAATAGTAAAGTGAATCCGTTTTTCGTAAAGTTTTAATGATGATACACGTACTAAAAACAAGAAATCGTTACATTAGGCCCGTAATACACACTTGGCTGGCCACGTATTTTATTATTTACCGTAGCATTAGAAAAGTTTAAGGAGAAACCGTTCTTCTTCTTAGTGTGTCGATAGCAATCTAAATATAGTCAGCCCAGAATTTGGCTGAGAAACCGTTTATTAGGTTATCAATAAATCGGTAGTGCCGAGCGATATATCGTCAGGGTTTGGAGTTCCCATTTTATTGGGATAAACAAGAAGTATAAACAGTTACAGCGTTTTAATACAATATTAATTACACGATATAAAAAGAAACACAATAAAAAGGTAACAGATGGTAAAGTAGGTTAAAACAATACAGTTCGACGAACAAAAGGTTACAGTTCGTATAGAGGCCTAAGCGACCCAAATACAAAGTGTATCTTTCGCTATTTAGCTAGTCAATACAGCTATGTGAATATACAGCAGCGCTGTACCAGGTAAACCGACAGTTTTGTCGGGAGCAGAGGCTCTGTAATGAGTCTAATCCACAGAACACATATACTCAAGAGAAGAATAACAAGCGCATAGAAAAAAAAAGGGACAGGAATTCACGCCATCTAGTGCGCACCCCCTTAAAACTTTACTAACCAAACTGAGGCGGGAAATTTGAATCTTGCCTATATATATATATATTTATTTATTTGTATAGGTTCGTTATGGTTATACTTTCAAGCTTTGTTTACAGACACAAGCCCGCAAATTTGAAATGTTCCTTGATATTTAAAAGCTAGGCTTGGGTGTAGTCATTAAAACAGAGCAGATTAAAACAACCATTTCAAATTTGCAGTCTGTGTCGGCTCAACGATAATTGAAAAAAAAATACAGTTTTAAGTTATTATTTATTTCTGTAACAGAATAATCAGTATACACTCATGAGTTGTATGAAAATTATAAACAAATTGTTTTCTTGCTTGGTTATGAAATTAACATATGAATCGGTTACTTTTACTTGTATTAAGAAGAGTTATTCTAACCGCTTGAAGGCTAGGCGCGCATCTTCCTAATTTAAAAAAATAAAATATATTCCCAATAACAATTGTGAAAATAGTTCATCAGCCTAATAAGTGTGTAATAAAAGCTTCTCATTATGTGGTTAAGAATGATATACTGGTAATTAAAACGATTATAGCGTAAGTAGTGAGGCTTGTTTCAACATTAAATTGAGATAGAATTATCTTGATTTTCATATCCAGTCCATAAAACATTTTTTTTTTGTTCGTACTCAACAAGATTGCAAAAAGATAGTAGAAATAGAAAAAGCAAATACTTTCACAAAAATTTCGTGCTTCGTGTCCTGACAATAAATCTTTGGCTTTATTGAATTTGATATGAAATAATTTCATAAAGACATCAGTGTCTCCATAATTGTGTAGACAAATTGCACCTCACGTATATACATTTTTTTATTACTCAGTGTTATTAAACACTGAGCAATAAATAATAATCATAGATGATATTATACTGTATAATAATATGATATTCTTAACACGAGTTATTACCTGTGTTGAAGAATATCCATTTTTTTCTTAAGAGAAGTCATATGTGTGTCCTGTGCGAACTGTCGATTTTTTAATATGCAAAATCTCTTCACACATACATGAAACACACTATTTATCACATACTCAACATTATAACGTTTGTGTTCATTACATTTATTGAGGAAATCCCAATCTATAGATTCTTTTAATAAATCTGTAATAGTTATTTTTAATTTTCTTTTGTACGCCTCTTTTTCTAAGAATCTATTTACTACAGTTGCACTTTTTTCAACACAATTTACTAAATCTTTTGAGGCGTATGTGAGGGAATTTTTTATTCCTTCATATCTTTTAAAATCTATGAAATTGTGGACTTCTTCTTGTGTAAGTGAGACAAACGCTTTTTTACAATTTTCACAAGCATTATTAGGATTATTTTTTATTATAAATCCACAGACATAGGCACAAGCCTCCATTTCGCCAGTTACTTCTTCCATACTTTGCTCTATTTCGTTTAACGCTATAGCATTTTCTAATGTGGCAGTATCAGCTGTGCCTATGCCTGTAACTGGAGTCAATAGAGTTTTGAAATTTGTCAGGATGACGTCATTTTCGTCAACTTCACAATTTCCTGACCCGATGTGTGACAAATTACTCAGGACAGCAGTTTTTAAACCAGCAACAAACTGCCCAGTAGTTGGGTTTGTGTTGGCTCCACAGTTACTGCGAATGCAGCCAAACAGATTTTCTAATGGGTCCTGTTGGATTCTTCTTGTTGATAAGCTTTTAATGTTTTTGTGTTTTTCTTTAAGGTTTTTCCACAGTCTTTCCAGCCCATTCAAACTCCAGACCCAACCTTCCTTGGAAGGGGGAGAACTTTTGCAACCCAAAAAAGTTAAATTTCTAAAAAAATGCTTCATTTCTTTAAAAAGTTTTAGTTGGTCAGTACTGTCCTTTAAATTTGTGGACATAGGTTTCCCCCTCCTAAGGTCTGGTGTGTATGCATTAACACTATCAAATAATTTATCCATATTTGAAATAACATTTGCTGTAGTAGTGGCATCGCTTGATAGTTCTCCTGAAAAAACAAAAGAAAACTTTATCACAATCGTAATGCAGAGCCTTCATGGGTGGCAGCACAGTTCAAAAGATTAGCCAGTATTACCTGGAAAGTCAATTTTACAGACCAGCCTACTGACTGGCTAATGTTTTTATCACAATACATCACAACTGTATAAAATAAAATGTTTGATGAAACAATTTTCAATTATACTGTTCAATAATCTATTATTGGTCATACAAACATGAGGAATCCAAAATAGCTTCAAACACTTGGTAAATTAATCAAATGTAACATTAGGATAAGATTCATAGTCTAGATGTTTGTCTGTAGCTACTCAGTGGACTGCCGGTAATCCGGCCCCTGTCTAATCTGGCACCCCCTGTAATTCAACATAATATTGTCTATTATTATTGAATATATTTTTTTTACAGTCTTTGCTAATGTAGATAATACATGACTGAACAGAAAATGGATCTTTAATTTGTCGGATTACAAGGTACTCTTTTGTTAAAAAATCCGGATTATAGGGTCTTCTTAGGCAGTACTCTATAATCCGACAAATTAGATAGTCCGACACTGCCCTGCAAAACGTTTGTCGGATTACCGGGGGTCCACTGTATTTGAGTTAAGCTCAAAACGGATGATCACAGTAAAAGATTATTACCTTTTGCTATTTTTGCGTACATGCCCGCTGCTACTGTGTGGCTTAAAACTTGAGCAGCAAGTTTAACCTTCATTTTCTGTTTAGTGTTTGGATTAAGGTGGTCTGGTTTAAGAGATGGTGCAAACACAAAATTGGGGTTACTGTTGTCCAGCTCATAAAACTCTTTAATGTAGCTCCATTTTGCTATACCTGTAACACAAATATATATATTAAAATATATTTTTAATATAAAAAGCTTTAATCGTGCATTGTCACAAGAACCAAATGTGTGTGCCAAATTTCAGAATGTTGGCTTCAGTGGAAGTGGGTGAAATATTAATTGTAAAATTCCAAGACAAACAATTGAAGTTAATTAAAAGCTTTTAAATAAAATAAAAGAGTATAGTAGATTTATTAAAATTTAGATTAATTTATTTGCTGAGCATCTGCACTAGAGTAGATTTCCTCGCAACATGTATTTTAAGGCACACTCAATTACCTTGCTATTACAGTAATAAAGATACAGCTTTGTAACAGACAGACATGCGGAATAAGCTTATTTATACCTGGCACATGGCACCCTCTTAGTTATAGAACCCTAAAAAGCTAATAATATAATATGTTATAATGATAATGAAATTAAGAAAATTAAGTACTTACCAATTCCACATTTGTTGCTGGATGTTATATTACTTTCACATTTTATGTCATATTTTAGAAATAAATTTCTAAAACACTTCAGGAGATGCGGTGTGTCAAAAATGGTGACAATTTCACTATCACCTATTTTAATATAAGGCTGCTCTACAGTAGCTCCCAAGATGGTTACAGCTCTCTTGTTCACCGAGTCTAGATCACATACTGTGGCAGCTATATTAAGCCCGGAATCAAAACAGCACCTTAAAACCTGAAATGATAAAATATAATGATGAACTGCTTGTGGAAAAAAACATTAATGATTAGGAAATAATATAATCTTCATCTCCTGTGTCAACATCAGCTGTACAATAGCTAGATAGATGGTTGGTAGAGGAATTCATTAAATAAATTATTATGCGCACCTCTTTTAGGAGAACTGTGAGTCTATCAGCAGTTACAGATCCACCAGAAAGATAATAGGCAACTGGTTGTTTAACTTGTTTTCTAATACCAGCCACCATAAAAACAAGTGCATATGATGCAATTTGTGCTGATCTGCCCTGAGAATCATGATCTTGGTAACCTTCAATTAAATCATCTTTTGTATTGTACCATAAATTCTTTTTTATGGACATTTCATCGAACATCAATACACACTCTCTGTCAGATGGTATCCAGTTTTTAACTGTTTTTTTCAAAACATTAAAAATATTTTTGTTGATACCAACATGCAGTTTGAATTTACTTAAGAGAGACTTTAATGTGCTAGGAGCTGGCAGACAAATCATTCTTCTTAATAGCTTGTAACATGTTGGGGATCTTTTGTAAAGCCTTAAAGCTGTTATTTTTGCCTCTGTGTTCCATCTACGGGCTCTTCCTTTTCTTTTAAAGTTTTGTAACTCCCCTTGCAGTAATAGTGCAAAGGTTGATGACACTTTTGATCTCAAAATGTCATTGACTGTTTTGTTTTTGCATAGAACATTGAGAAATGACTCATTTTTCAGGTCTTTGATACTTCTTTGAAGTCTACTGACTTTCTTCATATTTCTAATCATCTTTGTGTACAATTTTCTTTCTCTGTCATTTTGCGGTTGCTCTAAAGACATTACACCTGGTTTACAGATACTTGTTGTATTCAACACATTTATATTTTCAATCATTGGTTGATTTAGTCTTGACGGGCCGGCTACTGGTACAAACACACCGCTTGGTTCCAAAGGAGTACCAGGATTTGTAACCTATAAATAAAAATATTAGTGAGTGTGAGTTGGCAAGCTTTTGAAACAGTACAATATGTGCATATTAAGGTGGTGGACCTGGCTACAGTTTTCCGGGACTAAATGGTGACAGAAGGTGCGAGGCAGTGGTGTCTTAGTTTACAAACTGGTTAACTTCAAGCCAGCCCGGTTTGATTATTGGACGGGTTATCAGCCTCATACCATTTGGAACATTTTCACCCAATTCCCCAACCCCCATGGTTTGGCTAGGTTATCTTAAGGATGACACAACATCTTCACTTCCTATTATTAAGTTACAGTCACAATATTTCCTTTCATCTAGGAGCTGAGGTGGATCAAATAGCCGATTTTCCCACCCACACGCAAAATACCAGTGTTGTTACACAAGTGCATTATCTGTTGTAAAAATGTATATTGACTGACCTCATCACATTCTTCAGACGGTACTGCAGTTCTAAAGAGCTTCTGATTGAAGAAACATGTCTTTAAGAAATGTTTACTGCACAGCATTTTATGTTGAGAAAACAGTTTTCCTTGGAATTCAGGAGATGACCATGGTTCACTCGGGAAGCAGTATTTCGCCCATAATTCACAACTGAAAGGAGTTTTAGAAGGTGAGAAACTTATACTTCATAAAAAAATTATTTGAAATTACAACCAAATAGGCGGTAGGCAGTCAAAAAGCAACAAGTGTGTAACTAAGTAATACCAACACATACCGAAGACTGTTTGTTCTGCCTGGTTTTGGAAAACGATGTAACGTGATGCTGGCTTCTTGTGAAGATGAGGATCCACACTTAATGCACTTTCTTAAGTTTTCCTTCATCGTGAAACACGATTCTCAAACAAAGTCACTATCTCACTACGAGTCACTATCTCACCAATAGGCACTATCTCGTTAGAATATCTAACACTTGACAGTGGAACGGAGGAACTGGATGCTCAACTCAACGTTTTAATGGCACTATAGGATAATTTGTTTATTTAAATTTAAATAAACACAAGAAAAACGACCGACCTCAACAGAAGACATTTTTTTTTTTTTTTTTAATTTATTCCTGACCATGGATACATGTCCTTCAGTCGTAATCATTAAACATACTACTCTTATTCTCAGCTAAGTACATCTGAGAGGCGATGAAATTATCTCATTAATAACAACAAAATATTAGTTAAACATAAAAGAAAAACAATCTAATGAACCCCGAAACAATTAAATTTTTTCTACAGTATTCAGTAAATATCTAAATAATGAATTGAAATAAACTGTGTTGGAAAGTAATTCATGAACGTGGCGGGGAACACATAAAAGAGTTTTGTTCTGCTATATCACTAATTTCACTGACAAGTAACAGTCTTTGCATGGCGAACGATTCACAGTCTAACGTGTTTTATATCCGCATTTTCTTCAGAACAATAGGTACATTTGCTTTCACTGATGAATCTTAGCTTCAATGTCTTCAGTAATTACTTTAAAATATGTATTTATGTTTTTGTTGTATTCTCTTCCGTTTCATCTTCACATTCTTCATCTTCAAAGTTTTCGTGTGATTCGTTCTCAATTAGTAGCAAATCATAGAAGATCTCGTCGTGGAATAAAGCAGCTGTTTCAATGTTAACATTTTCGTAGAAATCTGAACTGTTAACATCAATTTCTTCAACATTATTTGGTTTTTCATCCATATCTTGAATTATATTAATAAATATAAAATTATTGAAAACTTTTTGTATCTTTCCCGCCAATCACCATTTTCCTTCCACAGAAGACATTTTTTTTTTTTTTTTTTTAATTTATTCCTGACCATGGATACATGTCCTTCAGTCGTAATCATTAAACATACTACTCTTATTCTCAGCTAAGTACATCCCGAAACAATTAAATTTTTTCTACAGTATTCAGTAAATATCTAAATAATGAATTGAAATAAACTGTGTTGGAAAGCTGAACGTGGCGGGGAACACATAAAAGAGTTTTGTTCTGCTATATCACTAATTTCACTGACAAGTAACAGTCTTTGCATGTCGAACGATTCACAGTCTAACGTGTTTTATATCCGCATTTTCTTCAGAACAATAGGTACATTTGCTTTCACTGATGAATCTTAGCTTCAATGTCTTCAGTAATTACTTTAAAATATGTATTTATGTTTTTGTTGTATTCTCTTCCGTTTCATCTTCACATTCTTCATCTTCAAAGTTTTCGTGTGATTCGTTCTCAATTAGTAGCAAATCATAGAAGATCTCGTCGTGGAATAAAGCAGCTGTTTCAATGTTAACATTTTCGTAGAAATCTGAACTGTTAACATCAATTTCTTCAACATTATTTGGTTTTTCATCCATATCTTGAATTATATTAATAAATATAAAATTATTGAAAACTTTTTGTATCTTTCCCGCCAATCACCATTTTCCTTCCACAGAAGACATTAATCTTGTGGTGTTACCATGGCAAACCACCAAAGGTCTATTTAATATTTTTGGAACTGATAAAAATCATTTATTGTTCTAAATGGAGTTAATAACTATCAAATTAAAAAATGAACGAAAGGTCATTTAAATTGCTATTTTTCAGCTACTTATACTGAAGAAAACACTTTTATAGCACATCGATATTTTAATTTATTTCACATGGTAACATTACAGTATATGACAGCCTGTTGGATAGAGTCGGCAATATTAAACATTCGCTGTCCTTGTCACATTTTGTGCCCCCCGTCGATTCCAAGGTCACTCATACAATGTTGACTGGGCCTGGTCTAATCCGAAGATAGACTGACTTGCTCACTGAGTGCCAGCTCTTTTATAGGACAATGTCTCGCCTTAATATCCATGACAACTCTGTCCGATGGCGCGCGGAAGTACGCCACGTGTTTACTTAATACAAAACGCTAAAGTATGCTTAATCTAATAAGACTTACATTATTAAGTAATCAAATATTACAAGAATAATTGTCATAAATAAACAACGGTGAATTTAGCAACGCCAATCATTTTAAAATTAAAGTAACAAGTCATTTGTTGTTTTGAACAAAAGTATCGGTTACAATTATCGAAATAAGTAGCCAAAAATCAATTAGTGCGTACACCAAGTACTCAATAAATTATGCTCTGATTTATAAGACAATATCTGATAGAAACATCACCTAAATGAATGATAATAAAAACAATTCATAACAAATTATGCGGACTACCCACAATTTGTAATTGTTAACAAACTCCGACAAATATATGAAATTACTTTTAGAAAAAAATAAGATGCTAAAAACGTCATAATGTTGACTAATTGGTTTCTGCATTTTTAATTTTTGTCTTAATCTGCGTTTGCTATTTAATTTTCAAACATGTAAACAAATTAGTTCAAAAATAATAATCTTGATACCTACACGTAAAGCTAAATAGATATTCAAATTTCTATAAAATAAATTTGTTATTAGGATTTGAATACACTATAGATAGACTTATTTCTTCGACATAAGATATATTATAAGTGTTAATTCTTCACAGCTTGTTCATTATTAGCTTTGGAACATGTCACGGACGGTGTATGCCCAAGGTTGTTCTAGCATTTTGAAATCAATCGATTAACGGAGTAAATATGAAAAAATATTTGAGATGGTAGTAAACGCAGAATTCATAGATCAGATAACACTTTGTTTAATTATAAAAGTGATTATGTAGATCTCAGTACTTAATGCAATTTTAGTTTCATTTCTTTTGAGGGTTAGGTATATTATTTTAAGATATTTAGAATTAGCTTGTGAGGTTTTTATTATAGTGACATACTCACAGGGATGAGACCTGAGACAAAACCTTATTATTTAGGGTTGGTTAAACTGAAATAACCGGATTTATAAAACAACACAAATAAAAGAAAAATAAACTACACAATTCGAGGTGAATTTAATAGTGAAATAAATGAAAATTAACCGCTGGAGTCTTAGGCCTGGTGTTAGGAGACTCACGTGCAGCGGGTGAGACCATAACATCACTTGGGTCATAGACCAATGAAAACAATATAAATGTTCCTCTTATCGCTTTTGACACTTGTACTTCGAGATGACGTACAGTTCGGCATGGTCGTAAAAGGTTATTTTCAAATTATAAGCATTTTTGTCCATTTCAGTTGTACTGAACGTTCAAACGATATATTGACAAAGATTAGATTTATTATGATTACGATTATGATTTATTGGATAATTATTTTGGAAGATTAAGAAAAAGGTATTGTGAATACTGATGTAATAACATGATGTAACAATTGTAATGGGCATTTACCATTATTTATTTTTTTGTAGTTATGGTCTGATCCTTTATATCTTCAGTTCTCAGATTATTTCCTTTATCAAGCTCACCTCATTAAGCTACGATACTGAGCAGATTATCACATAGAAAATTAAATTAAATTGGATTACAGCGATTACCGATAAAGCAACCCAAATCTTTTATTTTCAATGGCCTGACCATTTTATGAAAAATAAATAAAATAAAAACAACAGAAAATAATGATGCTGTTAGTTTCACACTACTGATTCGGTTTGACATATTGAGATGATAGCAGAATGTCATTCTGCTAATAGACGTTACAAACATTTACAAACTGTTGAGTCGGTGAAGCTGTACGAATATAATTTGGTTGACTGTACAAGTACTATAAAAACGATGATATTTGAGAGATATTTAAATGCCATTCAAATGTTCATGTTAATTTAAAATTACTTGTTTAGGTTCTGATATTTATAAATTGTTTTGGAGATAATTTTAACGAAGAAGACAACACATAGTTAGTAGTAGTTTAACGTCCTGAAAATTCAATTTATACTTCGGTATGATCCTCCATTTTTTCTTAAATCGGTCGTTCGTTGTTGGAGACCGTGGTCACTGGACCCGTTTAAGCAGACTGTCAGGCTCCGCTGACTCTGTGAGAAAGTAGCTAACACCACCTACTGAAATTAATTTGAGGATGTGGCTTCTTTCTTGGATTAATTCTTTATTTTTTCCAAAGTAGTGAGCATCACATAGTACAGAAAATAAATAGCTTTTCTCACGATTAACCTCTGTGAAATAATTGTTTTTGCTTTGGTTTGTTAGGTATTAGTTACAGTTATTACTTCCAAAGTGAAGTGGAAATGTTGTGGTCGGAGTGGCCATGTCAAAAATTTGTGGAAATGTTAATAGTAAATGAGTTTTCGGTAATATTGTCAGATTGACCGAGCGATGAATTATTCGAATCATTTTCATGATCACTGGCTACTGTTTTGATACAACGGTTAATTTTTAATTTCAATAGTTAAAAGTTAATCAATAGGAATGGCTTTATCAATTATTTCTGAAATAATTGTTTTGTAAACTAAATTATACCGATAAACGATTCATTATTTGTCAAAATTGTTAAAGTATTTAACCTGTTTCTATTACATTAGGGAGATAAAAAAAAAAACAAAAGGTTTCGATACATAGGTAGATAAGTTTTATTACGCTTAGAGAACCTGAAATGAGAATCAAACGAAAAGTAAAAAAAAAGTAAAGATTCGCTGGGCGATCGTTTACTTGGTGCTTGTCTATCTCACCAGCAGTGGGTGAATAGGACTTGCATGATGAAGTAACCGATAAAATTTGTTTCCGCTGGTCGGTCATTTGCTTGGTGCAAGTCTATACCACTAGCAGCGGGTGGAGGGGACTTGGCACGTCTAGGCACTTGGCAAAACAAAAGGAGAAAAAACAAAAGGAAAAAAAGAACAGTTGTAGAAAACAAGGTATCTAATGTACTTCGAGAGCGAAGTACTTGTCAGTATGGCCGTGATATATGTAATTATTATATGTAATTATTATGTGTCTAATATTGAATTATTGAATTAGTAAATGATTTTTATTATAAACTTATTTTTGTATAAGTCAAACACTGATTTGACTCAAGCTGTCAGTTTTTGAATCATATTGTTTGTTAACGGGTATAAAAGGCCGGAGCCACAGTGAAACTGTCAGTTACTTGGCAGATGTTCAGTTGGCTAGTTCTAGTGCTGTTGTTGTGTGGAAGGATCGACCAGAGGTCACGTAAGTTAAGTAATTGATATTATATTGTAATTATTACCTATTATGACATTGTTGTTGTACTGTTTATAGTGTTGCCAATATTGCAAGTGTTTTAAATCCTATAAATGGAATATTCATATTCTTTTCCTAGATATTATTGTTATATTTTGATTAGGTATATTGATATTATTCTGAGTTCTCTTGGACTATTGTCCAAGAGATAGAATTAATGTATTTAAGATAACGATAATGTATGGCAATGTAAAAAATGTGTTGATATAATACTTCAGTACTGTTTCCATGGAGTTTCTTGTCCTTCTTCTCCATGAAGACCTAGTTTTGGAACGGACGACTAGCTTTCTGATTAATTCCTGACAAGCCTAATTGAAATAAAGGTCTAGTCTTGTCTTTCTGTGCTTTACTTATTGAAGCCCTTCCCTATACATAATTAGTACATATATATACACTTACAGTTATATACTGCTTAATATAACACGCGCGTGGAACACTACGCGCCGTCGACCCGAGCCTGGTCCTTACCGGGCAGCGAGCTACCCATTGCTCGCCGCCCGCAAGCTCGCGCCTGCGGTGGCCGGGAGTCCGCTATCGACTTCCGACGCCCGGGGCGTCTCCTCCTGCGGCGGCTAGGGACGTGAGGGCGCAGTGCCTGCCACTCCCTCACGTGCCCCGCCTCCTCCTTCGCGAGCATTACTGCTTCGCAGAAGGAGGTGACGGCTTCCCATTCCCTCTCGCTCCGTACCATGGCTCGCACCAGGGCCGGACGCGAGAGGTCGCCGCCGCCGATCGCCTCCACGAGGATACGGCGGTGCTCCGCCCAGGCAGGGCACACCTCCACCGTATGCTCCACCGTGTCCTCCAGACGATCCTCACAATGGAAACACCTGGAGGAGAGGGCTATGCTTAGAGTTTCCCCACGCGATCGAATCAGAAATGAAGAGATCCGTAGGAGAACCAAGGTAACCGACATCACCCGAAGAATTGCTAAACTGAAGTGGCAGTGGGCAGGGCACATTGCTCGCAGAACAGATGATTAATAGGGTCGAAAGGTTCTGGAGTGGCGACCGCGTACCGGAAGACGTAGAGTTGAAAGGCCTCCAACAAGGTGGACCGATGACCTTGTCAAGGCCGCAGGAATCCGCTGGATGTGGGAGGTACAAAATCGTTTCAAGTGTTGGAGCTTGGGGGACCGATGTCCAGCAGTGGACGTCTTTCGGCTGAAAAAGCCAAAAGTGGCACACCACCATATTCTGGTACTCCTGGTTTGTAAACCTATGCTTTGGCATTGTTGCCTTTGTTGCCCGAAGCCCGGCGCATGTTAATAAAAACGCGTGCCGTACAACTCGCTTATCGTGAGGAACTGACGGGCGCGGCGCTGCGCGTGCAGTGGGTCGGGGGAGAGGGGCGCGCGAGTTAAGTGTGACGACCCTAACACTATTTGCTTTGTCAGCAAACCCACCTCCACTCAAAATAGCAAATAAGTAGGTTATATGAATATTGTAAGCTTAGCAATAATCTAAATATTAATACGTGAAGCGAAAACTTTGGAAAATTGGGCGGACGGAGGAGTATGAAATTTCGCACACTTATAGTTTACAGAGAAAAAGTGACGAATTTTAATATTTTTTAAAATTATGCGTCAAAATACATTATTTTCAATAAATAACACGTTACACAGATACAGATATTCTTTTGTTTATGGTCCAAATCTGTCTTTATTATTTTGTGCAGTGTTACCAACACCCAGAAATATTAACCCCTAAAGCTTACGTTAAAAATCCCTAAAATTGCCACAATTACTAAAAAATCCGCTAAAAAATTATAATGAAAATAACCAACGAATGTTCAGTGTCATGTCAAATCTGTTTACGGATATTTTGCACTGTACACACTTAAAACGAATAGACAAAACATCAACTTTGTAGAAAAATAAAGTATTGATAAGCTATTCACAAGCTTGTTTGAACTCGCTTTGCGGTAACATTTGAATCGAACACAGGGAATCCAAGCTTCCACAAACGTTTTTATATAACATGCATGAAGTGTGTACAGTGCAAAATATCCGTAAACAGATTTTACATGTTTTGTAGACAGTTATAAGTGAATGAAAATCTATCGTTTCTGTACTTACGTTTTTAACGTTTACATTACACTGTATAGGTCCCGGCAAACATCTTGAACACTGTTTGTTGTACTCTTCTCGCTCTTGTGTGTTCTCTCGCCAATGCGGAAGAGCGAGAAGGGTATATCAATCGGTGTTAAATAAGTGTGCCACGAAGTATACGGGCACAGTCTGTACTAAGGGTCTTGAATAAAAATACACTTGGATCTGCATACTTTGAATTGGATTTGCGTACTTAACTGTACGCCAAACTCTTACGGGGTTAGCAGAGTGGATGGAGAATAACTTTTTCTTATTATGTATTATTATTATTAAACATATCATTTAAAATTGTATGTGTAGTGTCACAAATAGGGACCTGAGCAACATTTTCTTATTTTTTTTGAATATGTTGCAGGTGGGGGATTTCGATGAAACTTGTAACAGTAAAATCAACACATTAAGTACTATTTCTGAATATTTTTTTTAAAGTGGTCACTCTGTTAGAACTCACTAATAATAGCCAAAGAAAAATTATTTCATTAAAAAAAAATATTTATTTTTAGCAAACTAAGTAAGATCGATATACGTAATATTTGTCATAATGTTGTCTACAGTTTGCTTTTGGAATCACATTCCTAGCTCTATTAGTTTTAGAGAACGAAAAGTTTCAAAAATTGTCTGTTATTAGGACATTTTCGAAGGTTACTCAATGACAGTAAGAGCTAGGCAGTCAAAAACTACATAAATAGTAATGCAAATGAGCAGCGTACTTAACAATATCATATTCATTACATTTGGCTCTGGGGGCACATTTTCAATACTTAACCTGCTATACCCTTTAACCATATTATTTTTTATATTTATTATTATCTATATTTTTTCATTTAATAATGTATTTCTATTCAAATGAAGTACGGTCGAATTTCGACCAATGGGCGATCACTAGTTAATTATAAATACAATCTCAGAACTAGAATAATCATTACTATTTTATGTACTGTAACGCTGTTCACTTAAATAAAGTTTTTTTTTTTTTAACTAATCAAGTGTCGACCACTTAATTGGCGCAGCCGGTAGGATCTCTGTAGTCAGTTTGCGACGTATACAACTCTACAAGCGTAGCTGGACGTCTGATTCAACAGTTTAACAGAGATCGCCGAACAAACAAATCTATTAAGTACCGGGCACAACGGCAGGCGCAGTTTCTAAATAGTAGTCACAAGGAGGAGATGGGAGTAACTACAGGACTGTGAGTAAAACTTCTTCACTATCCCTTCTGTTTTCCTTTATCACTTTCCTCTTTGTTTTAATTGTATGTGTTGTGTTATTTCGGATTGAACAATACCGCGTTAACATTATTTTATTTTAATACGATATAACTAGCGTAATAAGATTAACCTTAGTTAGGACTTTAGTGATACTTTCCCTTTCTTTTCTCTCTCTTTCTCGGTGTTTTATTATTTCAAAATGGATCAAATCATGCAGGTTCCGCCAACAATGGCAAAAATTATTCCAGAGTTTAATGGCGATTCTAAACAACTCCTACTTTTTATAAAGAAATGTGAATATATTATAAATACATTCCAAGGGGGAGAAATCCAAAACGAATATCTCTTCCACGTTCTTACTAGTAGATTAACAGGGGAGGCCGCGAACCTAGTAGGGGAACGGGATAATATCCGTACTTGGTTGGAGTTGAAAACATTACTTCGCCAACATTTTGGTGACGGTCGCCCAATCCACAAAAACAATCCAGTACACCAGTACAGAATAGTTCAGGTTCTCCAAATAGTTCAATTCAATCAAGAAATTCTTTCAGAAATCAAAATAATGTTCAAAACCAATCGCCACAAGAAAGTACGTCAGTGCCGTGGCCGAATCAGCAGGCCGCGCCGCGGACGTCATCGGTGCATAATGCAACACCGGCAAACTCGGCTTCAAACACCAGTGTTACCATGCGAACTGCAAACTCTAGACGCGTAAATTATACGAATAATGACTCATTTACAACATAATGATAATAATGAACAAAATACCTGCGATTACGAACCACAACCAAGCACATCACACGAGAATGAACAAATTGAGAATTTTTACCTGAGGGCCTCATACAGAGAGAAAAGATAACTTTAAATTGTACTAATTATCGTTCTTTGCCTTACATTGTAGTTCCAGAGCTAGGAAATGCAGTGTTCATGTTAGACTCTGGCAGTTCTAGATCGTTTATAGGTCGGCGTGTCGCTTACCATTATTTTAACAATAATATCTACAAGGAACCTTTTGAAGTAGTCAGTACTCATGGTGTCAGCATGCATTCAGAAGTTGTTATAACTCCCTTACCCAAAATATTTAATATTTTTTTAAAGTCACAAGTTTTACGTTTACGATGTTGACAATAATTATGACAGGTTATTGGGCAGTAATTTATTAAAACAATTAGATGCGAAAATTGATTACCAAACATTAACTTTATGCACGAGAAATACTGACATACCTTTTGTTTATTCTTCAGCGCTAAAAGATACTTATATTTTACCACCACGTATCGAGTTAAGGGTAAAACTTCCCGTAAACTTAAACCATGGAGAGGCTATTTTAGATTTTAAGGAATTAACTAAAGGAATTCGAATGCCATGTGCGTTAGTTAACTGTGTAAATGGATACGCGTATACGGTCGTTCAGAACTGCAAGGACATAGAAATGACCCTCAAGGTCACTAGTCCATTTCAGGTAGAACCTTATAATCACCGCGAGATCTTAGTTAACCATTTAAACGACACAGACAGAATCGATGAGTTATTATCAAACAACTTAAAAATTAAGGTTACAACACATGAATGAAGAAGAAAGAACGATGCTTAAGAATATTTTTGAGGAGTATAAGGAGATTTTTTATTGTGAAGACATACCGATATCTTTCACTAACGAGGTGAAACATAAAATTAGAACGGTGAACGAAGATCCCATTAACGTAAAGGCCTATAGGTTGCCGCCCGCTCAAACAGAAGAGATTAGGCGCCAAGTAGATAAAATGTTACAGGACGATATTATCCAAGAATCAAATTCTCCTTGGAGTTCACCGGTCCACCTTGTTCCAAAGAAATTAGATGCCTCCGGACAACAAAAGTGGAGGATGGTAGTAGATTATCGACGTTTGAATGAGATAACTGTGGACGATAAGTACCCTTTGCCAAATATCAATGATCTTTTTGATAAGTTGGGGAAGAGTATGTACTTTTCCACCTTAGATCTTGCTTCTGGCTACCATCAATTGCAAATCCAGGAAGAAGACAGACAAAAAACCGCATTTTCAACACCATTCGGTTTATACGAATTCAACAGAATGCCGTTCGGTTTGAAAACAGCTCCTGCGACATTTCAACGTGCAATGGATAACGTTCTCAGAGGTTTGCAAGGCTTGCATTGCCTTGTGTACCTGGATGATGTCATTATATTTTCTACCAGTTAGCAAGAACACATGATTTTCGAGCGTTTTCGGAAAACTAACTAAGTCCAGCTGGACAAATCAGAGTTTTTAAGAAAGGAAGTAATGTACTTGGGACATACAGTAACTAAGGATGGCCCTAAGCCAAACAATGACAAAATAGAGGCTATTCTGAAATATCCTTTACCTAAAACAGTTACAGAGATTAAGAGTTTTTTAGGTTTAATAGGTAACTATAGGAAGTTTATCAAAGATTTTTCTAAGATAACCGTACCACAGCATGTCTAAAGAAGGGAAAAAGGATTGTGATAAATGACGAATATAAAAGAAGTTTTGAAATGTGCAAAGAATTGCTGACACATGCACCTTTGTAACAATTCCCTGATTTCACAAAATCGTTTGTTCTCACAACCGACGCTTCAAACTTTGCGATAGGTGCAGTACTTTCTCAAGGTACTATAGGGTCAGACAAACTAATTACATTTGCCAGTAGAAAACTAAGCGATACTGAATCTAGGTATAGTACTATAGAAAAAGAGTTATTGGCCATAGTATGGGCAGTCAAACATTTCAGACCCTACTTATAATGTCGAAAGTTTATAATATACAGGTTGATTGGAAGATGGGTGCAAAGCTTTAAGGTGAAGATAGTATAGACAATTTAGAACCATTTAAGCCATGGTTGTCTTAGACGAAGTCTTACCAAATTTTTTTAACCAAATTTTTAAGTTTTTTTTCGGAAATTCTCAAAAGGAGATGGCTAAATGAGTACCCTCAGAATGTATTGGAATCTCACATTAACTCGTAATATTTAAAAATTCGTTAATGAATTATTTAGTGTTAATTAATTTCCAAGAACTTTCGTGAACTGTTTAGCATAAAAAAAGTATCTTAATTGCTTTTTAAGCTTTTTGATTGACATGTCAAGGTGAAATAATAATACAGTACTGCAAGCTAGGGAGGGGTCATAGCGCTTTTCCAGAATGTCAAATGGAAACTGATTCGATTTTTGATAACTGCTATTAAAACGATTTACTGTCTGAAACTAAAGAGTTTTTGGCGGGAATCAACGGCGTTCAATTCGGTGTCCTGTTTAGTGATTTGTTATTGTGTTTTCAGCAGTTTTTGATTCGGAAAATATGGTAGTTTTTAAAAAGGCACATTCCAATTCAAGGCACATTCCATTTCCAATTTTTCATTCAAGGAATGTGCCTCTTCTTTTAATCTTACTATCTATATTGTTTCGAAAAATATTAAGTAATAATAGTAATAGTGGACGAAAAAACCGTTTTTTTTCAACTCTTTCTATTATTTTATCGATTCTTTAACACATGAAGTTCAATCATATCTCTATCATAAAAAGCAAACGTCAGATGTCAGACGTCGTTTGAACGCTTTCCCGTTTGCTTGTTCGTTGTGTTTTTTTATTTTGGATTTTCACTGACCCACGCTTGTTTATTAGACTTATTGTGTGTGCTCACCTACCTACTGACCTCTTGCTACCTACTCTACACGGGCTTGACTTTCAATAAATTCATCATGCGATACATAAACTGCGGTAATTCAAAAGCTACGGGTGATGTTTGTTTATTTGGCCATACCATGGTGTGCATAAATTGTGGCCGCTCTGTGAGAAGTATACAACGCCATAAAGTGGAAAGAAACGATTTAGTGATACAGAATTTATCAACGTCACATCCAGTCACATCAAAATCGGGTAAATCTGCTTGGACCTGGATCTAAACCTGAACCAATACCTGAACCAGTACCTAGACATGTATCAGAACAGTAATTAAACCTACCAAATTAAAATGGACTGCAAATACCTCTAGACACTATGTGTTTGGGGCATTAAAGAAGATTCATAGATTAAAGAACAAATAAATAAATCATACTTTAGTTGTTTTATTTCAATATGTTATATGTCCTTGGTTACTCACTGCGTTAGTTATCTAGTTTAGGCCGGTTTTATTAATTACCATGCAGCAACGCGCGCAAGAAACGCACTCAGGCTGAAGGATTTTCCTAAATTGATTTAAATCTGTTTGTTGATACATCAGTACAAATAGACTGACAAAAAAACGCACCAAGGGGACTTAGATTAGTTAGATTTAAATAATGTATAATACTTAGCAGAATTGTTTACCTACCTCAAATACAAAAATTATACACTTGTTTGGGTCAGTTAATATTAATTCTTATTTACAAACATGCTTATCATTTCAGCCACTTATTTATTTTTTCTGTGAAAACTGTCTTTGTTTCAACTTTTTACAAGGGTATATTATGTACTATACACGCGAGCGGGAGTGGTTTTCGCGCAGATTATAGAAAACTTTTTGTGTTACGTTTTTGGTGCAATTACTTCTTTGTTGATATTTACTCAAGTGCTACCGTGCGCAATGGGAATGGGGCGCTAGTCAAAAATACAATATAATCCAGATACAACAGATGCAGATACGCCTAGGTAAAAGTTCATAGCAATGTCATCTGTTTGCAGTTTCCATACCGATTGACGTAGGAGTTACACGATAGCGATTTTATTTTTAAGATTTTAAAGAAATGAAAAGTTCTTGAAACAGTGTTTATATGAAATATTAATATTCAACTATTCAGCTTTACATATTGCTAGGTACCATATTTATAACTTGCCAGGATGTCGCCTATACTTCAATTTAGCCATGTCCTTTAATGTAAACTGCATAATTATGGCCAAATTGAATGATAAATGAATTATTTTTTTATTTATTTAATTAAAGTAATGTGTAAGCAACCAAGCAAAACATGTTTTAGGCTTCTGTGTTATTAGACATTTTTTTTACAGATATTTAAAGCTCAGAAAAATAAAAAAATTATACAATACGTCTTTTAAAAGTTATTTTAAAAAAAACGGAGGGTGCTTTTTTTGTTCAAACCTTTTTGAAGACATGCTTGATAATCGCTCTTTCTTTTGAGGTATCATTTATGCGGATATCTTACAAATTATTGAAATTAGGACCTACAAACCAATTCGAGGGAGAAATTTTAAATTTTAGGCAGTCTAACAAAACACAAAATTTTTGCTTAAAAGAATACTTTATGTGCTCGAAATGATAACATTGTTCAATTCTAAGAATTTTTGGCACATGCAGGAACCAATTGAGGGGAACCCGTTTACGTTTGAACAATAACTTGTTCACCAACTAGTACTTTTACCATTTTTTATCTAGTGAAATATTTCAGTTGGTATAACATATTTTACGCAAAATTAAATAAGCCAAATATTTGGTGTCGTCAATTTTAAACTTACCATTTCTGTTTAGTCGATTGCGTAGCCAATGACATCAATAGTAAAGATGCAGAAGCAATAAGGCATTTATCAAGGTCTGACATGGCGCTGTATGTATTATCACTCAATAAATCAGATGATTGTGAACATGTGATTTTATTTCCCTCTAAGAAACATGCAAACAACCATGCATGCAGCATGCATGCAAGCAAGCAACATGCAATCGAGCATGCAAGCAAGCATGCATCATGTAGCATGCAAGCAAGCATGCATTCAAGCATGCAAGCAAGCATGCATTCAAGCAGGCAAGCAGCATGCAATCGAGCATGCAAGCAAGCATGCAATATGCAAGCGAGCATGTATCATGCAGCAGGCATGGTTTCTGTCATGGCTCCGGCACTACGGAGCTTAGGCGGTCCCACGCGAGCTTATCGTCGCAGACGGCTTAACGATCACCACCGCAGCTTCGTCTTGCTGGCCGGCTTCGCCGGCCAGCCTCAGCTGCGGCGGCGAGCGTTACAACCACCTGCTCCTCAGCTCGCGGGCCGCCTTGCCCCTCCGCGCCTACGCGATTTTAAATTACACTCTAGGGGTAGGGCAGACAAGACTACGTGGAGGCGGATTTACAGCGATTCGTTTCTGTCACTAAAACCTAACTTGTAGCAATTTTTTACTACTAACGATTTTATTATAAATGAACATTCGGCATAATACACTTTATATAACACAATACTTAGGACATATTACTTTATAACATGCAAAATTAGGAGATTTAATGATTATTGTATTTAAATTTAAAATTGTAAGTTACAAATATTTTGTACTAGCTTTTGCTATTTTGTACTCGTGTTAATAAATGATTACCTATATTAAAATAAAATTGCATTTTTAATTATACAATTCCCAAAAAAATCTTATTTTTGCCTATATATTTTTTGTCATAACAAAACATTTGACTAAACGTTTATTGTCTTAATATTGTTTGCTGTAATAAATCATTTGATTAAAGAGCAAAAGCCTTAATAACATTATCCTTGGTAACAATCTGCCAAGTAAACATTTGACCAAATGAAAATGTGCGTACTAAAATTATTCCAAATATTACATTGGTATAAAAAAAGGTTGCTAAAATTTGTTTGTGTAATGAAAATTTGGCAAAATCTTTTCGGCAAAACGACAGGATCCCTTAAAATTAATATAACAAAAGATGACTCAGAATCAATGGTAGTGAGTGTAGATGAAAAGGAAGCGAGATTACAGCAGCATTTGAAAGATGTGATGGAATAAATCGTAAAACTTAGTATTAAAGAGCCGGAAATATAGACGATAGAATTATCTGAGTCCGAAAGCGACGTCGCCATAGCAAATTCAATATCTAATAGGGAACATGAAGGTATTCCTATCTTTAATGAGGCGATAGATACCAAAGCAAGACAAATTCATGTTTTCACCTGGCATAGGGACGATATCTGTGTAAAAGATATTTCTAGCGGCAAACAAAACATTTTGGAAGTCCATCTACCTACCTTTAGTAGCAGCGAAAACTTGGTAAAAAATTCTCTTAAAGAATACATAGATTACAAAAATAAGTACTTCATTTACTTTGAGGACCATTGCCATAGAAAAACGTTTGTTAATGTAGCTACGTCATTTTACAAAAAGGGAACTCAAAACTTTGTCGAATGTACTGAAAGAGTTGTGAATGTTGCGGACGAAAGTGACCAGAAAGATTTAGTTATCAAATATCATCAAGGGAAGACCTGTCATAGAGGTATTAGAGAGACTCTAATGAAATTAAAAAGAACATATTGGTGGAGCAATATGAAAGAAACAGTTACAGCTATCATTAATGCATGTGAGGAATGTAAGAAAATGAAGTATGACAGGAAACCTCTAAAACCATTTATACAACTCAAACTACAGACAGTCCATTCCAGGAAGTTTTTATTGATCTCTTATACATAGAGAAAAATCAATATGTAACCGTAGTGGACTCATTTAGTAAGTCAGGTCAAGCAATACAGATTTCCAACAAAAGCACACCTGAGGTAGTGAGAGCTCTAATCAAATACTTTAGTATGTATGGAGTACCTACAAAAATAAGTAGTGATGCAGGTACCGAGTTTAACAACGAATTACTTAAGGAAATGTTAAGTCTACATAAAATTGAGCAACACATAGGGACACCTAACAACCCTAACTCCATGGCAATAGTGGAAAGATTTCATTCCACAATTATCGAAATATACAGATTAGCAAAATATGAACAATCTAGTTTAGATGCAGCAACCGTTATGACGTATGCCAGCATGGGTTATAACAACACTATTCATAGCGCTACGAATTTTACACCTTGCGAAGTAGTTTTTGGGCACACGGAGTCCGGAAATGCTTTTGATATTGACAGGGACAAGACTTTACGATTAAAAATCCTTAAATGCTCAAAAACGATTAAAAATCCTTTATGAGCATTTAAGTAGTAAAATGATCGGACATAAAGGCTTAGTTAGGGACAAGAAAAGGGGAAAATCCACCAAAAATGGAGGACGGTGACATAGGTTTTATGAAGAATACTAGGACTAGGAAAGCAAAAGAGCTACCGCGATACGAAAAGGCAATTGTGACTGGGAAACCCAAACGTAACATAGTGCCAGTTAAACTTAAAAATAGGAATACTAAAGTAGCACTAAAAAAATGTCAAACGCCCCCCACAGGTGGTGGATGACACTGCTCGTCCTAGCGGACCAAGGAACGACCCTGAACATCCAGAGGATCGACCAGAATCTGAGAATAGCTCCGATTCGGATTGGAACAGCTCTGATGAGGACTAACCGTTGGAATATTATTAAAACCATAGATGTAAAATCGTTAACGGTCCAGTTAGAAAATACTATAGAAGAGTATAATAAGTTAAAAATCATAAGTCAAAGTAATAGCGAGATACATAGGGAACTCATAGGGTTGACAGTACAAATACAGTCATTTATCGAATTGACAAAAGATAGGTTAAAACAGATTCTACCCGCTAGCAGAACTAGGAGGGGAATTTTAAACCCATTAGGATCCCTTATTAAGGTAATAACAGGAAATTTAAATAACGAAGATACTAGAAAATATAATTTATAGATTAGTAATTTAGGAAATAGGGAACATTCAATAGAACGAAAAGTGTCATTAATGCAGAAGGCTTTTGATAAACTACTCAATGTTTCTGATGACATTAATTTTAATACTAAACATTTGAATTACAAAATAAAACAATTCCAAACACTTATTCAAAATCAAACCAAGTACTCTAACCTTTTTTAACCGTAACGAACAGTATGAATCAGGTTTTACATAATTGTCGTACTATTTATTATATTATTTATGAATTGAAACTGCAATGGCTTTTAGTAGGATACACATATTACATCCATCCATAGTAAATTCCACAGAATTATTTAATATCCTTAATGTCATAAGAAAACAACATAAGTTAATTTTTCCATTAACCTTAGATAACTTAGTAAAATTAGAAGGAAATATAGAAATTAAGGGATATATAGACAATAATAAAATTATATTTATATTAGAAGTTCTATTATTAGACAAAGATACATACAATTATTATAAAGTTATTCCCATTCCAATCTATAACCAGATAACCCAAAAACCTAATATCATTATACCCCAATATCCTTACCTAATAGTGAAAAAGTCGAAATACAGATCCGTAGTCGATGGCAATAGTTTTAAATTGTTTTTTTATTTGTATGTATGTTAGTCTGTAAGGTATTTATGTTATGGGTCTTTGTAGCCCGAAATAAATTGATTTGATTTGATTTTTTTGATTTTGATGGCTGTAAAGAAATAGAAGATTTGACATATCTCTGTTCAGATGACAACATGGTACAATACACGGAGGAAACATGTATCCAACAGCTCATGTTATCACAACATAACTTCAGTAATTGCAAGCAACACCAAGTGCAAATAGAAGAAACCAAGCTGCAGCCTAAATCCAGCATCCATTGGTTGATATACACGGAAAGGGAAATTGTTGCAACGGAACACTGCGAAGATGAGACCCGCAGACACAGGCACATACATAATGGTGCCAAGTCAGCATTGTACCCTACAGATTGCCGGTATCTCAATCACAACACCCACGAATACCAGCTTAGTCTCCTTCAGATTGCGCCAGTACAGATGCCCGAGCTACGCAGAGATGTCACCCCGTCAACCAAACAGATGGACCTCAGAGGAGTAGATCTAGGCGACATCAAGGAACTGCTGAACCAGGCCAAATATAGTTGTTATGTTGGTTATAAGGTTGTAAATTGCTTGTAAGGATTTTTGTGAGAATAAAATGCGTGCTTTCTTGACGACACCTTTATTGCGACTAAAAAAAATGTTTTTTTTTTTTTTATATAGGTCATCTCGTAGTTAATCTGAAAAGATTCTTACTACTTAAACGGATTGTGGCCCGGCGAGTTCTAAAAAGTTACCTTTTTAGGCCTCCAGCCGGGGCTTATTATACTTAAAAACTAAAGCGAAAACTCTAAGGGTTACCCCGAGGGGGGTACGAACCTCGGCTTAGGCAATCACTGGTAGGGGGACAGCAAGGGACTGGCTGGATCTGGGTTAAATTATTTAGGGACTAATTTAAAGCTAACGGCACAGCATCGCGGGCTGGCTCTTGCAAGGGTCGGGAGGGACTGTTAAGTCAGGGTCGCGACGACGGACCTCGGCGGCGAGGTCGGTACGGTTTGTGTTTGTGTGCTGGTCTAGCTGTACTGGTCTCTTTTCGACTCTCCTGGAGGAGAGTAGTGGGATCATCAGGATCGGTAAGAACGTGCCGCGAGCGGCGGACTTTACTGATACGGGAGGGGGTGTAAGTAGCTGCCGCCACAACCAGAGGGTTGCGGTGGGCTACGGCCCTATCGAAAAAACGCTTCGAAGCGCGTTTCATGAATTGATGGATAGTCGGGAGTTTCATATCTAAATGAAGATTGATGTTCCGAACAAACCAAGGCGCGCCTGTGGCTTGACGGAGAAAACGGTTCTGAAGAGTCTGCATCCTATGGATGAATCGGGGTTTAGCATGTGCCCAGACTGGGCTTGCGTATGTCATAATGGGCCTGATACAAGCGGTGTAAAGCCTCTTCTTACACAGAAGAGACATTTTACTCCGCTTGTTCAGGACGCAATGGAGCCTACCGAGAGCGAAAGCGGCCCGCGAGCGGGCCTGATTTATGTGCTCAGAAAAGGTGAGGTGTTCGTCGAGGATGACACCTAGATATTTGGCTTGCTTCGCCCAAGGGATCTGCTTGCCGAACATTGAGATGGGTTGGGGAGGGGGGTGATTACGTCGCGGTCGGTTGTAAAAGACCGCCTGACTTTTATCGGGATTGACCTCGATTCGCCACTTCCTGAACCATTCGCCGAGCTCGTCGACTGCGGTTTGGAGGTAGCGAACCAGCGCTGTGTCACTAAATCCCGAGAAGAAGATGGCAGTGTCGTCTGCGAACAGAGCTAACCTTGCCTTCTTACTTCTGGGGATATCGCTAGTGAACAGCGTGAAAATGAGGGGGACTAGTACAGAGCCTTGAGGGACTCCTGCACGAATCGGGTGAGGGGAGGAAAGTGCCCCTTTGATGCGATAGCGAAAGGTACGGTTCGCAAGAAAGTCTCGTAAGATGAGCACGAGACGGTCTGGCACTCCGAGTTGGTACAGCTTATATAATAAGCCGTTGTGCCAGACTTTGTCGAACGCTTTCGCTATATCGAAGTATACAGCGCCCGTGAACATACCACGCTGAAAACCAGCATTGATATGTGCGACGATACGGTATACCTGATGGACACACGAGTGTTGGGTTCGAAAACCAAACTGCTCGTTGGGGTTGGCCCTTGGTTTCGGCATAATCTCTGAGTCGCTTATAAATAAGTCTCTCATAGATTTTGCCGAGAACTTTGAGCAAACTAAAAAATGGGGCGGTAACTCGTGGGCTCGGTTTTGGGCTTACCGGGCTTAGGGATGCCAATGACGGTGGCTTCCTTCCACGCTTGGGGGAAAATATTATTACTCAAGGCACCATTGAAGATGGTACACATGAGCATAATCAGGTGAGCGGGGAACAGCTTAATCATTCTGTTGGTGATGCCGTCTGATCCGGGGGCTTTACGAGATTTCAGACCCTTGATGATCTCGTGCACCTCGTCAGGTGTGACAGGGGGCAGGGGATCATCAGGGTCTTCAACGGGCGGGAGTGAGGCTTTGCGTTCGACTTCCGCGTTTACCTTATCGACAAACGCTTGGTCTACTGGCTGCGAACTGGGTGTGCATTGGGCTTCGAGGCTATCGGGTAGGCATTTAGCCCTGTCGATATCCTCGAATGCAATGGTCGCATCGGGGCGGGTAAGGGGGATCATAGTGGAAAACTCAGAGGATTTAAGTTTCCTCTGAAGTTCCCAGAATGCGAGATGAGTCGGCTCTAGTTCACCCACCATCTTGTCCCAGTTAGCGTCACGCAGCTCAGTCACACGTGTCCTTACAGCACGCTGTAAGTAACGCATGTGAGCTTTGTTAGCGTCACAGGGAAAGTTGCTGTAGGCACGAACGGCCGCGTTCTTCTCTGTCAGAAGATCACGTACATCGTCGGGGAGCCTCCATTTACGGTCATCCGTATCTGGAACCTCTCGTGAACTTTCGTTCACGATCGATTGTACGTGCTCTGTGAGAGAGTCGATCGCGGCCGTTGTGTCGGCGACAGAGTCGAACTGATCTGGGATAGAGTCTAAGTGATGTGACGTGTTAGATTGTAAGCGTTCGCTTACTTTCTTCCAGTCAGTGATCACTTTAGTGGCGGGGGGTTGAGAGGGGTCGCGAATACCTAATCGGGGGGCCAGGTTCATGACTACTGGTCGATGATCAGAGTCGAGTTCGTGAATAGCCTCTATAGAATCCAACCTTAAGTTGATATTCTTAAGGAGTGCTATATCAAGAACGTCGGGTAACTGATCGGTATCGAAGGGGAAGTGAGAGGGAGTCATCGAGTCATCGGGCGATGACATCAAAGTTCATGGTAGAACAGAGGTTGAAAAGTTGCCTACCTCTAGTCGAGGTCCTGGTGCTATTCCAGGCAGGATGTTTGGCGTTGAGATCGCCCGCTATGATAACGGAGTCACTCATGCCAAAGAGTTCGGAAAGGTCATTAGCGAGAAGTTGGGGGTCCTCTGACTCATGTTGGGGGGGAAGGTAAACCGACACAATAATGATCGGCTGATGGCCTGTCAATGCTAACCGACAGGCCGAAACTTCTAATCGGGAGAGTTGAGGGGGATACATAGGTATGCAGTACAGGGACTTCCTATAGTATATGAGGGTGCCGCCTCTGTGACAACGTGACCTGTCATTGCGAACTAAACGATAGCTTGCAATTTTCGGGTCGCGTTGGCGAGGCTTTAGGAACTAAAAAAAAAAAAATGGACGGTGGCTTACGCCTTTATACAACATAGATTCAACATACCGGCCCCCAAAGGACTATCATGTCCTTTTTAAGAACAGAAAATAACATGCAAAATAGTTTTAATAACAAAGGCTGGTATCGTGATTGGTAACTCAATTATATAAACTTAGATTCAACTTTATGGATTAATAAAATATCAGTAATCAACAAGTCGTTACAATAGTTAGCGATTCAACTTCACAGGTAAGTATACAAGTGTAGTAGTGTAGTTTACATTAAGTTTCTTTAACCAGTGAGAATGTAATACAAAAACAGTGCAAAGTAAGGTAAGTAAATTATTAGAAATATTAAGAATCATCATTTCAGTCCACAGGTAAGTGACACAATTTAGTGATGCATCTTTTGATGACACTGTCTCCAGTTTTTACACTATATACTCTGGGCAAACCATCTGGTCCAGGGTGTTTTTCAATTATTCTGCTGCGTAAGCACGTGATGATGCATCGCTGAATCCATGCAACTGAATGCATTCTTTGTTTTCGGCGGTTGTGTGTATCCATCTATCAACACAAATGTCATTAATATGGTCAAAATTTTATGTGTAACCATTCATTTTCTAAGTCTTGACTAATTTTTTCATCCCAGCTGATTCGTTCCAGCCAGAGCTTTTGCATTAATAACTTAGCTGTGATTATGCTTGGGGACAACCATCCCAAAGGATCATATAATTTTTGCACATCTGAGAAAATGCTGCGTTTGGTTGTATCACCTTCTACAGTTTTCAAGGTAAATTTGTATTCAAATTTGTTTGTTTTCAGGTTCCAAAGGATTCCCAGCGCCTTCACCTTTCCAGCCATGTTGAAATCAAGCAGTGCGTTTTGAGATCTCTCCTCTGGTGGTATGGATTTTATGAAGTCCACATTGTTTGACGACCATTTCTTTAATACGAAGCCGCCCCTTTTCATTAACTCTTTCAGGTGGTGACTGGCTTCAATAGCCGTTTCTAGCGTGTCCGTTCCAGACAAGAGATCGTCGACGTAAAAATCTGATATCATTTTTGTGCAGCAATAGGGTAATTTTGACCTTCATCATTTGCCAGCTGGAGTAAGGTTCTGCATGCTAAGTAGGGTGCCAGAGCTGTGCCAAACGTTACGGTAAGTAAACGGTAATCTTTGACAGGTTCGGATGGGTCTTTTCTCCACAGGATACGTTGGAAATCCGTTTGGTTTTTGGACAGCCCCACCATTCTATACATTTTTTCAATGTCGGCTACAAAGCAAACGGCGTGCATCCTCCATCTCATTATAATGCTGCGAAGGTCATCTTGAATTATAGGTCCAACTAGTAATTCGTCATTGAGTGAGACATTATTGAAACCTTTGCAGGAAGCATCGTAGACAACTCTAATTTTGGTAGTCTCTTTATCACTTCGGACAACTGCGTGGTGAGGTAAGTATACAGATCTCTTTGTGTTCAATTCTTCTGCAGGTACTTCTTCTAGGTGATTTAGCATTCCGTAATCTTGTATAACTTTCTCATATGCCTCCTTTAAGTCTGGTTGTTTTGTAAATTTTCTTTCTAATTGTAACAATCGACTCATTGCTATTTCTCGTGTATTACCGTCTGGTGATTTAGGGTTTTGTGTTTTGAAAGTTAAGGTAACTATGCATCTACCTTCTTTGTTCCTTGTATATGTTCTCTTGTAAATATCTTCACATAACTGCTCTTTTTGTGTATATTTTCTTTTCGATTCAGTATCTATTTCCCATAGTGTTTTTAACATATTATCCATATCAGTTTGATGGTGCATGACAAGAAAAGGGTTGTCTTCGTCTTTGTTCAGTGTCTCTCCAAATAAAATCCAACCCAGGCTGGTTCGTTGTGCGCATGGTTTGCCTGGTGGACCTTTAATTAGCTCCGGTTGTAGAATGTCTGCATATTCCCTCACTCCTAGCAGAAGATCGATCGACCCTGGTAAATGGTAAGTCGGATCTGCTAGGCTTAGACATTCTAGGTGCTTAACATCGTTGTATACAGCGAGTTTTGGTAGCTTAATAGTCAGCTGTTTATTCATCACATAGGCTTGTATGTTAAGACAGAAGTTGTCTTCCACTCTTGATATAACCTGTAGCTGAACTACTTGCTTGACATCTGTTTTAGTAGATCCCACTCCGATCACGCTGCCTCTCACTGACTGCCTTTTGAGTTTCAGAAGCTGAGCCGCCTTTTCACTAATGAAACATGCTTGCGATCCTTGATCGATAAGCGCTCTTAGTACAATGGTGTGTCCTTCTTCATTCTTACATTTCACCATTGCAGTTGCTAACAGCGCCGTTACCTTTGTATTGTTGTATTGTGCCGCCATGGTTATTGTTGTGTTTTCTTCTATGGTATGGTTCACAGACACATTTGACGTTGAAGAAGCAGTCGCTGTTTCATTCTGTGCTTTTGAAACATCTTCCTTTTTCTCATGAAGAAGAGAATGATGACGCTTGTTGCAGATGCAGCAGTTAATAGGGACTCGGCATCTGAACACTGGGTGGCCTGGTAACAAACAATTAAAGCACAATCTATTTTTCTTCACATATTCATTCCTGTCTTTCACATTCATGTCCGTAAATTGTTTACAATGACACAGTGTATGTTATTCTTCGCACTTAACACACGCTTTTTCAGTTGACGTAGTAGCAGTGGCCGCAAATGCCTTTTTTTTCGATTTTTTCCGTGCAGGTGCAGCTGTAGCTGATGACACAAGCTCAAGAGTGCGGAACTTCGACTCGAGAAACTTCTTCAGGCTCTCCCATGAAGGTAACTCCTCAAAATTTTCTTGATATGAATACTCCTCCCAGTCTTTATGAGTTTCTTGGTCCAATTTCTGTACAACAAGAAATATTATCATAGGATCCCAAGACTCCGTGGAAACTTTCATATTATTGAGATTATTAATGCACTCGTGAGTTGTATCTAGCAAGGATTTTAACTGACTGGAACTCTGTGTATTTATTTTCCTTTGATTAAACAAGCGTTTAATAACCGCGTTCACTATGAGTCGTTTATTTCCATACCTTTGTTTCAGTGCGGTCCAAGCTTGCGAGTAATTGCTTTCCGTAATCTGAATTTGTTTAAGTAGCACCTCTGCCTCGCCACCGATACTTGATTTTAAGTAGTGTAGTTTTTGTACGTCACTTATTGAGGTATTTTTGTGAACTAATGACGTGAATAAATCGTGAAATGAGTACCATTCTTCGTAACGTCCCGTAAATTTTGGCAGTTCAATGTTCGGCAATCTAAGTTGTGATGTAAATGTCCCTGACGATTCACAAGCACCTGCACTACGTGACGGGCTTACGGACGACATTTGTAAACATAAGTCTTTCAGGTCCGCTTGCATGGATAAGTAAAGATCTTTGCATATATAGTAATCTTCGTTCACAAAATAGCCTATAGTATTTCGACTTTCGCGTGTCGTACATTTTATTAATTCTTGGTGGGTAGTGGTAAAATTCTTCCAATATTCTTCTAAACATTTCAATCTTGTTTCAATATATCCTGGCGTCAATCTCTGTTTAGGACATTTCTTCAGGTTTATTTGTGTTTTTTGTAATGTCTTCGCAATTTCTTCTAACAGTCCTATTAATTGTTCTGACTGCGCCATCTTTTATAAACACAAATAACTTGGTATTCTTCAAAACAACGTGATGTTACGATGCGTAGATTCGTTTGTAATATTATTGTTTAATAACTTGCACAAAAAAATCCTCAAACTCGGTAATGACGGTCCGGCCTCGCTTCTTATCTAAGGAATGCGATGTCTTTTGTTCTCGACGCTCGAACACGATCACTTTGGTGCACTGTAACCCGGCTCGATTTCGACCATGTTATGTTGGTTATAAGGTTGTACATTGCTTGTAAGGATTTTTGTGAGAATGAAATGCGTGCTTTCTTGACGACACCTTTATTGCGACTAAAAAAATGGACGGTGGCTTACGCCTCTATACAACATAGATTCAACAATAGTGATAGTGTCAGTGATGGTGAAACTATAATAATCAGTGACAAAATCAGTGTATGGACCATAAGTATTTACGCCATTATAATAGTACTCGTCACAGGGTTTTTGTTTAAGAAAAGAGAATCGTTGATTAAGAGATTTAGACGAAATTCTCTAAAGACGACAGAGTTGCCTTTAGATAATTTCTCTCCTAGGGAGGGAGGAGTTAAGTGTAACGACCCTAACACTATTTGCTTTGTCAGCAAACCCACCTCCACTCAAAATAGCAAATAAGTAGGTTATATGAATATTGTATTGCATATTGTAAACTTAGCAATAATTAATTATAAATACAATCTCAGAACTAGAATAATCATTACTATTTTATGTACTGTAACGCTGTTCACTTAAATAAAGTTTTTTTTTAAACTAATCACGTGTTGACCACTTAATTCGCGCACAGCACGGCGTTCGGTATACCCTTTTGATCTTAGGCACGGGACAAATACAAGAGGCGTCTCGGGCGGAGGTGAGGCGCGGACGCGGCGCCACTTCTTTAATATTTCGTACAAAATGTATAGAAGAGGTGGAGCGCGAGACATACTGAGACTGTGGGGTGCGGGCGCGGCGTGGGCGCCGCTTTCTCGCCCTCGGCGCACCCGTAGTTAGCAGTGGCATACCGGCGCCGCGCCTGCGTCTCACCCGTGCCTCGCGCGCGCCTCACAAATACAACAATACAGCGCAGAACAGGCGCGCTAACGGTGTCGGAAAGGCGAGGCGCGGTGTTTCTCAAAAGTTTTATGTTAAATTCTATATCGTCACGCATTTTCGCCGTCTAGTTGATTCCTGCGTACACTGCCCCGGCATGCCACTGCTAACTGCGGGTGCGCTGAGGGCGAGGAAGCGGCGCCCGCGTGTCGCCCGCGTCTCGCCCGCGTCTCGCCCGCACCCCGCAGTCTCAGTATGTCTCGCGCCCCACATTTTGTACGAAATATCGGGACAAATACAGGAGGCGTCGGGCGGAGGTGAGGCGTGGGCGAGGCGTGGGTGAGATGCGGGCGCGGCGCCGGTGCAGCGTAGAACAGGCGCGCTAACGGTGCCGGAAAGGCGAGGCGTGGTGTAACACAGTAACAATCACGCATTTTCACCATCTACTTGACTCCTGCGTACACTACCCGGCATGCCACTGCTAACTGCCGGTGCGCCGAAGGCGAGGAAACGGCGTCTGCGCCGCGCCTGCGCCGCGCCCGCACCACGCAGTCCCAGTATGTCTCGCGCCCCACCTCTTCTATACATTTTGTACGAAATATTAAAGAAGTGGCACGGCGCCAGCGCCTCACCTCCGCCCGACGCCTCTTGTATTTGTCCCGCACCTAAAAGAAGTGGCGCCGCGCCCGCGCCTCATCTTCACCTGACGCCTCTTGTGTTTGTCCCGCACCTTATTCATTAAAGCGGCGCCGCCGTTATACCATACCGCCATGCCGCCACCCGCTTCAATTATAGTAAATACTATGCACAAACTAGCGTAATGGGTGTTAAAATAAGAAGGAACCAGTATTTCTTACGTGCGTCAAGTATTTTATAAAGATTAAATTTTGAAAAAATAATAATTTAGATTTTTTTTTTAAATCGTTGCTAAGGCATCGTTACCACCTATAGATGTTTCTCTTAAAATATTTCATGTATGAATAAATACACCTTATATATCGCACACCTAGATCTAAAGTAAGACAACTCAAAAACGCACAACAACGCAAACTGTGAATTTTGAGTTATCATTGTGAATACAAATTACTATGAACACAACTTTTGAGTTGTATTACTTTAGATCTAGGTGTGCGATATGTAAACATTAATAATTGAATAAATAAACAAAGATAACCTCTAACTATTAAAAAATAGAAAATAATATTATTACATTATGTTGGTAAAGTATAGGAATCTTAAATAACTATGTATCCTTAGGTACTTAATTAAATAAATAATTGCATTTACCTATACCAAAATAAATCCATTTATGCTCAATTTAAGCAATAACTTTAATTGACTTATCAATGTGCATAATGTGAAAAGTATATATGTGGAGAGTGTTTACTTCAAGTGAGTAATCTTATTTTATACATGGTTCATGCAAACGTCGATCACGGTATCGATGGAATCTTGAATAGTTACCCTACTTGAACTAAACGAACTCCTCATCTCCACACGTTTTCTGTATTAGTTCTTTGTAAATTCGTACATCGGTGAATACTAGAACACTTGTATCGTTTTTAAACATTGTAAAGCTGCCAATTCCAAATAATTTGTTATTCGAATATAACACTGCGCCTGACAGCACACCTGGGAAATTGTCAATATTTCTAACACATATGAAAAAACCCCATTCCCGTGGCAACCACTCGTCGCAGTCCTCCAGTACGGCATCGTCCTCATCGTAATAAGTCTCATGTATTACATCGTAAGTTTCATCATTTTTTTTTGTTTCTTCACTTGCATCTACGTAATCAGCTTCATGGTTTTTATTGTCTCTATAGTTAAGGCTAAAAATCCGCACTTTAGTATCTATTTGATCGAAGGGGCCAGCGTTGAAAGATATCTTAACGTTTCTATGTCTAATGGCGCCGGCCCAATGATAATTCCAAGGAGGCGTAATAAAGCCGTAAAATCTATAAGACATTCCGGCGATTCCAACTTCTTCAGCCATCCTGAACACCATCAGGTCGTGAATAGGAGAGTTTCGTCGATCACTCCAAATAAATTCCTCATCATTTGGCACAAATGCTATTCGACGACCACACACTACGTTTGATATTTTCACAATCGTTTTGTTATGAGCTACACCTACAACAAACAACGCCAAAATGTTGTCAGTATAGTTAGAAGAACTTATCAGATTCCTATAAGCATTATATGATGTTAGAATACGACTGTTGTCTAAGAGGACCCCTGTCGTAATATATGTCTTTTCTAAGCCGCTATTTAAGTAGTTTGGGAGATTTAAGACAAGAAGTAAAATCCTTTGCACGTAGCGATGGTTTTGTGTAGGAGGTAACCACGCATGTGAAGGATCCCTCTTCCAATTCATTTCATTTACTACTCTAACCGCATTCTTGTAGCTTAAAAGGCTAAGCAATATGAACATCATCAACAAACGGGCACCGGTTCTGCACCTATAACAAAAAGTTATAATTAAACATAATTTTATGAACACTGTGTGTTTGATTAACGTATTTACACGGGTGCATGCTAACAGTCGCGTAGATTTGACTGCAAACAAAAGGTAACATTTGAACTTCGAATTCGCTTACTTCTTAGACATAGACGGGTAATGTCAAGCATATATTATGCGTGTGTATTGTGACCACGCGCTGCTCCTTGAGTAGTGATGAAAAAGACTGGATATTTTAAGAGATTCGTAAACAAAATTCGTCAGTTTCAGGGACGTTGTTGTTGTTGTTATGACGGGAAGGTAAGAAAATGATTTTTCAGACCCAATTCATATAATTACTGGTATGAAGCAAGTCTCTGTTATTGCCGCCACGTAGTTTCCTCTCTATTATTCGACTGTGTTGAAGGTGTCAGTTCACCAAAAATTAATTTACAAATTTTTACTTGACAATCAAAGATTGGCAAATTAAGATTTGTCATTTAATCATTATAAAACAACAAGTTTGTCAAATAATTCACTTAAAAAATATATTATTAGATTTTTTTTTAATAACGTATTATTTGACATCAATCATTTTATTTTAATTTTATCCCATAAAGCAACGTTTGGCATATAAGTCATTCGGTCATTAGGCTATTTAGGTTGTGGTTTTTAAGCCTTGCAATACCCTTCGGGGCAGATCCGACATGGTTTGGGGAGGTTAGGTTAGGTTAAAACTGTGACGTCCTACGCACGAGCCGAGCGAGCGAAGCGAGCTGTGCCGTGGCAGCGGCCAGCGAGTGCCAGAAACGAATTTATCGTGCATGTTTGCAGAGTTACTTTATTTTATTATTTCTTTTTCCTTGTTTCGGTTTTTAATCTTTGTATGCCATAATTTACATGTTACTTAGTAATTAGGGGAAGACACTAGCTCCTGTAATACAGTGTACACTAGCGCAGGAGTTAGGGAATTCACAAAAATATATGTGTAAAAATATATGCAGAAGCCAATAACGAGCAGTGGTCTGATAATATAATTCGTATATTTCGTGGTCAATATTTTTACGTGACAAGACTCATAAAAAACATATGCCGTAACTATATTAATTTGAACCGGTGACAGGCATGTGCAACAGGCCAGTTCATACATATATGCAACCTCTTCCAATACGCCCCCTTAATATATTTACGCTGCGTATGATCACTTCTGTACTTGTCAGAACTCGGTACATAAAATTAAATAAATCTCCAACACTTCTGTGTCCGACTGTACTACGCTGTGCCCAAAAATAGAATACAAAAACAGAAGAAATCCAACAAAATAAAGTATGCATAACGAAACTAAATTATCTATTACACAAAGCACAAAAAAAAACATAAAACATCAAAACGTCTAACTACTCATCGCCCCCTTAATAGAATAATTTGACAGGGATAAATCCTTTAAAAATTCTTTAAGCTTCGGGCTGTGAACACTTTTAGTTAAGATGTCCGCTATCATCATATCAGTTGACATGTGCCTTATTTCAACTTTGTTAGTTAGTACACATTCACGAATAAAATGATACTTGATATCTATATGCTTTGTTCTATTATGCATCATTTTGTTAGCTGCAATTTTATGCGCCGACTGATTGTCATTATAAATTACTACTGTTAAAGTAAATTAAACATAAATATTAAAAACTTGCAACATTGTAAAATAAGCTAAACATTTTTAATGTCTAGCAACACTCTCGGCATTCTAACTGACAACAGGCAAGTCCATCTTTTTCACCGTTGTAATTTTATTAAATTAGTAAAAGTAATAAATTCAACATTAACTTCAACGCATGACTTTTATTATTATACATGCGTGTGTGGTCCTTCGATTGGCTATTAGAAGGCTTCGTATATTCTGCGTGGGTTTTGGGATTTTGTTCGTGAAGCTATAGTTCACGTGCACGAGCACGACATACCGGCCCGGGCAAGTCTACGTGCAGAGTCTATATTATTTTGCACTTGGGCTCATAAAGAAGCACGAAGAAACCATCGGCCATATTCTCAAGATACAGTCCAAGAAATTCCATCCAAGCCATCGTGTCGGTTCGTATTTCTATAAGTACGAAACTTGAGGGTGGCTCGGTTCATCCTATGTGAAGATTCGAGAAGAAATTTCATCATAGTCATCGTGTTGGTTCGTATTTCTATAATTAATGCGAACAAGAAAGTGTTCTCCTAAAGATAAATTACAGAAAGTGTTCCTGTGAAAGTGGAAAAATTCGCACATTACATTTTATGTACCTACCTACAAAATCATTTTTTCTTCAAACGTCAAACTAAAGAATTAGCGGGAACGCGCAGTCGACATTGACACTAGCATCTGACACTGACAGGCATTTGTCACTTTGAAGTTGCAAGTGGTGCTCTGCGGATTGTCTGACATATACATAAACAACAACAACAAGAAATTCTACTGTTGGATTTGAATTGTATGAGTGTTTACTAGGGCTGTTCCATAGCTGCTGTTATTTAACAAGATGGAAGAGGATCTTAAGACGTTGCGTCTAAAGCGCGGTCAACTCAAAGGTACCGTAACTCGCATTGAAAACTTTATAAATGATCCAGTGAATATTGCTAGTGTTACTGCTGAAGCTCTTCAAGCTCGCAAAGAAAAGTTAATTTCAACTTTAAAGGACTATGAAAAGGTCCAGCTAGATATTTTGTCATTAGATGGTAAAGATAATGAAGATGTCGCTATTTTAGAAGAAAAATACTTCTCAATTATTTCCAAAATAAACTATTGTTTAAAAAACTTGAATACATCAGAGGTGTCCCAGTGTACAAGTGTATCTTCCTCTAAATTGCCAAACATTGACTTACCAGTGTTTAGTGGAAAGGATTTCACAAAATACACACCATTTATAGATTTATTTACTGCTGTAATACACAACAACAAGGCACTTTCTGATGTACAAAAGTTATTTTACTTAAGAAAATATTTAAGTGATGATGCTCTTAGTGAAATAATTAATTTACCTCTTGTAAATCAGTCATATCAAGAAGCCTTGATATTATTAAAGAAACGCTTTGATAACAAAGCTAGATTGATCATAAATCACATAAATATAATTTTGGACTTGCCTACAATGCAGAAGAGCACTGCGGCCTCTATAAGGTCATTAATTTCAGAGATAAAGCAGCAGCTATATGCTTTGAAAAATTTAGAGCAACCCACAAAGGAGTGGGATATGCTGCTTATCACAATATTAACTAGGAAACTAGATACTTTTACTAATAGAGCCTATCAACTTGACAGGAACTCTGAAGTCTTACCAACGATGGTAGAATTTATGGCTTTCCTTGAAAAGCGTGCTATGGCACTTGAGGACTGTGGAGTCCATGAAGCCACTTCTAAGAAGTCAAATCAGGTAACCAATGTTGCTACCTCAAACAATGTAAAATTATGTACATTTTGCAAAGGTAATAATTACCACAAACTGTACAATTGCCCTTCCTTCAAAACGGCTTCTATAAAAGACCGCCAGAATTTTGTTTCTATAAACAAACTATGTTCTACATGCCTAAATGCACATAGTGGTAAATGTAAATTTCACTTTACCTGTCAATTATGTAAGGAGAGGCACAATACTCTTCTGCATGTAGACAAGGAAATTGAGGGAAAGGAGGCTGTTACCTTACACTCCAGTATAGTGCTAAGTAACAATGTTATATTGCCAACTGTGAAGGTAAAATTATTTAATATTGCAGGCCATGAAGTCTATGTCAGGGCACTGCTAGATTCAGGTAGTCAAGTGTCACTCATCAAAAACTCTCTTGTGAAGTCTTTGGGTTTGACATGCATACAAAAAGAAACACATATTATTGGTGTTACAAATAAAAACAGCAAAATAAATCATTTTGTTAATGTAAATTTGCATTCCCCAGTGTCAAAAACTCAATTAAATGCAAAATGCCATGTTGTGGATTCTATAACCACAAAATTGCCCCAACAACTTATTGATATTTCACAATTTAATTTACCCAAGGATATTATTTTGTCTGATGATAAGTTTAATGTGCCTGCAGAAATCTCTTTGCTTTTAGGTGCCGATATCTACTTCAGTATTTTGTTGGATGGTAATAAGAAAATTCCAAAAGGCCCTGTTTTGCAAAGAACCTTGTTTGGATATGTTCTTGGAGGTACCATAAATATAAATGCCTGCAATGTTGACAACAATTATGTTTCAAATATGGCTATATGTGAATCTAACAAACTAGAAAATGTAATGGAGCAATTTTGGCTCACTGAAAAGGTTCCTGAACCAACTGATAAGTTGTGTAGTGAGTATAAAAACACTGAAGTTAGCTTTCAAAACTCAGTTAAAATTGAAAATAAAGTATTTCAAGTTGATATGCCCCTTGTCTGTGACTTAGAACAACTACAGCTTGGAGATTCCTTTTCAGTGGCTCATCAAAGATTTTTGACACTGGAAAATAAATTTAAAAAAAAATCCATTGTACCTGGAAAAGTATAAACAATTTATTGAAGAATATATTGCTTTGGGACATGCGAAAAAGGTCGACATTAGTGAATATGAAGTTACTAATGGACGTGTTTATTTTTTAGCTCATCATGCTGTGATTAATGAAGACAGCAGAACAACCAAACTGCGTGTGGTATTCGATGGTAGTATGAAGTCAAAAGGTAGAGTCTCCCTGAATGATGTCCTGTTGAATGGACCAGTTGTACAAAGAGAGCTATTTGATATCCTGCTCCTATTCCGTACGTACCTTTTTACTTTAATTTGTGACATTGCCAAGATGTTTCGCTGTGTGAAGATAAATCCAAAGCAAGCCTGCCTCCAGAATATACTTTGGAGGGATCATCCTCACAAGCCCATCAGTTGTTTGCAGCTGCAGACTATTACATACGGCTTAAAAGCATCTACATTTTTGGCCACCCGATGTCTAATAGAGCTGGCTCATAGGTATGGTAAGAGGTATCCGCTTGCAGCAGAGGCTTTGATATCGAATACTTACGTAGATGATGTACTATGTGGCTCTGACAGTATAGAGTCCCTGCATGATCTCAAGGTCCAATTAATAGAACTTTTGAAATTAGGAAATTTCAATTTGCACAAATGGTGTTCAAATGTATCTCAGGTGCTGGAAAGTGTTCCTGTTGAACTTAAATATTTTAATGATGACATTGAATTCAATAAGAATAACATTGTAAAAACATTGGGATTAAAATACAACAGTACTGTAGATCAGTTTAGTTTTACAAGTCCACCGTATAAGGATGGAATGTATACTAAAAGGCAGGTACTTAGCTTTATTGGAAAAATGTTTGATCCGCTTGGGTTAATAGGGCCAGTAATTGTAGTTGCTAAGCTTTTTATGCAGCAATTATGGTCTGTCAATTTAGGATGGGATGCTATATTGCCTCAAAGCTTATTGGACATTTGGCATAATTTTTTAATCAACTTGAACGCAATGGGTACTATCACTGTTCCGCGTTGTGTAAGTTCTTGTGACACAGTTTCTATAGAACTGGTAGGCTATGCAGATGCATCACAAAAGGCATTTGGCTGCTGTCTATATCTAAGAATTTTGAATAAAGATGGGTCAGTCATTGTAAATTTATTGTGTTCAAAGTCTCGTCTTGCTCCGTTAAATAAAGCAATAACTATCCCCAAGCTTGAACTTAATGGTGCTCTATTGTTGGCTCAACTAACTCATCGAGTGAACAAGGTATTGTTGTCGAGATTTCCATTGAAGGTATACCTGTATAGTGACTCACAGATTGTGTTGGCATGGATTAAGTCAAGTAATATTAATTCCAATACATATATTTCAAATAGAGTCACACAAATACATGATTTGACAAGTGAAGCTGAGTGGTCATATGTGCAAACTTCAGATAATCCTGCTGATCTTCTTTCTAGAGGAGCTGACCCACAAAAATTGCAATTTATCAAGCTATGGTGGCATGGCCCAACAAAGCTAGCTAATAAGGACTATTTACACCCATATTATGCTAATTGCAAATTGCCTATTCCATCTGCATCTCTGTCTGCATCTACTGTAGCAAACCCATCTATAATTGTTGCCCAGTCAGATTTGCTTGATCTCATCAAAAACTTCTCTGATCTAAATAAATTACAAAGAGTTATAGCATACATACTTAGATTTAAAAATAACTCTTTGATTTCAAATGATAGACTTATAGGTGTACTAACTCCCAAGGAGCTACAAAAGGCCTTATTAGTAATTATAAAATGTACCCAGAAAAAATATTTTTCTATGGAAATAGCTTCAATTTTAAATAAGAAAGATTTGAAGTCTGGTATATCAAATCTTCATCCATTTTTGGACAAAGAAAGCATACTACGGGTTGGTGGCCGCTTACAGAATGCAAACAATATTTCATATAACAAAATGCACCCAATTATTATGCCAAAATCATGTCATGTTACAACATTGCTAATTGAAAGGGAACATTTGCGTCTCTTGCATGCGGGACCCAAGCTGATATTGAGTTCTCTATCTCAGAACTATTGGCTTATCAGTGGTCATCGGGAGGTTAAGAAGGTAGTACACAAGTGTATTAAGTGCGCACGTTTAAAGGCTGCAACGGCTAAACAACTGATGGGCTCTCTGCCTAAAGAAAGGCTTACATCAAAAAGACCATTTGAGGTCGTAGGTGTAGATTTCTGTGGTCCATTCAATATGAAATCTGCGAGGATAAGAAGACCTCTGCAAACTAAATGCTATGTCGTGCTGTTTGTTTGTTTTGCTGTCAAGGCAGTTCACATGGAACTTGTTAGTGACCTCACTACTGAGACCTTTTTGGGATGTCTCAAAAGGTTTATTGCAAGGCGCGGTATGCCTACTAAGATTTTTTGTGACAATGCAAAAACATTTAAAGGAGCCTCTAACCAATTGAAGGGTCTGTATGATTTGTTTTCGTCAAAGGCTCACAGGGATTCTGTAGAACAGTTTTGTAGTACAAATCTGATAAAATTTAACTTTATTCCAAGTTATTCTCCTGAATTCGGAGGGCTGTGGGAGGCAGGCGTCAAGAGCTTTAAGTATCACTTTAAAAGGATAATAGGTAGTTTATGGTTAACGTTTGAAGGACTATATACCATCATAACAGAGATTGAAGCTGTGCTGAACTCCCGGCCCCTGCTGCCTATAAGCTCGGATATTTCAGATGTTAGTTTTTTAACACCTGGACATTTTTTAATAGGTAGCTCCTTGACCTCCTTTCCGGAATTAGATCTTACAGGAGTACCCATCAACAGACTCAAGTTCTGGAACATGTGTTCAAAAATTAAACAAGACTTTTGGAAGGCTTGGTCAAGGGACTATCTAACACAGTTACAGAACAGGCCTAAGTGGCATCAAACACATCCCAATTTAAATGTAGGGGATTTAGTAATTTTAAGACAAGATAATGTGCCTCCATTATCATGGCCTATGGCCAGAATTGTAAAAATTTACACCGGCCCTGATGATAAGGTGAGGGTAGCTGACTGTAAAATTGGTAATAAAACCTACACTCGTTCTTTAAGAAAGATTTGTCCATTACCTTTATAAATATAAGATAAATACTTTGTTTATATATTAAGTTCGCATTTCATTGCTTAGTTGTACAAGTAACTTGCCGGCCCCAACTATGTTAAAGTAAATTAAACATAAATATTAAAAACTTGCAACATTGTAAAATAAGCTAAACATTTTTAATGTCTAGCAACACTCTCGGCATTCTAACTGACAACAGGCAAGTCCATCTTTTTCACCGTTGTAATTTTATTAAATTAGTAAAAGTAATAAATTCAACATTAACTTCAACGCATGACTTTTATTATTATACAACTACTGCTTTACTATCCACAGCTGTCAAAATGTTAAGTAAACTACGTAAATAAAGAGCTTCCTCCGAAGCAAGACTCAATCCTACGTACTCTGCCTCTGTGGAGGACAAGGATACTGTCGCTTGCTTCCTACTCTCCCATGACACTATATTTTTACCTATCTTGAAAATTAATCCTGTGAAAGATTTTCTATCAAGTGCCCCTCCCCAATCTGCATCAACATAGCCTCGTAAGTCCAAATCTCCCGACTTCCTAAAAGTAAGACAAAGGTTAGACGTACCCTTCAAATACCTTAAGACCCGTTTTGCACATCTAAAGTGTATTTCGTCATAACACGAATTAAATTGTGAAAGTACACTCACCGCATGTGCTATGTCTGGTCGCGTATTACAGGCTAAATAGTTTAGACACCCTATTATGCTTTGATATGGCATATTACTATGGGAATTTGTCGATCTTATCATTTATCATTTATTATTTATCATACCGACTTCCATGGGGGTTGAAACTGGCTTAGCGTCTGTCATGTTAAAGTCATTCAAAATTTCCGAAATGAACTGTTGCTGATCTAGACAAATAACATCTTTATCTCTCCTCAGCCTCATGCCTAAAACATGCCTAGCCGCACCTAAATCTTTCACTTTAAACTTATCAAGCAAATCGGTTTTTAATTTTTGCTTTTCTTGTTCACAATTTTCAAAGATAAAAAAAGTCATCTACATAAATATCAACAATTAACTTGTTATTGTTTTTAAGCTGCTTTTGATACAAACACGGTTCTATTTTTGACTGTACAAAGCCTGAGTTCAACATCTCTTTGTCCAATTCCTTGAACCAAGCATTCGAAGCTTGTTTCAATCCATACAAAGAACGCTGCAGCTTACATACTTTGGTTTCTTGACCTTTGACTACTGCTCCTTTCGGTTGGAGCAAGTAAATGTCCTCTTTAATCTTGCCACATAAAAAGGCAGTCGTGACATCCCATTGGTCAATAAACCAACCGTATTCAACAGCTAGCGAGAACAATGTTCGCAGAGTAGAGCTTCTAACTACTGGAGAATACGTCTCAGTATAGTCTACACCACGTACCTGTGTGAAACCTTTTGCTACTAATCTAGCCTTATACTTCGTTACCTTGCCGTCGCTATCTCTCTTGATTTTGAACACCCATTTGCACTGGATAGGCTTCTTATCGATCGGACGATCCACCAACGTCCAAGTCTGGTTCTCCTTTAGTGACATAAGTTCATCATCGATCGCTTTTTGCCATAAGTCACCATCGGGTCTCGCCAACGCTTCATTAATAGTCAATAGATCATCATCAAGATTGCTCTTGGCATACATAACATTGCATCCATACCGATCGACTTGTCTGCGTTCTCTTACAGGATACCTTCTTTCCGATTCAGGTATTGTGACTTCCTCTTCAGTCAATACGTCAATCTCTTGCTCTGGTACTACAGGCTCAGGTTGTATCTCCTCCGATACCTCTACGTTCTCGTCTATAGCATCACGGTACACATCATCGTGAGCCTCCAAGGGTTCCGATCTGCTTGTAGATCTGTTGGGTAAACTGGCATAAACAGAATCTGTATTTAGGTTTATGATAACTTCCGACTTTTCCACGTTTTCTTTTTGGAAAAAGACGTTTTCGAGAAATTTTACATCTCTTGCAGTTTTCACTTCACCTGTCTTAGGATTCATCACACGATAACCTTTCTGATTATCTGGATATCCAATAAAAATGATTTTCAGATGACTGACATCCACATCTTTTCCAGTCCAAAGCTTCTCTGGTACCGCATTGTTCAATGCTTTCGTGGGGCGTCTGTTCTTTAGGTAAACAACAGTATTAACAGCCTCGGCCCAATACTTCTTGCTTAAGTTCGATTCTGAGAGTAATGTTCTTGCCTTTTCTATTATAGTCCGATTCGCTCTCTCTGCAACAGAATTTTGTTCCGGCGTGTACGGTACAGTCGTCTCGTGTTTTATACCTGCAGACTTCAAAAATGATTTAAATTTACCATTACAGTACTCTGCGCCGTTGTCAGATCTCAGACATTTAATGAATTTACTGGTCTCATTCTCAACTTCCGCCTTGTATTCACGGAACTTATCGAAAGTTTCACTTTTGTTCTTCAAAAAATAAACATGAGTCTTCCAAGTAAAATCGTCGATAAATAGAAGAATATACCTCGAACCTCCGAACGACGGCTCCTCGATTGGTCCACAAACGTCGCTAAAAACCAGCTGTAAGACCTCGTTCGCTCTCGTACCTTGGTTTTTAAAGGGACTTTTGCAGGTCTTTCCTTCGATACATGGAATACACGGCTCGCATAAATCGGTACTCTTAAATTCCATACCGGTTACTAAAACTTTCATTTTATCTATATATTAATACGTGAAGCGAAAACTTTGGATCCCTTTTTACGAAAATTGGGCGGACGGAGGAGTATGAAATTTCGCACACTTATAGTTTATACAGAGAAGAAGTGACGAATGCTAATATTTTTTTAAATTATGAGTTTAAATACATTATTTTCAATAAATAACACGTTACACACACTACTGCTAATTACCGTGTATCTAATACACACATGCATATAAATTCTTATGTTTATGGTCCAAATCTGTCTTTATTATTTTGTGCAGTGTTACTAACACCGAGAAATATTTACCCCTAAAGCTTAAGTTAAAAACCCCTAAACATGCCACAATTACTAAAAAAATCCGCTAAAAAATTATAATGAAAATAACCAACGAATGTTCAGTAATCATAGACCCGTACACAGTAGTAATATTTGTCTATATTTATTACGCGACATTTGTTAATCATTCACTCTGCACTCTTAGTATCGAGGAACCGTATTAGAAGTCGCTAATACTTTTATTGTAATCAAAAACACAATGAGAAATGTAAGATGGCAAAAAATCCCTAAGAATACCCTAAAAATGGAACGCCCCTAAAAAATCTCAATCCTCTTAATCCCCCCAAAATTTGGAAAAACCCCTAAGTTGGTAAGCCTGATTTTGTGACTATAGTCTTACTGAATGTTGAGTATAACCATAGGTAATAAATTAATTTCATGGATATAATAACCTATTTCATTTTTAAAATCTATGATCATATCGAGAATATTTGTCTTTAATATTATTTGTATTAGCGACGATAGGAATTTAGTTTATAAGAAGAAATATTTTTTGTGGTTTTATGGAGAGTGTCAAGTATGGCATTAGTAAGTTTCCCATACAAAACTTAGTGTCGTGTGCAAACTGTAGAGGTTGTATGCCTCACGATTGTACAGGCTGGTCATAGATTGTACAGGCTGGTTATAATTATGACATTTGGAACCGTCATAATTAATCTATACTTTTAATATTATAAAGCTGAAGAGTTTGTTTGTTTGTATGTTTGTTTGATTGAACGCGCTAATCTCAGGAACGGCTGTTTGGAATTGAAAAATTCTTTTTGTTTTGGGTAGCCTATTTATTGAGGAAGGGTATAGGCTATATAACATCACGCTACGGTCAAAAAGAGTTGAGCAGCAAACGAAAAATGGATGAAAACTGGCAGGCAATTCGACGCGACGGGAAGGGGAGCGAACATTTGACGCGGACGAAGTCGCGGGCAGAAGCTATTAAAAATAATAGGGACAATTCTATAAAAACAGAGCTTTCTGTGATAATTCATTCCATATTGTTCCATATCCAGCAGTTAAGAAGTATTAAGAAAATAAAAAAGAGAGTCCTGAAGAAGTATTCTTTACTCATTACACCTACGTCCTGGTCCTGGCCATCACCATCCCGCCAGCGAACCCTCTCCACAGTAGTACAGCGTCAACAATTTCTCTATAGTGTTACTGAATGTCAAATATAACCATATTATTTTTTTATATTTATTACTATCTATATTTTTTCATTTAATATTGTATTTCTATTCAAATGAAGTACGGTCGAATTTCGACCAATGGGCGATCACTAGTTCATATAATTACGCGATAAATGAGCTAATCTTTTATTCCAAATGTTCGAAATATTTTCATTTTGTTTTGACAGTGTCACATTCACGACGTTATTTTTATTTTCTGTCAACTCATAAATTCCGTCAACCTCTTGACATCTTGCAATAATTCCATTCTTATTTTGAACTATGCAACCTCCATAGTCAAAATTCATGCAATAATTCTTCTTGGTCAAATCGCTCACAGAAATAAGGTTCATGGATAAATCAGGAACATGTAAAACGTTTTCTAAAATTAAATTTTCGTTTTCGCTGACTCGTGGCTCAGCATTTCCTCGTCCTTTCACCAACAATTTCTCGCCGGTTGCTACTGCGATCTTCATGTTGCCCTTTTCAGGTTTATAAGACAACAATTTGTTTTTATCGTGGGTCATATGATTTGAGCACCCACTGTCTAAATACCACTTATCTTTGTGTATCGCCTTCTTCGTATTCAGGCAGATATTCGCGCTCCTTGCATTCGGACGCCTTGTGTCCTTGCTTGTGTCACTTAAAACACTTGTAGATGAATTTCTGCTTACGATCGTTAGTTTTTGTGTTAGATCTTGCACCGTTCTGTACTTTACGTGTAACTAAGGCTTGTTCGTACTCTGTATTTAACTTACTCTGTCTACTTCCTTCTTGTAACAATTTCGTTTTGATTTGCTATAACGTGATCTGTTGTCCACTATTATCTACAGCCATGATGAGAGGGCTGTACTCAGTGGTTAGTCCACCCAGCAAAATCGATATGATCCAATCATCAGGAATATCAGCATCAATATCGGACAATTGTTGTGTCAGGAATGTAGTTTTGGTTATGTAGCTTTCCATAGAATCGAAATTCTCTAACTTACAGTTAAAAAGCTCTCGCTGAATATGTATACGTCTTCCCCAACCCTTGTCTTCATATGCTTTCTGTAAGCTGTTCCAGGCTTCTTTCGCAGTCTTCGCATTGTAGACGTGAGTAAAGCACTCTGGTTCTAACAACAAACATATTGTCGTTCGTGCCTGCCGGTCTACGTCGTTTGCTACATCTGTAAAAATTTCTCCCCAGTTTTTATTGTCCAAGTAATTTCGCACCAAGAACTTCCAATTTGTGTAGTTGGACGATCCTTTCAGCTTCTTGATACCACTTATACCAACTTCAGCTGACATAATTAAAATTTCGTAAGTTTTACAGCAAACCACTCATATTAATTATACGCACTATCAGAAAAAAAACTCCAGCATACTCCTGGGCCCATAACCTAATGGAAAACAGAAGCCAATAACGAGCAGTGGTCTGATAATATAATTCCTATATTTCGTGGTCAATATTTTTACACAAGTGACAAGACTCATAAAAAACATATGCCGTAACTATATTAATTTGAATCGGTGACAGGCATGTGCAACAGGCCAGTACATATATATATGCAACCTCTTCCAATACTATAGGCTACATTACATCACGCTACAAATGACAGAAGCGAAAATCGCACGGGTAGGCGATTCGACGCGACGGGAAGGGTCGGGGAAGGACGGCGGCGGCGATCTCTCGCGTCCGGCCCTGGTGCGAGCCATGGTATGGAGCGAGAGGGCATGGGAAGCCGTCACCTCCTTCTACGAAGCAGTAGTGCTCGAGAAGGAGGAGGCGGGGCGCATGAGGTAGTGGCAGTCTCTGCGCCCTCACGTCCCTAGCCGCCACAGGAGGAGACGCCCCGGATGTGCATCTGGATTGAGGGCCCATTTTTTAAACCCTTGCCAAACGTAATAAGACTTATTGGGAAATTAGTTAAAAATAGTAAAAACTTAAGGCTTATGTTTAACTTACCACCAGATATAGTAACATATAACAGACAAAACTAGTAAATGATCACCAAAATTAAACCCGCATTTTAATGTAAAATTATAACCAAAATTTCAACATCTTGCCATCCTATTTAAGCAAACTGACTCCAAAAAAAATCATTGTTAACCCAAAAATAGTTAGTGAACACGAAATTATTAAGAGTGTACTACGTGAGTTCGACAAATGGGTGTGCGAATAACACTTGTGCGACAAAACTGTACTGCGACTCACCATAGTTCGAATGCACGCTTATGCGACATACTGAATCTAGTCGTTTCTAGCACTCGCCGGCCGCTGCCGCGGCACCGCTCGCTTCGCTCGGTCGGCTCGTGCATAGGAGGTCACAGTTTTAACCTAACCTAACCAAGTGTACTATGTGAGCTCGAGTGTATCGCACAAGCGTGCATTCGAACTATTGTGAGTCGCAGTACAGTTTTGTCGTACAAGTTATGATTTGGTGATCATTTACTACATTTGGTGTTCGAATACAATTTAAAGAGCAGTCGTGACTAAAATAGCTAGTACTATTGTAATTTTAGACTTTATTTTTCTGGTGTCAAGTATATATTTTTGGTTAAAGAACTAAGGGTATCAAAGCATTTTATGGTGATCATTATATTTAATCCCAAAACTTAAAGCAATGGGCCATACATTTCTTAAACGTGAATTAAAACTGTTATGATTAAATAACTTGGGCCCTCAGTCCAGACGCTTGCATAAAGTGGCATAACTTAAATCTCAGTAAGTACTATCTCTGGGTTAATAATTTTTATTTAACAATTTAGTTAAGAATTTCTTAAATATTTTAAGAAATTTCCAAATCTGTAGAATATGACATTACAGATTTATGGCGGTATATCTAGGGCCCTTACTTCATTATTGTTTGCACTGAGGAATCTGCAAAACATGGATTTATCTGAAGAAATACATAAATGCGATTTTAACATGTTTTACTTAGATACGTATGTGAATTAGTTAAAAAGAAATAATGACGCAAAAGTTAATTGTTATGTAGTAAATGAAAGTCGAATTTGACTAAAACATCTGAACTGAGAGCCCAATATTTTAGGCTTTATTGACCAGGCTCAACCTCATAGATTAACGCAAATTAGAAAAAGATTTTTAACTATTTCTTAACTAAATTCGAACATATCGACCGTACGACGTTTAGAAGAACGGTCGATATGTTCGAATAAGAAAAAAGAGAAAATCGATTTTCAACTTATTATAAGAGAAAAATTTGTAGGGTGACCATAATGTTCATAGTATTTAATGTATTTTATAATCTACGTGAGTTTTTTGATAAAAAATAATATTTGTAAGAAATTATAATAGGTTCCTTAAAAAAATATTGCATGTCCGATTTGGGTAGACTGTTGAAACTAAAAATGTAATGTTTATTAATAAGAACTTAATGTACACAGTTATGCAATAAATATATCTTTATCTTTAAGTGCAGTCAAAAAGTCATAATTTTTGCAGCTAAATGTATTATATATGTACCTACTGTTTACAATTTTGTTGTATTTATCTTTAATATCATTTTTATTTAGCATATTTTTACAGCTTTAACAGTGTTTGCATAAAATGAAAGGCAAACTATATACGATGAACTACTTATATGACAGTGATCCATAGGGATACATTTCGATTAATAAAACACGATCAGTATAATTATTTAAAAAAAAAACTTGTATTTCACATAAATGTAACCTTACAATAGTCTTACATCCTAAAAATACGAAATTGCAAGTGAGCGAAGTTATTTTCAGTTTCGAGTGCAACTATAAGACTCCATTTTGTATTGATGCAATTTGTATTGGGGATGAAAATAATACCTGTGTGGCATGTAAATGTGAAGGAAATTCAAATTACGAGCTTTCTAATTTGATCTCGTTTGATTTGAATGGGACAGATAAAGTTAGTTTAAAGGAATTACCCAAAACAATCAGTTTAAAAGGAAACTGTTTTAAAATATTAAGTGTTATTACGAATGAAATTTAATACGGTTTCTAATGCCAGTGACCTTTGTACGTAAACATAACCTTACTTTGGTTTGGTGACAGAACTCCTTCTTTACATCTAAATTTCATTTTTCACATAAACTAATCTTCGCGTAGACTACTGGCACCATTATCTTCTCTCTTTCATTTTCTTGTCGCTTCCTTTTCTTTATAATCATGATTATAACTCGCAGCACCCGTGCTCGCCTGGAAGAGTCCAAACTAAACAGGCTTTGAGCGAATTACAGGCGTCAAAGGAGCTCTGTGACCAACTGAATAAGGAAATGGATGACAATGAGAAGGTGCTCTTCGATGCCCATGATAATAATAGGAAGTTAAAAATAGAAATGGCTCAGATATATAATCTATACACTGATGCCATCGAAGAACGCGACAGGATTCAGCTTGTTGTGGACGGGTTCAGCCAGTGTAGCATAGAGTATGAACAAGCTCTTAGTCGTAAACATTTATTACAACAACAGCTACATGAGGCACAAAGTCAAATTTAGTCAGATAGCAGCATCGCTAGCATATTTTGTTTCTATTACAGCCAAGAATTTGGCTAAACAACTTGCTTCTTTTGAGCAATGCAATGACATTTTAAACTGTACTGCCAATAATTTGGCAGCACTTGTAGATATTGATTTCCATTTAAATTAGAATTTAAGACAATAGAGGCAACCTCTAGCAACAATGTTATTATGGCAAATAAGAAATCAAATGAAAGTGTAAAAGAATTAAATTGTATCCACCTGCCGGCGTAGCATGACCAATTCTATATCTATTCTACCAAGAACAAAAAAGTTCCTTATGTATTTTAATGCTGTAAAAATGTTTTTATCTCATCAGAAACATAGTCATCATACTTGACATCGTACTCTTGTCGACTGAAGAATAGAAACATCTCTTTTTTCCAGTTTTACACAATTTTTCTACGATACAATCTATCATTTTGTCTTATCTTCCGTCGACAAATTCCGTTTCTATGGCGGTCATGCTACGCGTGCTGGTGCATCAAAATATTCAAGGGTTTTTGAACAAAGATTTAGAAGTAGAATTTTTCCTGAACTGTAACAATATAGATATTCTTTGTATAACAGAACATTGGCTTAAAAGCCACCAGTTCATATTCAATTTTAGTAACCACCAGGTTGGTAGTTCGTTCAGCAGAGAAATAGCTATACATGGTGGCTCACTAATTTTAGTAAATAACCAGCTCAAATTTAAAGACCGTAAGGATATTGTGAGCCTCTCTGTTGAGCGGAAAATTGAAATAGCCTGTATTGAATTGGAGCAGTTCATTGTATTAAGTGTGTACAGACCTCCTTCAGGATTGTATGATTGTTTTGAAAAGGTAATGGATGAAGTGTTGCACAAAATTTCTAATTCAAATAAGTTTATATATATACTTGCGGTGATTTTAATGTTAACTTGTTAGAAACTTCTGGGTTAAGTACTAAAATTATAAGTTTGTTTCAGTCATACAATCTTGCCAACCAATTCTTGGAGCCAACTAGAATAACTCCCACTAGTGCCACATGCTTAGATAACATTTATACAGATGTTAAAGCAATCCATAAAGAAATTAATAATTTATTAGACTCAGATCATTGTGGTCAATTGATCACTATTCCAAATGTAAACATAAAAAAAAACTAAAAAAGATATCACTGTTAACCCAAAAACTGTTAATCGCTTGGAAATGTTTAGAACTAAACTTTCGAATAATCTACCACTTGTGTTGCCAAATGATGACCCTAATGGACAATATAATGATTTTTTTAAAATGTATTGCACACAATTCGATAACATATTTGTTCCAAAGACTTTTTCGGTTAGTATTAACGCTTCTTTTAGTGATTGGGCCACCACTGGTATACATAAAAGTAGAAAACGACTTTATGAATTATATGATGTGTATGTGTTGAAACCCGAAGATACCACATTATTCTTAGGCATAACTCTGGATGCCAAGCTTTAATGGGGCCCCCATATAGATAAATTGACAAAAAAGCTTGGCTCTGCAGCATACGCTGTTAGAAAAATTCGTGATTTAACTGATTTAGAGACAGCCCGTTTAGTTTACTTTAGTTATTTTCATAGCGTGATGTCGTACGGTATTCTGCTGTGGGGAAATGCCGCCGATGTTCAGACAATTTTTGTTTTACAAAAACTGGCCAAGTGCGAGTCGGACTCGCGCACCGAGGGTTCCGTACAAACCTGTAGGTATTTTTGGTTTAAAAATATATATTTTTTTTAATTTTTATATTTCATTTGATTGAATGTAAGGGAAATTGCGGTTTACGATTTATGACGTTTTAAAAAAAAACTACTCACTCGATCTCGTTCAAACCAATTTTCGGTGGTAGTTTACATGGTAGTGTACATCATGTATTTTTTTTAGTTTTGTCATTCTCTTATTTTAGAAGTTACGGGGGGGGGGGACACACATTTTACCACTTCGGAAGTGTCTCTCGCGCAAACTATTCAGTTTAGAAAAAAATGATATTAGAAACCTCATTACCATTTTTGAAGACCTATTCATAGATACCCCACACGTATGGGTATGATGAAAAAAAACATTTTTGAGTTTCAGTTCTATGTATGGGGAACCCCAAAATTTATTGTTTTTTTTTCTATTTTAGTGTAAAATTCTTAATGCGGTTCACAGAATACACCTACTTACGAAGTTTCAACAGCATAGCTCTTATAGTTTCGGAATAAAATGGCTGTGACATACGGACGGACGGACAGACAGACAGACAGACAGACATGACGAATCTATAAGGGTTCCGTTTTTTGCCATTTGGCAACGGAACCCTAAAAAAGGGCAATTCGTTCGATTTATATATTAAGTCCCAGATACTCCCTCAGAGACAAATATAAAGAGATTAATATAATGACTGTGCCTTCTCAGTATATTTATGAAAATCTGCTGTATGCACATAAAAATATTAATCTCTTTAAAAGATACAGTGATATCCATAATGTCAATACTAGAAACAAACAAAAATTTGTTGTTCCTAAGACCAGGCTCAAGAAAATAGGTGGCTCGTTTAGATGCCAATGTATTCGTTTTTATAATAAACTTCCTAGTCTCATTCAAGAACTAAGCCTAAATAAATTCAAATCTTTTATAAAGCGTAAATTATGTCAGAAAGCCTATTATAATGTTAAAGACTATATTGAGGATAAAACGGCCTGGGATTGAGCTGCTCCAATAAATCTACACTGAATGATGTTTTTTTATTATTATTATTATTTTGCTATTTTTACTCTTTTTTTATTATTTCACATGACATGAATATTAATTGTATGAATATTAATTTGATTTTTGAGAATTTGAGGACTATGTGGGTCATTGTTTCACTTTTGATTATGGTCTGGCAGTTTGAGTAGTTAGTGGCAATATCTGTGTGGTTCTTTCATCAAAAGACCATTTCAGACACCGATCTACATGGTCATCAAATGATCTGACCAACAAAGTTATATCCGTTTCTTTTTTTTTATATACACATTGACATTGATAATTTTTTATATATACAATGACATGAATATTTACTTTGTAAAGTATCGTATTGTTTTAATTATTGTGAATGTGAAGACTATGTGGGTCTTTTTAGGGTTCCGTTGCCAAATGGCAAAAAACGGAACCCTTATAGATTCGTCATGTCTGTCTGTCCGTCTGTCTGTCTGTCTGTCTGTCTGTCTGTCCATCTGTCCGTATGTCACAGCCACTTTTCTCCGAAACTATAAGAGCTATGCTGTTGAAACTTGGTAAGTAGATGTATTCTGTAAACCGCATTAAGATTTACATACTAAAATAGAAAAAAAACAATAAATTTTGGGGTTCCCCATACTTAGAACTGAAACTCAAAAAAAAATTTTTCATCAAACCCATACGTGTGGGGTATCTATGGATAGGTCTTCAAAAATGGTGTTGAGGTTTCTAATATCATTTTTTTCTAAACTGAATAGTTTGCGCGAGAGACACTTCCAAAGTGGTAAAATGTGTGTCCCCCCCCCCCCCCCGTAACTTCTAAAATAAGAGAATGATAAAACTAAAAAAAATATATGATGTACATAACCATGTAAACTTCCACCGAAAATTGGTTTGAAGGAGATCCAGTAAGTAGTTTTTTTTTTAATACGTCATAAATCGTAAACCGCAATTTACCTTTCATTCAATCAACTCAAATATAAAAATTAAAAAAAAAACATTTATTTCATAAACATAAACCTTATGTACATAAACCGAGGATACCTACAGGTTTGTACGGAACCCTCGGTGCGCGAGTCCGACTCGCACTTGGCCGGTTTTTTAAATTTTGTTTTCTTTCGTTCTCAGTAATCACGATCTGGCAGTTTGAGTAATTTATGTGGCCTACCCAAATGTCCTTTCTTTGGTACTGTTCGTCAAAGCGTTGGGCTCCTTATTTTCCGAGTTGAGCTAAACGATTAGTGACAAATGCTTGCACTGACTGGACAGGTCCACTCAATCTGTGTGGTTCTTTCTTCAAAAGACCATTTCAGACACCGATCTACATGGTCATCAAATGACCTGACCAACAGAATTATATCCGTTTCTTTTTTTTTATATATACACATTGACATTGATATTTTTTTATATATACAATGACATGAATATTTACTTTGTAAAGTATCGTATTTTTTAATTATTGTGAAAGTGAAGACTATGTGGGTCTTTTTTAATTTTGTTTTCTTTCGTTCTTAGTAATCATGATCTGGCAGTTTGAGTAATTTATGTGGCCTACCCAAATGTCCTTTCTTTGGTACTGTTCGTCAAAGCGTTGAGCTCCTTATCTTCCGAGTTGAGCTAAACGATTAGTGACAAATGCTTGCACTGACTGGACAGGTCCACTCAATCTGTGTGGTTCTTTCTTCAAAAGACCATTTCAGTCACCAATCTACATGATCTTCACATGATGTGAACAAGATTATGCCTGGACTTTAAAAGAGACTGTGACCTCTGAGTTTGTTTCGGCCTTTCTTCTCAGAGTAGTCAGTTAGGAAACGCCGAACTCATCTAGTTTAAAAAAACTATCATTGACATGTAAAAGTGTTTGTACAAACCTACTTACAGAAATAAAATCATTTATCATTTACTATGAACATTATGATCACCCTACAAATTTTTCTCTTATAGTAAGTTCAAAATCGATTTTCTCTTAAAGTATGATATTTAGAACAACCGTCGATATGTTCAAATTTAGTTAAGAGATAGTTAAAAATATTATTCTAATTTGCGTTAATCTATGAGGTTGAGCCTAGTCAATAAAGCCGAAAATGTTGGGCTCTCCGTGCAGATGTTTTAGTCAAATTCGACTTTCATTTACTAAATAACAATTAACTTTCGTGTCATTATTTCTTTTTAACTAATTCACATAAGTATCTAAGTAAAAACATGTTAAAGTCGCATTTATGTATTTCTTCAGATAAATCCATGTTTTGCAGATTCCTCAGTGCAAATAATAATGAAGTGAGGGCCCTAGATATACCGCCATAAATCTGTAATGTCATATTCTACAGATTTGGAAATTTCTTAAAATATTTAATAAATTCTTAACTAAATTGTTAAATAAAAATTATTAAACCAGAGATTAGACTTACTGAGATTTAAGCTAAGCCACTTTATGCAAATGTCTGGACTGAGGGCCCAAGTTTAAATAACTTGGGCCCATCATAACAGTTTTAATTTACGTTTAAGAAATTTATGGCCCATTGCTTTAAGTTTTTACTATTTTTAACTAATTTCCATATAAGTCTTATTACGTTTGGCAAGGGTTTAAAAAATGGGCCCTCAATCCAGATGCACATACGCCCCGGGCGTTGGGAGTCAATAGCTGACTCCTGGTCACCGTAAGCGCGAGCTTGCGGGCGACGAGCAATGGGTAGCTCGCTGCCCGGTAAGGACCAAGCTCGGGTCGACGGCGCGTAGTGTTCCACGCGCGCCTCAAAGAGGTGTTAGCAAAACTGAAGGGGTCTGATAGGACCGATGCCTGCCAGGATCGCGAGATTGTTTGAAAGAGATACCGTGACCCTGGCACATGGGCAACTAAAGGAACACGGGTGGGTTTTATTCAGTAAAAGTCTGACATGCCCTCCCGCTCCGCCCAGAGCGGGAGAAGTCATTTAATGATTTCCCATACAAAAAAAAGGGTCGGGGAAACAAGAAATTTAACGCGGACGAAGTCGTGGGCAGAAACTAGTATAATATTTTAAAGCTGAAGAGTTTGCTTATTTGTTTGTTTGACTGAACGCGTTAATCTCAGGATCTACTGGTCCGAATTGAAAAAAATCTTTTTGTGTTGGGTAGCCAATTTATTGTGGAAGGCTATTTAACATCAAGCTACAATTAAGAGGAGCGGAGCAGTAATAAAAATGTTGCAAAAACGGGGAAAATCGCACGGGTAGGCGATTCGAGTCTGAGGAAGCAGCCGAATCCAGGAATAAGGATTTCAGAAAGTACCGAGAACACCACTCTAGGAAATTTTGTAGAAGAGCGACAAATGAGGATGTTTTTCACAATTTGCTAGTTACATCTGATCCATTAATTTCTACAAAGAGGCCGAAGTTGAGTAGAAAACACAAATCGTTGTCTAAAGAAGCACAAAGTTTGCTTTTGTTGACGTTGATACTGCATTGAGCGATAGAGAAAGTGACAACGACAGCGATTTAAATACTTTAAAATAAACCGAAATTTATCGCATCACATTTCACTTACTTTTAATTTCACTGTTAGTTGGTTTGAAGTGGATTAGGCCTCCTGGGGACACCACTTTAAAAGAAAACGCATCTGGTTCTTAACCTCTCGGGTGATGTGGAATAAGGAACAAATGAATATTAGGGATAAACGCAAAATAACAAGTCCGAGAACACTTGGGAACATTAACCAAGACTCACATTTCATGTAATGAATTTTGTAAACTTCTTTGTTCTGCAACTCTCAAGATATTAAGTTTTCGAACAAGTTCGCCTAACATAAAAAGTTAAAAAAAAAGCGTACAACACGAATATGTGCTTCATATTTGCTAAGTCCAAAAAATTAAATTCCAGCCCACTGTGCGGCGCGGCGGCGGCGTTGTCGTAATATTTGTTTACATAGATCATCAGTTTATCGTCAAATCACAACTGGGCCGGTCGTTACAAGTCAAGACGCTTTCGTATTCTATGATAGATGAACAATATTATTTCAATTTAGGGTTGCGAATTAAAGTGAATAAGTTGCGATCGACTTAATCACTGCTATTTTGATAGGTAGTAAAGTAGGTCCTCTGTGTTTTTGTCTGTAGGTGTTTTGTATAAATAATTATAATGTTAGGTTAAGTTTAGATATTTAATATGTTATAGTATCTTGTGGTTTTTTTTTCCTCAAAAACTGTATAGGTAGTGTTGTCATTTCAAGAACTTGATACTTCTATTATAAGTATATTTTTCTTGTTTTTTACAGAACAAGCCTTTGAAAATAATTCAGACTATAGAGAGAGGTGTTGTCTATCTAACAGTCGTTCCTGCATCGTGGAAAACTAAGGAAATTCTATGGTGTAGACTAAGGAAATTGTATTATTAAAAGATGAAAATTCAACACCTGGACCAGGGTGAGACACCCTAAATTGTACTTTAAAAAGGGAAAATTAAATAAATATCCCATCAAAAACATAAATGTGAAATGAGAGCCAAGTTCAATATATGCCTTGGTTGTTGACTTCAACGACAAAAGAAATGAGATCTAAATGGGTGCCAAGTGCAATGGTCAGTCCTGAAATTTATTTGTAACTACATAAAATATCATTTCTTCTTATAACTTAGGATAATATATTGTAGCCTAAGGTCTGACTTGGCTAGTTCTCATATACGAATATGAGAAGTTGTGATTTTTATAATAATTTTTATAATATTTTTAATAAGTCTTAATATAGCCCCAGCATCTCAGGAAAATTAATGAAAAAAATCTTCAGCTTCCGGAAAAGCTGGAAAATCATGTCCTATGTATGGGTCGGTCGGCACAACGTTACCTTTTTGCTAATATGCTTTTAATAGTGAATGAAACCATAAATAAAACAATTTTTATTGAATCAAGTATATTACTTATAATTTTTATATAAGTATAATAATACAGTTTTTGAAAATAATGTTTATGCGGTATGGTAATTGAAAATACAATACATTATTTGGGATGTAAATGTATATTACACTTTACGAATACTTTTTTTTAAATATATTGCATTGTAAAACATAATATATTAGATGACCCTTTTGATCATATATTGAATCTTCAAGGTTGCTTTTTCACACCGTCTCGAAGTATCTAAAATGGCTCTTGAGACAGACCTGCGAAAATTGAGGCGATCGAGATCTCCACGATTCATCATCATCATTTCAGCCGAAAGACGTCCATTGCTAGACATAGGCCTCCTCCTAGCACCGCCACTTCGACCTGTTCTGTGCTTCTCGCATCCAACGTATTCCTGCGGCCTTCACCAGGTCATCTTCTTCACGATTATTACGATACAATTGCCATGAATTATGTAATGCCATAACAATACAATATTATGGCAGAATAAAGGAAAGCACCATTTCTTGCCCCTGATGCAAGTCTGGTAGACGCCTATTTTGTGATCAGATCGATCAACGCCTCCCATATTTTCAGTATACGTTTTGACAATATGTGCTTGGTCAATCTGTATATATTTTTTTCTGATGTTGAGAGAAACGCCTTGTTTTCTGTAATGGCTGAAAAAACTCTACGTTACTTACTGTTGCCTCTGAACAGTAACAACAATGTTGTCATTATTTTTGCAGACAAGTATCTGTTCTTCCAAACTTGCCTTGAAAGCAAAATTAGCCCGCTCAGTTTTCTTGAAATCCTGATAGGATGGCAATGGACATTTTCAGATATCACGAACTGTGCCAGTTGCCTTCAAATTTCTGTTTTTCAGCTCGTGTAAAAAAGGGATGGAAGTGAACCTGGTAAATTTTGTATAATAATATTATCTTCTTCTCCAAAATCTTCGTCTGTAACAACAGCATTTGCGTTATCTGGTGGTTCAAATGTGATGCATTCTGGAACTGGATCATCACCAGTGTATATACATTCAAAATATCATTTAACAATAATGATTTCAATCTGAAATATAAAAACAAGAATATTGTTTACAGAAATTTTAGAGTGTTTTAAGTCTAGTGGTTGTGCCGACGGAACCATGTATGGGTTCTTAAAATATTCGGCAAAATAAAAGTGAAATAAACGAAAATAATTAACATTTTCTTTGTAATATAACATTGTTATGTTTCGTACTTTATATTTTTGATAATAATAATATATTCATAGAAAGAAAACAATAAATATAATATAATCTTACCTTTTTGAGGACATATCTTACAATTTCCAATACACACGTTTTAACTTGCAAAAAACAACTAGAAATTATAAAATTCACTACGTATCTTGTCAGCACAGTTAACAGTAATTAACTGACGATTCTAAAAATATATGTCAATTGTTTTAATATAATCATATAATGAGGGTAGAATTTTTTATTTCTCGAAACCCATGGTCGGACGGTCTAACTGGGTTAATATGTGCAATTGTTATTTATTGTGACTTTAATTTGAATCCGGCGTAAATTTAACATTTTATTTTATTTCAACTATCTGACATATGTTTTTATTTTGTTGATGAAATTTTATTCTTTTCTGCTTGCAGCATTGTCACTCATATCTTAATTTTTCAACCGACGAAAAAAAACGGAGGATAGTTATCAATACGACGCGTATTTTTTTTATGTATCACCACGCATAACTTTTTACATAGTAATCCGATTGCGATAATTCTTTTTTTATTGGAAAGGAGCTTCAAAAGTGGTCCCATATAAATTTGGAAAACATAATCGAACCCTAAGGGTCGGAAAACAGGGTGTGGGGTGCACACCTACACTACCATTTATTGTGTTGTACTTCGTAGCACGACCATGAACGCATTTATTATAACTTTAGATGGTCATAAAATCCTTTTAATTTGTACTATTTTGTACCACTAATTAGAAATTTTGTACCTCTCAATTGTCGTAGATATACAGGTCTTGCTAGGAAGATTCCTATCCAGCACGACCACGCTAAGATTGTAGCTGGCATTATAACTATAGATGGTACTAAAATCTTTTAAATTTGTAGTATTTTATACCACTAATTAGAAATGTTATACCTCTCAATTATCGTAGATATACATATCGTGCTGGGAAGATTCCTTTCCAGCACGACCACGCTAAGTTTGTAGCTGGCATTATACCTATAGATGGTACTAAAATCCTTTAAATTTGTAGTATTTTATACCACTCAATTATCGTAGATATATAGGTTGGGCTGGCTAGATTCCTTCCCAGTACGAACACGCTAAGTTTGTAGCTGGCATTATAACTATACATGGTAAGAAAATCCTTTTAATTTGTACTATTTTATACCACTAATTAGAAACTTTATACCTCTCAATTATCGTAGACTAGCTTTTGCCAGCGGCTTCGCCCGCGTGGAGGTCGGAAAATATCCCGCGGGAACGTACTATTGGGATAAAAAGTAGCCTATGCGTTAATCCAGGTTATAAACTAAATGTGTTCCAAATTTCATCCAAATCCGTTCAGTAGTTTTTGCGTGAAAGAGTAACAAACATCCACACATCCACACATCCATACATACAAACTTTCGCATTTATAATATTAGTAGGATATACAGGTTGTGCCGGCTAGATTCCTTCCCAGCACGAACACGCTAAGTTTGTAGCTGGCATTATATCCATAGATTTTGGCCAGCGGCTAAGCTTGCAACGTGGTAATGCCGCCAGTCTCTTGGGTACAATACCAGTCGACAGCAACGGATGAGGATGAATTCTATGTTCTATGTTATGGGGGTTTGGTTTCTGCACTTAGTCCTTTGAGTGGACCATTGTGCGTGAGCCGTGGCGGCCGTCGGTATTCACTCCAACCAGCCCACCTCCCTCCAGAAGCTGGTTATGTCTCCTGGTCTGTTGAGAACATCTGTGTAATATTTGGGTGTCCCGAGGGTATCTGTTCTAATCTGGGTGACGCCTGTACATTCGAAAAGTACATGCGCAACGGTTTCTTCAGCCTCCAGGCATGCCCTGCACAGGGGGCTGTCCGTTATGCATATTGTGTAAAAGTGTTTGTTTAGCGGGCAGTGTCCTGTGATGGTGCCCGTCATTAGACGCAGATCATCCCTGTCCAGGCGTAGTAGGCGTCTGGTTAGCCTGCCATCCGGGGATGGCATAGCTTCCCTGGACTGCCTGCAGCCTGGTGCCGAGGTCCACCAGCTCTCCGCTTGTGTGTGGGTAAATTCCTGCAGCCACCTGCGTAGCTGGTTGAAGGGGATGGGCACGATGGGCTCGGGGCCGCAGACTGACGCGCTGGATGCCTTTCTGGCCAGTTCATCAGCAGCGTCATTGCATAGTGATCCACTGTGTCCTTTTATCCATTGCAGTGTCACTTTGTTGCGATTAGAAACTGTTACCCGTTCTAATGCATTGTGACATTCTAGTGTAAGGCTCGAGGTTATGTATCGTTTGGCTAGGGATTGGAGGACTGAGGCGCTGTCGGAGCGTATGCGAATATGGGTGTCCGTAACTCTTCTGGCTTCTATGGCATACGCCGCCTGTATAATGCCCACGCATTCCGTCTGGTAGACGGTGTTGAGCATTCCCAGCGGGCTGTATATTTTTATGTTAAGGTCGTGTGAGAAAACTCCGACTCCGGTTCCGGAGGTGGTCTTTGAGCCATCAGTGTAGACTCTTAGCTCTTCCGGGCCCGAGTGGTCGTTTATGAGGATGAATTTTTTCGACGCTTTATTTTAGTTTGTGTATAGTTTTATTTAATTTAATATATTATTTTGTTATTTTTATTAATAAATAATATAAACAATAAACACAATACAATGAAAGGCCTTATGCCTTCGAAGTACCTCGTGGTCATAACTTGCTAGGAGTTCAACTAACACGCACCCAGCGTGTGTGGTAGGTAGCTAGAAAACGCTTTATGTCTTCGAAGTACCAGGCTATTGGCATAACTTGGTAGGAGCTCATCTAACATGGGTGTGTGGTAGCTAGAAAACGCTATGTCTTCGAAGTATCAGGTTGTTATAACTTGGTAGGAGCTCACCAAACATGGGTGTGTGATAGTTAGAAAACGCTTTATGTCTTCGAAGAACCAGGTTGGCATAAATTGGTAGGAGCTCACCTAACATGGGTGTGTGATAGCTAGAAAACGCTTTATGTCTTCGAAGTACCAGGTTGGCGTAGCTTGGTAGAAGCTCACCTAACATGGGTAATATACCCATGTTAGGTGAGCTTAGTGTGCTTTAGTCTAACAAACATAAAAACTTAAAAACTAGCACAATAATTAAACCTAAACAGCATTATCATTCATTTATAAAATTGTATCTACTATTCCTAAATGAAACTCCTAACATGTGTTTACTTATCATAACTAAGTACATTTAAAAGAACAAAAAAGAACAGAAAAGTTCTTTTAAATGTACTTAGTTATGATAAGTAAACACATGTTAGGAGTTTCATTTAGGAATAATGCTGTTTAGGTTTAATTATTGTGCTAGTTTTTAAGTTTTTATGTTTGTTAGACTACTGATGTACCTATGTTTAGTTGATCGATAATTAAGTAACTATTTTTATTGTTAAATTTTAATTTAAGTAGGTAACTATTTCTATTTTAGTATTAAATAACCGTAAATTTATAAAACCAAAATTATAAGTCGGTATCTATTATAAATAATACTACGTAGGTTAAAATAGTTGACATTCACACTATCGAATTAGGTTTAACATCTGTAGACATAGATGTGAGAAGTAAATAAATAAAATATGATAAATAAAAATTCTATTTAAAAATAATGGTTTAAGTAATTTATTAAAAGACTACCAACAAATCTAAGAAAAGCTCAGAAACAGAGAGTGGGCTTTAGAAAAATCCGTTGTTGGTATTCAAGAAGTAGAAGGTACCGGAAAGGATAAAAGTAGGACTATTTACAAAAAAGAAATGAGATGCCATCAAAACCATAACTTCTAAAAAAGCCAAGTCTCGCAACTGAATTCTTCTAGCGTAAAAAGTTGTGAGATCCTTGTATGCCAAGTCGGTTAATTTATTCAGGCCCTCCTTAAAGGACCTTCTATCTTAAGTTATTACGTAATTAGCCAACCTTACAAAATCATATAGTGACCATATCAATATTAAAAATATTTTATGTCTTAAATAAATAGACTGACTTGGTCATCGCATGAAAACGCAATGTATCACACAAGTTATACATTTCATAATAAACTAGCTTCTGCCCGCAACTTCATCCGCGTCAAATTTTTGCTCCCCTGACCCTTCCCGTCGCATCAATTTGCCTGCTAGTTTTAGAACTTTTTAAAAGGAACAATTCCGTCATACATAATTTTTGCGTTACTTTAACCGTTTACGCAGCGCACGCAACGGAAACTCTCAAAAGGAATAAATTTTCCCAGTTTTTGCAACATTTTTCATTACTGCTCCGCTCCTTTTAATTGTAGCGTGATGTTACATAGCCTGTAGTCTTTTTCGATAAATAGGCTACCCAACAAAAAATAATTTTTCAATTCGGACCAGTAGTTCTTGAGATTAGCGCGTTCAATCAAACAAACAAACTCTTCAGCTTTATAATATTAGTATAGATTAGATTTTTTAATCTTTTTTACTTACATTTTATCGATCGCCCAGTAACAGTAATCAAGGATAGTTTCACAATTGAGACTAATCTAAAACACCTCCATAACTAACACAATATATAAGTAGTAAGACCGCGTCTTGTTGTTTGTTTCGGTTTAAGAAAACTGACCAAGAGCGAGACGGACTTGCACAACAATAGTGTTCTGCAGCATATTGTTTTTAATGGAGTTTGGTCTCATTAATATTAAGGGCCTACCTAAGAATTTGGAACTTCTCGGGTCATTAATCACTTGCCTTTGTTCTCCATGCATACACATAAATCATTACACCGATCAAGAACCGACACTTAAAATATATGGAAAAAAATATTTTTTTCCCTTTACTCATGATATCGATCCTTACTTCTGTTTTATTTAAGACTAGCTTTGAAGTGACAGATGCTGTCCTGCCTAAATTACAATCAGACAAAAAATCTATAGAAAAAAGAAGGATACAATCTTAAACCCAACTACAAAAAATACACCAACCAAAAACCAAATAGTAGAGACATATAGATGTAAGTGACATGTTGCAGTCGTGCTAGGAAGGGGCCGGGTGGGCCGAGAAAATCAAGAGCCAGAAGAACGGGCACTGAGCTGAACGGTCCTGGTCCTTTTTTTTTTTTCAGGATGGGAAATCATCAAATGACTTCTCCCGCTCTGGGCGGAGCGGGAGGGCGTGTCAGACTTTTACTGACTAAAACCCACCCGTGTTCCATCAGTTGCCCATGTGCCAGGGTCACGGTATCTCTTTCGAACAATCACGCGACCCCGGCAGGCATCGGTCCTAGTAGACCCCTACACTGCTGCTGACATCTCTTTGAGGCGCGCGTGGAACACTACGCGCCGTCGACCCGAGCCTGGTCCTTACCGGGTGGCGAGCTACCCATTGCTCGCCACCCGCAAGCTCGCGCCTACGGTGGCCGGGAGTCCGCTATGGACTCCCGACGCCCGGGGCGTCTCCTCCTGCGGCGGCTAGGGACGTGAGGGCGCAGAGACTGCCACTCCCTCACGCGCCCCGCCTCCTCCTTCGCGAGCATTACTGCTTCGCAGAAGGAGGTGACGGCTTCCCATTCCCTCTCGCTCCGTACCATGGCTCGCACCAGGGCCAGACGCGAGAGGTCGCCGCCGCCGATCGCCTCCACGAGGACACGGCGGTGCTCTGCCCAGGCAGGGCACACCTCCACCGTATGCTCCACCGTGTCCTCCAGACGATCCTCGCAATGGAAACACCCGGACGTATCCTCCCGCTTTATTCTGAACAGGAACCCACCGAAGTACCCATGCCCGGTGAGAACCTGCGTCAGGCGGAAGGTGAGGACGCCGTGACGCCTCTATCCACTCCTCAAAGAGGGGACTTACCGCCGCAATTGTGGCGTGCCCACGATCCTGATCCTTACGTCATGTTCGTGAAAAGGCGCCGTCAGTAGCCACTGGTCATCCTTTAGCCGCCACGGTTCATTTAATTTCAGAATTGTTGTTTTTATTTCTGTTTAATTGCAGATGCTGTTAATTTGCACGTATTCTTACATCGTTACCTCATTGATAATTTCATAAATCATGTAATCAACTTCTTGTAACAACATATTTGTTTGAAAAGAGTGTCCAATTGTCCATAGAGTTTCTTGCCAGTTCTTGAATGGGCAACTAGCTTAACTTTTTTGACTCAACGCCCCTTGAAAATGGTTTGTTTGAGTTTTAAAGTTACAGTGATTTCAAGTGTTCTGTTTTGCTATGGAACTCTAAAAATGTCAAAGACATGCATTACTGTTTAGATCTAAAAAATAAACAATAATAACTGTGTTATGCACATAGTCATGTTGTGTGTAATGATAAAAGCAAATTGTTTATTAACACAGATATTTCTTCTATATTTGTGTTTACTAGTCACAATGAGATAAAAAAATATATTAAAACTAGCTTTTTGCCAGCGGTTTCGCACGCTTGGAGGTCTGAAATTATCCCATGGGAATGTGCTACCGAAATAAAAGTACCCTATGTGTCAATCCAGGTTACTAGGCATGCCTTTTAAGTTCTGTCGTTTCCACATTTCCCGGCAATTTTGAATTTGGAACTGTTCTATATTCGAATGTGTTTAAATTTTGCTTTCTTAAAACAGTTGAAAGTATTAGGATTAATGCTATTATTTAGTCACAGCGTCGATTGGAATCTGTCAGGTTACGTACGAAAATGAATCTTTCTAAGGAAAAATTTCGTGCAATAATTTTCTACAACTTTAGAAGAGGCCTGACACGGCTTCAGTGTTTTGAAGAGCTAACATCTGTGTTCAGTGATGAAGCCCCATGTCTGCGAACTGTCGAACGCCGGTATTTAGAATTCCAGCGTGGACATACTAGTGTTAGTGACAAATCTCGCGAAGGACGCCCAAAATCCGCCTTCACTGAAGATAACATGATTGCTGTGAGACAACTAATTCTCGAAGATCGTCATGTGACGTATCGAGACTCTATCTCTCGATATCTATCTATCTCTCTATCGCTCCATTAGGCATCTCAGGGACATCCATTCAGAAGATCTTGCATGAAGCGCTAGGCGTGAGAAAGCTAGTTTGCCGTTGGATATCGCATCTGCTTTCCGACGGCGGCCCGCGTCTGATGGTGTAAGAAAACTCTGCAAAGGTTCAACCGACGAGAGTCAAATCACGTTTACGACATCATCAGTGGTGACGAATCTTGGATCTATGCCTACGATCCTGATTCCAAACAACAATCTGGGTCTTTCAAGACGAGCCAAAGCCGACTAAAGTTGTTCGATCTCGAAGCACTCCAAAGAAGATGGTGGCCACGTTCGTTGGAAAAACCGGCCATGTTGCGACTATTGCACTTGAAGATCGTAGAACAGTTAACGCAGAGTGGTATGCCACAGTTTGTTTACAACAAGTCATCGCCGAACTTCGAAAATCTAACTCAAAGCGACGCATCATCCTGCACCACGACAACGCAAGCTCACACAGCGCTTGTGAAACGATTGAGTATTTGAAGCAGGAAAAAGTAGAAATTCTTGACCATCCTCCATACAGTCCTGACCTAAACCCTAACGATTTATTTAAATTTCCTAAAATTAAGAAAAGTCTTCGTGGTCAAAGGTCCGGTGAAGAAGCAGTTGACGCTTTCAAGTCAGCCATTTTGACCACCCCTACTTTAAAGTGGATTAAATGTTATAATAACTGGTTTGAGCGAATGGAAAAGTGTATTAAGCTACGTGGTGAATACTTTGAAAAACAATAAAAAGTACTATAAGGTTCTAGTTGTGTTTTTTTTCTTCAAACGACAAAACTTAAAAGGCATGCCTCGTATAAACAATCTGTTTGCTAAATTTCATCTAAATCCATTCAGTAGTTTTTGCAAGAAAGATTAACAAACATTGATACTTCCTCACAAACTGTCAAATTTATCATATAGCTTTTCCAGTGGCTTCGCCCGCGTATTATACTTATTAACTTTTCTCTTGAATCACTCTCTCTCTCTCTATTGATGAAAACCGCAGTAATATCCGTAGAAAAGTTTAAAATATCTTAGCGTATAAACTTGGGAACTGACTGTGTTTAAATACTATGTAGAGATTTAAGGAAAAGCGAAACCCACGCCATCTAGTAAGATGTTAAACGATGGGATGAATTTACTTACACCGCCATCTATTAGGAATTCATAAAACTAACCCATAAATATACACATTGTCCTATAATAAACATTTAGTTTGCAAATATGGAGGTAAATAATTGAGATAAAAACTATTTTACCTTTTAAGTTGGACCAAATTTCGATTCATTAGTTACAGAGTTTACTCTTAACATATATCGTGACTCGAGATTTTTATATATTGTATATATATAACGAAAATTATTTATTAGACTATTAAAAAAGTCAGAAATCATTAAAGGGCCGAATACCTTACAAACTAAATGCAAATATTATGCAAATTATTTTCTATTAAAATAATTTAAAAAGTGTGTTAATAAAATACAGTTTTGTAACTCTTTGAATGATACTGACATTCAGAACCTTCAGGATGAATTATTTGACTGAAGGAACACGGGTGGGTTTTAGCCAGTAAAAGTCTGACACGCCCTCCCACTCCGCCCAGAGCGTGAGAAGTCATTTGACGATTTCCCTTCCAAAAAAAAACATTCATAAAGAATATTTTTAGTATTAATATGAGACTTTTCATCAAGACCTGAATATGCGCATGCAGGAGGCCACTGAGTTGGTGCATCTGGTAATGTGCAATGCCCTCTGCATCGCAGTATGAGTCTCTGTTAGAAAACCTCTTTTTTACCCGTGCCTGCCCCTAGGCAGAGGTATTCTAGCCTAAGTGGCTCAGCCAATTGGTATTGATGATAAAAACAGTATGAATAATTTTATTTTATTAACATGACCTATTTACTTTCTGACAAATCTGGCCACGGTTTTGATAGTATCAGTGTCCTCTACAATCTGTTCTTTCGCAAAACAAACACTTTGTACTCCTTTTAACGAAACTTACGCGGACGGAGGAGAATCAATTTGGAAAAATTAAGATTGCATGGAGATGGAGTGCAGAAAGCGCTTATTAAAACGCCTTTTAACCGACGAAAAAAACGGAGGAGGTTTCTCAATTCGACCGTATTTATTTTTTTAAATGTGTGTTCGCGGATAACTTCGTCGTTTATGAACCGATTTTGATGATTCTTTTTTTGATGGAAAGGAGATATCCCAGTGATGGTACAATGTGATAAGGAAACCAGGATTTGATAGTGGCATCCCAGAGGACTCGATGGGAGCCTTCGAAAATCGTAGTGGCGGCTAGTGCGTTTATTATTTTTTTCATTAATTATCTTAAAGCACTACTATTTAATGAAGGTCTAAAGTTGCTCTGATGATGAAGCCAAAAGACAGTCGGGGGAACTCCTCAACGACTTACAGAAATTATCCGTTGTTTGGGCTTAATTTGTTTTCACCTCAAAATAACCATCTCCTAGTAGATTTTGGTTGATGGACACACCACCTGCTGAAATTAATTTGTGGACGTGGCTTCTTTTGCTTGGATTAATTCTTTATTTTTTTTCCAAATTAGTGAACATCACATAGTACGAAAAAAAATATTGCTTTTCTTAAGATTAATCTCTATGAAATAATTGTTTTTACTTCGGTCTGTGAGGGATTATTTAAAGTTATTGCTTCCAAAGTAAAGAATTGGTCAGAGTGGCCATGTCAAAAATTTGTGAAAATTTTTATAGTAAATGTTTGTTGAATACGGTTCTTGGTAATATTGCCAGATTGACCGAGCGATGAATTATTTGAATTATTTTCATGATCACTGGCTGATGGTTCGATTCAGTGGCTGTTAAATAGGAAAGGCTTTTGAATTGTTGTTATAACAATTGTTATGTAAAACTAAATTATACCTGTAAGCTATTTATTATTTGTCAAATTTGTTACCCTGTTTCCTGTTTTGTTGTTATTGAAGTACTTACCCTGTTTCTATTACATTAGAGCAATAAAAATAAAAAATAAATGTATCGATACATTAGTAGATAAGTTGCATTCAAGTCAGAGTATTTAAAATGAGAATTAATATCTCTGTTGAATTGATCATTATCAAGAATTGTTTTTGTAAGGTGGATTCATAGGTACTTCGAAGACGGAGTACTTATCAGTCTGGCCGTGTTAGATTCATTGTTTATTGGATAATCAAGTGCTGTCGTTTATGGAGACGGTACATTCCTAGGTACTTCGAGAACGAAGTACTTGTCAGTCTGGCCGTGTTAGATATTTCATTCTGATATTTTATAATTGTTGGGTAGATAATGAAATCTATAACATTAACAAAGCATTGAACCAATATAGAAGTACCTAATTTGACTAGATAGTGTTTACAAAAACTGACTCGTCTTAAATAGTAAAAGTAGATTTTAGTACTAGAAATAATTAATAAGTATTTAATTATAATTGTAGTATATCCTAGGTTTTATATTGCCATTTTACTTTATTAAGCTGATCCAAATGACTGGTACAATACTGTCAGTTCATATTGATATTCTTTTAATGATTCGTAACTACGAAGAAGTTACGAATCAGTCCTTATTAAATTGCTAAATTACGTTAAAATGTTTTTAAACTGTTTCACTACATAACAATGGTTTATTATTATCTGTGTTAGAAGTTATTAAGCCAAAATGTGAAATGATCTATCATTTATTCAAAACTAGCTTTTGCCCGCGGCTTCGCCCGCGTGGATGTCGGAAATTATCGCAAGAGGACGTACTACCGCGGTTAATGTATTACAAATGCATTAATCCAGGTTATATAGGTAATAAGAGAGCAATTGAGCGAGAGCAGTGGTGGCTAAGTGGTATCAGCCCCGACTTACGAATCGTAGCTCGTGGGTTCAAACCCAGGCAGGCGCTTTACATTTTGCGTTTGAGTAAATATTTTTATCAACACTGCTATCAAAACGATGAAGGATAACATCATGAGGAAATCGGCATCTCTTAGAACCAAAAATTCGAAGACATGTGACATCTACCAACCCGCACTGGGCCCACGTGGTAGATTTCGGCCCACTCCCTCTTACCGAGTGGATAATATGAATTACGATCCTACTAATCCTGCACTACCCGACCGCTACCAACTGGGACGGCCGGACGCGGGACGGCCCACTAGCCACTCTGCGGCTATTTTATTATAATCTCTGATATCTTCTAAAATCTTATACCTTTAAACGTGCAATTCTTGTATATATATATATATATATAATCTGAATCTCGGAAACGGCTCCAACGATTTTCATGAAATTTGGTATACAAGGGGTTTCGGGGGCGATAAATCGATCTAGCTAGGATTCATTTTTATACAATGTCGTTTTATTCATGTTTTCACTGACCAACTTTATCGATAATCGACTTGAACATAAACTTATTATTTTAAACACAATTTACCAAAAAATACCGAGCAAAGCTCGGTCAACCACATATTATTCATTTAAATGATATGCTGTAAAGGGCAATTTTGATCTACATGAAATGCGCAACGTATGTAATGTATTTAATTGGATAAGGATTAATGCTGTATTGCTTAAAATCGCTTCGTAAATAAGCCCTTATTAATCGTAAAAAGTAAAGGATAAAAAATGGTTATTGTGGGTTATCCCTAAGAGATAGGCATATACCATCGCGGACTTTTTTGTAAACCTTTTTAAGGTGTACAATTCTGTAGTACATTGCTTTGGTCTATTTCATGTGGTTCAGCCAGCGTTCGCAATGCAAGCGCAAAAAAATGAGTTTATTTATGACATCACATTAGAAACCTCTAAAATTATCAGCGTTTCTTTACTATATTATGTATGTTATATACATATAAACCTTCCTGTTGAATCACTCTATCTATTAAAAAATCCGCATCAAAATCCGTTGCGTAGTTTTAAAGATATAAGCATACATAGGGACAGACAGATGTACAGCGAAGTGACTTTATTTTATAAACTAGCTTTTGCCAGCGGCTTCGCCCGCGTGGAGGTCGGAAATTATCTCGCGGGAACATACTACCGGGATAAAAAGTAGTCTACGTCCTTTCTCAGGCTCTAAACTATCTGTGTACCAAAGGTACAACCTATTCATGGCCCAACCCGAACACGTTTCGAAGGATAATTAAAAAATATATATTTTTTAAACAGGAATTATCCGTTTAACTTCTATCTCTAACTAAGTCGCCGTCATTATAAGCAATAAATAAGTAATTTAACGTATTATTATCACTGAGAGTTTGACTGTCAGGCAAAGTTTAGGGTTGCTAGTATAATGTCAATTTAATTTCGAGTCGTATATTGAATACGTCTAATCGATTACGGATTAATTAATAATTATAAAAATCAATCCGTGTGCTCAAATTCACGCCGCATTGTAATCACACGGCACGCCGTCATAATCATGACGGCCATTTTAGTTTCTGTGAACGTAACTAACTAACTCCAGTTTAAGACAAAACAATTATGTTCATAAACATCTCAAACCAGATATCTTATAGTCCAAACATACATAAACATGGAATGGTAATATCATTGTATTGTTTATGGCTTTGCCGTAATTAGATAAAATTAAATTGTTCAAGACCAATAATCGATGCACGTAATCGATTATATTTCAAAATATGGCAGCATTATTCTATGACAGATGATGAAGTTGACATTTGACACCCAGTAAACAAATGGTTAAAGATATAAAATATAGTTTGTGTTCTTTTGTGAGCTTTTTTATGACAATGGACTCCGATCAATATCACCAGAATGACAATCCTTGCAAGAACTTGGATCGTGGCTCCACTTTGAATGACGACCCTAGTGTGAATGTGAAAACTGCTGGCTGCATATGACGACCCTCGCATGCATTTGGACTGCGGGAGTCCCGCTTTTACTAATGATTAATTCGGCGCGAATTCGGACCTGAGTAACTATGCTGTCCCGAACAGGTCGCGTGGATTAACCGGCGCAAGCAAGGTTCACTGTGCGAATTGAATAATGGATATGAGGCACTTACGCTCTCATCAACTTATAAATATATATTGTACATCAATGGGTTCTTCCACAAAAGGTGAGTATTATATTACTCACCAACATTAAACAGTACCTTTAGAAAACTATGATAATAACAATAGCCAGTACTAATGCAAGCTTATAGTGGTTTAACTTCACTACACAATATAAAACAAAGTCGCTTCCCTCTGTCTGTCCCTATGTTTAGATCTTTAAAACTACGCAACGAATTTTAATGCAGTTTTTTTTTAATAGACAGAGTGATTCAAGAGGAAGGTTTATACGTATATAACATACATAATATAGTAAAGAAACGCTGATAATTTTAGAGGTTTCTAATGTGATGCCAGCAGCTTCACCCGCCTAGGGTGAAGCTGCTGGCAAAAGCTAGTATTAAATAAGTAAAAAAATATATTTTTAAATACCTAAATACTTTTACTTTATTGAGAAAGTAACCAAATCTTACAGGTCATCATCATCTGCCTAGCCTTTTCCCAATTATGTTAGGGTCGGCTTCCAGTCTAACCGGGTGCAGCTGAATACCAGTATTTTACATGGAGTGACTGCCTATCTGACCTCCACAACCCAGTTACTAGGTAATACAATACCTCTTGATAAGACTGATCTGAATGAAAGTCTGACAGACTTTCGGGGTTCTGACGACCCGTAACGACTGTCTAAGATCTATAAAAGACAGCCGGGACCAACGGCTTAACATGCTTTCTGAGGCACGGAAGGGTCTTGGTTTGTAAAGATGGTCATATACACGTATATGTACTGACGTGACATCAGCATTATTTCATTACATAGCTTTTGTATTGTTGAGGGGGGGGGATGTTGTTTGGGACAAATGATAAGTATTGATTGATTAATAAATAAAATATATGGTGCGGTGCAAAAGTAAATATTTGTAAAGGCAAACATTACAAAATGATATATATGTATATTTAATTTAATCATTTAATAATGTAATAATTTAATTAATTACTTAATAGCTACTTAATGCTTGTGTGTGCATCTATGAATGAACATATGTATATGTGATGTATGTGTAGTGTGGGGTGTGGTGTATTTGTGTGTATGTGTATGTATGTGTTCGGGTGTATGAATGGGAGTGTGTTATTATTTTATACTTTCTAGATTTTTTTCAGTATTTCCATAATTTTGAGAGAGAAGGAAGTCATTTATGGTAAGTTTTAGTTTACTTATTGGTAAGTGATGTAGCTGAGTATTTTTACTTATTTTGTTATATAGGTATGGACCCATATAGCACGGTTGTCTTCTGAAGAATTCTGTTTTACATGGTTTCAGGTCAAATACTAGGTCATTTCTGCGTTTGATTTTCAGTCTTACCGGGTCATACTTTGAGCCTTTGTGGCTTATAAGCAGAACTCTCCTGATATAAAGTTGTCGAACCATTAATACCATACAATCCTTATATAGCTGCTCCGTTGGATACTGAAAGTTCTTTTTGTGCATTACTTTGAGAACTGCTCGCTGGGATCTTTCTAGGTTTAATATATGGGTTTTGTGTGTACTCCCCCAGACTGTTTTAACTTAGAAGGTGACTATTATTCAAAAAGGTTAAAATGAGTAAGTAACTTTGAAATGAATAATGACTCTGTTAATACATTCAAAAGTCATTGTAAGTGTATAAAATAACTCAGTGCTTGTGAAAAAATTAAAAATTATAAAAAATTAAAAACTGTTTTATTTCCAAATGGTGACTTATTTTCTGAACTGATAAGTACTAGAAGGTGCTCATAACACCTTATACTATCATTCCTTACACTATTTGTAAGTGTTCACTGTGGGCCACGGTTGTTCTAGTATGTGGGCATTGTCCTTTCATTGAAATCGGTTCAGTAGTTTTAGCAGGAAAGCGAGACAGACAGACAGACAGAGTCACTTTCGCATTTATAATATCGATACCGGAAATTTCAATTGTCGTAAAGGACATTTTGCCGAAAATGAGTTATATACAACATTAGTTTTTGTTTATGCGAAACCCGAAACACGGGTCTAGTATTTTTATGTAAAGAATCTATGAAAAAAATTTCAAAACTGTATCATTAATAATCACAAAGTTATAAGCTTGTTACGGTACCTGATTGTCCTCGCAAAAACATGTGCAGCCTACCGCAGGGCACCACGCCAGCCGCGCGCGCGGCTCTCTCTCACTCATTGATAATAATTTGCGACAGTGATTGTTTATGTATTAGTTGGTGATAAACATTTTCCATCACGCTTGCAGGCTTTGGACTGTCGTAATGGTCAAGTGTAGGTAGATATTATTATGTAATTTATTCGTAAATGCAGTAGTAAGTGGTAAAATGTAATCAAAGCCATTTGTTGCACCTTATGTCAACAACTTAAAGTTCAAAATGGATGAAAATTGTTAAACATCGCATTACTGAACCACAGCAGGCTGTAAACAAATAATTTTGTACCCTTGACTATCTTTGCGTGTTTAAAAATGTTAATCATCACTATCTACAATAATTGGCGTAATCACTATTCACTCAAACAAACTGAAGCAACTGTTAAAAAGGGCCCGTCTTTCTCATAAGCACTGACGCACTGTCACACCACCACAAACAGCGAGTGTACGGACGTTTGAGTACGAGAGAGACATGATAATTTTAAAATCTAAACAAAACACTTTAGCCAGGGCTCACGGGGCGGGTGCGCGCTCGCGATATGTATGCATCGATCGATGGCATTCGGGCGACTGAGGGGAGCGCCGTCGCCATCCCGCAGTCAGTGACTCAGTGCGCACACGCCGCCTAGCCCGCGCTATGACCTGTCGTGAACTCGTGACCCGTGTACAAACAGATGATTGCGGATACTAACTTTTAAGCGTAATTAAATATTTTTGGGACAAAATATAACATGGTGTAAAAATTATTGGAATCGATTCAGTTACTGATTCTGAACAAACTATATTCAGGTTTCGCATATACTAAAAATAACGTTGTATATATTTGGAATCAGCGTCGCAAGCTCTATCGATTGGTATATTTAAAAAAAAATCTATCTTTAAAAAAAGCCCCTTACGACCTGGCTTTCCAACAGCTCTAGCGCGATTTTTTATACTATTTGGGATATATCGTAAAAATAATTTTCAATAGGGGAGCGTAAAGTCATGCTTTAATTATTTAAGGGGTCGTAATCCTCATTTTTGCATTAAACTTTTTATACGACATTCTTAACCACATAATAAAGATATAGTCTTAACCCTTTTTTTTTTTTTTTTTTTTCAGGATGGGAAATCATCAAATGACTTCTCCCGCTCTGGGCGGAGCGGGAGGGCGTGTCAGACTTTTACTGACTAAAACCCACCCGTGTTCCATCAGTTGCCCATGTGCCAGGGTCACGGTATCTCTTTCGAACAATCACGCGACCCCGGCAGGCATCGGTCCTAGTAGACCCCTACACTGCTGCTTACATCTCTTTGAGGCGCGCGTGGAACACTGCGCGCCGTCGACCCGAGCCTGGTCCTTACCGGGCGGCGAGCTACCACCCGCAAGCTCGCGTCTACGGTGGTCGGGAGTCCGCAATCGACTCCCGACGCCCGGGGCGTCTCCTCCTGCGGCGGCTAGGGGCGCAAGAGCGCAGAGACTGCCACTCCCTCACGCGCCCCGCCTCCTCCTTCGCGAGCATTACTGCTTCGCAGAAGGAGGTGACGGCTTCCCATTCCCTCTCGCTCCGTACCATGGCTCGCACCAGGGCCGGACGCGAGAGATCGCCGCCGCCGATCGCCTCCACGAGGACACGGCGGTGCTCCGCCCAGGCAGGGCACACCTCCACCGTATGCACCACCGTGTCCTCCAGACGATCCTCGCAATGGAAACACCCGGACGTATCCTCCCGCTTTATCCTGAACAGGAACCCACCGAAGCACCCATGCCCGGTGAGAACCTGCGTCAGGCGGAAGGTGAGGACGCCGTGACGCCTCTCCATCCACTCCTCAAAGAGGGGACTTACCGCCGCAATTGTGGCGTGCCCATAGTCTTAACCTTTACGATCAAATCTATGCTTTGTTTTAACTTACGTAATTAGGCCGTAAAGGACGTTTGCAATGTGTCTGGTATACATACCTTTATGTAATATTAACGTATGGAACCTCCACGCGTGAGATCAAAAAGTTTTAAGTTTTTTTTTTTTTTGTATGGGTGAAAACACTTAAAGTTAATTTATTTGAAACTGAATGGAACTGAAGGGCTGATGCTCACAAGAGGTATTGTACCATACACGGCGATCAAGGTGACATCAAATTCATATACCTTTCAGTGCCGCTTCGCACGTACCAAATTTTTTGAATTTTCGATACGTGATTTTTCAAATCTTTGACATGGTCAAACGAAGTTGAGCATTGATTTACTTGTACTGTCGTTAGTTAATAGCCTATTAATGACTTTTTTAATGAGAATAATTAAATACGATATTGATCAAATACTTTTTTTTACAAAATTGCATAATCAGTCATAATCACGCTGATTAACAAGTGACTAAAAACTGATGTTACTAAGTCCCTCATTTGTTAATCACCGTGACTATGGCTGAGTTATAATGACACGCCCTTCCGCTTCACCCAGAGCGGGAGACGTCATTTGATGATTTCCCAAACACAAAAAAAGACCTCTAACTTATTCATTTCCGTAGGAGTTGCTTTACATATATCACAAGTCGGAGATGAGGTATTTGATAGATGGGAAGTGATTTTGCCATCAGTCATGGTCGTAGGCATCGAGTGCTTAACAGAATGGCCTCCCATAATAGAAGGCTGCAGGTCTTCAATCTCGTTTCCAATCGTAGCCTGTTCTTCAACTATGTTCAACCTGTTTTCGTTTGAAAACTTAAAATATAATGGTCTGCAGAACATTGTGAAAGATGGCTCTGGATTCTCCCATATCACTTCTTCGCCACAAACTAAGCGCAGGGGCTCAAACGAACATATAAAAATGCTAGAATCGTCATCCTCTGCCAAAGTTTGCTTTTACAAACTGTGCCCTGAAGCACCATCAAAACCCCACTTGAATATAAGTATACATTATTTGCCATGCAGTGAAGATTCTACACGAAAAAATATTCCAAGTCTAGCCACAGTTTTGTTCAAAATAGCTTGAAGTTTTACTTTATCCCCTCTTTCCGTGACTTCTATAGCATCTTTTGGCGGATAGCGTTCTTCTTCGCTTCAAGGATAGCTGTATAAGAAGGATACAATGGTATTCCTTCTTCTTTTGCTCAATATATTAATGTTATATACTGCCACTTCGAAAGCTTCAATGAGGTCAAAATACTTAAAGCTTAATCAGCAGAATATATGGGCATAGTTTTCTATGCCTTTAACCATTCCTTTATCTTTGTAGCTTCTTCGGGATGCTCCGAGACTAGTTTAATGATATCTGCTACATTCTTATTTTGTGCTTTTAAACCAGTTGCATGAGCATGACTTTCAGTTCTGTACGTTAGGAGCTCTTCCACTCTTCTGTAGCGGGCTTAGCTTCACAAATGGTTTTCTTAGACTCACAACTGATGTTGATGTTCCAACACTGCACGTTTCCGGTCCACAGGATGTTGATGCACCCTCATTTATAGCGAAGTCAGAACTGGAACATGGTTGCTGTTCTACTAACACCATAGAAGTGGTTATCTTTTCCCTCACGACCTCAGGCCATTTTATGTCCTTTTGCAGCTATGTCTCATACTTTTTGATGAATGTACGTCTCGTACGATTACGCGAGATCCATTTGTTCCTCAACGAGCACACATAAGTCTGACAGAATTGTTTCAATTCGTTCTTTTAATTTTTGACAAATAAATCAACTTTATTCGCAAAAACTTCAAATAACATTTGAGGTTGTTAAAAAAACTGGTGTTTGCCATAAACAGGAAAATGTCCAAATTGGTAACAACACCTTCCATCACAACACAATAAAATTATAAATATAACGTAATAGCGCAAAACATTTTGTTTAAATTTTGAATTCCTATTAAAACAATATTTTACTACTTTTTTTACTAAATATTTGAATAATAAATAAAAAATATTTTAATATCACTTGTTTTTACTACATATTGTAGGTATTTCTATTCAAAACTTTAGGTTTTTTGTTCCTTTTACCCCCTTAGTCTCTGGTTTAATTGACCTGTACTATCCAATGATAATCAAGATTAGTCCTTTACGACACATCTGACTTTATCATAACCAATTTTTCGTGGCTGTAAAGTACTTCAGTTAATTTTTTTTGGGCTGTAAAGGACTCTCATTTTCGTCAATAATTATGTTTGGTTTATTTTATTAATTTTTATGGATATAACACAAAAAAATTGTGAGGGTTTCTTTTGACATCATGAATATAGTACTTTGACGTAAATGAAGTAAAAGGAATAGGTTAGGATCGTAGCAGGTAGCGCTCTCTGGTTCCGTGGAAACCACAGTATGTATGTAAGTAGCATAATCGGCCGATAATGACCCCACTACTGGGACACAGGCTTCCCCTTTGTGAGAGGGAGCGGGCCGTAATCCACCATGTACACATAGTTCAGATTGGTAGATGACACATGTCTTCGAATTTTTCGTTGTAGGTTATCATGGTTTCTTCACGATGTTTTCCTTCGTCGTTTAGAATGCAGTGGTGATGAAATAATTTACGTACAGTAAAGCGCATGTCGTACTAGAGAATGGGCAGCAGCGTTCTCTATGGTGTTTTCCACAATACTGCGATCGCTAATCCGCCTGCCAAGCGTGGAGATTATGGCAAAGCCTGCCAAATTGGGGGAGGCCTATGTCCAGCAGTGGATGTCTTTTGGCTGAAATGAATGATGAAGCGCATATCAGGGTTTGAAATTATGACCTATAACTCGTAAGTCGCGGCCGTAACCACTAGGCTACCACTGCTCTCACATCTGGTCTACCATAAGATCACTATATCTAGGTTATACGTCGCCTCTTCTTGAAAAGAGGAAGCTAGGCACAATGTCGATAGAAATAGATGCCTATTTAATGTGTCAAGGTTAATCAATCAAGCTCGACTAACGAAGGGAAACTGAACTTACTTAATCAGTACAAATTCGTTATGTATGTGTAGAGTTTAACGTGACACTAATTCAAATATTAGCTAATTAAGGATTTGCCTGTATGTTCACTTTATAAATACGTGAAGGAAACGCGGCCAAATATTCCGAAATATTCAAGCATTTCAAAATTGGGGTATTTCAAATATCGCAATGTGTTTTGAGAAATTAAATTTTGTTAGGCTCATTTCAGCAAATGAAGTACTTAATGAAAATATATAAAATTGTGTGGACCAGTGGTGGCTCAATGGTAATAGGGGTCGTGCGTTCGATCCGAGGCAAACGCTTTACTTTGTGTAATTAATTCATCACAACTGCTTTAATAACGGTGAAAGAAAACATCGTGAGGAAACTGGCATATCCTAGAACAGAAAAATCGAAAAAATGTGACATCTGCCAACCCACACAGGGCCCGCAAGGTGGAGTGAGTTGGAGTTGGAGTGGCCTGTAATCCAGCATGCAGCAGTGGGAACACCATAGGCTGAATATGCATACCTACGCAATAGAAATAATGCTAAATGTCAGCTGTTTTAGGGCCATGTGAATCGATGAAAAGACTCCATTTATATATGACTAGCTTTTGCCCGCGGCTTCGCCCGCGTGGATGTCGGAATTTATCGCAAGAGGACGTACTACCGCGGTAAGAATTTATTAATCCATGTTATACATACATCAAATTACGCCTTTTTCCCATGGGGGTAGGCAGAAACTACGGAACGCCACCTGCTACGACCCTTACATATCATGTGTGTTTGATGTACTTAACCTCTAAGTCCCTGAGATACCACATTTGGTATAGACACAATGGTTTTTAATTGTGTCTGTAATTTGCGGCATTCAACGGGTTAAAATAAAACTAATAGTATTCAGAGTAAGAAGACTGCGACTTAGGGCTGGATTGAATTGAATATAAGTCTTCCTGGTTTTTCTTAATGCTCCTATTCTACCTATACAGACACTCAATTATTTACCAGACACCAAATTAAACATAGTCATAAGAATCGTACTTTGGCCAGTGGCTTCGCTCGTACAGCTGTCGGGAAATATCACCGGGGAACCTACTACCGGGATAAAATATCCTATATGGTAAGTATCCAGGATAACCAAAAATCTAAATCCATCCAAAAATCTAAACATCTAAGCCATATTTCGCGGTCTCTTACTTGGAATAATACAATTAGGTTGATTTTGAGTACTTCGAACACACATGATATGTAACGTTGTACTTTATATCAGTCTAGTGAGTACTATGGTCTTATCTTTTAACGTCTGAATCAAGGTTGGAAGCAGATAAACACTAATATTCAATAACATTTTCTAAATACATTCATCATAACAACTGTTTACGCTTGGCAACTGATATTTGCAAATATTAATATTGTCGCGAGCTTCGCGCACGAACCGGTTGTTGGTGAGTGTCTCCCCTCTCCACAACATATGGCTAAAGTCGGCGAGCCACCGGCGGCGGTCAAGGAACAATCTCGAGGGATTCACTTGACACTACGGAGCTGCTGAGTGGTCGTGTGTATAACAGTATCGGTGCACTAGCTACTGTTCGCAACGGCCAACATTTTAAATCTTTTTTATAATATCTATATCTTTTTAAAAACCTTAGTGTCTACATCTTTTTAAAATTAAATTCAGTGTAACCCCAAATCGGGTGAGTGTTGCAAAACCTAGTATTAATTAGTTTAGTTTTAAGTATTCGTTGCATGACTTGCTAATTTTCACTTTTGCGTTTTAGTAACTACATGTTGTTAACCGAAATACCGATGTGCTTCATTCTCGTTAGTTTTGTAGCCGTCCTTAGTCATTTAAACACCATGCTTGAGTTAAATTGATTTACCGAGTGACCGTAACAATAATGTAACGATCATGACGGTTAGAACTTTTAGATGACCTGGTTGACTAAATCAACATAAATGTATTTCTTCTTTGTTTTAATTTCATATTTATATGTAATCTGTCGTAGTGAATTTGTAGTGATGCTTTTTCCGTAAATCTTTTAATAATTTTTGTTACTTTTTTTCCATCTACCTTACATCTTCATAATATTATTTTCGGCTAATCACGCTTTTTAAAATGTACCACGCTGCTTAGACTGCTTCATCTCGATGGCTAATAGATGCTAGAACACCGCTTTCCCACGTAGATTCAGGGTCCGACGGTCGTCGGGATGTTGCAGTCAGTAACAGGAATTCGGACATTTTGTAAAATGCCTAATTTGTGGATTCCAGAGTTCTTCCATACCGGAAGGAATATCCTTTTCGCCGCTGCAGGGTTGTGGCTGGACAACCTGCGAGCTGCCTACCTACTGCTGGAAGACCTACCCACCTACCTGGCTGACACCGGTCGCCTACGACTTGAGAACTACCAGGATAGTGGTTTTCTTTAGACGGGCTAGAATCAAATACGCGCTCGATATTTAGAACTCACGCCAGCCTTCTGCTGGAGCTAGCTATTTTTAAATATTGTTAAATTTTAAGAAGCTTAATTACACTTATGTACCTACCATCTTTTTGTTTCTATTAAACGTCCTGCCCTAACAGGCACGTCACAGATATTCGCATTTACTATGAAGCCAAAGTAATATGAATTACAATATTACAATCATATTAATCCTGCACTACCCGACTGCTACCAACCGGGACGGCTGGATGCGAAACGGCCCGCTAGCCGCTCTGCGGCTATTATTATAATCTCTGATAGGTATCTTCTAAAATATTCATTTTAATCATATGCTGTGAAAGGCAGTTTTGATCTACATGAAATGCACAACGTATTTAATGTATTTAATTGGATAAGGATTAATGCTGTATTGCTTAAAATCGCATTCATAAATAAGCTATTATTTCTCGTAAAAAGTAAAGGATAAAAATGGTTATTGTGGGTTGTCCTCGGAAGATGTTTAGATGGTTAGTTCTAGTGCTGTTGTTGTGTGGAAATATCGAGCAGAGGTCACGTAAGTTAAGTAATTTGATATTATGTAACAATTATTGCTTATTATGAAAATGTTGTTGTACCTTTTATATTGTTGCCAATATCGATAATGTTTTAAATCATATAAAATGGAATATTCTTACTCTTTCTTTGCCTAGCTATTGTTATTGTTGTGATTATGTTGATACTATTCTGAGATCTCTTGGACAATGGTCCAAGAGATATGGCAGTGTAAGAAGTGAGTTGATATAATACTTTAATACTGTTTCCATGGAGTTTTTTGTCCTTCTCCATGAAGACCTAATTTTTGAACGGACAACTAGCTTTCTGATTAATTATTGACAAGCCTAATTGAAATAAATGTCTAGTCTTGTCTTTCTGTGCTTTATTTAGTGAAACCATTTCCCAACAAACCATATTCATAAGAACCTTCATACACATTAAATAAGCCGTAACCATTCTGATACACACATTTATGCTAAGGACCTGATTGACGCAGCGGTGTGACAGCTCGACCCGTCACTTATAGGGTCCAGGTTCGATTCTTACGGTGGACTTTAAAGATTTTGTTAAATTTTAAAATTCTGTTGTGAGTTTTTAGAAACTTGTACAAAATATAATGTTTGAGTAACACATTTGGAAGTATAAAAATGGCAATAAGTAGGAGGCGATCATTGATATAAAAAAACCCGATGCGATAGTTAGTAAGTCGATTCTACGCTCGACGCTCGCCCTGGAAGGTCGTTATGCTGCCGCTCCGCTGCGCGTATCCTCTCCACCGCCCGCCGCTCGTTCGCCCGTCAGTTGTGCTCCGTGCGCCACGCTGCGTAGTCACCCCAACTACTCTCCGCTATTTTGCGATTTAAATTTATTTAAGTATAATTTATTTAACAAAAAGGAAAAAATACAATGCATGTTACGCTTAAATAGAATATTACATTTATGCTCAATTTTTGTGAATAATGACCCCGATGCTAGGAAAATCCTGTGTTATAGGGGCCATCCATTCGTCCGTATATTTTACAAAATTAGGGAGCTAAAACGTGTAACAGCTGCAGTAGTGTGTGAGTAAGCACGTGTAATGTGGTGTAATGGGGAAAGTGTATGTGTGTCTTTGATGTGTGTAAACGTGTGTGTTGTGTGTGAACGTGTGTGATGTGTGTGATGCGTGTCGTGTGTGTTTAGAGAGGTGTGTGAGTGTTCGCGATACTAATACATTATTTATTTGTATTGGGGTTTCATCAGTAATTCTGTTTCAGCGTAGTCTAGGGTGAGGAGGAATTCTTTAATTATTTTTTTATATTTGTGTGTGTTTAGTGTATGTATGGTATGTTTTTGATGTAATTTATTATATATAAGGGCACTTAGGTATGAGTAGTGACGTCTAGCAAATGTAGTTTTTGTGTGTGTTGTGGGACAAGCCGGTTTGGGTCTTCTTCTTACTGGCGAGCTGTTATTTACTCTGTATGGAAGAGTCGCGTGTTTTCGCATGACTGCACGTAGTATGTATAACTGTCGAACCGTTAGTGTTTTGAAGTCCCTGTAAAGTTGCCGCGTTGGGAATCTAAAGGGTCTTTTTAATATTACTTTAATTACGGCTCTCTGGGCTCTTTCCACCTGTATAATATCGGTTTTGGCGGCTCCTCCCCAGGCAATGATGCAATAGCTCAGGACTGATTCGGCAAGTGCCGAATAAACAATTTTAAGGACTTCACTGTTTGCCCTCAACTTCTTAAATAGAAAAATAAGTTTTCGTATTCGTGCGGACACTGTTTGTAGATGTTTTTTCCAGGATAGGCAGGCATCTAATTGAAGGCCGAGATACCGTACCACTGGTGCTCTAGTTACAACGGGGCATGTGCAAGGGGCGAAATGGTTGGAACATTTGTGGGCTTTAAGAAGTAGTGAACCGTCTTGTGGTAGGGTGGAACGTCTTGATCCAAAGGTGATAAAATTAGTTTTTGCAACGTTTAGTGTGAGTCTGTTTTGCTCTAGCCATAACATCACTTCGCCAAGTGCTTTTTCAGCTGCCTCTTTAGCTGAGGCCCAGTCGCAGCCATAAGATAGAATTGCCGTGTCATCGGCGTAGGCTATTATTTTTGCAGAGGAAAGGGACAGCTGACAGAGTTCGTTGACGTAAATCAGAAAAAGCAGAGGACTGAGCAAACTTCCTTGCGGAACTCCGACGATCACAGGACTTGCTTCGCTAACGTACTCCCCTATCCTAACGCACTGCATCCTAGAAGTCAGAAAGCTTTTAAATAAGTCATGAGCGATGCCTCGCACTCCGATGGACTCAAGTTTAGAAAGAAGTAGAGGAACAGACACTGTATCGAACGCCTTCGATAGGTCTAAGAAGATTCCTAGACACTTGAGCTTATTGTCGACTTTATCAACTACAAAATCCAGTAAAGATGACACCGCATCCTCTGTGGATAATCCGCGTCTGAATCCAAACTGGTTTTGGGAAATTATTTTGTGTTTGTTTAGGTAGTTATTAAGGCGTTTGTACATTATTCTTTCCAGAATTTTGGAGATTGCTGGAAGGACTGAAATTGACACAATTACGTCGCATGTTACATTCATTGTGACTAGGAGACATTTAAGTTCGTCAAAATTTTTAGTGATACTTCTGATATTTAGGTGTAAAACAGTTAGTGCATTTGAAGTGTGTAGATAATCTTTGCAATGGTCTGGTTCACATGTGTATGATGTAGATACTTCGATATGATCTAAGTCGATGGATATGTTATTTAACGCAGCCATTTATTAGACTTAAGGCATCAAAATGTGTATAGGGGTTCGATATTAATTTGAGTATGAGTTTGATATTAATGAATTCTTCGTATAGATTCTTTTGCAGCTGTAGAATATTCAGATAAGCCTGAAAATCCAGTTGTGGGAGCGAAAGTAGATCATATCGTTATATCGAATACATACAGACGAAACAGACCGTCGAATGACAGGTGTTTTTATTATATTGTTATGCTTAATCAGTATGGTGGAAGAATTAGTATGATTGATGTGTAATGTCTGTGAGGTAATTGTGTGTACGTTGTTGTGTTGGTTATGTGATAAAGAGTATGTTAGAGATATAATTAAGTGTTTTAAATGTTTTGTAAATGAATAGTGGTTAAGAAGTAAAAAAATACATACAATGGCAAATACTGTTATGATGAGAAATAGTCATTGACTTGTTTGAGCTTGCAGTTCACTTAAGGAATGTTCGGATTTAATAAGGTGATGTTTGGCTCCTTCCTCTTTACGTAGAAATATGTTTCCGTTCGCTGTCCAGCAAAATTTGTACTCTATTCGTTTTGAGAATTCCCTCGCCGCAAAGAAGAGCTTCCGGGAGCTGGCAGGAAGATATTCAGCAACGTAGATCGGAAGGCGGTCACCCGGCAGCCCGATAGTGGAGGTACTTAAGCGCCCTTCGTTTGGGTGTTCCTGGTTAAACTTGCGTACTGAGGTGATCATCTGGTTTTTTGTTTCCATATTTGAGAATTCAACAACTATTGGTCTGACCGGGCGCGGTCTACCCGGTAGGCTTACCCGGTAGGCGGTAGATGTCGCGTATAAGGGTTTTATCGACGGGGACGTTGACCGTGGTGCCTAGTTTATTAATTAAGGTGGTGAGATCGGCTGTGGATTCTTTCTCCAAATTGGGTACGTTGCGGATTTCTATGATGGATGACCACGATAGTTGCTGGAGGTCCTGAAATTTTGTTTCCAGGTGCAGTATACTGTCTCTGTACGACTTTTTTTCTTTTTGCGCTGACTTGATCTTGCTGATATTGTTTACTTATGAATGTGACCGTCTTATCAATTTCTAGGAATGATTTATTCAATGAACTGTTTTGCAATTTTAGCTCGGCTATTTCAGACATAAGAGTTTTCAGCTGAGAGCTTTGTTCGTTTAGAATTTTTGTAAGGTACTCCTGTTGTTCTTTTTTCCAAGTAGTAAGAAGCTGGCGTATCTCTTGTTTGAAGTCCTGGAGTTCGCTGTTTTTGGGTGACGATTCCGAACGTGGGCGTTTGCTACGCGAAGTAACATTTACCTTATCATATGGGCTACTCGATAAACATATCTGCGAAATATCTGAATCGGACTTCACTTGTATTAAGTTTGTTGTTGTTGCCGGGCGCGCCGGAGAGTTCGGTGGTGATCGTGTAACCGACATCACAAGTCTTGGGTGTTTAAAAATCGGTCGTATTGCACTACAGGTAGCTTTCAAGTTGAGTGTAGTGATCGCAGCTACGGCACGTCACGTGACCTTGGTCAGTTTCAACGTAGCGGTGCGCGAGCGAGAGGCAAATTATGGCCGATGTCCTTTTCGCACAGGTACTCCGCGTAGCGGCGTGCAGCGATAAGTGGGATTTAGATGCGATATGATTCACTATTACTTTGTCGTTATGGGTTACGGTCGCTTACACACATTAAACTTAATTTAATTAAAAACGAGACCCACGTCCACTCGCGAACAAGGTATCGGGCGAAGGGGGAATTTAAATCGCAAAATTCGGAAATTCCTGGTTCTTTACGGATTCAGTCAAAACGTTCTGTCTTGTTTACAAGACAGTATTATTTCTTTATACAGAGTGTCTAAAAACGTGTGCTTGTGGCCCCTTCAGGGCAAAATCCACAGTTTCGTGGTCACTCGGTGGATACTTTAACGGTGCCAACGAAGCCGAGTGGGTGCAGACCCAACGCACCCGTCTATCCCCTTCAGGGCTAGACGAAAGTTGGACGGGTCCCGGATCGCTGGCCTTGGGGGCTTCCCTCGTCAGCCCCGGTGACAGTCTTCCCTCCACAGCCGCGTACTAGTGCCGCGGGTATATCTATATCCCCCGCACTAGACTGGTCGGGTACCTTCAGTACCCATCGCATGACCGGTTAGGAACCCGTTCGCACAATAAGATTGGCGACGGGAGTCACTCTTAGGGCTCACCAGGATCACCTCCCTGTCTATACCCGACAGGGAGTGTAACACTCACCCCCGGCATCCCACCGGGGATTAGGCTGTTAGGTTTAGGGCTTTGGCGATAGGATCAGTCTCATGAGTGATTAGGTCCCCCTCCCCTCCACCATGGATAAACCCATGGAGAGACTAGCCAAAATCGAGGCGCTCTTGGCTGAACTTGCGAGTCAGCTCAGCATTGAGCACTCGGAGGTCGGCGCTGTGGTCTCTGTTTTTCTTTATTAATAAAGAAAAACAAAGATTTCGCTGCCGAATTCTCCGAGCTGTACAGAGCTGAGCAGCTCGCAATTCCAGCCAGCCCGGGCATCGCTGACTTCAGCGATGCTCTCGAGGCCCCAACCGCCACCGACGAACCGTGTCAAATGGACACAGAGGATGTACCCATCCCCACTCCTTCCGATTCTGCCGCGCTCACTCCCCAGACGGACTCGCACTCCTCTTCGTCCTCGGATACAGAGGCGTACGAGCTCGTCTCCCACACAAAGGGCAAAGGGAGCAAGCGCAAGAAGAACAAGGCGAGCAGCTCAGCCCCGGCCGCTAAAATCATAGCGGCTGAAGACTCCGCTCCTCCGTCTCGCGCCCCCACCCTGCAGGCGACCTCCGCCACCGCGAACCCCCCCCACCCCGCTACGCAGGCGACCCCCGCCACCGCGACCGCGTCCATCCCCTTCACGCCGCCGGCGACCGCCGCCAACGCGTCCCCCTCCCGTCCCCCTCCCGTCCCTCGCCTTCAACCTCCGCGAAGGTTGCCGCGCCCCGCGCTAAAACTAGCGCCCCGTCCGTACCCTCTGGCTCAACCACCGCCAGGAAACTCCCTCCACCGCCCCCTGTATTTATACAGGACAAGGCCAAGTGGATGGAGGTGTCCAAATGGTGTGTTGACCAAAGGGTCAACTATACTAGTGCCCGTGCCACCCAGCACGGGATAAAAGTATCGGTCCCCACGTCAGGCGATTATCGCGATCTGACCAGGCTCCTCTCTGCTAGGAACGTGTCCTTCCACACATATTCCTTGCCCGAGGAGCGACTGACCAGGGTGGTGATTCGCAGGATCCCCTGCGAAATCGCCACCAGCGCTATTAAGTCGGACCTCGAACGACAGAACGTGCCTGTCACAGAGGTCCATCGCATGCACCGGTCCAGGCAAGGTACCGCCTTTGATATGGTCCTGGTGGTGTGCCCTCCCACAGAGGGTCACCACCCCATATTCAATGTAAAGTCCGTCTGCAACCTGTCAGGCCTTAAAATCGAGAAGCCCCGTAAGTCAGGCATCATTGGCCAGTGCCACAGATGCCAACTGTACGGGCACTCAGCGTACAACTGCTACGCTACTCCCAGGTGCGTCAAGTGCCTGGGAGACTATGGTACAGTAGATTGTACCCGGCCTAAAGACCGCACTCTTTGCACCGAGCCACCTAGTTTTGTGCTCTGCAAAGAGTCCGGTCATCCGGCAAACTACCGGGGCTACCCGAAAGCCCCCAAGTCATCTTTCCCTAAATTGGCGCAGCGTTTCGACGCTCGTCAGACTAGGGAATCCCCCTCAGCCAAACTCCCCGCGAGACTGGCCCCACAGCGTCCCTCCCAATGGCCTCTCTTGAATTCCCAGAAGGAATTTCCCGCACTGGCCTCCTCCAGGCCTAAGCCCGCTCCCATCCCTCCTTTAATGGACCCGCGTACCCGCGCCCCCGCGCCCCTTACGCCCCCCGGTTTTCCCACGACCGCAACCCCCGCCCGCGCCGCGGCCCCCCCCTCTGCCCCTATGGCAGGACCAGTTCCTGTACAGAAGAAAGGTCAGGCTCCCCTTGATGCGTTTAACGTCATCACCGGGACCTTTAATACCTACAGCACGTTCCTCTCCCCGCGTGCCCAACAGATGGCCCAGGAACTAGTTGCCGCCGGCGGTAACTTGTTCCGCATCCAAACAATTTATCCTGCGTATCCCGAGATCACGCAAGCAATCCACGTCATAAACTCCCAACGCCCCCATTATGGATAGTCGCGGAATATTAACTCTAGTTAATATTCCGCGACTATCCATAATGGGGGCGTTAAAGAAGCCTAGCTTTAGGGAACGGGGTTTCAGTCTACTGAAACCCCGTTCCCTAAAGCTAGGCTTCTTTAATGCCAACGGCATTCACGGCCAACGTGATGAGATCGCCACGTTCCTCCGCGACCATCACGTAGACATTTTACTCATTCAAGAGTCGTTCCTAAAGCCTCACCATCGCGACCCGAAAATTGCAAACTATCGTTTAGTTCGCAACGACAGGTCACGTTGTCATAGAGGCGGCACCCTCATATACTATAGGAAGTCCCTGTACTGCATACCTATGGATACTCCCGAACTCTCCCGATTAGAAGTTTCGGCCTGTCGGTTAGCACTGACAGGTCACCAGCCGATCACTATTGTGTCGGTTTACCTTCCTCCCCAACATGAGTCAGAGGACCCTCAACTCCTCGCTAATGACCTTTCCGAACTCTTCGGCATGAGTGACTCCGTTATCATAGCGGGCGATCTCAACGCCAAACATCCCGCCTGGAATAGTTAGTTAGTTAGTTAGTTATATATGCTTTATTGTACACCAGAAAAAAAGCACCAGGACCTCGACTAGAGGTAGGCAACTCTTTAACCTCTGTTCTACCATAAACTTTGATGTCATCGCCCCGATGACTCCCACTCACTTCCCCTTCGATACCGATCAGTTACCCGACGTACTTGATATAGCGCTCCTTAAGAATATCAACTTAAGGTTGGATTCTATAGAGGCTATTCACGAACTCGACTCTGATCACCGACCAGTAGTCATGAACCTGGCCCCCCGATTAGGTAAACGCGACCCCTCTCAACCCCCCGCCATATTTTCCCCCAAGCGTGGAAGGAAGCCACCGTCATTGGCATCCCTAAGCCCGGTAAGCCCAAAACCGAGCCCACGAGTTACCGCCCCATTAGTTTGCTCAAAGTTCTCGGCAAAATCTATGAGAGACTTATTTATAAGCGACTCAGAGATTATGCCGAAACCAAGGGCCTCATCCCCAACGAGCAGTTTGGTTTTCGAACCCAACACTCGTGTGTCCATCAGGTACACCGTATCGTCGAACATATCAATGCTGGTTTTCAGCGTGGTATGTTCACGGGCGCTGTATACTTCGATATAGCGAAAGCGTTCGACAAAGTCTGGCACAACGGCTTATTATATAAGCTGTACCAACTCGGAGTGCCAGACCGTCTCGTGCTCATCTTACGAGACTTTCTTGCGAACCGTACCTTTCGCTATCGCATTGAAGGGGCACTTTCCTCCCCTCACCCGATCTGTGCAGGAGTCCCTCAAGGCTCTGTACTAGCCCCCCTCATTTTCACGCTGTTCACTAGCGATATCCCCAGAAGCAAGAAGGCAAGGTTAGCTCTGTTCGCAGACGACACTGCCATCTTCTTCTCGGGATTTAGTGACACAGCGCTGGTTCGCTACCTCCAAACCGCAGTCGACGAGCTCGGCGAATGGTTCAGGAAGTGGCGAATCCAGGTCAATCCCGATAAAAGTCAGGCGGTCTTTTACACCCGACCACGACGTAATCACCCCCCTCCCCGACCCATCTCAATGTTCGGCAAGCAGATCCCTTGGGCGAAGCAAGCCAAATATCTAGGTGTCATCCTCGACAAACACCTCACCTTTTCTGAGCACACAAAGCAGGCTCGCTCGCGGGCCGCTTTCGCTCTCGGTAGGCTCCATTGCGTCCGGAACAAGCGGAGTAAAATGTCTCTTCTGTGTAAGAAGCGGCTGTACACCGCTTGTATCAGGCCGATTATGACATACGCAAGCCCAGTCTGGGCACATGCTAAACCCCGATTCATCCATAGGATGCAGACTCTCCAGAACCGTTTTTTCCGTCAAGCCACAGGCTCGCCTTGGTTTGTTCCAAATATCAATCTTCATTTAGATATGAAACTCCCGACTATCCATCAATTCATAAAACGCGCTTCGAAGCGTTTCTTCGATAGGGCCGTAGCCCACCGCAACCCTCTGGTTGTGGCGGCAGCTACTTACACCCCCTCCCGTATCAGTAAAGTCCGCCGCTCGCGGCACGTTCTTACCGACCCTGATGATCCCACTACTCTCCTCCAGGAGAGTCGAAAAGAGACCAGTACAGCTAGACCAGCACACAAACACAAACCGTACCGACCTCGCCGCCGAGGTCCGTCGTCGCGACCCCGACTTAACAGTCCCTCCCGACCCTTGCAAGAGCCAGCCCGCGATGCTGCGCCGTTAGCTTTAAATTAGTCCCAAAATAATTTAACTCAGATCCAGCCAGTCCCTTGCTGCCCCCCTATCAGCGATTGCCTAAGCCGAGGTTCGTACCCCCCTCGGGGTAACCCTTAGAGCTTTCGCTTTAGTTTTTAAGTATAATAAGCCCCGGCTGGAGGCCTAAAAAGGTAACTTTTTAGAACTCGCCGGGCCACAATCCGTTTAAGTAGTAACAATCTTTTCAGGATTAACTACGAGATGCCCCACAAAAAAAAAAAAAAAGTTAGTAAGTAGGCTACGGTTGCTTGCCAATATTTTTTTTCTAGTTTGAATAACTTAGCAGTTTCGTTGATTTCACAGAGATGGCGCGCTTTTATACATTTCTAGGAGTGAGAATACCTTGTTGCTGCATGTACTCAGCTGCAGCCGGTTAAACTGGAAGCCGATCCCAACATAGTTGGGAAAAAGCCATGTAGATGATGAATGATGAAAAGGTGTAGATAGGTACCTAGATTTAATTATGTTCAAAGGTAACCTATAAAATGGTCAATCAACGGAGTGAAAAAGCAAGAATGGGACATGTCTTATGAAGGTGTACTAAAATCCAGCAAAGTTCTAAGTAGACTAAATTATCCGAAATGGCCATGAGAGAAACACTAATAATCATAACCGCGGCCGGAAGCGGCTTGCCCGCGCCGGGGCGACCACGCTTCCTGTCCGTCATAGAAAGGCGCAACTTTCTTCGAGGCATCATTTTGGTCTTACTGCGTTATCGCAGGTTTACACATAAACCACGGTTTTATTAAACTGACGCAAATTGTATTAATCAGTATGGGTATAGAAATTGAAATAATTCCAACTAAAATATTTATTATACACTAGCTTCTGCCCGCGACTTCGTCTGCGTCAAATGTTCGCTCCCCTTCCCGTTGCATCGAAATGCCTGCCAGTTTTCATCAATTGTTCGTTTTCTAATCCGCTTCTTTTAACCGTAGCGTGATATTATATAACCGATAGCCTTCCTCAATAAATGGGTTACCCAACACAAAAAGAATTTTTCAATTCCGACCAGTAGTTTCGCGTTCAAACAAACAAACTCTTGAGCTTTATAATATTATACTAGCTTTTGTCCGCGGCTTCGCCCGCGTGGATGTCGGAAATTAACGCAGGTATTTTTCTAAAATTAAAGATTTTTTCTATAATAAAAGTAGCCTAAGTTACTCCTTGTTACATCAGATATCTGCCAGTGAAAGTCCTGTCAGAATCGGTCCAGCCATTTCAGAGATTAGCTTGAACAAACAGACAGACAGTCAGATCGACAGACAGACAAAAATTGTTAAAAATGTTGTTTTATGTACCGTGTATACATTCATATACACTTAGTAAAAAGTGGTTATTTTAATATTAAAAACAGACACTCCAATTTTATTTATTTGTATGTATGTATGTATAGAGTATAGATGTATAGATTAAGTATAGATTAGTATATTAGTGTAGATAAATGCGAAAATATGTTTGTTTTTTTGTTACCTTTTCACGCCTAAACCACTAAACTGATGATTCAGAAATTTTGCATATACCTTATCAGGTGTACAGAAACGGACGTAAGATACCTTTTATCCCGTAAATAAGTAAGTAATGTTCCCGAGGAAAATAAAAATAACCTTCTTATGATGATAGATGGCGCCATGTGTCTTTCGAATCATGATTGAATTATACAACATTAATTTTTGTTTATGCGAAACCCGAAACTCGGGTCTAGTATTTTTGTGTGAAGAATCTATGAAAAAAATTTCAAAACTGTATCATTAATAATCACAAAGTTATAAGCTTGATAAGTTACCTGGTTGTCCACGCAAAAACATATGCAGATCACCACAAACAGCTAGTGTACGTACCATCTCCGTGTAATGGACGATTGAATACGAGAAAGACATGATAATTTTAAAATCGAAACAAAACAGTGCGGCCCGCGACTTGGAAGCGTAATTAAATATTTTTGGTACAAAATATAACATGGTTGAAAAAATTATTGGAATCCATTCAGTTACTGATTCTGAACAAACTATATTCAGGTTTCGCATATACTAAAAATAATCTTGTATAACTACTAGCTGACCGTACAGACGTTATCATGTTTCCTACAACTCAATAGCAGCGCCACCTACCGGGTCCAATAGTGAATCTAAACCATCCAAGGTGCCACCCAAACACATACAAAAAAAAAAAACATTCAAATTGGGCCAGCCGTTTAGGAGTTCAGTGACATACACACGTACAGTAGAATTATATATAAAGATTAGCTTTTGCCAGCGGCTTCGCTCGCGTTAATTACTAAGGTCGACTTAAATGAGTATGTGTCATCTATAAACAGTCTTGGACACCACGGCCTGTCTTATAGCCAAAGTGCGGGTCGCTTACCGCGCCGCGGCACGCGAACATTATCCGACGAGCTCTTGTCACCGTTGGCGTTCCAGCTGTATTAGAACGCAATAGCAAGGCCCTAGACGATGGAAAGAGACCCGACGGTATGTCTTTGTTTCCTTGGAAGGTGGGTGGGCCTTTAGTGTGGGATGCAACGTGTGTCAATACTCTTGCGCCATCCCATCTTCCTAGTTCGGCATGCTGCACTGGCGCTGCCCCTGCAGCTGCAGAAAGCCTCAAGCGGCGAAAGTATAGCGATCTTATTGGTAATTATATATTTGAGCTGTTTGGGGTTGAAACCCTCGGGCCGTGGGGTCAGAGTGCTCATGACCTTTTTAAAGATATGTCAAAACGGCTGGTTGACACTTCCCGTGACCCAAGGGCTGGTTTTTATTTCGGCCAGCGGCTAAGCCTTGCAACGTGGTAATGCCGCCAGTCTCTTGGGTAAATTTCCAGTCGACAGCAATGGATGAGGATGAATTTTTGACGCTTGTAACGAACACACAGCGCCATCTAGCATAATTTATTCAAAGCACTATGATGAGCGGCTACATAAACAAGAAGACAGCAAGTAAAGATGACCTCTGTGGACATGTGATGCCATCTACAATCTTCCGAGTTCAACTATCTGCGCTAGCGCCACCCGGCTTGGTATCTGCACCACAACTACAAACGACTAGTGTGAAGATTGAGCACACATACAAACCATCCACCTTTATAAGCAGAGTTGTCTTCGAACTAATCATCCCCCTCCCCGACCCATCTCAATGTTCGGCAAGCAGATCCCTTGGGCTAAGCAAGCCAAATATCTAGGTGTCATCCTCGACGAACACCTCACCTTTTCTGAGCACATAAAGCAGGCCCGCTCGCGGGCCGCTTTCGCTCTCGGTATGCTCCATTGCGTCCTGAACAAGCGGAGTAAAATGTCTCTTCTGTGTAAGAAGCGACTTTACACCGCTTGTATCAGGCCCATTATGACATATGCAAGCCCAGTCTTTGCACATGCTAAGCCCCGATTCATCCATAGGATGCAGACTCTCCAGAACCGTTTTCTCCGTCAAGCCACAGGCTCGCCTTGGTTTGTTCGGAATATCAATCTTCATTTAGATATGAAGCTCCCGACTATCCATCAATATATGAAACGCGCTTCGAAGCGTTTCTTCGATAGGGCCGTAGGCCACCGCAACCCTCTGGTTGTGGCGGCAGCTACTTGCACCCCCTCCCATATTAGTAAAGTCCGCCGATCGCGGCACGTTCTATCCGATCCTGACGATCCCACTACTCTCCTCCAGGAGAGTCGAAAAGAGACCAGTACAGTGAGCAAAACACACAAACACAAATCGTACCGACCTCGCCGCCGAGGTCCGTCGTCGCGACCCCGACTTAACAGTCCCTCCCGACCCTTGCAAGAGCCAGCCCGCGATGCTGTGCCGTTAGCTTTAAATTAGTCCCTAAATAATTTAACCCAGATCCAGCCAGTCCCTTGCTGTCCCCCTACCAGTGATTGCCTAAGCCGAGGTTCGTACCCCCCTCGGGGTAACCCTTAGAGTTTTCGCTTTAGTTTTTTAGTATAACAAGCCCCGGCTGGAGGCCTAAAAAGGTAACTTTTTAGAACTCGCCGGGCCACAATCCGTTTAAGTAGTAAGAATCTTTTCAGATTAACTACGAGATGTCCTTCAAAAAAAAAAAAGAACAAATCATCATTCTACTAGCTAGAGGATCAGAGTTCGGTAGCCACGCAGACAATTCTGAACCTAAGTACGACTAACTCCAGTTCGATAGCCTAGCGGTCTTCTGGAATTAGCCAGCTAGGGGGAGGTGTGAAGGGCGATAGCCACGCAGTCCCTTTCATCCCTCCACTTAGGGTTGCGACTAACTTAATTTGTTTAAAGTAAATTGATGTAACAGTGAAGTTGCCAATAAATAAATAATCATCAAGATCACCGGGGCTTTAATTTCGCAACCAGCAACCCTACATTGGCGCCCAACGTGGGGCCACGGATACCCGCATGTTCGGACAGTCACATCTATTTTGACGTCCAAAGAAAAATCCACGGATACCCACATATTCAGACAGTCAAAATATTTTGACGTCAAAAGAAATATACGGATACCCACATAATTGGAAAGTCAAACCTACATTAACGCCAAAGGAAAACGACGGATACCCACATATTTTGACGGCCAACCCTACATTGGCATTGGCATTTACATTGGCCTACCTTCAAATTTTGCACGGCCTACAGTAAAATTGTAAGGAGTACCCACTTAATTGTGAAGATGTCAGTAACAGTGACACAAGAACAGTTAAACAGTTTACTGAGTACTATCACTTCGACGCAAGTTAACAATTTGAACGGAGGAAGTTTTGCTCGTTGTTCCAAGCGATTTGATGGAGTAAGAGACTACAACAAGGCGGAAGAATTTATAAACAGGATTGTAGTTTATAAAAAAATTGAACATATCTGCGATGAAGACGCGTTGGAAGGATTGCCATTATTGTTGAATGGCACAGCAGCAACATGGTGGCATGGAGTAAAAAGCGACATAAAAAATTGGAGCAATGCTTTAGAGGCAATACGTTTGGCATTCGCACCAAAGAAGCAGCCGCATGATGTTTATTTGTAGTTATTTGGGAAAAAACAAACGAGTGAAACCATTGACGAGTTTGTGTGTGAAAAACGTGCTCTTCTCTCTCAACTTCCAAATAAACGGAATAGAGAAGAGGAACACCTGGATTTAGTGTATGCCCTACTAAAACTTAGTATTAAGAAGCAGTTTGCCAGAACCGATTTCAAGTCGTTCGCTGAGTTACTTGAAAAAGTACGCCACTTAGAAAGTCTGGAAGAAGAATCACAGGAGAGTACAAGTTCTTAATTTTTTGCACCTGGCTCTAAAAAATACCTCAAACGCTGCGCATTCTGCGGGAAAAAGGGCCATAGCATAGAAGAATGTCGGAAATGCTTGGCGGAATCGAAGACTCAGGCTACAGTAGACACAAAAACCACCGAGACCCCAACAGTGTCATGCTATGGATGTGGTGAAGAAGGAGTTTTCCGAAGCAACTGCAAGAAGAGCAAGAATAAGGAAACCCCATCTAAACCAGTTGCGTTCCATACTGTGGACATTACGGAATTAGTGGACGACAGAGCAAAGATTCCAACAATTGAAATAACTTATAAAAAGGAAACAGGTTATGCCTACATCGACACGGCTACAAGAACCAGTATGGCAAGTACACAATTGTATAAGTTATTGATAAGAAATGGTATTCAACTCAAAAACTGCAGAAACAATCTTGGCCGATGGATCCATTCAAACCCGGAAAGTATCACTACCACCACAGACATTACTATGGGTAAACGTTGCCTCCCAATAACGTTTACGATCCTCCCTGATGCAACTGATAGTCACTCACTGCTCGGCATTGACTTTTTAGAAGCTGCAGGAATAATGCTCAACCTACCTCAGCGAGTTTGGTTCTTCCTCGACAAACCTAATGAGGAACACAGTTTCCTACAGTTAAAAAATGAGAAAAAACCCATCAAGGCAGTAGAAAGTTTATCATTTGAAGCAGGCAAGACATCTCCACAATCTATGTCAAGTTTCATACAGTGGGCCAAAGATCTACAATCCATGATCTCTCCAATTCCTCAAACACCGTCACCGATGAATGACTTTGAAGACAGTCCACCGCCTGCGAGTGGATCTGTTTGCCCAAATTGCCCCACGAACTTTATTATGTCACTGGAGGATCTTTCTACTTTATAGTGGTTCCAATGGTTACCACGACAGACTCTTTTTTGCCAAGCTATACAACATCGAAACTTCATCTGAATATTCATATCTATACTTATAATAAAACTGTAAAGAGGTCAATTCTGTACATTGAATATTCATTCAAAATTAATATTGGAGGATGATTGGTGATCGATACTGATGCCAAAAATGCAATCAGTAATTTTTTTATCTGTCTGTCTGTCTGTCTGTATGTGCACGCATGGGTCAAAAACTACTGAAGGGATTTTAACCAAACTTGGTATGATTGTAGTCCATACTCCCTGGGCAGGTTATATGCTATATAACATAACGCTTAGACACATAGGAGCTGAGCAGTGGCGATAGCCGCGGGATATTTTCCGACCTCCACGCGGGCGAAGCCGCTGGCAAAAGCTAGTTGAAAATATAACTATTAAGGCATATCAGATGTTTGGTTTTGTGATGCGAGCTTCTGGAGAATTCCGTCGTCCCACCACCTTCTTACATTAATATAAATCAAAATCAAAATCAAAATCAAAAGTCATTTATTTAAACTAGGCTGAGAGTCAGCACTTTTTGAACGTCAAAGTTACACAAGACAGTCCCCCCAAAACGCCCGCCCTTCGACACTTCCTAGTGCTTTAGCTGGGAAGAAGAAGTGGCGGAACAAACTCCCCAGCAGCACAGCTGTCTGTTAAGTTAGAAGAACTTGATTCTATACAATACTGTGTAAGTAATTAATATTATAAAACAAAACATACATTATTCACATATGTCAGCTAGCACACGCCAATATGCCACCAACAAAACACTGAAAACTAAACTCAAGCTAAAATAAATAATAAAACAAAATAAAACAAAAGCGTAAACAGAACTTAAAACGTAAATAAAGCCTCCATGCATAAAGGGCGTGCCCGCTCACATATTCAACGATGCAAATTGATACATACAGCTAAGTTGAAGTTACAATAGTTAAACTAAGGACCTTCGGACCAAAATAAAATAACAGTTAATACAAGTAACAATAACAAAAACCATGGTCAGCAAGACGACCAGTCACCACAAGCAGCACCCGTTCACGAGCATAACGCAAAGGTCAGCCATTACCCCCCTCGCCATATTTGAGGGAAGGTGGTAACCCGACCCCCGACGCTACCGCAAGCAGTGACATCTAAGGGAGCATGACGAACTTGCTGCCGGTTGGGCAGGCAAGAATATTATTAACAGCTGACGAGGTCGCTAGCTAACTACATGTTGCATTACAACTCATTTAAAATCATTGTAATGAGTAGATTATGTCCACAGTAAATGAAATTAAAATAAAATAAAAATAAATTTAAAAAAATCAGTTAAATAAAAAATTAAATTATATGAACTACCCATATAAACTGTCGGTAGGAAAGCTAATTCTGGATTGAAAGAACATAAACATTGTCTTGAGTTAATCACAGCGACCAGCTATTCTTATCGTTTAAGTAGTCGTTGATAGAATAGTATGCCTTTGAACAAAGGTTGGATTTTACTTTAGCTTTAAACTCATTAAACTGCAAATCTAGCAAAGCAGAGGGAAGCTTGTTATAAAAGGTAATACCAAGACCAACAAAAGAATTATGAACCTTATGAAGCCGGTGAAAGGGGACTCGTAGTTTGTCCTTATTTCTAGTATTAATATTATGAAAATCACTGTTTTTAGTGTACAAGTGTATATTTTGCCTAATATATAAGATGTTGGCGAAGATGAATTGTGATGCCACCGTAAGAATACCAATATCTTTAAACAAATCTCTCAGAGAAACTCTAGCACCTAGTTGGTAAATCGCTCGAACAGCTCGTTTTTGAAGAACAAAAATATTTTGAATGTCCATATAAGTCTATATATAGTAATGTCCATATAAGTCTATATATAGTAAAGCCGCAATTAGAATACACTGTACCAATTTGGAATCCCTGTAATACTAAATACAATGAAATTATGGAATTAATTCAACGTAAGTACCTTCGTGCCACGCATTATAGGTGTTTTCGTAAAAAAGCTAGTTAGCATGGCTACTTAAAAAATACGAACTACTTTTTAGGGTTCCGTTGCCAAATGGCAAAAAACGGAACCCTTATAGATTCGTCATGTCTGTCTGTCTGTCTGTCTGTCCGTCCGTCCGTATGTCACAGCCACTTTTTTCCGAAACTATAAGAGCTATGCTATTGAAACTTGGTAAGTAGATGTATTCTGTGAACCGCATTAAGATTTTCACACAAAATAGAAAAAAAAACAATAAATTTTGGGGTTCCCCATACATAGAACTGAAACTCAATTTTTTTTTTTTTCATCAAACCCATACATGTGGGTTATCTATGAATAGGTCTTCAAAAATGGTAATGAAGTTTCTAATATCATTTTTTTCTAAACTGAATATTTTGCGCGAGAGACACTTCCAAAGTGGTGAAATGTGTCCCCTCCCCCCGTAACTTCTAAAATAAGAGAATGATAAAACTAAAAAAAATATATGATGTATATTACTATTTAAACTACCACCGAAAATTGGTTTGAACGAGATCGAGCGAGTACTTTTTTTTTAAAACGTCATAAATCGTAAACCGCAATTTAGTTTACATTCAATCAACTGAAATTTAAAAAAAAAAACATTTATTTTTAAACCGAGAATACCTACAGATTTTTACGGAACCCTCAGTGCGCGAGTCCGACTCGCACTTGGCCGGTTTTTTATGTATTGTAAAGTTTTCGCGGACATAAATAGGTATGTAGGCGGACTTACTGCCTTGGGCATATCTAGTGTTAACTTGATTTTGCCCCGACTCTGTAAGTTGGGTCGGGTGGTGTGTTTGCCACCAGTTTGTAACTTTGTAAATATTAATCTATTAAATTTATATGTTAAGTTGTTTCTGTTTATTTTTAGTAAACTACTGTTTGTTTTCCCGTATGGAATAAAATAAATAGTATCGACGGGCTAAGACAAGATAATAGTGGAATTAGCAAGCGACAACTATAAAATAAACTAAAAACCGGCCAAGTGCGAATCGGACTCGCGCACCGAGGGTTCCGTACAAACCTGTAGGTATCCTCGGTTTATGTGTGTATGCTTATGAAATTAAATGTTTATTTTTTTAATTTTTATATTTGAGTTGATTGAATGAAAGGTAAATTGCGGTTTACGATTTTTGACGTATTAAAAACTAAACTATTATTAAACTACTTACTGGATCTGGCAGCAGTTGAGCGTTTATCTATACTAATATTATAAAGCTGAAGAGTTTGTTTGTTTGATTGAACGCGCTAATCTCAGGAATTACTGGTCCGAATTGAAAAATTCTTTTTGTGTTTGGTCGCCTATTTATCCAGAAAGGCTATAGGTTATATAACATTACGCTACAACTAAGAGGAGCGGAGCAGTAATGAAAAATGTTGCAAAAACTGGGAAAATCGCACGGATAGGCGATTCGACGCGACAGGAAGGGTCGGGGGAACAAGAAATTTAACGCAGACGAAGTCGCGGGCAGAAACTAGTTGTTTGATAAATAATAATAAGTGATGAATGCTTAATTGTTGTGGCATGTTGCGATAATTTCGTTGCACTTGATGATGAACTCATGTTCAATTGTAATGAGTTACGTATGTTTGTGACTACCATTGATAATATTTGATTGAATGGTAAAACGAGCGCTCATCCTACCGCCAAACTGTTACGCAGTTTGGCAAGTTTATGAAATGTTACACTGGATCGGTCAAAATAAATTATTTATTTATTTATTATTATATTGAAATTAGTCAAGATTTAGTTTTATTTATGCGGGCGTATTTAGAATCAGTACATTGTATAGTTACCTTAATTGTCTTAAATTGGAGTCCAAACTAAGACAACCAACAAACTATACTACGTTATATATTGCCAGCCCTCTAATAGCCACTAATAGAGAGCAACTTAAGCCTCAGCGTTCACAACTATCAAAAGGAAACTATTCTATGAGATGACAGTATTCAAACAAACTCAAACGGTTCAATAAGATTTATTAAATAGCTTAAGAACAAAGCCAACCATGTTTTAATAATAACACTATTCAGAACGAATATAGGTATTATTCGAATCTCGTAATTCACCACTTGGAATTACCAGGAATCGATGGAAGCTTGAATAGTTACCCTACTTGAACTAAACGAACTCCTCATCTCCGCAGGTTTTCTCTATTAGTTCTTTGTAAATTCTTACATCGGTGAATACTAGAACACTTGTATCATTTTTAAACATTGTAAAGCTCCCAATACCAAATAATTTATTATTCGAATATAACACTGCGCCTGACAGCACACCTGGGAAGTTGTCAATATTTCTAACACATATGAAAAAACCCCATTCCCGTGGCAACAACTCGTCGCAGTCCTCCAGTACGGCATCGTCCTCATCGTAATAAGTCTCACGTATTACATCGTAAGTTTCATCTTTTTTTTTTGTTTGTTCACTTGCATCTACGTAATCAGCTTCATGGTTTTTATTGTCTCTGTAGTTAATGCTAAAAATTCGGACTTTAGTATCTATTTGATCGAAGGGGGTAGCGGTGAAAGTTTTCAAAACGTTATATTGAACTTGACGCTCGCCGCCCCAATTAAAGTCCCATGGAGTCGTCACAAAGTTGGTAAATTTGTTGGACGTTCTGGCAACTCCAACTTCTTTTTCCATTCTGAATACCATAAGGTCGTGAATAGGAGAGTGCCGTCGATCACTCCAAATATAATCATCATCATTTCGCACATATGCTATTCGACGGCCACACACTACGTTTACTATTTTCAGGTACGTTAAATTTTGTTTTACAGCTGTAGGGAACAACGCCAAAATGTTGTCAGTATAGTTAGAGGAACTTAACAGATTCCTATAAGCATTATATGATGTAAGAATACGACTGTTGTCTAAGAGGACCCCTGTTGTAATAAATGTCTTTTCTAAGCCGCTATTTAAGTAGTTTGGGAGATTTAAGACAAGAAGTATAATCCTGTGCACGTAGCGATGGTGTTGTGTAACAGGTAACCACGCATGTGAAGGATCCCTCTTCCAATTCATATCTTTTACTTCTCTAAGCGCATTCTTGTAGCTTAAAAGGTTAAGCAATATGAACATCACTAACAAACGGGCAGTGGTTCTGCACCTATAACAAAAAGAAATAATTCAACATATTTTTATGAATATTTATAGCATGTGAGTATCGTATTTACGCGAGTGTACGCTCGCAGTCGCGTCCATTCAATTGCAAACAAATGCTAACGGTAATAGTAATGGTAGTGATGAAAAAGAAAGGATGAACCTCAGATGCCACAATCATGCGCAGCCTAATGGAAGACCAAACTTCTGCTTGGCATGGTTTTCTTAGGCCCAACGATGTTTTTGTACTAGACCGTGGCTTCGGGACTCGATTCCCAATATTGAAGAATGTGGCTACAATCCTCAGATGCCACCAACTAGATCTGAATAAGTCAAGACTCATCACAATGACCCGTTGGGTGGTCGAGACCATAAATGGTCGATTCAAAAAAGATTTTAAAATCTTTCGGCACGTCTATTTTTCTCTACCAAACATGATGACAGACTTCAAAATTATTGCGGCAATCATCAATCCAACTCAACGTCCATACGAGGACAGCATGGACGCCGAACAATTCATTATTATTATTAATGAAAATATCAATAGAGAGGGCGGAGTATGTGAGACAGCACAACTTAAATTGGTAAAGAGTTGCTTTCGTGCCAATTGACGCCAATAATGCTGCTTTTGATGACTTTCCACAACTCACATATGAAGATTTAATTCTTTTCACTTTGGAAACGTATCATTTAAGGATCACTCGATTGTACTGCCATGAACAATTACCAAACGGTCTCTTTATTGTGAATCTGTATCGACACGAAGAATTAATTAACAACAAAATATTAATCAGAGGCAGAATGCAGTCACGACACGTGAGGAGCAAACAGTATTATACATAGGTTCACCCTGTGTTTAGTACCGAACGATTTGTTTACTCTATGCGCCTATGTTTCTAAACGAGTAACAGAGTGACATCTCACTTGACAATTTGACGTTGACACTTGACAGCTCTCTTGTTTTGCCGCTAAAAGAAGCGTGGGTCGCCTGTTGAGTCCCGCGACGCTTTTGTTGAAATGAATCCCTTTAAATCGATCCGTTTGTGACAATTAGTCGTGATCCAATTGTATTAATTGTAATAACCCCCAATTTGAAGAAATAACACGGGTTTTGGACATATTTTCGATAAATAGTTTGAAGGTTAAGCAAAGTGTGACGCTGTTGGGACGAGTGATTTGAAGACCGCATGCTGTGATCGTCTCCAGCCTAATTGGAAGCGGAATCTAACCTGAAGAATACTCGTAACGTCACGACACAATACAGATACACTCACTTACATACATATCTCCAGGTTGGCACCAGAGCAGTGTCCTTCAACCATGAGGTAAGTTGTTTTGTTGTATGGTAGGTGAGCTGTTCTCTTATATATTGTCTGCTCCGCGTACGGCGGACAGTACGCTAGCCACTCTTGTCTCTAGAGCCCCACGGTTAGCACGCTTCCACATAATAATTAAAACCTATTGTAGGGCTCTAGTATGGCAGCGTACATTTTGGTAGCAGAGCGTGGTTTTAACCTACAAAACCACCAAATTGGTAATTTTACAGTAGGCTAATTACTTGGCAGTCTCTATAGGGGAAGTAGTAATACGCTGTAAATATTTGATAACTATAATTAATTGTTACTTGAAATAATTTGTTGGAATTTGTTGAGTCGAGTAACTCATATTGACGGGTCAACCAGGTTTGCATATTCTAACAGATTTGGTTAGATTGAGCTATGTTATAACCTCTTGTTGTTGTTAATTGACCTCTGTGTTGTATTGAATGTCGGGAGGACATTGAAATGTTGAGTTTGTACCATTGATATGGTTATTTGTGAAAATTAATATTTGAAAAATTATTGGCATTTTTGAGTATTACCATTGTTTTGAGTTGGAATAGGGGTTCATTATTGTTGTACCATTGACAAAGTGGTTTGTGAACTTGACTTTTGGAATTGGATAGAATTTGAATATTTGAATTGAATATCATATTGACAGTTTTGAACGTTGACATTGGTTTGAATTAAAATAAAACTTTATTTTTGTTAATTAAATTAGAACCAGTTATTTATTGTTTGAACTTTGTTACTTAATTATTTTGTTTGGTATATTGAATTGTATTGTTTGTGCAATGGCATACAAAGCGGTGAGAGAGGCAATCAGTGGATTGACCACACAGCTGCGGTGGTTCGCTTCAGCTGCAGCGACCGCTGAGCGCCAGGATCTTGAGGGGATCACTCTTGCTCGGTTCGAGCAGTTGAACTTGAGACTCGGCAACGTTGATGCTCTGCTCACCCGCTACAACCAGTACATTTGTGAAGTGGATTTGGAAGTGCTGGATCAGGCAGCACGTGACAAGGTCCTTGCTGACTACGACCAGATCTTGGACCTGGGGGATGTCATTGGTCAACGTGCTCGGGAAATATTGGAGAGCCGGACACCTGTCCAGGTCAAACCGGAGACCTCGGTTGTTTCAGGTCCCGGACTATTGAGTAGACTGCCTACTTTGGAACTGCCACATTTTGACGGTCGTCTGGACCACTGGTTAAGTTTCCAAAACCTGTTTGAAAGTTTGGTTGATGCACGCTCGGACCTCAGACCCGCCCAAAAGTTGGCCTATTTGTTGTCCGTCCTGGAAGGTGAGGCCCGAGCCTTGGTGCAGCATCTGTCTTTGACTGACTCAGCCTACCCTACCACTGTGGAACTACTCACCCGGCGGTACCAAAATAAACGTTGTTTGGCTGACGTTCATATTGGATTGATTTTGGGGTTACCGGTCATTACTAGTTTGTCAGCATTGCGTACTGACCTGTTGAACCCGTTGGTGGCAGCGACCAACGCTTTAAAGCAATTGGACTTGCCGGTGGACCATTGGTCTTACCTTTTGGTGCACGTTGTGCTGCAACGGCTTCCTGCCGATTTGAGGGCTCGTTTCGAGCAAAAGTATGGTGGGGATAGTGTCACACATCTCCCCCCATTTGATGACCTCGTCCAATTTTTGGAGGATGAGTGTCGGTTTGTGGACAACTCTGGCGTTGCCACTGAGTCATGCCAGCCGTCTTCCCGGCCACGAGACCAGGGACGGACTAGGGCTCGCGGGCCTGTTGATGGTCGCCCCGCCGCTCGTTTTGCTGGCACCCAGAGTCGTCCTGGTTGTGAGTTTTGTAGGGACACGGGGCATGGCATGGCAACTTGCGCGGCCTTTTTGAAGTTGCACGTGAGTGCCCGCCGCCGAATTGCCAATGCACGCCGCATGTGCTTCTCTTGTTTGGGGGCTCACTTCCATCGGGACTGCCCCAACCCCCGCCCTTGTAGAATTTGTGGGTGGTCCCATTTGGACATATTGTGCGCTAACGCGAACCACGCTGGCAGACCAGCCTCTGATGAAGGTTCGCGTACGGGGGGGTACCATGGAGTTGGTCACCGGGCTTCTGCCTCGCCGGTTCAGAACCGGGGAGAGGCCTGCAATTTTGAGCGCCGCACTCCACCCCCCGCGCAAGTTGAACGGGAGCCGCGCGACCGCCATTTGGTCTCCCCGCGTAAAGGTGATTACGCAGTTGTTGCTGGGCAGCGCTGGCCAGACCAGCATCGCCTTCCCTCCCCTCCATTGGCGGAACGTCCCCGGTTGGAGTCACGCCCCCCGCCATTCAGGCATCCGGTGGGATATGCCCTTCCAGCGATGGCGCGTGGCTCGGGACACCGCGCGTACGAGGAATTTGAATTGCATCCTCGTCGGGAAAGACTTGGGTCTGGGTGTGGCGATCGGTCGCCGCCCAGGCATTGTTAGGACATTGGCGCCTGCCCCGCTAAGGTACCCCTCAGATCGACACGGTTTTGTTGCCAACGGCATCGGTCAGGTCTGGGGGCCCACGGGGGACTCTGTTGTGGTCCGTGCCATTTTGGACATGGGAGCCCAGGGTTGCCTTTTGTCTATTGTTTTGTTGTTTTGTTTGTATTGTTTTGGGCAAAATTGTTTTCTTGAGCGCCTTTGGACTGCGGGACTTGGCTGGGACGAGCCAATTCGGGACACCCGGTTGGAAGATTGGCTCTAATTTGTATCCGCACTCCCTTCAGTCAACGAGGTCGTGTCACCCCGCGCTATCCTCCCCCCTGGGAGCTACACTGCTACCATTGTTTGTGATGCGTCTTCGCACGGATATGCAGCTGTTGTTTGTCTGCGCACCGTCTGCGCAACAGGCCAGGTGAATTTGTCACTGGTCTTGGCCAAGAGCAAGGTGGCCCCCCTCCGGACGGCACTGACCATCCCTAAGTTGAATTGTCAGGGGCGGCGCGTCTTGTGCGTTTATTGAACCACGTTGCTCACACTTTGGGTGGAACTGTGGACATTCGGTTTTCTTACGCCTGGACGGACAGTCAAATTGCTTTGTGTTGGTTGAAGACGTCCGTCCACTCTTTGGAGGTCTTTGTTGCGTACCGAGTGTCCCAGATTCAAAATTTTGATACGCCTTTGATTTGGAGGCACGTGCCTGGAGATTTGAACCCAGGCGCCGTGGTCTTACGTGGGTGCATGGCACCCCGCTTGTTTGCTTACCCCCTATGGTGGGGACCAGACTGGCTGACTCATCCCGAGGATGATTGGCCTCGATCGCCAGTCTTGATGTCGGGTCCTTCGCCCGGGCTCAAGGTGCTCGCTGTTGGAACAAAGGACCCTGAGTTTGTTGAGTCGATTTGGCTCCCTCGACAAATTGTTGAATTGTTTTCTGTTGTTGAATTGTTGGTGACTGATCGTCACATGAAGAACTCGCATGCCGGTTGCAATGCGCTGTTGGCCATTCTGCAGCGAGAGTTTTGGATATTGTCGGGAGCCGTTGGTAAGTTGAACCCCTTTTGGACGATACGGGTCTTTTGTTGTTTGGTTGTTGACGGTTGAGTCACTCTAGCCTTCCTTATGGGGTCCGTCACCCCCTTTTGTTGCCTAAGGAGGGCCATTAAATTGTGGTTGTTATTGTTGTTTGGTTGTTTGTTGTTTGTTATTGTTTGACCCGCCAGCCAATTACGAAGGCTGTAGCCGGAGGATGGAAAAAAATACAAAATTTATTTGAACTTAAATTTAATTACAGAAATTACAATGTAAAATATTAACTAAGATGTCGACAGTTGACCGATGCTGTGCCAAAAGTGACGATTTCGCGAAGGCCGCGATGTCCGGTGCCGGGCTGCATCACGTTGAGCTGCGTCGGCGACTCGTGTCTCCGCTGTTGCAATCCGCGGTAATTAGGGTAACGCGCGATCAGCGGTTCACGTGTTACGCGAATATGTAACACCTCCCCCCGAAGATAAGCAACTATTTCGAAATCTTGTGTGAGAGAGATGATGAAATGTTGCTGTGGTCAATTTTTATCTTGCTGGGACTGATTCCATGCGATTCTTGAATTTCAGCATAGTTTCCTGGAGATGTTGCGTCATCATTTTGCATTGCTTGGTTTCTTTGAAGGCGTTTCGCTCGATATCGTCGGTACGTCAGTGTGATAATGAGTACACTTGCACCGGTTAGTATCAGATAGATTGGAATTGTAGTATGGTAGAGAGCTGGATCAACTACTTCATTGAGTTTTGCTGGTGCCTGTTGCATGATCTTTGTGTTAATGGAGTGCAGATTTTCTAGATTTGCAGAGTTTAGTATGATTGGTGATTCGCTCGACGTCTCTAAATCTTCATTAATTGTGGGCAATTGCATAATCTCCAGAGCGAAACCTTTGATGTGATTGTTAGAGTTTGCTATAGTAAATTCGGGCGTTTTGATGTGGCAATTGTAGGGGATGATCGCCAAATAGCTTCCTTCCAGGGTTTTATATGTTTCTTGTCCGCATGATATCTTCACCTTGGTTGGATGTGGGAAACTGATGGTGTAATGCTTCTCGTCGAGTTGTTCTACAGCTTCTTTCTTCAATGCGACTGAAGACAGTTTACAGAATGGGAGAAGTTCTTGCTTGGAGATCAGATGCTGGATGCAATCGGGATCATCTCGGGCCTTGTATTTTGATTTAGCTTCACAGAGGTACAGAGAATTTACCTTCGGGCATTCAGCCTCCATGTACATAGAATCTTGACCAGAAATCGCAATGAAAGGTGAGGTTGGTAAAAGGATTTTGTTATTCTTGTTAGGGACAGTGGACAGTTTATAAAGGTTATAGATTGGAGGGAAGGCAATCGGCACCTTAAATACTATAACTATCTGATTATCTTTATAAAAGTAGCCTAGCTTAATTACGTCATAATAGTCTCTTAATTCTAATTCAAGGATCTCATCGCCTGAATATAGAATCCTTAGTTTCTGTATCATATTCTTAATTTCAGCTATATTAACTACCATGTGCGGTGTGCTTAGTGCGCGTATAAAAGCTAAAGTATACTCTAGTTTATGGAGTTCTTCGGACAAATTATCTATGTTATCACTTAAGATAATTAAGTGTTGAGCCATGTGGGCGTAGTGGATTAAATCAAGATTTGCTGTTGTACTTATTATGTTGTATTTATTATCCGATTTAAAACATTGCCTATTAACTCTTGATTTTTAGTTATATTAGTTAATAAGTTGGCATTTTGTGAAACCCAAGTTTTAGATAAACTAACATGTTGATTAAGTTGAGCTTGAATCCCATACTCATTTTCCTTAAGGATTTTTATGGCGTTGTCGTATTTAATTGCATCAGTTTGATCAAGATTACCGGATATACTTTTGATTACAGAACCGAGGCCATCAATGAGTCCTCTTTTATAGCGATTATGTTCAAATGACTCTAACTGGGCAGATATCTTAACTAGTTTGGATGTAAGGTAATCCATGTGCGGTTCGAATAATAGAGATGTCTTATTATTTAATGTATGTCTAACATCAGTCATTCTGGTATTAACTGTATCTATTTGAGATTGTATACTATCGAGGTTGACATAATTGAGGAAAGAGTGATAATGGGAAATGATGCGCGTCGCTCCTAGATTAAACGGAAGTATTCCAGGGCCGTTCTCTAAAGGATCAATCATCACTTCTTGTCCTTGCGTCATTTGGAGTAGTAGTAGCAGTAACATCCTATAACAATACAGATTCCTTAGGGCTTCTTTTAAGACGAGATTTTGCAACGGGACCTCGTTTCTTTCTGGTGTAAATATGTATGGGAAGGTCGGCTAGGACTATGTCTTTGGTAAAACGTGGAGCTAATTTTTGTCTGCTAGCTAACGGATTGCGGACAAATACTTGTTGGTCAGGGACATACTCTTTTTCAGGTTCGCGGTCCTTATTCCTGTTTTCAGTTAATTCAGTCCGATGGTGAAGAGAGGTTTCATTTATTATATCGTAGACTTGTGTTAGTCGTTTTTTGTGGTCTTGTAAGTAATTTTGCAGTAAATGTTCCGATAAATTTAAATCTAGGGAATCACGGGGATCAAAGTGTCCTGTGATTAAGTCTATAGGCCTACATTTAGTGAAGCTGTGTATTGAGCTGTTGTAACCTAAAATTGCATAGGGCATGAGATTTACGGCAGGTTCATTATGCTTTTCTAATTTCAGGATTCTGAGATGTTCGAGAATAGTAGAATGGAAGCGCTCTACTATGCCATTATCGTTAGGGGTATGTGCAAGTATCTTATGATGCTGTATTTTATGAAGACGGACGAACTCCGAAAATAATGCGTTAGTGAACTCAGGTCCTTGATCTGTAACTATGGTGTAGGGGACGCCATGATGGGTGCAAAACGTTAAAAGTGCTTGGACGACACTTAACGCGGTACCGTCTCTGAGATGCTATGCTTGTGCATATTTCGAGAAAGCATCAATTAAAGTAAGAAATTTCTCGTTTTGTGCTGTAAAAAGATCAAGATGAACAATTTCAAAGGGTTTGGTTGGGGGAGGAACTATAGAGAATTTTTGCTTAATAGGGTTCCGATCGTATTTTGCCTGTCCACAGATACTACATTCATTAATATATTTCGAGATATTTTCTTTCATTTTAGGCCAATAATAACGATGTGATAAGGCAAGGAAACATTCGGTTATACCACGGTGATTTGTTTTTCCTTCATGGTATTTACGAATAATTTCTTGCTGGTCCAAGTAATTTTTAACGTTTTCTACCTCTTTCTTTGTTAAGACCATATTTAAGGCGGAGCTTTTAAATTTGTCTTGTATAATCGGAATTATGCTGTACATGGCTAGAGGGGGATGTATAAGAATTCCAGTTTTTACTTTGGGATTAACATATTCCTTTACGGCATTAATTACTTCCTCTTCCAGATTTGACTTTGATAGTTGTATAGTAGTTTTGGTATGGGTTTCGAATGGTTTAGACACGGTTGGGCGTTTTTTAATGTCTCCCACGATTATAAAGGATATTTGACGGTGGAATTTATTTAGAGGCTCATCCGATATTGGTATCTCTAATATGGGGTTCTCAGCGCTTGTGTGAGCTGTTGCGGTTGTGGAATCAATTACTGAAGGGGGTTTTTCAGACGTGTTAACTGCTATAGAGTTAGCGTCTTCATTATTAATTTCTATGCGGGACAGAGCATCTGCGTTGGTATTCAGCTTACCCTGCTTATAGACAGTAGTGAAATTATACTCGCTTAACTTTAATTTCCAACGGGTTAAACGTGAGTTGGGTTCTTTTAAATTCATTACCCATTGTAAGGGCCTGTGATCTGTAACAATTTTGAACTTCCTACCAAATAGGTACGGGCGGAAGTACTTGGTTGCCCACACAATTGCTAATAATTCTTTTTCGATTGTGCTGTAGTTAATTTCACTAGTGTTTAATGTGCGCGATGCATATGCTATGGGCTTATCGGTACCTATCTGACCTTGAGAGAGAACAGCACCAATGGCAAGATTAGATGCGTCTGTTGTCAGTATAAAATCTTTACTAAAGTCTGGATATTGCAGGATTGGGTCGTTGATTAAAAGGGTTTTACACTTCTCAAAACAACTGATGTAATTAGGATTAGTTATATCAATCTTTGAACCTTTTTTCAGACATTGCGTCATAGGTTTTGTTATACGAGCAAAGTCTGGAATGAATTTCCTGTAGTAACCCAACAGACCTAGGAAGCGTTTAATTTCTGTTGCCGTTTTGGGAATTGGGAATTTCTGGATGGCCATAATTTTATCCGGGTTAGGTTTAATACCGTCTTTGCTAATAATGTGTCCTAAATATGCAGTTTCTAACTTTAAAAATTCGGATTTGTCCATTTGTATTTTGAAATTAGATTCCCTAAGTCTCTGAAATACTTTTTCTAAATTAATCATGTGTTCCTGAAGGGACACTGAAAACACAATTATATCATCCAAATATACTAAACACACGACATTTTGAAGGTCCCGTAAGACATTGTCCATTACCCGTTGAAAGGTTGATGGAGAATTTTTTAAACCCATTGGCATGCGGAGGAATTCGAAGTGTCCATGCTCTACTGTAAAAGCAGTTTTGTGAATATCATCTGGGTTCATCTCCACTTGATAAAATCCACTCGCGAGGTCAAGGGTGGTAAAATAGTGACAGTTACCTAACTTGTCAAGGACGTCCGAAATGTTGGGTATAGGATAACGATCATCTATAGTTTTCTCATTTAATTTCCTAAAGTCTATTACCAAGCGCCATTTGGTTTTTCCGCTGGCGTCGGCTTTCTTGGGAACTACCCAGATGGGGGAGCTCCACGCAGATTGAGACGGACGTATGATATTCTGTTCTAGCATTTTAGAAATTTGATCCTGGACTTCCTGCTTATGTATGAAAGGATATCTGTAACTTTTCGTATAGATAGGCACATCATCTGTAGTTCGAATAGAGTGTTTTACTTGGTTCGTAAAAGATAATGGTTCGCCATCAATATAAAATACGTCAGCGTACCGAGCGCAAAGTACTTCTAAATTAGCTTTTTCTTCGGGGTTCAAATGATCCGTACGCAGACGAGACAAAACTTCCTTTACGCGGTCGGACTGTTGTTTAGTGCGCGTGCACTGGACATTGAACAACTCAGCACTAATAGGGCGATCCATGGAAAAGACTACGTCATGACGTGACGTATTCGCTACCTCTATTACACCTCTATTATTTCTAACTGTTGTAACGCAATCACTTATTAAACAATTTGAAATGCATTGTTCAGGAATAAAAACGTCACCGTCCGCAGAGTTTATAGGAACTTTAACTAATTTAGATGAATTAGCAGGTATTATATCCTCGTATAAGTTACTATTGCGAGAGTCGTACATTAATAAAGGGTTACTAGAATTACGAGTTATCAACAATCTGTTCTTTAAGTCAATGTTAGATTCTAATTTTTCTAATAAATCATAGCCGATCAAACCATCAAAAAATTTATGAAATGCATAAACGAAAAGAGTTATATCACCTGCCTCGTTAAATTCCTGAAAGCACGGTAAAGTAATGGAGTAATCACTCCTTGTGGTAGCGTGAATATTCGTTACTTCAAAGGGATCATAATTGCACGGTATGTGGGAAAAGAATTTTTGAACAACTTCGGGACTCACAAAAGACATATTTGCGCCAGTGTCAATTAATAGTTTAAGCGGGGGATTTGAAATCTGAATATATGGTAATTGCCTTTGCGTTTGCAAATTAATTTCTATTTTGACTTGTCTGATTTATAATATCGTTTATTTATAAAAAGGGGCACATTTACAAAGTTACCTTAATAATTAAAATAGAGCACAGTTGCTCATTTGCCTGAACTAGGTTGAACCTGTGTTTCAGGCTAGTAAGTGCATAAATACTTAGTTTAATAAATTAACAAGGAGTATAAAGTAAAAACTAAATTAAAATTAGGAAAGTAAAAGTGAAATAGCACTATGTTAGTCGTTCTATTTGCAAACAACAAGTAGATCTTCTGTCTGTGCATAATCGATGGTTACTAAATATTTAAGTATAATTTGTTTACAGCTAAAGTAACTTAATTTAAAGATACTTAGTTTTCTATTTAACCTATTGTACAGAAATGGACCTAAGAATGTAAAAAATCTTTCTACAAAAACATGTTTTGAGGATGCATTAGATGTGCATACTATATCATTCCGCCTCTTGTTAGTATTGTCAGCAGTGTATGTAAGCATGGTGTGCTGTTTTAATACTAAGTGCATTATGAAAAGTTGGCGCACAGTCAGCACGTTGCAGGATTTATATAACAGATCTGTGGGAAAGAAAAAGGGATGGAAGTTTGCTACCTTTAAAATTGCTCTCTGTGCTCTTTCAAGAGGAATTAGATTCGTTTTTGGAGCGCCACCCCATGATGTGATGCAGTATTGAATTATTGATTGACAGAGGGCCAAATAAAATTGTGTGATTAATTTGGAATCGGCGAATGTACGTAATTTTTTAAAAACATATATTAATTTGCGCACTCTTTTAACGAGACTTTCAATATGTTTTCTGAAGGACAGAGTGTCGTCTATTATTACGCCGAGGTATTTTATGTTGCTTGTTTTGAGGATAACAGGACAATTACACATGTTGACTGAGCGGTTACCACATTGATGAGCATATAGGTGAGGGTCAGTAAAGGTAAGTTGGGGCTTGCGCATGGAGAAGTGAATAAATTTAGTTTTGTCAGCATTTAATGTTAGTAAATTTGTTTGAAGCCAATTTGTCACAGTACTAAAACCTAGTTGTGCGATTTCGAAGAGTTCGGTACTGGTTTTAGCGCTAAATATTAACGCCGTGTCGTCGGCATATGATATAATTTTGCCGGCTTTAATATTAAGATTACACAGGTCGTTAATATAAATCAGGAAGAGCGTTGAGGCCAGAATACTTCCCTGAGGAACACCAAAACCCGTACATTTCTGCTCATCGCTCAAGGTTGTATCTATTCTAACGCATTGGTATCGGTCATGTAAATAGTCAGCGAATAGTTTTAGTGGCGTTCCCCTTATTCCTATAGTCTGTAATTTATCCAGAAGAACAGAAACAGACACTGTGTCAAAGGCCTTGGCTAAATCAAGGAAGACACCCAGGGTCTGGTTCCCTTTGTCAAGTTCTTTTGAAATGTAATCGGTCAAACTATGTACCGCATCGGCTGTGGACAATTTAGCTCTAAAACCAAATTGCGCAGGGGATAAGAAATTATTATGTTCGAGATATTTCACAAGTCTATTGTTTATAATTTTCTCTAATATTTTTGATATTGAGGGGAGTAACGATATTGGCCTATAATTATTAACTAAGTCCTTATTTCCAGATTTAAACACAGGGATTACAACTGCCTTCTTTAGGCATCTAGGGAAAATTCCATTGGAAAGACAGATTCGAAATATGTGCGTTAAGGGAGGTGCCAAAATATGCTTATAGAGTTTAAGGATCTTATTGCTTATATTATCCCATCCAACAGCACAATCATTTTTTAGACCAGAAATAATTCGTGTTATTTCGTCTTCGTCGGTGTCGAGCATAGCAAAAGATTTCAAGTGACACATTTTGCTTGATTTTTGGAGAGGTTGATCGCAACAATGTTTCGGAATCTGTTCGGCAAGAGTTTTCCCAACATTGACAAAAAAGTTATTAACATTGTTAGCTGACATGAGTGGCGAAGGATTAGTAAGCAGTAAACTTGAATTTGACTCACGCGGTTTAGACATATTGGTGACGTTTTTAATATGTTTCCAAAGTTGCTTGCTATTGTTACCTGCTCTGCTTAATTCGTTTTTATCGTAATTATTTTTTAAATTCTTTAGCAGATTGTTGCAGAAGTTCCTGTATCTTTTATAGGTGGTATGAATGATTATATTATCAGGGTATCTTTTTGTTCTCTGATGGAGTTTATCTCTGTGTCTTATACATCGAATTAGTCCAGGAGTAATCCAAGGTTTAACATTATAACGTTTTTTATCCACTATAGAAACAGTGGTGTTATGTAATATTGCTTGTTGGACATGTTTTATTAAGTACCATAAAGCCAAATTAGCGTCAGCAGTATTGTAAACAAAACATAAATCGAGGTTGCTTAAGTCATATTCAAGTTTATTTGTGTTTAATTTGCTTTTAGTCAAGGGACGATTTAGCTTAGGCAGCGTTAAATTTACGGAAAGTAGGACAGCGTGATGGTCAGTAATTGTTGCGTTAGTAACAAGCGTAATATATGATAAGCTGGTTTTGATCATCATATGATCGAGACAGGAACCGCTTTGATGAGTAGGCAATGTGTGAGCGGGGAGAAAGCCATGGTATGAGCACATATTAAGGTAATTTTGGGTCCCTGGATCACAGTTTTCGGAAGCAATATTTATATTTAAATCCCCTGTTAGAATAACATTCTTAAACGAGCTTAACGATAGAAATATCTGGTTTAAGGAATTGTGAAAGAAATCCAGATTTCTCGTGGAAGGTGACCTATACATAGCGATTATTGCTGTAGTCACACCAATTTTAATGACTAAACAGTTACTCATACAGTCTTGTAGAGTAGGTTCCTCGATTGTTGCCTTTAAACATTCTTTAGAAAAAACGACCACACCACCATTTTGATTGCTGTTTGTTGTGGTATACAATAAGTTATACCCAGGTATTACTGGGAGATTATCTAAGCGGCCAGCTAGCCAACACTCAGTTAGTACAATTACATCACAATCAAAATTAAGTCTATGCAGGAAAATATTAAAGCTATCTATGTTCTTAAAAATACTACGAATGTTTTGGGTTAGTATAGTTAGTGACTTTTCATGATCGGAAAGATATTGTCTGCAATCCTCAACGTCACATGTTTTTGACACAGTTAAAAATGAGTTGTCTATATCGGTAAATAAGTTAGGATCCATCCTAAAACTAAAGAAAATAACAATAAAACTTAGGTCAATAATATAAACAAGATGTGGCGCTCTTAGGCGCCTACATAATCAATTGAGTTTATGTACCTGTTTTCGGCAGCTTTTTTGGCCGGACAATCTACGTCTCCCGTCTTGTGGTTGGCTTGTTTTTTAAAGCGCAAACACGTAGCACATTTAGGCGATTCGGATTTTTTTGCGCAGTCTTGTATTGCGTGTCCTTCTTCACCGCAATGTCCACATGTAGGAACAGCAATTTTACAGGTTTTGGCTGCATGACCATATTGCTGACACTTGTAACATCTCGTTACCAATGTGAAGTCTCGTACCGGGCAGGACGTCCAATTTATGAATACTCGATCTTGTGTAATGAGGGCCTTGCGTACGACGGCTGGAACTTCTAGAATATAATTACAGTTCTCAGCATCTTTCCTGCCTGATTTATGGCTTAGTTTCATTGAGGCCAAAAATGTATCTAAGGATAAAGTGGGCAGTTTGTCGGCCAAGTTTTGTTCATAAATACATTTATAAACCTCATTTTCAGCCATCGATGACGGTACGCCTATAACTATTATGCGAGGTTTGCGCTTTTTAGGTTCGTCGACGGTAAGCCCTGACGAAGCAAGTTGGACTGTTTGTTTGAGCCTATCTAGGTCATCTTTAGTCTCCGTGCTTATTATAAGGCCTCCTTTTCCAATTTTGCGTACGCCTCGTACTTTCAGCTTCATTTCTCCAGGGCATATGATTTGTTGGACCATGTTCTTGGTTTCGTCACTGGTCTTTGAGTTGTCACTTGGGTAAATGGCCACGGAGCTAAAAGTATTCGGACGAACAAAGGTGTTGGACCCCTTCTTGACCATATCTGCAAATGACGATGAAGTTGCTTCCCGCTTCGTACAGGACTCTTGAATCGTCCGGTTCATCTCTGTTAGACAATCTGATAGATCTCGAGCTTCGGTCATGGTTTTAAGGGTGGTATGTGTTTGGATTGCTTTTTGTTTTAGTGACTGGTATTGCACAGCCATTTGTGAAGCTCCATGTCCAACTTTCCGGCAAAGATTGCTTATTTTCAGCTTCTGATCAGCGTTTAGCTTTCCCTCAGAAGCTATAGCAACTACCTCATTCAGGCACTGCTCAATAGACGTCATCCAGTTCTGAATCTCCGGAGTGGATATAACTTCAACTGCGTCATCTTGGTCTTGTCTTGGTTGTTGGGGTGGTGTCCTTGCCGGTGTTGGTACCGGGGTCGGAGTTGGTGGCGGACTACGTCGTATCATGGCGCTGCGAGTAAAGGGGCTGCCGTCCATATACCAATTTATAGGATTGTATTATCGTCAGTTCATTATTGTAACTTATTACTGTAATATTTATTGAAAAACACGCTATAACACACTAAACTGGGTCACTGTTTACGTAAGCGTTAATTTATTTTACTGATATTGTGCATTTATGAGCACGTCTGTATGCGTTGAATGTCAAACAATCAAATCCCTCCAAGATTTGGGGTCCTTCTGAAAATCCTCTTTTTCAGCAGACGGGGTTGGATCCTTAACTTCCTCGACTATAACATAAGAATCTGTACGCTGTGGTTGCTCATACACATATTCACTCGGGTACGCGTAAATGGGATACTCAAAATATTCCTGGGGGTAATAATCGCTAACAAAATAATCGCTATAATTGTCATACTGCAACTGGTCATTAAAATCGTTAAAGTTAAATTCCCGCGTTCTGAAATAATTCGAGGGTGGCGGATTCCCAGATTTGGACCAATCATGGGACGCGCGCGGCGCGAATGGTTTAGCCACGTAGTGACTTACGCCACTCATCGGGTGTGGGGTGTTACTTGTAGTTGGCCTGGGACCAGGCATTCTAAAAACTTGACCCTGGGGTATATAATTGGGCGGTGGAGAACTGAACATCTGTTGAGTACGTGTGGGCCCGCGATTTTGTGGGGGTTGGTTTCTCCAAATTGGGACAGGGTGTTGTCCTTGAAGCATAGGTGGTCGCGATGGCCCTGGCATATTAAAAGATCCTGGGGGTTGCAAATTAGACGGACGCGGTGTGGGTGGTGCCACGTGAATTGGTGGCATAAAGCCATAAGGAATTCCTGGACTAACCTGAGGCTGCGTCTTCCTATCGGGAACATGGCCGTTGCGCTGCTGCAGGTACAACGTGTTCATTTCCTCGTGCACAAACTCTAAGGCCTTCTCTATTGTATCAGGCCGCATGCAACGAATGCGAGAGCCCAACGGGTCACGTAGACCACGTAAGTACGACTGTAACGTGAGTTTCTTGTACAGAGTGCGTTTCGATTCAATGGTACTCGCTATCGTTTCATGTAGGCTGATATAAGTCATAATAGTACTGAAAAGGTTTTGACAACGCTCATAAAATTCTTGCGGGGTGGACGAACCCTGCGTTAAAAGTGCCAAGTCATTATATAAAGATGTTTCATCGCGTTGATCGGCGAAATTATTTATTAAAGCACTTCTAATTCCCTCCCAAGTCTCCGGGATACCATTCGAATTAATCGTACGCGATGCGGGTCCTACTATTTTGTTCAAAATCCCGTTTAATAATGCTAAATTAGCTAATTGAAACTCCGGTCCGTTTCTCATAAACTGCTGTACTAGTTGATCACATAGTTTTATAAATCGAGTTAATACGTTCGAGTTTCCGTCGAACTCCGGCAACAATCGTAGGGCCTTGTAAACTTGATCCACTGAGTCAGCCATACTTGATATATATGAACTATTACTATCCTCCTGTTCTGCCTCTAAATTTCTATTAGCGTCTAAAATATTAATTCTATTACCTAACCTAGGGGACCGAGATTGCCTTGGATGGAAAATCTTGGAATCTTATAGGATAAAAAAAAGGGAAGCGACTCTAGAGCGATTCTAAAGTACTTACTTGCAATGATTTTGTACCTCTTCTGTATCGATGTCTGGATACTCCTCTGGACTGCAGCTCTTGTAGATTCCGGATACTCGTACGGTGCCCGAAGCCACCCGGGTGACTCGCGATCCTAGCAATTTACTCTCGCGAACCGGCCCGCGAGTATCCTACCGACTGCGCCAATTACGAAGGCTGTAGCCGGAGGATGGAAAAAAATACAAAATTTATTTGAACTTAAATTTAATTACAGAAATTACAATGTAAAATATTAACTAAGATGTCGACAGTTGACCGATGCTGTGCCAAAAGTGACGATTTCGCGAAGGCCGCGATGTCCGGTGCCGGGCTGCATCACGTTGAGCTGCGTCGGCGACTCGTGTCTCCGCTGTTGCAATCCGCGGTAATTAGGGTAACGCGCGATCAGCGGTTCACGTGTTACGCGAATATGTAACAAGCCTGCCCCCATTGGGGGGGTATTTTGAGGCCGCGGTGAAGGCGGTTAGGGACTCTGGCGCAGATTGTTGGGAGACACCGTTCCCACCTTTAAGGAGTTAGCTACAGTATTTTGCCGCATTGAAGCTGTGTTGAACTCGCGTCCATTGTGCCCGCTGTCTTCGGACCCGAACGTCTTGGAGGCCCTGACCCCGGGCCATTTTTTGATTTGACAGCCACTTGCCGCCCTGCCGGAGCACCCTTTTGTCGATGTGAGCCAAAATTGGCTATCGCGGTTTCAGTTGGTGCAGCAGCCCGCTCAGAGTTTTGGAAGCGTTGGAGCTTGGAGTATTTGCACATCCTCCAGCAGCGCGTCAGGTGGACTGATAAAACGCAACCTTGTCGGGATTGCCAAGTGATTAGCGGACGGGAAGGCCCGTCCGGGGGGGGTAGATGTTTAGTACCGAACGATTTGTTTACTCTATGCGCCTATGTTTCTAAACGAGTAACAGAGTGACATCTCACTTGACAATTTGACGTTGACACTTGACAGCTCTCTTGTTTTGCCGCTAAAAGAAGCGTGGGTCGCCTGTTGAGTCCCGCGACGCTTTTGTTGAAATGAATCCCTTTAAATCGATCCGTTTGTGACAATTAGTCGTGATCCAATTGTATTAATTGTAATAACCCCCAATTTGAAGAAATAACACGGGTTTTGGACATATTTTCGATAAATAGTTTGAAGGTTAAGCAAAGTGTGACGCTGTTGGGACGAGTGATTTGAAGACCGCATGCTGTGATCGTCTCCAGCCTAATTGGAAGCGGAATCTAACCTGAAGAATACTCGTAACGTCACGACACAATACAGATACACTCACTTACATACATATCTCCAGGTTGGCACCAGAGCAGTGTCCTTCAACCATGAGGTAAGTTGTTTTGTTGTATGGTAGGTGAGCTGTTCTCTTATATATTGTCTGCTCCGCGTACGGCGGACAGTACGCTAGCCACTCTTGTCTCTAGAGCCCCACGGTTAGCACGCTTCCACATAATAATTAAAACCTATTGTAGGGCTCTAGTATGGCAGCGTACACCCTGGTTTGATAGAACAACGTTTGATATAATACTAGCTTCTGCCCGCGGCTTCGCCCGCGTGGATGTCGAAAAATATCCCACAGGAACGTATTACCGGGATTAAAAGTACCCTTTATGTTTATCCAGGTAAACAATTGGTTAATGCACTGCTTGCTAAAGCAAGCAAGTAAGCAGTGTTATCCAAGGAGCAGCGCTCGGATTGATAAATGATTGTTGTACGATAAATATTGCTAAAACATAACAATAGTGACGGAATATATATTATAACGGAACGCCAAATTACCTACTTGCATGCCAAATTTGAAGGCAACTTTAAAGCGAAAATATAAGTTCTCTTTATTCCCTGGGAATTTCAAAAAAAATGTTACCTATATTATTCAAATGACGAGTTTACTTACATTGCTGTTCACAGGTGTTAAATACTATTTATTTTGTAGTATATACTTAAAGTATCTCTTTATATACTACTTTAGAGGTTCTGCCTTCAGGTGCTTATACAACCAGGCTGCTAGATGAGCTCACTCTCGAGCAGGCAACGTAAACCTGGCCATGCGAGAAGCAGTCCCCTCTAAGATGATATCCCGCTGTTTTAAGTGACTGTCCCCGAGACTTATTAATCGTCATTTTGAAACATACCATAAGGGGACTGCAGCCTTTTAAACTTGAATGGGTAGTCCGACGGTATTAGTGGTATCTGCGGTAAATAGTACACCGATTCACCTTGAGCACAGCCAGTAAATACAATGGCGGAGCCTCTACCACGTTTTGATGTGAGGTTTTCACTCGTGACCTGGTCCCATTGCACAACTTGGCCGGATTGAGATTTCGTGGTAGCATTGCTGGAGCACCCACTTTGAGAATAAGTGTGTGAGACGGGGACCAGATGGGTTGAATAAATTTAAGAGCCCCATAGGATAGTGTATAGTATCATCTTAAGAGTTCGACACGTATGCATGTAGTATAATTACAACAGAGTTTTGTTGCCTGTGTTTATTTCATTGGTTTATTTTGTATAGCTTCTTCCCGCGGTATGTTTTTTTTTTCAGAAACCAACCTCCGCGCTCTCACTGCCTCTTAATTTAATATACTAACTGACAATATCCCAAACAAATAGGACAAATTTATTTGTAAAACTTAACTAATCTCTGGGATGAGAGTAGTATAGTTTTAATAGAACTCAAAGCGTGTGTGAAAAGATTTATTTAGGAGACAATCAGAAGCACCACTTCTGATTGTCTCCTAAATAAATCTTTATATGGATATATCAGTCAGTCAGTCAGTCAGTCACTCAGGACTTTGAATTTTATATATATAGATTAAAACATAACGACCAAGCCACAAACATCAATAAAATTTTCTTAAGATCGTTCGAAGGAGTTGAAAATCATTATAAATCAGTGGACTCGAGTGATAAACCACGATGATGCCATACATTAGTCGGTTGAATTTCTTAACACATTGAAGCCTCCCGGTCTCCCAACTCATATATTAAAATTTAGTGTTGGCGTCCCAGTTATGTTGCTGCGTAATTTAAACCCGCCAAAATTATGCAATGACACCAGGTTGCGAGTGAAAATATCGCAACGAAATGTTATCAAGGTAACTATACTGACACGTTGTTTCTGAGAGAAGTCTGTGTTTATTCCGATGATTCCTCTAACGCCCTCGAACTACCTCTTCGAGTTCAAAAGAGTGCAGTTTCCCCTCAAAGTCTGCTTTGACATGACCATAAATAAATTTCAAGGCCAAACACTTAATTTAACAGGGGTAGACTTAAGGGAAAACTGCTTTTCACACGGTCTGGTGCTGACCAGCAGCCTGGTGATTCTAGCACCTGAAATAAAAACAAAAAATATTGTTTAAAAAGAAATACTGTAAGGCATAGTATTTCGTTGTTAACAATATTAATTGTTTACTTCCACCACACACACCACTTCTGATTGTCTCCTTAATAAATCTTTTCACACACGCTTTGAGTTCTATTAAAACTATACTACTCTCATCCCAGAGATTAGTTAAGTTTTACAAATAAATTTGTCCTATTTGTTTGGGATATTGTCAGTTAGTATATTAAATTGAGAGGTAGTGAGAGCGCGGAGGTTGGTTTCTGAAAAAAAAAACATACCGCGGGAAGAAGCTATACAAAATAAACCAATGAAATAAACACAGGCAACAAAACTCTGTTGTAATTATACTACATGCATACGTGTCGAATTCTTAAGATGATACTATACACTATCCTATGGGGCTCTTAAATTTATTCAACCCATCTGGTCCTCGTCTCACACACTTATCCTCAAAGTGGGTGCTCCAGCAATGCTACCACGAAATCTCAATCCGGCCAAGTTGTGCAATGGGACCAGGTCACGAGTGAAAACCTCACATCAAAACGTGGTAGAGGCTCCGCCATTGTATTTACTGGCTGTGCTCAAGGTGAATCGGTGTACTATTTACCGCAGATACCACTAATACCGTCGGACTACCCATTCAAGTTTAAAAGGCTGCAGTCCCCTTATGGTATGTTTCAAAATGACGATTAATAAGTCTCGGGGACAGTCACTTAAAACAGCGGGATATCATCTTAGAGGGGACTGCTTCTCGCATGGCCAGGTTTACGTTGCCTGCTCGAGAGTGAGCTCATCTAGCAGCCTGGTTGTATAAGCACCTGAAGGCAGAACCTCTAAAGTAGTATATAAAGAGATACTTTAAGTATATACTACAAAATAAATAGTATTTAACCCCTGTGAACAGCAATGTAAGTAAACTCGTCATTTGAATAATATAGGTAACATTTTTTTTGAAATTCCCAGGGAAGAAAGAGAACTTATATTTTCGCTTTAAAGTTGCCTTCAAATTTGGCATGCAAGTAGGTAATTTGGCGTTCCGATATAATATATATTCCGTCACTATTGTTATGTTTTAGCAATATTTATCGTACAACAATCATTTATCAATCCGAGCGCTGCTCCTTGGATAACACTGCTTACTTGCTTGCTTTAGCAAGCAGTGCAATAACCAATTGTTTACCTGGATAAACATAAAGGGTACTTTTAATCCCGGTAATACGTTCCTGTGGGATATTTTTCGACATCCACGCGGGCGAAGCCGCGGGCAGAAGCTAGTTTAATGTTTAAACCTAAAGTCGCATTATTACTCACTGAACGTATGGATGTATGTGCCCAATTAGTTTTAACTTATGAAGTTGCATAGGTATCTATTTAACTATAGTCACTGTAGTTATTTAATTTTATTTAATACAGAAACAAACGCGTTTTTTACATGTACTTACTTATTACTTGCAAATATTAGTTCATATTAATATCAGTTACATATTTGATACATCCCCGTTACCTTGCTTGAGATTGGACACGAATGACGACAATGCGCTCCCCGGGCTGCCCCGCACGTCATGCGCACGTCTACCATTCCACGTAGGATTTTCGAAGCCCTATTTGACTCAGTAAGGGGATGATTTTTGAAAAATTGTGATACACGTGTCACATAATTATACTTGAAGAGTATGTGTACCAATTTTTGTGTCAATCGACCCAGAGAATAAAACATTTCATAGAAAATTCAACCCCCCATTTCATCCTCTTAGGGGTGGAATTTCAAAAAATGCTTTCTTAGTGGATACCTACTCTTCACAAAGAATACACCCTCCAAATTTCATGTCTCTAGGTCCAGCGGTTTAGGCTGTGCGTTGATATATCAGTTAGTCAGTCAGTCAGTCACTCAGGACTTTGAATTTTATATATATAGATTACTAAATCGAATTTTAGTTGCAATAAAGTCATTTCGAAGAATTATTCATTTGACCGAATAATTCATTGGTAAATTTTTATTTAGCGTAATTATTTATTTGAACTAATTTCATTTGAACTAATTTCATTTCATTCCGATTTTCAATGCTCCGAATAAACTAAAAGTCAACATGTTGTGCTACAAAATTTGGTGACAGAAACGAATCGCTGCAAAACCGACTTCACGCAGTCTTGTCTGCCCTACCCCTAGAGTGTAATTTAAACCCGCGTAGGCGCGGAGGGATGGGGCGGCCCGTGAGCTGAGGAGCAGGTGGTTTGAGGCCCGCCGCCGCGGCTGAGGCTAAGCCGAAGCTGCGGTGGTGAGCGTTAAGACCATCTGCGACGATAAGCACGCGTGGGGCCGCCCAAACCCCGCAGTGCTGGAGCCGTGACAGAAAAAATGCTTGCTGCATGCTTGCTTGCTTGCTGCATGCCTGCTTGCTTGCTGTATGCCTGCTTGCATGCTGCATGCCTGCTTGCATGTTGCAAACCTGCTTGCATGTTGCATGCCTGCTTGCATGTTGCATGCTTGCTTGCATGTTGCATGCTTGCTTGCATGCTGCATAACTGCTTGCTTGTTATAGCAAATAAATATTCGATGAACTAAAAATTCTGTCAAACGGTATTAAACAAAGTGATGATTTTCTTAAACGTTGTTCGATTTAGTAATAATAGTGATCGCCCATTGGTCGAAATTCGACCGTACTTCATTTGAATAGAAATACATTATTAAATGAAAAATATAGAATATAAGAAAATAATATGGTTATATTTGACATTCAGTAAAACTATATTAAAAACAAATATTCTCGATATGATCATAGATTTTTAAAATGAAATAGGTTATATATATCTATAAAATTAATTTATTACCTATGGTCATACTGATATTCAGGAATAGTTAGGGAGCTGGCGAGCAAAATTTCGATATAATCAGCACACAAGGCAGACGTTATTAATAGTGATAATTATACCCTAAGAAACATCAAGGACCTCGTCTGCCACCATGGTGGCGCTGCGTTGTAAATTTACAGCGTTTCAACAATGTTTTAAAAGAAAGGTGTGCTATATTATGCGCACACGTCCGCCTCTGGGGCTGATGATCACAGTCATCCTGGAAACACAAAGAATCGAAAAGGCAGGCATCCAGGGCTCTGACTTTTGTAGTATTAATTTTTTACATTTATTTTTATGGTTTTAAAAAAAACTCTATATGAAGTGCACACTTGGCAGATTTAAATTGTTCGATTAAAAACAATGAGAAGAACCACGGAATAATAGTCTGCCAACATGTTGCCTCTGCGTTGTGTATTGACAGTGCTCCAAAAATGTAAAAAAGGTGTGCTATATTATGCGCACACGTCTACCTCTTGGACTGATGTTTAACTTCCTTATGAAAACCAAGAAAATCGATGAGGCAGAAGTTCAGGCCTTTGATATTCCAAAGGCAGACCATTAGATTTTTTTTTCAACCCGTCGCTCGCGCCAAACCAAGCAGGTATAAAATATCCCCATAGTTTCTTTCGTGGTATCTCTCTTTTATTTGGGAATATGAGTGAGAACGGTATAACTCAGTTCCGACCTTTTCTGTATTGTGAAACTAAATGTATAGAGCGTATATCTATATACAGCCTCCCCTTTTATTTTGCATGCATTTCTTCTCTCTCGCTCTCAGGCACTTTCACACGTCTTGGTTCAAAATCTACGTATTTTACACAAATAAAACGTGATTTAAAAAAGTTAAAGACTGTTCCTATCCAGATCCTAATCCTATTCTGATAACAATTAAGCATGCAATTTTAAAAAAAAAAACTTTCTAATTAAAGTTCCAAGCGCATTTCGTTTCTGGTTGGCATTGAGAAAAAATATGATTGCATAGATTTCAGCTCCAGAAGTTTAATCGTTACCGTGAGTTTAGAGGATAATATTAAACACCCCCTGTCCCTTAATTCCGTGAATTTCAAACAGTTATACAGCTGGAAATCAGTGAGCAAAGAGTCTGCCACATGTTTTTTCGAATCCACAGAGTCATAGTGAATCGAATGGGCGAAATGAGAACCGCGTGCAAATTACTTAGTAGAGCTTTTTTTTAACATTTTTGAACTCCATCCCATGATAATGCAGAGTCTTGAATGTCTGCCTCTTCGATTTTCTTCGTTTCCAAGATGATTGTGACCATGATCTCTAGAGGCATACGTGTGCAAATGATTTAATACCCCGATTTTTTTAAGCAACTTCAATTCGCTGTAACGCGAAAACGCAGCGACATTTAATTGATTGGACGAAATCGATTCGTATTGATTTAAACTGCAATCCACCTCGACGTGAAACATGTGCAAATCATATACCAAAATGCTCGCCAGCTCCCTAACTATAAGACTATAGACACAAAATAAAGACAGATATTCCCGATTGGACCATAAACAAAAGAATATCTATGCATGTGTGTATTAAATACACGGTAATGAATAGTAGTGTGTGTAACGTGTTATTTATTGAAAATAATATATTTTTACGCATAATTTAAAAAAAAATATTAGCATTCGTCACTGCTTCTCTGTATAAACTATAAGTGTGCGAAATTTCATACTCCTCCGTCCGCCCAATTTTCGTAAAAAGGGATCCAAAGTTTTCGCTTCACGTATTAATATATAGATTATATCAAACGTTGTTCTATCAAACAAGGGTGAACCATTATACATACACCGGATGACATTTTTTACCGTCTCGACCTTCATATGGTGTGTTGTGTAACTAGAATAGAAGGCAGGAAGGCCTTCAGATTCATCGCAGGTGACTGAAGGAGCGCGGGACGCGGGCGGACGGGGATGCGTGTGCGGCTCGTGCGCCTGCGAAAGATCAATGAGGCCGCCTATAGGCCGGCTTAAAAGGGTAGGACCACGCTACGAAATCATTGATACATGCCGCGCATTGAGTAGTATAATTTGAGTTTCGATAGATTTTAATTTTTTTTTTTATTCCAAATTTCTGTTTTTTTTTTGTTCTAGTATGAAAATGTTACTTTAAATGACCATAATGCCTTGAAAGTTGGGTAGGCCTTTGGTGTGGGATGCTACCTGTGTCGACACCCTCGCACCATCCCATCTTCTAAGCACGGCAGGCTGTGCCGGGGCGGCTGCTGCAGGTGCAGAAAATCTCAAACGGCGCAAATATAACAACCTTATTGGGAGTTACATTTTTGAGCCGTTTGGGGTTGAAACACTAGGGCCGTGGGGTCCGAGTGCTCATCAAGTATTCCAGGACATCGCCAAACGGTTGGCTGACTCTTCCTGTGACCAGAGGGCTGGTCTATTTTTAGGTCAAAGAATCAGCATTGCCATCCAACGTGGCAACGCTGCCAGCCTTCTGGGCACTTTTCCCACCGACAGCGATGCGGACGAATTCTTAGATGCCCAGTGAACTCTTCCCATATTTTTTTTTTTACCTTTATTTAATTTTATTGTATACTAGCGACCCGCCCCGGCTTCGCACGGGTGGACATTTATTTTTTAAGCTCTCTGAAAAAAAAAAATTGTTTTGTATGTATGTTGTGCGACACCATCATTCATTTTAATACCAATTACAATTTTAAATTCGTAATATCTTTTTAATGGATTGTCCGATTGGAATAAAATAAAAAGTAATTTATAACCATTGAAACAATCTTGCTCAATAAATAGTTTATTTGGTTAAGGATTAGTATTTGACGATAATATGATCAATAAACCTAGGCTAATAATATTAATTGCTTTTATTCTATGGAAAAGTGGTTATAATGGCTAAAATATAAATGTTTGGTTTATACTATTGCGGACTTTTTTGTAGGCATTATTGAGTTCTACAACTTTTCTATAGAAGTCAACCATACATCTCTAACTATTTAGGCAGCGTTCGCGAGAATCGTTAACGTACGGCAGTTTTTTCGACGCCTTACTCCACAATTTTCACTACCACGAAAAATCCTATCTATTTTCCGGGCTAAAGTATAGCCTATACGAATTCAGAAGAATCCTTCTAAGTAATGGTAAAAGAAATTTTGAAATCGGTCCAGTTGTTTTTGAGCCTATTCGATACAAACATACAAAAATACAAAGGTTTCCTCTTTATAATATTAGTATAGATAATATATTTATTTTAGTGTTAGTTTGTGGATTATATTTAAGTCAATACAACAATAAATAATTTTCAACATAAAAAAAAACTTTAAATGTGTAGTATTTATTGCTAGATCAATTTTATTACATGTTATTCAAAAATAAAAATAATAACAATTTATATGCCAAAGGCTTCTACTCCGTTCACCTATTACACTCAATTTTTTTTTCAAGACGTTTAAAAATGTCACCCGGTGTATTGGTGAACCCATCAGTATATGGTAGACAGAGTATCGAAGGGTACTACTGCTCTTGCATCCACGGCCGCCGTACCATTGGAAGCTGCGCGTATATAGCCAGTGTGGTTTTTTTTTATTTAAGCAGTAATTACCAGTAATTGTGTTTGTAAAAGGACACAGGGTCCTCTTGGTGGGCGGTATGTCCGATCGTTTTAAAAGTTTAGTTGCCACAATACAGAGATAGCAAACAGTCGCGTCATTTTATTTATCAAGTCTCCCAAAAATATCTACAAACCACAATATACCTAACGTCGTCACCAAACTGAAAACAAGTTATTACACTCGTCATTATTAACAACTCTCACTTTAAGACAAACCCTGCGAAACAAAAAGCTGTTCCATATAAGTATGTATCATCAGTTTTTTTTTTTTCGATTTTAGTTAATCCAATACGACTACTCGTATTGCATTAACTGAAATCGCGTAAAAAAAAATGAAATGATACTACTATAATTATGTTGTTAATAGTAATGAGTATATTAATCCCTTGTACACATCTGTCATAATAATTATAATCTTATTTACTTACATTTTGTCAATCGCCCAATAACGGTAATCAAGGACAGTTTCACAACTGAAAATAATTAAAACACCTCCATAACTATCATAATATATATGTAGGTAGTAAGACCGTGTGATGTTGTTTGTTTCGATTAAAGAAAACTGACCAAGAGCGAGTCGGTCTTGCACAATAATAGTATTCTGCACCATATCGTTTTTAATGAAGCCGGGTCTCATTAACAATTAAGCGTCTACCTAAGGATTCGGAACTTCTGGGGTCGTTAATAAACACCTTTGTTCTCCATACATACACATAAATTATTACACTGATCAAGAACCGACACTTAAAATACTTGAAAAATATTTTTTTAGTTTTACTCATGATATCGATCTTTTTTTTGCCTTAATTTCAATCATACAAAACTTCTATAGAAAAATGGATACAAACTTAAACCCAACTATGAAAAATATTCCAACCAAAAACCAAATAGCAGAGACATATAGATATAAGTATTGACATATCACACACGTGTTAGGAAGGGGCCGGGTGGGTCGAAAAAATCAAGAGCCAGAAGAATGGGCACGGAAGTACAGATTGTAGAAACTGGATATATTTTTATTGTATAAATTCAATCTTTTTATCACGCTTTCATTAGCTTCATACGTATGTTAGTATGTGCCTAATGCCTATGTAACGGAAACATTGAACATGATTTTGACCCCCTTCAAAACGTCGGATTAACTCGAAATTAGGCTTACTTATCAAGAACCGATGACAATACAATAATTTTATAAATTTGAGCCGCTATCCTTACCGGGGTTACCAGGATGGCAAAACAAATCTGTCTTTGAAAACTACATTGACATACGTCACAAAATTCAAAACACCCTAAAAATAGAAAATAAATAATAGTTTAAAAAAAAAAGTAGAAAACACGCTTCCGTAGTTTGGTTTTCTATGGAAACATAATTTTTAGGTTTTTTTTAGCATTATATAATAGCATTGCACATGTTGAGCACTATGTTCCTATTTTAAAGCTACTATTTACTGGGTACGTCTTTCATTTACTTGAATGTGCTCTGGCATCTAAGAGTTTGTCCTGCTCACTCAAATGTCTCGCTGGTGGTGGCGTGAGTGTTGAATCATTAAGTTCCCTTCAAAATGGTTGAGTTGTATGGTGCTGATCCACACGTCATGCTTGTGAACGAGCGCCGTCAGTAGCGACTGGTCATCTCTAAGCCGCCACGACTTATTGTAATTTCTGAATTGTTATTTTTATTTCTGTTTTAATTGCGGACGCTTTTAATGTACACGTTTTCTTACATCGTTATCGCATTGATAATTTCAACATAAATGATCAACTTATCACAATATTAGTAATTAAATTCTTGTAATAACATTTTTGATTGAAAAGATTGTCCAAGGAGTTTCTTTTTTTTCTGACTTAACGCCCATTGACAATTCAAAAGTTCCTGTAATTGATTTATTTGAAATAAATGCTTTGTGTTTGAGTTTTAAAGTTAGAGTGATTTCCAGTGTTCCGTTTTGTTAATTTCGATATGGAACTCTAAAAACATCAAAGACACGCATTACTATTTTGATATATATAAAATAAACAAATAAACAATAATTATTATGTTACGCTTGTTACATAGTCATGTTGTGTTTAATGATGACACTATCTGTTTCGACCCAGGGTTCGATGAATCATTATCTGACTCCAACTTAATATGTGTTTAATATAATTTTCTTGTACAATATATGGTTTACGATACACGACATACGACACGATGTGTGTTTTAGGAATGGTGATCGAATGAATGTCTGAAATAACGTATGGACAAATGAATGGTCGCGGTGCAGGTTCGCTTCCTTGTGACGCGCTAAGACATCTCACAATCAGTGCGGTGCGCGGACATCCTCCGGGGCATTGGATGCACCTGACTCCAATGAAGCATCCTCTGTAGCATCCAGCAAGAGACATACATAGGTACTTTACACCTCTGTCGTAAGTGCCAGAAGTTGTCTTGACTTCGGCAACTCGAGCCACTCCGTCTTTACCTGGGAACAGAGATTGAATACGGCCTAATTTTCCAAGACATGGGTGGAGCATTTTCTTCTTTCAGCAACACTAAATCGCGAGCTAGTAGCGGTCGAGTGGGCACTCTCCACTTCTGCCTCTGTTGCAGCTCAGATAAATACTGTAGCTGCCAGCGTCTCAGCTTGGCGCAGCTGTTCCAATCGCAGAAATCGGTTCAATCTGTTGAAATTTAGTTAGTTAGCGATCGTCCGATCAGGAAGTGACCCAGGTTAAGAACTGAGGATCATCAGAACAGGAGGATAAGGGATATAAAGGGCGGCTGTTAAGGATGGCCTCGATTTGACTGAACAAAGTGGCTAATTCCTCAAATGTCAAATGTGCATGTCCATTTTTGCAGAATATTTCTGCAGGTTTTCCTCTACGAGAGATAAAACGTCGCAAAGAAAGTACAAAAACATCTTTCAAAAGCTCACTGACAGCCTCGAGGGTAAACATTTAAATCGGAAACAAACAAAAATGCAAAGGTAACATTTTGTAATTTTACATCCTCTCCCCTTCCTATCCGTTATCAAAAATGGCCCAGCGAAGTTGACACCAGTGCTAACAAATGGAACGTCGGGATTCACACGCTGTTCCGGTAAGGAACTCATCATGGGAGTTAACTTTTTTTCGCTAGCCTTCCTACAAACAATGCACTGTCTCGCAGTGGTCCGCGCGAGATCTCTGCCAGCAAGAGGCCAGATGAATTCACGAATGGAAGCAAGAAGTAGCTGTGGATCAGCATGGAGAAGACGTAAGTGCTCATGCTGAAACAACAATTTCATGGGTTTATGCGTAGCATGCATAAATTGGATGTCGCTTCTCAAATGAATAAGAAGAATATTTTAGACGGCCTCCAACTCTCATAATATTTGTACCTACCAGGCCACTGAGAAAGTATTGCGAAAAAAAGGTTTTTCTGTATGAGAGACTGGCCAGATATAAACTATTATAAAAATAATGATTATTTATAAGTAAAAATAGGTACGTTCTAATTTCAAAATTTCCCTACACATTTTTTGTGATCTAATTAAATTATCGTGTCTCATTGGAAAATGGATTTGCGCCAGGAACTTTTTCGCGCTGTTTTTTACGATTTCAATTGTCGCCTGAAACTGGACGAATCATACGATAGACTTCAAATTGCATTCATGAATGAAGGCCCTTGTAAGGCAACTGTGTATCGTTGGTATAACGAATTCATACGTGGTCGACTAACTTTGGGGGATGAAGAAAGAAGTGGTCGCCCTTTGACGGCTGTTACGGAGGAAAAGGTGCTAGCAGTGAAAAATTTAATCCAAGACAATAGGCGAATTACGTATCAGCAGATTCAACACATACTGCAGATTGGATCGGGAAGCCTTCACGAGATTCTACACGTGCATCTTCGCGTGAGGAGGAGAGTTTCACGCTGGGTGCCGCACAACCTCACCGATGCTCAGAAGCAGACCCGGGTGGAATGGTGCCGTGATAAGATAAAAAAATTTGAAGCAGGCTCGTCTCGGCGTGTTTACGAGATTATCACAGGTGATGAGTCCTGGATTTATCACTATGATCCAGAAACGAAGCGCCAGTCGACGGTTGGTGAAGCGATCTAGAAGCGGGGGTGGATTTTGATCGTGAGCTTTTTCAATTTGACTGGCTACTTGGTGTCAATACCTTTACGGAACCAAAGAAGCATTAACGCCGAATGGTATACCTACTACCAAATGCTTGGCAGAAATTTTCTCTGTTGTACGCAACAAGCGACCAAACACAGGGCTCCGCGGGCTACTGCTCCACCACGACAACGCGCCCACGCACACCGCGCTCAAAACGAGGGACTTCTTGGACAGCACGTCGGTCAAACTTCTGGGTCACCCTCCTTACAGCCCTGACCGTGTGATTTCTTATTATTTCCAAAAATTAAAAATCAGCTCAAAGGGATACAATTTTCATCGCCGGAAGATGCGCTGTCAGCGTTCGAACAGGCTGTAAACGATGTGTCTGCGGCGGACTGGAAAAATGTTTTGAAAACTGGTTCAGAAGCATGAAACTTTGCATAGAGGCTAGTGGAGAGTATTTTGAAAAGATTTAATAAAAAAATATTTACCTATGGAACACTTCTTTTTATTTTCGCAAAACTTTCTGAGTGTCCCACGTAGCTACGAAAGGACTTAAAGCTAATAATGGATTTTTAGGACGTAGTGTTCTTTGAGAACGAAGCATTTTCAATTCTGAACTATAAAGTTCCTCTTGAACAAGACGCACTAGCCCTTCCAACGATGCTTTAATTTCATCAGGCTGTAAAATACCCGTAATTTTTTTTTTACAATTATGTATGAATCGAAGTACATAAGCAAAAGAACATTGTAATTTTCTAGATTACAACGTTCTTTTGCTTATGTACTTAGAATATTTACTGAAATTAATTAATTAATTTATATCGTTATCATTATTTGTTCATACATTTCATTTTATCTCAGGTAAGTCACTAATATTGTCTATCTTTTTATTATTTGCAGACCAAAACATTTCCGAGATAAGTAAATACGAAGGACCATTCCACCATAAGCCCAAGTTATTTGCATCTACTCCTTGATGCCAGATCTGCCGGGTTGAGCGTGGTAGGCACATGACGCCAATTTGCGGACGACTTTGTAATGTTGGGTGTTACTCAAGGAAACGACCACATCGGTTAACGTACTGTTTAATGAATGCACTCGTAATAATGTAGAATAATGCATATAAGGTATATTGCAAACTCAGCATACATACGATTATAAAGCAGCGTACTTATTAAACTAAAGGAGCATACATACGATTATTCTTACACTTCACCTCCCGGGGACATAGGAAAAAAAAAGAATGGAACTTTCTTTTTTTTACATAATTATTACTAGATATTTACTAGAAATATCATCTCTTAAATAATAGTGTTTAATAGACATACAGTTATTATTCCAAAAAAATAAAATGGTATTGAAATTTATCCTTATCATTATACATTGCAATGTTATCTAAAATTAAATTTTACATTCAAATCTATTGACAAAAAGGTCTTGTCCTATTCTTATGTACTAATTCAATTTTATTATTTTTAATTATTTTTACGTTACAACCTAAATCTTCCATAACTGTATAGGGGGGACCTTTAAATATTGCATCTAATTTACTTCGTGCTTCATTTTTTACTAAAACCAAATCATCTTTCTCATATTTTGCAGTATTGACAGACTTATCATATATTTCTTTCCGTTTATATTTATTAATCAACAAATTTTTCTTTGCATCTTCGTGAGCTAATTGTAACCTGTATTTTAATTGTAGTAGATAGTTATCGATATTATACAATGGTTCTACGGTATTACTTACTCTATCTGGTATTTGACAAAGTTTTCCAAAAACAAGTTCATATGGTGTGTAATTTGTTTCTGAATGGACTGTGTTGTTAAAACTGAAGCACCAAAATGGTAGCCAATCGCTCTATGTATCCGTATGATTGTCACACTGGATCCTTAAAAATGCACCCAAAGTTTTGTGAGCATTTTCAAGAGCTCCATTTGACTGATGGTGATAGGCTGTAGAAGATAATTTTTCAATATTAAGTATTTTACAAACCTGTTCCATGGTTGCAGAAATAAACTCTGTACCTCGATCCGTAGCTATTGTCGCCGGAATACCAAATCTTAATATGAACTGTCTAACAAATGCATCTGCAATGGACACTGTTTCTTTGTTTTGCAAAGGAATAGCTTGTACAAATTTTGTTAAATCGCATTGCATAGTCAATATATAACAATTACCATTTTCGTCTCTGTCTAAGGGACCCACTACATCTAAGTATATCTTTTCAAAAGCTGAGGAAGCTGTTGTGGTAATTTCCATCGGTTCTTTTATGTTTCGAAAATATTTATGGGTTTGACATTTTGTACACTTTTTAACAAATTCCTGGACATCCTTGTCGATGCTTGGCCAATAGTATCGACTTTTTATTGTCTTTATCATTCTGCGCACTCCAGCATGACCACTGGATGGCAGTAAATGAAAGTCATTCATAATAAGTGTCTTTTCGTTGTCGTCATCTATTCTTTTTACGCCTCGTAATATGCATATTCGTGGTCCGGACCAATTAGTAAGTGTTGTTATTTCATCACAAACACTTTTGATGAATTTTATATTATCATTATTTTTAATTATACACACTTCATTAATACGTATCTTTTCACAAAAATATCTTAATTTCTGCACAAATTCGGCTCGCGAGAAATGCGCCTTGAAATTAAGATTAATGTATAATGTCTTTTTACCCTCTATAAATGTAAAACATTCATATTCTTCAGTTATCATATCGTTATCTCTAAATTGTTTTAATTTGTTGCCTTCCATCAAACACATTTCTACCGAATCACACGGTTTTCTTAATATATCCACAACTCTTGGTTGATCAGTCCAATTGTGAATGGATTTATTAAGATCCTTCTTTTCATCGTCATTCTTACTCTTACTTAGCTCATTCAGCTTTTTCTTTTGCGCTCTTTTCATTACAGCCATTACTTGTTCATTCATACTTTTAAGTTCATCAGAAGTTATACAAAGTCTCGATAGAGCATCGGCCACAACATTATCCCTTCCTTTCACATAGACTATTTTAAATTTATATTCTTCTAAAGTTAAACGAAATTTAAGTAATCTACTTGACGGATCTTTCATACCAAAAAGATATATTAATGGTTTGTGATCTGTCATTATGGTGAATTTGTTTCCATACAAGTATGGTCTGAAATATTGAACGGACCACACTATTGCCAAAAGTTCCTTTTGAATAGTTGGATAGTTTCTTTCTGCGTTATTCAGGGGTCTGCTGGCATATGCAACTGGTCTAAGATCTTTATTACATAATACAGAACCAATAGCAGTACCCGAAGCGTCTGTTTGTAAAATAAATTCATGATTTTCGGAAAAATCGGGGTACTGTAAAATCGGTGACGATATTAAAGCATTTCTTAAAAATTCAAAAGCGTGTTGACATTCATCAGACCAAATAAATGGTTCATTTTTCCTACTTAACTTATTCAAAGGTATTGCTATATTCGAAAAATCTCTTATAAATTTACGATAATAGTTGCAGAAAGCTACAAATCGTTTTACTTCATCTGCATTTTTGGGAGTAGGATAATTTTTCAATACTTTAGTTTTTTCTGGATCTGGTAGAACACCTTTGTCTGTAACCAAATGCCCTAAATAAAGAATTTCTTTCTTTAAAAATTCACATTTCTGAGGATTTAGTTTTAAATTTACTTTTCTCAATCTCTCCATGAGAGTTATTAAATTTTTGTTATGGGAAGACAGATTTCTTCCAAATACAATGAGATCATCCTGATATACTAGACATTTATCGTAAGTTAAACCAGACATCGCTACAGACATCATACGACTAAAGGCATTAGGACTGATCTTTAAACCCATCGGTAAACGTTTCATGCAATATTGACCAGTATTTGTAGTGAAAGCTGTTAATTTACGACTACTTGGCTCTAAAGTTACCTGATAGTAACCTTGGTGAAGGTCAAGATGAGTAAAATAAATGGCTCCAGTAAGCGTATCTAAAATTTCATTAATATTTGGTAGAGGAAATTTGTCGTCACATATAACCTCGTTCAATTTTCTGTAATCTACAACTAAACGCCATTTCTTCTCATTACCTTTGCAGCTTTTTTTAGGTACTAATAAAATTGGACTGGACCATTCACTATTTGACTCTTCGATCATCATCTAACATCATCATTTTCTAACATATTATCAACTTGCTTAGTTATTTCTGGTTTTAGTGCCTGTGGTAATCTATACGGCTTGACGTAAACTGGAGTAGAGTTTTGTTTTAAAATTATTGATTGCTTATAAATATTAGTTGTGGTTAACTTATCTCCCTCTAAATGAAAATTGTCAGAATATTTCGCACAAATTGCTTCAATTGATTGTTTCTCTTCTCCGTCTAAATAATTTAAATTTAACTCTGTTAGCAAAGTTTTAACCCTGGTAACGTCAATATTGGTCTTATTGAATTGACAAATATTATACTCGTCCAAACTTTTCAAATCTGGTGTAAAAGATGACAAGCTTACTTCCTTGTCACTAACATTGAGTATTTTAACAGGAATCCTATTATTGCTAACTGTGGTTATTGCGTTTGCTATAAAGACATCCTTCGCTAACTCTTTACTGCATACTACTACTTCTCCACTTACATTCTCATTTACAATGATAAAATGAATTGATTCCGAGCGTGCCGGAATAATCATAGAATTTTTCATCCTATCATGTTCATCAACAAAATGTAGATAATGTTGTTTATTACCGTTACATAGTGTTAAATTATTTGAACCTAAATCAATATTCGCACTAAATTTTTCTAAAAAGTCTAAGCCTATAATTCCATCTGCTTTTAGTGGTAGTGAATTAAAAACAAGTAATTTATGCTGAAACGTGGCATTGCCGTATTTTAACATTAAATCTACAGAACCTTGAGAGCGTCGCTGACCACCTATTCCATTTATTATAGTATTATCTTTATTAACAATGATATCTTTTGGCAAAACTTCATTTTTAATAATTGACAATGTTGCACCCGTATCAATAAGCCAATAGTATTTAATGTTTTTAATATAAAAAGTAACATATTTCGCGTCACCTTGTAATGATAATATAAAATGCTTAGGATCGAAAAAACTGATTCGATGTACCTGCATTGTCGTCTTTATCGCATTGACGAGTGTCAGCTACTTTCTCTACTGGAAATGTGTTCTGACCTCGTCCACGGTTCCTAACATATGTAGAACCTCTATTTCCTCGCTGATTATTATATGAAGGCCGATTATTTGTTCTAGACTTCCCTCTAGAACCCTGACCTTGATTGTAGTGGTTATTAAATTGATGCCCACGATGGTAATTGTTACCATATTGACTACGGTAAATACCTCTTTGACCTTGAGAACGTCTAATATTGTGTGACGAGTGGCGTCCATTTTTAGATGCATACAAAATGTTACCTGGTGGTTGGAAAGACATACACTCCTCGTCTTTCGCTGCTTGTATGGCATCTTTCAGGCTGCTGAAGCCGCGTACCGAGATGATGGTGCTCATTTTCGCGCTACGTAGACCATCTGAAAAACGGTTTATGGCAAAAGTTTCATTGATTGGTTTTAAAATTGTAAATATTTCCTCTTTTCCATCTGCCTGGGTAATTGTCAGCTCTGTAAACAACTTTTCTACCTCCGTACCATAATCCTCAATGGATCTCGAGCCTTGTTGAATATTCTGAAGCTTCGTCTGTATGGCCATAAATGATTTTTTAGGTAAAAGAAATTTCCTCAAATCACCAATTAATTCTCGGATAGTTTTGTATGAGCTTGCAATTCGTAATTTTGCGTTTTCATTCAACCGACTTTTTAAAACGAAAGTAATTAACAATACTTTACCTGGGCTGTCCAGCATGTCAGCATACATCTCCACTGAGTCTGTTAAGCGCTTAGTGGTGGCCTCTACACCGTCCATTACTGGAATCAAACTACACGCCACCTTTATGTCAAAATCCATTTTGCCTAAATCTAAATTTTCTGTAACGGGAAAAATACACAATTTCTCTATTTCCTCGTACTTTTGTTTTATTTTCTGATAAAGATCTATTGCCGATTCTAAATTAATATCTTTACTTTTTTCAATAAGTAAATATATTTTACAACAGTTTTCGTATGCGCTTTTTGCTTGATCTAACTTAGTTGAAATAACACTACCCTTATATCTAGTTTGTCCCTTTTTTACTAAATAATTACGTATTTCTACTAAAAAGACATAATTTTGTTCCAAAATATCAACCATAATATTCTTAATCTAATAATTCAATTACACAGATGTAACACATTCTACATAAATGCGAAGAAAAAAGTCCGACGTTGCATTTTGTTTCCGTTTGGTGTCTTATTACTGAATGTCCGCGCACGGTTTTAGCACCTTTGGAATTATAGCGTTATGAAATATGACACCGCGTAACTAGCTCACTCACTGATATTCACTTCCAATTACTGATTCTGGTTACCTTCTGTGCGCCCTCTGATGGATGATCTAATTCTCTGCATGGTACTCATCCCAATTTCCTGCTGGATCCATGTGCGGTGGCAGCTTCTGTACATCCGCAGGCCCCCATAAACTGCTACGAGTCCAATAATGGCCAGAACAATATAGGTCACAGTGCTAAGCCGCTCCACGTGGCCTCCGATTGCTTTTAACGTGGCGTCATTGTTGCCTCCAGCCGCGTTTTGGCTGAGGAAAACGTCCTCTTTTTCCACAGTTGACTGACACATTTTAAACTATTAAGTAGCTATGTTAACTATACTATAACTAACAATCCCCTTGGCAGAGTCCCGTGGCAGGGTCGCCATGTAATGTTGGGTGTTACTCAAGGAAACGACCACATCGGTTAACGTACTGTTTAATGAATGCACTCGTAATAATGTAGAATAATGCATATAAGGTATATTGCAAACTCAGCATACATACGATTATAAAGGAGCATACTTATTAAACTAAAGGAGCATACATACGATTATTCTTACACTTCACTTTGTTTTATATTGCACTTCTTAATCTATCTATGAAAGTATCTAGTACATTACAAAATTCTATTAATACCGCAGTATGTGAGCTTCTTCGATACCTACGCTTAACAATTTCTTCAGATAAAAGTAAGGGAAACACGAGTCGGGAGAACGGAGAGGGAGGACCCCGACGCCACGCCCACGCCGGGGTCGGAGTCGGGTGTTGTGGACGCTTTTTTTTTTCCAGGATAGGAAATCATCAAATGACTTCTCCCGCTCTGGGCGGAGCGGGAGGGCGTGTCAGACTTTTACTGACTAAAACCCACCCGTGTTCCATCAGTTGCCCATGTGCCAGGGTCACGGTATCTCTTTCGAACAATCACGCGACCCCGGCAGGCATCGGTCCTAGTAGACCCCTACACTGCTGCTGACATCTCTTTGAGGCGCGCGTGGAACACTGCGCGCCGTCGACCCGAGCTTGGTCCTTACCGGGCGGCGAGCTACCCACTGCTCGCCACCCGCAAGCTCGCGCCTACGGTGACCGGGAGTCCGCTATTGACTCCCGACGCCCGGGGCGTCTCCTCCTGCGGTGGCTAGGGACGTGAGGGCGCAGAGACTGCCACTCCCTCACGCGCCCCGTGTTGTGTTGTGGACGCTGACGCTTCATTTTGTATTCGAGTTAAATGCGCAGTGCCCGGCGACCGACAGTTCGCCCGCAGACACCATAGCCTATAGACGCGCTTACGATCTTTATACCAAATTCCTTATGTAAATCCTTTCGTGAAGTAAAGTACATATTCCAATCTAATCCGCATTTGATTTCTCTCCGTACACACACACCTAAAGACAATATACACGCACCCACAAAAGGTATGTATTTTTTATAAATAACTACTATCATGAAAGAGTAACTGAAATAGCATAGAAGCTGTACATTATGTTAAATATTTAGGTATGTGGATACATCGAAAATAAAGATGGACAAAACAAATTCATGAAATTAGAGAAAAAGCTATGAAATTTTTAAGTATATTTAAAGTAATGACGGGGTCAAGTTTGGGTATGCATCCATATTATTTAAGAAAGATATACGTTTCCATCGTTCGGAGTAGATTGGACTATGCAAGTTTTCCATTTGATACTAGCGCCATGAGTAATTGTGCCAAACTGGATAAAGTTCAGAATCAGTACATGCACATAATAGGGGGTTTTATAAAAAGTACTCCTATCCATGTGATTGAGACAGAATTACTAGTGCTGCCTTTATTTGTGCGTCGTACATGTGGGCAGTGGGGATCTCTCTCATAAGGACATTTCAGACACCTATCTACATGATCTTCGCATGATGTGACGAAGTTTATGTCTGGACTTTAAAAGAGACTGTGTCCTCTGAGTTTGTTTCGGCCTTTCTTCTCAGAGTAGCCAGATAGGAAACGTCGATTGCATCTAGTTTAAAAAAATATCATTGACGTGTCTGTAGGTACAAACGTACTTACAAAAATAAAATTAGTAACCATTATCAGCAAAATAAAAAAAAGTCGTTTGTTCAAATTATTTTGAGAATCAGCACTTTCCGAACGTCAAAAATACATAAGACAGTCACCACTTCCCAGTGCTTTAGCTAGAAAAAAGAAATGGCGCAACAAATTCCCCAGTAGCACAGCTGTCTGCTTCAATTACCTCCTCCTCAAATTACCTACGAATATGCCGTCTCCTAAAAATTATAACATTTGATTATACAAGAACAATATTAAAATATCAGAATGAATCTAACACTTTTCTCAAAGAGATGTCAACAGAATTGTAAATATCCGTTAGGGCCGATACCAGCCAGGGTCGCGGATTTGTTCGAAAGAGTTTCCGTGACCCTGGCACAGGCAACTGAAGGAACACGTGAGGGTTTTAGTTAGTAAAAGTTTGACACGCCCTCCTACTCCGCTCAGAGCGACAGAAGTAATTTGATGATTTTCCCACCTAGATAAAAAGAAAATTTGTCTGTTTAAAGTTAGATAAACTTAATTAGGTATATAAAAAAACAAGTAGGCAAAGAAACTAACATTACAAGACACAGAACAAAGACATTTCCGCAAAAACACAATTTTTCCACGAAACACTTGCGCGAACCAAAATTTGTTTAAAGTCCAAAGAGCCAGAGCCACTTACGCGACAAGACACTTTCGCGATTGGATATATTTGCGAAAGACACTTGTGCAAATCCACTCGCCCGTATCACCAAGGACAGTTGCACGAAGAACTTACGGAAATGAGATTTCTTCATAACATCACGTCTGTATTCTATCAAAGAGTTGCGCAGGGGTGTAGAGTACACCCATAACTCGCTTCTAATAATAAAAACAGTATTAATTAAAAAATGACAAGAGGTAGGACGTGACGCGTACAGTGTTTGTGTGTAAAAATCCGGGTTTTTCTGGAGCGTGCAACACGAAGAGGTGTAGTAGTTGCTGCGGCAGGTGCAGAGCTGCTTTTCGAGTCTACAGGCGGTGACGGTGGGATATAAACTGATGGTGGACGTAGTATAATAGCATTATATTTTGAAGAAATATGGACCAGTCTGGGGTAGAATCAATAATTTTTTTGGACGTAAAATAGGTTGTGAGTCTTGTGATACTGGTTCTTCATGGACGGCAGCAATGATAAAATCTTCTTGATATTCACCGTCATCACTATCGTAGATGTTTATATTTTCAACAGAAAACTCCAGTGATCGCGCAGGGAAACTATCATCGGAGGCATCGGGCCGTGGCCTGCTCATTTTGACTGCATCTTCCGAAAATTCGCTGGATACTTTATTCGATTTGCCTCGAGATTTAGGCACCAAAGCAAGGATTTTTTGTTATCTAGTACTGGTTTGAGTTCCAAATAATGTATATTATAATGCATTATAAGAAACAATTTTTTGGAACTGTGCAACCCCATAGACCAGGCAACAAGCATTTAAATGCACGTGAAAAATATTAAGTCAATCACATGGTGGCGGGCGGTGTGGATTTATGTGCACACGATATAAAGGTCGTAAATTATGAGAAATTAAAAATATAACACATAACATAACATCACGCCTTGTTTCCCCAAAGGGTTAGGCAGAGGTGTACCTATAGTACACCCACATTTCGCCTGATAAGTTTAAGTCCCATGTAATAGGGGGCGAGCCTATTGCCATCAACCGGGCACAAATCCAGACTCCGGGCTGCTACTGAGAAATGCCAGATGGAAAACCCAATAACACTTTGCCCAACCTGGGAATCGAACCCAGGACCTCATGCTCAGCAATAGCGCTTGCTACCACTAAATCAACGAGGCAGTCCGACTGCCTCGTTGGTTTATTAAAAATATATTTTGCAAAAATATTACTACTTACGAATAGATTAGAGTTTGTAGAAAATAAAACTAAGACGTGAGTATAGGGTTAAAGCAAAGTTTCTGGAAACGCTTTACTAGTCAATATATTTTCTGGCTACAGCAAAGGACAAAATGGTGTATATCGAGAGGGCAGCTTAAAAAGGTGCCTTGGTGCTTATCAAAGATGAGACTGCAGCACCACTACTAGGGCTTCTTGGGGGAGTAGTTCGTCTACTCCCAGGGATATGTGGCATCGCGAGAGTAGCAGACATCAAGATAAAGAAGGATCATTCGTCGGCCTTACAATACGATATGCCCACTACCTACTACTCCATAATATTGAAGACATCTGTTCAACGCCAGGACTATGTTTGGTACTAACTGGCCGGGACGACAGAGGTGTATGAAGGATACGAAGGAGGAGGGGCAGCCGCTGAGACTAGGGCACCGGCATACCGATTGGGATCATTCGGAAAAACAACCGTTCGTTACACACAAACACTGTACGCGTCATGTCCTACCTCTTGTAATTTTTTAATAAATACTGTTTTTATTATTAGAAGCGAGTTGTGGGTGTACTCTACACCCCTGCCCAACTCTTTGATAGAATACAGACGTGATGTTATGAAGAAATCTCATTTCCGTAAGTTCTTCGTGCAACTGTCCTTGGTGACACGGGCGAGTGGATTCGCACAAGTGTCTTTCGCACATATGTCCAATCGCGAAAGTGTCTTGTCGCGCAACTGGCTCTGGCTCTTTGGACTTTGAACAAATTTTGGTTCGCGCAAGTGTTTTGTGGAAAAATTGTGTTTTTGCGGAAATGTCTCTGTTCTGCGTCTTGTAATGTTAGTTTCTTTGCCTACTTGTTTTTTTATATACCTAATTAAGTTTATCTAACTTTAAACAGACAACTTTTCTTTTTTTCTGGGTGGGAAAATCATCAAATTACTTCTGTCGCTCTGAGTGGAGTAGGAGGGCGTGTCAAACTTTTACTAACTATAACCCTCACGTGTTCCTTCAGTTGCCTGTGCCAGGGTCACGGAAACTCTTTCGAACAAATCCGCGACCCTGGCTGGTATCGGCCCTAACGGATAATTACAATTCTGTTGACATCTCTTTGAGACAAGTGTTAGATTCATTCTGATATTTTAATATTGTTCCTGGATAATCAAATGTTATAATTTTTATGAGACGGCATATTCGTAGGTAATTTGAGGAGGAGGTAATTGAAGCAGACAGCTGTGCTACTGGGGAATTTGTTGCACCATTTCTTTTTTCTAGCTAAAGCACTGGGAAGTGGTGACTGTCTTATGTATTTTTGACGTTCAAAAAGTGCTGATTCTCAAAATAATTTGAACAAGCGACTTTTTTTATTTTGCTGATAATGGTTACTAATTTTATTTTTGTAAGTACGTTTGTACCTACAGACACGTCAATGATATTTTTTTAAACTAGATGCAATCGACGTTTCCTATCTGGCTACTCTGAGAAGAAAGGCCGAAACAAACTCAGAGGACACAGTCTCTTTTAAAGTCCAGACATAAACTTCGTCACATCATGCGAAGATCATGTAGATAGGTGTCTGAAATAGCCTTATGAGAAAAATGCCCACTGCCCACATGTACGACGCACAAATAAAGGCTGCACTAGTAATTCTGTCTCAATCACATTGATAGGAGTACTTTTTATAAAACCCCCTATTATGTGCATGTACTGATTCTGAACTTTATCCAGTTTGGCACAATTACTCATGGCGGCCTTTTTTCTCAGAGTAGCCAGATAGGAAACGTCGATTGCATCTTGTTTAAAAAAATATCATTGACGTGTCTGTAGGTACAAACGTACTTACAAAAATAAAATTAGTAACCATTATCAGCAAAATAAAAAAAGTCGTTTGTTCAAATTATTTTAAGAATCAGCACTTTTCGAACGTCAGAAATACATAAGACAGTCACCACTTCCCAGTGCTTTAGCTAGAAAAAAGAAATGGCGCAACAAATTCCCCAGTAGCACAGCTGTCTGCTTCAATTACCTCCTCCTCAAATTACCTACGAATATGCCGTCTCATAAAAATTATAACATTTGATTATCCAGGAACAATATTAAAATATCAGAATGAATCTAACACTTGTCTCAAAGAGATGTCAACAGAATTGTAATCATCCGTTAGGGCTGATACCAGCCAGGGTCGCGGATTTGTTCGAAAGAGTTTCCGTGACCCTGGCACAGGCAACTGAAGGAACACGTGAGGGTTTTAGTTAGTAAAAGTGTGTCACGCCCTCCTACTCCGCTCAGAGCGACAAAAGTAATTTGATGATTTTCCCACCCAGAAAAAAAGAAAAGTTGTCATGATTAATTAGGTATATAAAAAAACAAGTAGGCAAAGAAACTAATATTACAAGACGCAGAACAAACACATTTCCGCAAAAACACAATTTTTCCACAAAACACTTGCGCGAACCAAAATTTGTTCAAAGTCCAAAGAGCCAGAGCCAGTTGCGCGACAAGACACTTTCACGATTGGACATATGTGCGAAAGACACTTGTGCGAATCCACTCGCCCGTGTCACTAAGGACAGTTGCACGATGAACTTACGGAAATGAGATTTCTTCATAACATCACGTCTGTATTCTATCAAAGAGTTGGGCAGGGGTGTAGAGTACACCCACAACTCGCTTCTAATAATAAAAACAGTATTTATTAAAAAATTACAAGAGGTAGGACGTGACGCGTACAGTGTTTATTGCTAAACAAAGCATTATTTGGAACTAAACTCAACGCATACCGATCGTTTCCGAACGTATTTTGTTTTTTCCTTAGGGTATTAGAAAGGCGCGCGAAAAAAAAAACAAAAACTTCATATTTCTTTTGGGTAATTTGGCGCGCTTCTTTGGCTGTTTTCATAAGTGGTTATTATTACATTTTTGCAGCATTCAGTGATTGTTGATTGAATAATTTATGAGAATGGTAAGTAATAATTATTTTTATTTGTAATTTGTCGTAATTAATAACATTTAAGTTACTAAAATATGAAATTATATGCAGGGGACGCTGTTGTCCCAATATGCGTCAAAGGACAATTTTATTAATATTTTACAAATAATAACAAATACCTATGCATGTTTTGTGATTTTACACACAGTATAAGCACTTATTTTCATTGTTTTAGGTGCGCAAAGGAAACGAGATTTTTTATTGGACTGATTCCGAAGTCGAGGAATTTCTCATGGCTGAGACTAGTGACACTGACGATATGCTGCTGGGGAGTTTGTTGCGCCACTTGTTCCCAGCTAAAGCACGAGGAAATGGTGAAGGGCGGGCGTTTTGGGGGACTGTCCTTTGTAACTTTGACGTTCAAAAAGTGCTGACTCTCAGCCTAGTTTGAATAAATGACTTTTGATTTTAATTTTGATTTTGCACTCACGACGACGAAGATGACCAAGGCCAGTCAATCTTATTAGAGGACATGCAAGCTGGAGTTTTCGAAGCTATAATTAAGCCACCTGCTCCATTAGTCTACTCAAAATCCAGGGCCATCTTCAGACTCTTCATCTATGTACTATCCCCATTTATTCATCATCGCGTGATCCGGTTCCCGAGTTCAAGTGAAAAATAATATTTATCGCCAGTGTCATCCTCGGCCTCTACAAGCAGTTCTAGAAATATACCCGATTTCAGTTTTGATGTTAATATTCTTATTTTTCAAAAAAATCCAAAGAAATCGACATATTTTCGACCCTGCATTAATTTTATGTAAAAAAGTTAAAAGGGACGTTATATCAATGTTGTTATAGGCATTATCTATGTCAATAAAACAGCTGCCTGTGAAGCCTTTCAGACAACTCATTTTGAATACGAGATACTAAGCAACTTAAACTATTGAAACAGCCCTTAGTTCTCCTAAAACCTATCATATTAGGTGAGAACATACTGTTTTTATAAAAACCATTCGAGCCTCCTATTAGTTACTTGATGAAAGAGTTTTCACATATATGATAGTAAGAATAGCCAGGTTTTGGGATTGCAATTATTTCGATTTCATGCCACTGATTGGGAATAAAACTTCGTGATTCTGATATATCACTGGCCTACAACTATTTTGGTGCCGAAGATTGAAGACCTGATTTTAATCATGTCTTACATGGCGATACCAAAAATGCAATTAGTTTTTTTCTATCTGCTCTAGTTCCCAAGATAAATAAATAAAACAATTTTCACAAAATATATATGTTTTATTGTCATTAACCTCTAAGTCCCTGATATTTAGTATGTAAACAATCGTTTTTTAATTGTGTCTGTAATCACGGTAATTGACCGGTTAAACATCAAGAAATTAGCTTTTTAGTGATTTTCTGGAATAAAACTGACTGGGCAATCTCGCATGATTCGCCAGCAGTAGTAGGCCAACATATGAGTGTCCCATCTTCCGTAGTATCTATCCTCCATTGCATTTATGTCTTGGTGAAAATGTTCTTCTTGTTCTTCGCTTAAATCTCCTAAATTTTATTGGAATTGATCCATGTGACTTTTGAGATAGTGTAATTTTATACTCATACTAGTGGTCGCCTAGTGGTCGACATTCGACCAATCAATCAATATGCATATCCATTAAAACTAAATAAAAAAATAATATGGTTATATTTGACATTCAGTAACACTATAGACAAATAATATTAACCCTTTCACGCACAAAATAAGTACACTTAAGTTTTTATAATTCTGATTATGTTATTTAGTGTCTTTTAAGGTAATTTAAACATATGTATACTAAAAAGTTAAAAAAGCCCCATAGATTTTTAGAAATTACTTGGGACAAATGTGTCCCAATATGCGATAAAGGGCGTCATTTATTATATTGTGAGGTACCAACTATTATAGCAAATACAAGTGTTATTCGGATAATAAAAAACTAAATTCAATAAAATATTACAATTTAATTAAAAATTTAATTAATGAAATATGCAAAACAATTTCTTGTTGCTGTGAAACATAAATTTACATTGCAAATGTCAAATATATTGCTGGTACGATTTTCCACTTCACTCTTTGCACACTGCACACATGTGAAGGTAAAGATTGTTTGTGTCCTATATTTTGAATCGGTTTTTTGGTCATAGAAGTGGATGGCATGTTTTCGTATAGAACAATTGCCAATCATAGCCCTAGCCACAACTTGACAGTATTCAAGTGATGAGAGTAAATGCCTTTCCATGCGATGTTGTGCTTGCAGTTTTTCATAAACAGTGTAAGAATATAGTTCATAGCGATGTCGAATAAAATAAAAACAAAGCCTCAGATAATATTTTGGTGTTGTCAGAAAAAACACACTGGCGATAAATATTATTTTTCACTTGAACTCGGGAACCGGATCACGCGATGATGAATAAATGGGGATAGTACATAGATGAAGAGTCTGAAGATGGCCCTGGATTTTGAGTAGACTAATGGAGCAGGTGGCTTAATTATAGCTTCGGAAACTCCAGCTTGCATGTCCTCTAATAAGAATGATTGGTCTTGGTTATCTTCGTCGTCGTGAGTGCAAAATCAAAATTAAAATCAAAAGTCATTTATTCAAACTTGGCTGAGAGTCAGCACTTTTTGAACGTCAAAGTTACAAAAGACAGTCCCCCAAAACGCCCGCCCTTCACCATTTCCTCGTGCTTTAGCTGGGAACAAGTGGCGCAACAAACTCCCCAGCAGCATATCGTCAGTGTCACTAGTCTCAGCCATGAGAAATTCCTCGACTTCGGAATCAGTCCAATAAAAAATCTCGTTTCCTTTGCGCACCTAAAACAATGAAAATAAGTGCTTATACTGTGTGTAAAATCACAAAACATGCATAGGTATTTGTTATTATTTGTAAAATATTAATAAAATTGTCCTTTGACGCATATTGGGACAACAGCGTCCCCTGCATATAATTTCATATTTTAGTAACTTAAATGTTATTAATTACGACAAATTACAAATAAAAATAATTATTACTTACCATTCTCATAAATTATTCAATAAACAATCACTGAATGCTGCAAAAATGTAATAATAAGTAACCACTTATGAAAACAGCCAAAGAAGCGCGCCAAATTACCCAAAAGAAATATGAAGTTTTTGTTTTTTTTTCGCGCGCCTTTCTAATACCCTAAGGAAAAAACAAAATACGTTCGGAAACGATCGGTATGCGTTGAGTTTAGTTCCAAATAATGCTTTGTTTAGCAATAAACACAAATTTAATTTTAGGGACACCGGTGTCTGGTCCGGTGGTGATTAATTTATCACCTTTGGTTAAACTTGACATTCAGCACATGAGTAGAAAAACGGAACAGAAATAAAGCTTCGAACAACCGCACGATTCGATTGCACCACTACAAGCACGCGGGGCATGTGTGCGTGACCACTGGCCGCTTGTCGCGTACGCGGCGAGACTGGAAAAACCGGTTTACGCTTGCACAGCCAGTTGACAATCTCAGGGTTAGTGCACCGCACGTTGTTTGTTTTGTTAGTTGTAAGTTTGAATATTTTTATGTAAAACGTGGTATTTTATTGTTAATAATGGTTGTTTATTGTACTTTGTGTATGAATAATACTAGAAAAAATAAAGATATATCATACTTGAACTATCCTTTTACTACTTTAAAGATTTATGATATTTTTGAAAAAGTATTTTTATTTTATCCTTGTTAGTTTAAATATTCAACCCAAATTATTGTCAAATACATAATTTTCTTACATGTGCACTAGAATTTTGTAATCCGTAGCACCGGTAATAACAGCACCCATGTACCCAATGAGCTAAAAATAAAAACTATTGAACCAAACTAAATGAAAATTTATGGGACCAATGGCAGGTATACTGTATCAAACAAAAAAAAAAAGAATCATCGAAATCGGATCAGAAAGCTCTGAGTAACTGGTGTAGACAATGTTGATAACTTTTAGGTTTTTGTTGATTTTTCAAAAAGTGCTGGTCCGATTTCGATAAAAATTTATGAGACCATTCGGGAAGTAGGTATACCCTTTCCAACAAAAAAATATTTTTTCAAATCGGTTGGTAAGCGACGGAGTTATGCCCGAACAAACATAAAAAATAATATAAACATCCGAAATGATAACCTCCTCCTTTTGGAAGTCGGTTAAAAAAGAGTGTCCATGGAGTTTCTAGCCCATTCTTCTCCATAGAGATCTACGTATTGGAATGGGTATCTATGGTACTTTCACAGATATTATGTCTTGTGACTGGGACTGTAGCACCATAACTAGTTTTGTACTAATTTTATTTTATGTCTTTTGACAATTCAAAAGTGCCTGTAATTGGCTTAGTTGAATTAAATTATTTGATTTGATTCGATTCTATCATACTGAATAATAAAACTATTTAACAAATGTTTTGTTTAATTTGTCTTACCCTATTGTGACAACCCTACCAAAATAGGTAACAATTTTGCTCGTTCTTAAGAAGCTTAGTCTCTGTTCCGTTTTTCTACTCATGTGCATTCAGGAAGACATAGACACAATATATTAAAGACAGATATTCTCGATTGGACCACAGACTTCAACAATAAACTTTCGTAATCCATAATTTTATTTGACATTCAGTAAGGCTATAGACAAATACAACCAAAGACAAATACAGACTCGATTTGTGCATGTGTGTATTAAATAAGTACGGTACTGAATAGTAGTGTTAACGAAACGTGTTATTTAATGAAAATAATGTATTTATACGCATAATTAAAAAAAAATTTTAGCATTCTTCACTTCTTCTCTGTATAAACTAAAACGTGCGACATTACATAGGTACTCTTCCGTCCGACCAATTTTCGTAAAAAGGGATCCAAAGTTTTCGCTTCACGTATTAATATATAGATTACAGCCTCAATCTTTGAATCGAACAAGCATATCTACTACTAATTATACATAGTTGTCAGCCTTTGTTTTTCTGGATAGAAAACCATCAAATGACTTCTCCCGCTCTGGGCGGAGCGGGAGGGCGTGTCAGACTTTTACTAACTAAAACCCACCCGTGTTTTATCAGTTGCCCATGTTCCAGGGTCACGGTATCTCTTTCGAACAATCACGCGACCCCGGCAGGCATCGGTCCTAGCAGACCCCTTCATTGTTGCTGACATCTCTTTGAGGCGCACGTGGAACACTACGCGCAGTCGAACCGAGCTTGGTCCTTACCGGGCAGCGAGCTACCCATTGCTCGCCGCCTACAAGCTCGCGCCTACGGTGGCCGGGAGACCGCAATCGACTCCCGACGCCCGGGGCGTCTCCTCCTGCGGCGGCTAGGGACGTGAGAGCGCAGAGACTGCCACTCCCTCACGCGCCCCGCCTCCTCCTTTGCGAGCATTACTGCTTCGCAGAAGGAGGTGACGGCTTCCCATGCCCTCTCGCTCCGTACCATGGCTCGCACCAGGGCCGCACGCGAGAGGTCGCCGCTGCCGATCACCTCCACGAGAACACGGCGGTGCTCCGCCCAGGTAGGTCACACTTCCACCGTATGCTACACCGTGTCCTCTAGACGATCCTCACAATGAAAACACCCGTGCGTATTCTCCCGCTTTATCCTGAACAGGAACCCACCGAAGCACCCATGCCCGGTGAGAACCTGCGTCAGGCGGAAGGTGAGGACGCCGTGGCGCCTCTCTATCCACTCCTCAAAGAGGGGACTTACCACCGCAATTGTGGCGTGCCCAGCACTGGGTTGCGACAATTGTACCCGCCATGTCGCCATGAGATCCTGCCGGAGCTCTGTCCGCCGTGCCGCGGTTTGTCGAGGCAGCGGAGTTTCGCCCCGGCACACAGTGGATCGTCCACATACAAGAGGTCGGACATAGAATCAAAAATTGAAAAAGTGTTTAATTAAAAAATATATATGTTACGTACCGTTCTCTATAAGATAGGTATTAGGCATTTAGTTTTAGGAATTTGAATAGTTTTTTACCCCACAACTAGTACTCAAGCCTTTGTGTGTAGTAATAAGGGTCTGATTTGATTAACTTGTCGGCTTGCTTATCGCCTATTCGCTGAGCAATCCGATTGGTGTACGAAGTGGCGCCGCTCTTCCGCGTGCTTTTTCACTTGAACTATGCGGCTCAACTCGTAAACCAACGTGCCCCGCGCGCTAAAAACTTTTTCTAATAAGAAATGGTCCTTCTGTGATTTTCGTGCTACAACCCCCACAAGATACGAGAAATAAAAACCAACACCTGTGGAAATACATGTGCAGTGAAGTTTTAGCTGGATTTAGGGCGACTGGACACGACGCCGAGCCCATGAGGTGCGCGAGGCAGTGGACGGGAGTTCGTCGTAAGTTTTTCAAATCTACACCCACAAACTTCTACACATAATTGTTTGGTCCATCGACCCGGACTTTATTTTTACGTGCTTGTTGTGGGGTTATTTTTCTTAGTGTTCTTAGTTCATTTCATAACTTTGTTCCTTACGCTGCTTGTTATAAGGTTCCATTTATCTTGTGGACTGTATGAGATAATAAAAATACGTGTTGTCGATTCAATATTTTTATGCAGACTAAATAGGCTCGGTAATGAGTTGAACATACCGCCCACCAAAAGGTGCTTGACACTTTTAACAAAAAATAACGTATCTTGTAAATAATTTGTATACATTGTAAATAGTATTTCTTAACCAATCTAAAATAATTAAATGTACATTTACAACATAATACAAAATCAAATTAAATAACGTTACTTCATCAACATGCCTTAAATTACATAAATTAATCATCGTTCCTATTTACTGGTAGAGAACATAATTTAGTTATACATCTTTTAGTTACATTATCCCCACTTTTGACGCTGTAAACCCTTGTAACATTATCAGGTCCAGGATGCTTTGCCATAATGCGACCCAGCATCCACTTTCCTGGCGGCAGATTGTCGTGTTTTATAAGGACAATGTCATTAATTTCAAATTCCTTCATTTGTTTTATCCATTCAGGCCTCTGTTGTAATCTAGAAAGATATTCATTCTGCCATCTTTGCCACAGTTCTCTCAACAGCCTCTGTGTATACTTCCAGCGAGACAAATGGTTTAAATTAACATCTCGCATGTCGGACGTAGGAATTACAATAGGGGCTTCTCCTATCAAAAAATGACCAGCTGTCAAGGGATTGATAGTGTCGACGTCATGATCATCTACAGGACATAGAGGGCGCGAGTTTAGGCAGGATTCGATCTCACACAGAAGAGTTGTCATTTCTTCATATGTTAAGTTTGTTGTTAAAATCCTTTTCATGTGGTACTTCAATGACTTTACGCCTGCTTCCCACAGGCCACCAAAATTTGGGCTGTAAGGTGGGATGAAGTGCCATTGTGTGCCATCTTGTGCGAGAGAATCTGCTACTTGACCCTTAAATTCCAACTTAGCATTGTTCCATGCTTCCACTAGATCCTTGTTAGCTCCGATGAAATTTCTACCCTGGTCGCTCCACAAATGGATGCATCTGCCTCATCTAGCGACGAACCTTCTGAAGGCTGCAATAAAAGCTTCCGAAGTCAGGTCACCGACTAACTCCAGGTGAATAGCCTTGGTGCTCATGCATATAAATATAGATATATATGCCTTCATGGTTCTGCCTCCTCTTCCTTTTGATAGCAGAACTGTGTATGGCCCAGCAAAATCTACGCCACTGTGTAAGAAAGGGCGTGATGGTGTGACTCTAACACGAGGAAGATCTCCCATTATTTGAGTCCTGGACTTGGTTGAAACTCTAGCGCAAACTAAGCATTTGTGTATATGTGCTTTCACCGCATTCTTTGCTTTAACGATCCAGTATTTCGATCTCAAATAACAGAGCACCAACTGTACCCCTCCGTGGAGTGTTCTTTGATGTGCATCGGCGATAACTAACTTACTAAGACCGTGCTTACTGTCCAAAATAATAGGATGCTTATTATCATTACTAAGGTTGGCGTGTCTAAGTCTGCCACCAACCCGTAGTATATTTTCGTCATCTATGAATGGATTTAACGATTTTAGATGGCTTTTTTGTTTCACTTGTTTTAATCTCGTTATTGATTCTATTTCTTCTATAAAACTTTGTTTCTGTGACTTTCTTATACATATCTTCAATGCATTTTCTAACTCTTCGGTAGTGAAATTTTCTAGACTATTATCGGTTTTTCTAAAATTTAAAAATCTTTTGCAATATACTAATGTTTTCTGTAATTCTTGTAGGCTATTAAAATGTTCAAAATTCAATAATTCTCTGTCTTCTACCTCTTGTACGGTATTTACTAAAACTTTCGTTTGTCTTGCCTCTAAATCTGTATCTGTTATGTTTTTTCTAAATTCCATGTTTGTTTCCAAAAGAAACTCTGGGCCGAACCACCATAATGAGTTCTCTTGCAGATCTGATATCGTCGTGCCACGTGATGCAACGTCTGCTGGATTTTCCTCAGAGCGAACATGGTACCACTGGCTGTTGCTTACGTTTTCTAATATTTCTACCACACGATTCGCCACAAAAGGCTTCCATCGATTAGGTTCACCAACAAGCCAAGACAGAACTATGGATGAATCAGTCCATGCATATACTTGTGTGGGTGGTATCCTCATAGCCTCAGCAGCGTGATGTAACAACTTTGACAGAAGTAAAGCTCCGCATAACTCCAGTCGAGGCACAGATATCGGTTTTACAGGAGCAACCTTGGTTTTGGCAGCGACTATGCTCGTCTTGATGGCTCCGTCTGAATCTTTGACTCGAGAATATACAACTGCAGACATGGCGTGAATGGATGCGTCGCTAAATCCATGTAGTGTGATATTATGCTTAGCGGTACTAAGTGTGTTGAGCCATCGTTTGATTCTGATACTATTGACATGGTTTAAATCGTTTCGGATATTAAACCAGTGCTCTTCTAGGTCATTACCTATATGTTCGTCCCATCCAATGCCTTGTAGCCATAATCTCTGTACAAATATTTTGGCTCTAATAACTACAGGTGCGATCCAGCCAAGGGGATCAAACAGTCGTTGTAAATCAGCTAGAACTGTCCTCTTTGTTGTGATCGTTGGAATAGGTGGTAGTGTCAAAGTGTACTGAAAATCATCATCACCTAAATCCCAAGTTATTCCTAAGGCTTTTACGGTTCCTTCCATCTTTATATCTAAACTTGCCTTTGCCGACCTGTCATTGGGTTCTATGGATTGAAGGAATTCAGCATTATTCGATGTCCACTTTCTCAGTTTAAACTTGCCTTTGCTGAGAATGATTTGCAATTGTTTGCTGACCTCAATAGCTTCTAAAACAGTGTCGCAGCCAGATATGAGATCGTCGACGTAAAAATCTTCTTCAATCATTTTGCATGCGAATGGGTAACTTCTACCTTCGTCATGTGCCAACTGCATAAGAGTTTTGATGGCTAGGTATGGTGCCGAAGCAGTTCCAAAAGTTACCGTTAGAAGTCTATAGTCCTTGACCTCATCAAATGTAGAAGTATTCTGTGTCTGTCGCCATAATACTCTTTGGAAGTCACAACTTTCTTTGGTTACCAAAACCATTCTATACATCTTCTCAATGTCACTTGCAAAACAAATTTTGTGTAAACGGCATCTCATAATAATACTTCTTAAATCATCTTGAAGAACTGGTCCGGTCAAAAGTTCATCATTGAGTGATATCCCATTAACACCCTTGCAAGAAGCGTCGAATACTATTCGTGTCTTGGTCGTCTCTTTTTCGGTTCGTACAACTGCGTGATGTGGTAGGTACACTGAATTGTTGGGAATTTCTTCTTCTGATACTTCTTCCACGTGACCCATTTGAATATATTCTTCCATCACTTCATTGTATGCTTTTTTTAATTCTTGGTTTTTATTTAATTTTTGTTCTAGGTACTCTAATCTTCTTAACGCAATGCTTCGCGTATTTCCTTTTACTGATTTAGGATTATTAGTTTTGAATGGTAGCTTCACGATATATCGTCCTTCTTCGTTTCTTCTGTAGGTTGTTTCATATATCTTCTCACAAAGCTCTTCATCTTTTGTTAACTTTCTTGTTGTGTTTGTATCTATTTCCCATAAGACCTTTAACATTTCGTCAATTTCCACCTGATGATGCATGACGATCATAGATTGCTCTGGTTGTGTATTGTCATCTATTTTTCCAAATAAAATCCATCCCAGGCTAGTATTTTGCGCGCATGGTGAACCTGGAGGACCCTTCATGACACCGTTCAGTAGTATTTGTGCATACTCTTCATGACCCAAAAGCAAATCTATTGTACTTGAGGTGTAGTAGTTAGGGTCAGCCAGACTAAGCCCTGTGAGATGAGGCCAGTCTTGTACCCTGATTGTTGTTTTGGGAATCGCAGTAGTCAGTTGCTTGCTTATGACGTAAGCATCAATCTTGAGGTTGAACTTCGAACACCTTGATGAAACCTCGACCTGAACTTCTTGCTTAATTTTTGACTTCATCGATCCCATTCCTAATATGCTTCCTGTAACTGGTTGTCTTCGAAGCTTCAATATTTGAGCGGCTCTTTCGGTAATAAAACAACTCTCCGATCCGGGGTCTATTAACGCCCGCAACACAGTAGTGTGTCCATCTTCACTTCGTACTAATACTACTGCCGTCGCTAATAGTAAATTTGTGATTGTGACGTCATCACTGTATTGACGCTCGTTTTGACTTTTTCTCCACTTCTCCAATGCTTTGCGTTGTTTCCTTTGGTTGTGTTTCATTACTTGGTGAACCTTGGGTAACTGTGGTTGTTCCCTTTCGGTGAAGAAGCGTGTGATGACGTTTCCGAAAGAGTCTGCATGATGTGGACAGCCTACAATTTTTAACGGAGTGGCCCGAAACCAAGCAATTAAAACAGATGAACTTGGATTTCACTACTTCATATCTTTGCGTCGGTTCCATTTTTCCAAAGTCTTTGCAATGGCTGAGTGCATGGTCGCCCTTACACACAATACATTCATTCTTTTCAGCAGTTGAAATATGCAGCGAACGTTCTCGAACCTTATCCTTTGACGAAGAAGGTGATATCAGCTCAAGCGTACGAAACCGTGATTCTAAAAACTTCATTAATGACGATAACGTTGGCAACGAATCACCGTCATTTATACTGACATGTTCTTCCCACTCTTTATGCAACTCCATATCCATCTTTTGCACGATAACAAACACAATCATTGGATCCCAAGTGTCAATTCTAAGGCCTTGATTCTTTAGACTATGAAGGCACTCTGTAGTCGTATCGTGCAAGGACTTAATGTGGTTAGCAGTCTGGTTGGGCAGTTTCTTTTGATTAAACATGCGCTTGAGTAATGACGTAACAATAAGACGTTTGTTACTATATCGTTTTTTCAGTATTTCCCACGCTTGGGTATAATTCTCATCAATAATTTGAATATGCTTGAGTAAGGCTTCAGCTTCGCCAGTGACGCTCGTCTTTAAATAATGCAGTTTCTGCACGCTGCTGAGTGTTGCGTTTTGATGAACCAATGACAAAAACAAGTCTTGAAAAGTTGGCCAATCTTCGTAATTACCCGTAAATGAAGGCAATTGTATTCTTGGTAATTTGACCTGCGGAGCTTGTACATTCTGGTTACTTGTGTTGGAAGGATCGAAAACCATTTTAGCTTGTCCAGACGTCGATGCTGCTGACGTTAACAAATCCTTCATGTCGGCTTTGATTTGCATAAACGTTTCTTCACATGAACTGTATTCATCCTTATTAAAATACGTTTATCTTTCGTAACCACTTTTAATAAACTTCTATGTGCACATTTAAACGATATCCAATACTCGTCAATACACTGTATTTTTGCTTCTAAATAGCCGGTGGTTAAGCGTGCCTTGGGACACTTCTTAAAGTTCTCTTTAGTTTTAATAATGATGTTGTATAAATCTTCCAACTCACTAAGAATTTGATCGGCTGTTTCCATCGTTGTAGTGGTTCTTTACGTGCAAATTTTACACCAATATGTAGCACAGTTCTTGAAGAATGAAGCTCAATAACACAGGTCACTCGTAATATCTTTAAATCACCAATTTGTCCAAAATTGTCCAATACGACGAACACTTGTTTACGTTTTAACAACAACCATTTTTTTTGCATTGAACTCGGCGTTGGAATGCGGTTATCTTATCGCTTGATCTATGCGGCTCGTTTGGACCAAAATGTTCCTTACGCTGCTTGTTATAAGGTTCCATTTATCTTGTGGACTGTATGAGATAATAAAAATACGTGTTGTCGATTCAATATTTTTATGCAGACTAAATAGGCTCGGTAATGAGTTGAACAAACTTCATAGTTCATTTTGCGTCGGTACGCGTCCAAAATGGCGGACTTAATTCAAAATGATATTTTCGAACGCGAGATCATTCTTGATGCTCTCCAACGTACATAACAGTTCATAGATTCAGACGAACAACAGTTTAGGTCACGCTCAAAAGAGTTAACTTTGCAACAAAGAAAGTTCTTCAAACTTCAGGCAAAAATAGAAAAAGTCTTGATCAAGTCCAATACTTTCGACAAGGAGGAACACCTACAGATTCGTAACAATTTTAATGACTGTTATTACGCAATTAGTGTTCACTTAGACAAACTTAAAGAAGAGGATAATGAGCGTAAACGAAGAATGTCGTCCAGTACGTCTATGAATAATTCTGTGGTACATGTTCCAGTAAATTCTCATAATAATAATTGTGCAAGTAGATTACCTATTCTTCCAATGCCTACCTTCTCAGGGGAGACCACGGATTGGCCCCCATTTTACGATTTGTTTCGTTCATTAGTACACGGCAAAAATACTTACACGGATACAGAGAAGTTTCGTTATCTATTACTGTCATTAAAGAATGAACCCTATAACCTTATTAAATCGATACCAATTACAGACGAATACTACAGTGTTGCGTGGGATATTTTGGTTTCTCAGTATAATAACAAACGGGCTATTGCCACGAAACATCTCGAAAAAATATTAGAAATTGAACCTAGTACCGAGAGAATGACTCAAAGTCTAAGAAATTTACTCAATGTCTATCAAGAAAACATCAAGGCATTGCAGGCGATGCAGTTTCCGATAGATCAATGGAGTTTCATATAAGTGACGATTTTATTACGTAAAATTCCGTCAAGTATTCGAAAACGTTTCGAATTATCACTATCCAAACCATCGGATATACCCGACATAAATACATTGATAAATTTCTTAGAACGCGAGTTAGCCGCAAACGAATTCTCCTCTTACCCACAAAATAAAAATAATAATCTTGAAAAGGTACGTACTTCTCGGACTTCGGCGACGACGTCGTCGCGCGGTTACGAAAGCCCGCGTCGCGCGCTCGCAGCCAACGTCACGTCATCGAGTTCGATTAAAACAGACTTACAGTCTAACAAACAAAATAATTTAAAATCTAATTGTTTATGTTATGATGCTCAACATACGTTGACAACATGTTCCAAATTCCTCAATTTATCTCCCCGTGATAGGTATTCTTTTATTCAAAACAAAAACGTTTGTTTCAATTGTTTACATGTCGGTCATGATTTAAAACAATGCAAATCCAACTTTGTTTGTCGTTCATGTCATAAACGACATCATTCATTAATTCATTTCGAAACATCTCACAGTTTATCAGCTATTAATGAAGTCGGGATTAGTGATAATGCTATTTCATTTCCTGTGAACGAAACGACAGAGACAGCGGTACCCAGTACTTCGCATGCCGCCGCATTGACTGCGGTAAATCATGCGTTGCACGGTCGCAAGAACGATTCGCAAACCATTGCTCCGTCGGTTAGTATGAGTACGGTGCTTTTGTGTACAGCACTTATCAATGTTCATGTTGACCCACAAAAACACACAGTTCGGTGTATTATTGATACTGGGAGTCAAGCGACTTTTATTACCGAGGCTTGTGTGCAGCGGTTAGGCTTGCACCGTAGGCAAGCGCACGTTCCAGTGTTCGGTATCGGCGGGTCCGAAGTCTCAGCTGTTTTACCAAAGGGTGTAGTATCGTGTCATATCACTCCTACGCACGGGGAACAACCTTCAATTTCAGTTGATGCATTAGTTTTATCTAATCTTATTTCACGTATGCCAGGTGTGACGTTGCCTTATACGGGGTGGTCTCACATACAGAATTTAAATTTAGCTGACCCTACGTTTTATCTTCCACAATCAGTGGAAATGATTCTAGGTGCGGATATACTATCCCAAGTTCTATTAGGTCACGTGATCAAGGGTCCACCCGGTTCACCGATGGCTATGAACAGTATCTTTGGTTATTTATTGGTGGGTGATGTTTCATGCAACCAAAATACACCTACTTCACTTCAAGTGTGTCTCAGTAGTTTAAGCTCATCATACGATGACGGCATCAATCTGAGACGATTCTGGGAATTGGAGTCTCTTCCGGAAAAGAAAATCCTAAGTCCCGACGAAGCGTTGTGTGAATCTATCTACGTAAATTCACATACTCGCGATGAAACTGGGCGATATGTTGTTCCACTTCCTTTCAAACCTAATGCTCCCGCCCTCGGCGAATCACGGGATACGGCGATCTCCAGGTTTAGAAAATTAGAGTATCGTTTAGAACATAATCCTCAGCTGAAGTTAGAGTATCATGCGTGCCTCCAGGAGTACTTGGAACTCGGTCACATGGAACCAGTTGATATACCTACTTCGTTAGCTACTAGCTACTACATTCCGCACCACTGCGTGGTCAAAGAATCTAGTGAGACTACTCGCACTCGCGTCGTCTTTGACGCGGGTTGTAAAACTTCAAATGGAATATCACTTAATGATATTCTACTAACAGGTCCAAAATTGCACCAGGATATAGTAGACGTTTTATTAGGTTTTCGTATCCATGCTATTGCTGTCACTGCCGACATCAAGCAGATGTACAGAAACATTAAATTACAACAATCCGATTGGGATTTTCAACGCATTGTGTGGCGTAAATCACCAGCTGAACCGTTGCTTGATTATCGATTGCGAACCGTCACCTTTGGTGTCAGCTCATCACCGTACTTAGCGCTTCGTACTATTCAACAGTTGGCTCAGGACGAAGCCGCCAACTTCTCGCTAGGTTCTAAAGTTCTACAGAATCAGGTTTTCGTTGATGACATCGTCACCGGAGCAGGCGACGTAAAGAAGGCACTGGTTCTACAGCGTGAGTTAGTAGGTATTTGTTCGTCAGCTGGTTTCGAGCTACGGAAGTGGCAGAGCAATTCGCCAGCGTTACTCGCTGCTTTACAAACGTCAGTTTGTCAGGGCGAGCGGCCTGATAACGTTTCTTTCGCTCTGATGGAGAATGACAAACAAATAAAGGTTTTGGGACTTCAGTGGAATCCTAAATCGGATACTTTCACTTTCAGCGTTCAAGCAACTACGGGTAAAATTACAAAACGGTCTATACTATCACAAATAGCCAAAATTTATGACCCTATGGGATGGTTATCTCCTGTAACTATTTACGCGAAACATCTCATTCAGTTATTATGGATGTCAGGGGTCGACTGGGATGAGTCACCTCCTGTAGATATATTAAATGCTTGGTCTAATTTTCTTAACGAGTTACCATTATTATCAAATTTTCAAATTCCACGTTTCGTTTTTGCAAACGTGAATGTCATTCAAATTCACGGGTTTTCCGATGCTTCTGAGCGGGCTTATGCCGCGTGTGTTTACGCCCGTATATCCGATAATAGTGATTCTCGCAAAAACGCGTGTAGCACCTATAAAACCGGTTCTTACGATCCCGCGACTTGAGTTGCGCGCGGCTGTCTTGTTATCACAGTTGATTGATAAAGTTAGGCGTGTGTATGATAAGCACATAAACGGTGATCATGTGTATGCATGGACCGATTCATCCATCGTATTAGCGTGGCTTCGTTCTCCACCACACGAGTGGAAGACATTCGTTTCCAATCGCACTAGCGAAATCTTATCCCGGCTTCCGGCTAATAGTTGGAGACATGTTCCATCTGCTGACAATCCAGCTGACGCACCTTCCCGAGGAATGCTTCCTACAAGCTTTCTACAAAATGAAATGTGGCTCCAGGGGCCCTGGTGGGTCGCGCAAGATTCTAGTTTTTGGCCAAGTCCCAAGAAATTACCAGAAGTCTCTGAAGACAAACGTAATCTACCGTTGTCGATAGTATCAAACCCCTCCACCTCAGCACCGTCTGATCTGGTAGGTGAGTATATTACAAGATTCTCTACTCTAGGCAAACTTGTAAGAATAACAGCACTGTTATTCCGATTCTATAATAAATGTAAGAAGCTGCACATTTTCTATCCAAAATACATAACTGTGTCCAAGTTTAATTTTTGTTTAAATCGACTTATCCATTTAGTTCAACATTCATGTTTTTCCAAAGACATAAAAAATATTTCACATGGAAAATATCCATCAATTAAATTACGACGACTTAATCCTTTCATGGATAACAAAAATAATATGCGTGTTGGTGGGCGGATTCACAAATCACTTTTACCGTTTGTTTCCAAACACCAATTGATTCTGCCTAAGAAACATCATCTTACAAATTTAATCATTGATCATACACATATCACGCATCTACATGCTGGTCCACAATCCGTACAATACATTCTACTTCAAAATTATTGGATAATGTCTAGTCGTACATGTGGGAGTGGCGCGAGGAGGCGAAACGCCGGGGCGAAACTCCGCTGCCGCGACAAATCGCGGCACGGCGGACAGAGCTCCGGTGTGATCTCATGGCGACATGGCGGGTACGATTGTCGCAACCCAGTGCTGGGCACGCCACAATTGCGGCGGTAAGTCCCCTCTTTGAGGAGTGGATAGAGAGGCGCCACGGCGTCCTCACCTTCCGCCTGACGCAGGTTCTCACCGGGCATGGGTGCTTCGGTGGGTTCCTGTTCAGGATAAAGCGGGAGGATACGTCCGGGTGTTTCCATTGCGAGGATCGTCTGGAGGACACGGTGGAGCATACGGTGGAGGTGTGCCCTGCCTGGGCGGAGCACCGCCGTGTCCTCGTGGAGGCGATCGGTGGCGGCGACCTCTCGCGTCCGGCCCTGGTGCGAGCCATGGTACGGAGCGAGAGGGAATGGGAAGCCGTCACCTCCTTCTGCGAAGCAGTAATGCTCGCGAAGGAGGAGGCGGGGCGCGTGAGGGAGTGGCAGTCTCTGCGCTCTCACGCCCCTAGCCGCCGCAGGAGGAGACGCCCCGGGCGTCGGGAGTCAATAGCGGACTCCCGGCCACCGTAGGCGCAAGCTTGCGGGTGGCGAGCAATGGGTAGCTCGCCACCCGGTAAGGACCAAGCTCGGGTCGACGGCGCGCAGTGTTCCACGCGCGCCTCAAAGAGATGTCAGCAGCAGTGTAGGGGTCTACTAGGACCGATGCCTGCCGGGGTCGCGTGATTGTTCGAAAGAGATACCGTGACCCTGGCACATGGGCAACTGATGGAACACGGGTGGGTTTTAGTCAGTAAAAGTCTGACACGCCCTCCCGCTCCGCCCAGAGCGGGAGAAGTCATTTGATGATTTCCCATCCTGAAAAAAAAAAAAAAAAAAAAAAAAAAAAAATGTCTAGTCGTGACGCTATACGTACACGCATACATCGCTGCGTTCGTTGTTTTCGTGCTCGCCCCGTGAATCCGCAACCATGCATGGGTCCACTGCCGGCCGTCAGAGTGCGCCCCGAGCGGCCATTTTTAAAAACATCTGTTGATTTCGCGGGTCCGTTCTACGTTCGGGCAAATAAAGTTCGAAATGCAAAAATTATTAAATGTTATGTAGCTGTCTTTGTGTGTATGTCCATCAAGGCTATACAACTCGTGTCCGAGTTGTCAACTGAAGCATTTTTAGCAGCCTTGCGACGCTTCACGTCCCGTAGAGGTTTATGCACTGACATTTACTCTGATTGTGGAAGGAACTTTGTTGGTTGTAATAATTATCTACAAGAATTGTTTACTTTTTTACGTAATGATTCGGTTCAAGCCATTCTTAATGGTAAGGTTTTAGAACAAGGTATCACTTGGCACTTTCAACCTCCTTATGCCTCACATTTTGGTGGCCTTTTCGAATCCGGAGTGAAAAGTTTCAAACATCATTTACATCGAGTCCTCGGTACGCAAACTCAAACGTATGATGAGATGCACACCCTTCTTTGTCAAATTGAAGCGGTACTCAATTCACGTCCACTTTGTTTATTAAGTGCAGACCCATTAGATCCGTTACCCTTAACACCATCGCATTTTTTAATAGGAGGTCCGTTGACGACCCTACCAGATCTCTCACTATACGAGAATGTTCCAAATCGACTCACTAGATGGCGTAGGGTACAACAATGTGTGCAACACTTTTGGAAACGTTGGAGTCGGGAATATTTACATGAAATTCAACAACGTAATAAATGGTTCCGAGATCGCGGCTCGCAACTCCGTGAAGGTATTATTGTCATTGTACGTGACGATAATGTCCCACCATTACAGTGGAGACTGGCTCGTGTCCATGCTCTTCATCCGGGTTCCGACAATGTTACTCGTGTCGTAACTTTACAAATGGGCAAAACTTTTGTGAAACGCTCAGTAGTTAAAATATGTCCTTTGCCCTTAGAATAATTATTTTGTAAGTTTTCCTTCATATTGTTGTGAATCTTAGTTAGGTAATCTAGAGTAAGAGTAACTTTTATTTTTTTTGGGCTTTTCTGCTTTCGTAGCTTTTGTTTTTTTCATTCCTCTTTCGAGTGAAACATTCTTACAATGTCTGTAACCTAAGGTTAAAAAAAAACCCATTCTTTTAAGGCGAGCGGCATGTTACGTACTGTTCTCTATAAGATAGGTATTAGGCATTTAGTTTTAGGAATTTGAATAGTTTTTTACCCCACAACTAGTACTCAAGCCTTTGTGTGTAGCAATAAGGGTCTGATTTGATTAACTTGTCGGCTTGCTTATCGCCTATTCGCTGAGCAATCCGATTGGTGTACGAAGGGCGACAGTGGTGCCACTCTTCCGCGTGCTTTTTCACTTGAACTATGCGGCTCAACTCGTAAAACAACGTGCCCCGCGCGCTAAAAACTTTTTTCTAATAAGAAATGGTCCTTCTGTGATTTTCGTGCTACAACCCCCACAAGATACGAGAAATAAAAACCAACACCTGTGGAAATACATGTGCAGTAAAGTTTTAGCTGGATTTAGGGCGACTGGAAACGACGCCGAGCCCATGAGGTGCGCGAGGCAGTGGACGGGAGTTCGTTGGTAAGTTTTTCAAATCTACACCCACAAACTTCTACACAATATATATACAAAATTATTTTTAGTATATGCGAAACCTGAATATAGTTTGTTCAGAATCAGTAACTGAATCGATTCCAATATTTTTTACACCATGTTATATTTTGTACCATATTTAATTACGCTTCCAAGTAGGACACCGAACGACAATACGTATCCGCAAACATCTGTGCGGGTCACGGCAGTTCATCGAGGCGTGGGCGCACAGCGAGACGGCGATGGCGGGTAACAACTCCCTCCCTCTCCTCTGTCACCCGAATGCCACCGATCGATGAGCACGTACGCGAGCGCGCGCCCGCCGCGGGCCCGAGTGTTTTGTTTCGATTTTAAAATTATCATGTCTTTCTCGTACTCAAACGTCCATTACACGGAGATGGTACGTACACTAGCTGTTAGTGGTGATAACATATCCCTGGCAGTGCGTCAGTGCATAAAAGAAAGTTTCGAACAGTTGCTTCAGTTTGTAAATAGTGATTACGCCAATTATTGTAGATAGTGATGATTAACATTTTTAAACACGCCAAGATAGTCAAGGGTAGAAATGTATTATTTGTTTACAGCCTGCTGTGGTTCAGTAATGCGATGTTTAACAATTGTCATCCATTTTGAACTTTAAGTTGTTGGCATAAGGTGCAACAATTGGTATTTGTTTCGGACCGAACATCTTGTTACTCTATGCGCCTTCGGAACGCGCCGCCCGAACGGAATGACATCTGACTTGACAGTTTGATTTTGACACTTGACACTTCTCTTGGTTTTTTGGTGGGAAAAAGGGAACACGTCGCCGTGTTGTATCTCGCGATCTTTTGTAAAGTAATCCCTTACCCCGGTCGTTTTGGTGGACAATAGGTCATGACCCAGTTGTTTGTGTTAATAACCCCTATCTTGACGTAATAACACGGGTTGAATTTTGGATATATCTTGTTTAAATAGTTTGAAGGTTAAGCAAAGTGACGCTATTGGGAACGAGTGATTTGAAGTCCGCATGCTGTGATTGCCTCCAGCCTTATTGCAGCGGATTTTAACCTGAAGAATACTCGTAACGTCACAACACGATACATATACACTCACTTACATACATAACTCCAGGTAACCCCAGAAGCAGTGTCCTTCAACCACCAGGTAAGTTCTTTTGTTGTATTGTAGGTGAGTCATTTGTTAATTGTTTTGCGTCTTCACTTGAATTGTACTTGTATTGTCTGCTCCGCGTACGGCGGACTAGTTTCGCTAGCCACTTCTTGTCTCCTGGACCCCACCATAATATCTTCCACTGCGCTATTGAAATGCTATTGTAGGGGTCTAGTCTGGCAGCGAACAGTATTGATTACATTTTACCACTTACTACTGCATTTACGAATAAAGTACATAATAATATCTACCTACACTTGACCATTACGACAGTCCAAAGCCTGCAAGTGTGATGGAAAATGTTTATCACCAACTAATACATAAACAATCACTGTGGCAAATTATTATCAATGAGCGCAAGACGAGACAGGCGCCGCGCGCATGGATGGCGCAGGCGCCCTCCGCTAGACTGCATATGTTTTTGCGTGGACAACCAGGTAACTTATCAAGCTTATAACTTTGTGATTATTAATGATACAGTTTTGAAATTTTTTTCATAGACGATCCACTGTGCGGCGTTTTGCCTCCTCGCGCCACTCCCACATGTATAGTTGTCAGCCTTATGCTTTCCGGGGATTTTTTTTACAACTGCTACAAAAGATTTCCACGCAAGCCTTTCCACATCCTGCCGGGGTTGCGTGATTGTTCGAAAGAGATACCGTGACCCTGGTACATGGGCAACTGAAAGAACATGGGTGGGTTTTAGTGAGTAAAAATCTGACACGCCCTCCCGCTCCGCCCAGAGCGGGAGAAGTCATTTGATGATTTCCCATCCAGAAAAAAAAAGCCTTTCCACATCATTCATAGAAGTCTCAAATTTAGTGGTGTCTTTTTATTAATTAACGTATTTGAGGTCCATCAAAGATCCCTGCTTTTAGTTTTTCAGTAGGTACTTGATGCCCACTATATTAGTCATATTTTTTTGTTCTCGCCATAACATAGGTACTCCAAACTTCAAAAACTTACGTGTGGCTTTCCCCCACTGTTGCAGATGTTCAACGCATATTTTATATACACTATGAGACACCTACACATTATCTTGGTGTCGAATTTCAATATCTAAGTAAACAAAATACAAAGGACTGACAGAATTTGTAATCGTTTTACGCTGATCTTTCAGTATGTATTCACCACAAACATAACAAAATAAATCAGGATCGTAACATATGGAGTTACTAGCTATATCTCCTGGTGTGGGCCGACTGCAAATAATTGAAGGCAGGATGGCAGCACAGATCTATAGGAATATTCTCCGTGACAATTTAAAACAATCTGCTGAAACATTACATCTTAACGCGATCTTTTTTTCTGAAGGAGAAAACCCCACAACACTTGATGTCACTCCGGTATCAAACCCACGGTCAATATTAGCGCCTGCCACCACTAGACCACAAATATTAGTTACTAGCTTTTTCCAGCGGCTTTGCATATTACACATACAAACCAAGATCTCCTCCTCTATATTGCCCTTATAATGTATATATTTAATATTTAATACTAGCTTTTGCCAGCGGCTTCGCCCGCGTGGTGGTCGGAAATTATCCTGCGGGAACATATTACCGGGATAAAAAGTAGCCTATGTCCTTTCTCAGGCTCTAAACTATCCGTGTACCAAATTTCATTTAAATCGGTTCAGTAGTTTTAGCAGGAAAGCGAGACAGACAGACAGACAGACAGACAGACAGACAGAGTTACTTTTGCATTTATAATATTAAAAAATATAATAATAAAGTATGGATTAAGTATGGATAGATCTGTAAACACTGTCTCATGCACATAAGCCGAAGCAGCTGCTGTCACTTATGTCATCTCTCAGTCAGAAAAATGGGGGAAATAGAGACGGTAAAGCAGGTCTATACGATAGCGTTTGATGTGGTGGTGAGCCAATGAAGTGATATTATCAACTTAAATACGGAATCAATAGGATTCTACAAATGGCGAGGAAGATGATAAAGGTAAGAAAAAATAAAAAATGTTAGGAAAAAATCTGATCAGGTACGTGTGTGGCTAACTAAGTCAGTTTATAAAACACTACCTAGGTTGCTTCTGATACCCACCGCATAATGTAAGTTGTTAAATTTTGCTTCTAGGGACGAAGTATTTCCAGCAGAATTTAGGATACTGAAAGAAGAAGAATTAGAGATCTATTTTCTGTGTTGCATCGTGTTTGACAATCCCAATATGACCAATACACCCAATATAAATTATAAGAAATAATACAAACCACAGTCATTAATTTAATATGAGTGCTTGCTTATTTGAAAATAGAATGATTTTATGTGAATATCCACCTATGGAATGATGATAAACTTATCTCAAAAGTTGAATAGCCTATAGGTAATTTGTTTTAATTCACTGTTGCATTACGGTGAAAATCATTTAACATGACCATTTTGATAGCAAAATTTGTCCACATGCGATATTTTATGATAAAATTATTTTTACTACGTAAAGAGTACTTTTTAGTACTTTGATATATATCGGCAAGCTACATTATATACATTTGTATATTCATTGCCAATAATAAACGAATAATATCGCTTTTTTCTCATCCAACTCGAATATTCTCCATACAAAATAATTTGTCTCTTCACGAGGTGTGTCACAAAAATCATCTGAATATTAGCCACAATATTTAATTATTGGTGAGCTTTTTGTCAAGGTATTATTAATCGCCATTGGTTTCGGTAAAATTCATTTTATGTTAATTAATTATAATATGACAATTTTGGGTGGAAAGTAATGTCCACTATTTTGTTAATTTTTGCTGTAATTTTTTCTAACAGTAAAATTTGGCATTCATTTGTAGTTGTAAAATGACAATACTCAAGCTATAATGAGCCAATCACATGCCAGGATAGAATATGAGTCTGTCATTTTGTTCTCGAGTGAAAAAAGTGAATGACGTGTGTTTCTTTGTCGGGGAGCAAAATTCCAATTTTAATTTATCAGTATTGTTTTGTTTCAAACAACACAGGTAAGTGAGCACAAATTATTATTTAATTGATTAATTAAACATATTGCTCACTTTTCCTGAAATGCAAGGTGGTCAGAACTCATTGAGATTTCTGTTTGACTTAACACGTTTGAAGTTACTTTCAAAGTAGTTTTTTCATTTCTGTTACACTTTTTAGATGTGTTACAAAAAAGAAATAACAAAAATGAACTAAAATCGCAATCACATTGCTAATGAAAAATTATTGTAAGAGAGTGATTCTAATGTTGTATATTGGAGTGTATTTTTGTATACACCGTGACATTTTAGTCGACTTACAACGGCAGCCCACTTCATGTATCCAATGACTACTACACATCCATAAGAAAAAATTAACATTTGAATAACTAAAAAATAAAAATATTATTCATTATGATGACGCATGACGTAGTTTTTTTTGATATTTTGTCTCATGGAAAATGGAGATGGAATGATCTAGTCGACTCATACGCTGGGTAGGTATGTATGTGTATTCTCTACCATATGATACGTAAACATTATTCACAGGATGTTTCATAATTCTAATGCATAATTTATTTTTCTTAGTACGTATTTTCTTAATTGGTAACAATTTTTTGATCACTCCTATAGGTATATTATTATTATGTGGATAACCTATCCAAGACGACCAAAATGTCACGGTGTATATATATAATCGAAGGGTCCGCTCAATTTTATGCTTTTTACGTCCATTCATTTGTTTGCCCAAATTTGTCTTATACCTTTAAATAAGAAATTCTTGTATAATATATAATACGAGAATTTCTCGGAAATGGCTCCAACAATTTTCATGAAATTTAGTATACAAGGGGTTTCAGGGGCGATAAATTGATCTAGCTAGGATTTATTATTATAAACGTAGTTTTATGCGTGTTTTCAATAATCAACTTTATCAATAATGAACTTAAACATAAACTTATGTTTTTTTTATAGAAAAAAAATTTTTAAAATGTAAATTGTATTTCAATATAATTTCTAAAAAACACAATTTACCAAAAAATAAAAATATACCGAGCAAAGCTCGGTCATCCAGGTACTTTCATATTATATTACATACATACATACATAAACTCACGCGTTTTTCCCATGGGGGTAGGCAGAAACGACGGAACGCCACCTGCTACGATATCTACACAGTCCTTTTGCCTCGTTTAGATCCATATAATTGGTCATACACAAACGCCAGTTGTGAGATTAAATTAGATTGTTAAGAGAAGTAATGTTTCAGATCTCCTATAATTAATTAATAAACAAATGATAAATAAAATACATGTAACGTGTTTTATTGCGGAACACCTTATCTATACTAATATTATAAAGCTGAAGAGTTTGTTTGTTTGGTTGAACGCGCTAATCTCAAAACTACTGGTCTGAATTGAAAAAATATTTTTGTGTTGGGTAGCCTATTTATTGAGGAAGGCTTATAGGTTATATAACATCACGCTTCAATTAAAAGGAGCGGAGCAGAAACGAAAAATGGCAATTCGATTGGATGGGAAGGGTCACGGGAGCAAAAATCTGCCGCGGATGAAGTCGCGGGCAGAAGCTATACGAAATAAATGAAATAAATAATGTTTTATTTATCACACTATTCAGAAAGAATATACTATTCGAACGTCGCCATCGACCGTCCGGATCCACCAGGATTCGATGGAATCTTGAATAGTTACCCTACTTGAACTAAGCGAACTCCTCATCTCCGCAGGTTTTCTCTATTAATTCTTTGTAAATTCTTACATCGGTGAATACTAGAACACTTGTATCATTTTTAAACATTGCAAAGCTCCCAATACCAAATACTTTGTTATTCGAATATAACACTGCACCTGAGGTCACGCCTGAGAAGTTATCAATATTTCTAACACATATGAAAAAACCCCATTCCCGTGGCAACCACTCGTCGCAGTCCTCCAGTGCGGCATCGTCTTCATCGTAATAAGTCTCACGTATAATATCGTAAGTTTCATCATTTTTTTTTGTTTCTTCACTTGCATCTACGTGATCAGCTTCGTGTTTTGCATTGTCTCTATATGCAATGGTAAAAATCCGCAATCTAGAATCTATTTGATCGAAGGGGGTAGCGGTGAAAGATTTCAAAACGTTAAAAGACATCGGACGTTGGCCGTTCCAATAAAAGTTCCATGGAGTCGTCTTAAATCCGTAAAATCTATTAGACGTACTGGCAACTCCAACTTCTTCGTCCATTCTGAACACCATAAGGTCGTGAATAGGAGAGTGCAGTCGATCACTCCAAATATGATCATCATCATTTCGCACATATGTTATTCGACGACCACACACTATGTTTGCTATTTTCACGAGCGTTGCATCGTCACGTACAGCGGTAGGAAACAACGCCAAAATGTTGTCAGTATAGTTTGAGGAACTTAACAGATTCCTATAAGCATTATATGATGTTAGAATACGACTGTTGTCTAAAAAGACCCCTGTCGCTATAATTGTCTTTTCTAAGCCGCTATTCAAGTAGTTTGGGACATTTAAGAGAAGAATTACAATCCTGTGCACGTAGCGATGGTTTTGTGTAAGAGGAAACCATGCATGTGAAGGATCCCTCTTCCAATTCATGTCTGGTACTTCTCTAAGCGCCTTCTTGTAGCTTAACAGGTTAAGCAATATGAACATCACTAACAAACGGGCAGTGGTTCTGCACCTATAACAAAAAGTAATAATTAATTATTTTTAACCGACTTCAAAAAAAGGAGGAGGTTTCTCAATTCGACCGTATATATTTTTTTTTTTTTTTTTTATTTGTGTTCACCGATAACTTCGTCGTATATGGACCGATTTTGATGATTCTTTTTTTGTTGGAAAGGAGATATCCCAAGGGTGGTCCCATGATAAGGAAACCAGGATCTGATGATGGCATCCCAGAGAAGTCGAAGGGAACCTTCGAAAATCGTAGTGGCGACTAGTGCGTTTTTTATTTCTTTCATTAATTATCTTAAAGCACTACTATTTAATGAAGGTCTGAAGTTGATCTGATGATGAAGCCGAAAGACAGTCGAGGGAACTCTTCAACGACTTACAGCAATTACGCGGTGTTTGGACTTAATTCATTTCTATTGATGAGAACTTTGCACCCATATGGGCTATAAGTGCCATTACAGGTCTGATGATGGAGACCATAGACAGTTGAGGGAATTCCTCAACGATTTACAGCAGTTCCCTATTGTTGGGGTTACTTTATACGGTTCAAAGTGCCAATTTTATCACTACTATTTAATTAAGGTCCGGAGTTGATCTGATGATGGAGCCAAAAGACAATCGAGGGAACTCCTCAACGATTTACAGCAATTACCTGGTGTTTGAACTTAATTCATTTCTATTGATGAGAAAGCTCCCATAAGGCTTATAAGTACCATAACAGGTCTGATGATGGAGACCATAGACAGACAGTCAAGGGAATTCCTCAACGATTTACAGCAGTAGTAAAGTATTAAATTTCACCTGGCGATTAGTGGTATAGGAATTAGTGCGGGTAGATACCATAACTAAAAAGTAAAAAATAAAAACTTTTTGACAAAAAAAAACCGACTTCCTCAAAAACACTAGAAAGTGAAAAATAACTTTAATTTCGGAAGTCGGTGGCAAAAAACTCAAATACAGATCCTAAGACACCGACTTCCGAAATTAAAGTTATTTTTCACTTTCTAGTGTTTTTGAGGAAGTCGGTTTTTTTTTTGTCAAAAAGTTTTTATTATGAATACTTAAAGTGTGTATAATTATCGTATTTACACGGGTGCAAGCTAACGATCGCTTAGATTTAACTGCAAATAAATGGTAACATTTGAACTTCGAATTCGCTCTTTCTACTTAGACATAGACGGGTAAAGGCAAGCATAATTATGTGTGTGGATTATAACCACGCGCTGCTCCTTGGGTAGTGATGGAAAAAAACTGGTTATCCTAAGAAATTCGTAAACAAGATTCTTCAGTTTCAGGGTGGTATGACGGGACAAAATAAAAATGATTTTTCAGACCCAATTCATATAATCAATGTTGTGAAGCCAGGCTGCATTATGCTACTCAATGCAAATCATGGTGTTAGACAGATTGAACTTAACTCCCACACAGTTCTACATATGTAATTGTCCCCGACATTCCAACATGAAATATCTTGGAAATCCGGTCTATAGCGATAATAGGATGGGGTCAGCTACGCCGCAGAAACCTGGTGTCTCTATCAAGTAATATCAAAAAAATTGACACTTCCCATCGCATCGGTACATCTTTCGCATAAAATGGCAGTATGAACACGGAGGTACTAAGGCGCACTGGAATAATGGGCATTGAGACTATTTTGATGAAGATCCAACTAAGATGATGTGGTCGTGTACAGCGCATGGATACCAGTAGACTGTATTTAACAACTTTCTACATAGAGGTTGCCCAAGGAAAAAATGCATAGGTTAGGTCATAGCTGCGCTACAAAGACTTTTTACAACTTCATCTTATGACTTGCGGCAAATCCGTTAGTCAGTGGCAGGAGCTTGCTCAGTCTATAAAGCAACTGAATGCTCTGAAACAAATTGTCTTGAGGACCTACAAAAGAAATGCCAAATACACAAAAATCACCTAAAGCTTTCATATCTACATACCTACATACACATATAACGATGCTGATCATCTCTTGTGTACACTGATGGGCCCGGTCTCAAGACATAATTTTGTTTTAATATCAGATATCTTACGAAGAAACAGAAAAATATTCGGGGTCACTGAATTTATTCTGTGGTACTATATACCCTTCCTTGCTCGCCTCCAATGCGAACAGGCGTGTGTCACAAACAGCTAAAATTTTAACAAATAAAATTATTTAAAGTCATAACTGGCTAAAATAAACCATGCTACGATACAGTCACAACAGTTTAGACGACATTAATTTGGCAGCAATCACGATATCAATGCGTAACACGCACTAGAACACTATTTCGCAAAATATATGCAAAAATCTCAGATAATGTTGTACTCGCCCCCAATGGACCAAGGTGTTAAATATTCATCACAACCAGAACTAACTACTTATAACGTAGAGGGCCATGGATTAGTACGTTAAGGAAAAGAAAGGCACGTCCTGAAACAGAAGATTTCAATCAAATGCATAGCGAGATACTGAAACCGTTCTCGAGTTTCAAAGAGAATCAAAACGTTGAACTCCAAAACCTAAATGATACGATCAAGGACTTCAAAGAACAAAATAATACAATTATAAATTATAAGATGTTACTACGTAAAACTATGGAGCAAACAAAAACTTTATATTTAGCACTGGAGGAAAAATAAGAAAATGTCATGATGCAAAACAAAGCCGCAAAAGGTAAGATAATTATACTAGAAGACCAAGTACAAGAATTACAAGAAAAGCAACGTGAGACCACAATCGATGGAGGTGTGCCCTGCCTGGGCGGAGCACCGCCGTGTCCTCGTGGAGGCGATTGGCGGCGGCGACCTCTCGCGCCCGGCCCTGGTGCGAGCCATGGTACGGAGCGAGAGGGAATGGGAAGCCGTCACCTCCTTCTGCGAAGCAGTAATGCTCGCGAAGGAGGAGGCGGGGCGCGTGAGGGAGTGGCAGTCTCTGCACCCTCACGTCCCTAGCCGCCGCAGGAGGAGACGCCCCGGGCGTCGGGAGTCGATTGCGGACTCCCGGCCACCGTAGGCGCGAGCTTGCGGGTGCGAGCAATGGGTAGCTCGCCGCCCGGTAAGGACCAGGCTCGGGTCGACGGCGCGTAGTGTTCCACGCGCGCCTCAAAGAGATGTCAGCAGCAGTGAAGGGGTCTACTAGGACCGATGCCTGCCGGGTCGCGTGATTGAACGAAAGAGATACCGTGACCCTGGCACATGGGCAACTGATGGAACACGGGTGGGTTTTAGTCAGTAAAAGTCTGACACGAGAGCGGGAGAAGTCACATGATGATTTCCCATCCTGAAAAAAAAAAGACCACGATCGAGATTAGAAATATACCTATACAAGAGGATAAGAACGCGGACGTAATTGATTATAAGCTTCATTCAGCTTTGGACCTGATTATACCGGTGGAACATATTCACCAGGCGTATGGGTGAGAAATCATCAAATAACGTAAGCGCGCGTGGAACGTAACGCTCCATCGATCCGGGCCTGGTCCTTACCGGGCGGCGATCTACACATCGCTCGCCACCTGCAAGCCCACGCCTACGGTGGCCGGACCGGCTTTTACCTTTTTTTTATTTTTTCGTTCTATAGCTTCTTTACCACCTAGGTGTACCTCTTAAAATATGATATTTCGTGTATGAATAGATACACCTTATATAAGACATTAGAAAAGTGAGAAATGTAATATCACATTGTTGGTTAGTAATTTAAGTGCAGGAACCTATTTATGAAGTACTTATATAGTGTCCTACTACCAACGAAATTTTAATAATACCTATTTGTATGGTTGTACTTATAAGATGCAAATAAAGTTATATTACATTATCACTAGTAGTTCCTGAGATTAGCGCATTCAATCAAACAAACAAACTTACAAACAAACAAATTCTTCAGCTTCATAATATTAGTATAGATATACAATAACTGAAAACAGAAATACAGGTCATTGCACTCGTCATTACTAACAACTTTCACATTAGGACAAAGTCTGTGAAATCGCGAACAAGCTGTTCCATATAATGTAAGTAACATCAGTTTTATTCGCGATTTAATTTAATGTTATAGTAAAGGCAGTTCATTGTAATTCGTACAATGATCCGTTTTGAGTACTATCATCGTACTACTTTCATACATATAAAACTTTTTTTTACTTACATTTTGTAAACCGTCGACTAACAGTAATCAAGGGCAATTTCACGACTGAGAAAAATTTAAAACACCGTCATAGGTATATCCAACATATAAGTGAGATCACGTTATGTTGTTTGTTTCTCTCAAATGAAGAAAACTGACCAAGAGCGAGTCGGACATACAAAATATTAGTGTTCTGCAGCGTATTGTTTGAGGAGCCGGGTTTCAATCATAATTTAGTAGCTACCGAAGGACTGCTGGGATGGTTAGCAACATGTTTTTTTATTCCATGTACACATCAATCCTAACTCTAATACACTGAACGAGAACCGATACCTAAAATATGTGAACATATTTTCTTCCTTTTACACATATAATGACATAACTCTAATCTTCGCTTTTACTTAAGACTAGCTGACTTGAAAACAAAAGCTGTCCTTCCTAAATTTCAATCAAACAAAGAATCCACACAAAAAAGGATACAAACTTAAACCCAACTACGACAGAAACGCCAACCAAAAACCAAATAGCAGAGATAAATAGATGATAGAATTGACATACCACGCTCATGCTAGGAAGGGGCTGGTGCCTCGCTGAAAAAAATTGAGACAGTGAAAGCTAGAAGAACAGGCACCGTAGTGATTCCCAGTGTTCTGTTTTGCTAACTTTGATATGGAACTCTAAAGAAATAAAGGCATGCATTACTGTTTTGATACTTAAATTAAATAAACAGTAATAATTATGTTATGCACACATTCGTGTCGGGTGTAATGATGACACTATCACCAAAAGTAAATTGTTTACTACTTAAGGCTCGTGCAGACCAGCGCGACGCAACGGTCGCGCGCGATTCGTCGATTTATATCCGTAAAACCATTTCTATGAAAACGCGCGCGACATTTCATACAAGGGTGACCTGTCGCGCCGCGTCGAGCAGCACGACAACATAAAGTACGTGATGTGGCCGCGAATTTGGCGCGACGCCATGCAAAATGTACCACAAGGTGTCGCGCTGCTTGTCGTGGCCGCTAAGAGGTCGAGTGCGACGAGTGGGCGCGTCAATGGTAAAGGTGTTGCGTCGCGATACATTGCAGAATAGCCTCCGCGACCAACCGACGGGTCGACAAGACAAGACGGGTGACGGCGCGTCAGGTTGCGCCTATCTGTATGGACCTTTAGTCACAAAAAGAAAAAATATATATTAAAACTAGCTGACCGTACAGACGTTGTCCTGTTCCCTAGAACTCGATAGCAGTGCCACCTACCGGGTCCAATAGTGAATCTAAACCATCCAGGATGCCACCCAAACGCATACAAAAAAATCCATTCAAATCGGTCCAGCCGTTTAGGAGGAGTTCAGTGACATACACACATACAGTAGAATTATATATAAAGATAAAGATTATGAAAATATTATAAAATATCAGAAATAAAAAAAATTAAAGTTGACAAATTAATTAAAATATTATTATTATTTAAATTTGATAAAAGAATTGAAGAAGCGTAATAATAAATTACCATTACATTGTGCTTTATATGGTAGTGTCGATCGGCACCGTCCCGATGAATTGTTTGTTAGGGAATTTGCTCTAAAGAATATCTTTGGTATTAATATGAGGCTTTTCAGCAAAACCTCAGTAAGCTCATGCAGGAAGCCAATGAGTTGGCAGATCTGTTCAAGTATAAAGTACAAAAGTACGAGTCTTTGGCAAATAACTTCTCTTTTAGGTGTACCTATTCCCAGACAGAAGCACGCCAGCCTCGGCAGCTCAGTCAGCAGATAATAATGATAAACACTCTTGAGGAATGCCCTGCTTGGGCAGTGCAGCGCCGTGACCTCGTCATGGCGGTTGGTTCCGAGGATATGATCTCGCTTCCGGACATCGTCCAGTTCATGGTCGGTAGTGAGAGCGCGTGGGACGCCGGCGCTTCCTTCTGCAATGAGGTGATGGTCGTGAAGGAAGCGGCAGAAAGGGAAAGGGAGGACATAACCTCCCTTCCAATCCGCAGAAGGGTAACCGGGCGACGGAGGGCGCGAAACGATCTCCGGCCGCCTTAGAGTGAGGCCTGCAAGCAACAGACTTGGGAAGTTTGTTGCCTGAACAGTGAAAGGCCCGTGACGGCCGCGCACCTGTCTCTGAAGGAACGGCCATACGTGGCCGTTAGGATGACGGGGTCCGCATGTATTCATGCGGGCCAACACCTAGTCGGGGGAGCGTGACGAAATGCTCAAGCACTCCAGCATCCCGGCTAAAGATAGCTGCAGAACACCGAGTTTTAGTCAGTAAGAGTCTAACAGACCCCTCCACTCACCCCGGGGTGGAGGACATCCATGAGGATTTCCACACGATAAAAAAAAGAAAAGATAATAATGATAATAAATGTACGAAATTTGATGACCTATGTGTGTATGTATTTTCTGACAAAGGTCAAGGTTTCGGAAGTATATTAAATCAGTGTTCATAACAATATGTAAATAATAAATATTTAACCTGTGCTAGTATTAGCTAACCATGTAACCATGTTACTTTGACAAAGTTAGCCCCAGTGCAATAATTTTTATACGGGTTTTTTTTTACTAGCCTCCACTGTGCCTCTCCTGGAGTACAGGCCTCCTATATGGGAATAGTTTCATATATTTTGTTTTATATAAATTACTAGCTTTTAGCCGCGGCTTCGCTCGCGTTAAATTCGGGGTAACACGGTTCCCCTTTCCTGATTTAGAACACAGAAGGGAACTCGGAACAGAATATTATTTTAATACGCTACTGTAAACGATTTTATATGTCTTTCCATTTGAGCATAGAATTTTGAGATTCTTGGCATTGGACACACGCAAACATGCTACATACAATTGCCTATAAGAAAAGCACGGCTTTTTCTTAGTTCACCCCTGCCACATAAAAAAGAAAAAAAAAGTAGCCTATGTCACCCTCCATCCTCTCAACTATCTCCACCTAAAAAATCACGTCAATTCGTCGCTCCGTTTTGCCGTGAGAGACGGACAAACAGACACACACACTTTCCCATTTATAATATTAGTATGGATGTTTTATAAGCTTAATTGTTAGAAAAAAGGACATAATTAAATGTATGCTTTTGATTTTCCATCCTAATGATTGGATCTTTGTATATTTATTTTCTCTGCCTTTCCTTATTCACAATACTTGTTGATGAGCAAACTATATATAACTGAAATATGTTAATTTTTAATATGGTAAGTCGTCACAATGACACATTCACGCATCATTTTATTACTGTTTAGAAACTGGCAGTATTATATACTATATGTTTGCCAACGAATTGTAGGAAACAACTTCCAACTACCTGCAGTTTAGAATCAATTACTGTTCGTAGTGGTACCCACTAATAATACTTTGTATACGTTTAGTAGTTTAAACTATAGGGTGAGTAATGTTGACTGTTATGCCCAATATGAAAAGGGAGAAATGCGACAGCAGCTGCGAAATAAAAATATGACGTTTACGGACGTAACGCAGTACCAGTAAGATTAGCAGGTTCGGTTAGGTTAAGTTAGGCTGGTTTTACACCCACGGTGAAGCTAAGAGGAACCTAAAAAGAGAGGAGGGGCCGCTCGTCAGGCTTTTGATGCCAAAGCCGACGACGTAGCAGCCAAAAAGACTCTTAAGATACGCAGACACAGACCGCCATCCTTCCGTCGTCTTTCCGAGGTCCACCACGACGTACCTATCCATGTCCGCTCCGACCCTTACTCGAGCCAACCCGTGCCGCTGAGCCTATAGTATCCTTATTGCGTCATAGTTAGTCTGTATTTTATTAAATACAGACCAACTGTGACGCAATAAGTATTAAGGATTTGAATACAATCTTTTAATTGATTACGCCTGTTCAAACAGAGCTCCGTCTAAGAAAACAAGCCCAGCGGCAAGCAGCCATTAGAGTGACAGAAACTCCAGAACGGTCACAGGCGAGAGGAACCCCTCTTGCAGAAATGCAAACCGGACGCCGACGAACTCTCTGCGTCAACGTTGTCTGTATTTAATGGGTCTGGATTTGAAAACAATCCTAAAAATGGTTACAAAAATGATACTTAAGTTTTTGTTGCTGAACAAAAAATGCCAGTTTTGTGATGCTTTTAAATGGAAAGATGAGACTACGGGGATGTGTTGTTTTAATGGTGAAGTTTCTCTTCTTTTTCATGATTTTCCAGAAGATTCTCTGAAAACTCTATGTATCTAATGCCGATGAGTTACGGGTACAACAATTTTAAATATTATCATAAAGCACAACTCATGCTTTCAAATGACATCCATTGGAGTAGACAAAGATAATACTTTCCGAGTTTTCGTTAATTTCTGTTACTTGAATCAGTCCCTCGGTTGGCTGCAGAACAAAGTCACGTCTATCAACAGGTGTTACGTCAAGTAGCGTCTGGATAATTTGTGAGTCACTCTGTTTTCTCGACGCCCATGAAGGAACGGGAATATTGTTATTGTTAAACTTACTATCGGCGATCATAAGAAAACACGACAAAATTGCTGTTGCCATGACTTCCTCCGGTATCGCCGCTACACTACTGAACGGCGGTCGCACTGCACATTCCGTCCTAAAACTGCCATTCAATCTTGCACAGAAAGAGTCACCAATCACCAATTTTACCAGAAATTGCCTTTAAGTGTGGCACGAAAATACGATGTACCATAAAAAAGGTATAGAAGCGTTTAACCGAACTCTGCAGGACGTGCAAGATAGTACTGATATATGGGAGACACCGATTTTTTTACTGGTTTGGTGGCTTCCGACAAAATCTACCGGTGATCCGGGGTAGCACGCCTGCAGATGAAATTAAAACCTGTCTCAAGTCATCAAGCTTATGGCCAAAAGTAAAAAAAAAAATAAGCCTATCAACGAATTTGAGAGTGCACCTTTACAATAACGCAGATTCGAAACATTATGCAAAGACACTATCGAAAATTGGCAATGGACGTTTGGACACGGATGCTGATGGTTATACCATGGCCAACTATACGAGTATGTAGCATGTTCGCGGGTTTTCAATGACCAGTATTTTTAGGTATAAGCGTCAAATAGACGGACAAACAACATTGTGTATAGGAGCGTCCTAGAATTATGTTCCGTTCTGATCCCATGATTGCAACTGCTAAAAAACAAGTAGAGTACAACCCGAACTGATAGTCAAAGTCTAAATTAACGCTAGCGAAATCGGGCAAAATCAAGTAGGGCGTAAAGATGAAGATGCACTACTATGCTAGGGAATTGGAGCTATTTAGATTTGACGACATTGTAATGAAACAAAACCGACGGTTAACGGGAAACAATGACTATAAATTAAAAGTAACATAATATATTTACCGGAAGACGCAAGGTGTTGGATCGTGGAAAAGGAAATCTTTATCCCAAGAGCTGTGTCAGTGGTTTTAATACAGTTGGCTAACTTTGGCATTGAAATTAGCGACTCCAACATTGCATTATTAGAAATAAAGGAGGCTGCGAGGAACAAACAACATCTGGAGTAAGCTCGGTAAGCAGATGCTCGGCGTTTTCTTTACACAAAGGTTAGGAATATACCGACTTTTTAACGTAATTGGCATAAAATTTTGTTGCAGATATTTAATTATACAAATCTTGCACCCGGCTATGCTATTCGTCTTAACTAATCGTGCTAAAGCGAACTGTTTCAGCAAAGGTTCTTCACAAATCACACATACCTGCATCCTTTCTTCTTTACCCTTCTCAATTGAGTCGCCTCTACAACATACCATTTGATTTCGTCCTCTATTCTTTACGGTCCATCCCTCTTTAGAAGAGTTTTCATCTCTTGGCTGTGTCTGCCCTATCGACTCAGTGTCATTCTGATGTGTATTGTCCTTCAATTCCATATTTCTATCGTACTCCAACTCGTCAACGCTCGACAATGTATTGATGTTTAGGTTACTTCGATTTGATTCACACACCTGAACAAAACAACAGCTGTAGAAACCGACCGGAAAAATCATTCAAACAAGATTTAAGAAATACGCTCTCAATAAGCTGAGACATAGACTAGTAATCCTCCGCTCACAAGTATAGCTCGCGCGGAAGTGTGCTCTGTAGTATTTGCTGCAATGGCATGCATGGCTGATACTGATTTATCAATGTCAACGATATTTGTCACGTGAAATTAAAGTCATAATTTTATTGTTTTGATAACATTGAATAGTTATATTAATAAAATAAAAACAGAATGACTGCCATTGGTATTGTAAACTGATCACTGGTAGTCATCAGTTTATTGTTGCTAATGACATCAGGGCTCAACAAGATAGAAAAGAGAAAGAGGACGTATAGTTGTCGTAAAGAGTGCGGTACTGCACAGACCGTCCTGCTGTTCCAAAGACGCTGCTATATACCTACGAATCCCGTTGACATTCAATTCATAAAATATTGTTGGCATATCCTTGCGAAAACCAATATCGCTGTGTTAGGAGTCTCAACACAACACAAATTCTCAAATCTTATTGTTTTCAGAGTGCCGCACAATAGTCTGTCGAAATTCATGAAGACTTTGAGGTCACACACTGTCCGTGTGTGACATGTGATCATGACGCTGACTATTCGTGTAACTAGCGATTACTAAAATGTATGTAGTTTTACTTCGCAATAAATAAAAACATTTGAAATCTTTATTGTGACAAATGCTTTTGCATACTGCATCATGTTGGTAGTACAATAATTAGGTAGGTGTATCATTAATTAATTACATACCTTACAGACCCATAAGTAAATTTAGTATACACTCCAGTATAAACCACAAAAAGAAACAGAGAAGCATGACCAAAACTAAATTCTAATGTGTGTGTGTGTGTAGATACACACAACTCTAGTGGCCAACTTTTGCAAACTTTTGCAGCGCAAAAATCTGCAGGATGTAAGAACTAACATTTGTAGTAGGTTGCGATGCGATTCCATTGCGATAGCTTTAGCAAGGTCCGTCCATCAATCTGACTGATTTCGCTGCGGCTCCTCTAACTGTGGGGCCTGCCGGAAATATACAAGAGGATGGTGAACACTGCACTGCAGCTTAAAACTCCTCGCTTGAAGAAGTGGTACTGTGTTTGTTGTGGATGCGTTGTGATCGACCTTTTTTACTCTTAATCAGAGTAAGGCCGCCCACAAATGACTGCTCTTAGAAGCAGACGCCTTCCGCTTTTCTATCTTAGATGTGTCTCATTTACCGACGCGGCAAAAGCAGTTGTTAACTTTGGCGGCAGCTCTTGTTTTGAAGTGAAACTTATAAAGACGGGGGTCTTAGGATTTTTTCTGTCACGCAAAGCGTTACAGGTGCGTGAAATGGGTAGACAATACGACGTTCTTTTGTACTACATCTACATAATATTATAAAGAGGAAGGAATTTTATGTTTGATTTTATGTTTGTAACGAATAGGCTCCGAAACAAGCGAATAGGCAGAGTCCAACTCTGTTTAGTACCGAACGATTTGTTTACTCTATGCGCCTATGTTTCTAAACGAGTAACAGAGTGACATCTCACTTGACAATTTGACGTTGACACTCGCTCTTGATTTGCCGCTAAAATAGCCCCGGTCGCCGTGTTGAGTTCCGCGACGCGTTTGTTGAAATTAATCCCTTTAAATCGATCCGTTTGTGACAATTAGTCGTGATCCAATTGTATTAATTAACCGGTCGTTTTGTGGACAATCTGTCATGACCCGATGGTTGAGTGTGACGCTATTGTGAACGAGTGATTTGAAGACCGCATGCTGTGATTGTCTCCAGCCGGGTTGAAGCGGAATCTAACCTGAAGAATACTCGTAACGTCACGACACGATACACATACACTCACTTACATACATATCTCCAGGTTGGCACCAGAGCAGTGTCCTTCAACCATTTTTTTTTTTTTTTTTTTGATCTCGAGGTGGAAATCCTCATGGATGTCCTCTGCCCTGGGGTGGGCAGAGGGGTCTGTCAGACTCTTACTGACTAAAACCACCCCGGTGTTCCGTCCCACACCTACGTCGGGGACCACGGGAACCAATATGTCTTCCGCGATCCCCGACTAGTGCCGGCCCGCAATTGCGGGCCTCTTCACGTTGGGGGGGAGTGAGGTGTTAAACTCCCCCCCATACATCACAGAGAGGCGCGCGTGGAACACTACGCGCCACCATCTCGGGTCCTAAGGAATAGGGGGCGACGGATGTCCCCAGATCCGTCGCCCCTGGACCCATTTAGGGGGGCTGGAAGAGGGCGTTGTCCGCCCTCCGCCGACGCCCGGTGCGCCTGCTGCGGGCTGGGTGAGCGGAAGATGTCTCCCGCTCCCTTTCCGCAGCCTCCTTCTGCGACATGACTGTTTCGCAGAAGGATACCACCGCGTCCCAGGACTCCCCGCTACCGACCATGGACTCAACCACAGCCGGCAGCGATAGGTCGTTGCCTATTTTTGAGACGAGGGCACGACGCGGCTCCTCCCAAGCGGCACATTCTGCCAGCGTATGCCGCGCCGTGTCCTCCCGGCAGTCGACGCAGTGGTGACACCGGGCGTCCGGCTCCCTGTTTATGCGACACAGGTACTTCCCGAAGCAACCATGCCCCGAGAGCACCTGCGTCGTCCGAAACGACAGGGAGCCGTGCCTCCTCCCGAGCCAATGCCCGAGTACTGGCCGGACCGCCTCGACGGTGGCGAGGCCGGCGGTAGGGCGTGAAAGCCTATCCTGCCAGCTCGCCACCAGGGCTGCGCGGAGCTGCGACCGACGAAGCTCCATGTGGCGCTCCGTCAGTAGCTCGTCCCGCTCCCGCGCTTCCTCGCGCCACCGGTACAGTGACGCGAGTACTTTCGCCTCGAGAGTGTCCTTCAACCATGAGGTAAGTTCCTGTATTTGTAATTGTTCACTTGTATTGTCTGCTCCGCGTACGGCGGACAGTACGCTAGCCACTTCTAGTCTCTAGAGCCCCACGATTATCACACTTCCACTGCGCATTGAAATCCTATGGTAGGGGTCTAGTCTAGCCTGGCAGCGTACATTTTGGTATGCAGAGGCGTGGTTTTAACCTACAAAACCACCAAATTGGTAATTTTACAGTAGGCTAATTACTTGGCAGTCTCTATAAGGGAAGTAGTAATTCGCTGTAAATGTTTGTTAATGGTAATTAATTGGTATTTGAAATAATTTGTTTAAATTTATTGAGACGGGTAACCTGATGTTGCCAAGGTCATCCGGGCTAATAAAGTGGATTGGATTGGGCTGCGTTGCAGCCCCTTGTTGTAGCCCCTTTTTGTGTCTGATCTGTGTTGTATTGAATGTCAGGAAGACATTAAAATATTGAGTTTGTACCATCAATATGGTAGTTTTTTTGAAATTGTCATTTTAGAGTATTACCATTGTTTTGAGTTGGAATAAAGGATTATTATTGTTGTACCATTAACAAAGTGGTTTGTGAACTTAACATTTGGAATTGGATTGGAATTTGAATATTTGAATTGAATTGTGAAATAGAATTTGAACGTTGATATTGGTTTAAAATTAAAATAAAAGTGTATTGTTGAATTGAAAAGAAACCAATACTTTGTTACTTAATTACCTTTTGCTTGGCTTATTTTATTTGATTGTTTGCGTTGGATTTCCTTGTTATTTATTGTTTGAACTTTGTTACTAAATTATTTGTTTGGTATATTGAATTGTATTGTTTGTGCAATGGCATACAAAGCGGTGAGAGAGGCAATCAGTGGATTGACCACACAGCTGCGGTGGTTCACTTCAGCTGCAGCGACTGCTGAGCGCCAGGATCTCGAAGGGATCACGCTTGCTCGGTTCGAGCAGTTGAACTTGAGACTCGGCAACGTTGATGCTCTGCTCACCCGCTACAACGAGTACATTTGTGATGTGGCTCTGGAAGTGCTGGATCAGGCAGCACGTGACAAGGTCCTTGCTGACTACGACCAGATCTTGGACCTGGGGGATGTCATTGGTCAACGTGCTCGGGAAATATTGGGGAGCCGGACACCTGTCCAGGTCAAACCGGAGACCTCGGTTGTTTCAGGACCCGGACTATTGAGTAGACTGCCTATTTTGGAACTGCCACACTTTGACGGTCGCTTGGACCATTGGTTAGGTTTCCAAAACCTGTTTGAAAGTTTGGTTGATGCACGCTCGGACCTCAGACCCGCCCAAAAGTTGGCCTATTTGTTGTCTGTCCTGGAAGGTGAGGCCCGAGCCTTGGTGCAGCATCTGTCTTTGACTGACTCAGCCTACCCTACCGCTGTGGAGCTACTCACCCGGCGGTACCAAAATAAACGTTGTTTGGCTGACGTTCATATTGAATTGATTTTGGGGTTACCAGTCATTACTGGATTGCCAGCATTGCGTACTGACCTTGTTGAGTCCCGAACGATTTGTTTACTCTATGCGCCTACGTTTCTAAACGAGTAACAGAGTGACATCTCGCTTGACAGTTTGACGTTGACACTTGACAGCCCTCTGTCGTTTTGCCGCTAAAATAGCGTGGGTTCGCCTGTTGAGTTCCGCGACGCGTTTGTTGAAATCAATCTCTTAACCGGTCGTTTTTGGTGGACAATGGACCATGACCCAGTTGTTTGAGTTAATAACCCCTATCTTGGTGTAATATCACGGGTTCATTTGTTGGAAATACCACGTATAAATAGTTGAAAGTCAAAGTGTGACGCTGTTGGGACGAGTGATTTGAAGACCGCATGCTGTGATCGTCTCCAGCCTAATTGGAAGCGGAATCTAACCTGAAGAATACTCGTAACGTCACCACACAATACAGATACACTCACTTACATACAGAACTCCAGGTTGGCACCAGAGCAGTGTCCTTCAACCATGAGGTAAGTGCTTTTGTTGTATTTGTAATTGTTCACTTGTATTGTCTGCTCCGCGTACGGCGGACAGTACGCTAGCCACTCTTGTCTCTAGAGCCCCAAGGTTATCACACTTCCACTGCGCATTTAAAACCTTATGTGGGCCTAGTCTGGCAACGTACATTCTGGTATGCAGAGGCGTGGTTTTAACCTACAAAACCACCAAATTGGTAATTTTACAGTAGGCTAATTACTTGGCAGTCTCTATAAGGGAAGTAGTAATTCGCTGTAAATATTTGTTATCGGTAATTAATTGTTTGTTTGAAATAATTTGGAATTTATTGAGTCGAGTAACTCATATTGCCGGGGGTCAACCAGGTTTGCATATATGCTTCAGAGTTGGTTAGATTGAGCTATGCTATAACCTCTTGTTGTTGTTATTTGACCTCTGTTGTATTGAATGTCAGGAAGACATTAAAATATTGAGTTTGTACCATTGATATGGTTATTTGTGAAAATTAATATTTGAAAAATTATTGGCATTTTTGAGTATTACCATTGTTTTGAGTTGGAATAAAGGATTATTATTGTTGTACCATTAACAAAGTGGTTTGTGAACTTAACATTTGGAATTGGATTGGAATTTGAATATTTGAATTGAATTGTGAAATAGAATTTTGAACGTTGATATTGGGTTTGAATTAAAATAAAAGTTTATTGTTGAATTGAATTGAAACCAATTTAATGTTATTTCTTGAGTTGCTGATTAGTCAGTTTGGTAGTTTGATTGTAGTTATTTTGTAATATATTGTTTGAACTTTGTTACTTAATTATTTTGTTTGGTATATTGAATTGTATTGTTTGTGCAATGGCATACAAAGCGGTGAGAGAGGCAATCAGTGGATTGACCACACAGCTGCGGTGGTTCGCTTCAGCTGCAGCGACCGCTGAGCGCCAGGATCTTGAGGGGATCACTCTTGCTCGGTTCGAGCAGTTGAACTTGAGACTCGGCAACGTTGATGCTCTGCTCACCCGCTACAACCAGTACATTTGTGAAGTGGATTTGGAAGTGCTGGATCAGGCAGCACGTGACAAGGTCCTTGCTGACTACGACCAGATCTTGGACCTGGGGGATGTCATTGGTCAACGTGCTCGGGAAATATTGGAGAGCCGGACACCTGTCCAGGTCAAACCGGAGACCTCGGTTGTTTCAGGTCCCGGACTATTGAGTAGACTGCCTACTTTGGAACTGCCACATTTTGACGGTCGTCTGGACCACTGGTTAAGTTTCCAAAACCTGTTTGAAAGTTTGGTTGATGCACGCTCGGACCTCAGACCCGCCCAAAAGTTGGCCTATTTGTTGTCCGTCCTGGAAGGTGAGGCCCGAGCCTTGGTGCAGCATCTGTCTTTGACTGACTCAGCCTACCCTACCGCTGTGGAACTACTCACCCGGCGGTACCAAAATAAACGTTGTTTGGCTGACGTTCACATTGAATTGATTTTGGGGTTACCGGTCATTACTGGATTGTCAGCATTGCGTACTGACCTGTTGAACCCGTTGGTGGCAGCGACCAACGCTTTAAAGCAATTGGACTTGCCGGTGGACCAATGGTCTTACCTTTTGGTGCACGTTGTGCTGCAACGGCTTCCTGCCGATTTGAGGGCTCGTTTCGAGCAAAAGTATGGGGGGGATAGTGTCACACATCTCCCCCCATTTGATGACCTCGTCCAATTTTTGGAGGATGAGTGTCGGTTTGTGGACAACTCTGGCGTTGCCACTGAGTCATGCCAGCCGTCTTCCCGGCCACGAGACCAGGGACGGATTAGGGCTCGCGGGCCTGTTGATGGTCGACCCGCCGCTCGTTTTGCTGGCACCCAGAGTCGTCCTGGTTGTGAGTTTTGTAGGGACACGGGGCATGGCATGGCAACTTGCGCGGCCTTTTTGAAGTTGCACATGAGTGCCCGCCGCCGAATTGCCAAAGCACGCCGCATGTGCTTCTCTTGTTTGGGGGCTCACTTCCATAGGGACTGCCCCAACCCCCGCCCTTGTAGAATTTGTAGGGGGTCCCATTTGGACATATTGTGCGCTAACGCGAACCACGCTGGCAGACCAGCCTCTGTTGAAGGTTCGCGTACGAGGGGGTACCATGGAGTTGGTCACCGGGCTTCTGCCTCGCCGGTTCAGAACCGGGGAGAGGCCCGCAATTTTGAGCGCCGCACTCTACCCCCCGCGCAAGTTGATCGGGAGCCGCGTGACCGCCGTTTGGTCTCCCCGCGTAAAGGCGATTACGCAATTGTTGCTAGGCACCGCTGGCCAGACCAGCACCGCCTTCCCTCCCCTCCATTGGCGGAACGTCCCCAGTTGGAGTCACGCCCCCCGCCATTCAGGCCTCCGGTGGGATATGCCCTTCCAGCGATTGCGCGTGGCTCGGGACACCGCGCGGACGAGGAATTTGAATTGCATCCTCGTCGGGAAAGACTTGGGTCTGGGTGTGGCGATCGGTCGCCGCCCAGGCATTGTTAGGACATTGGCGCCTGCCCCGCTAAGGTACCCCTCAGATCGACACGGTTTTGTTGCCAACGGCATCGGTCAGGTCTGGGGGCCCACGGGGGACTCTGTTGTTGTCCGTGTCATTTTGGACATGGGAGCCCAGGGTTGCCTTTTGTCTATTGTTTTGTTGTTTGTTTGTATTGTTTTGGGCAAATTGTTTTCTTGAGCGCCTTTGGACTGCGGGACTTGGCTGGGACGAGCCAATTCGGGACACCCGGTTGGAAGATTGGCTCCAATTTGTATCCGCACTCTCCGCAGTCAACGAGGTCGTGTTACCCCGCGCTATCCTCCCCCCTGGGAGCTACAGTGCTACCCTTGTTTGTGATGCGTCTTCGCACGGATATGCAGCTGTTGTTTGTCTGCGCACCATCTGCGCAACAGGCCAGGTGAATTTGTCACTGGTCTTGGCCAAGAGCAAGGTGGCCCCCCTCCGGACGGCACTGACCATCCCAAAGTTAGAATTGTCAGGGGCGGCGCTTCTTGTGCGTCTATTGAACCACGTTGCTCACACTTTGGGTGGAACTGTGGACATTCGGGTTTCTTACGCCTGGATGGACAGTCAAATTGTTTTGTGTTGGTTGAAGACGTCCGTCCACTCTTTGGAGGTCTTTGTTGCGAACCGAGTGTCCCAGATACAAAGTTCTGAAACGCCTTTGATTTGGAGGATGTCGGGTCCTTTGCCCGGGCTCAAGGTGCTCGCTGTTGGAACGAAGGACCCTCCGTTTGACCCTGATTTTGTTGAGTCGATTTGGCTCCCTCGACAAATTGTTGAATTGTTTTTCTGTTGTTGAATTGTTGGTGACTGATCGTCACATTAAGAACTCGCATGCCGGTTGCAATGCGCTGTTGGCCATTCTGCAGCGAGAGTTTTGGATATTGTCGGGAGCCGTTATTAAATTGAACCCCTTTTTGGACGATACGGGTCTTTTGTTGTTTGGTTGTTGACGGTTGAGTCACTCTAGCCTTCCTTATGGGGTCCGTCACCCCCTTTTGTTGCCTAAGGAGGGCCATTTGGTTAAATTGTTGTTGTTGTTGTTTGGTTGTTTGTTGTTTGTTATTGTTTTGACCCGCCAGCCTGCCCCCATTGGGGGGGTATTTTGAGGCCGCGGTGAAGGCGGTTAGGGACTCTGGCGCAGATTGTTGGGAGACACCGTTCCCACCTTTAAGGAGTTAGCTACGGTATTTTGCCGCATTGAAGCTGTGTTGAACTCGCGTCCATTGTGCCCGCTGTCTTCGGACCCGAACGTCTTGGAGGCCCTGACCCCGGGCCATTTTTTGATTTGACAGCCACTTGCCGCCCTGCCGGAGCACCCTTTTGTCGATGTGAGCCAAAATTGGTTATCGCGGTTTCAGTTGGTGCAGCAGCTCGCTCAGAGTTTTTGGAAGCGTTGGAGCTTGGAGTATTTGCACATTCTCCGGCAGCGTGTCAGGTGGACTGATAACGCGCAACCTTGTCGGGATTGCCAAGTGATTAGCGGACGGGAAGGCCCGTCCGGGGGGGGTAGATGTTGAGTCCCGAACGATTTGTTTACTCTATGCGCCTACGTTTCTAAACGAGTAACAGAGTGACATCTCGCTTGACAGTTTGACGTTGACACTTGACAGCCCTCTGTCGTTTTGCCGCTAAAATAGCGTGGGTTCGCCTGTTGAGTTCCGCGACGCGTTTGTTGAAATCAATCTCTTAACCGGTCGTTTTTGGTGGACAATGGACCATGACCCAGTTGTTTGAGTTAATAACCCCTATCTTGGTGTAATATCACGGGTTCATTTGTTGGAAATACCACGTATAAATAGTTGAAAGTCAAAGTGTGACGCTGTTGGGACGAGTGATTTGAAGACCGCATGCTGTGATCGTCTCCAGCCTAATTGGAAGCGGAATCTAACCTGAAGAATACTCGTAACGTCACCACACAATACAGATACACTCACTTACATACAGAACTCCAGGTTGGCACCAGAGCAGTGTCCTTCAACCATGAGGTAAGTGCTTTTGTTGTATTTGTAATTGTTCACTTGTATTGTCTGCTCCGCGTACGGCGGACAGTACGCTAGCCACTCTTGTCTCTAGAGCCCCAAGGTTATCACACTTCCACTGCGCATTTAAAACCTTATGTGGGCCTAGTCTGGCAACGTACAGACCTGTTGAACCCGTTGGTGGCAGCGACCAACGCTTTAAAGCAATTGGACTTGCCGGTGGACCAATGGTCTTACCTTTTGGTGCACGTTGTGCTGCAACGGCTTCCTGCCGATTTGAGGGCTCGTTTCGAGCAAAAGTATGGTGGGGATAGTGTCACACATCTCCCCCCATTTGATGACCTCGTCCAATTTTTGGAGGATGAGTGTCGGTTTGTGGACAACTCTGGCGTTGCCACTGAGTCATGCCAGCCGTCTTCCCGGCCACGAGACCAGGGACGGACTAGGGCTCGCGGGCCTGTTGATGGTCGCCCCGCCGCTCGTTTTGCTGGCACCCAGAGTCGTCCTGGTTGTGAGTTTTGTAGGGACACGGGGCATGGCATGGCAACTTGCGCGGCCTTTTTGAAATTGCACGTGAGTGCCCGCCGCCGAATTGCCAATGCACGCCGCATGTGCTTCTCTTGTTTGGGGGCTCACTTCCATCGGGACTGCCCCAACCCCCGCCCTTGTAGAATTTGTGGGGGGTCCCATTTGGACATATTGTGCGCTAACGCGAACCACGCTGGCAGACCAGCCTCTGATGAAGGTTCGCGTACGGGGGGGTACCATGGAGTTGGTCACCGGGCTTCTGCCTCGCCGGTTCAGAACCGGGGACAGGCCCGCAATTTTGAGCGCCGCACTCCATCCCCCGCGCAAGTTGATCGGGAGCCGCGCGACCGCCATTTGGTCTCCCCGCGTAAAGGCGATTACGCAGTTGTTGCTAGGCAGCGCTGGCCAGACCAGCACCGCCTTCCCTCCCCTCCATTGGCGGAACGTCCCCGGTTGGAGTCACGCCCCCCGCCATTCGGGCATCCGGTGGGATATGCCCTTCCAGCGATGGCGCGTGGCTCGGGACACCGCGCGGACGAGGAGTTTGAACTCCATCCTCGTCGGGAAAGACTTGGGTCTGGGTGTGGCGATCGGTCGCCGCCCAGACATTGTTAGGACATTGGCGCCTGCCCCGCTAAGGTACCCCTCAGATCGACACGGTTTTGTTGCCAACGGCATCGGTCGGGTCTGGGGGCCCACGGGGAACTCTGTTGTGGTCCGTGTCATTTTGGACATGGGAGCCCAGGGTTGCCTTTTGTCTATTGTTTTGTTGTTTGTTTGTATTGTTTGGGCAAAATTGTTTTCTTGAGCGCCTTTGGACTGCGGGACTTGGCTGGGACGAGCCAATTCGGGACACCCGGTTGGAAGATTGGCTCCAATTTGTATCCGCACTCCCTGCAGTCAACGAGGTCGTGTTACCCCGCGCTATCCTCCCCCCTGGGAGCTACTCTGCTACCCTTGTTTGTGATGCGTCTCCGCACGGTTATGCAGCTGTTGTTTGTCTGCGCACCGTCTGCGCACAGGCCAGGTGAATTTGTCACTGGTCTTGGCCAAGAGCAAGGTGGCCCCCCTCCGGACGGCACTGACCACCCCTAAGTTGAATTGTCAGGGGCGGCGCGTCTTGTGCGTCTATTGAACCACGTTGCTCACACTTTGGGTGGAACTGTGGACATTCGGGCTTCTTACGCCTGGACGGACAGTCAAATTGCTTTGTGTTGGTTGAAGACGTCCGTCCACTCTTTGGAGGTCTTTGTTGCGTACCGAGTGTCCCAGATTCAAAATTTTGATACGCCTTTGATTTGGAGGCCCTTGCCTGGAGATTTGAACCCAGGCGCCGTGGCCTCACGTAGGTGCATGGCACCCCGCCTGTTTGCTTACCCCCTATGGTGGGGACCAGACTGGCTGACTCATTCCGAGGATGATTGGCCTCGATCGCCAGTCTTGATGTCGGGTCCTTTGCCCGGGCTCAAGGTGCTCGCTGTTGGAAAAAAGGACCCTGAGTTTGTTGAGTCGATTTGGCTCCCTCGACAAATTGTTGGATTGTTTTTCTGTTGTTGAATTGTTGGTGACTGATCGTCACATTAAGAACTCGCATGCCGGTTGCAATGCGCTGTTGGCCATTCTGCAGCGAGAGTTTTGGATATTGTCGGGAGCCGTTAGTAAGTTGAACCCCTTTTGGTCGATACGGGTCTTTTGTTGTTTGGTTGTTGACGGTTGAGTCACTCTAGCCTTCCTTATGGGGTCCGTCACCCCCTTTTGTTGCCTAAGGAGGGCCATTATATTGTTGTTGTTGTTGTTGTTTGTTATTGTTTGACCCGCCAGCCTGCCCCCATTGGGGGGGTATTTTGAGGCCGCGGTGAAGGCGGTTAGGGACTCTGGCGCAGATTGTTGGGAGACACCGTTCCCACCTTTAAGGAGTTAGCTACGGTATTTTTCCGTTTTGAAGCTGTATTGAACTCGCGTCCATTGTGCCCGCTGTCTTCGGACCCGAACGTCTTGGAGGCCCTGACCCCGGGCCATTTTTTGATTTGACAGCCACTTGTCGCACTGCCGGAGCACCCTTTTGTCGATGTGAGCCAAAATTGGCTATCGCGGTTTCAGTTGGTGCAGCAGCCCGCTCAGAGTTTTGGAAGCGTTGGAGCTTGGAGTATTTGCACATCCTCCAGCAGCGCGTCAGGTGGACTGATAAAACGCAACCTTGTCGGGATTGCCAAGTGATTAGCGGACGGGAAGGCCCGTCCGGGGGGGGTAGATGTTTAGTACCGAACGATTTGTTTACTCTATGCGCCTATGTTTCTAAACGAGTAACAGAGTGACATCTCACTTGACAATTTGACGTTGACACTCGCTCTTGATTTGCCGCTAAAATAGCCCCGGTCGCCGTGTTGAGTTCCGCGACGCGTTTGTTGAAATTAATCCCTTTAAATCGATCCGTTTGTGACAATTAGTCGTGATCCAATTGTATTAATTAACCGGTCGTTTTGTGGACAATCTGTCATGACCCGATGGTTGAGTGTGACGCTATTGTGAACGAGTGATTTGAAGACCGCATGCTGTGATTGTCTCCAGCCGGGTTGAAGCGGAATCTAACCTGAAGAATACTCGTAACGTCACGACACGATACACATACACTCACTTACATACATATCTCCAGGTTGGCACCAGAGCAGTGTCCTTCAACCATGAGGTAAGTTCCTGTATTTGTAATTGTTCACTTGTATTGTCTGCTCCGCGTACGGCGGACAGTACGCTAGCCACTTCTAGTCTCTAGAGCCCCACGATTATCACACTTCCACTGCGCATTGAAATCCTATGGTAGGGGTCTAGTCTAGCCTGGCAGCGTACAAACTCCGTGTTCTCAATCGACATCTCAGGACGTTTTCTTTCAGGGCTAGTGTTGCCAGTATTATAAATAAAATGACTCAATGATCGACTAAATCAATGTTGCAAGTTATTGTATTATTTCAAAACCTAACCCAGTTGACTGACACAATCATGATTGACATGACTGACTGTTTGACGTTCGACCGCTGGACAACATGACGTCATGTCCGTGTCGACTAGTCTCCACCACTCTTTGCATATCGCATGTAAACGAGGGTATGTCGCGGGGCTTTCCTGTGAGAAGTGCTCGAATTAACGTGGCTAGTATAATTCAACTCGATTTTAACGATTAACAATAACGAAGGCGAGTTGCGCGAGAATTGCTTTCCAGACACCGATCTACATGGCCTGCAAATGATCTGTCCAACAAAATGATTTCTCTTTTTTATTAGGGTTCCGTTGCCAAATGGCAAAAAACGGAACCCTTATAGATTCGTCATGTCTGCCTGTCTGTCTGTCTGTCCGTCCGTCCGTATGTCACAGCCACTTTTCTCCGAAACTATAAGAGCTACGCTGTTGAAACTTAGTAAGTAGATGTATTCTGTGAACCACATCAAGATTTTTGCACAAAAATAGAAAAATAATAATAAATTTTGGGGTTCCCCATACTAAGAACTGAAACTCAAAATTTTTTTTTCATCAAACCCATACGTGTGGGGTATCTATGAATAGGTCTTTAAAAATGGTATTGAGGTTTCTAATATCATTTTTTTCTAAACTGAATAGTTTGCGCGAGAGACGCTTCCAAAGTGGTAAAATGTGTCCCCCCCCCCCCCCCCCGTAACTTCTAAAGTAAGAGAATGATAAAACTCAAAAAAATATATGATGTACATAACCATGTAAACTTCCACCGAAAATTGGTTTGAACGAGATCCAGTAAGTAGTTTTTTTTTAATACGTCATAAATCAACTCAAATATAAAAATTAAAAAAAAAACATTTAATTTCATAAGTGTTGCAGTACAATATCTTTGTGCTGTATCTACAATCTACATCGCAATCTTATGTTCTTTATCGCACGTTCAATATCTATTAAATGTTTCTACTATCTGTTTTCAACACGTAGTCGTTAGTATATAAGATGCACCTTTGGATAATTATAACCAGACTATACTACATCTTTGGTCTCATTTATACCTAACCATATACTGCCAAGAAGTTTGGCAAATTGGTGACCCCGACGAACGAATACGCAGCAAGTAACATGGCGCAACCACCGTGCAAGGCGAACATAAATCAGCAAGGAACACTTGAAGTAGCTGCTGGCACTTCGGTTTTATCCCGCATTCCGGAATTTTGGAAAGACCAACCCAGATTATGGTTCACGCAACTAGAAGCCATATTAGCACCACAGAAGCAAGGAGACGAATACAAATACTGTACGGTAATAGCAAAGTTATCCAAGGAAGAAATACTACAGGTTAGTGACCTAATCACTTCGCCACCGACTACAGATAAATACCAAAACATCAAGGAACGTTTAATTGATTGTTACGAAGAAACAGAACAGCGGCAGTTTCAAAAATTAATATCAGAGACAGAACTCGGTGATCAAAAACCTTCGCAGTTATTACGTCAAATGCGAGTCCTCGGGAGAGGAAAAATCAGTGACGAAACAATTAAACTTCTATGGTTCAGGCTTTTACCAACATCAGTTACTACGGTTCTGGCAGTTACGGAAGACATGGAAATTGACAAACTGAGCCTAATTGCAGACAAAATAATAATGAATTCAAAAGTAACCGAAATATCAGCTGTTAGCAACGACACTTCAAACGACAACAATACAGCAAGCATTTTAACCCAGCTAGCAAAATTACAGATAGATATTGACGCAATTCAGCAAGGTCGATATGGCTATCGACCCAACACGCACAATCATTTCAAGGAACGTCAACAATTCCCGATTATGAGGCCGAGAACAAACTATAGAGGGGCAAATCGATTTTGTTACTACCACGGAAGATTCGGAAAATATGCGAGGAACTGCATTAAGCCATGCGGTTGGAAACCAATGACTTACGTACGGAACCAGGGAAACGAATAAGAGCACAGACAACGGCGAAACTATGTGCAATCCACCCATCCAATCGCCTCACCATTACCGACCGAAAAAGTGGTATGAAGTTTTTGATTGACACGGGCGCAAATATCTCAGTCATTAGCAAGCAACAGAGATATTCAATTTTACAAAATGAACAATACACACTATACGCTGCAAATGGGACTAAAATTAGGACTTACGGCGAGAAGACGCTTACCTTGAATTTAGGACTACAACGATGTTATAAATGGAATTTTATAATCGCCGATGTTACACAACCAATAATTGGAGCAGATTTTCTAGAGCACTATAAACTATTAGTCGACATAGCTGGTCGCAAACTTATCGACAAAGTTACAGAGCTGACAACGCATGTAACTTCAGAAAAAGCGGCACAACAAACAATTCGTACTATCGCAGTGGGAACGAATCCACGTATTACGCAACTTTTAAACAAGTACGAAGACATCACGAAAGAGTCCTCTCTACGCAATGCGCCCAAACATAAGATTGAACACCACATTATCACTATAGGACCACCCGTCGCAGCTCGGGCAAGACCATTACCTCCAGAAAAATACGACATAGCCAAAAAGGAATTTCAAAGTATGATAGAACTCGGAATTTGCCGACCGTCAGATAGCCCATGGGCAAGCCCATTGCATATGGTAAAAAAGAAAAATGGCGAATGGAGACCGTGCGGAGACTATCGAATGCTCAATAGCACGACAGTTCCGGACAAATACCCACTACCAAGATTAACTGACTTTACATACATATTAGAAAATAAGAAGATACTAAGCAAGATAGATATACGCAAAGCATACCACTGTATTCCTGTTAAGGATATAGAGAAAACAGCCATCATCACACCTTTCGGACTTTTTGAGTACTTAAGAATGCCTTTCGGATTACGCAATGCGGCACAAACATTTCAACGATTCATGGATTCCTTATTTAGAGATTTAAATTTCGTATTTATATATGTAGACGACTGTCTCATCGCATCGGACAGCGAAGATTTGCATTATCAGCATTTAGAAACGGTTTTCAAACGTTTACACGAGAATGGAATAACCATTAATCTCGAAAAATGCGAATTTCACAGAAGGGAAATAGATTTCTTAGGTTATCATATAACGAGCCAAGGAATACAACCTACCGAGGAAAATTACAAGGCAATCATCGAATTTCCCAAACCGAAAACGATTCAAGAATTAAGAAGATTTTTGGGCATGGTCAATTTCTACAGAAGTAATATTCCACGCGCAGCGGAAAATCAAAGAGTTTTAAACGAATTTCTACATGGTTCCAAAAAAAACGATAATTCACCTGTTCCTTGGACAACGGAAGCAGACCAAGCTTACGAAAAATGCAAGGAAAGCTTGAAAAACGCGGTATTAACAGCGCATCCTTCCCGCAACGCATCACTAGCGCTCATGACCGACGCTAGTGCTACTTGCGTTGGTGGAGTTTTACAACAAAAATCCGGACGCAATTGGGAACCATTAGGTTTTTTTTCACAAAAATTGAGCGAAACTCAACAAAAATATTCTACGTTTGACAGGGAGCTTTTGGGAATTTACATGGCCGTCAAACATTTTCACAGATTAATCGAGGGAAGAGAATTTACAATATTTACGGATCACCGACCTTTGACATACGCATTCTCCCAAAAACCATCATCAAACGATACACCGCGACGGGTCCGGCAGTTAGATTTCATTTCACAGTACAGTACCAACATCCAACACATAAACGGACGTGACAATATTACCGCCGATGCCTTATCTCGAATAGAGGAAATATACGTGCCGTCACCTATCGATTACGCTGAATTGGAAAAATGTCAATCGACAGATAATGAACTTGGTAAATTACGTGACAATAAAAGATTAAAATTCAAAAACATTACGCTTCCGGGTTCCACAATAAACATCACCTGCGACACGTCTACTGGGAAAAGCCGCCCCTACTTACCAAAGCATTTTCGCAAACAAATTTTCGATACCATTCATGGTATGAGCCATCCAGGAAAAAGAACTACGAGAAAAATGATAACCCAAAGGTATTTATGGCCGTATATGAACAAAGATATCAATAATTGGTGTAGATCATGTATAGCCTGCCAAAAATCAAAAATACAACGACATACGATATCACCTCCTGGTGCATTTATGACAGCGCAACGTTTTGAGCATTTACATATTGACATCGTCGGGCCACTTCCGATTTCACAAGGGAGGAGATATTTAATCACAATCATAGATCGTTGTACGTCATGGCCCGAAATATTTCCGGTGGAAGATATAACTGCGGAAACAGTAGCCAAGACGCTTTTCGAAGGATGGATTACTCGTTTTGGATGTCCATTGCGCATTACTACGGATCAAGGCCGACAGTTTGAATCAAGAATATTTGAGTCACTCTCTCGATTTTTGGGAATACATAAAATTAGGACAACACCTTATCATCAGCAATCCAATGGAATGATAGAGAGATTTCATAGAACTTTGAAGGTAGCGTTAATGACAAGAGAATCCAACGAAAATTGGTTAAAAGAAATCCCAACAGTTTTACTCGGGTTGCGGAGTAGCTTGCGAGAAGACACAGGTTATAGTTCAGCAGAGATGACATATGGAACGCCAATACGACTCCCTGGAGGATTTTTTGAGTCATCGGCAGCACAGTTATCAACGTACGAAGAATTTGTAAAACAAATTCAAAGGGACATCACACAAATGACGTCAGTTCCGAAAAGAAAAAACCATAACCAAGCTATATTTGTGCATCCCGAACTCAAGGAATGCTCACACGTATTTGTTCGGTGTGATAGAATGAAGAAAGCCCTGACGCCGCCGTATGAAGGACCCTACCCAGTAATTAGTAGAACAGATAAGACATTTTGCATTAGAATTAGGGATAAAGAGACAGTGATATCAATTGATAGATTGAAACCAGCTTTCATGATCAATGACGAATCAAACTACGTGCCAGATTCAAAGGATTGCGACAGACATTCACACACGTACACTACACGATCGGGACGTAAGTTAAAGCCAGTAGTACGTCTTTAAAGTCGCTGATTGAAGCAAGTTATTCGTTATGGCATAATGAAAACACTGGACAGAAGAATGAAGAGTTTAACGGAAAAAATAATAAACACTCGTGCAACGGCTGAGTCAAAATTACAGACGTCAGCAAATCACACCACAACAGGCGTCATCAAATTCCACCGCGTACAATAGCATTATTATTTATATACATCAGCAAATAACTAGTAAGGTCTAGGTCAAATTTATATTGTAAACACTATTACCATAATATTTACTTTTTTTTCTTTTAAAGGGGGGTGTACTGTTGCAGTACAATATCTTTGTGCTGTATCTACAATCTACATCGCAATCTTATGTTCTTTATCGCACGTTCAATATCTATTAAATGTTTCTACTATCTGTTTTCAACACGTAGTCGTTAGTATATAAGATGCACCTTTGGATAATTATAACCAGACTATACTACATCTTTGGTCTCATTTATACCTAACCATATACTGCCAAGAAGTTTGGCAAAATAAGCATAAACCTTATACATAAACCGAGGATACCTACAGGTTTGTACGGAACCCTCGGTGCGCGAGTCCGACTCGCACTTGGCCGGTTTATACAAATTGACATTGATAATTTAATACATACCTACATACATTTTTTTTTTGTGGATGGTGAATCGTCAAATAACGTCTCCCGCTCTGGGTAGTGTGGAACAGCGTGTCAGCCTTTTACTGACTAAAACCCACCTGTGTTCCCTCAGTTGCCCATATGCCAGGGCCAAGGTATCTCGTTCGAACAAATCTCGTGACCCTGGCAGGCATCCATCCTAGCAGACTCCTTCAGCTTGCTGACATACCTTTGAGGTGCGCGTGGAACACTACGCGCCGTCGACACGGGATACATACCTACATACATGACATGAATATTTGCTTTGTAAATCATATTGTTTTAATCAATGTGAATGTGAACACCATGTAGGTCCTTTTTTATTCGGTTTTCTTTCTTTCTCAGTAAGTTAGAATCATGATCTGGCAGTTTGAGTAATTGCTTTGTTATCTGTTATTTCTAGATAATCTTTTATTTTATTTTATAGTACTCGTATAAAACAAAGCGACTTCCCACGTTTGTATGCTTAGATCTTTTACGCAATGAATTTTACTGCCGTTTTCATCAATAGATAGAGTGATTCAAGAGGAAAATTTACAATTATAATACAATTATAATACGATGAAGACTATGGGTACCTTCACATAACTCTATGTTTTATATTTTAATTTTGATTTTATTTTTATTATTATGTTCAAGGTTCTGGACTGGAAAGGGGCTGGCATCAACATCAATGGCGAGTACATCACTCACCTTCGATTTGCCGACGATATAGTAGTCATGGCTGAGACTATGGAGGACCTCAGTACAATGCTCGATGACCTCAATAGAGCTTCCGAAAGAGTGGGTCTTAGGATGAACATGGACAAGACAAAGGTCATGTCCAATGCTCATGTGATACCCACTGCAATGAAGATCGGAAGCGCTACACTCGAAGTTGTGGACGAATATGTGTACCTAGGACAGACTGTCCAGTTAGGTAGGTCCAACTTCGAGAAAGAGGTCAATCGTCGAATCCGACTCGGCTGGGCAGCGTTCGGGAAGCTACGCGGTATATTCTCGTCCCAATTACCGCAGTGTCTCAAGACAAAAGTCTTTGACCAGTGTGTGTTGCCAGTGATGACATATGGTACTGAGACGTGGTCGCTCACAATGGGCCTCATAAGAAGGCTCAAAGTCACCCAAAGAGCAATGGAGAGGGCTATGCTTGGAGTTTCCCTACGTGATCGAATCGGAAATGATGAGATCCGTAGGAAAACCAAGGTTACCGACATAGCCCGAAGAATTGCCAAACTTAAGTGGCAGTGGGCAGGACACATTGCTCGCAGAACAGATGGCCGATGGGCAGTGGCGTAGCTAGGCGTGGGCGAAGTGGACCCTCGCCCACGGCCTCGCACTTAAAGGGGCCTCGCGAGGCCTCTTTTAATGCGATGCCACCAGACTTAAAATCCCCGTTTATTTTTAAATGAAATAAAAACCTAAAAAATATTGGCTACACTCGTCACTTTCTTGAACCTGAAATAACAACAAAACATAACTCCTAGTTTTACGCTTTATAAAGACCCAGTAGCCTTTCACTTATTTAAACTTGGCGCGTGTGACTCGAGTGAGTGAGTCGCTTCTAAGAAAATAAGAAAGTTTGTCTATGAACTGGGGATTCCCCGATCTTTGTTTGAGTCTCGCTGTCTCGCTCACATCTGTCATAATTTCGTAATTTCATTGTAAGTGCTATTGAGACAACATCATAAAACAATACATATCTTTAGTTATTTAATTTTACTACTTGTGTTAAATTGTTACTGAGTATACTGAATGTTTAAAAGTTATTGAAAGTGTTGATTACTTCTTTTGAATATTTCTGTATTTATTTATCCTGGCTGAACCAACAAACGAATAAATAAATCATAAGGTAAGTAATAACATTTTACAAATGTTTCAATTGAATGAATACCATCATTTATTATGTAAGAAGTGATATAGCTAATCATTAAGCATCGTCGGGAAATTTTAAGTAATCCCTACTAATATTATAAATGCGAAAGTAACTCTATCTGTCTGTCTGTTACGCTTTCACGCCTAAACCCCTGAACCGATTTTAATGAAATTTGGTACAGAGATAGACTAGACCTTGGGAAAGGACACCAATCAAATATGGCATCAATTTTGAAATCCGAGATAGCGGATAAATAAAAATGTATTAAAATAAGCTATTTACAGTAAACCACAGCAGTTTGTATGCGTATTATGTGTTTACAAATATGAGTCCAATAAAAATTTAAATGCTGCCTAAAGTAAATTTTCCACCAAGGCGAAATCGTGGGTAAAACCTAGTGTTCTATATATTGAAAATAAAATTCCACATAATTCGCATTGGTAAATTACTGTATTTTTTATAGATATCATGTCTGGCCCGAGCAGGGATAGAGATGTGCACCGAAAATGGGAATCTGGGGCATCGAAGCGAAAAAGAAAAGCAGAGATGGCCGTAGCTAATGAAGCTCTTGGTGCTAGTATGCGGAATTTTTTAAATATAAATACAAAATTATCGACCTCTGAAGTTGCAAATTTGGATATGATTACCGAGTCTCAAATAAATGAAGCGAAAATGTCGTCAGAAGCAGAAGAAGTTAAAAACAAAAGTCTTTCGACCTTTGACAGTGCAGAATCGGAAAAAAATGATTTTCAAAAGAATGATGACAAAACGAGGTCAGAATCAGAAGAAGTCATGCAGAGTGAATCAAACAAAACTACAAGCGACATTGAACTCTGTGTCGGAGCTGGAGCTTCCCTTGATCTTGGCGCTGGTACATCTACAATCAATTTTCGGGAGAACAAAGAATCAGAATTTTGTAAACTTGAAACAAATGATCCAGGAATATGGAGATTTCCGATAAACGATGCATACCGTCATGATTTAGTCCAATGTGGTCCCCAACAAAATTTAGATCTTAGCAATGAATATTATCCAAAAAATGAAAATGGAAGACACTTTTCGAATTTTTATTATATGAGAAAATTGAGCAATGGCGAAATACAACATCGTAGATGGTTAGTATATTCGACTTCACAAGACAAAGTATATTGTTTCAGTTGCAAACTTTTCTCTAGCTTGCAAACACAGCTTATTCTAGGCTGTAATGACTGGAAACACCTAAATACTATTCTTGAACGCCACGAAAATCAGAAAGAACATAGGAAAAGCATGGTTCAATGGCTATTATTTGAAAAAGGTATTAAGCATGGAAAGACTATTGATGAAGAAAATGAGAGATTGATTCAAGAAAGTCAGAAACATTGGTATAATTTATTCGAAAGATTGGTTGATATAATTAATTACTTAGCTTCCCATAACTTGGCTTTTCGAGGCCATACAGAATCTCTTGATCCAAATCACATTGGAAATAGTGGCAATTTTATTTTTATCTAAATATGATTTCACACTCCGTAACCACTTAATTCGTATCAATGAAAAACAGCTAAATAATCACTATTTAAGTCCGCAGATACAAAACGAGCTTATTTCATTGATGTCACAAGCTGTTGTCAATGACGTTATAGGAAAAATTAAACAAGCTAAGTACTATGCTATAATGCTGGATTGCACAAGAGACATTAGTCGGGTCGAACAAATGTCTGTTATATTAAGATACGTAAATACGTCCACTGGCCATTTAGAAGAACATTTTCTTGGTTTTTTAGCAGTATCAGAAACAACAGGAGAGTTTTTAACAAACATCATACTTAATGAAATTGAAAAACATCAATTAAATATTCAAAATTGTAGAGGCCAAGGCTACGATAATGGTGCCAATATGGTCGGCATTAACAAAGGAGTAAAATCAAGAATCTTAAGTATTAATCCAAGAGCATTCTTCACTCCTTGTGGTTGCCACAGTTGGAATCTTATTTTAGTAGACGCAGCCAATACATCATCCATCGCAAAAGTGTTCTTTGGTTTCATCCAAAAAATATATGTCCTTTTTTCCAAATCCAGCAAGAGATGGGAATTAGTAAAGGATAAATTGAAGATAACCTTAAAATCGTTGTCTGATACAAGATGGGAAAGCCTAATTGCTTCAGTGAAAGCTATATTATTTCAGTTTGATGATATTATCGATTGCATAAGTAATCTGCAAAATCAATCTGAAGATGCTGATACTCTCTGCGATTGCCAAGCAATTATAACTGAAATGCTAACTCTGGAATTTATTATCTCGATACACGTGTGGTACGAAATTTTAAACCGCGTCAATAACATAAGTAAGATCTGGCAAAAAGTCGATATTAATTTAAAAGTTGCTATTGACAATTTGCGCAATTTTCGTGACTGGATCCACAAATTTCGGGAAACAGGCTATAATGAATGTACTGCAAAAGCCTATGAATTCATAGAAAAGAGCAGTTGTGAGATTTCAACGACTTTTAAAGAGACAAGAGTTCGCAAGAAAAAGAAAATGTTTAATTATGAAGCGGTAGATGAGCCAATTGATTCCGCTGAAAGTAGATTCAGAATTGATTTTTTTATTACTATGATTGACGCCGTGATACATGATATTAACACAAGATTTACTGCACTCACTGAATATTATAACAATTTTGGATTCTTGTACGACATAAATAATTTAAAATCTTTGCCAAATAACGAGCTTTTGAAGCACTGTAATGATTTAAGTGTAGTACTTCAAGATGGAGAAAGCAAAGACATAGAATCTTATGAGCTTTACGAAGAAATACAACTTTTAGTGCCTAATCTACCAAACTCCATTAGAGAAGCCAATCAGATGATTCAATACATAATTACAAATGAATTGGAAGACATCTATCCTAATGTTTACATTGCTATTAGAATTATGTTGACTTGAGCTTCCGCAGAAAGAAGTTTTTCTAAGTTAAAAATTATAAAAAACTACTTAAGAAACAGTATGAAGCAGGACCGACTGTCTGCTTTAGCAATACTCTCAATCGAAGCACATTTAGCTGCAAAAATTAATTACAAATCCTTACTAGAGGACTTCTGTAAAGCAAAAAGCCGAAGAACATTACATTTGTAAAAAAAATTAATCACTTAATTTACAAAATAAAACCATTTTCAAATCTATATGCTTTTCAATATTCTCCCACCGCGCATTAATATTTTTTTTACTATCATTAGTAGGTATGTCGTGTCAAAGCATGTTTGTAAGATAGATTTATTGGGTAGATCTTGGGAACGAAGAAAAGGGGCCTCGCTGATGCGACTTTGCCCACGTCTATATAAGTCCACGCTACGCCACTGGATGGGGTCGGAAGGTTCTGGAGTGGCGACCGCGTACTGGAAGACGTAGCGTTGGAAGGCCTCCCACAAGATGGACCGATGACCTGGTGAAGGCCGCAGGAATGCGTTGGATGCGAGTGGCACAGAACAGGTCGAGGTGGCGGTGCTTGGGGGAGGCCTATGTCCAGCAGTGGACGTCTTTCGGCTGAAATGATGATGATGATTATGTTGATTTTAATTTTAATTTTGCATTTATTTTGATTGTGATTATGATTCTAGTTTTGTTTTTGATTTTATCCTCTAAGTCCCTGAGATACCACATTTGGTATGTAAACAATCGTTTTTTAATTGTGTCTGTAATTACGGTAATTGACCGGTTAATTTTGATATTGATTTTAATTTTGAATTTTTCGTTCTAATCTTGATTATGTTTTTAATTTTGATTTCAAATTTTAGTTTTCATTGAATATGATTTGATTTTATTTATTTTTGTAATTTTTGTATATGGGTACAATACCTGAATTAAAACGCTATTTATTTTATTATTTATTTATTTATTATTAATACGTGGGCGAAGCCGTTGGAAAAGCTAGTAGTTTATAAATTAATGCAAAATATAGACTGATGCTTTATTTTATTGCAGTTAAAAGAGTGTGGAGAGATAGTGTTCTGTTTAGAGTATTTAAAAACCGTTCTAAAGCCATAAAACAGACATCAAACGCTGTACTCGAGTATCCATGTTTGTTTCGTTCTACGTTCACACGACACATACACGAACGAAAAAGTGTCACGTATATTTTGTCCAATGAATTTGGGTTGTAACATATTCCAGTGATTCCTTCAATGAACCAATAAAATGAAAATAAATCATCATGCAACAATACGTAAACAACACTCAATTGGCTAACCAAATCACTTAGCAATGAATTTCAGTGAAATTTGGCGATTGCTTCCCAAAAAACCTCTATTGTAAAGTAACTACGAGCATGAAAATAAAGCCTCACGTACTACATAAGAATATTACACTTTAATAAAGGAGACCCGATCTCGTACCTACATTATGAAATTCCATTCAATTACTGGAACGTATTACACCCGCGTATTACCCTACTTTCGAAATCGCTGCGTCGACATACGTAACGTCGATATCGACGACGAGTCCATGAAATCGACATTAAGTGGGTACTTTGAGAGCACTAGTTCGTTTATAAAAGTTTGGACATTGCTGTGAAAGGAAACCGTAAACGTGAATGTTTCGCAATACATCGCATTTTCTGCTAATCCATTTAATGTGAAAAACCGCAGTGAAAAAACGATAAGAAAGTCCTATATATTTTCGATTTTAGTATTTTGTGAAGTTTCTTGCCCATTTTTCTCCATACGAATCTACCTTTAGGAAGAGGCAACTAGAATTTAATTTAAATGTTGACGTTCTAAAGTGTGTTTTTTAACCGACTTCAAAAAAATGAGGAGGTTATCAATTCGACTGTATTTTTTTTTATGTTTGTTACCTCATAACTTGGGGGGGGGTCTGTATTTATGCTTTTGCGGTTGCACAACGACACGCTTTGCTTGGCTTTGTTTGGTAGTGTAGATGCAGGCCTACTCGGCCGCCTCCCTCAGAGGCGATAGAGTGGCGGGGTCTTGAGGGAGAGCGCTGAAGTCGTGTAGATCCTCAAGGCAAGTCTGGCGGATATACCTTCACGAGATTGCCACCCTGTTCTTGGTCTAATTCCTTATGAAATAGACGTAACTGAAACCTCCAGGCGACATTACCTCACTTTTCTTCCCTCCCCACTCCCGCACAACCCCTCATTCCCTGTCCCAAACAGCCTTCCTGCCCCATATACCACAACCCCTCCTCACACTATCCCACCCAAATCCCCACTCTCCACCCAACTCCCACCTGCCCAAATTCCACTCCGGAACGTGACCACCCTGTGACTGGGTGGTGGCGGGCTCGACTGTCACTAAAAGCAGCTGATGGCGAGTCAGGAGGAACCAGTCACCTGCGCTAGGACCTGCGCAGTTGAGCGCCGTGAGCGGGGATGAAGGAGTCCTGGGGGGCTGAGCCGAACGGCGGTGGTTGTTATGTGTCCGTGAGGCAACACGCCCCCTTTGGTCTGGATTTCAAGCGAAACGGTGGCCCTACCCACTAGCCAGAGGTAGGGAAATGGCCATAGTGTCCCGTCAGAGGGCCACAGGCGAGGTGCGTGAGGTCCGCGGAGGTTGTCCTCGGATGACCGAAGCGGTAGGTAAAGGTCATGCTGACGGTGTAAGAGAGGGTTGTTCAGCTCGTTGGGGGCCAACCCGATCGAGCACCTGATGTCGCACTGTAAACCAGCCTTGCGCCCCTATATCTCTCTGGTAATCCTAACGTTCGAGCTTTTCATAGCAAGACGTTCCCAGGTGCGGGCTCCATGGAGGGTGGGAGCCAGAGAGACGAATCCTTTCACAACTTTTAACATGGAGAACTTAACCCCAGTTAAAACTAACAAACTCGGAGTGGAGGCAAAAGCCGATGAAACTCTCAAGAGTGGTGCTTGCACTTCTCTTGCCCCTGAACACCCTGCAGCTAACGCCGTGGGTACCAGCGCGGGCGCCGGTCTGGCTGTGGCGAAAGCCACAGGTAAGACCAAACAAAAAAAGTCCCAAAATAAACAAAGGGCGTCGGCGCTGATTGGGACCAGTACCAGCCCTTCCAAAACTCAGGGGAGGACCACGGCGAAGTCTAACACCGCTGCCGGTCCGACCCTTCCTAAACTAACACCGGTGCCGGTTATTACTGGCACTGGGAAACACCATCCCACCTCTGCGGCTCCTCTAGCCTCCTCCTATAAGGAGGTCGCCGCCGATCAAACGGTGACCGACAGCCACGAGGACGCGATCTCTCGCGCCTGGAAGGTTGTTCAGAAGCGGGGCAAGGGCAAGGGTAAAAGCACTCAACAAGCCCGTTGCCCTTGCACAAACCCCTCATGCGCTCCAGCTGCCACAGCACAGCGTATGACGCGGAAGGAGCGCCGTCAGGCTTGCAGAAGGCCAGGTAGGGGGGCTCCAAACAACCAGGCCACTGCCGCTAGTTCGGGCAAACCAACTAGCGGCCAGCTAAACTTCGCCGCTGGGAAGCGGTCGCAGTCGGAGGCCGGCTTAAGCCGTCCGACGACCAGTCGACCGTCATCCAGTGCGCCGGCAAAGACTCAGCAACCCGGAGGGAAGGGTCAGGCCGCGGCCAAGCGAGCTCTCAACGAGACTATCACACCTCGTGGAGAGCATAAGCGGCCGCGTCTTGATCAATCCAAACGGGTTGCTCAAAGAAGCTACGTCCAAGCTGCTAGTGCTACCCTCGATGTAGCCGTCACCTGTGACCGCACTGGGTTCATCAGCAAGGACGTATCAGACCAGGTACTCGCTGCTATTCAGAAGCAGATACTAGTCGAGGCCTGCTCTCCGAAACAAGACACCACGGCGCCGACTTTTAACGCAAAGCCGCTGTATGCCGGTGGTGTCCTCAAACTGTGGTGCGAGAATGACCACACCTTAGCCTGGCTAAGGAAAACAATCTCCGGAATGACTCTCCCTATTAACCTAACGCTAGTAGTCAAGAGTCAGTCGGAGATCCAAAGACGGGCACGATGTGGCATCGTGATCCCCGACGAGCAGGGGGTCCTCGGAGAGCCGACCAATATTGGCCGTGCTCTCAGTTACCAGAACCCCTGGATCGACGTCAAGCGCTGGTTGCTGCTGCACGCCAACAAGCAGGCCTCGGCATGGTTCGTGGTGGTCGGTGTCCCGGTGGACCAAATCCCAACCCTGATGGGCGCGGGTCGCCGTCTATTTTTGGGGGCAGGGAAGGTGTACCTGCAGTTCCAGGGTAGGAACGGCAGGTTCACCGATGTCCCCCAGAGATGGGACTCCGCCACGGGAACCATTTCGGAGGCTCTGTTGCAGCAGCCACAGACACCAGCGGGGGAATCGACTCCCCCACCAAACAACCCGGTAGCAACCGCGGCCGAACCTGCTGTAGCAGAATCGGCCGCCCCAAGTGCCGCCACCTTGGGAGCTGTCCCTTCTTCGGGCGAGGAGTCGGACGACATTACCTTGTCTCCGGCTTCGCGCCAGGAGGGGGATGACTTCGAAGAGGGCGGTCTGCTTGCCGGGCTCAATCTGGAGGAAGACGATGAGGAATCGACCAGCAACGGCGTCCTCCTCGTCGAAATGTAAAATCCTCCAAGCAAACCTCCACCACAGTCAGACCGCAACGGCTCAGCTCCGGAAGTGGTTGGAGGTGCAACCAACGGCCATCGCCCTGATCCAGGAGCCGTGGATTAGAGCGGGCCGCATACAAGGACTCTCCGATCTTGGCGGTAAGCTCCTGGTTACTACTGATCACGATCAACCAAGATCGTGTATCTATGTAACAGGAAACCTTAAAACACAGCTTCTAACTGAATTCTGTTGCAGAGATATCTCTGCAGTGAAGCTGATTATACAGCGTGACGGCGCCATGGAGATGGCAATCGTCTTCGCTTCGGCCTACATGCCCGAAGCGGAGGCGCCACCCCCGCATGAGCTCGCCCGCCTCGTGAGCTATTGCGAGTGTTCCGGGCTTGAGGTCATCATCGGTGCCGACGCCAATGCTCACCACCAGCTGTGGGGTATGGAAACGCAAAACGAAAGAGGTAAGGCCTTGGTTGACTACTTATTCTCGACTAACCTATCCCTACTAAACACTGGCTCCGAACCGACATTCGTAACCAGACGAAGCCGCACAATCATAGATCTCACTCTGGTAACAGAGGCCGCGGCGGAAATTACCACTGGGTGGCAGGTCTCCAGGGAGGCTTCCTGCTCCGACCACAGATGGATCCGCTTTGACATCCAGGCCTCTGTCCCGCCAGTAGCTCCGCGCCGTAAACCGCGCAACACAGATCGTGGTACCTACACACGCAGCCTAGTTTCCAAACTTGCGACACCAAGCGATCCGACGTCATTTGCGGACACTACACAGATTGAGGTACAAGTAGAACACCTCACTAAATCAATGATAGACAGCTACCAAACTGCGTGTCCAGAGACGACTCCTCGTAGTACACCGGGCAAACAGCCATGGTGGGGTGCGGATCTGGAGCGAAAGCGCGAGAAGGTAAGGAAAGCTTTGAATAGAGCAATGAATACATGTGCGGATGAGGACTGGGATGAGTACTACGCAGCCAAATCCTGCTACAAAAAATGCATCAGGTTCAGGAGCACCTCGGGATGGCGCAAATACACTGGTAGCATTGAGTCCTGCCAGGAAGCAAACAGGGTAAGGAAAGTACTGGCGCAACAAACTACACCAGGGCCAACTACACTTCGCAAGCCAGACAACACTCTCACATCCTCGCCAGAAGAAATGAGACGCGTCCTTATCGAAACACACTTCCCGGGATGTATTGTCTCGCAAGCAATCGACTGGCAAGATGCAACTCAAACACCATCAGACAATGATTGGTTTTATGCTAGCAAAGTGATCACGCTGGAGAAACTTCAATGGGCCATCCGGAGTCTCCATCCATTTAAGGTCGTTGGCCCGGATGGGGTGTTCCCAGCACCTCTGTTAGCTTCAACCAATGGGCTACTCCAGGTATTTATAAAAGTAGAGCGAGACTATAAAAGTTATATGGTTTGAAAAAATACAGAAATTATTCAAAGTTATTTAAAAAAAATCTGTGCTTTCGCTAAATCTAAATTTTTAAGCGACAACATAAAAAAAATCCAATAATAAAATAAAAACCACTTGAAAAATTATTAACAATGAAACGGGTAAATCGGATAAACTGGAAAAACAACTAGAGATTATGATTAACAACAAATTGGTTAATAAAGCTGCCGACGTAGCTGAGGCATTTAATGAGTTTTTTGCCAACATACCTATAACTACGACTTGCTCCTTAAATTCGTCCCCGTCTAAAGCTGAAAACCTTTTGCATAGTAGCGTCCCCAGATGTAGTCGCCTATTTAGTTTCGAACAGGTAAAGCCTCATGACGTGGTTAATATTTTTAAGACACTTAAGTCAAAAAACACTGGAGATTACTGGGGCATCTCCATTAAACTGTTAAGTAATATAATAGATATCGTAGCCCCTTATCTAGCTGTAATTTTTAATAAATGTGTTGATTCAGGATCTTTTCCTGACCTCATGAAGAGTAGTAAAGTCATACCATTATTTAAAACAGGTAATAAAAATAACGTTGGCAATTTTAGGCCCATTTCTATCTTACCTGCATTTAGTAAAATATTTGAAAAGTTAATACTCAAGCAGTTGCTAAGACATTTAAATTTAAATAGCCTCCTTCATAATGAGCAATATGGCTTTACAAAAGGTCGTTCGACAACAGATGCGGGTGTTGCTCTGCTGAAACACATTTTCAACGCATGGGAGAACTCGCAAAATGCTATCGGAGTTTTCTGTGATCTCTCCAAAGCTTTTGATTGCGTTCACCATGACACACTTTTGCGTAAACTACGTCATTATGGTGTTCAAAACGAAGCTCTCAATGTCATAAGTTCTTATTTGCAAAATAGGCACCAATGTGTAGATATCAATGGTGTAAAATCTTCCGGGCTACTAGTTCAGTTAGGTGTACCTCAAGGCTCAATACTGGGTCCATTCTTATTCTTAGTGTATATAAATGACTTACCATTCTATTTAAAGAATATCTGTGATATTGTACTATTTGCTGATGATACCTCACTTATCTTTAAAGTAGACAGGAATAGAAATGATTTCGACGACGTGAATAATGCGCTCTCAATGGCTACGGATTGGTTTACCACAAATAACCTAGTTCTTAATGCTAAGAAAACGAAATGTATAAAGTTCGCCTTACCGAATGTTAGGAATCTGGGACCCAATGTCGTTTTAGATAATGAGGTGCTTGAAACTGTAAACTCGGCAGTTTTTCTGGGCATAACAGTATACGCTAAACTTCAGTGGGGATCACATATATCAAGCCTAGCGGGAAGGCTCAGTTCGGCCGCCTACGCCGTAAGGAAAGTTAGACAGTACACGGACGTTGATACAGCTCGATTAGTCTATTTTAGTTATTTTCATAGCATAATTTCCTACGGCATTCTGCTGTGGGGCAAAGCCGCGGACATTCAAAATATTTTTGTTCTTGAAAAACGAGCTGTTCGAGCGATTTACCAACTAGGTGCTAGAGTTTCTCTGAGAGATTTGTTTAAAGATATTGGTATTCTTACGGTGGCATCACAATTCATCTTCGCCAACATCTTATATATTAGGCAAAATATACACTTGTATACTAAAAACAGTGATTTTTATAATATTAATACTAGAAATACCACCTTCCCTCAAATATGGCGAGGGGGGTAATGGCTGACCTTTGCGTTATGCTCGTGAACGGGTGCTGCTTGTGGTGGCTGTTCGTCTTGCTGACCATGGTTTTTGTTATTGTTACTTGTATTAACTGTTATTTTATTTTACTCCGGAGGTCCTAGTTTAACTATTGTAACTTCCACTTAGCTGTATGTATATGTATCATTTTGCATCGTTGAATATGTAAGCGGGCACTCCCTTTATGTCTGGAGGCTTTATTTACGTTTTAAGTTCTGTTTATGATTTTGTTTTATTATTTATTTCAGCTTGAGTTTAGTTTTCAATGTTTTGTTGGTGATATATTGGCGTGTGCTAGCTGACATATGGTGAATAATGTATGTTTTGTTTTATAATATTAATTACTTACACAATATTGTATAGAATCAAGTTCTTCTAACTTAACAGACAGCTGTGCTGCTGGGGAGTTTGTTCCACCACTTCTTCTTCCCAGCTACAGCACTAGGAAGTGTCGAAGGGCGGGCGTTTTGGGGGGACTGTCTTGTGTAACTTTGACGTTCAAAAAGTGCTGACTCTCAGCCTAGTTTGAATAAATGACTTTTGATTTTGATTTTGATTTTGCCAGAGGCTGCCCCCAAGGAGGGGTGCTATCACCCCTTCTATAGAATTTGGTGATTAACGAATTAATTGCCAGACTCAATGCCAATCACTACTACACAATAGGTTATGCGGACGACCTCGCCATCCTTGTCTCAGGGAAGGTGACGAGTACGATTTTTAACCTCACCCAACAAGCACTACGTATCGTAGAGAGATGGTGCAGTGAATATGACCTCTCAGTGAACCCCACTAAAACGGAGCTAGTCATGTTCACCCATAAACGAGCTTTAGGCCCCTTTCGCCTACCGAAATTGTTCAATACAGAACTTCAGCTGGCCAACGAAGTCAAGTACCTCGGGGTCATTCTTGACATTAAGTTAAACTGGAGTAGCCATTTAGACAGTAAACTAAACAGGGCCTGCATCACATTCTGGCAATGCAGGAAAATTATAGGTAAGAAGTGGGGCCTATCCCCCAAAATCATACTTTGGCTGTACACCGCAGTGATCCGACCCATGATCACCTACGGGGCTGTGGTCTGGTGGCCCCGCACCAAGCTTATTACAGCCTGCAACAAACTACAACGCATGCAAAGACTAGCCTGCATGGCGGTCACGGGCTGCATGAGGACTACTCCGACTGCAGCCATGGAAGCCATGCTGGGACTACCACCGCTCCACCTGTTCATAAAGCAGGAAGCCACGATGGCGGCGGCGCGTCTGAACTCAACTAACCTCTGGAGGGAGACACACAACACACTGCGCTGCTTAAGGAACTCAACAATGAGTTCCCCATTACTAAAGCTATAATGGACCGGGTGCCTAAACAATTCATTTTTGATAAAAAATACAGAATCCAGCTTCACGAAGATCGCCGATGTGAGGGTTTGCGCCCCACTGAGCTGCGCATCTTCACGGACGGATCAAAAACAGACAGTGGCACAGGTGCTGCAGTCTTCTCGCAGGACTTCAACATACATATAGCCACACCATTAGGAGTTCACAACACAGTGTTCCAGGCGGAATGCATTGGGATCACTCTTGCCGCCTCAGTCATCATGGCCAAGGCAGTTAAAGACCACTCGATCCGCATACTCTCAGACAGTATGGCTGTTCTGCAAGCGCTGGACAGTCACTCGATTGATTCTGGGTTAATATACGAGTGCCACCAGCGCCTCAACCAGGTGGGTAGCCTCAATAATATAACCATTCAGTGGATAAAAGGACACAGCGGTTCGCTTGGTAACGATGCCGCCGATGAACTTGCCAGAAGGGGGTCGAGCATGACACCGGTGGGACCAGAACCCATCGCGCCACTCCCCTTTGGGTTTCTACGCTCTCTGGTAAGAAAATGTACCAGGGATCTACACTTTAAGCAATGGGTGGACCAAAGTGATTGCAGGCAGGCCAAGGAGGCTTTACCTACCATCGATGCCCGCCTCACAAAACAGGTCCTTCGGCTAGACAAACGACAGCTGCGTATGGTTACAGCAGCAATAACTGGCCATGGGTCGTTTAATAAACATCTATTTGTCATAGGAGCTACAGACAGTCCGCTGTGCACGGCCTGCATTGAGGACGACGAGACAGCAGCGCACGTGCTTCTAAACTGCCCGGCGATCGCCACATACAGGGCCAAGTACTTCGGTAACCCAGGTACCCTACGTGAGATAGTCAGCAACATCAAGGCGTTGCTGGCCTTTCTGGAGAAGCTGGGGTGGATCGAATAACCGATTTCCCACCCGTACGCAAAATACGCGCTCAGACGTGGAGTTGCGGAAACCAGCCCGTTCTACCTATTCTACCTATTCTATTCTACCTCATAACTTTTGACTGGGTAAACCGATTTTGATAATTCTTAAAAACTTCCTATTTTGGAAGTCGGTGTCTTAGGATCTGTAATTAAGGTTTTTTTGCCACCGACTTCCGAAATTAAAGTTATTTTTCACTTTGTAGTGTTTTTTTTAGGAAGTCGGTTGTTATTTTTTTGTAATTTTTTTTTTTAATAAATGCTGTGGCTTTGACTAGTTTTGAGTACTCTAATAAATTGAAATAATTAATCTTACACTTACTGCGCCCCACGGTTTCACCCGCATAAGTAACGACAACGTGGAATATTGGTATAAACAGTATCCTATGACCCAAAGCAGGTCATAGTCTACTCGTATGCCAAATTCCATACAAATCGGTTCAGCTGCGAACATAAAAAAATTAAATCTGTTCTCTTTATATGAGTGTACTACGTGAGCTCGACAAATGGATGTGCGAATAACACTTGTGCGACAAAACTGTACTACGACTCACCACAGTTCGAATGCACGCTTGTGCGACACACTGAATCTAGTCGTTTCTAGCACTCGCCGGCCGTGGCCGCTGCCACGGCACCGCTCGCTTCGCTCGCTCGGCTCGTGCGTAGGAGGTCACAGTTTTAACCTAACCAACCTAGTGTACTATGTGAGCTCGAGTGTGTCGCACAAGCGTGCATTCGAACTATTGTGAGTCGCAGTACAGTTCTGTCGCCCAAGTGTTATTCGCACATCCATTTGTCGAGCTCACGTAGTACACCCCTTTATATCTTGAGTTTAGAATTAGGATATTAATTAATTCATCATCCTCATCATCATTTTAGGTGAAAATGTCCTCTGCTAGACTAAGGCCGCCTTCAAGAGGGATCAATGCATAGACAAAACTGCTGCCCATTCTCGAGTAAGTCTCATAATCGCCTTTATGACAACCACGGGAAGAGATGTGGAGGGGAAATTGATTAATTATGGGTACTATTAAAACAAAATAGTACCCATAATTCTCTAATCTTTATTCCAAGCAATAACAAAATACGCAATTTAATTCTTCGTTACCGTTAAAAGAAGGTGTATTAATGAAATGAAAAACTATTTTTCACCCACATACGAAACAAAAGTGTCGAACAAAATCTTATCCAGGTGATTTGATCTCTCAAATTAAACTTATCAAGTATAGGTAGAAATAATTTTTATTATTTTAATTTTATCTTAAAAAAAACTAAAACCAGGAATTTCAAACTTCATTACAGATTTTTTAATACCAAATTACCTAAACTTTTCATTCACACGTTAACACGTTAATTTCATCGAACAAAAACAAAACATTTCAATCCATTACCCACTCCATCTTTACCCGCCAACATGACCAATTAACACTTTTATAATTAACACAAGATCGCCGATCCGAAACGGAGGCCCGCTGTAGAATAAGCCTCTAACAAAGTATACGGAGGTAACGAGTGGCAGCCTTTGATCTCTCGTCGGCATCCGTCTCCTTTGCCTTCTTTGAGAACTGATTGAGCGCACCACTCTGTGTGCATACGAAAACGTCTGGCGTCTACTAGCTGGGGATTTACAACGTTTCTTTACAAAAACCGTTTACATTTTGGAGGCTTTTACTTCGTAGATTCATTGAGGCGTGATTCGAAGATTTGTGGGAATGTTTGGGTATTAATGTCTGTTTATTTTTTAAAGGATATTTTGATTTTTAATTGCTTGTGTTATACTTATATATTATACAAATATTGGTAAGTGAAGCAAAACTTTGTACCCCTTTTTACGAAAATTACGCGGACGAAGGAGTGTGAAATTTGGCACACTAAAAATTTATATGGAGGAGGAATGCGGATATCTAACAGTATTTTTTTATAATACTGCATTAGAAATAAATGATGGTCGAATTTCTACCACTAGGCTACCACTAGTATGTTCATATTTATACGTGAAGCAGTGGTGAGACAATGGTAACAACCGCGACTTACAAGTTGTTGGTTGCAAGTTTGAGCCCAGATAGGCGTTTTTCTTTGTGTAAATTAATTCTTCACCACTGTTCTCAATACGGTGAAGGTAAACACCATGAGAAAACCGGTATGTCCTAGAACCAAAAATTCGGAGACGAGACACCAACCCATGATGGATTACGGTCCACTCCATGTCACCGAAAGAAGGCCTGTGTCCAAGTAGTAGGAACATGATAGGCTGATTATGATGATGTACATTTTACGTTCTTTATTTTCGATTAGTGGTTTGTTAAGTGAGAAGGTTGTTTTTGCATTTAAATCCGTGTTTTGAAGCCTCGAGCCAGCCGCACCGCTGAGCCTGTAGCTTAAATTTGTCCCTAAATAATAATCATTCCGATCCAGTCCATCCCTTGTTGCCCTCTACCCAGTGGTCTCGAACCTACCGATTTTTCGGTAGGTTCGAGACCACTGGCTCTGTTCTACCGAAATACCGAAATATAACGAATATTCTACGATTTCAGAGTACACATGGAAATGTCATTTACCGATTTTGGGTACAAATATACCGTTTTAATTGGCAATTCTACCGATCTCGCTCTATGACGTTCGAGACCACTGCCTCTACCGGCGAAGCGCTAAGCCAAGGTCCGTACCCCACAGGAGGTTCCTTTAGCGAGTAGTCGCTCTAGTTTTAGGTTTTTTAAGCCCTGACTGGAGGCCTTAATTTAAAAAGGTAGCCCGGTAACAAGCAAGTCCGGTTAAGCAGCCGACAACCTAAAGGTTGACCTGCAAGATGTTATAAAAAAAAAACAACCGACTTCCTTAAAAAGAAACACTACAAAGTCAAAACTAACTTTAATTTCGAAAGTCGGTGTCTTAGGATCTGTATTTAAGGTTTTTTGCCACCGACTTTTTTTTAAGGAAGTCGGTTGTTTTTTTTTTTGTAAAAAGTTTTTATTTTTAACTTTTTAGTGATGGTAGATACCCCGCACTAATATAATCGCGTTATTCGTTCATTTGTCGCCGCAAATACTAAATGCAATGAACCAAATTAAAATGGGACCATTCGGGAACCACCAGCTTTCAAATAAAAAAAGAATCATCAAAATCGCTTAACCCAGTCAAAAGTTATGAGGTAACAAACATAAAAAAAAAGAAAAAAAACAGACGAATTGATAACCTCCTCCTTTTTTCGAAGTCGGTTAAAAAAAGCAACGTCAGGTAGTAGAAAATAATAGTTAATGAATAAGTTGTTATTTCATTGTGATCGGAATTATTTATAAAATGATACTGATAGTACAAATAGACTAGAATTATGGATATAGTTTTCCACTATAGCAGGACAATTTCTACCATCGTCGCGTGCTTACCCCTTTTTTTTTCCAGGATGGGAAATCATCAAATGACTTCTCCCGCTCTGGGCGGAGCGGGAGGGCGTGTCAGACTTTTACTGACTAAAACCCACCCGTGTTCCATCAGTTGCCCATGTGCCAGGGTCACGGTATCTCTTTCGAACAATCACGCGACCCCGGCAGGCATCGGTCCTGGTAGACCCCTACACTGTTGCTGACATCTCTTTGAGGCGCGCGTGGAACACTGCGCGCCGTCGACCCGAGCTTGGTCCTTACCGGGCGGCGAGCTACCCATTGCTCGCCACCCGCAAGCTCGCGCCTACGGTGGCCGGGAGTCCGCAATTGACTCCCGACGCCCGGGGCGTCTCCTCCTGCGGCGGCTAGGGACGTGAGGGCGCAGAGACTGCCACTCCCTCACGCGCCCCGCCTCCTCCTTCGCGAGCATTACTGCTTCGCAGAAGGAGGTGACGGCTTCCCATTCCCTCTCGCTCCGTACCATGGCTCGCACCAGGACCGGACGCGAGAGGTCGCCGCCGCCGATCGCCTCCACGAGGACACGGCGGTGCTCCGCCCAGGCTGGGCACACCTCCACCGTGTGCTCCACCGTGTCTTCCAGACGATCCTCGCAATGGAAACACCCGGACGTATCCTCCCGCTTTATCCTGAACAGGAACCCACCGAAGCACCCATGCCCGGTGAGAACCTGCGTAAGGCGGAAGGTGAGGACGCCGTGGCGCCTCTCTATCCACTCCTCAAAGAGGGGACTTACCGCCGCAATTGTGGCGTGCCCAGCACTGGGTTGCGACAATCGTACCCGCCATGTCGCCATGAGATCACACCGGAGCTCTGTCCGCCGTGCCGCGATTTGTCGCGGCAGCGGAGTTTCGCCCCGGCGTTTCGCCTCCTCGCGCCACTCCCACATGTGCGCGAGGACCTTTGCCTCCAGATCCCATGGCGGCACTCCGGCAAGGAGGCTCGCCGCCTCGCACGAGACCGTGCGGTATCCCCGGATTAACCGGATGGCCATGACCCTCTGGGCCGCAAACAACCGGCGCGCTGGGCGCAGCCTCAGTGAGGGCGCCCACACCGGTGCCCCGTAGAGGGCCATGGACCGCACGATCCCCGTGTAGAGCCTCCGGCAGGAGGCGTTTGGACCCCCCAGATTGGGCAGGAGCCGCTTTAATGCAGTCCCAGCCCGCTCCAGTCTGGGAGCCAAACGCCGGAAATGCTCAACGAAGTTCCACCGGCTGTCGAGGACAAGTCCCAGGTACTTCATCGTCGACTCGACGCCGATGTGAACCCCTCCTACCGTAAGTTGGGAACCCGCAGGTGGCGCGTTCCGAGGACCATGAAAACCCATGGCCTCGGACTTGTGCAATGCCACCTCGAAGCCCAATTGCCGGATCCTATCGACGATTGTCGCAACCCCGCGTGTCATCAGTTCGGCCGCCGCACAGTGTTTTATGAAGACACTTTTTCGGACATTGCTTTTTTATATAAAAAGCTGATAGTTTAAGTTATTTAAATGCAATATTTTGTATCCCCATTTCACTAGTATGTTTAGTTTTTGAGATATAATTTTTTGAAAATCGTCTTTTTTTTCAACCGGGTATTTAGAAAAAAAATCATATCTCTGAAACTAAATATGATACGCAATTATGATCTTAGAAACATCGATGGCGTTTTTTATGTTGCATATTTTACAGTATAAATAAATCTCGGAACTTCGTTACATTCAGAGTTATACGAGGTTTTTTGTTTTTCGTTTTTATTTTTTTTCTCGGTAATTCCACCGTATTTGGAAAAGTTATTTATGCTTAAATTATGCCCTCCATTTTCCCTACATACCACAAAAATAACACATCCTAATTGCGTGGAATCTAGAAGTTATTCCAAATAAACTGTTTTTGCTAGGGTTGTCACTTTCTAATCTGAATTTTGATGACTCAATTTTTATTTAATGGTACGTATTGGTTATTAAAATTTCGACTATTAATCCTAGGAACTTTGTTATATCCAGACTTATAAAAGGTTTTTAGTTTTTTATTTATTTTGTTCTCGATAATTCCGTAGTATTGGGATAAGTTATTTATACTGAAACTACACTTGGCCAGCAACTTCGTTCGCGCATATTTTCATAATAACTTTAACACCCTTTAAAACTGAATTTTGACGGTAGTTTTGACAAACGAATAACGGGCCGATTCTATTGTCACAAAATTCTCTAAAATAAACTAAAAACCACTTAAATTTGGTTTATCCCTGTCAAACAACGATTTTCTATTCTGAAATAGACTAAAAGTGACACAATTTAACTATATTTTAGTTTGATAGCACCAAGATTGCACTGAATTATTAGTTTAGTGAAAATGTCAATTTTGCTATTCTGAGTTTGCCGGTTTTCACCAAAAATTTTGACTTAATAATTTATTTTAAGTAAATCTGACTATTTTTAATCGCGATTAAAAAAGTGTGGAATAAGACTAGTGATCATGAACTAAAATTCACACTAAGGCCTCGCCTTCACGGGCAAAGATAGTACTGTATTTTTTGTTTTTTATTTTCTTTTGCTTATATCTCGAAAATGGCGTGTCCTATCACAAAAATAATGAAAATTTCGAGCCCCTTTAGAACTCTTGTACATTTAAATCTCAACACGTGGGTAATATTTTTTTATATTTTTCAAACAAAAAGTGAACATTTTCATATAAAACACGTTCAGGCTGCCTCCTAGCGCGCGCCTTCGTCTCTCAAAAAATTCATTGCGTAGCACACAAGTACCACGTTGCGAAACCAAAAGATAAAAAAAAAATACCACGTTGAGTCGCGATTGTCAAATTCGATTTTAGTCGTATCAAAATATTTTTTAAATTTAGAGATTTTTTCTTGCAGAACAGCGTTACAGTTCTCATATCCAAAAGTAAGGCATTTTAGAGATAGTTTAGTTCGGTGTACAACAGAATCGGCAATGGCAATCATTATTTTCATTTTAATTTGTGCTAAGTTTTAGGTTTATTAACCTAAGAAATAAGATTCCTCCATACGATCTTTAAAAACCCCTAAATTGTTCTATTGGAGGTAGTTCTGAAAATCAAAAATGATATTAAAATGTAAATGTGCCCTGCCCACTGCCCGTTAAGTTTGGCGATTCTTCTGATTGTGTGGATAACTTTGGTATAAATATAGACATAACTTCAGATCCGGATATGAACTAATATAATATGATCGCGTGACAACCCTAACGACGTAGAATACGGATCGAACTTAAAAATGTTGTGGTTTCTAGATTCCACGCAATAAGGATGTGTTATTCTTGTGGTATGTAGGGAGGATGAAGGGCCTAATTTTAGTATAAATAACTTTTCCAAATACGACGGAATTACCGAGAAAAAAAATAAAAACCAAAAACTGAAAACCACGTATAAGTCTGAATCTAACGAAGTTCCGAGATTTATTTGTTCTCTAAAATATGCATCATAAAAAACGCCTTCGATGTTTCTTAGGTCACAATTGCGTATCATATTTAGTTTCAGAGATATGATTTTTTTTCTAAATACCTGGTTCAAAAAAAGACGATTTTCAAAAAATTATATCTCTTAAACTAAACATACTAGTGAAATGGGGATACAAAATATTCCATTGAAATAACTTAAACTATCAGTTTTTTATATAAAAAAGCAATGTCCGAAAAATCGTCTTCATAAAACACTGTGCGCCGCCTCGTACGACCTCCCCTGCGCAAGGACCAGCGTGTCGTCAGCGTAGCAAACTACGCTGACGCCGCTAGGGAGGTCGGCGCGCAGCACCCAGTCGTAACCGATGTCCCACAGATGCGGCCCCAGGACCGATCCCTGTGGGACACCGCACGACCGTGCTTATATATACATATATATATATATATATAGATACTATATAGACTTATAAAAAGTTTATAAAGATACATACCTGAGAGTAAGAGCTAATCGATGTTTGGATGAAATAGGAATCTGAAACTTTGTATTGCCTTTGGTCAAATCATCTTTAATTTTCATGTGTAAGATGTCAAAAGATTCCTTAGTCATTTTAAAGTAGTCCCAATATTTCTCTTCATAACTACGTAGATCTTTACAAAGATTCACATATTCTCCTTTCTCTTGTCGCTCTCTCCAAAGTGGATGCACACTCCATTTCCTTGTAGTTGAAGATTCTTCAGATTCTTCGTCATCCAGAGCGATCGCAATAGCCGCTAATTCCAGATCGTTAAAATTGAACATGATTGTAGTTTAGTTACAACACTGATTTTTCTCGGACGAGTATACTGTATCACAGCGCAACGATGATTGCCCGGTCGAGGCCCGTCTTAGTAATTTCAGACACGGAACCGGCTCGGTGACCGTGCTACGGCCGACACTTGGCTCGGACCCGACACGGTCTAGCGTGAGTCATCCTTAACTTTGAAATAAAATTGTATAGGTGAGTTATAATCACGGTAAAGGACCCTCTCCGTCATAATTAGCACTCATCGTTGGCCCTAGTAACTGTGGGCGTCGATGGGTGGTTTTGGATGAAGAACACAGATTCATCTGCGAAATCGAATTATAATTCGAATCCAACAGTTATAACACAGTAGATGGGTAGGCACACATAGCAAGGTCATCCCGCGTTCTGCGAAGCGTACTTCGCAGAACGCTGATTGATGCTGATTGATCGATGATTCGGTGATGTCCGCACACGTCGCCAACAGAAAACTGACTCAGAACGGAATCGACACCGCGCACCCCATCATCTCGATTGAGCGCCACCAGATGGCGGTGGTATAACGGATACGAATCTCATAAAATAAATCTTAAAACACATCTACAAATAACTTGACGTCATTTAGAGCAATTTATGTCAACAATTCTCCGCTCCTAATATAACAATGCTGCCAAATGTGAGTTTGCCAAAATAACTAAAATCTGGGCCGTGGTAGCCCTGGACGTCCGCAATGACGAACTAATTTATATCAACGCGACGCAAAACAATGCCAAAAACAGTCCCAAATTCTATCTACTGTAGTGAAATACACAATATACCTCCGCATATTATGGAGGATACGTAAATGTCTCTTCACACAAACTGACGACAAAAAGTAGAATGTAGTTTGGTATATGTATGAGTAAAGCCAGACGAAGCTACACAATAAAAAGTTTGTGAGCTCACAATATTGCATTCTTACTGAATAAAGTTAGTTAAATATAGACTTTTTAATGATTGAAGGAAGTTCCTTGAATAGGAAAAGCATCATTTAGTTAAATTCTTGAAATGTTGTTATTCTTTGTAACATAATTATTCATTTATTAAATTGTAAAGTACAATTTTGCTTATTTATATCAGCTGAATTCAGTTAAGAATTACGTCAGTTGGGTAAACTTTCCATTTGATTTGTTATACTTTTGCCAGAAAGAAAATAAATTAAATATTTGACAAAACTATTTGTTCGACGCCAGGCCAAAACCCTGGCCATAGGAAGCGTGATGGTGGGCCTTGGGCACGAGTGACGCGAACTGTCCGCCGTGCGCGGAGCTGATCAATACAAATATTCAATCACTCACCTGGTTGAGGAAAACTGATTCTGGAAAATACCTGGATTTATGTATGTAAATGAGTGTATATTGTACTGTGTAGTGGGGCTGTAAGTATTCCAGGATTCCAGGCCGCTCAAGATGCTAGAGATTTTCTCAGCATGCGGTTCCCAATGAATCACTATAACCTCAAACTATTTCAATCAAATTCCAAAATAAACCCGTTCTATATCGTCAAAAGGGGTTGTTTACACACAAAACAATTAGATCCCAACAAATTGTCCACAAAACTATAGATTCAACAAGATTAATAAGGACAATGATCGCAAGGCAAATTACAACGATTATCCATTTTTCAAAGACCAAACACAAGTGTCAAAATCAAAATGACAAGTGACAGTTGACACTCTGTTACACGTCAAGAAACGTAGGCGCACAGAGTAAACAAGTCAAACGGTCGTACGGTCGGTTGGTCGGTCCGCCTGTTGTCACAGGACGAAACACTATTCATAGTTTACGACAGAAGACACAAAAAAAAATTACATCTTTTTTTCACAACTCAGTATCTTTATTGTATTCTGCTGATGCCAACACATTTAAATGTCGTATTAGTTTACTTTTATTTTATTTAGGATTGACAAAGAACATTTATATAGGGCTTATATGAAATTGGAGAGTAAAAAAACATATTTATTCAAAGTTTGAATGCTCGATGTTACGGCTATATTTCAATATGTATATAAATTTTGGTTCATATATAAGTGTTCAGTGAATGTTCATTGATCCTGATAATCCCATTGAAAGCAATATTATACATATGGTTTTATTTGTCATCGCGACATTTGACTCGAATAATATCTAAGAATAGCACTTAAAACATGCCTCGGAAAACATGTTATGCCGTTGATACACAGTTGTCATTTGTGTATCTTTGACAGTCGTTACGAGTCATCAGAACCACAAAAGTCTGACAACCAATATTTCACATTTCCCAGGAACTGAATTGTGGAGATCAGATAGGCAGTCGGTGCATGTAAAATACTGGTCCTCGGCTGCATCTGGTTAGACCGGAAGCCGACCTCGACACTGTTGGGAAAAATTCTGGGTAGATGATGATAATGATGACAGATCCCAGAAAAAACACGAAGCAAGAACTGTTGTGCGAATTCACCTGGATATTCCATTTTTAGTTCATAATTGGTGATCTTCCTCGAGGGAGGGTTTTGGCCGATAGGTGTGCTGTATCGGTGTTTCCGCGGTCAGCTACGCGACACCTCGCAGCATAACACAACGCCGTTATTTTGTGTGCAGTAGATTTTAGGTTCGTTTTATAAAGTATGTTGTTTTTACACTTTTATCATTAGCAGCCTATAATGTTCCCACTGCTGGGACACAGGCCTCCTCTCGGTGAGAGGGAGTGAGCTATAATCCACCACGCGGGCCCAGTGAGAGTTGGTAGATGTCACATGTCTTCGAGTTTATGGGTCTAAGGCATGCCGGTTTCCTCACGATGTTTTCTTCACCGTTTTGAGAGCAGTGGTGATGAAACAGTATACGCAAAATTTTATATGTATTGTGAATTATATGTAGGCCTTAGTTGCCTGAAGTAAAGGATAAATATATGTTCATATCGTCTGTATCATTTAATGGTACTGAGGAGCAAGACTTGTCATTGAAAATAATAATAATGATAAATTGTCCCTGAAATAGGCTATAATTAACTGTTTTGAAGAAAATGAAATGAGTAAGTCATCAAGAAGAAAGAAAGAAGAAAAATTGTTTATTCCGCATAAACAAAACGAAAAGATACAAAAAATGCACACGTACTTTGCCAAAAGCCTCGTATAAATTAAGCACAACGTAACGCGTTTGGTTCATAAAATTCAACTGATAGGTACTTTTAATACCTTTATTCCAAGCATCAAACTTACACTCTGATTTTGTTTAGGCACATTTCCAATGAATTGTCCCCCATGAAACCTGACGTGTTCCAATATAAAAAAGGGATCTGGATTCACTTTTTAACACTGGCTTTTCAATCGCAATTCACGGCCCCGGTGGAAAGTGTACAAGTGCGAGTTTAATCCTGACGCTACGGTTAAGCCTTTTTCGTGGAAATGTAGACTGGTGAAACCAGATTAGTCCTAGAGGATGAATATTTTATAAATCCGATAAATAAGGTCATGGAAAAAGAGCACCCCTACTTGAAAGAAAAATACCTATTACAGGAACAAAACCAAATCACAAAATGAAAGAAAAACGCGTACCATAAAACGATTTCCACAGTCTCCGTGTGAAAAGCTCTTAACACGGTGTTAACAACACTTATGAAAGCCAAACAAGGGGACGGAAAATAGGACTATGTAGATGGAAGTAAATAAGGTAATTAGTGAGGTAGCCTGTGTCCGGTGAGCCTTTGTTTTCCGTCCAGTACCTAATTGTCTCTTCTCGGTAATGTGATGACTTACTTCAGCAAATGAATAGTTGGATATGGCGCTAACTAGCGATCGACACAGGATACTGTTGAGACTTCCTCTGGCTTCTGAATTGTGTTAGATTACATTGTTTGCTGATAGAAATGGTAGTGACATAGCCTAGATATTCTGATACTGACAGCTTCTGATAGCACATGTTATACTAAGGTTATTGAGAGGTAATTACCTAATTCTATAAATCTATTCCTTTTCTATTACCATTGTGCAATTATCGTTGCGATACGACACCATATACTATAACCAAAAAGCAGCAAGCAAGTGTTTTTGTGTCAGTGAAAAATGACGGTACAAGGATACAGACTGTACTAAATCACAACAATCAAATTATCTGCCAAGCATTGTCAACTCAATCATTGCAACGGCAACACCAATTATATTAGAGTAGTCACCGTTATTTTATCATGACAAAAATACCCATTTTTGCATACAAGAAGACACTAACTTCTCAGAGCAATTAGCAGTTTCTATAGAATCTACATAGTCATAAATACAGAGAAATATTTGTGTGAGAGGAAGCAAGCAAATGTAATTAGTCCACGATGTTGGAGCATCGTAGCCACAACATAGATACGTACAGAAGGTCAACTCCATACAACGAGTGGAAACACACACACACACATGAACACGTTTAAATAGTCCGCGAAATTCAAATTTATTTACGATTTTTTGTCAAATTGCAGGTCATTGTAAGGTTGTTAGTAAGAATCAGTCTCATTAATAATTTTCCAATATTAATTAAAGAGTTGTATTACTGACTCTGATGATTAAATAGGATAATATGAACTTAGAGAGATGAATGAATGATTTCTATGAATATAATTTTATTAATAAATATTTGCTATCGCCGCTAATATTTAGATCAACATTCAACATGGTTCGCACGGCGACATATCAAACTGTACATTTCCAGTATAAACTGACTTCTCATTGGACGAAAAGTTTATGCAATGCGAGCTCAACTAAAACTGGAAATGTATAGCTCGATATGTAGCCCTGTGTACAAAAAGCCTAAAATATGCGAGGTCAGCTAGAACTGGTTATGTAAGACTTGATATGTCGCTGTGAATTAACAATTTCTTTCGTTTGTTGCAAATGTTAATTTCGCCTTAACATACAACGACTGCAAAGAACATTCGCGACTGCCATTTGTTTCATATAGTTTGAAATCGCCGTACATTCGCGTTTCTGATTCGCTAATTGTATGGAATTGGCCTTCTGTCTTCCCTATTTTATTTAGTGCCCCCGCTTCTGTAGTTTGCATTCTCTAATTGTCGCCTCTGCTCTGTACCAGTCGAGATAGCAGGTAATGCCGTTTGTCAATTGGTTTTGTATGGTTTTATTGCTCCAATTATATCTATAGGGCTACACAGGAGGACACGATAAAATTGGATCCGGCTTCCCAGATTGCAGCCGAATCAAGGCTCCCGAAAACAGTGGATTGGTTTTATTTTTTTTGTTATAAAAGAACAAGATAACTCACGTGTTTGCCTATTATAATTTTTTTTTATACGGGAAAATTCTTGAACCATTGCGCAATTTTTTTTGGTGGTTCAGTATCAGTAATAGAACACATTTCAACTATTTTTTCAATACTTTTTTTTTAATTTTTATCTGACCTTAAATCAGTAAACTGTGCATACCCTACATATTTCGTAATATATTATCAACAATAGCAATAGGTCAGTAACCGTGCGCCGTAGGTACTTCGAACTTCTTAGAATTTTGACCGATTGAACAGCTGGTAGATACTTGTAGTTGCGCTCGGTCGTTCACCTTCGCCACCGTGCCGATGCCGCGCGCAAGTTACCATAAAAACCAGTTTCAAAATAAACATCTTTCGTTAACGATAACTTAATTTTTTTGTAGTAAGATATATCAAAATAATATTTGCATGGTTATTACATAAAACTCGTTTAAGTTTAATTTGTTAAAATTTGCGCAGTGGTAAAAAACTTATCCTGTATACTCTCTACGTATTTTTATCTAATGATAGATTTGAACCTTTCTTGGCTACATAGAAAACACATTTTTTGTCCACTGTACTTCTACCTAATAAGCTATCAATTAAATCAATGATATGTCAGTATCCTCGCATATATTGTTTCGTAAAACCCAGTTTTACATTGAACCCATGAAATGACAAAACTATTGTTTTCGATGCTCAATTTTCCATAAAATATTATATCTAGAAATATTGTTGACAAATGTTTTTACCCAAATATTTTGTACACGTTCAAAGTTTGCGCGCTCGATTTTTGCTGAATGCATCTACCTGGTATATAGAAATAAAATAACACAGCACAACTAATATTGCCACCTCTATACGATTGAATCGTTGAGCATAATTTAAATGTTAACAATGCCAAGCAAAAGGTAAATACTAACTTTTTTGACTTCTTTTTGAAGTCGAAAAATTTCATTTGTTTATGATACACCATTTCTGCACCAAAACAAAACACCTTGTTAGGTATTTCTATCAGTGGATTTCAGTGCCTACACTAAAAGTTAATTGACAGGTTTATGGTATTTTTTCGAGGTAGGCACTGCTTGTATACCTATATGCAATGCACGCCACTGGCGAATTTCCCCAGTTATGGAGAAAATCTATTAAGACTTGACTTAATCATTATTTACAAACTATTGAAAAATATCAGTAAGTATGTAGAAACTGGAACGTAGAAAATTGTACAGTGTACTAACAACACTGTAGGTACTTTCAATCCTGCTATTCACTATGCGATAACGTGGTATCAAAATAAATAAGTACAGACGATCGGCTGGACGACAGGCGAAACCGCATGCAAGGAGAGACATATGATGGGTTGCAACAAGCGCAAACGCCCTCGGTAATGGGCATTTCTCCAAGATTACCATAAAAGCATATATGCGAGCATGCGGCTAACAGTTTGTTGTATTGAGTCGACCTTCTGTTCCTTGTTTCTAGCGATATGGTTATCTATAGCCACGTACGCCTCTTGTAGACGTCCGTCTAAAGACAGCGGAGGCCTTTACATGCCTGTACAAAGCCCTTCTATATCGATACAGTTGCTAGAATAATCATGTTTGTAATGTTAATATTCTTTGCTAATTAATCACCTCTAAAGAGTGAAATACCAATGACGATAAAAACATCAGTCCTTTAGGATTGACATTTTTTGTCATGTAACTGTTATCTTAAGAACAAATATGGTGGATTGATAGGTTTTGTATAGAAAATAAGTCAGACCGCCATTTTAATCCTAAACTTAAAAGTTATCTGACAGTTGAAAATGGGATCTTAGTTAAATGTGATACGGTTCGATCAATAAGGAAAAAGGAATAAGTGGAAATGGATGGTGTTTTTGATAATAGTAAAAATAAAATCTTTCAGATCTAGCTGTACTCATTGTTTCGTAGTAATTGCCCGTTATGCATACATTTTGCATTTTACTTTTTTTTATAAAGGTATACAAAAACTACTTTTTTTCTTACACTAAACACGACTTTTATTTAAAATTAATTCAACTGACGTACTCCTTCTTTTAAGATTTTTGTCAATAACTCATGAAGATGACTAACGTTAACTCGTTAACTCTTTAGTTTGGATGTTGACGAAAAGCCGCATAGCTGAAGACCTATTTGACACAAGAAGGTCACAACACCAGAACTGAAGGCCTAAAATAGTTTCGATGGCAGTATCTAAGTCAGAGATTTGTAGGTGAGAGGCAAACAGGAAAGACAAGTATCTACTGCAACTATTGAACTGGCCAGAAATTTACCATAATTTCCGCGAAAATTAAAGGGACATTTCAAAAGCCTGTGTTCAAACCAATGGCTAGTCACCTATGGTCGGGCCGCTACCTCGCAGCTGGCATGTAATTTCCCGTGACGTATGTTGGGTGACAAGCTGACATCTGCTAGTTACACAAATCATTGTGGTCTGTACTCTGAACGACAGCCTGCAATCTGTTTCGGCTATTGTCCAACTGATTTACAGCACTTGGTACCTGATTGGTAACCACTGAGGTAGCCACTGCGATTGTCACGAGTTTAGTAATGGCTTGGGAAAGCGACTTACGTTAACTTTAAATATCTAGTTATAATAATAAATCTACATAATATTATGCAACCGCAAAGCGACCATCATTACAAAATTCTTTGTTTCGAAATCTGGTGCAATCAACGTTTTGTTTTTCGAATATTCATAAGTCATCAAGAATACAAGTAAATTAAAAGGGTTAGGGGGCAACTCGTCCACTTCGAAACTGGAACTTGGGACCATTTGCCACTTTTCTAAAATGATAATAGGCAACTGGGCCCACGTTAGTTCAGGTATTGGGACGATTGCACTACTGAATATTCTCTAGGGGTTAATTGGTCCCAGTAAAGTGATACTGGCTGTAGCAAAGGGAAATCAACCAGATCTAAAGGTTAGTTGATCTCATACGTTTTATGTAATCTAAATATGAATAATAATGAATAATACTAATAATGACCAATTTTTTATTCCATACTATAAAAATATCCTTTAAAGCTAAACAAATCAAAAGTACGCATTTTTTTTTTTCTAAATCAAACTTAGATAGTTATTACTTTGGTAAATTGAAAAACGATAGATATATTTAAAAGAAAAAAAAAACATCTGAGACCATTAAATCAGAAAGACGACTCAAAAGAATACTTTGAGAGCGACAATGAAATTAGTATAGGACATTGTATCGAGAAATTAGATAGGTAACTAGGATTTCTACTTAATGTTTTGTCACGCCTTTTGTTTAAAAGGTCTTTTTTTTCTGGATGGTAAATCATCAAATGACTTCTCCCACTCTGGGCGGACCGGAAGGGCGTGTCAGACTTTTACTGACTAAAACCCACCCGTGTTCCTTCAGTTGCCCATGTGCTAGGGTCACGGTATCTCTTTCGAACAATCACGCGACCCCGGCAGGCATCGGTCCTAGCAGATCCCTTCGTTAATGCTGACATCTCTTTGAGGCGCGCGTGGAACATTACGCGCCGTCGATCGGAGCTTGGTCCTTACCGGGCGGCGAGCTACCCATTGCTCGCCGCCCGCAAGCTCGCGCCTACGGTGGCCGGGAGCCCGCAATCGACTCCCGACGCTCGGGGCGTCTTCTCTTGCCGCGGCTAGGGACGTGAAGGCGCAGAGACTGCCACTCCCTCACGCGCCCCGCCTCCTCCTATGCGAGCATTACTGCTTCGCAGAAGGAGGTGATGGCTTCCCATGCCCTCTCGCTCCGTACCATGGCTCGCACCAGGGCCGAACGCGAGAGGTCGCCGCCGCCGATCGCCTCCACGAGGACACGGTGGTGCTCCGCCCAGGCATGGCACACTTCCACCGTATGCTCCACCGTGCCCTCTAGACGATCCTCACAATGGAAACACCCGGGCGTATCCTCCCGCTTTATCCTGAACAGGAACCCACCGAAGCACTCATGCCCGGTAAGAACCTGCGTCAGGCGGAAGGTGAGGACGCCGTGGCGCCTCTCTGTCCACTCCTCAAAGAGGGGACTTACCGCCGCAATTGTGGCGCGCCCAGCGCTGGGTTGCGACAATCGTACCCGCCATGTCGCCATGAGATCCTGCCGGAGCTCTGTCCGCCGTGCCGCGATTTGACGCCGCAGTGGTCGCAGCGGAGTTTCGCCCCGGCATTTAAAAGGTTTATAATATATTTTGGTTTTGAAAAAAAAATGCGTTTGTTTAGTTTTAAAGGATATTTTCTTAGTATGGAATAAAAAGTTGGTCATTATTAGTATTATTCATATTTAGATTACATAAAACGAATGAGATCAACTAACCTTTAGATCGGGTTGATTTGCCTTTGCTACAGCCAGTATCACTTTACTGGGACCAATTAACCCCTAGAGAATATTCAGTAGTGCAATCGTCCCAATACCTGAACTAACGTGGGCCCAGTTGCCTATTATTAATTTAGAAAAGGGGCAAATGGTCCCAGGTCCCAGTTTCGAAATGGACGAGTTGCCCCCTAACCCAATTAAAAGTAACTTAGAAATTCAATAGTTTTTGACAGATATCTATTGACTTGAAAAGTTTAATCAATTGGAGGTAACTTTTAAGTATAAAATGTAACGTTACGCAAATCGTAACGTAACGGAGATAGTTTGATTTTACTCCCCACATGTTGAGACATTATGCCAACAATATTTTGGACATTTGTGTAAAGACACGCAAACAGCTATAAATAGACATCATAATAATATAAATAGATATTCAAAATAAGATTTGTAGTATTTTCACATATAGATAGCAGCAAATAATGAAGGTACTAGATCTTATTAGAAAACGTAACGTATATTTTTTCTGGCTGGCTACTTTAATTTTTGAGTTCAAAATGTTCTAAACCTGAATGATGTCCTTTATTATCTTTCAACCAATCATACATTACTCTTGTTTTAACCAAAGTACCTACCAGTCTGCAATTAAATCCATCATTTCGGGTTGAGTGGCATTTGTAAGTGCGGTGCAGTGCGTCGTTCATTCCAAATTCCTGGTGCTTCGTCGACCGAGGTCCCATTCATAAAGTGGATCACAAGGGGGCCACTATTGTTCCGATGTCAGTTATCGATCCATAGATTTTATTGGCTTTGCGTATATTGCTTCGTTGTAGATATTAGAAATTGTTTTGATTATTTCATTGGGTGGAGGTCAGTGTTTTATTAATCGAGTGACGAGAGCTATGAAATTGTCGGTTATCGTTTCGATACATTATATTAGTGACAGTATATTCGCCGTATTTCTCTATACACATCTATTGCTGAGTCAATACCTACTCATTTGCGATGGATCTGCCATTACTAGTTATTGAGCACGAGAATTTTGCAATAAGCCATTTACTCAAAAAGTGGCAAGTCATAGTTAATATTAATTGAGCAACACATTTAGTGGAAGAAGCTCGTGACTCGTGATACCCAACAAAGTTAGCCACGTAGGTAAGTTAGATAAATAAAACTAGCTCGCACAATGTTCTAGAATGATGCATGCTTCTAAAACTTCTGGCCGGGAAAACTAATTTAAAGTTTGAAGGGCAACGTTATTTATTTGTATGCGAGTCAGTGTCCCGCTAGTTAATATTATAAGGAGTCTTTTTAATTCTTTTGTTTTAGTAAATACGTTAGCGTTTGGTGCTTGCTCCGTCACACCAGTGTAACCGGTTTAAACCAGTTTAAACTAACGTGTGCGGTAAATCGTTCTAGATTAAACTGCACCCTAACCTGCACCGTAACAAACTATCAATCACTGTTTGAATCATTTTAAGGGATATTGCTTATCTATTGCTTCATAATTATAACAATTGCAACGTAAATAACGCAATGTACATTGTTGAACTGTCAAAATGAAAGACATTGCTATAAAAAAATTACTAATGCGATGAATCATGAAAAATCCTGAACTCATTTAATATAACTGAGACAGTTTCTATAGTGGTTTATATTAGTACCTGTTTTATCTTATATCTTTAAACGAGCAATTCTTGTATATATATATATATAATCTGAGTCTCGGAAACGGCTCCAACGAGTTTCATGAAATTTAGTACACAGGGGGTTTCGGGGGCGATAAATCGATCTAGCTAGGATTCATTTTTATAAAATGTCGTTTTAATCGTGTTTTCAATTATCAACTTTATCGATAATCAACTTGAACATAAACTTATTATTTTAAACACAATTTACCAAAAAATATCGAGCAGAGCTCGTTCATCCAGATGTTATACCCTTAAATAAATCCGAATGCAAAATATTAGGAAAGCGGGTACTTAAATTATTGTCGAAATCGTAATCCCACTCAAACTAACGAAAACTGCGAAAAACTATAAAACGAATATATAACATACAATAATTAGACATTGAATAGATCAACTCAACCTATCGCAGTCCACTGCTGGACAAAGGCCTCTCCCATGTTACGCCACAGTACCCTGTCTTATGCCTTCCGCATCCCGTCTGTCGTACGCTTGCCGATACGCAGTCTCCACTCCAGCACGCGTAACATGACCACCATAGAAAGAACTTTGTCTATTATTGGTAAAATAAAGATAGAACTGTCATGCTACGCCAGCATAAAACGGTACAAATCTTTCTACAATATTTAATTCTGTCTTTAATCTTTCTACAATCTGTAATTTTGTCCATTCTTCCGTCGACAAATCCTCTTTCTACGGAGGTCATGCTACGCATGCAGGACTCGTCTCGACCATCGATCCTTCGACAGACAAGGCCAGCCCACTGTCACTTCAGCTTGCTTACTCTGCAACCTAAATGCGAACTTATTAGTAATTACTGCTTCCTATATCTATTGACTATAAACAAAATACATGATAACTACAAACACGACAACTATAATAGCGAGTCTCGGTTTCTAAACTAAGTAGCGAGCACTAAGTGGAGTAGTATGAGCCGAAGCAAGTACAAGACAAACGAAACTCAAGTAATTAGTACTAGCTATCTGTCATGGCGCAACACGATGCACGTTTATCTTCACTGCTCAACTGTATAGACATTATGAACTAGGCACAACTAACGACATCTGATGAACTAGATATTAGATGAGAAGACACAATGTGTGGGGATACATTGTGTTGCTAAATTAAAGACCCACTACTCTGCGTGACCTTGTGATCTTCATGTCAGTGGAGTGAGAAGTTGATCTATATTTGCAGAAGTTTAATGAGATGATGCTTAGATTTTAACTATAAATATTTTTTTATACATGTCAGTACTAATTGAAACATATTATAGCAATTATATTTTTTTTAAGAGGATTGAATAAGCCTCAGGGGTAGTTCCATATACATTTTATTTATTTTGTTAAGGATTTTTTTGCGGTAGCCTGCAAAATACGCTTTTATTCCATTTCGTATATCTAGATGACATTATACTGTTTTCTGTCACTGTTGCTTACATAGTAAGTGGTGGTATACGAATTGGTATGGCATAGGTACCATAACTAAAAAGTGATAAATAATAATAATTCATGATAATTAAAAAAAAAAATATATAACCAACTGCCGAAAAAAACACTACAAGTGAAAATAACATTAATTACGGAAGTCGGTGGCAAAAACTAAAATATATATAAAACATACAGACGAACTGAGAACCTCCTCCTTATTGAAGTCGGTTAAAACATTTAAAATTTACAACTCATTCCGCAACACATTCTTAAATCTCACTTCTAAAATCGTACAAATTTTTCTTACCTCTGGAAGAGTTGGAATCACCCAATTGTTCTTCTAAAAGATTATTTGTATTTTCCTGGGAACACTCTACTTAGTGCAATTTCAGCTTGTAACCTGAACATGATCTTTTGTTGTTTTGTAACTCTATCGCCAACTTTAGCTAACTTATTTTCCACTTCAGTCAGTAACTTTAGAAAGATCATCGTTTAGCATGATTTCAAAATGAACAAGATATGTTGTGCCTCTATGGATACCTAATATTTTAACATACATTCAATATAACTATTAAATGTTCTAAAGCATCAAACAATTAAAGAAAGAAGTTTACACATTTCACATGATATTTGACACCAGTTTTCTCAAAATTTCACGTGGTACTAAGCTTAAAAATATAGAGGAGGACATCTTCATTTAATCAGCTATCTACCTAGATATAAAAGTAAGAAAATATTTAAAGATACCGATGTAAATGAAATAGTATTTAGGAAATAAGGGATGTTGGGTTAATAGTTATCAGAAGGCATAAGAAATACTCATCGATGAATGAAAGTGAATTTGGGATGCGGCTGGCTTGACTGGAGTATCCTGAGGAATACGACGCTGGCGAAATAGAAGTATCAGGAGTGACAGAAACCACATACCGCTCCCACTCCTGATACTGCTATTCCTTTTTCAAGATGCCAAAATGTGATATCAGTTCTTTTGAGAACTGATTGCTTTCATGTTTCGTCAACACAGGGTCTAAACGTGGTCATATGCTGTGATAAGTGGTGGCAACAAGTCGATAAAGCTAACGAAAGGTCGAAATTGAAAATAGTTGAAATATGGTTTGCTGAAATAGTAGGTACCCAATTCAACTTCAACGAATGCATTTGAAGAGTTTAGAAAAAAAGTCTAATTTGGTAATGTATTCTGGAAAATTTCCAATAATAGATAAAATTTGGGTTTACTTGAATCCCATGAATTTTCACCTAGGTTTAATGAGGTGCTTAATTATTGGAAATGGTCACACTATTACGACCTGGCTTCAAATTACAATAGTCACCTTTTACAAGTATTATTCAAAAACAAAATACATAACAAGGAAAGATGGTAGAAGACGGTCAGAAGAAGTGGTACCTATATTTTATTTCACAAATGCATGTCAGGACATTCTGCAGGAATATGTTAAGAAAGTATCGATTTATCAGCCGGTACGCGATGGTACTTGAGGATATCCCAGAATATTGCTACACTCAAGTAGTTTTAGTATACGTAGCTCAAGCGTATCCGATACCCGTGAAGTTACTGCTATAAGCCCTCTTTTATATAATATGTTCGGCAAAATTGTGATGTATGGACATAATATATTAATATCTGGATGACCGAGGTTTGCTCGGTATTTTTTGGTAAATTGTGTTTAAAATAATAAGTTTATGTTCAAGTTGATCATTGAAAACACGAATAAAACTAAAATGTATAAAAATGAATCCTAGCTAGATCGATTTATCGCCCCCGAAACCCCCTGTATACAAAATTTCATGAAAATCGTTGGAGCCGTTTTCGAGATTCAGATTATATATATATATATATATACAAGAATTGCTCGTTTAAAGACATAAGATAAGATTTAAACTTCTTAATGTAGTCAAGAATTATTTTTTTAGCACATTGACATACTACGTCATTTTACCGTGTTATACCAATTTCATACAACCGTCAAAGAGTGTTGTAATTTAATTACACGGTCAATTTAAGTTGGTAGTAAATTTCCCTGAAATTGTATTCCAACACAACTACACAAAGAAATCAAGGTAACCTTGACGTTTATAATTAGGAAAGTGTCGATCTGTACTGTATCTCTTCTAAAGTTCGTTTTAAACTTTTCAATTAAGTAAGTATTGAATGTCGGATCGGGAAAAAGTTAATCAAAGTTCGTAACTCGCTGCTCTGTTTAGTACAGAAAGTTACGTTATTTTAACTTATTAAAAGGTTAAATCGTTCTTTTTTGGCGCAAAGAGGCATTATTTTAATGTACATACATTGAAATGTCACCTCTTTCATAAATTGAAATTAGACTAAAATATTTAAGTGCTTTAGAACCTAGAAATATAGGTATCTACACTGTTAACACGACACTAAAAGAATGAATGAAAACACTGACTGTTCCGTGTGGTGCAGGACGTAAAGAATAGCACCATCTGATTTCTTCCCGTGGGTATCGTTAAAAGTGACTATGGCACTTACTAGGAGTGGTCAGCAGCATTCTGTATGTATTTTACCAAAGTACTGAGATCGCCAGCCCACCTGCCAAGCTAGCAAAAATGTGCGCTGCTGGATATAGACCTCCATAATGGAACTTTTCCATAATCGCAACGCTTGGCAGGCGGGTTAGTAATCGCAGTATAGTGATAAAATGCAGAAAGAACGCGGCTGCACATTTTCTAGAATGACCCTTAAGCCTCATTTACGGAGACGCGGGGAGTCGCGCGTGGCGTTGGGCGGCGCGGCCCGCACTGAATTCAAACATATAGCGTTGTATGAGTGCGTTTACGGAGAGGCGATTTTACACGCGTTTGTTTGAAATGGAGCGTTCTTTACGACGGAGCCCGCGGCGGGCAACGACGCGTCGCACGCGGTGTTCATCGCGGCGGCGCACGCGGCGGCAATTCTCGATGAAGCGGTGCCCGCGGCGGAACCTTCTGCCTATCTTATTTGGAAATTGCACAACGCAGACGTATTTACCGTCGCAATGGACTACCTACAATATCATCGACTTTTTTAAAATTTTATGATAAATGTGAATTATTTAATATAAAAATTGGTCCAGGCTATACACGGATGTCTACTACAACTTTTGATTATATAGTAAATAACATCGAAATAGTCGGTTTTATTGAGTAACGCGCGTGCGCCGCAGTGGTGCCCGCCGCGTGCGCCGCTACACGCTTAAAAAGTCGCCGCGGGCGACGCGGGAGCCAACGCGGCGGGCACCGCCACTCTGCCCGCCTCGCGTCTCTATGAACAACATCGTATATTGGCATATATTTGTGTTTACGCGTGCAATGACGCGTGCCGCTTCACGCGCCGCCTCTCCGTAAATAGCAAAAACGTCCGACGCGCCGCGCGACTCCCCTCGTCTCCGTAAATGAGGCCTTAGTCGCCTTTACGACACCCATGCCCACGCCATATTATTATTACGTACAACGATCCACGAAGGAATTGATAACATGTAGAACATTCATGTTATTTCCCGATGAAACCGACGTGAAAAATATGAACCCTACAATAATATTAGCAAAAGCAGCGAAGTATAAAAATGATATGGTATAAAGGTTTTCCCTATATTTCCCTTCGCTTTGTTAACACAGTGACGTCACATCAAAGTGAAATTTCACATATAAAATTAGACTGTATAATAATATTCATTTTAGGAACCCACGTCATTTGCGTTGTATTTTTTGTTCAGTCATATTATTAGGTTGACCCAAAATGATAACCTGAATTATTGCTCAGGTCATGTTTACGAATGTAGAATGTGCGAAAAACAAACTCGTTCCGGTCAGATATAATTTTATCTGGTAGCGAATAAAGTTGAAAATGGTGAAGAGTTTTAAATTACGAAGATATAAGAGCTCACATCATTATTAATTTCCGGACTTATAATAAAATAGCACAGCAGGATACTGGCTCAATAGACGGCTTCTCTGCGTGAGATGTTATTTACAATATTATGTTTATGTATCTTATAGATAGAATGTTCCAAGTTTTAGTGTTTTAACCAATTTCCTTGGATAATATCCTTGAAATAAGGTCTACTCGTGTTAATAAATTAAACGACTTTCCAACAATCTAACTACTATGATACACGCGCCATCACTAGCAAAATATGACAAACTTTAACAAACATCAAACATGGCGGCTCTAGTGATGATCCTGAATGAACAATATGTATTAAGGTACATCCCAAAAGTTTAAAATGTCATTACTTTCGAAGGGTACCTCAGAATCACGACCCACATTCCTCAAAATATCACTGATTTGGCCATGTTTAAACAAGTCGCAAGTTGGCGTTGTTTTAGGACTAATGAGCTCTTTGAATTTTCGTCACGATATCCCATCGATACTGTGGCCTGTGGGACTGTTAAGAAAACACAAATCAGGAACTTGGAACCGCGATTTGGAAGGTTTGATTGTGTTTTACGTCTGAGCTTTGATTGTACTGAAGTTGCTGTTATTGGGTTGTTTACTTATCGTTTACCAGTTCCGCTTTGTCTACATTTGTCGCTATTTTACGGCAATCCATATTTATGAGTTTTTTGTTACCGCCTTTTATAAAAACTAGTGAATCCAGCTTAAAAGAATAACAACCAACAGAATCTAACATTACTGGTAGCCTCATCATCTATGTAGCCTTTTCCTATGTTGAGGTCGAATTCCAGTTTTACCGTATGCAGTTGAGTAGCAGTATTTTACATGGAGCAATTGCGTATCTGACCTCCATAACCCAGTTCCTGGATAATCCGAAACTCCGAGGCTCCTTGTAAGATTGGTTGTCAAACTTTCGAGCTTCTGACCCGTAATGACTGTCAAAGCCACGTATGACAACAAGGAACAACGGCTGGCGGCGGACGTCGGTGCTGGTAGCCTAATGAATCAAAAACGATAAGTAGATGCACTACAGTACATGCTAAAGAAAAATAACCATAAGCGCTATAATAACGCATTTGAAGTAGAATAAAAAATAGTAGGGAAAAAATGTATTGTTTACTCGTTTGTCTAGTGTTCATCACAATGGCCGTGCCGATAAAGCGTGACATTGTTTTACTCACGACTCAAAAGACTCTCAGCTAGTTTTTATATCCTCATGAGTAACTAACATTATGGTTCTTATGCAGGCCACACACGTACACATACTTGCGCAAAATTAGACTTGCGCAGGTATGCGAAATTTTAGAACGACTCATTCTACAATTTAAGGACTTGCGATGTGCACGCGATCGTAGCAATCTTTGAGCTACGCCATAGCACGGTGCGTAGTATAAGCTACGCGTACCCATGGCCTATGGCAAAAATCTGTGGGTTTTTTTTTTTCTTTTTTTCAGGATGGGAAATCATCAAATGACTTCTCCCGCTGTGGGCGGAGCGGGACGGCGTGTCAGACTTTTACTGACTAAAACCCACCCGTGTTCCATCAGTTGTTTATGTGCCAGGGTCACGGTATCTCTTTCGAACAATCGCGCGACCCCCGCAGGTCACGCGACCCCTGTGGGGGTTCTGCTATCATTTTTCATAGCTGTTATTTAGAACACTGATCATTGTTTAAACATAATTTACAAATTGAAATAATCCTGTCGTGATCGATCATATTGGATTTCCTCCTCTAAGTAAAATTAATTTATTGTTATTATATTATTAAATAGATAAAATATTTTTTTTTTAAGTCACCATTAGCCAATACCATTCGTGATTGTTGTTCACAATAGTTGATGCCCACTTTGCTTACTTACCTAAAACTTCACTGATTAAACGAATAATATAATGAATGCGCCTCTTTTAGTGAACCCCATGAGAAAAGGTAAGAAATTAAAAATGAACCTCGCATTTACTTTTTTAAAGCGTGCATCATTAGAAGCCCAAAAAGTTTAAAAAGGTATTAATTAAAAAAGCGTACACGACTAAAAGTTCACTAAGTTTTTAGGGATCAATTGTGTATTTACCCTTATAATGTCATGACCTGCTGTAATGTAGCTACTGCTTAGCGTGCTGTCACTAAAAGAGCAGGAAACACGTGTAGATTTATTTTCCGGATATTTTCAAAAACTTAATATTCTACAAGTAGAAATTACAGTACTTGTCGTAATGGTCATACGTAAACATTAAATACAGCATTAATTTAAAACTTAGACCCAGAATTAGCCTCATATTTGCCATGCCTAAAGACTACCAACCGCCAACTTATTTCATAATAAACTCCCCACATTTACTCGCACGTCAAGTAACAAACATTAGCGAACGTTCGACGCCTGATTAATTGTCCCTGCTTAACCATGAAGATACTTACTTAGTGACATATTACTAGTTACCCCAGTTAGTAGCTCCGACCGAGTTGGTAACAAGTTCCTCCGTTTGACTTCAAACTTCCGGGCAACGATAAAGAGTAGTTGCATTCTATATTATTCTTTCACTAACATATATTACCAAGTGAGCAAACTGCACCATTTCGTGGATTAAAAACGTAGATGTGCCTTAGATGTTTCTTATTTAGTTTGAATATATCAGAGTTAGTGAAATAAGTCTTGCCGATGTCACTTCAGTCTTCATTTTTATTTAGAAAGCCGGTAATTTTATTGTTCCATTTCTTACTTCTGACTAATTTAGGAATGTAAAAGCCTCTGGTGAGGCCAGGATTACTACCGAGCTCCTGAAAGTGGAAGGAAGTCCCAGTATATGGGGGCCCCCTATACTGTAGCTTTGCGAGCTCTTCCACGCTATTCTGTTCTTGAAGAGAACTCCAGAAGTGTAAAGGAGGAGCGTAGCCGTTCTCTTCAGTTAAAAGATGGATGAGACACCCTTTTGAAGAAATGCAGACTCATTTTACTCCTTAGCCACGTATGTAAGTTGTTTTTAAGAGGCGTCACAAATACTCTATCACGAAGAGACGAGTTTCAGTCACCGGAGCAGGCAGGGTTCCCGCGAGGTGTATCTCCGGATGATCTCGAATGGTCTCTGATGCTGTAATATCATAGACCACATTCACACAGTGCGGCAGAATGTACAGATGTCCGAAGAGTATAATCAGCCTCTGTCATTCTATTCAAGACTATGAGTCGGCTTTTGACTCTTTCGTGACCTGGTCTGTTTTGGAATGTCTGCAGCAATGCCAATTCAAACACTATTCAAGTGCTGAAATATCTTTATGAAAACGCGGCAATGACCGTCCAACCTCAGGACCAGAGTACTCAACATATCCCCCTGCGTCGACGGGTGAGCCCAATATTATCTAACGCACTGGAGGTTTTAGCCGTTGAACTGGGAAGAAGGCGGCAATAACATCAGGGCGAGTACATCTCACACTTGAGAATTGCAGATGAAATATTGGCTGAATTACTCCATAAAAAACAGGTTACAGAAAATGTGAGACCTTGGCTTTGAAGCTATTATAGTTTGAAGTTACAGTTAAGCTAGTTATATGCAGCAAAAAGCTGATTAAATTATACTACTGAAACTCAGTTCAAAACTAAATATTTAAAATACCTACGCACTACAATTAATTAAAAACCAAAACTGGATTAAAGAAAATTAAACAATTTAATTACATATCAAACTAAAGTAGAATAAAATCAGGATTAAGACAAAATTTAACTAACATTGAATTGGAAACAATAATACAAAATTGAAATTAAATTTGACTACAGACAAAATTACCCTAAAGCCAGGATTAAACAAAGCAAAATCAATTAAATATTATGCTGATATGAGTGTAGGGATGTGTGTAGAAAATGTGAATACCAACGATTTGAATTAGACGTGTGTGCATTGGTCTCCGGATGAACTTAGAAGAAACTCAGGCTATGTTCCACAAACACGACCCGGACCGATTGCTATCAATGGCGGTACTTTCGAAGTTGATCGAGAATACGTTTACATCAGGCAAACTCTGCCTTTAAGGAAGAACAACTTTGAAAAGGAGGAAAATTCAACTGGGCTGAGCAATGGGTGGGAAACTCCGTCGAGGCTTCTCGTCGCGTATTTCGCAGAGCGTAGAGACTTAAGTCTTCAAATAGTCTGTCCTGTTTGTTTTGACTTACAGAGTCGAAACGAGAAAACTCACGGATCCAAAAATTCAAGGTCGCTCAATGGGCTATTGAACGAGCTATACTTGAATTCTCTCTGAGTGATAGAATCCAGAATGAGGTATAATCCGGTAGAGCATCATCAAATATGTCCACTCAGGTAACAGAATAAACAAGTGCCTGCCACATTAGCCATAAAACTAATAACCGTCGGAGTGGCCGTATTCTTAAGTGGATACCGCAAATTGACAAACCTAAGGTAGTCTACCCTCAGGCTAGCTGGACCGACAATCTTCACAGGGTGCCTGGCAGCAGCTGCATGAGCGTAGCCGAGAATCTAGCTGAATGGCATACAATTGGAGAGGTGCCTCTCCAACTGCTCACTTTGTGTCATCAGCCTACAGCAGTCCGCTCCTGAACATAAGTTCAGAAACCGACTGTTGTGGCTAATGATCAATCAATCAATCGTTAGCAGATAATCGCAGGAATGTAAAACAGGTACATAACAAAAGGTGGCGAAAAGCCACGACAAAAACTCAAAACTGAGAGATCCAATAAAGGTAAAAAATAGGTAACAGGTTGACAGTTAAGGCAAGCCTGTTTTTATCATACGGCAAAAGCTACATAAAAATACCGGGTCACAAAAACAGTTTATTTCTGAAGCATTAAAAGGACGCATAGTCCAATGCTTTCCCTATTTTATAAAATAATGCCATTCAGTTGATTGCAATTGCTTGTTTTGAGTGTTGTACTTATATAGAGGGATTCCGCACGGCCATTAGTGAATTCCTTTTCAGAGAACCGCGCGAAATTACATGCAATTTGCGGAACTGTTTTCCGCGACCGAAAGTTTTCAACATTTGATATTTCTACGCTTGCTAACTTAAATACGAGTATTAGTGCTACTGTAACACTCCAACTAACTTTATGTTATAGAAATTCCTTTATAAAGTGTGCTTTTGTTGCTTAGTTTAAGCTGTCACTTAGATGGAATTTTGTCTGTATGTCGATTAAGGGGTTTGATTAGTTTTTTTTTTACATTTGGTCCACATTTTAAGGTTTGAAAGTGATTTATTTTTAGAAATTTAGTTACCAGAGCGAGAGCATTGTTGGTCCAGTAATAATGGCCCCGACTTACGAGTTGTACGTCGTGAGATCGACCTAAACCTGCATCCTTAGAGGAAAAACTGAGGGCTACGTTAAAGGAATTGGAATCTAGTAAAAAGCAGTGCAATCAGCTGATACAGGAAAGGGATGACAGTGAGGTTGAAATTGAGTTATTAATTTATAAAAGTAGAGCAAGACTATACGAGTTATATGGTTTGAAAAAATACAGATTTGGTACTCCTTTTCTAGAGTATGTCAGTAATTATTCAAAATTATTTAAAAAGATCTGCGCTTTAGCTAAATCAAAGTTTTTAAGCGATACCATAAAAAAATCCAATAATAAAATAAAAACCACTTGGAAAATTATTAATAATGAAACGGGTAAACCGGTTAAACAGGAAAAACAACTAGAGATTATGATTAACAACAAATTGGTTAATAAAGCAGCCGACATAGCTGAGGCATTTAATGAGTTTTTTGCGAACATACCTATAACTACGACCTGCTCCTTAAATTCGTCCCCGTCTAAAGCTGAAAACCTTTTGCATAGTAGTGTGCCCGGATGTAGTCGCTTATTTAGTTTCGAACATGTAACGCCTCGTGATGTGATTAATATTTTTAACACACTCAAGTCAAAAAACACTGGTGATTACTGGGGCATCTCTGTTAAACTGTTAAGTAATATAATAGATATCGTAGCCCCCTATCTGGCTGTAACTTTTAATAAATGTGTTGATTTGGGATCTTTTCCTGACCTCATGAAGAGCAGTAAAGTCATACCATTATTTAAAACAGGTAATAAAAATAACGTTAGCAATTTTAGGCCCATTTCTATCTTACCTGCATTTAGTAAAATATTTGAAAAGTTAATACTCAAGCAGTTGCTAAGACATTTTAATTTAAATAGCCTCCTTCATAATGAGCAATATGGCTTTACAAAAGGTCGTTCGACAACAGATGCGGGTGTTGCTCTGCTGAAACATATTTTCAACGCATGGGAGAACTCGCAAAATGCTATCGGAGTTTTCTGTGATCTCTCCAAAGCTTTTGATTGCGTTCACCATGACACACTTTTGCGTAAACTACGTCATTACGGTGTTCAAAACGAAGCTCTCAGTGTCATAAGTTCTTATTTGCAAAATAGGTACCAATGTGTAGATGTCAATGGTGTAAAATCTTCCGGGCTACTAGTTCAGTTAGGTGTACCTCAAGTATCAATACTGGGTCCATTCTTATTCTTAGTGTATATTAATGACTTACCATTTTATTTAAAGAATATCTGTGACATTGTACTATTTGCTGATGATACCTCACTTATCTTTAAAGTAGACAGAAATAGACAAGATTTTGACGACGTAAATAGTGCGCTTTCAATGGCTACGGAATGGTTTACCACAAATAACCTAGTTCTCAATGCTAAGAAAATGAAATGTATAAAGTTCGCCTTACCGAATGTTAGGAATCTGGGACCCAATGTCGTTTTAGATAATGAGGTGCTTGAAACTGTACACTCGGCGGTTTTTCTGGGCATAACAGTAGACGCCAAACTTCAGTGGGGATCACATATATCAAGCCTAGCGGGAAGGCTCAGTTCGGCCGCCTACGCAGTAAGGAAAGTTAGACAGTATACGGACGTTGATACAGCTCGATTAGTCTATTTTAGTTATTTTCATAGCATAATGTCCTACGGCATTCTGCTGTGGGGCAAAGCCGCGGACATTCAAAATATTTTTGTTCTTCAAAAACGAGCTGTTCGAGCGATTTACCAACTAGGTGCTAGAGTTTCTCTGAGAGATTTGTTTAAAGATATTGGTATTCTTACGGTGGCATCACAATTCATCTTCGCCAACATCTTATATATTAGGCAAAATATACACCTGTACACTAAAAACAGTGATATTCATAATATTAATACTAGAAATAAGGACAAACTACGTGCTCCCTTTCACCGGCTTCATAAAGTTCATAATTCTTTTGTTGGTCTTGGTATTACCTTTTATAACAAGCTTCCCTCTGCTTTACTAGATTTGCAGTTTAATGAGTTTAAAGCTAAAGTAAAATCCAACCTTTGTTCAAAGGCATATTATTCTATCAACGACTACTTAAACGATAAGAATAGCTGGTCGCTGTGATTAACTCAAGACAAACTCAAGACAATATTTATGTTCTTTCAATCCAGAATTAGCTTTCCTACTGACAGTTTATATGGGTAGTTCATATAATTGTTTTTTATTTATTTTTTTATTTAACAGATTTTGTTAATTTATTTATTTATTTTTATTTTCTTTTAATTTCATTTATTGTGGACATAATCTACTCATTACAATGATTTTAAATGAGTTGTATTGCAACATGTAGTTAGCTAGCGACCTCGTCAGCTGTTCATAATATTCTTGCCTGACCAACCGGCAGCAAGTTCGTCATGCTCCCTTAGATGTCACTGCTTGCGGTAGCGTCGGGGGTCGGGTTACCACCTTCCCTCAAATATGGCGAGGGGGGTAATGGCTGACCTTTGCGTTATGCTCGTGAACGGGTGCTGCTTGTGGTGACTGGTCGTCTTGCTGACCATGGTTTTTGTTATTGTTATTTGTATTAACTGTTATTTTATTCTACTCCGGAGGTGCTAGTTTAACTATTGTAACTTCAACTTAGCTATATGCATCAATGTATGTATATGGATCATTTTGCATCGATGAACATGTAAGCGGGCACGCCCTTTATGCCTGGAGGCTTTATTTAGTTTTTAAGTTTTGTTTACGTTTTTGTTTTATTATTTCAGCTTGACTTTAGTTTTCAATTTTTTTGTTGGTATATTGGCGTGTGCTAGCTGACATATGGCGAATAATGTATGTTTTGTTTTATAATATTAATTACTTACACAATATTGTATAGAATCAAGTTCTTCTAACTTAACAGACAGCTGTGCTGCTGGGGAGTTTGTTCCGCCACTTCTTCTTCCCAGCTACAGCACTAGGAAGTGTCGAAGGGTGGGCGTTTTGGGGGGACTGTCTTTTGTAACTTTGACGTTCAAAAAGTGCTGACTCTCAGCCTAGTTTGAATAAATGACTTTTGATTTTGATTTTGATTTAAAGCAGGAACTACTTTGTGTATAAATTATTTCATCACCACTGCTCTCAAAACTGTGAAATAAAATATCGTGACGAAACCGGTTGTCTCAGAACCATAAAATCGAAGACTTGTGACATCTACGCACTGGGCCCATGTCGTGGATCATAGCCCACTCCCTCTCACTGAAAGGAGGCCTGTGTCCCAGCAGTGGGACCCTTATAGGCTGCTGATGATGAATTACCAGATCCAACCATCAATGAATGCGTTACCAATACTAGGATGTGTAAACATTAACTTAAAAGACTGTATTTCGAAAATTCAATCCTTATTGAACTAAAAGTTTTAACTATACAGTTCAAATTCGTTCCATGTCAATAAAATCCGAAAATATTATTTTGTTACATTTTTGCCGAACTAAAATTGTTTGCACATATAACCATCAACACATCCTCGGAAATGTTTGGGCGACTTTCGGCTTACTATATCGATATTACTTCTATTCCCGGCCTTATCTGAAATGGAGCCGTCCCCGGCAAACTGTGACATTGTCCATATCGCTACCATGATGTCCATAAAAAACATTGTTTGCCGACAAAATATTTGTATAGTGTGTGTCACTCACTTTTTAGTTACATTGTGGAAAATTGTAGTGATATTCTGTAGGTTTTCTCAGTATAAATATAAACTTATGAAAAGCAAAAAAAAATTCGCTTTTCAGAGAGTCAACGTCAATGATAGAACATTTTGTCATTATTCTTTCTGCACAGGACCTATTCAAATATAACAGTCAAAATCCTCAAAAATGTTCTTTCTTTTACTTGAATATGATACCATATTTAAGTAAAAGAAAGATTTTTTTTATAATTTGTTTGTTCACTGTCTTATTTTATAGCAATGTCATAGTTATATATCAAGTTTCAAACCACTTCGTCATACGTACTTGGTCAACTGTGAGAACAAGACAAATACCAGTTTCCTCGAAGTGCATAGATGCATGGCCACCGTTTCCCGTCACTACGGTCATGCGCTACCATCAAACATAACATAAAGCATAATATGTTACTATTCTAGGCCCTCGATTTAATATATATTAGGTTGGGGAAAAAGTCTTTTCGCATTATAGTATGTTCGAACTTGTAATAAAATCTCTTTGGCTATACTATTTGTATCTGGCTGATTTTGGTATCATTGAAAGTTTAAATTTTAAAGAACATAATTCCAAATTCAAATTAGGAAAATGTGTGATTTTCATTTGTTTTTCGTACCGTCAAGATGAGTGAATCTAATGAAGAAATTCGATACATTTTAAAATTTTACTACAAAAAAGGTAAAAATGCAACGCAAGCCGCGAAAAAAATTTGCGATGTTTATGGACCTAGTGTAGTGTCTGTGAGGGTAGCACAAATTTGGTTTAAGCGTTTTCAATCCGGAAATTTTGATGTCAAAGATGCACGTCGCTCTGGTCACCCTATTACGGATAAAATGGATGCCATTTTTGAAAAAGTGGAGCAAGATCGGCATACCAGTAGTTACGATGTAGCTGAAGAACTGGAAATTGACCACAAAACAGTTTTGGCGCATTTGAAAAAAACTGGGTACACAAAAAAGCTCGACATTTGGGTACCTCACGAGCTCACTGAAAGAAACCTAATGAACCGTGTACTCATTTGTGATTCTTTATTACGACGTAATGAAACCGGACCATTTTTGAAGAAGCTGATAATTGGTGATGCAAAGTGGATCACGTATGACAAGAACGTGCGAAATAGGTCGTGGTCAAAGGCCGGTCAGGCTTCACAGACTGTGGCGAAACCCGGGTTAACTCGCAACAAGGTGATGCTGTGTGTGTGGTGGGATTGGAAGGGCATTATTCATTATGAGCTGTTACCAACAGGCAGGACCATCGATTCTGAACACTACTTTCTATAGCAATGGGATCATGTCCCTACCTACAAGATGGCAAAAAGTTATCGAACAAAATGGTACCTACATACTTTAGTTAAATGTAAATAAACTTTATTAAAAAATGTTTTGAATTTTCTTAAAAAATGCGAAGAAACTTTTTCCCCAACCTATTACATATATAGGTATGTTAGGAAAAATATACAGTACTATGGCGTGAATATGATAAAACGAACTTTAGAAAGAGATTGTCACATAGAGTGACGTAAACGAAGCTCTAACGACTGTATAGTAATATACTGAGGAGCGAGTCCAGTGTTGGCAATATCTTAGTGTAATGGACGATTAAAAACGAAATCTAACGTAATAAATTAGTTCCAACTAACGGTTCACGATTGAATTCGTTTTAGTCGTCTAAAGAAATAATGAATCTATTGAAATTGTTTCAGTTTCCAATTTTGGTTAAAATAGCAATGTCAAGGTAAATGCAAGAAAAATAGTCAAACAATTTGTTTGACTATTTTTCTTGCATTTGTATTTTTTTTTTCTTTTAGGGTCTTAATCTTTTCGATTTTAACAATCTTATACTTTCTCTCTATGTGGTGAACTTTATTTATTTTCTGTTATATATTTACTAGTAAGGTATAATCAAATGGATGATTTTCTCTGCACATAAGTATAAAATTTTGTATGTTTTTTTTTGGCGTCAAACCATGTTTTCTTTCGAGGTTATTGTAGTAAGTCCAACATTTCTGATTGACAGTTACATGTCAGATTACAACTGCTTATAACTATGAGAGTTTTAGTGCCAGAATTAATGGCTGAGCATTCAAATTATAGGTCATATTAATAACAAATTAAAGCAGACCATAATTTGCATATGACGTCACACAGCGTGTACAAGCAGCAGTGTACAAAGGGTCTCGAAAAAAAATACACAATTTCGGCCTGATACTGAAAAAAATTTGCCAAGGTATAACATGAATGCACATCTATATTATATAAGTATCTGCCCTGCATGTACCAGTGTCCCAGCAAAGCAATTGGGAAGGTTTAAAGGAGTTGGTCAGACGTAACTCACTGGCTTTGTTTGGCCATTCGACATGTGAAGGCAGAGTTAGCTTGTCCTGTATAGTGTTCACATTGATACATGATCATGGCACATTTAGTACAGAACAAGTCGATGTTATAAGCCTTTACGAGCAGGTAAATAACCTTTCCTTAGCATTAAAGCATTGTACATTACGCGTGCACTTTTTTTTTTCACAGTCATGTTAGGCATGTTTCCAATACAACCATAGAAGCATGAAGAACAGGGTGTTAAGTTCATTCTCCCTCTATCTATAGAAAAGGGAGAATAATCCATTTAGACGGGTGTCATGTCTAGTGGACAATAGTCTGACGATTCATGTCGGGACGTTGTATATGCTAGTTGTAAACTCTGCTTGCACGATGCAGGATCGTATATAGCGATGTAGCGGTAGGTACACAACAGTAATTGTCGTTTGAACGCAAACGATCCGTTCTTTTTTGGCAAACATTGAATATCACTCTTGGGAATTGGGTCCACGAAAACAGATATTACATTCAGGACAATTCATGACCTTACTAAACAAATTAGGCATCGAACCACTACAGTACAAGTCGTAAAAACCTAATACTCAATAAAAAGTCAGACCTGTTTTTCTTTTATTCCCGGGCCAGTATGGCAACAAATATTACGTATTGAAGTTTCACCAGTTTTTGCCGGAGATCGGCCAATCCATTATTCGTCGCGGCCATATCTCGAACAGCCTCAATAGGATTAAACCCCGCTCCATTAGATACTGTTTTACTACTCTTTTGTTTTATGATCGTATTTTTCCGATAATTTATTGAAAGTGGTCACAAAAGAGTCCTTGTTCACTTATAGAGATTAGCATTTATCAGAAACGTTCGGACAGGAAAATTTTCCTGAAACTGAAAGTGTGTTTAATATTTTATGATTTAGAACATTTTCAAACTCGCACAACATTAACAAGTTGAGTAAACAAAGTTGATTATATCCTGAGATCTTTTGATTACGGAATATTTCTCTTTGTAACTTTAAATTAACGTTACTAAACCTCCGGTCGAGTACTCTTGTACAAATATTAATAATAGAACAGTGAAGTGCGTACGGACGTAATAATCAAAATAGATCGATTGTTTCATATTCTTCCATGAAATTGCTCATGCTGGGGAGTTTATTGCGCCCGTTTCTCCCCCACTTAGTAAGCCATAAAGGTTTTTGGGTTGACGTTCATAAAGTGTTTACTATTAAGCCTGCGTACTAGGCATTTAGAGGTCCTGTCGATCAGAGTGAAGTTCGTAAAAATGTACTAAAATTATAATAATAATAATAATAAGACCCGCAGGGCAGCTTGTGGCGAGCTGTTGGGCAGTAGCGACCCCACGGACCCTATCTCCCGGGAGAATTCTTGTTCCTCATCTCTGGCTTACCTTTATTGGCCGGCTGGAGTGAACACTGACGAGGTTCAGAGCACCTCATTCTTGCCTTTATTGGCTGGCTTGAGTGGAGATTCGCAAGAGCAAACATGCTCGGGGAAAGGAAGTATTCCAGTAAGTGCTCGTAGGGACATGACCATCTTCCGGGCTCTAGGATTGTTCTAAAAGCCGTGGAATACCTCTCCACTTCTCAAGCACCTCAGGAAGTGTTGCCCCCTTGTCGCTACGTCACTATGTGCTAGCGACGTTTTCCGGGGGCCCATTATTGAGTGTGCAAGTCACCCCCTGCCTTTTTATCCGTGTATACAAAACATTGATCAGGCAGGGGCCATAGTCCTTCCATAGTTGCGGTTACCAATCCACTATAGCCATCCAAACCCATAGCCTAATTTGCTTTGTATCCATATTTTGTAATAGTTCTGCTCCAACCGGGAATTGTCCTTGGGTGCACTTGCATAGTGCATACAGGGATAATCGTCGGTTGGTGCCCCCTCATCATTTAAAATTGTCTAAGGGGCCTCTGCGAGTTGGCTTCGGCCCCTCGTAAGCCTTCCAAAAGACCAGGATTCCAGAATCCCGAGATTATGTTAACATATATATAAAAATAATAATAATAATAACCGGACTCGACTCGTAGAACCCAGGACCCCTCGCAGTATAGACCAATTACTTGCCTCCCAACTTTGTACAAAATTATCACATCATGTATTACTAATAAAATTATTAAACACATCGAACAATTTAACATCTTAACGGAAGAACAGAAAGGCTGCAGACGAGGACATATGGGTTGCAAGGAACAATTAATAATTGACTCCACTCTTTTAAAACACGTTCAGAAATCAAGAAAAAACTTATATATAGCATACATAGATTACAAAAAAGCATTTGACAGCGTGCCACACTCATGGTTGGTTCAAGTACTCAATATATATAAAATCAATCCATTACTAATACAATTTCTTAAGAATACCATGGAGTCCTGGAGAACTACACTTAAATTACAAACGAAAACCACAAACTTATCCATAGATGAAATAGCTATTAAAAAGGGTATATTTCAAGGGGATTCACTAAGCCCACTTTGGTTCTGCCTGGCCCTAAATCCACTCTCTCGCGCATTAACTGAATCTAGACTAGGCTTTGACATTAAGAACAATAGATCTATATTACACCAAATAACACATTTACTCTATATGGATGATTTAAAATTATATGCCAATAAAAATACAGATTTACATGGTTTATTAGACATTACAACATCATTTTCAAAAGACATTAGAATGGATTTTAGATAAATGCCGAAAACTGAATATAGAAAAGGGTAAGATAGTGGAAGGAAATTACTCAACAGACTCGGAAGAAGTAATAGAAGCAATGAAAAATGAGGAACTTTATTAGGAATAGAGTTGGATAGAGACATGACGTGGAAAACTCACACTAACGGTGTATGTCATCGACTGAGTCAGCACGCATACGCTTTACGAAATCTTGCAAAAGAGGTCAATCAAAGACCATTGATCACAGCATATCACGCCTACGTAACTTCTACATTACGTTACGGCATAATATATTGGGGCAATTCCACAAACATGGAGATGGTATTCAGAGCGCAAAAGAGATGCGTTAGGGCAATCTGCGGGATTGCAAGCACGGATAGCTGCAAACCGTTCTTTGTAAATCTCCGCATATTAACAGTGCATTCCCTATATATATATGAGGTAGTTCTATTTGTAAAAAGTAATCTTCACCTGTTTGGAACATTTAATCTGGGGCGACACAAAAATAAAATAGTCAGTAAGCAACACAAAAAAGCGATTTTTAGTAAAAATATTCTAGGTATGGCTCCAAAGATTTACAATAAAATACCTAAAGTTTTAATGGACTGTAACGATGATCATAAATTTAAAAATGAATTACACAACTTTCTAATAAATAAGGCATATTACACATTAAATGAATATATGTTAGACCAGAAATTGTTGTGATGTCTATTGGGATTGAGGTGAATGTTTTCCGAGTCCGATTTTTACCATATTGTTAACTTAACATGTTTTTTGACGAAATGATATTATTATATTTTAAATGTTATACATATTATGTTTGACGAAATTAATTTGACATTTGACATTTTATCAATAATTTAGACCTCACAATTTTTATTTTTTATGATTATATTTTTTTTTTTTTTTTTGTCAATTTCGATATATTGAATTGTATAATTTAGATTTTTCTTTGACCTATGTAACCAGTCTTTTGAATTGTTTTTAAATGTATTAAATTGTCTTGTGTCTACAAATAATATTTTGCATGCCTTAATTGGTAGGACATAATTAACTGCGCATTTACTCAACATCTCAAAATGTATTAATTTTTTGTTCTGCAATAAATGAATTGAATTGAATTGAATTGAATTGAATTATAAATACTTAGGATACAACCAAGCACGACTTTTAGAACACAAAGCTATTAAAGATACACTCAAACAAGAATATTATAAAAGAATTCATTCACTGTGTAAAATGTATCTAGCCAGTAAAAATTTATTCAAATCCATAAATACTTATGCTATACCTATACTAAATTATTCTTTCGGCGTGATAAAATGGTCCAGCACAGAATTACATGCACTCGAAATTAAAACAAGAACAATCCTTACACAACATAGATATCACCACCCTAAGTCAACAATAGAAAGGGTAATTATACCCAGAAAAGAAGGTGGCAGAGGGCTTATTGAAATATCACACCTACACAAAAGACAAATAATAAACCTTAAACAATTTTTCAATAGGAAAAAGAATACCAGCCAATTGCACAAGACAATAGTAGATATAGATAAAAAATATACACCACTGAACCTTAATGAAGACAATATTGAAACAATAGATAAAGCGAGGCATATAGAGGAGATACATAAAAAATGGAGACAGAAAGAACTACATGGAAGACATCCAAATGATTTATACCAAACACACATTGATAAAGAAGCTTCAAACAAATGGCTGGAATTAAGTGGATTATTTCCAGAAACAGAAGGATTCATGCTGGCCATTCAAGACCAAATTATAAATACCAAAAATTATAGAAAATATATAATTAAAGATACCACAGTAAGAAGCGATTTATGCAGAAAATGCCACAACAAACCTGAAACTATACAACACATCACAGGAGCTTGTAGCACACTCACTCAAAACGATTACACTCATAGACACAATCAACTAGTTAACATTATACACCAAAAACTTGCAACAAAACACAATCTCACGCAGGACCCATACACACCATACTACAAATACTCTCCTAGGGCTGTATTAGAAAACCAATTTTACAAACTGTATTATGACCGTACCATAATTACCGATCATACAATATATAATAACAGGCCCGATATAACACTCGTTGATAAAGAAAACAAACACACATATATAATAGATATAGCAGTCCCAAACACCAATAATATACAGAAAACCATCACCGAAAAAATTAGGAAATTCAAGAAGAAATTACCAAAGTCTGGAAAATGAACAGAGTTACCATAGTCCCAATAGTGATATCAACGACTGGTATCATCCCAAAACAACTATTTATCAGTTTAAAAGTAATTAATATCTCCAAATATGTTTATCTTACACTGCAGAAAGCAGCTATATTAAACACATGTCGTATAGTCCGGAAATTCTTACAATATGATTTAGACAATAACTTCAATGCAGTATAAAACACTTAAACTATTGAAACTTAAATCTCACCTTGGTCTACACCCGTGAGATTTAAAAAGAAAAACCAGGTTCGATGAACCTGAGAAAATAAACTTTGAAAACAAAAATAATAATAATAATATTCCACAACTATCACACAACGCCATCTAGTCCCAAGCTAAGCAGAGCTTGTGTTATGGGTACTAGACAACTGATCTTAAATTATTAGCGACTGTTTCATCATAAAATTTGGATGTTTAACCCATAATTACTCGCATGGATAACCCGCAATTTTTTGTGATGAAAACAAGCACTTGCTTTGGTTGAAACGTCATGGCGCTCGCAGTAGCTTCACAATGTGCTTCAAAGATTGTAGTTTACAGCCAATTAGATTGCTGTACCTGGAGTATGCATCCTTGCTCTCTGGAGCCGTGAAATCCTATGTAAGTAATTAAGTAACTTTTACGGCACAGGTAAATTACATTTTAATCTTATTCAACGAAAACAACTAGGTATCAATTTAAAATATCTTTACATTTTATTAGAAAGTTATTATTTTATTGACGTTTTACAAATCTGAGAAGGCATTTATGCACAAAACATTTACGGGGGATTCCTCGTCCCTAAGTAGTACAACAGTATCGTGTGGTGCCGGACGTAAAGAATAGCATCACCCCATTTCTTCCCGTGGGTGTCGTAAGAGGCGACTAAGGGACACACTAGAGAGTGAGCAGCAGCGTTCTCTATGCATTGTACAATACCACACTGCGATCGCCAACCCGCCTGCCAAGCGTGGCGATTATGGCAAACCCCCCCAAACAATGACAAGCACTTATAAAAAACGGCCCCTAGTACCCGGCGGCCCACCTACCCTTGGCTATGGTAGCGGTCAAGGCCACGGTGAGGCAAGGGGTGCTAAGAATCCCCGGAAGAGATCCAGCTACCACAACCACCGACAACTGGACCTGGCAACATACAACACGCGTACACTCCGGACCGACGAGAAGATCGCCGAGCTCGAGGAAGAATTGAGCAGGTTACGATGGGGTATAGTAGGGTTATCTGAAGTCCGAAGAGAGGGGAAGGACTCGATAATCCTGAATTCCGGAAACCTGCTCTTTTTCCGGGAGGGCGACCAGCGGTCCCAAGGTGGTGTCGGGTTTATCGTCCACAAGTCCCTTGTGAGCAACGTTGTGAAGATCGAGAGTGTGTCGACCAGGGTGGCGTTCCTTATACTCAGAATATCCACAAGGTATTCGCTGAAGGTCATACAGGTGTACGCCCCGACCTCGACACACCCCGACGATGAGGTGGAAACCATGTATGAGGATATTTCTAGAGCCATGCATGGTTCCAAAACTCACTTCACCGTTGTTATGGGGGACTTCAACGCGAAACTGGGCAAGCGAAGCGATGATGAGTTGAGAGTGGGGCAATTTGGAGTTGGACGTCGGAACCACCGGGGTCACCTACTGGCTAGTTTTATGGAGAAGGAAGGCCTCTTTATGATGAATTCCTTCTTCAAAAAACGTGAGCACAGGAAGTGGACCTGGCAGAGTCCTGACGGTGCAACCAAAAATGAGATTGACTTCATTATGTCGACGAAGAAGCAAATATTCAATGATGTCTCTGTGATCAACGCGGTGAAAACCGGAAGTGATCACCGCATGGTAAGAGGCACATTGAATATCAATATCAAGCTGGAAAGATCTCGGCTGATGAAGTCAACGCTCCGTCCAGCACCGATCCAACTTCAGAACCCCGAGAGCTTTCAACTCGAACTCCAGAATCGTTTTGATTGCCTAGGGAGCTCCGTGGACGATTATAACGATGGGTTCGTGGAAACTGTCCATACGGTCGGGTCTAAGTTCTTCCAGACCCGCCGTACGAATAAAAAAAAGAAACTCTCAGATCCAACATTACAGCTCATGGAACAGATGCGCGGAATGATCCTGCAGTCTTCAGAAGCTGCACTCGAGTACCGGCAGCTAAATAGACGGATCTCTAAGTCCTTGAAAAGCGACCTTCGCCTCTTTAATACGGAACGTATTAAGGACGCGATAGAGCGGAACAAGGGCTCCAAAGTCTTTGCAAGAGATCTGTCTATTGGGCAGAGTCAGCTTGCAAAACTGAAGACCGACGATGGTAGAATCGTGTCCGCCAAACCTGAGCTGTTAAGAGAGATTGAGAAGTTCTATGGACAGTTATACACGTCCACCAGAAACCCCGTTATGAATCTAACTAACGACCCGAGAGCTAGATTGACTCGACACTACACTGAAGATATCCCGGACATCAGCTTGTACGAGATTAGGATGGCTCTGAAGCAGCTTAAAAACAACAAGGCGCCGGGTGATGACGGAATTACGGCTGAGCTCCTGAAGGCCGGCGGGAAACCAGTTCTAAAAGCCCTTCAGAAGCTATTTGATTCCGTCATACTCGAGGGCAAAACGCCACAGGCATGGAACAGAGGTGTGGTGGTACTTTTCTTTAAGAAGGGTGACAATACCCTACTTAAGAATTATAGGCCCATCTCACTTCTGAGCCATGTCTACAAGCTGTTTTCAAGAGTCATCACGAATCGTCTCGCGCGCAGGTTCGACGACTTCCAGCCTCCCGAACAAGCCGGATTCCGTAAAGGCTTTACACCGTAGACCACATACATACGCTGCGGCAGGTTATACAGAAGACCGAAGAGTATAACCTGCCTCTCTGCTTAGCGTTTGTGGATTACGAAAAAGCCTTCGATTCGATCGAGACCTGGGCTGTATTGCAGTCTCTTCAACGGTGCCAGATTGACTATCGGTACATCGAGGTGCTGAAGTGTTTGTATGAAAACGCCACTATGTCAGTCCGGCTCCAGGACAAAGCCTCGAAACCTATCCTTCTGCAGCGAGGGGTGAGACAGGGAGATGTAATCTCTCTGAAACTATTCACCGCTGCACTGGAGGATGTCTTCAAGGTTTTGGACTGGTAAAGGGCTGGCATCAACATCAATGGCGAGTACATCACTCACCTTCGATTTGCCGACGATATAGTAGTCATGGCTGAGACTATGGAGGACCTCAGTACAACGCTCGATGACCTCAGTAGAGCCTCCGAAAGAGTGGATCTTAGAATGAACATGGACAAGACAAAGGTCATGGCCAATGCTCGTGTGATACCCACTCCAATGAAGATTGGAGGCACTACACTCGAAGTTGTGGACGAATATGTGTACCTAGGACAGACTGTCCAGTTAGGTAGGTCCAACTTCGAGAAAGAGGTCAATCGTCGAATCCGACTCGGCTGGGCAGCGTTCGGGAAGCTACCCAATATCTTCTCGTCCCACTTACCGCAGTGTCTCAAGACAAAAGTCTTTGACCAGTGTGTGTTGCCAGTGATGACATATGGCACTGAGACGTGGTCGCTCACAATGGGCCTCATAAGAAGGCTCAAAGTCACCCAAAGAGCAATGGAGAGGGCTATGCTTGGAGTTTCCCTACGCGATCGAATCAGAAATGAAGAGATCCGTAGGAGAACCAAGGTTACCGACATAGCCCGAAGAATTGCCAAACTTAAGTGGCAGTGGACAGGGCACATTGCTCGCAGAACGGATGGCCGATGGGGCCGGAAGGTTCTGGAGTGGCGACCGCGTACTGGAAGACGGAGCGTTGGAAGGCCTCCCACAAGATGGACCGATGACCTGGTGCAGGCCGCAGGAATGCGTTGGATGCGGGAGGCACAGAACAGGTCGAAGTGGCGGTGCTTGGGGGAGGCCTATGTCCAGCAGTGGACGTCTTTCGGCTGAAATGATGATGATGATGATGATGAAGTAGTACAAGAGACTAGCCTATTGTAAAATGGTTTTCAGACGTTTTTGTTAAAATACATTATGTTGGAGGTTCAGATTTGGAGTTGGAGGTTCCAATGTGATGACTAGACCAAAAGTGGACAGAATACAGTATCCTTTTTCTGCTAAGCGTATTTGTAATAATTGTTCTAGAAACAACCGAATAGTGTCGACAAAAATCAGTATATCGTAGATTATAGAAGTTGAACTTTAATAGTATATCAATGATAATTATTGTAGTACCCAGGTAAGGGTTAAGGCCGTGTCGCGCTCGGTGGAGGGGCGGCACGTGGACAGAGTCGAGTGAGGGAAAGCGACTGTAAGACAAGTCAGTCTTGGGAAAACAATCAACGAATGCAGACTTCCACTTCTACGCGAAACTGTCGGTTTGCACGAACTTAGAAAATAGTGCATGACCGTTATTAATAAAAACTGATTTGCTGTATCATAGCATTTTATTGTAAGCCTTCAATGTGGATTTCGTATCACCGAATCGAGAAGATGACGGCGCTATCGCTCAGCAAAGACTGACGCCGTCAAGTAAATGCACCGTTTCAAATCTGTTATTACGTAGATTCACATGGCACAAGAAAATAATAATATTTTAACCCTTGATTTCATAATGCCTCATAAATTGTAAGATTTTGTATTTTTTTTTTTTAGTTAGGTTCAAAAATATTTTAATTATTAAAGATGAATTTATCATATTATGTTGTAATTAAATATATCATATTTTGTATTTTCTAAAATAAACTATTTCATTAACAGACACAATTTTTAAGGCAATATTGAAATAGTGTATAAGCTTATAATAAATGCATGAAAGCTTATATAAATGTATAAGCTCTTAAAATTTCAATTGAACTTAAAAATGGTTGTCTCCAAATACCTCATGCTAGCAGTAACGATATTCTCTTCATGTAAGTAATATTATTAATGCTTAGGCTCCGCTTATCTCGGTGATAAGTTGTATACAGTTGTCATATGAGAATAATAGATAATGTCAGTCATATTAGGATCTTATTAGTCGTTTTTATAGCGTCGTCTACACTCGCTCTCTTTTAAAAAGACAATTAAATGTATACTCTATTTTACATGAACTAAGCGAGCGTTGTTGATGTTGAATATTCGAATCCCATGACAATGAATTCCTAAGAGACTCGCTAAAGCGAAATCATTACAAAAGAATCAGAGAAGTATCTAGATTTATTACATCAGTTTTCCATTAAATATTAAAGTGAAATTATTCGTAATTGAATTTCTGTATTTTCATCATTAAATAGTAAAAATAATAATGTGTTCAAAGGTTGCAAAAACACATATGGGGGATAATCATTTAACAATACAATTAATATTATTGTAATCCTTGCGCATTATTTGGGATAACCAATCAAATGCGATTACAATGATTAAAATGTATGCAATATGATGTTGTAGTGGCCACGTTTTCAACTATTTTTTAACGGCTTTCGTTTATTTTGTAAACCAATCTTTGATTGTGTCATCGTGTTCATAGTTTTATTCACCATTAAGGCAAACACGCGATGTAACAGCCAGCGGGACGTGACTCTAGAACAAGTACTATAAACAAATCTTATGAAAACTTCATGGAAAATGTTCTACTAGAATCGTACCGCACTGTCGCGCATCGCGTCTGTCTGTCTTTATAGTCCGTTTTAGATGACTAAATATTAGAAAGAAAAAGTATATTGTTTTCAAGACTTTTAGCTTTCTAAAACTTATGATGATCTTCATAAGTTTTAGAAAGATAAAAAGTCTTTGCAAAAGTTGTATCAGTAGTGCTACCTTATATTTTGCAATAGTTTTCATGTGTTTCAGAACGAAATATGTGCATTTGAAAGCATTATTTTATAACTAAATATAAAGTTTCAAATAGCTTTTATATCTAATACTTATATAATATTATAAAGCTGAAGAGTTTGTTTGTTTGTTTGATTGATTGAACGCGCTAATCTCAGAAACTACTGGTCCGAATTGAAAAATTATTTTTGTGTTGGGTAGCCTATTTATCGAGGAATACTACAGGATATAACATTACGCTACAATTAAGAGGAGCGGAGCAGTAATGAAAAATGTTGCAAAAACGGGGAAAATCGCACGGGTAGGCGATTCGACGCGACGGGAAGGGTCGGGAAACAAGAAATTTAACGCGGATGAAGTCGCGGGCAGAAGCTAGTTGGCTATATTAATGGAGCTCTGAAATAAACAAGGTATGGTAAAGTCAGTTTAAAAGAACTTAATGAGTTGAAATGCTATTGTCGTAAATTCGTAATCCTAAAAATACGTACTGATTTAGACGCTGAGCCACGGTCACTCATATCTTTACATTTCTCAATTTAAGGCGTTAAGACCCCTGTCAATTAGTTAAAGCTATGTGAATTTAGCCAAGTTCCATATGGTGCCGGACGTAAAGAATAGCACCATCTCATTTCATCCCGTGGTTGCTGTAAGAGGTGACTAAGGGACTTACTAGAATGGGCAGCAGCGTTCTCAATGCACTTTACCACCATATTGCGATCGCCAATTCACCTGCCAAGTGTGGAAATTATGGCAAACCTCCGCAAATTATGGTAAGCTTATGCCACCAGTGGATGACTTTTGGCTGAACTTATGAACTTAGCCAAAATTGAATCACCACTTCCTTTAATTAACAGACTGGAGTGCACGGAAATGCGCCAGCAGCCGTTCCTAGAGAAGGTATTGTTAAAGTGGAACTATTATTGTGCAATGATATTGATTACCTTCTAATCCCAAACGGTCAGTAATTTTTAACCAATTAAATTGACGATCTACAATCATCGCGTCAACAATACCGTGCGAGCTATTTGTCCAACAACGAAGTTTGGGCTACAGCCGTTGTAGTAACTTTGTTCCAAAAAGTCGTTCTTTACAGTCCAATAAAAAAACATTTTTCGTGTTTTTCGGCGTATCTGTGTTTGTCGCTTTAATGCAGGACCCCACACTGTACATGACTAACCAATCGCGACTGCTCTGAATTTAAAAATATTGCCCAATATTAAGACTGTACACTCACAGTACAAAAAAAAATTGCTCAATAAACTTAAGCTTGGACAAACTATGCACGACAAAATGTACATATGTAAGCTTGCACAAACTTTCTCTCAATCATTGCGCAACCTTTTATGACATTACCCCCCAAATACAAATAGTATTGCGCAATATTAATGTGGATGTATGGAGCCCCCAACATAGAGACGACATGGGCAATAATTACAAACTGTGTATTTCTAAAAAACTAAGTTTCCATACGAAGTTTAATATTCAATAGTTTAGTCACTTTAACTAGTTGGCTGATCGGCAAAATTCATAGAAGTCCCGACCCAGTCCTCTCTTGATGTTAACCTATAACATCAAGAGAGGACTGTCAAAACTACTTGTCGTAGTTTTTTGATCAGAAGACCCAAAACTTCTACAGCAATAGGATTGTCACTGCCTCTACAATGGCAACTAGTAATCGAACGAAATGGCACATAATATATTTAAAATAGACAACAAAAAAAAATTCAAATATGAATAAAATACTAAAAATCTTTTTCTGCGACCTTAATATAATCGATGGGTCAGGACTTCTATGAATTTTAACCTAAAGATTTCTGAATAGACTGAAACAGGTAGAAATCGGAGGGTGTAAGGTTTGGGATATATGGTTCATATCTGAATAGAAGGCATCAACGAACAAAACTGTAACCCTTATAATCATACACATTAAAAAGTTAAAGGACATAACAACCTTTTATGCTTACATTGTTTAGTTAAATTGTAATTCTGCTCTTTCTAGTGCGTAGATATTCGTGGTTTGTGGTCCAGATAGTCGGAATGTTTTGTTGTAGCTAAGTAATTCTTATCTCACGCTGAGCAATATTCCTTACAAATGTATTTACGTAGTTACGTACCTACATAGATAAGATCCCTAAACAAACTTTAGGGGCTTATTCTTTTTTGCAATGTATTTAATGAAAAAAAAGTTTTTTTTGGTACCAAGTCAGGACTGTAAGGTGAAGGGTCCACCCTTGTCGTGCGGTGTCCCACAGGGATCGGTCTTGGGGCCGCATCTGTGGGACATCGGTTACGACTGGGTGCTGCGCGCCGACCTCCCTAGCGGCGTCAGCGTAGTTTGCTACGCTGACGACACGCTGGTCCTGGCGCAGGGGAGGTCGCACGAGGCGGCGGCCGAACTGATGACACGCGGGGTTGCGACAATCGTCGATAGGATCCGGCAACTGGGACTCGAGGTGGCATTGCACAAGTCCGAGGCCATGGGTTTTCATGGTCCTCGGAACGCGCCACCTGCGGGTTCCCAACTCACGGTGGGAGGGGTTCACATCGGCGTCGAGTCGACGATGAAATACCTGGGACTTGTCCTCGACAGCCGGTGGAACTTCGTCGAGCACTTCCGACGTTTGACTCCCAGACTGGAGCGGGCTGGGGCTGCATTAAAGCGGCTCCTGCCCAATCTGGGGGGTCCAAACGCCTCCTGCCGGAGGCTCTACACGGGGGTCGTGCGGTCCATGGCCCTCTACGGGGCACCGGTGTGGGCGCCCTCATTGAGGCTGCGCCCAGCGCGCCGGTTGAGTGCGGCCCAGAGGGTCATGGCCATCCGGTTAATCCGGGGATACCGCACGGTCTCCTGCGAGGCAGCGAGCCTCCTTGCCGGAGTGCCGCCATGGGATCTGGAGGCAAAGGTCCTCGCCCACATGTGGGAGTGGCGCGAGGAGGCGAAACGCCGGGGCGAAACTCCGCTGCCGCGACAAATCGCGGCACGGCGGACAGAGCTCCGGTGTGATCTCATGGCGACATGGCGGGTACGATTGTCGCAACCTAGTGCTGGGCACGCCACAATTGCGGCGGTAAGTCCCCTCTTTGAGGAGTGGATAGAGAGGCGTCACGGCGTCCTCACCTTCCGCCTGACGCAGGTTCTCACCGGGCATGGGTGCTTCGGTGGGTTCCTGTTCAGGATAAAGCGGGAGGATACGTCCTGGTGTTTCCATTGCGAGGATCGTCTGGAGGACACGGTGGAGCATACGGTGGAGGTGTGCCCTGCCTGGGCGGAGCACCGCCGTGTCCTCGTGGAGGCGATCGGCGGCGGCGACCTCTCGCGTCCGGCCCTGGTGCAAGCCATGGTACGGAGCGAGAGGGAATGGGAAGCCGTCACCTCCTTCTGCGAAGCAGTAATGCTCGCGAAGGAGGAGGCGGGGCGCGTGAGGGAGTGGCAGTCTCTGCGCCCTCACGTCCCTAGCCGCCGCAGGAGGAGACGCCCCGGGCGTCGGGAGTCAATAGCGGACTCCCGGCCACCGTAGGCGCGAGCTTGCGGGTGGCGAGCAATGGGTAGCTCGCCGCCCGGTAAGGACCAAGCTCGGGTCGACGGCGCGCAGTGTTCCACGCGCGCCTCAAAGAGATGTCAGCAGCAGTGTAGGGGTCTACTAGGACCGATGCCTGCCGGGGTCGCGTGATTGTTCGAAAGAGATACCGTGACCCTGGCACATGGGCAACTGATGGAACACGGGTGGGTTTTAGTCAGTAAAAGTCTGACACGCCCTCCCGCTCCGCCCAGAGCGGGAGAAGTCATTTGATGATTTCCCATCCTGAAAAAAAAAAAAAAAACAAAAAAAAAGGGTCCACCCTTTATGGCAGAATTTTTTTCGTCATAATATTATTTTGCATAACAGCGGATGGCATAAACTTCATTTCGCAGAAAATCGTTTGGCATACACTCATTTATCATACATTCACAACGCATAATTTTATAAGTCAGAATCATCTTTAGGCATAAATTTTATTCCATAATAATTAAAAAGTAGAACCATCATATCGCAGAAAGTTCGCAGTCAGAATCGTCTCTTGGCATCATTTCATATCGATAATTATTAAAAGGCAGAACTATCATATCTCAGAAACTTTAAACTTAGAATCATCTTTTGGCACACATTTCGTATCTAAGAAGCATGCAGCATGCAAACAAGCATGCAGCATGCAAGCAAGCATAAAGCATGCAAGCAACCAAGCATGCAGCATGCAAGCAAGCATGCAGCAAGCAAGCATGCAAGCAAGCATGCAGCATGCAAGCAAGCTTACATCATGCAGGCGAGCATGCAACATGCAGCATGCATGGTTTCTGTCACGGCTTCGGCGCTGCGGGGCTCCGGCGGTCCCACGCGAGCTCATCGTCGCAGATGGTTTTACGATCACCAACGCGGCTTCGCCGGCCAGCCTCAGCCTCGGCGGCGACCGTCAAAACCACCTGCTCCTCAGCTCGCTGGCCGCCTCGCCACTCCGCGCCTACGCGGGCTTAAATTACACTCTAGGGGTAGGGCAGACAAGACTACGTGGAGTCGGTTCTGCAGCGATTCGTTTCTGTCAATAATTTTTGTAGCACATCATATACTGACTTTTTGAGACACTATTTCATTTTATTTAAGGTTAAAATGCAATTTAATAGAAATGAAAATATGCCAAACAAAATTATTCTAAATGAAATTCTGCCATCTTCATAGTATGCCAAGTGAAATTATGCCAAATAATCAAAGCTCTAAATAAATGTTATGCTAATCGAAATTATGCGGAATTTAAAGTCTGCCAAAGGTAATTATGCGAAATAAAATTCTGCCATCTTAAAAGTATGCCAGCGTAAAGTCGGATATATAAACAGTCGGCCAAACAATGATTATGCTAAACATTTTTTATGCCTTACAAATAGTCGTTTAAATAAGATTATGCCAAGTGTGTTATGCCAAATAAAATTCGGAGCATCAAGTTTCTGCCAGATAGAGGGAACCCTAAGGTGAATGGTCCAATACTTGGATTCCAGTTTCTTGAAAAGTCTGTATAGTTAGCTGGGCACGATGCGCTGGAGCGTTGTCGATATGAAGATACCACGAGCGCATAGGGGACTTTGGTCTGAGATTTTTCAACGCTCTAAATAACTGTGGCAAACAAACTTCAGTATACCAACGAGCTGTGACTGTCTTCTGCTTATCTAGCACAACATTGGCCACTAAACCCGTTTTACGAAAAATAAATTATAAATATAAATATCTTAGGACAACCAACACATCGCTGCCTGATCCCAAACTAGGCAGAGCCTGTACTATGGTAACCAGACAACTGATAAACATACTTATATATTTCTAAATACATACATATTATAGATAAATTACACCCAGACACAGAACAAATGATTGTGCTCATCACACAAAATTTGTCCTGGGTGGGAATCGAACCCACGACCTCAGTCTTAGCAGTCAGGGTCACTAACCACTAGACTAACAGGCCAGTCATTCTTCTTCCGACCGAATGTGATTTTTTCACTTGTATAGGTAGATCTTCACCTTCGAGTTTTGTGACTTAGATGGTACATCAAAAAAATACAGCCAGCTGTCGTCACCTGTGATGATTGAATTTACAGCACGGTGTTCTCCCGATTCGAAGTCTTTCAACATTTTTTTGCACCAAATTACGCGTGCCTCCCGTTGAGCTTCGGTTAGCTCGTAGGGTATCCACAGGGTACAAAGTTTTCTAACATTTAAATAGTTTGATATAATTCTTCCAATACTTCGTTCAGAGATCTTCAGGATTTCAGCTATTGTTTATAAGTTATTCGTCTATCTTTGGTTATAGCTTCTCTCACAAGTTCAATGTTTTTTTTTTTCAGTCATGATTTCTGTCGGCCGGCCTGAACGAGGATCGTCTTCTAAATGAAACAGCCCACGCTTAAAATTTAAATACCATCTCTCAATGGTTCTTAAGGAAGGGCAACCCTTATCAAATACTTTCTTCATTAATTCTTCATACTGTTTAGTAGATAATCTGCGGCGAAAGTTGTAGAAAATAATAGCGCGATATCCGACAGCTGGGAACGACTCCAATGCGACGTATTCAAAAAATCACTGAATAAATTGAGTCAATAGTTAACAGTCTTTATTTTGTACTTAGACTAATCAAAGAGGGCACTTTGTAATAACGTAAACAAATCAACGCTGCAGCATGTTTAAGTGCTTAACGACAAGACTTATGCCGTGACCTACGTACATTTCCAGTATAAGCTAACATCTCGTACAGAATTTACTACTTTAAAGCTCAAAGTGCTACATGTTGAAGAAATTGTAAGATGCAGTATACCATGTTTTGAGGTTCTCGAGTATTCTTAACCTCTAAGTCCCTGAGATACCACATTTGGTATAGACACGATCGTTTTTTAATTGTGTCTGTAATTACGGTAATTGACTGGTTAATATTTAGATTAGTCAACCTCTTGTATTCACGTTTTACAACACCCACTCATGTAAACACGGTCAACTGTTTCTTATTTTCAGGAAACACACGGGTATCTAAAAATAGGGCAAAAAATATTCAAATACGATAAAAACATAACGATAATAATCAATAAAAAAAAATCACTAATTTTTGAAAAAGTTTTTTTTTTCTTTAAAGTGAAGTTAATTTGTAATTTGAATTGTTAGCCAAACAAAAAGTTTTTGATTTCAAATGGCCAGTACTGTAGACCGGCAATTTCATAGGTACCTAATATTAATATTGGAATACCTCGTTGGTCTAGTGGTGGCTAGAGTTAAGTACTGCTGAACATGAGATCCTGGGTATGATTAACAGGTCAGGCGAAATGTGGAATAGGGTTTTTTAATTCTCAGTAGAAGCCCGAGGTCTGGATTCATGACCGGCTGATGGCAATTAACTTACCCCCTTTTTTTTTTGGATGGATGACTTCTCCCGCTCTAGGCGGAGCGGGAGGGCGTGTCAGACTTTTACTGACTTAAACCCACCCGTGTTCCTTCAGTTGCCCATGTGCCAGGGTCACGGTATCTCTTTCGAACAATCTCGCGACCCCGGCAGGCATCGGTCCGTGGAGACCCCTTTAGTGCTGCTGACATCTCTTTGAGGCGCGCGTGGAACACTACGCGCCGTCGACCCGAGCTTGGTCCTTACCGGGCGGTGAGCTACTTGGTCCTTACCGGGCGGCGAGCTATGACTTGCCTCCACCCTTGACATGTGACTTAAACATAACTGTCGAAATGTGGGTGTACTATAGGTACACCTCTATTTAACCCTTTGGGAGGCACGATGTTATGTTATGTTATTAATATTACTTATTTTCTTGATGAGCTCTTCGTCTTGATCTTTTTCCCTTTTGTGATAATCCACTTTACGTTTAACGTGCCTGTCTAGACATTTACAAATAAATTGTGCTTTATTAGAACAACAACAAACGTTTATGTAAGAAGTTAAGATTAAGTAGCTTCAGTAAATATGAATCATGCTCAATGTTATGTTGTTTATTTGTATAGATAGGTACTCGTAATAACCCTTCGTATGGCTGGATCGTAGACCCACGCGAGACATAATGCCTTTTAATTGTTTCTCTAATTCAACTGGTTAAGGAATAATTATTTCACAAATCAATAATGTTGTACAGAGGTACGCAGATCGCGGTAGGAGAAAACTGATAAAAATTGTCACTTAAAAAAAAAAGTATTATGTCTCTTCCATGCGACTTGATGAGCAAAATAGTTTTCATTGTTTTCAAGGGTGCTATAGCCAATAGTGAAGTCAAAATGAAAATTTAACATGGACTACGAAAATTAAAAAAAAAAACAATGCGAAGTGAGAGCGTTGATTTGAACATTATGCAAGTCCGTCCCACTTTCTTCGAGTCTGATTTAATAATAAGTGTCACAGTCACTATTACATCTACAAATAGTAAACAAGGTGACCGTCCCGGTCACCTTGTTTACTATTCAGTGTTTACAATATCAGGAGAAAATATGTAGTATTTCCAGTAAAAGAAAAGCCTTCAACTGACTTTAAAAAAATATCATTACGTCTACACTTTACCAAAACGTCCATCCACTAAAATCCATGACAATAACCTTTCTGCAAAACTGAGATAGCTAATATTGCCCAAATAAAATACCACTCATTCTGTATAACGGGCCCCGAGTGTGTAGGGTTGACAATGTGCGCGTTACAAAAGGGGATGTTGGGGAAAAACGACAGTGCGGACAAGCAGCATTGAGGACGCGCTCTGATTGGCATTCGGTCGGCTTCGGCGGCATTGATTAACGAATTTCGCGCGTGCCTTGTGGTTAGCGTAGGCAATTGCTGATGATTATTGTGACTTTTAATGTCAGAAGCGCTCTTTTATACTTACTTTTTTTATTAAATGTGTCGTGTTTGAATAAAGGGTTTCCGAAATAAAGGGCTATATTTCTGAGAGCTTAATTCTGCCATTTTAAGGGTGAATCGAGAAATTTCGTTATGAAAAGGTTGTAGGTACTGAAAATACTGATAGTTTTTTAATGATTGGCGACTACGTAACTGCACTTAAATTGATGTTTAAAGGTTCCCGAAAATTCGACTCTAGTAGATCAATTTCCATGAAGTTTTCATATTATTTGTTCCATTAAAGTTGCGTCATGCTGTCACGGCGCACCTATCTGTGGGAGCTTAAAACGTCTCTTAACTTAAACCAACATTTATGAATATAAGCATTAATGACTGTGTTCAGTAGCGAAATGCTGCAAACCGTAAATAACAACTTAGTAGACTATTCTAGAAAGCAATAAAAGAACAAAGTAATTCATTTCTTCCAAAGTTTGCATCGCAAAAATATTACAATGCCGATACTTTTACAATTGAGCGCAAGTTTAAATGGAGAAACGTCCGTTCTCGGCGTACCTTACCAGCAACAAAATTATATTACTTTCTTTAATATTAACTATAAAACTGAGTAATATTCTTTCGAAAAGATCTTTTAAAACAAAAAAAGATATTTCGAATAAATCTGAAAAACTACTTTGACGCTACTGTTAATCAGAAAAGCTCTAAAAAAGTATTTATCCTTTTCTCAACTTCGCTCATATTTTTGCCCCCGCCGTATAGAAACTCGTATACCCGAAAAATTGTAATTTAAGTGCAAATTGCGGGTCTCAGATTACACATCCTTACGTCCAAGTATAATATTCGCTGAGTTTGTAAAAGAATTTTATATTTTTAGTTACATTTTTGTGGGATCATTAGTGTGTGCTGGAAAGATGAATCTTGGAGTAAAGTCATGTACTTGAATAAGTAATTTGAGCAATGAATTGAGAAGCCTTTAGTATTTGATTCTCCAAAACATTTACTAAATGTCTTCAGTATGATGGTGTCAGTTTCCAGTTTTTCTTAACGATATCTATGAAATGTTTTATACTAGCTGTTGCCTTTGACTTCGTCTGCAATCCAGGATGACAAACTTTTGTCGTAGCCTAGGTCATGGTCTATTTGTTAGCCAGATTTTATCTAAATCCGTTAAGGCGTTTTAATGTGCAAGCGTAACAAACAAACTTACTCACTTTCGCCTTAATCATTTTCGTAAGAATTAATTTTGAGTCGACCATAATCTACAGTTATTTTAAAATGATTTAGTACCTACTTTAACCGAAGATAAATTTGATTTTACAAAAAAAAATCTATAAAGAAAAGACATGTGAAAAGAAAACATTTTTTTTTCTGTATGAAAATTATTACTTAGCTAGCTACAGTAAAACGTCGTGCAAACACTTACATACCATACATATTTACCTACTAGTAACGTACATAGGTACAGTCACCAAAAGAGATTAGTAACCAGTGACGTCGAATATAGTTTGCAGTTTAGTAAGAAACCGATGGATATATTCAAATAAAATGTAATTCGACAAATCAACTGTTTGGTCTCTATTAATGTAACTTGAAAACATCCATTAGTTTCTTACTAACCTGCGACTATTTCCGACGAACCTAGTTACTCATCTCTTTTGATGACTGTACATGTATGGGTCCAGAAAGATGTCCGTTTCCACCGCGCGGCCAACTCTTCAAATTTGATGAAATTTTGCCAGGAATTAGTTGTAATTTGTTACAATACACACCTCTTTTCCTGAATTTGTTACAAAAAAAAACTAAAGGTCATGGCACATTATACCGGCACCGCAACGGCACCGCTCCAAACCAGGAATTAACTTGTCATTCAATTTAGAGCATTAAATCGTGTGTAGTAAAATAAATTTTATAATGTCAATACAAAAAAGCCAACGGCGGGCAGTCAGCGCGCTTGCCGCTACCATACAACTCGACTCGCAGCCCGCGAGCTGCAAGCGATTGGACCATGAGTTTACTGCGCGCCAACCGCATGCTTACTACGCGCCGACTCCGAGTCGCCAGCGAAACAACGTCATTGGGCCGTCGCCTGCGCACCACCGTCGCCTCATGCACCTCACTGCATCCTCTCTCTAGTCTCGAATCAGATTTAAGACAGTCCTAGGCGTGTTCAATCATAAATGTCATATAACATTGTGTTCGAGGTGACAGCAAGCTTGCACCTCGCGGCCAGCGCGCGGCCTGCAAGCTTACACCTCGCGTACAGCGCGCGGACTGCGAGATTGCACCTCGCGGCCCACGCGTTGTTAGCGCGCTGGCAGCTAGCCGTAGCCTAAATTCGAGGAGACGCCGTGCTGCAGCTGTGCAGTTGCGGTGCCGGTATAATGTGCTATAACCTTAAGGCGCTACGACCAACGTTGGCCGCTAGAACCGCCACTTGCCGTAGTGATTATCCGTGATTACACAGAAACTAAATAACGCACATAGGCGAATGATACATCAAAAGAAAGGTCTTAATTTGTTATATTTGTTACAAAAATAAAAACATCAAAACTTAAATATACAAAAAGTTATGCTATATTTAGTTTTCAGGTTAAGTGTAGGTACGTATCTCACCATAAAATCAAACTAATAGAGGCTAATGTGTATGGACAATTAGTTGCTAATTTGTTACAGCAAATAAACAAGAAAAATACTAGAAAAAAGGTTCAATATTTTTTTAACAGTCGATTTTAGTTGGCCGCGCGGACGGCAATATGCCTAAAATACAATGGCGTTTATTTCGTTATTAATAGTAGGTTCAAGCTTAGTTCTAGTACTAATCGACAGGTATGGTAGCCTACTTTGGATAATTGTGGCGAATATAACTAAAAGTTTTATATTTTAAGAGATATTCACTAAAATATAGTAGTATTATAGTAGAGTGACCATAAATTTTCATAATAAAGTGAGACTGAATCGTCATTATTGGAATGTTTGGTAGTCTTAATTTTTTAGGGTGAAACTCTTTAAGACATCCTATAGCATACTTTATAAAAGTCAAATTCACAAATCGATAAAAATAGCTTTATTCAAAATCAGCATACAGGCAAAAATCAAGTAATTATATTACTTGATTTTTGCCTGTATGCTGATTTTGAATAAAGCCGAGAGTCACCATTTTTGAACGTCAAAGTTACATAAGACAGTCTCCCGCAACAACAGCCGCCCTTCACCACTTCCTAATGCTTTAACTGGGAAGAAGTGGCGCAAGGAACTCCCCAGCAGCACAGCTGTCTGTTCAGTTCAATAGTGCAAAGGAATTATCATTACAAAATATTAAATTACATTATTTGTCACATAGCAGCTGACTCTGCAGCTAATTCTTCACAAATCCTCACCAGACATTAGGGAGTCTCATCTAATCAAACCAGCTAATTATCCAGATGTCTGGTGTCTCTGACGTCATCACCAGAGGTCGTGATCCTCACTGTCAAAACGAAGCCGTTTGAACGTTCTCAAAATTAATCATTTATCTAACGTTGGCAATTATGCGTAATTATATAGATGAGCGATTAAGAATATTACATGTTGAAATAAACTAATATTAGGTATGTAGTTTTAGGTTAGGTATGAATGAGAAATTCGCTTTCTACTTTATATTTTGTGAGATTTCCGCAATGACTGATTCTTAAATACTATCTTATCTTAAACTGGGTTAGTCCACGTTTTCACGGACTTACGTTCATCCACCGCAATTTACTACTAAAATCTTCGATCAATAATAGCACTAGATAAAGGATCAGGAACAAAAATAAGGCGCTCAACTGGCCACGCTCGCACACACTTACACATTTATATTTTTTACTACGAAATATAGAAAAACGTTTCATAATAGTAACAACTTTTTTTTTTTTTTTTTCAGGATGGGAAATCATCAAATGACTTCTCCCGCTCTGGGCGGAGCGGGAGGGCGTGTCAGACTTTTACTGACTAAAACCCACCCGTGTTCCATCAGTTGCCCATGTGCCGGGGTCACGGTATCTCTTTCGAACAATCACGCGACCCCGGCAGGCATCGGTCCTAGTAGACCCCTACACTGCTGCTGACATCTCTTTGAGGCGCGCGTGGAACACTGCGCGCCGTAGACCCGAGCTTGGTCCTTACCGGGCGGCGAGCTACCCATTGCTCGCCACCCGCAAGCTCGCGCCTACGGTGGCCGGGAGTCCGCAATCGACTCCCGACGCCCGGGGCGTCTCCTCCTGCGGCGGCTAGGGGCGTGAGGGCGCAGAGACTGCCACTCCCTCACGCGCCCCGCCTCCTCCTTCGCGAGCATTACTGCTTCGCAGAAGGAGGTGACGGCTTCCCATTCCCTCTCGCTCCGTACCATGGCTTGCACCAGGGCTGGACGCGAGAGGTCACCGCCGCCGATCCCCTCCACGAGGACACGGCGGTGCCCCGCCCAGGCAGGGCACACCTCCACCGTATGCTCCACCGTGTCCTCCAGACGATCCTCGCAATGGAAACACCCGGACGTATCCTCCCGCTTTATCCTGAACAGGAACCCACCGAAGCACCCATGCCCGGTGAGAACCTGCGTCAGGCGGAAGGTGAGGACGCCGTGACGCCTCTCTATCCACTCCTCAAAGAGGGGACTTACCGCCGCAATTGTGGCGTGCCCAGCACTGGGTTGCGACAATCGTACCCGCCATGTCGCCATGAGATCACACCGGAGCTTTGTCCGCCGTGCCGTGATTTGTCGCGGCAGCGGAGTTTCGCCCCGGCGTTTCGCCTCCTCGCGCCACTCCCACATGTGCGCGAGGACCTTTGCCTCCAGATCCCATGGCGGCACTCCGGCAAGGAGGCTCGCCGCCTCGCACGAGACCGTGCGGTATCCCCGGATTAACCGGATGGCCATGACCCTCTGGGCCGCAAACAATCGGCGCGCTGGGCGCAGCCTCAGTGAGGGCGCCCACACCGGTGCCCCGTAGAGGGCCATGGACCGCACGATCCCCGTGTAGAGCCTCCGGCAGGAGGCGTTTGGACCCCCCAGATTGGGCAGGAGCCGCTTTAATGCAGCCCCAGCCCGCTCCAGTCTGGGAGCCAAACGTCGGAAATGCTCAACGAAGTTCCACCGGCTGTCGAGGACAAGTCCCAGGTACTTCATCGTCGACTCGATGCCGATGTGAACCCCTCCTACCGTTAGTTGGGAACCCGCAGGTGGCGCGTTCCGAGGACCATGAAAACCCATGGCCTCGGACTTGTGCAATGCCACCTCGAGGCCCAATTGCCGGATCCTATCGACGATTGTCGCAACCCCGCGTGTCATCAGTTCGGCCGCCGCCTCGTACGACCTCCCCTGCGCAAGGACCAGCGTGTCGTCAGCGTAGCAAACTACGCTGACGCCGCTAGGGAGGTCGGCGCGCAGCACCCAGTCGTAACCAATGTCCCACAGATGCGGCCCCAGGACCGATCCCTGTGGGACACCGCACGACATCTCTCGCCGGTTCCAGTCTCCCTGGTGACCGGGGTAGATGACGGCTCTATCCGTCAAGTAAGCCTCGACCACGCGACAGAGGTAGGTCGGCATCCGGTGATACCAGAGTGCCTCCCTAATGCAACTCCAGGGCAGGGTATTAAAGGCGTTGGCGATGTCTAGAGACACCGCCAAGACGACCCCACCCCGGGCCACTGCATCCCCCATCGTGAGGGCTCGCACGTGCATGATGGCGTCCACCGTAGAGCGCCCCTTGCGGAAACCGAACTGGCTGTCCGCCAAATCGAGGCGGTCTGCAATTACTCTTTCAAAGAGCTTTCCCACCTCGTCGAGCAGCACGATGGGCCGGTAAGCGGACGGAGAGTCCGCTGGGCGCCCAGGCTTCTTAATGAGGACCAGTTTCCCCGTCTTCCAACGAAGTGGGAACTGGCCCCTCTCCAAACATGTGCTTAGGAGCCCCCTGAGTCGAGGCCCGAGAGCCTCTAAGGCCAGGACCCAGGCTTTGCCAGGCAAGCCGTCGGGTCCTGGGGCGGTATTTTTGGCATTTAGCCGACGTACCGCCACTCTCAACTCTACTCCGGTCACCTCTGAAGCGTTGTCGTCATCCTCGGTGGTGTGGTCCGCAGCGTCGGGCACCGCAGGAGGCGGAGCCATGGGTGGGGGACTATGTTCCCCTCGCGAAGGGAACAGAGCGCTCACCACGCCCTCCACGAGTTGGGGCCGGAGACTCTGAGTCAGCGGAGGAGCCCATGGGCGGAGTTTCTCCCGGACGGCAATAGTAACAACTTCAGTTTATTATAATCCTTAACACTCAAACTCAATATTTTTTTTTTTTTTCAAATAAACTACCATAACATTTATAAATTAACTGAAACTAATGTAAGACACAGAATGTCGACACATTTTCTTACAGGTACTTATTTCAATTTTAGAATAATTTTAAAAATATAGTGATTTTGTTTTAAAAATGACATAGTGATCTATTTTTGTGCCTGCTATAAATTACTAACTAAGAATAAATCTTTAATGTTAATACTAATCGCTACTTCAGTGAGTAAAACTGAGGGCGCTACATTGCAATTGCAGTCTTTATTTTAGAAAAAAGTTTTTGCTATTTCAGTTCTACAGTTTAGAATTTACCTTTTTCTTTTCTATAAATATTTTTAGTCCGGCGTTGTTTAGATTTTAATTAACTTTGATGTTTTGAAGTTTTTTGGAGTAACAAGGCTAATGTGTATGGACAATAAGTTGCTAATTTGTTGCAGCAAATAAACAATAAAAATACTAGAAAATAGGTTCAATCATATTTTTAGAGTTGGTTTTAGTTGGCCGCTCGGACGGGAATATGCCTAAATTACAATGGAGTTTATTTAATTATTAAAAGTAGGTTCAAGCTTAGTTCTAGTACTAATCGACATGTAACGTAACCTTGTTTGGATAAATGTGGCGTAAATAAAATTAGGCCTACTATATTTTTAAAATTAATCTAAAATTGAAATAAGTACCTGTAAGAAAATGTGTCCTACATTCTGTGTCTTACATTAGTTTCAGTTAATTTATAAATGTTATGGTAGTTTATAAAAAAAAAAATTATTTTGTTGATTGTATTACTTGATTTTTGCCTATATGCTGATTTTGAATAAAGCTATTGTTATCGATTTGTGAATTTGACTTTTATAAAGTATGCTATAGGATGTCTTAAAGAGTTTCACCCTAAAAAAATAAGATAAGACTACCGAACATTCCAATAATGGCGATTCAGTCTCACTTTATTATGAAAATTTATGGTCACTCTACTCTAATACAGTTTCATACTACTATATTTTAGTGAATATCTCCTAAAATATAAAGCCTGTAGTTATATTCGCCACATTTATCCAAACTAGGCTACGATACCTGTCAATTAGTACTAGAACGAACCTTGAACCTACTATTAATAACGAAATAAACGCCATTGTATTTTAGGCATATTACCGTCCGCGCGGCCAACTAAAATCGACTGTAAAAAATATATTGAACCTATTTTCTAGTATTTTTCTTGTTTATTTGCTGTAACAAATTAGCAACTAATTGTCCATGCACATTAGCCTCTATTAATTTGATTTTATAGTGAGATACGTACCTACACTTAACCTGAAAACGAAATATAGCATAACTTTTTGTATATTTAAGTTTTGATGATTTTTATTTTTGTAACAAATATAACAAATTAAGACCTTTCTTTTGATGTATCATTCGCCTATCTGCATTATTTAGTTTCTGTGTAATCACGGATAATCACTACGGCAAGTGGCGGTTCTAGCGGCCAACTGTTTTTGGTCGTAGCGCCTTAGTTTTTTTTTGTAACAAATTCAGGAAAAGAGGTGTGTATTGTAACAAATTACAACTAATTCCTGGCAAAATTTCATTAAATTTGAAGAGCCGCGCGGTGGAAACGGACATCCAGAAAGGGATAAAGCAGTCGGCCCGCCTTTTGATCCCTGTAATGCTATTCGTAACTGCAATCTGAAACGTATGGACCTCATTTCTGATCTGGTCTGACCATTTTTATTTGGTAAACTCAATAACGGGAATATGAACTTTATTCAGCAGATTCTACAAAAGTATATAATTGAAATGTTCGTGTAGCTAATGGCATGTAAATAAATTAGTACACTCGTAGATAGATAAATGTTTCACGGATCGAACTAAAACCAGGCTTTTCCGATTCGTGGACGGAAAACTATGAGGTTTAATTTGGTATTGTCTTTATTTATTTATTTATATATACTTAATTGTTGTAACACTACTGTAAAATTAGTATTCGGCGCTATGGTGACCTGGAAATAGGAATATTGAATCACCATATCACTTTGTTACAAGAAATAGTAAAATATTGTATAACTAAATTAATAGTAAAAGTGATTTTGACTAGTAAGTTAGTTATAAAATAGTTTTCTACTTTCTTCTTTTTGTATTTTTATAACATACTAACTTTTGCCCGCAGTTTCGCTCACTTTATTTTTATTTTTTTTCATAGAAAGTTTCTTATGTTACTTCTAATACTTCAAAGAATTTGTGTACAAAGTTTCATGATGATCGGTTTAGTAGTTTTCGCGTGAAAGCGTAGCAAAAAAACTTACATTCACAATTATAATATTAGTAGGGATGACTAGGACAGAGTAGAGGTAACAGGTAATCTGAAATCCTAGTTTTTTCTAATTATACAGTTATTCGGTAGAAAGAGGACAAGTGGCAGTCTTTCTCTCAGACCGAAAGACGACCCAACTAAGTCAAAGATGTATAAATGTTTACTCACCAAAGTTCTTCTTTCAAATAAAAACGAAATTATCACGATCAGGGAAAACAATTGTTTCACAAATTGGCATACTACGTTACTTTGCCGTGTTATAACCCATTTAAGTAGATAATCAATTATACAAACAATTATTAACTTGCGTAATTACTACTACAAATACTCCTTGAGTTTACATTGAAGATGAATACTTCCCAAACACTAATGTACTGAGATAAACTTTGTCCTATCAAATTTCTTGTTTAGTAGAGGTACCTTGACAGAATAACTGAGCCTGTTTGTGGCAGGTTACAACGATATTATTCTAAATTATAGACTAACTAGCTTTTGTCAGCGGCTTCGCCCACGTGGGGGTCGGAAATTATCCCGCGGGAACATACTACCGGGATACAAAGTACCCTATGTGTTACTCCAGGTTAAACATCCATACATCTATACATCCATACATACAAACTTTCGCGTTTATAACATTAAGTAGGATAGCGTATATGAAGGCATCCCAATCTCCGAGGCAATTTCTGATTTGTTATTATTATCATACTAGCTTCTGCCCGCGACTTCGTACGCGGATCCTGTTGCTTATGCCAGCGACAACGGGGTCGTCAAAATCGAGGATCTGAAACGTCTGATGTAGAATTCTAAGGCCCGGGGACGGGAAAACAAAGGGATGAGCGAGACGATTGGACTCGTTCCAGATCTTTCATTTTTGTATGTCAATAGGAAATGCCCATCAGACTAAACAACTTTTGCTAAGACGTCATTCCGTAATATGTTATTAAGAGTTTTACTTAAGAGTTCCACAACAGGTGTTCCAGATCTTCAAATTTATTCTCACAGCAGAAAATGCTCTTCACGTGGAATATTTTTTGCTATGGCACCATTTTTAGGGTTCCGTTGCCAAATGGCAAAAAACGGAACCCTTATAGATACGTCATGTCTGTCTGTCTGTCTGTCCGTGTATGTCACAGCCACTTTTCTCCGAAACTATAAGAGCTATGTTGTTGAAACTTGGTAAGTAGATGTATTCTGTAAACCGTATTAAGATTTTTACACTAAAATAGAAAAAATACAATACATTTTGGGGTTCCCCATACTAAGAACTGAAACTCAAAAAATTTTTTTTTCATCAAACCCATACGTGTGGGTTATCTATGAATAGGTCTTCAAAAATGGTATTGAGGTTTCTAATATCATTTTTTTCTAAACTGAATAGTTTGCGCGAGAGACACTTCCAAAGTGGTAAAATGTGTGTCCCCCCCCCGTAACTTCTAAAATATGAGAATGATAAAACTAAAAAACAAATATGATGTACATAACCATATAAACTTCCACCAAAAATTAGTTTGAACGAAATCCAGTAAGTAGTTTTTTTTAATACGTCATAAATCGTAAACCGCAATTTACCTTTAATTCAATCTACTCAAATATAAAAATTTAAAAAAAAACATTTAATGTCATAAACATAAACCTTATGCATAAACCGAGGATACCTACAGGTTTGTACGGAACCCTCGCTGCGCGAGTCCGACTCGCACTTGGCCGGTTTTTTTATATCTCTTATACTTACTTTAGCTGGTCTGTTGCGGTCTGCATCAGGTTTCATTTTCCAAAATAAATTATGTATAGCCTATATGTTGCCACGTTCACGATCAGTGGACAGTCGCGCATCATGTTCCGCACTTGTCTCTAGAGACCTAGCAGCAGATGCGTAGATACGCTGAGAACTCAAGCGCAATTCGCTATCAGTGAACGTCTCCGACTCGCGAGACAATGCGTGACGTTCACGATCAGCGGACAGTCGCGCATCATGTTCCGCACTTGTCTCTAGAGACCTAGCAGCAGATGCGTAGATACGCTGAGAACTCAAGCGCAATTCTCTATCAGTGAACGTTTCCGACTCGCGAGACAATGCGTAACATTCACAATTAGCGGACAGTCGCGCATCATGTTCCGCACTTGTCTCTAGAGACCTAGCAGCAGATGCGTAGATACGCTGAGAACGCAAGCGCAATTCTCTATCAGTGAACGTCTCCGACTCGAGAGACAATGCGTGACGTTCACGATCAGCGGACAGTCGCGCATCATGTTCCGCACTTGTCTCTAGAGACCTAGCAGCAGATGCGTAGATACGCTGAGAACTCAAGCGCAATTCTCTATCAGTGAACGTCTCCGACTCGCTAGACTATGCATGACGTTCACGATCAGCGGACAGTCGCGCATCATGTTCCGCACTTGTCTCTAGAGACCTAGCAGCAGATGCGTAGATACGCTGAGAACTCAAGCGCAATTCTCTATCAGTGAACGTTTCCAACTCGCGAGACAATGCGTAACGTTCACGATCAGCGGACAGTCGCGCATCATGTTCCGCACTTGTCTCTAGAGACTTAGCAGCAGATGCGTAGATACGCTGAGAACTCAAGCGCAATTCTCTATCAGTGAACGTCTCCGACTCGCGAGACAATGCATGACGTTCACGATCAGCGGACAGTCGCGCATCATATTCTTCACTGGTCTCTAGAGACCTGGATGTAGATGCATAAATACGCTGAGAACGCAAGCAAGCTTCGCGATCCGAAGATGTTTCTACAGAGCGAGTTGCAGCCTGATGTTCTCGAACAGCATCAAGTCTATCCTGACGCTCTTCGGTAGATTCTTGGGATCTTATGATCCTCAATCTTTTAGCTCCTTTGGAACGTTGGGAAAGATTTGACCTCTTTCTAGGCATGGTTAAAGTTTTATTCTGAATATACCTGATCAATTAAAATCTAAGTGACTGCTCCTCTGCGTTACCGGGTAGGCTACCGTGTCACGAAGATAAATGGAAAAGGAAATTAAACACTCAAATAACATAAGCCCGAAGGTATATTTCTTCGATAAAATAAAATAATAAATGGGAGTTTTAGCCAGTAGAGTCAAATTTTCAATGATTCATAGAATTTTCATCGAAAATCAGTCCTAAACTGTTACCGCCTTCACCACGTGGAGGTACTCCCAGCTTATGTTATTTTATAATTATACAGTGAAATTAGTGATAGCTTTGATTTCCACATCAGGTGTTCCAGATCTACAATCTTTATACGTCAACAGAGAGTGCTCATCAGGTGAACAACTCTTGCTAAGACGTCATTCCTATATATGTTATAGTGTAGCTGGGCTGTTGGAGTTCCACATCAGGTGTTCCAGATCTTCAAATGTATTACTCTTAGCAGAAAATGCTCATCACGTGAAACAATTTTTGCTATGGTACCATTTTTGTATCTCTTATAGTTTAGCTGGTCTGTTGCGGTTCTGCATCAGGTGTTCAAGTTTTCAAGATAAATTATAGCCTATATCTTGCCCAGACTTAATACCTATACAACAAAAAAAAAACATTCAAATCCGTCTAGTAGTTCCGAAGATTAGCGTGTACAAACAAACAGACAGATTTTTTTTTTTTTTTGGTTTTCGTGCTCTATTACTGTTTCTAAACCCCCATCAACTATTATTTTTTTAATATATTCAATGTACAGACACAGTTTTTTTACTGTTTTATTATATGTATAGATAATTTTCAGTGTTACCAATAACTGGTTTGTATTGGTAGAAGCCTTAAGGTTTTAATGTAACGGGATCTAATTAATGAAGCTCTGTAAGTTGGGGAATTTCACAAATTATTCCTATACGTAGAAATCTTATTTTATGTATTGTGTTCTGCTTTCGGCTTGTAAGCCCGCTAACTCGTCTACTGTTTTTTTCTTTTAAATTATTTCGTTATTCCTTTACTATCCAACTACTGAGAAAATATAAAAGTCCAAGCCCAAAGTCCTTCCGAATATCATTAAAGTAATTAATATTATCAGCTTAAAAACAGTAAACTCGTATTTTGCAGACAACCTCTACAGTACTAAGGGGCCATCCATAAATTACGTCACACGAATTTCATGATTTTTGACACCCTCCCCCGTCCTTGTCACAGCTGGTCACATTTGTGAGAACCCCTCCTCCCTAGTGTGAAGTCACATATTTTATAATTTTACATCTAGAAATAATTATTGAATTAAAACAGCAATTTTGAAATTTAAATGTTTTTTGAATAAAATGAACATCAAATCAAACACTGCAAGAAATTAAGATAATAAAAAACGATTAATTATATTAATTAAAGATCAAACTTAATCATCTTGAGTCCATATAGGCATATGCATGGCGCAGCAGCCACTTCGTTCTCGTTTGGGTTGTTAATGTTAGGAATATTCGTTGTTTCTATATCTCATCAAACCATACAGCATCTTCGTCATCATCCAAACAAAGAATTTCTCTGGCACGTCTGGCAGAAATACTTTGAGGACGAATCTTCACGATGGGCAAAACGCTTGTTGTTTCTTATGTATTTGCTTGTGTGATTAGTGGCCTTCTATGATGCAAAATATACACAAATGCCACAGTAGGGTATAATTGGGGGTTCTGCATCACTTGCTCTCGCTGCGCTCGAGCTGCGCGATGCAAAAGCCCCCAATTCTACCGCTAATGCAAACTGCATTGTCAAATGCATATCATATTCAATAACAATACAGCCGAATAAGTATTTGGTCCGATTCGCAACTGTTCACTCAACGGGAATCCGATTTCTTAGAACCGTAATGCAATGCATAGTAGATTGTTGTACATCTGTTATTCATTATACGTAGTAAAGATGGATCGTCTACATTTAAACTTGCGATATCGCATATAGAAATACAATCTGTTAAGATATTTATTATACTTACTTGCATTAATTAACAGTTGCTCATGCCTCTGTTAAAATAAAACATTGGATTGCAATTATGTTCCCTGACGGAGTAGGCAGAAGGTAATTGTATACCGCTATGCTTAAGTCCCATGTAATAACACCGCATGAAATCTTTCGCATAATGTTTTCCTTCACCGTTAATGCAAGTGATAATCATTATTGTAATTTACACATGGCTTCGAAAAGTAGTCGGGTAGATTCAAACTCGCACCCATTTACATAGTAGGTGAGCGTTTAAACTACTAGGCTATCACTGCGTACAAAAGTAAATACATTTCCTTTTTAGAATTTCATCTCAGGTATCCGCGACGCTGTGGCGCCGTTTCCTAATTACGGAAAGAAAGATATGTGTGCTACATATTATCAAATTAAACTCTATTTTTTAGTACATAATGTTTAATTTTGTGACAATGTACTGCTTTATTTATGATTCAATACGGCTGCTCTATTACATGTAGCAACATGTCACTATAGATTTTTCATATATAAGAGTGCAATTAATTAAAGAGTGCATTTAATTTGTAACAATTACTGTGAGCGTTCGTTCGAGATAATATACATATTAAAATATATATAAAATGTCGGTGAGTATTTTTTCTGCTTTTTTATGTTATCGTATAAAGTTATCTTATAATACATTAATAAATTGTATTTTTTGTTTCAGGACTCTGAAGACCTTTTTAATTTTATCCCATATCCACCAAAGGAACCGATTGCAAGCGAGTCACCTAAACTCAATTTAAAGAGAAAAGGGGAAACCTCGTCAACTCAACAAAAGCGCAAACGAGTTCAAGTATACTCGTATACTAAAACGAAGGTTCAAAACGTATCTGCATCATCAAGGACAATCAAAATTGAAATTTATGAGGGTGATAACCAGCCTGAAAAGCCTTGCGAGTGCAGCGCGGACACATGTGTGCAATATGTAATAAAAAATATAAATTGTGATGATACTTATTTAGCTCTAGAAAATATAATTGGAAAAATACATGAAAACATACAATAAAATTGTATTTTAATAATTGTATTCATAGTCTTTCATGATTGTGTAGCATTTTTTTCAGTTATAATTATCTTAGTTAATGCTTATAACGACATTGTACTTACAAAATTAATGTTATGTTACATAATTACGTAGTAATAAAATTATATAATAATGTAAGCTTTTGGAAAATATATAAAAATGTATTGTATATGATTTACACATAAAATAATAGTAATAGTTAAAATTATGTAAATAATTTATATATAAATATTATAACATACCTATGTATGTGAATTTTAAAACAAGTTAGAAATGTTGTAGTACCTTAAAAAGTTCTAATAAATTTGTTGTTTACTTTGGGTATGTACCAATCATTATTTGGTTTTATTTGTAATTAACTCTTTCTATAGCCAAGCCTGTTCTCAATGATGTAGAAAGTACACATGAATTGAAAAAGTTACTTTGGTATTTGCCCAGTTTCGAACCCACAACCTCATACATGAGAGGCGGGTCACTTAACCACTAGGCTATCACGATAATTAATATGCATCTCCCTGTGTAAAAATAAAAGTGATCTAGGTCGAAAAGTCCGTAAGACGAAATTACTACCTAATGACTGCGTGTTAAGGTCGCATTTCCTGTGTATTTACTATTTCACTTATGTCAGGTTACAATTAAAAGAGCGACTATCGTTCTTAGAAACATGTATGAGGCCTCTTACAATTAGTTTTACAAAAGTTTAGTGTTAGTGACCGCAGTTAATTGAGCTCTCATTCCTTATACGATTTTCATCTCGAATTGCTTGATGAAAAGCTGATATGGACAATACGATGAGCAGACATATCCCATATCTGTATTATTCGGAAGCATTCATACCTGAGACTAGTATGAGAAATTTGTTCAATTAAAAGTATGCTTTAAGTCCATCTGTCATAGGAACCAAATAACATCAATATTTATTTATTGTAGTTTTTTTTTTGCTATAGCTTGTTACATTGAGTTTGTATATGAACACGGCTTAAGTTTTAAGGTCTATAAAAGTATGCACTCAGTGAATTCGTTCACTTTACTTTCTTACTCATAAGAGTGCATATTTAATTTAAGCCGAGTTCGTTATTGTTACGAAAATTTCCTGTGATTATTGTGCCAGAATCCTGCAACAGTAAAGTATGTAAGTACGTATTTATTATATATTTTCTGAAATTCAACATCATAAAATCTTGCCTATTCCCCACTGACTGCCTAAAAATAAAACAGTAGTTAAACATTTACATTTCTATCATTTCATTAATTACTCATTTGGCTAGTAGTTTCAAGCGCAGCTACTAAGCGTGAAGTTTTTGGATTCGATCTCCAGATCATTCCAGCCAATTCCTAGGTTCAGTATTTATTTAGATTTTTTTTATGTACGTATTTACACTTTGAAATCTACGTCAATCGTACTGACACGAAGTCAACTTTTGATTCCCCATCATACATGCATCCCTGACAGGTGTGATTTAATCTTTTTTTTAATTACTTTTCAGGGCTCAAGTTAACAATCCGTTTTGGTTGCATGAAGAGGATTTGGAGCAACCTTCAACCGCTGCTAGCAGCAGTTCTAAAAAGAAAGCCGAACCGGCGAAGCGGGCTAAAAAGGCTAATAAAAAAAAGAACTGCCCGTGAAAAATCCATTTGCTGAGGAATCTGATTCTGACGATGCGTTAAAGCTTACAGAGGTAACTACCTCACCAGCTATCAAACGAAAGAAAATTGGAGTGTTTCCTGACTCTGAGGTAAGTTTGTGCTATACTTTAAATGATGATGATTTTTATTTCATTTCAACTTCTGTTTACTTAGATTTATCTCGATCTATAAACCCAGTCTTTCACAGCCTTGGATATATTGCCTCTGCAGGCACAACAAAGTAAAAACTGTTTTCCCTTATTTATAATCATATTTCTTTTGAAACGTTAAGTGGCGATACACACCTTGAATTCAACCTAGATCCTTAGAATCGATATTTGCACATAGTAGATGTTATATTGCAATTTTATTATATTCCAGGATGAATTACTGCAACAACCGATTCGAGCAGCGACTTTAAGAAGTGCTTTCTCTCAGCGCATAGCTTCGGGTCATAGCTACCAGTCAGATCCGACGAAAACAGGGCAATACTACTTCGAACTGAGAGTGTACAACACTCGCGAAGCGGAGCAGCTATCATACAACGAGCGCTGGAAGCAGGCTCTCGTGACTTTGAAGCTTGCTACTGACCAGAACACTGGTGTTTGGGCTGCATTAACTGGTCTAGTTAATGCGGGTCGAAATGAAATGAGGGATATTCGCCCGGTACTGTATCCTAATTAGGATATTATCCTAACTTGATATTTTCTTAACTTTTTAGATTCATGTAATCCCGTCTTATGTTTATAACCATTTAACTTTATAGCAAATATTTTACTATACCTTGTTATTATCTATGTTTCACTTATTTTTTTTTATTATTCATTAATTTAAAAATAAACCTTACAGGCTTTACAAATAACAATTACATTTTAATCTTTCTAATAATTGTATTAATATGTATTTTCTTGCAGACATTTTACACATGACAAATAAAAATTGATTAAATTTACAAATGAGATAAGAAATTGGTTAAAATTATACTTGAGAATTTATAGAAGATTAACTTTGTTTTATGATAAAAATTAAACTTCTAATTGAATTTAAGTGTATTCTTTTACAGACATTTTACACATGAGAAATTAAAATTGACTAAATTTACAAATGAGAAAATAAATTGAATAAAATTAAACTTGAGAATTTAAAGAAGATTAACTTTGTTTTATGATAATATTTATACTTCTAATTGAATTTATGTGTATTCTCTTACAGTCATTTTACATATGAGAAAAAAAAAATGATTAAAATTACAAATGAGACAATAAATTGATTAAAACTAAACTTAAGAATTTTGAAGAATATTAATTTTGTTTTATGATAAAAATACAAACTAAAAATAAAGTTGAGAATTTAAAGAAGATTAACTGTTTTATGATGATAATTAAACTTCTGATTGAATTTATGTGTATTTTCTTACAGACATTATACAAATGAGAAATAAAAATTGACTAAATTTACAAATGAGACAGTAAATTGATTAAAATTAAACTTGAGAATTTAAAAAAGATTAACTTTGTTTTATGATAATAATTAAACTTATAATTGCATTTATATGTATTCTTTTACAGACATTTTATTCATGAGAAATAAAAATTGACTAAAATTTACAAATGAGATTATTGATACATTGATTATTAATTAAACTTGAGAATTTAAAAAAAGATTAACTTTGTTTTATGATATAAATTAACTAAACTTCTAATTGCATTTATGTGTAATGAAACAGACATTTTACACATGAGAAATAAAAATTGATTAAATTTACAGATGAAATAAGAATTTGGTTAAAATTAAACTTGAGAATTTAAAGAAGATTAAACTTTGTTTTATGTAATATATTTGTTTATTTAACTTTCATAAAATTATAAAATTCTATATTATAATTGTGTAGAATAACTTTTATATATCTTTCAATAATAGGACTGCCTATACTTTTGAAATGTTTTTTTGTAAAGATTGTAATATTTATGTTTCAAAATTGACATCACACAATAGAACTAATATTCATAAATTAAATCGCTTGTCAAGTTCTGAAATTGACAATGTTCAAGTTATAGCTTCTGCATTTAAAAAAAGGATTATAAGTTATAAAATTAATGCGACTGTTTGCACTATTACTCCCGAAACGTTTTTAAGTCAAATTTCAAACACTGTGTATGATATCATAAAAAATGCTATTAAAAAACATAAAGCAATTAAAGTAAATTTTGAACTGTTTGTTTCCTACATTTTGCCCAAAAATGATGAAATATCGATGAAATCATTTAACACAAAATTTAATATTATAGTGCAAAGTACTGATATTCTTGATATTTACCATATGTGTTCTGAGAAATTATTATCAAAATGTTCCGAGTTTGAACTTTCAGACTCAGGTTGGACAATTAATTTTATAAGTCATTTGGAAGTAAATATAAATAAGTACAATCCTCTAAGAGCTGGAACTTACTTACAGTTACCCACTGTTATAAGAAATACAAAATCTTGTTTAAACATACATAACAATGACAATAATTGTTTTTTGTGGTGTCTTGCAGCTCATATGTATCCAACTGCACGGAATCCTAATCGTATAAAATCGTATCCACACTATACGAAGATATTTAATATAAATAATTTATCGTTTCCTCCAAATTTTAATGATATTAAAATATTTGAGATGAATAATCCATTTATAAGCGTGAATGTTTATGGTATTGAAGCTAACAATCATGTTACTGGTCCTTTATATTTGACATGTAAACGAAAGCTTATCCATGCTAACCTGTTATACATATATAAAAACGGAAAAGTGCATTTTTGTTTAATAAAAGATTTTAGTCGCCTTTTGCATCGTCAATTAACTAAACATAAGTCGAAAGTATTTTTATGCGATGAATGTTTTTTATACTATGACAAAATAAATAAATTGATGAATCACAACTGTGGTAGAAAACAAACTGTTTTACCTGAAGAACATAGCAAATTGCATTTTGTGAATTTTGAAAGAACACAAAGAATACCTATTGTGATATATGGCGATTTTGAAAGTTTACTTTGTGAATACTCAGACAAAAATAAATCTCTTTTTACTGAGAGTGTACAAACACATAAAGCATCCTCGTTTGCTTACTATATTTGCTGCAAGTCTAAACCTGAACTGAATGATTTTGTTAGTTATAGAGGTCCAAATTGCGCCCAAACATTTGTAAAAACAATAATAAATAATGTCAAAAGGATTCATAATATTTTACAAGAGGACATACCTATGTTACCTCTTACCCCTGAGGAGTTAACTGTTCATAATAAAGCTACAACATGTCATATATGTAAATCTCAATTTGTTAAAAATGATAAAATAGTTAAAGACCATGATCATTTCACAGGTAAATACAGAGGTCCCGCACATAATAATTGCAATTTAAATTTAAAAAAATGTCAGTTTATACCTATAATATTTCATAATCTATCTGGATACGATTGTCATTTATTTATTAAAGAATTATCTGGTATCCTTGGTGGAATCAATTTAATTCCTAAATCAAAAGAAAAATATATATCGTTTACAAAGTTTATACCGATTGATAAAAGAAATACAGCACAGTTAAAATTCATAGATTCATTTAATTTTTTAAGTACTAGTTTAGACAAATTGGTAAAAACTTTACATTCAAACGATTTTCATCACTTGCGAATGTATTTTCCTAATGAAGACTTATTTCAATTAGTTCGTAGAAAAGGTGTGTACTGTTATGACTATATAGATACATGGGAAAAATATAACGAAACTCAACTGCCTGAGCAATCTAATTTTTTTAACAAACTTACTGGAGAACATGTTTCAACAGATGATTATCAGCATGCCGAAAAAGTTTGGACAAGTTTCAAAATAAAAAATTTAGGAGAGTATACGGATCTGTATTTGAAATGTGATGTACTTTTATTGTGTGATATTTTTGAAAAATTTAGAGACATGAGTTTAAATTATTATTGTTTAGATCCATGCTTCTATGTTTCATCCCCATCATTAAGTTGGGATGCTATGCTGTTATACACTAAAGTTGAACTGGATTTAATTTCGGATGTTGATATGTACCAAATGTTAGAAGATGGAATTCGGGGAGGTCTTGCTCAATGTTCACTGAGATATGCTAAAGCTAATAATAAATATCTATCGTCTTATAATAATGAAGAGCCAAACTCCTATCTGATTTATCTAGACTGTGTTAACTTATATGGATATGCTATGATGCAAAAACTGCCTATGCGTAATTTTAAATTTATGAATGAAAATGAAATAAACAATTTCAATGTCATGAATGTATCTAAAATAAGCAAACAAGGTTATATTCTTGAAGTAGACTTATGTTACCCAACTAGCATTCATAATTCCCATTCAGATTTACCTTTTGCAGCTGAAAAGTTTGCGCCCTTGCAAGGTCAATATAAAAAATTAATAGCAAATCTGTATAACAAACATCGTTTTGTAATCCATTATTTGCATTTACGAGAATGTTTAAAAAATGGTTTGATATTACTTAAAATACATAGAATACTAACATTTTACCAGGATAACTTTTTAGAGCCATATGTTTCTTTGAATACTTCTCTAAGACAAAAAGCTAAGTCAGATTTTGAAAGAGACTTTTTCAAGAAGCAAAACAACTCAATTTTTGGGAAAACAATTGAAAATAAACGCAAACAAGTTGATGTTCGACTAGTTCAGTTATGGAAAGATAAATTAAATACAACTAACAAATTACATGGGGCCGAAAAATATATAAGTGCTCCAAACTTTAAGGACTTAGCAATTTTTGACAAAAATTTAGTGGCTATTCAGTTAAATAAAACAAAAGTAATTTTAGATCGCCCTATTTATATTGGATTTTCTATACTCGAAATATCTAAAAGACATTTATATAACTTTCATTATTCTGTTATGAAAAAAATCTATAAAGATAATATAAAACTGTGTTATACGGACACCGATAGTCTTCTTTATCATATAAAAACTGACGACTTTTACGCTGACATGAAAAATAATATTATGTATTTTGATACAAGCAATTTTGTGGAGAATAATATATATAGTATGCCAAAAGCTAACATGCAATTACCGGGTTATTTTAAAGACGAAATGGGTGGAGATGTTATTTCAGAATTTGTTGGTTTACGTGCTAAATTATATTGTATACAGTCAGAGAAGGAAACCATTAAAAAGGCAAAAGGGGTTACAAAATCCGTAACAAAAAAATTGGATATTGAAAAATATAAACGAGCTTTAAAATATAATGAAAATTTAAGAGATGATATGTATGTTATACGATCAAAAAATCACTTCATTTTTACACAAAAATTAAATAAGTTAATACTTAACAGAGACGACAATAAAAGACAAATGATAACAAATCGGTTTGAGACTATACCATGGGGGCACTGTAGTACAATACTTTAGTAAAAATTAGATAATAAGTACCTACTATGTATATTATAATCTATTGTGTGAATGTTAAAAAGAAATCTTTGTAGATAATAATGTGTAGTTTTATGCTTAATAAAAATGATTAAATTTATACTTTGTTTTTTCTTTTTAATTATACACACCTACATACCATTACGCCTGTATTTCCCGAAGGATAAAGCAGAGGTGTACCAATGTACACCCACAGTTCGTTGGTATGTTTAGGTCTCATGTAATAGAGGATGAGTCTATTGCCATTAACCGGGGCCACAAATCCTAACTCCGAGCTGCTACTGAGAATTTTATAGAAAACCCAATAACACTTTTGCTCGACCTGGGAATCGAACCCAAGACCTCTAGCATAGCATTCGCGCTTAGGACCACTAGGCTATCGAGGCAGTTACTTATTTTATTTATAAGGTAAATAAACGGAGATACGGAATTTTGTAATATTTATTTATTCAACAATAAGTAATAAAATAGCAAAATAAATATTTAGTACCTACTCTTGTAGAAATAAGATTCACAATCGATTAGACAAGCTAATTTTTTTAACTATTTTACTGATCAAATATTCAGTTTCATCCATAATATCATCACTATAGTCTTTCACTAGGTATTGAACACTTACACGAGCATTATTATTTTCACTGCAATTCACAACGGTATCACAACTCAGATCATCAACTGTTATATTTATCAAATGACGAGCATTTCCTGTTTCATTTCGAATAACATAAGACGAAGATGGGCCAAGCTTTCTTTTTTTCGTTTTCTTAGAAGTTTGAACCTGGTTATTCTTGGGGTCTTTAAATGATAAACGTTGCTGATCTGTCAAGCTTTCAAAATATGTGTTGTAGTTTCCCTCAGAATAAAATAGCGGATTTCCTCCATTGAGATTCTCAGAATTGGGCTGTAAAAAAATACAATTTATTATGTAAAGAATAGGGCTAAATAAAACGATATTTTGACTTGAGAGAATCTGAATTATTACTTACCTCTGATAAATTCTCTGAAATATCTTTAACCGGACTGTAAGACGGTGAGTGTGACATGATTCTGTAAAAAAAATATAAATAATAAAATTAAGTAAGTACTTATATCTAAATAATTTAATATATTATTTTATGATAAAAAAAATACATACCTCAGAAATTTATTCGCCAGCAAGCAAACAATACCTACTTATGGATAGGACAAACTTCAAGTGAGTGCCTAAATAAATGACATGACATTCGATATCTAATGATCACAATTATTTAGTTTGAATCATCTTTCTTTCTTTCTTCAACATGTCTAAACCTGCACAGAAATAGTTACAATATGCCATATTACGTTTTACGTAGTTCATGTGTTTTAGTATAAAAAGTAAACATAAAAACGTATGTTAGCCATTCTTTAAAATCATTGACAAGATGAGGTTGATTAAGCAACCCATATCCCTAAAAGTTAACAGTATACAATTTAATGAACCTTCTGGCCAAATCAGACATAGTGCTTTATTACCAAATACGATTCGTTGTATAATATATGGCCCATCAAACTGTGGTAAAACAAACGTTATGATCAGTTTATTGTTGCATGAAAATGGTCTCAAATTTAAAAATCTTTATCTTTACTCCAAAACTGCTTTTCAACCAAAATATCGATTCTTGAGCGAAGTATTAAAAAGAGTTCCTCAGATTAACTTCTATGAATTCAAAGAGGATAAAGAAGTTATAACTCCGAATGAAGCTTTGACTAATTCTGTATTTATTTTTGATGATGTTGCATGCGAAAATCAAGTTAATATCCGTAATTATTTTTGTATGGGCAGACATAAAAAAATTGATTGTTTTTATTTATCTCAAACCTATTCTAAAATTCCGAAACAATTGTTACGTGATAATGCAAATTTTCTCATATTATTTAAACAAGATGATATGAATTTAAAACATGTTTATGAAGAACATGTCAGTTCTGACCTACAATGGAAACAGTTCAAAGACATTTGTAAAACTATTTGGAGTAACCCCTATAATTTTGTACTTATTAATAAAGATTCTTCCATAAATAATGGAAGGTACAGAAAGAATTTCGATATCTTTTTAAAATTTTGATACTTCGAAGATTCATACAAATTAATATAATTATGAATAACACGCTAAAGGAGGCTAGTGTCAATTCTTCTTTAAGCTAAAGCAGACGTTGAACATAAGATGGAAAAAAATATTAAAATTGAATTAATGAAGTCTGTAGACTCCATCAAGAATAAAATAAAACAAATGAAGACCCAGGAACATGCGATGAATTTGTCAGTTGATAAAATGCTAAAACCTGTCACAGATCCTCTTAAAACCCTAGTTAATTTGAATACATGTATTAAAAACAATAAAAATGAGGAAAACCTAACATTCACTAATTCTGACAATTTTGAATCTGATGACAATAACACTAGCTCGTTTATGAAATTTGAAGACTGTTACGATCCCACACCAAATTCTGCACGATTGATTAAAAATACACCTAAAAAGCAATTACTAGATGATTCAGAAATTTCATTAGAGGGTCATGATATCCATGATATTTATGATGGTATAAACATACCGTTCGGAATAAGAAGTGAAAATAAAAAAATATTCATGGGCAATTCAATAGTATCTTTTTCTAAAGTAGACAGTTTGAATAACGATAATGTAATTTTAATTAAAATTGGTGACAGAGCCTATAATTTGACCCCTGGTCTAAAAGAACTATTACTTCGAAGAAAACGTGATTTAAAATTAATATCTAACAAAGATAAACTTGTCTATAAGGATATGTTACATTTCACAAATGCACATAAAAGAGATTTTAATCCTAAAGGTCAAATAAGAGGTGATAAAGGAATTAAATACCGTGAAATCATCCGACCACTGTTTTCCGAAATATCAAATATTAAAGTTCCCACTAAAATTGGAGGGAAACTACCGAAGCTAAAGGAATACAAAAATAACACTGACTTAGTATATTGGGATGACCCAAACGAATTGGTTGAGAGATTACGATTATTAGTTGCTTCAAGAGATGCTGGTAATACAAATCATGATAATGAAATTTTATCAATAATTGAAGAATTAAAAGAAGCTAACATTATTAAAGAATAAATAGTGGGAATAATGTGCCTTTGGCTCAGTATCACGGAGGACATGATAATAGACATAATTAAATTGAGACAAAAAAAAAATGAGTAAAGCTGACGTGGTCAACGAAATTCATAAAAATGCAAGGGTGAACTTTCCACGAAGACACGTTATCATAAAAGATTTAGATGACCTGTGGCAAGCGGATTTAATTGATATGCAATCCATTTCTAAGGAAAACAAAAACTTTAGATTTATTCTCGTAGTTATTGACACATTTTCGAAATACGCATGGGCCTTTCCTTTAAAAAGTAAGACCAAAGATGTCGTATGTGACACTTTTAAGATTTTGTTAGATGAGGGACGTGTGCCTAAAAATCTTCAAACGGATAATGGAACTGAATTTTATAATAATAAATTTTTAAAGCTTATGCAATCTCATGATATTAATCATTATTCAACATTCTCGACAAAAAAAGCTTCAATAGTTGAGAGGTTCATCAGAACATTGAAATCTAAACTGTATAAAGAATTTAGTTTAAAAGGAAATTATAAATGGATAGGTAATACTCTTGATAGTGTTGTTTATAAATACAATCACACTTACCATCGAACAATTGATGAAATCCCAGCAAATGTTGATAATAAAAATAAAAAACGTATACTGGAAAAATATGTGAGTTTGATAAAAAACGTTAGTACAAGTATAAAAAGCAAGTTTAAAGTGGGCGATTACGTGCGTATCAGTAAGTATAAGGGAACTTTTGAAAAAGGATATACGCCAAACTGGTCGACTGAAATATTTAAAATTAAAAAAATACAAAATACAACTCCTGTCACTTATTTAATTGAAGATACAATAAGAAGTCGACCTATTTTAGGAGCATTTTATGCACAAGAGCTTCAAAAAACTAAACATTCCAATGTATATCTAGTCGAGAAAGTTCTTAGAAGTAAAGGACACCGGGTTTTAGTGAAATGGTTGGGTTTGCCTTCAGCTGAAAATAGCTGGATTGATAAGTCGAATAAATTGTAACAAAATTAAAAGTTACTTAACTTCACAGACACTATTTATTAAGGGTTTAGTGTATTGTTCATCAGTCGTATAATGTGTATTGCTGAGAGCAGTCTTCTCAATTGGTTAATAAATCATTTACCAGTTGAATTGCACTTACCAGGCTACAATTATTGTGGTCCTGGCACGAAATTAATTAAAAGGCTTACACGTGGAGATAAAGGTGTTAATAAGTTGGACGAATATTGTAAAGAGCACGACATTGCCTATCACAAGTCTTCAAAGTTAGAGGATCGGCACAAGGCAGATTTGATTTTGTTAAATATGGCGAAAGAGCGTGCAGCTGCTCCGGATGCTAGTCATGGTGAAAAACTCTCTGCATTTTTAGTAAGCAATGCTATGTCAACGAAAATTAAAACTGGTTCTGGATTAAAAAAAAGTAACAAAAAGTGTTCTCGAAAAATTACATCTGGAAAAGGGTTAAAAACAAAATTTAAAAATGTTGTAACAAAAACAAAAAGACATATAAGAAAATTAAAACCAAAATGTAGAAAAGTAGCAATAGAATTAGCTATGGCTGCTGCCAGGGAGTTAGCTGATGATTCATCCATTAAACTTCCTCGTGTTATTCCTATACCAAAAGCTGGTGGAGTATTACCTTTAATTCCTATTTTTGCTGGATTATCTGCGGCTGGAGCCTTAGCAGGCGGCGCAGCTGGTATTGCTAAAACTATTAATGAATTTAAGATGGCTAAAAAGCTGTATGAAGAATCGAAGAGACACAATGAAAAAATGGAGGCACTTTGCATCGGAAAAGGACTACATCTTAAACCACATAAGAATGGTCTTGGTATTTTTGTAACAAAAGAAAAAAACTAGTATATCGGCTACCCAAACGAGCATTAACTAATCTTGATATTTTTAGGTATGGAAATGATATTCCCTATTTCAGGGGCGTCTTTATGAGAGATGAGCTCCCTAAATATTCATTAAAAAAAGAATGTGGGGTTATTAATTTAGATAATTCTAAAAATCCTGGTTCTCATTGGGTAGCCTATGCAAAACACAATGATTATATTGAATATTTTGATAGTTACGGTAATCTTAAGCCCCCCAAGGAATTTATTAAATATTTAGGTTCTAAAGTCCACTATAATTATGAAAATATACAAGGTGATCACCCTTTTAACTGCGGCCATCTTTGTTTGAAGTTTTTAAGAAAGTTTTGGTGTAGGCAAGGAATAAAATAAATAGTTTTAAGAAAAAGTGATCAGTATGCAAGTATGTCTATAACAGTGACTATCTCTGGCAAGAAATCAGAATTAGAATCGTTTTTTCAACCTCCTCTGGTTTTATCTGGGAAATATGAGTGTGGATTGCTAAACATTTCAATATTGAATTCAATACCAAAAGTGCATTTTAATAAAAATAATTATAGTAACTTACCTGTAATTAGAATTGAATGTGATTTAATATACGGATCCTACAGTAACGGATTACCAACTCATATTATTCATGAATTTATATCTAATATTGGTGCAGACCATCAGTACATAGAAACACCTGCAAACGTTATTTACTTTCCAGTGAACAAAAATATCATTTCATCTATATCTATTAAAGTTGTTGATCAGTTAGGCTACTGCATTGATTGGATAGAACATATTCAACTGCGTATTCACTTAAGGAAAATAAAATGATATTATATAATATATATCCTCCCATCAAAATAAAACGTCTTATTTCTTCTACAACCACAAAGGTGCTCAGACGTAAGAAAAAAGTTAAGACCTTAACTAAAACAAATATAGATTTTCTTAAAGCCCTAGGTTTTAAAGTATGAATATACTACAGATTAGTGACTTGCCGCACTTCGATACTTCGATCGAAAGCTATGAAGTCCATTCTTACAACCCCTACAATAACTGCTTTAGAGAAAATGATGAAATCAGAATTCCCATTCACCAGCAAGACATATACGTGCTGCCATCAGCCAGCTCAATTTATATCGAAGGTCGGGCAAAGCTCTTCGGTAAAGATGGAAAACCGCTCGAAAAGACTATTTCGTTTAGCAATAACTCTGCTATGTTCTTGTTTCAAGACATCAGGTACGAAATAAACGGCATTGAAATAGATCGTATAAAAAACTCTGGAATAACTTCGACAATAAAATCGTATATTTCATTAAATGAAGCTGAAAATAAAGTGGCTGCCCTATGGGGCTGGAACTTAACTGGATTTAAAAGTGATGGTAATTTTGATGCTTTGATACCATTAAACAAGGTTTTAGGATTTGCGGAAGATTATAATAAAATTATAATAAATTGTAAACATGAGCTTATATTGAATAGAAGTAACTCTAATTTAAATAGCGTTATACTTACTGAAGATATTGCACATTTTCAAATAGAAATAGAAAGAATACAATGGAGGGTACCACACATAAAAGTGTCAGATCGCGTACGATTGACTCTATTAAAACATTTAGAAAAAGATAAACCTATTCAAATGGCATTTAGAAATTGGGATTTGTACGAATATCCTTTACTACCTAAAACCACAAAGCACTCATGGTCCGTTAAAACTGCATCACAATTAGAAAAACCGAGATATGTAATTCTTTGCCTACAAACTAATAGAAAAAGCAATAAACTAAAAGACAGTTCACTATTCGATCATTGTGAAGTGACAAACGTCACTCTCTTCTTAAATTCGCAATATTATCCATATGAACCTTTATCTTTAAAGTTTTCTGAGAACAAATATGGTATATTATATGATATGTACGCTAAATTTCGTCAGTCTTATTACAACTGTCCGGCAGGACCGTTGCTTAATCTAAAGGACTTTAAAGAAAAGGCTCCCCTATTCATCTTAGATTGTTCAAGGCAAAACGATAGTTTAAAAACAGGTCCAGTAGACGTTCGGTTAGAAATTGAAAGTACAGCGCCAATACCAGATAACACCGCTGCATATTGTTTGATTATAAACGATAGACTTGTGGAATATAAACCTCTGAGCAACATAGTACGTCGATTATCATGACTGCCATTGTAGACGTCCAAGGCTTCAAAACGGAAGCAAATGAATTTGTGCTAAAAGAAATTGCTATATTGTGTAATGACAATTTACAAGTATTTTTAATTAAGCCACCATTTCCATTTTACGATTTGACAAAACAAGAAAGACGGCAAGTTGCATGGATTGAACGTAACAGGAAGATACGCTGGGGTGAAGGATTTATACCTTATTCAAATTATCAATATTTTATTTCAGATATTTTAAGAGATAAATGTATTTATATTAAAGGTCTTGAAAAAGTGTTATGGTTAAAAAATATTTTAAATAACAATAATAATGTGATTAATTTAGAAGATAAAGGTTGTCCTAGTTTGCTAAGTCTGTATGATCGATATCAAGATTCTGAAGATTTGTATAGTTGTATTTATCATTATTCAATATGTGCTTTAAAAAATATATTGTGTTTAAAAAAATGGTGCTCTGATAATAAACTATTAATATAATTTATTTTTCATTTTTTATTCATTAAATAACCATCCCTTCCTTCTAACTCATATTTAAAAAGATATTTATAAATTGGTTGTAACAGCTATGAGAGTTTATTACACTCTCATAATTGTAACAATTAACAAGAACATTAAGAGAGTATAAACAAATAATCTAAATCTATTCAAGTCTCTACTATGAGTACTAAGGGGAAAAATGTAGAGGAAGAGTTAAGAAAATTGGTTGACGATCCAATAAAAGGACGGGACGAGTGTGGTTTGGGATTATTATCGCCAGTGACAAACAAAAGAACAGTCTCACCGATGAGTGAACTTAATTTGAGAGAGAGACCTCAGCATCCAGATTTCAGTTCGAAATCAAGACGATTGATTAGTTTCTTAGACTGGCGCCAACAAAAGCGACAGAAACCTGAGGATTTGGTAGAAGCTGGTTTCTTTTACACCGGCCGGGGAGATAGGACTGTGTGTTTTCAATGTGGTGGAGGTTTAAAAGATTGGGAAGATAATGATGATCCCTGGCAGCAACATGCGCTGTGGTTTAGTCAGTGTTCCTACCTAAAATCCTAAACGCGTCATATAATACTTGTTCGGCTGTATTATTTTTGAATATGATAAGCACTTGACAATGCAAGTTGCATTAGTGGTAGAATTGGGGGCTTTTGCATCGCGCAGCTCGAGCGCAGCGAGAGCAAGTGATGCAGAACCCCCAATTATACCCTACTTGCCACATGATCGCTTAAACAAAATTGCCTCGATACTGGGGCAGCAGCTATCAGACGAATATGAATGTGTTTTACTTAACACTCAGATTTAAATTTATTTTGAAATGTGACGTCATGATATTTAGGACCCCTCTCACCCCCTTGTCACACAATGTCACACTTTGTCGACCCCCTCCCTCCCCCCTAACGTGTGACGTAATTTATGGATGGCCCCTTACATGCAGTGAAACTAAGCAACTAAAAAAATTACCAAAAGTTTTTCGTTTTATTGCTAAGTATTTCATACAAATATCGAAGAATGATACTTGTAATTTCAATATAGGTACGCACAATTAAAGTTGGTAGTCAATTTGGTTAATAATTCAACCCGTGAAAGACCCACCGTGAATCGAGCCCTTGTGTCCAAGTTATAAAAATGTGACATTAAAACCACATGTCACATTTCGAATCGACATAAGAAAGAAATGGAATGCTATTACATTCTAATACGGTCTCGAAATTAACCAAAGTAAAATGTAGAATTATAAAACCATAAAAGAAATTTCAAAGAAATAAAACCACTTTTCACTTAAAACTTAATCCTAATGGTCTTAATTTTTCAAAGGCTCTACTATAAGGCAATAATGGGTTTAAAAGCTTAGAGATTTGAATAAACAATAAATTCGTACTAAATCCAGTCCATGCTGTATTTAAGGAACTTCGATCGCTATTCACAGTGATTAAAGAACATTTTGTACGCCGCATTGTCTTTACATAAAGCATTCGGTAACAGTAGTCTAAGTTTGGCAGAAACTTGTTTTTATGCTCAGAGTTCGCCCAAGAAGTCTAAGTGTTCCAATACTATGTAAATCGGTAGCGCTTGAAACCGAATGCTGGAAACTTTGGAATGTAAGATTACGATTGTATGGAACCTGGAACCGCAGGAATGGAAGTTCATAACCGGTGTGCTTTTTGATATTTTTTTTTTTATTCACGTAGCTTGCTAGTTTGGAACAGTGCTGCTTAGTGGTAACGATTTACGAGTTGTATGTCGTAGGTTTGAACTCAGATAAGCGCTTTACTAAGTGTAAATGAATTCATCACCACTGCTTTCAAAACGGCGAATAAAAACATCGTAAGGGACGGCATGTTCTAAAACCAAAAATCGAAGACATCTGGCATATACCGACCTACACAGGGTCTGTGTGGTAGATTATGGCCCCGTCTTATTCACAGAGCCAGATGCCTGTGTCCCAGCAGTGGCATCTAAAATAATCGAACCATGTTTTACTGAAGTTTTCAGCACTCTTTTACTTTCATTTTTTTTTATGTGGTCAGGATTACTATGGTCCTCAGCCTAAATTCTTCATTGTAGTAAAAACTGACGTAATATACATAGTTGTTTATAGCACATCGAAGAGAAAAGTCTTTGTTCTGCACTACCTACACCAGTGAGCCGGTCTATTCTGTCAAATTTTTCAAGAAAACTTAGGTGAAGTGAGCTTGAGGTGAACTGTAATTTCACCTGATGCTAGAGTTCGATACAATTGGCAGCTTGCTTCACCTATAAAATTCTCACGGAATAGATCTACTGGTGTCAAATCTCATGCCGACTACTTTTATACGTTAAACTTGTGGCTATCCTGGCCTTTGTGCGTAGACAACATACATATGTTTAATAGTGTTTCCAGAACTTTCACCATTCACACTCATGCTTTCAGGAACCGCATCCCAACGAGTCAATCTTGACAAAATGTTACAAAAAGTTCTTAAGACTATACTACTGAATTCCCTGTTCTCAGTGAGGCGGTAGAGTAGAAGACGCTTGTGGACAAGTGACAAAAGACCCGGTGCGGTCTCCGAGCCTCGCCGACACAGATTTACGGCGAGGAGAATCCTGTCGAGCTTCCATTAAATTGAACCGTTAAGAGCGATTTATTACAAAAACTGCAGATGCAGAGAATAACGTCTTCTTTATTGGGAAGGGTGCGTTGTTTATCTTAATTAAATCGATATTAAAGACGTAAAGATTCTTTGGAGTCTGATTTTACAGAGCGATATGAGCCCGTAAAAAGCTAGAAACATAAAACCAAGAGAGGTACGAAAACCAATACAAACCATTTCTTCAGTGGCATTATTTAGTACCTACTGTAAATCTCCATTAGTAGTAAGAAAAAAATCATTCATCTTTCAACTCTCTTTCGTAGATATTTTACATTTACTGTAATTATGGTTGCTTTCCTTTTCGATTTATAATTTACCAGTATTACTTGGCTTATTTCACCGTTTTTGGGCCAACCTCTTATGTTAAACTTATTTCGACAACTACATTGTGAATCAGATTGACAAAAACGTTCTCGCGCGATTGACTCATCCATTAGAACTAACACTAAACAATTGCAAAACAAAGGCGGAGCTGTGGTCTGTGCAATGTACAGCTACAAACCAACTTTAGCTTCGTTTTTCGAAATGTTTACAGGAAGATCGATAATAATACTTCAGTTTTATTTACATTCAATTTGGATATACTTGCCAGAACACTAAAGTTTTTCACACACAAACTATAGAAGCACTTGAGATGTTTTGTTTCAACTTTTTAACTGTAGAGTTGTAGAACAACATTGTGCTATAAAAACTATAGCACAAAATATTTTTAAATAAATCAATATCAACTAAGTTACTATCATGATAGCCCATTGATTAAGGCGTCACTTTTCATGCAGGAGGTTGTAGGTTTCAAATTCGGGTATCAGTGTCACATTTTCAATGCAAATGTACTTTATATGCCTTCTTGTGTGAAGTACAGCATCGTGATTAAAGTTGGAATTTTATAGTTAATACAAGACTGAAATCGCCAACCTGTTTTGAGAAAACTAAGCTTAATGTTACTAAAACTAGCTTCTATAAATAAAACGGAGTCCATCATTTTATTCCATTCTTGAAGTATTTCATTTCTAATGTAATTAAGGTTCGAAATGATTAGAAAATGCTCTAAGCTGTAAGTACCCATTGCAAATTGCTTTTTCGTTTCTTATTAATTATTTCAAGTTCCAACACAAAAGAGGTGTCACTATTTTATTTCAATAAAACAATTAGTAGGTACTTTAGCGTCTCCATTTCTGTATTGTCCTTCTTACGCATGTTCTTTTTTAAGTTATAACTTTAACTTGTAACGGAACCTTGTCTCCACCTCCGCAAGTGCGGAACTTCCGCAAGAAATAGCATCTCCGCCTCTGCTACTGTCTCCGTATTTTTTGCGGTGTTACAATTGTGCAAAATGCATAACGTGAGGCAATAACTGTTCAAAAAATTACCGGACTACAGCATCATTGAAATATTTATTTATTTACAATATCATAGGCATTTTGCTTAAAGCAAAAGTATAAAGATTTTTGTAAAATTTATGAGAAACGATGAAATTCAATTAGGTACAATAACATCAGTTACACCATAAAACAAGCAATACGAGAACTTTCCATAACAGAATCTGCAAAAAAAAAACATTTAAAAAATGGACTATATGATAGGAGAAATGACTGCATTACAAAATCTGCCGTTCCATTCTGTCGAGAGCATTTGTTTATTTCATTAAGATATTACCCTTCTCCTGGGGCAGTCGCAGCCGGACAAGCTCCTCAACTTCACACCCACCTCTGTTTTCGCAAAAAAAACCTCAGTTACAACTTTAGAAAAGGTAGCTACTTAAATGAATGTCAAGTAAAAGTCGTGTCTAAGTTATATATTGTGACTTCTTTGTTACTAGTGGCCGGACTGTCTCAATTAAACAATAAATCAACTCGACTAAGAATGTTGAAATTACGAGGCCAAAGTTGATATTGTGTGCGTTTGTCTATATGAAATATTAATTTATTGTTATATTTTAACTAACGACTCGCCCCAGCAGGTGTACAGTGTATGTGACAGAAGTCATATAACCATAGAATTTCGCCCCGCCACGCGGACAGCAACGGGCATGCTGGTCGACCGCCAGTTACACTGCGAGCGATTATTTTAAAGCTGTGATATTTTCTAAGATATTAATTTTATAGTTATACTGTAAAAAGCAATTTTTATCTACGTTAAATGCACAACCTGTCTAATTTATTAAATTTAATATTGTTTAACTTTATTTTTTACTAGCTTTTGCCAGCGGCATCGTCCGCGTGGATGTCGGAAATTATCCCGCGGGAACATAGGGGAGACCGAGGAGGGTTGTGACAATTTTTACTTAAAAGAATATATCTCAATAAAAAAACATACCACGATTATGAACTCTTTGCTTCAATGTAGCTCAATTCTTACTCTTTTGAAAACAGTCATCAGAATCAATAAAAGTTATAAGGTTTCTGAGAAAATCCACAAAATCTTAAACTACTCCCTTTGTCACAAATCTCCTAACACCGAGGTAAGTTGTGACAGGTACCAAAGTAATTTGTGACAGCTGTAAATCTAGTCTATATTTGAAAAATACAATAATTTTAAAGGAATTATAAACAAAAAACACTATTTTCTTTTGCATAAAAGTACTTTAATTATCATTTGGCATAATTGTAGGAACTACAGTAACATGAAACATTAAAGTAACAAGTATAAAATATTTTGTAAGTAATTATGGCATCATTATGAGATCAGTAATTTGAAATTCTTTCAAAAATTTTAATCTAATCTGATAAACAATTATGACAGACGTATTGCAGCTCGCCCCCAGTACAATCTTCGTGAGACCAGCCTTTGCATTCTACTGAACCCACTTCTCATTTAATCTGCTACTGCCATAGGATTCAAGGCAGCACAAGCAAAACCAATCATTTTCTGTATCTTCTTCGGCGTCACCTGCAGTTTTCTTGCAGGTTTTCTTCTTGTTTTTTTTTGTTTATTTATTGTTATCTTTGCTTAAAACTCGGTTTTTCACACTTTTTAACTTTTTGTTGGCTTCTATAGCAGCTACTTCGTCTTTGGTGGGTGTAATCAGTAAGCACAACTGATTTTATTGTACGTCTTTTGGGTTGGTTCCTTTTTCGTGGTGGAGCTTTCAGCAACGGCCTTACTGATTCTGGCGCGAACACTTCAGAAGTGGCAAGGGGAGCTGTAGACGTAGAGGATTGGTCTATGGATATAACTGCAATAAGAGTAAGAACCCTTATTGCCGTTATATCCACAGACCATTGTCTCATCGTTTTCAGTTGGCCTGATAGTTGGATTTCGTGGAACCACTCTTGCTTCATTATTTTCCATATTGGCCGTAGTTTCCTGAACACTTGAATATAGCTCTGGTTCTGGATTGGGCAAAATACGATCAGTGACATGGCTAGGCAGGAAATCAGCTTCTCCAAAGATTCTCCATAGATGGAGTCACATCAGTTGCATTATCTTGAAAAGCCTGTTTCTTCTTAATGTATCTATGCAAAGATATGTTATTCATATTGTAAGAGGATGCCGCGTTTCAAAGACTTTGACCTCTTAACGTAACTTCTTCAAAGGCCAGTTCACAAATATCAGTACTAGCCATGCCCATATCAGTATTTCGTGTATAATTGTTAGGCATTCTGAAAAAAAAGAAATAGGAAATTCAGCATGCAATACCAAACCACATCCTGCCCAAAAAAAATCCTGACAAAAATGCAATTTTTAGTTAGACTGATTGCCGAATACTTTTTATGTCAAACTTAGGTTGCAAGAATTGACTAAAATAAACGAACATACATGTAAACAGAAAAAGAACATTGCAATAAGCAAGTAAAATACGCAAACTAGAAAGTAAACTTAAATAGGAGAGTTGTGACAGCGTGTCACAACTCTCCTAGGTACCAAAAATCATGACCTTGTCAGAATAATAATTCGTAATTTCGAAACAAAATGCAAACACAGCAAGACAATGCCACACTTTGAAACTTCAAAAACCACACAATATAAGCAAAAATAGAATAACCATGTGAATGTAATGTATGTCACGATATAAATACAATCAAAATTTTGATAAAAAACTTACTTTTCGTGTTTTTGTCCAAGCAGACGTCGTACTCACGCAACCGCTTGTCGTGCATCCCTGGCGCATACTGGGTCAAGTAGCGTATCTCTAAAGAAACAATCGTGCGCTATTGCCAGCTCGCTAACGGTCATAGGTTCCGAGAAATTGACTTTGTCACAACTCTCCTCTGTCACAACTCGCCTCGGTCTCCCCTACTACCGGGATTAAAAGTAAGCTATGTCCTTTCTCAGGCTCTAAACTATCTGTGTACCAATTTCATTTAAATCGGTTCAGTAGTTTTAGCAGGAAAGCGAGACAGACAGACAGACAGACAGACGGACAGACAGGGTTACTTTTGCATTTATAATATTAGTGTGGATAACAACTTCGTTAAAAACCCATTATTATTCCTTAAATGTAAAAGATAAAAATTATTACTGTGGGTTATTCTAAGGAGATAGACATATACCATCGCGGATTTTTCTGTGGACCGTTTAAGACTGCGCCGTCCATACGACGCGCGCGGCAAATAGGTATTTACTACAGCGCGCTAGTCGTGTGCGTCGTTACGCACACATTGACAAGTTTGCTCGAAGCACGCATGCAGTTGCACGACAAAAGGTGGTATCCTAGGATTTTTAAAATTTGATTCGTTGTGTTGAGTGACTTGCAAATTCGCATATTGATTATTTCGATGTTTTTATGTAGCTGTCCACATAAATCCAGAAAATAAATCTAATAATCTGTATGATATAAAAAATTACGTATGTAGTTTATAGAACGGATAATGTAGGTATAAATACAGTACAATATAGGAAAATACCCACATTATCCGTTTGTTACTACTTATCCAATAGCTATGAAATTATGGCATTATGAATTTTACTTGCATGGCCGGGAATTTTACTTGGTAAGTAGATAGGCAGGGTGGATGGGTAGGTGGTAGGTATTGTAATAATAAAACCAGACTGTGATAAAAAATCTATAATTACCAAATGTAACCTTGCTTACTTTACAAAAACATACGATAACCATAGGGAAATGTGGTATGTATAATATGTATTATATAGTGTAACGAAAAGTGTGGCCATATTATAAAAATTACTTCTGCCCATGAAAATGAACAACGTTTTCCAGGGACGTTAATTAAACACGTGCTAAGTAATTACAACAAAGAAATGAACACATTTCTAAGAATTCCATGGTAAGTACGAAATATTTACGACCTTGTATCAGTATTTGGTTTGAAGGTCAGTGAAATTAATGTTTATTGGGGTCTAAATAAAGATGTATTGTTTCGCTATTGAGAGTCGTTGGTACACTATAATAATATAGTGTTTAATACAAGGGTAACAATGTAAACCAAATAAACCTTAGTCATTTCTATGTTTTAAAGAGTTTTTCGTTGGATAGAAGTTTGCTATATAGAGATTATAAAATAAATTTTCAGTTTCACGAAACAAATTAGTTCACCACGGCGGATTCGAAAATTAATGTCAGAATGGCAATTGGCACCCCCAAAAACCTACTACACGATATCCATATTGAATCTTTGAAAAAAGTTGAATTCGCTATCTTTGATTTTAAAATGAATGCCAGATTTGAAATCGCCACCCCCCAAAACCCATTACACCCATATCGAACGTTTGAGAAAAAGTTGCATCTGCCATTTTGGATTTTAAATTGAATGCCAGATTTGTAAACGCCACCCCCAAAAGCCACGACATCCATATCACATGTTAGAGAAAAAAACAAATTAAAAGGAACTAATATCACAAAATATAAATACGTACATTTTTGATAACGGCTTTTTTTACGGAAATGAGCGCCAACTTTTTTCTTACAATAGCTGGCCTTACGCTTTCCAATATTTATTTACTTATTTATTTAGTAAATGGAGGGCTTACAGCTAAATAAAACAGACAAAAAAAATATTAGACATCCGAAAGCCAATTACAAGTCCTCACGTAAAGATAACAAAAAAAAACAATTATTTAAGAAAAATGTTTGTAGTAATATGTAAGCAGAAAAAAATTAATAAAAAGTAAAATTTTGTTATGCCTACTAAATATAAGTCATACTAAAAAAAACAGAAATGTGACTTACCCTATTTCACTCTTTGCGGCAACGTATACGAACACAATAGATCGCGAATTATCGTAACCGGCGCATCACTCCACGATGCGACGTGACCACTCTCTGAGCTCTCGTGGACGACTGAATTTTCGACCCGTATACCTTTCGTATGACTCAAAACAGGGCGTGAATCAAAACAAAAATTAATAATAAAATAAGTAAGTAACATTTCGGAAATATAAAAACTATAAATTGTAGTATGATAATTAGAAATTAATATAAATTCAAGTTTTTAAAAAAAATTAACAGTTACTATCAAAATTCAACTAAACAAGAGCATGCTATTTTAAGATTTTTGTTCAACTTTACGAGTTTTTATTGATCAAACTGTAGAATATTTTTAATTTTTGCCAACTATAATCGGTTAAAACATTCATTGTGGTGATCATTACATATTTTTTATGGTAATTATGGTAAAAGTATTGATTTTATCTCTTTAACAGTGACGGCTGTTTTGGATTATTTTGCACTGCGCCCCCTTAAGATAATCGATTCCGTAGTACATTCTGTTGCAGCAATTTGAACGCCCAAAAATATGTTTTTTACGATATCATTACAAATCGTTGAAATTCTCGGCTTTTTCTTTTTTCTTATTGGTGATGTTCTTCAGAAAGGTCAGGCGCGTAGTACTCGCAACCGGCGTGTGTGTATGACCAATTGTATGAACCTTAAAGAGGCAAAAGGAGTGCGTAGAGATCGTAGCACAGTAGTGAGTAGTGGCGTTCCGTGGTTTCTGCCTACCCCCATGGGAAAAAGGCGTGATTGTATGTATGTGTGTGTGTGTGTGTATGGAGTATATCTATATATTAATACGTGAAGTGAAAACTTTGGATCCCTTTTTACGAAAATTGGGCGGACGGAGGAGTATGAAATTTGGCACACTTATAGCTTATACAGAGAAGAAGTGACGAATGCTAATATTTTTTTAAAATTATGCCCAAAAATACATTATTTTCAATAAATAACACGTTACACACACCACTATTCATTACTGTGTATTCAATACACACATGCACAGAGAATATCTGTCTTTAATATTTTGGAATGTCAAGTGTCAAGTTTATCCATAGGTAATAAGTTAATTTTGTAGATATTTATCCTATTTCATTTCTAAATCTATGATCATATCAAGAATGTTTGTCTTTAATATTATTTGTATTAGCGACGATAGGAATTCAGTTTAGATTTATAAGAAATATTTTTTGTTGTTTTATGGGGAATGTCAAATATGGCATTAGTATGTTTCCCATACAAAACTTAGTGTCATGTGCAAACTGTAGAGGTTGTATGCCTCACGATTGTACAGGCTGGTCATAGATTGTACAGGCTGGTTATAATTATGACATTTTGAACTGTCATAATTAATTAAAAATAATAGGGAAAATCCTACAATAACAGAGCTTTCTGCGATAATTCATTCCATATCCAGCAGTTAAGAAGTATTAAGAAAATAAAGAAGAGAGTCCTGAAGAAGTATTCTTTACTCATTAATTACACCTACCTCCTGGTCCTGGCCATCACCATCCCGCCAGCGAACCCTCTCCACAGTAGTACAGCGTCAACAATTTGTCTATTATAGTGTTTCTGAATGTCAAATATAACCATATTATTTTTTTATATTTATTATTATATTTTTTTTCATTTAATAATGTATTTCTATTCAAACGAAGTACGGTCGAATGTCGACCAATGGGCAATCACTAGTTACAATAAATTTTACAGGAGAATTTTTCTAAATGATAGTAAAACCGTACCAAAATTCGTTCGTGATTTAGAAGAAATAACCGGAGAAGCAGACAGATGAAAATTGCGACTTTATAGTATTATACTTTATACTATTATAGCTGTTGTTTGTTTTGTTTTTGGCTCTACGACATGTCGATTTCCTTTCGAAGTTTTCCATCACCGTTTTGAGAGCAGTGGTGATGAAATCATAGAACAAAAAGCGCCTACCTGATCATTATAACGATGCAAGTATATTACTTGGTTCTGCCAACCTTTGAGGGGAATATATGCGTCATTATTTTATTATGTAAAATAACAAGGTTTTTCTTACTTTCTCAGCAGGTTTTTCCTGTTTGAATTTTACTGAAAAAATACCTATCTCCATCATTTTCCTCCCTTACAAAAATATTGCCTTTTCCTTCCAATCTCAAATAAAGTAACTACCTATTCATTTCTCCACGCAATAAAGTCCAGTACATACTTTAACTCCCGTCCAATGAACGGTTAATTAAAGACAAGATCGTTTGTAATAAGCAAATTAGCAATCACCACGAAGCAATTTAGCTCGGGGACCTAGTCCCATTATTGTCTCCGAAGGGCAGGGCCAGGCCACTCAATTAGATCGTATTTCAGAATAATGGTATTGAGAAGTCGTTCAGCTTCCGTTAACTGCAATTTTATAGTTCTTCCTGTGGCCACCCCTCGTTTTGCGGTCAAACTTTTCCAATTATACTATTGAATTAATGGAAAATTCATAAAATTACTCACGTTATGAGCGTCTTTGTTTACGTCTATGGAAGTCGTTTGTTTACTTTAGTGAGTTCAAGTGTGGGCCACGTACGGAAGTTTCATAATAGGTTTAGACTTCTCCGTCGGAGGAAAGCTTTGAATCGCTTTATAACTTACATTGGATATACTTAGGAGATTTCTTTAGCTTTGTGCTAAGTATTTATGTTCGTTTCAGTATTTTACTGTGCTGATTAGCCTAAAATACAGCTACATTTAGCTTTGTATGTAGCTAAATAAATTCGTGCAGAAACCTTATTTTAGAAAGAACTAAATTTAAAGTCAGTAATTAAGTATGCATGCAAATTAACCCCCACAAAATTAAGCAATACGAAAAACATTTACGATCTTCTTTAAAACAAAGCGACAGTTCTGCAATGCAGACAAAAAGTAGCAAAGCGAAACACATAAAACGAAAACCTTATAAAACATCCGTTAGCGGGAAGAAAATACGTCGGTGTTCAAATCACGACTTTCTTACGAAGCTGGGGAATATTTTTATTTCCTAGATTAAAGGAAAGATCGACATTCCCATGTACATAGTGTAGATACCGAGATATTCCCGATGGGCGAAACAAAATCATTTCATAACTGCGCGCCCGTCTGCGCTCACCCTTTTTTATAGCCCAGATGAATTATGACATAAAATATTTATCTCCTTTCGGGGATATGTAATGGTTGCGCTCCTTTTTAGATGATAATGCAGTAAACCTCCTTTTCATAACGCCGGCATTGAACATTGAACAAGTCGTCGCTTTGAAGGAACAGTTGATATAAATAGGAACTGGTAAAGATTTTGATACTGAATTCATTTGATGTTCGAAGTAATTTACTTTGTCGCGAGGTAGCGAGCTGTGACTCACTAATTAGCACTTCAGTGCAATGCAATATTTATATATATAGGTAAAGCTGTTTGTATAATATTATAATATTATGTAGGTTCTTAGAAAATTATTTTAGAATAAGGTTATAATTAAAATTCTTAATGTTAATGTCTGAAATATTTTTTCTTAACTTCAATAGCACGCTGACCAATATTACGTATTATAATATATAATTTCGCGTTAACAAATAAAACATCTTTAATTTGAGTGTAACTAGGTAGCTTTGTAGGTTTATCGCTCAGTAAGTATCGTTTATATATAGGAAAATTTGGCTGACATAAATCCTTATCCAATCCTTTAGTCAGTTCTAATACCTATGGGCTACAGGGAAGATGAAGAATTTATAGCTTTAAACATAGCACTCGAAGATCGCAAGATCCGAGAAAAATCTAAGATAGCAGTAAAAGCTCTTTGCTTACGCTATAAAACCAAAGATTTCTTAGCTTAGTACTACAAAATTTTACGCGAAAGGAAGCCAGCACGTTCATCCCTTATCAAAGCATACAAGAAAGAATAATAAAATTGGCAAACATAATAAAATCTCACTCTTTATTGACTACCATGAAAATAAAAACGTAATCCATACTAATATTATAAACTAGCTTTTGCCAGCGGCTTTGCCCTCGTGGAGGTCGGAAAATATCCCGCGTGAACGTACTGCCGGGATAAAAAGTAGCCTATATGATCAATGTATGCGAGGATAAGAGCTCGAAAGCGCAATTTCATCCGATTTGCTTCAAATTTATCGTCACTACTATATATTTTAGCGTTATGTTATATAGCCTATAACCTGCCCAGGAGTATGGACTACAATCGTACCAAGTTTGGTAAAAATCCCTTCAGTAGTTTTTGACCCATGCGTGCACATACAGACAGACAAACAGACAAAAAATTTACTGATTGCATTTTTGACATGAGTATCGATCACGATTCATCCTCGAACATTAATTTTGAATATATTTTCAATGTACAGAATTGACCTCTCTACAGTTTTATTATAAGTATAGATGGGAAAGTGTGTGTGTCTGTTTGTCCGTCTTTCACGGCAAAACGGAGCAACGAATTGACGTGGTTTTTTAAGTGGAGATAGTTAAAGGGCTTGAGAGTAACATAGGCTATTTTTTGTCTCTTTCTAACCCCCCACTTCCACTACTACACTAAAACGGGGGTTGGAACGCGCTAATTTCTGAAACTACTGGTTCGAACTGAAAAATTATTTTTGAGTCGGGTAGCCTATTTATTGAGGAAGGCTATAAGGCTATTTATAACATCACGCTACGATCAAAAGGAGCGAAGCAGCAACAAAAAAATTGAACGAAAACTGGCAGGCTTCGATGCGACGGGAAGGGTCAGGGGAGCCTATATTTGACGGGGACGAAGTCGCGGGCAGAAGCTAGTAATTATATAAAGCGGAATTTAATTTAGCAGCGAAACCAAACAGTGCTCATAGAAATATCGAATAACGAAATATGAATGAATTACACAGTTTATGTTAAGAATGCAATATGGAGGAGTTCCATCTGTAAACATTATTTCATGTAACACTGTTCTGATCGTAGAGTGGATGAAGTTTTAATTAATCAAATTTATAATATTAATAAATATTGGTGGACAAGGGCTAACTCCGCTTTCCTTGGCTAAAGAGAACTACCGCAAGCCTGTAATGCTTGACACTAATGATTGCATGGAGGTGTGGCAGAGTAAGGAGATTCACGGATACTTATATATACTTTCGACCCGATGAACCCGATGTAGGCGGCTACTGGCGTCTGAAGCCTGGCTGCATTTTGGTGACCTGTTTGGGGAAGTTGAAGGTTTTGCCCAAAAATAATAGTCACCATCTATAACAAAAGTTTATTCAGCGGGAAAATTGCGTCATACACTTATAGTAGGAATGCCTTTTATTTTGAAGCTTATAGATCTATTCGCTCGATTTTACTCGTCCGATTAGACCAAATCGTCACTTTTAAATAATATATTTTTTCTATAGACGACTCATACAATTTTTTTTTTTCTTTTTTTTGTGCATATCGACAATTCCAGAAATACATATAAAGCAATTGGCACGTTTAAAATTGTAGGTAGTAAAGTTAGAGTTACTTCTTCCTTACCTTTCCATTGTATCCTTAACGTTTCATTAAAAAAAAAAATGTGTGACATTCACATAGATTATTATTTTATTTTTGATTTTTATTTTATTATTTTGTGATTTATTATCGTAGCGAGATTTTAGCGCTTCTTCAACACACTGCTTAGCGCCTAGAGATGAAAATCGAATGCATGTTTTTGTACTGAATTGGATTCTGTTGGATTCTCAATGCTCGCTCCATCACCGAGAGTTGTATATCCAGTGCACAATAAAATCCCAACGCAATATTTTTACTTCCATAACGTCGACTTACCTACAAAAATCTAGAATTTGAACGAAAATTCCCTTTTTTTTGTAGGTGGGATATCATCATGACGTCTCCCGCTCTGGGCTTTGAGCGGGGGCGTGTCAAACTTTTACTGACTAAAATCAACCCGTGTTCTTTCAGTTGCCTATATGCCAGGGCAACGGTAACTCTTTCGAACAAATCTCGCAACCGTGGCAAAACGAAAATTCCCTTATCTTAATTCAGGGTTCCGTGTTCTTCATTACGTACTACTGCAGTATTATTATTTCCCAGGCCCACCATTAGCTAGATTTCTCAGCGAGCCGGATAAATTGCAGGTCATCTGCGGGAACATTTGTCACAAGTCAGTAATTTGTGGGAATGCGTGGTTTTCTTCATATTCCCTCGGAGTAATCCTCAAGAGTAATTTGTCAAAATTTCAACATTTTGTCGGCGGCCCGAGGACTCCCCCTACCCGAAAGTAAGCCCCTTTGATAAACTCAAATGTATTATTTTATGTCACAAGGTTATTAACAAGTACAGTCAGCACCAAAAGTCGATGAACAGAATCAACATAACAAAACACCTGTTCACAATAAAATGCCATAAGTTATAGTCGCAACTAGGAAACAAAATAGCCTGTACACCAGAAATTTACAAAAGTCGTTAAACACGACTATTTCAAAAGTATCTGTGCACTAGTATTCCTAAAGTCGCTGTACACCATCAATCCAAATGTCGCTGAACATCATTGTATCAAAGTCACTAAACAGCTAATTTCACCTGACTAAACTAACTACTACTAAATATAAGAAACTGCTGATATTGTTATTATAGAACAAAGTGTTTAGTACTGAATAAAAGTATAATTAAAAACGTAATCATTTATTTATTAATAGCACAATCAAAAATTCAAATGAAAATATTTTAGATATTATAATATAAATCTTAACGCAAAACCAAAAATTTAATTTAAAAATAATAATTAATAGCGGGTATGGCCTCCATTCGCGTCTATTACTGCCTGGAGACGTTCGCGCATACTACCTACCATATTTTGACAAATATTTTGGCCCCTAAATCTCTCCCAAGTTTCTTTTGCATGAGCTATTATATTTTGTCGGGTGCGGAGTGTATCGGGATCCCATGCTTGCACCATAAGACCCCACATATTTTCTATGGGGTTGAGGTCCGGGCTCTTCGGCGGGAATGGAATCTCCAAAATTTGCTCAGTGTTTTCATTAAACCATACTCGGCATACACGTGCTTTATGAATTGGACAGTCATCGTGAACGAAGTTTATTGGCCTCTCTTCTGGCAACATGACTTGTGTCGTCGGCAACAAAACATCGTTCAATATATCTATATAGCCCGCGCTATTTAATTAATATAATTGCTTTGTAAATAAGTATTGAAATAGATAAACTAACGTGTTAACATAGTTACATTGCAAGCAAGCACTGTCCCAAAAGTAGCTGAACAACATAAGCGTCAAAAGAATATTAACATACGGCAACATTAAAAATATACTTTGTTAACCTAATTTTGTCTTTACTGCTGTTTGGTGACTTTTGATACAATGATGTTCAGCGACATTTGGATTGATGGTGTACGGCGACTTTAGGAATACTAGTGCACAGATACTTTTGAAATAGTCGTGTTTAACGACTTTTGTAAATTTCTGGTGTACAGGCTATTTTGTTTCCTAGTTGCGACTATAACTTATGGCATTTTATTGTGAACAGGTGTTTTGTTATGTTGATTCTGTTCATCAACTTTTGGTGCTGACTGTACCATTATGTTATGATTGTTGTGTTTATACCTATGTATTTTATAGATATTTATAGACTAATCACACACAAAATGACACTACCACTACAAACTTCTGGGTGGAAAATCAATAAACCGGTACAAAAACCAGATATCGCGTTTCATCACTTTTCAATCGCTCAAACGGGCTTGCCTGAGGTCAATATTTTTACAAACGATAGTATGTGACAACGAAGCAAGCTTTAAAAACTATACGCTTAAAAACCACACTCTTATTTTGTATGTGAGCCATTCGACTCACACATAAAATGAGAGTGTGATTTTTGTTAACATAAGGTATTATTTATGTACATTATGTGTACGTTATTTATGTACGCCCGTGTGGTGCCGGATGTAAAGAATAGTATCACCCTATTTCTTCCCGTGGGTGTCGTAAAAGGCGACTAAGGGACTTTCTAGAGAATGGGCAGCAGCGTTCTCTATGCATTTTACCACCACACTGCGATCGCCAATCCGCCTGCCAAGCGTGGCGATTATGGCAAAACCCCCCAAACTGGGGGAGGCTTATGTTCAGCAGTGGACGTCTTACGGCTGAAATGATGATGATGATGATGATTATTTATGTTAGGTCTCAAAACTTGCTAGTATAACCTAATCAATGATCATTTAGTATCATTATAATTAATTGCTATTAGTGTTTCGTAAATATCAAGGCAAGTATGTAGCGGCACCTACATCGCCAATGTACACTGCGAACTTCGCACCACACTGATGTTACGCATAATCGTTTACCGCGCAACTAGCATATATACAACGTCCCGACATCCATTGTCAAGCCGCGCAGCTGAGCCTGTAACTTTAAATTCGTCCCTAAATAATATTCACGTCATTGACTCATAGGTTGACCTGCGAGATGTCATTTCAAAAAAGTAGCAACCGTCGGGCAATTGCCTAGCAGACATGGCAACCGGGCAGCCGGGCAGCCGGGCAGCCGTCTGATCGGAAAATTTTCCTTTTACGGAGGTTGAGTGAACTTTACATCCTGTTCCTCATACTTCCGAAAATAGTACATCATCCCTAACCAGTATTTTTTTTCATTTAATATTCACATATTTTTAATAAATTATTTCTATAGAAATCCACACCGAACCTAAGGGATATATCTGTTTAAAATCAAAGCTATAATTCCGTTTGAAATAAATTCAATAAGTATTTGCGATTTTTACATTACACGGACGTTCGATTTCATTCCCTGACCCGTCGCTGTCAGAAAGTCACTGGTTCAATGAATCGTGAAAACCGCTCAGTCGTTATCATAACAATTAGATTGTTCCGACAGCTTATATTAATTCTGCTTAAATTACTTTGTGAATGGTAGTTTACTAGTTTTACGTACATTACCTTTTATTTTTCGACTATCTAAACGTCATAGTGGATTTCCTTATCGATGAATTCATTTCAGAGATATCTTGCTAGACGTTTAACCTTCACATAATTTTATTTAATAGTCGCTTTTCCTCCACCACCCCATACCTTCCCGTGGGTGTCGTAAAAGGCGACTAAGGGACTTACTAGAGAATGGCCAGCAGTGTTCTTTATGCATTGTACCACCATACTGCGATCGCCAACCCGCCAAGCGTGGTTATTATGACAAACCTCTTTGGGGAGGTCTTTGTCCAGCAGTGGACGTATTATGGCTGAAATAATGATGTTGAGAATTTTCCTGCTGCTTCGCCGGCCGGCATGTAGGTCGGAAATTATATTATCCCGCAGGAACCTTCTACCGGGATACGAAGCATTCTATATCCTACTCTAGGTTCATGGTGTACCTATGCGCAAAACTTTATCGAAATCCGTTCAGCGGTTAAGAAACAAATATAATAAATACAAACAGATAGACAGCTATTTTAGAATTTATAAATTTGGGATGAAGTATGATGAAGTCTTATAGTACCTACCACCGATCTAACGCCTTTTAAACAGAAGCAAGATCTGTCCATTCTTACCAAATTCTTTTTATCAAACAATTTTCGTACAGAGCAAACCCATGGATGAAGCTAGGACAAGATTACGGTGAATAATACATGGCCATGTGTACATTTTTCTCGAGTCCCTGAGGAACTCCGGAGAAGGTTACTTTGTTTTACCAGAATATTCCCAACTCGTCCATGAGACGTACTTTTCTAAGAATACATATTCCTTTCACAATTTGATATAACTTCGTGACAATGGTTTTGATTCCGATACAAAAGAATATACATCTAAAGTTTTATGAATATTTTTTTCGACTCTTTTAAACTGAATGTATTGCAATAGCCAACATAACCAGCCTATAATGTTCCCAATGCTGGAATATAGACCTCCTCTTTGTGACAGGGAGTGGGCCGTAATCTACCACACGGGCCCAGTGCGGGTTGGTAGATGTCACATGTCTTCGAATTTCTAGTTCTAAGACATGCCGATTTCCTCACGATGTTTTCTTTCACCGTTTTTACAGCAGTAGGGATGAAATAATTTACACAAAATAAAGCGCCTGCCTGGGCTCGAACCTACGACCTACAATTCGTAAGTCGGGGTCAATACCACTAAGCCACCACCACTCTCACTTTCAAATCAACAATCAATATTATGAACTAAGTTCCGTTTTAAAAGGAAATAATATAGTCGTTCGAACTAAAATAAATGGCAGAGAAAACTACAACACCCCTAAACTTATTCATTCTTCCGCACTAAATAACCTCTGAATAATAAAAACTGGGGCACTACAGGAAAAATATCGAGAGAAAGATTACAAATCGTCTGTGAACCAAGAGTAATGTGTCACAGAAATTCACTGCTGGCATGAATCGTCGAGCACTAAATAAAAGAAGGGAAAAAATACTCAAAAATTTACTAGAGAATTTTTACGAAATTTCGTTGGCATTGCCTAAAGGTTATTACCCTACGTTATACTTATAAGTGTTCATTTCACTGTAGGAATTTATACTAGCGTCCCAGAGTTCGAAGTTAATAGAGTATAATGTTCTTATTTGCATATTTCATCAATGAGTTCTCGTCTCGATGTTTATCGTGACTTTCGTCTACATTGCTTTTCCTAAGTACTATGCAATTAGGAATTGAAGAGCTTTTCGGCAATGTATGTAAACGATATTGGTTGTTAAATTTTCTTTTTCTGTAGTTCTTTCTCAACACGACTTTAATTTAGGTATAATATCGTTTATAATTGTATATTCAGCTCAATACGTTTGTATCAGTGTTTTAATAGTTTGTTTTCAACTACTTTTGCGACTTTCACTGTCGCATAGCTGATGTTATAGTGAGTACAAGAAGTTACGTTTTGTCCAGATAACGTGTTTCACTGGGACAATTACCGACATTTGGGCGAGAGAAGCCGTGGTCACACTAGTTGTAAATGTAAAATAGGAACATCTTAAACCCCTTTCGCAAACAACAATAAACAAACACTTAAGTATAAACTCTGTAGTGACTTTGTCAAATATAATTCCGTTCGAAGCCCTCTTCACAATAAGCCTATTAAAAGTTTGCTTCTAGAATTTCTGTTACGTAACCAAGGAAATATCAATTAAATTTTCATCAAATCAGACATTACTAAGGTTTTAAGAATATCAGTGTAAATAAATTAACAATTACGCCAAATTTGAATGGACAGTAAACATCAATTTGAGAAGTCGTATTGAACGGGAATCGTTTGATCCTCGACAGACAACGATGGGTGATATACATAAGTTTAACATATGTATCTGTGTATTGATACACTAATACACACATAACTTGTAGGCAATATTTTGATCAAAGCATCGTCGCGTCGATGGACATTCAATTAAAATGCCAAACAGACTAGGCCCACCTATAAGGAATGTATACTATTGTAGAAAGGATAATATTTTCATTAGCTGTCCGTTGCGCGACGATGTTTTGATCAAAATATTACCAACAATTTAAAGGACCAATAATACATTTTTTTTTCTTTATAGAGGTTTTTTTCTGTGTCGAAAGTTACATATAAGAGAAACCTATGAGAAACAAAAATAAGAAACATTGAAAATCTGTAGAGCAAAGGTAACTAACCTAAACGTTAATCGAAGTTTATTAAAGTTACATAAATTATTCCAATTTTAAATGAAAGCTTAAAAATAAGACTCGCTCACTTAAATCAAAAACAATTTTATATATTATTATATAACAATTTCTTAAACAATTTAAATCGCTCACATAAATCTTTGTTTTACTTTGTAGCTAGTAGCATAAACATAAACACGTATGTAATTTTTAATGGGAATACGAATCTCTATTAAGCAGCAAAAAGATTATGTATGCAAATGCTATCATTTGCTCTTGACTCACATCATGTCTATAATTATCGTTACTTATCTGCATCGCGTACACAGAATTATAATAACAACTGCGCATCGAAACATTCAGTGTTCATCTAGCGCCTTCTAGGCAGCCGCAACTTACGAGTTATAAGTTGTAGTTTCGAAAACTGGCAGGCGCTTTACTTTACGTAAATTATTTTATTTCCATTGCTCACAAAACAGTGAAGGAAACATCGTGAGGAAACCGTTATGACCTTGAACTAAAAATGCGAAGACATGAGATCTACCAACCCATATGGGGCCCACGTGGTGGATTACGGCCCACTCCCTCTCACAGAAAAAAGGCCTGCGTACCAGCAGTGGGCACATGATATATATATATGATAGGCACAAGCTTCCAACTACCTATCACATATTGGTAAACTTTAATTGAAAACATTGTAGGGGAAACGGCGTGCCCTAGAATCAAAAATTGCCTGTCAATCAACTGACAGTCACCAACTCGCACTGTACGTGCCACTACGGCTCACTTCCTCTCTCAAAGACGAGGCCTAACTCCCAGCAGTGGACCCCTTTAAGGCTGACTATTTTTGAGCAAACATTCTTGAATAACTCGTTCCACACTAGGGAAAAAGACAAAAATCTTAAGCATGAAAAATACTTGTAACAACACTCATACAAAGCCAACATGTGCCCTGTACCAGTTACCTAACCGATAAAAACTCAGAGTACTCTCTTAGGAGACTTTTCAACTTCTGAAATTATCCTCAAGTTTTACGCACTCGGTCTTCTTTTAATGAGATTTCTTCTAAAATTATATTTAGGAGTCTCTAACAACGGAACCCTATTAGAGAAGATTTCTTCTTGCGGTTTGTGGCATAAGTTTTGTATTACGATTTTGTTTTGGGAACGAATAGAGACCCGCGATGTCTTTATTATCTTTGAGATACTTTTTATATTTATGAATGTCAATCGAAAAAAAAAAAAAAATAGAGAGAGAGAAGTATACGGTCGTGAGTTCTGAGGAAAGATTAGGGCTAGTAAGTGGAAACCAATACGAGGCTATATTCAGCAGTTGGCAGCTACAATGACTAAGATGAATGTCAAGGTTTCGTTTTGTTCGGGTTTTCAAATCCGGTGACGTCACTACAATAATCAGTCAACTGTTTCATCGACAGCAATCCCAAAAAAACTTAAACAAGAATATTTGTACCAACTTATACCATAAAACTTTAACTCAAACATTTGATAAGTGAAGTCACCATCACAAACTACTCCATCGTTCTTTATCTATGCCAACTTCACGGCGAAGTGCCCCCGCAATGCAAAGAGTTTCAAAAGGTTTAATTCCCATTAGAGAACTGTCGTTTATACAGTTATAGGGTAATGGAGTTACGTTCCTGGTTCTCGGTAAACGGGTTCTTGTAGTTCCGCCACCGAGTTTATGTCAACACAGATAGGGATTAAAACGAAAACATTTTGAAGGAAGTTTTTCTATTGTGCGCTCTAGTTTCTGAGTGTATTATTGTTATAGAGTACTTTGGTAATGGGCTTCGCTTTTTATTAGATTGAGTACTTTTACAAATAGAAATTATTTACAGAGATGTTATGAACTTAGCTTCATGCTAAGAAACATTGAACTTTCGCAAGTGTATTAAACCGTTAACAAATTAAATACTTCAGATTAATTGACAGCTGAACTACTATTCCAGCATAGCTTGTAACTTAGTACTTTCAACTGCTCCCAAATATAATTACACTTCAAGTCTAACTCGCGTACTCCCAAACTTAGAGTAAACGCATTGATGAAGTGCTAACATAACTTCAACCACCATATGAAGGTACATTAACTGAGGCACTGGCTTTGATACTAAACCAACACAACAGCGATGAATTAGTAACGACTGAGGTGCAAGTACTGGCCGCAAAATGTTTGATGTCGGCATATACACGAACGGAAAATTCGCATACGCATATTTGGTGTAGTGGGTATTTTTTATTTGGTGTTGGTTCCGTCCCTCGCTAAGCATGTTATCCCTTTGATCATGGATATTATTCGTGGGTCTTTGACAGACGTTACGAGTCATCAGCAGCCCCGAAAGTCTGATAACCAGGGGTATGGTATCTGAGTTGTGGAGGTAGGCAGATAGGCAGTCGCTCCAAGTAAAATACCGGTATTCAACCCCACTTAGACTGAAAGCCAATCCCAACATAGTAAGGAAAAGGCTAGGTTATGGCCGCTTTGTAGATGATGCTACAAAATGAGCAGTAGCGAACACGGTACAACCAAGAGCTCTACAAGCTTAATGTTAGTAAAACCATTCAATAGGACATCTATGATGGAGAGGTAATGAGGTCGCAAGAATGGACGAGACCATAGCACCTAAATGTTTAATTGATAACAAAGCGGACGGTAGGAGAAGTCAACGGAGACCCAAGCTTAGATAGTTGTATGGCGTAGAGCAAGATTTAAAAACTCTTAGAGTTGAAGGAAAAACCTGGAAATATGTCACGTTGTTGAAATATACCTGACTAGGCTACGGGTCCACGGCTGTAAAGCTGGCTGGCTGACTGTAAGGCCTTTGATAATGATGTCATGATATAATTTCTTAGAACACCTAAGATCAATGAAGCTACTGAAGGTGTGTTCATCGTTGACGTGACACTTGACCAATTTTCACCCTTATGCTATCAGTTTTCAGGTTGAAAATTGATCATTTTTCACGGATGTAAATATTTTATGTAAAAGTACTGGGGGGAAATAAGTGATTGCAGATGCAATTAAAAAAAAATTGAAAATAAGACTCCGGTTTATTTAAAAATAAAAGATATTACACTTATCTCTATGGTCGCGTATGAGCTCGTTTCTACCTTGTCCCCGTAGTATCGTAAGAGAAAAACTAACTTAAAATATGGTTTTATGAGGACTGAGCTCAAGTTATATTCTAGACTAGACTCTTTGTATAACTTTAACCAGAAAATAGATACGTAGGAATAAACCTGAGTCTGTAGGCAATAGGTTAAATTAATGGGAAATTGTAGAAAGCATTTATCAGTTTTCGAATTTACTGTTCAGAATATTTTTTGAACTATTCTCAATGAAAAATTAAGGTGAATGTAACCTATCTACAAAACAAATAAAGGTCATGTTCACCTAATTGCTGCCAGATTGCTCAGGTTTTCCTAATTAATTCTAACTACGTTTTCGTGTGGCTTAGCCATTTTTATCAATGTATTTGGTATCAGGCATTTGTAGAATTGTTTAGTGTACCTGCAAACTTTGCAGACATACCAACTTAGTTTTCTTGTTAAAAAACCAAGGTAAAATATTTCTTAAGATGAAAGTAGGGTACCCCCCGAAAAATCAAATTTTCTTTGGTTTATTGCAATTTTTAGTTCAGTGCCAGATTGTATGTTGATTAAAGTATGATTCGCAACCATAACACGTACAGAAACAGAATTATAATCACTAAAATCATCAATCTCTAAGTTCATTTCATTCTATTGAATAACTACTTCATGAAAAAGTTGAATTTCGCGGACTACTGTGGAGCTTCCACCCATAAGCAAGTTGAACACCAACCTAAATGGTCCCTCTATTTAAATCACAACTGTCATTCGTTAACAAGTCCTGCCAGGATCGCGAATTTGTATGAAAGAATTACCGTGGCCCCGGCACAAGTAAGTGATGGAACACGGGTGGATTTTATTCAGTAAAAATTTGACATACCGTCTTGCCCTGACCAGAGCAGAAAAAATCATTTGATGATTACCCGCCTAAAGAAATAATTAATGTAATGTCAATTAATTGCCCTGGCTGTACATGGACTATATTCTTGTATTGTTTCCGAAAACGATATTAGAACAGCTCTTACGAGAAATGCTCACGCCCGGTAACATGGTATCGGTATCAGCATAATTACCCAGGAAAACCGAAACAAACTCTGTACATTAAACGAAACACGACGGGGATATGAAAGCCTTATCATATCAGGGGAAGTTTGAGCGCGCCGCGGGCGTTAGCAAGTTGGGGGCGAGTTGGATCTCATACTGACACAGTTTCTATTCTAACTGTTAGATAGCAGTACCCCTAACACGAGTTAATGGATATAGGTAGTACTGGAAACTGTGGCCTAATTGCGTAACTTAAACAATTACAATCCTATGCACTCAGACAAACATACATACACAGAACTTACGCCTCTTTCCATGGGCGTAGACAGAAACAACAGTCCTTACATTTTGAATTGAGCTGCGCGGTTACTGTCAAATACGTGTAGGTACCGACTGGACAAGTCAAGTTAAATCTGTGTGGTTTTTTCCTCAAAATGGTCTTCACATCATCTAAGCAAGAGAATGTATGTGTGGATTTTAAGAAAGACTGCGTAACCCGTGAGTTTGTTCCGACCTTTCTTTTCAGAGTAGTCAGAGAACGCTGACCTCATCTAGTTTTTTAAAATATGATTGACTTGTGAAAGTGTTTGTACAAATATATATAGAAAGTAAACCATTTAACATTTACTCCTTTTGCTTCGTTTCAATTCATACAGCTGGTCATACACGTTCACCGGTTGCGAGTACTACGCACCTGGCTTTTCTGAAAAACAATACCAAAAAGATCATTATAATTATGTCGTTCTGGAGCACACCTTCTCGACGTTTCACTTTTTAATGTTTTCTCACCAATCTGCTTTTAATCGGTAACTTTTAAAACTTCTGCAATCGGTAACTTTTAAAACTTCTGGAATTCGACGACATTCATTGTGTTTTTTTGTATCAATGGTTTTTTTAAATGAGTTAGATACGCAATTGGAGTACTGGGGAAGGGGAACCGATTACTTTTCCGAATTTTTTTTTGTTCGAATTTCATTTTACCGAAAACTATTGGCCGACGTCTTATTTGCAATATGCATCATTTGACATATTTTTAAATCATCGAAGTGTCATGTGGGTATTATTTTACCGAATAATGTTTCGCCGATTTACGAAATAACTTTTTGCTATTGGCCGAAGCCTCTTTTGAACTTTTTTCAGTTGCCAAATGGTTTGTTTGCCATATTTTCACCACAGTGAAACAAATTTTTGGGAATATTATTTGGTCACAAATATATAGCTGGTAGCGTTTCCAATAGTAAATTAAATATATGTAGTGTCATAAAAAGTCAATATATTGTGCTACAAAATTTAGTGAGAAACGAATCGCTGTAAAACCGACTTTACGTAGTCTTGTCTGCCCTACCCCTAGAGTGTAATTTAAGCCCGCGCAAGCGCGGAGGGGTAGGGCGGCCCGCGAGCTGAGGAGCAGGTGGTCTGAAGCTTCGGCTTGCTGGCTGGCTTTGCCGGCCAGCCTCAGCTGCGGTGGTGAGCATTAAAACCGTCTGCGACGATAAGCTCGCGTGGAGCCGCCCAAACCCTGCAGCACCGGAGCCGTGACAGAAACAATCCTTGCTGCATGTTGCATGCCTGCTTGAATGTTGCATGCTTCTTTTCACGCTACATGATTGCTTGCATGCTGCATGCTTGCTTGCCTGCTTGCCTGCTGCATGCCTGCTTGCACGCTGCATGCATGGTTGCATGTTGCATGCTTGTAGCAAGTAGCATTGTTTGCATGCTTCTTACTGGGACCTTTTAAAAACACTTTTGTTCATAATAAACTGTTTTATTAAGTGCCATTATATTTAAATAAATAATTAAATAAACCAAAGAGTAGGTTAATCTTAACTTCCAGACATTATAACTTAAGGTATAATGAATGTCTGGAAACATAATACTTCGAACAAATGTTATTTCGGCTAAGTGTAACTTCGGTAAAGAGTTTATCGATTATATGAAACGTCGGAGTAATGAAAAAAGTCGAATTGATAATAGGTCAACTGATACAGTGGCAGACGTGACTTCGATGAAGTAAAAAAAAAACGAAACGATAATAGTTGAAAAGTTTTAGGGGAAATGAAATTCGGTTAAATATTTTTCGAACTTATGATCGGTAACCCTGGAGAAGGTATAACGGTATGTTTATCTTTTTATGAAGAAAATTAATTAAATTAAAAACGCGCGTCTACCAGTGCTGATTGGTGTACACAACTTACGTTGTAGATTTGTTAATCTGAAATCCGACAGTGTGTATTTTCAACGCGCCGGGATGTACGCTGTCGAATTCTCATTGCTCGGCTCACCACCAAGAGATGAAAATCCAGTGCGATATTTTTGTCTGTGTTCTTAGATTGACGCTTTACTGCCCTATTACACTGTGCTAGTTAGTATGAATAGACCCTACATCAAAAAACAAACTGAAAACCAGTCGCCCTACACCGTATTCTTTGACTTCATAATTGCAGCGCCAAAGTTGATCACAGTACAACAACGATGATTATACTATTCTGCCACGCGTTCGTGATAAGGGTAGAGGTCAGAAAGTAGCGGGGATGAGATAAATATTGACAAGGGTTTCGGTTTTAAGTATTAAACATAACATCACGCCTATACTTTACGAAGGTTTAAGCAAAGGTGTACCTTTATTAGACCCCATTTCACGCGAAAACTACTTAACTGATCATCATGAAACTTTGTACACATATTCTTGGATGTATTAAAAGTAACATAGGATACTTTTTTTGAAAAAAAAAATACGAAAGATAAAAAAAATGTTTGTCAAACCTACAAACAAACAAAATCTCAAAATCTAACTACTTCACCGCCATCTAGTATTCCAGTAATGAAGTTCCAAAAAAAAATTGACGCGGTTGAAATTGCGGGCAGAAGCTAGTAGTGTTATAAATTAATGGCCAGTAAATATGTTAAAATAGGCAATTAGGTAGATAGTTAGGCAGTTCATAGGTTAGATTGTAACTCAGACCAACCACGCGCGAGAGACATTGATCGCAACAACTAAGCCAGGGCCCCCGACCTAACGGGTTTGGTTAGGTTAGGACTGCGACCAACCACGCGCAAGCCGAGCGAGCGGAGCGAGCCATACCGTGACAGTGGCTGTTCAGAACTACATATAAAATTATAGCTCTACATTATAGTAAATTTTATTTTCACCAATTCATTCCGATTTTTTAGCGTAACTTCCGTTCAGTTATTTATTTTACTGCTATATAACACAAATACGCATGTAAATGTTTGTTATGACTCATTAACTCATTAATATTTAGTTGACTCATCAATTTTTACTGCCGCCTTTTTATTAAACATGCATTTTGGTTTTTTTTTCTTTTATCTTTTTGAAAATGGGCTTTTGACTTTGTTAGTAACTAAGTACCATCCAGTTTATTTTGCACTTCTTTTTTACAAGCTTTATTTACGTGTATTAGTTACCGTTTAACTATATTTGTTACCTCAGTGGCACTAAACATCCCTTTTCTAATAAGAAAAATAAATTAGTATCATTCTAATAAAAATCATTAGAATTTAGTGGTTTTTTCAAAAATCTATTTTCGTTAATGGGTTACATGAGCCCCTTCGCTCACAGTAAGAGCGAGTAAAATAAAGCTAGGTTTAAAAATTCTAGCTAAATCTCGTGAATAGCCGTGGTATTAGATGCCGGTGTAAAAGGATACTACGTCTTCAAAATAGACGCGTTACTTAAAATCCTCTTTGGTATACGGTTGAGTTTTTATTTTTATTTTGTTGGTAACTGTATTTTCTTTATTAGGCATACCATTGGGAAAGGTATCCCAATAGATACATTGGGAATTTAACATTTTGAAGGGATATCTCAGCTAAATCTTTACTTTGACTAAATGTTCATTTTTTTTCATCTTTTTGTTAGGACACTTTTAATCAGCAGATCTTTTGTTCCATAGTGATTTCGCGCTCATAGTGAATGCTACAATAAGCTTGCTTGTAACTTGTAAAGAAACCAGGCCAGCAGAATGTGTTTTGATCAGTTTTGGGTGGGTCACCAATCTACCTGATACCGTCCCTTCATCCCATCTTATGATACCCACAGGAACGAATGAACCTCGGGGCAAATTCGTTCGCTCACTCCATTGGACCCACAAATTCGTTCAAATCGATAAACCGAGAAATACAGAATATATTAACCTATTATTATTTATATTTTTTTTAAGAAATAATACGCACTAACAAGTATCTGCTTATTTGTTAAACGCATTAAAGAATATACCTTGAGAACATAATGGAAAAATTCCAATTAATGTAAACCAGAATTCTCTTAAGTTTTATTTAATAAGATGTTCCATACTCTTCCATCTTTTTATTTTGTCTAGACCTTTTCTCAGAGACTTCCAGTGACTTTTGTGTCACGATTCTGTTTCATTTATGCGCAACATAATAATAATACAATAATAAACCTATTTATTTGTGTAAATACTTACATTTATATATACCTATGTCGGTTCATACCTTTACATTGTATTAAACCTCGAAGCGGAGACATTTATGATAATGGTATTTATTGAATATTCCTTTTCTGTCTTTAGTCGTAACAAGTACAAAGCATGGGCACGTTTTACTACTTTTTGCTTTTACATCTTTATAGAATACTTACCTACAAAAATATTTTATAATGATATAAAACACCTACTTGAGTGTCATGCAACGCTCGGGAAAAGTACCTACTGTATGTTTACTATATAAATTTCATACAAAACCACTAAAATCGTGTGGGGTGGGGGGACCCCTGCCAGAAACGAAACTCTTCACGCTTTTTCGAAGATTTAGGTATATTATTGATCACCATGAAAACGACACCGATAACGAATAAACAATTGCAGCCGTCATCTAGAATTTTCATTTTCACCTCACTATGGGCTTAAGCACCCTCAAAAACTATGAAAACTCTATATCTCTATCTCTCTCCCTCTCTATAAGTCAAAAGTCAGAGTCGCACAACAGTGTTTTAAATTTACGTGATGTTTTCTACAATCATATTTACCTGAGAATTTCTACATCTGACTCCTAAGCTGCGTCAAATAAATTGGTTACAAAAATAAATCTAGGCTCCTGTGGTAGGTAACCCTAAACCCATTTAAGTATTTCGAAAACTTTCAAGAGTGATCCTTGTTAAAAACAAGTTTTTCCTAACAACGAATTTCAGAAGTAAGAAAAATAATACCCGTAGAACCTTCGCCCACGGACCAGTTATACGATATTGGCAGATGATGTTATCTAATTTTAGAGACATGAAGACATGATGTTCCTGTCTTGGAAGGTGGGTAGGCTTCTTGTATCGGACGCAACTTGTATCGATAGCCTTGCGCCATCTCATGTTCGTAGTACGGCAGGCTGTGCCGGCGCCGCTACTGCGGCTGCTGAGACCATCAAGCGACGCAAATATCTTATGGGTAACTACAGTTTTGAGCTGTTAGTGTTTGAAAGGCTCTGCTCGTGGAGCCCGAATGCGCGTCTCACGGACTGGTCAACACTTCACAAGACCAAAGAGCTATGTCGTTCTTTTGCCAAAGAATTAGCATTGTCATTCAGCGTGGCAATGCTGCCAGTCTTCTGTAGCTAATGTAATGTAGCTACTCCAAAGTTACATCCAGAACAAAATTATTTGCCCTGTTAGCTACAAAAAAAAACCGGCCAAGTGCGAGTCGGACTCGCGCACAAAGGGTTCCGTACAAACCTGTAGGTATTCTCGGTTTATGCAGAAGGTTCATGTTTATGAAAATAAATGGTTTTTTTTTTCATTTTTATATTTCTGTTGATTAAATGAAAGGTAAATTGCGGTTTACGGTTTATGACGTTTTAAAAAAAAACGACTTACTCGATTTCGTTCAAACCAATTTTCGGTGGTAGTTTACATGGTATTGTACATCATACATTTTTTTTAGTTTTATCATTCTCTTATTTTAGAAGTTACGGGGGGGGGACACACATTTTACCACTTTGGAAGTGTCTCTCGCGCAAACTATTCAGTTTAGAAAAAAATGATATTAGAAACCTCAATACCATTTTTGAAGACCTATTCATAGATACCCCACACGTATGGGTTAGATGAAAAAAACCATTTTTGAGTTTCAGTTCTATGTATGGGGAACCCCACGATTTATTGTTTTTTTTTCTATTTTTGTATGAAAATCTTAATGCGGTTCACAGAATACATCTACTTACCAAGTTTCAACAGCATAGCTCTTGTAGTTTTGGAGAAAAGTGGCTGTGACATACGGACGGACAGACAGACAGACAGACAGACAGACATGACGAATCTATAAGGGTTCCGTTTTTTGCCATTTGGCAACGGAACCCTAAAAAACAGAGCTTAAACAATTTGCGTAGACTAATCTGTGTCTTTGCAAGTCTCATTCATCGTTTTACAGTATTTACCTTAACTAACGTATTTTTCAAAGATTTACATTACGCAAAATGTTTATTAAGGAGCAAAATATACAATAAAATTCCTCTTAACCTCTAACTTATCTCAGGAAGGCGTAAGAATAACACTGCGAACTGTATTCCTTTTGTTTGTTAGCCAGTATTTTTGTGTAGCGTCGATAACATTGTGAAAAGATCCCCCCTTTGTCCCGAAGGGTTTACGAAGATATGATGTCAACAAAGTTCAATAAAATATAATCTATTTTTGCGGGCGTTCAGTCGACATGTTTTCTTTCGAATTCATGGCCACTTTTACGGCGCGATATCGTAAAATAAATGTATAGAGAGAACAATATTGAGACAATGATAGTTGTCACAACAACCTATTAAAGTTCCAGGCGATTTTATCGAGAACAGATTAACGTTGTTCTTTCTGAGCTGGAATGATTATTAGCTTGGCTTTTAAAGTAAAACGTTTTCGCAGTTTTATCTTTATCTTTTCAAAATGAAACGAACCTAAATCAAAATTATTTTTTTACGAACAAAACCGTATGCATATTACCCTCATGCCATTAAAAGCACCAGCCAAGAAGCTTTTGTTCAATCCTTTTGTTAAACAAATTTAATTTTACAAAACTTATTTAAGTAGCACAGCTTCGCTAGGATTAGATTTCTAGCTTGAACAACTAATCAAAGATTTATCCCGCCGCGAGGATGCACCTAACTCGACTTAATATTCAAAACATTTACGTATCAAAGCGTTCGGGAAGGTGTAAAAGCAAACTTGATAAGTAGAACGAACAACACTCCCGGTATCATATATTACATTATAATATTTCCCGATAAACTTCTTGCCGTAAAATATAATATCTATGTAGAGGTTTATTAAGAACCATCTTTCCAGACCACTCAATTCTAGATTTTGATAACGCACAAATGTTGTGTTTCAAAAACAAAAACGTACTGACATGAAATTGACCGACAAATCCCTACGAAATTGAAATTCCTGAAAAGAATACGTTTTTGGGGACACTCGGATCTCTTACCCTTTCTTTGTTATGTAAATATCTGTGTCTGGTAAAAGTTTGCCAACAAATATTCCCTCAGTGCCGATCCATTAGAAAATGAAAGAACATTTGCTTGAAGCGAAACAAGAGCTCACGAACGTCGCCCGGCGCCGCTCCACTGATGATATTAGAGGTACACCCCAAACTCTTTGTTTGGACAACACAGGTTAATATTAGTTTAGGACTAATGATTCATTTGCCGCGGCTCGAATTACTTGCACTACAGTGGCTACAATTTTGCATTCAATTTTCCTAGCCTTTACACAAGACAACAGATCGAGATCAAACTTGAAATACTTACTTAGCTCCAAGTTCAGGTGGCTTACCAAGTCTATTAACTAATTACAGATAGGGATGAAAGTTACTTTGAAGATTATTTGGGTTGATTGTCTAAATTTCATTTTACTTGTTTGAAGTCCTTTTCAAAAGTTGCGGTGGGATATCCACCTCGAGTTGTCGATTAAAATCCGTATTTAGTTACTTTTAATAAATTGAATAGTATCTGGCGACTAATGGACAACATTAACAAATTAAAGTCTATTTGACGAAGTCATTGCACTGAAAGTAAGTACTTATTTACGGCAAAGTAGTTGGTAGAATGTTGTGCATATTACGTACTTGGAGGTTGTCTCAAAAGGCTCATTAATGACTAACCCAAAACTCGGGACGTAGAAACATGAAATACGAGGAGTGTGTACTGTTGTACCCTTCACTACGTAGTCTGGGGAATTGTTTACTAGCGTATATTTTGGGGTCATAGAACTATAACACTTACGTAACTGTGTATTCAAAGAAATAGTATCTGATTCAATACTTTTGTAACTTTGAAATGAACGACGTGCGTGGAAGTTGGAGATGCCATTACATTTCTTCATCACAACAAAAATGAAATGTAAAACAATATGTTGTAGTACGAGGGTAGGTACTAAGCTTGCCCCGGATAGGTTTAAAAACATTTCCACTTGGTCCTCTGTAGCGTGATAAAATAAACTCTATCCTCTTACGAGGGCCTTTAGGTTTGTTACAATAATAGTTCCATTTAGAATGTTCCAGGAGGTTTAAACCAGCAAGTAGATGTTCAGTACGATGTTTAGATTTTACCAACCTCTTATGTAATTAGTCAGTTGAGTTTATTTTTATCCAAACATATATTTATTAATGATCCAGAGGGCCTCGACAAGTGGCAATCGCTTTCAAAGCGTTTTGTATTTCTACAACGATTTTCATAGAATCAAGTTTTTTGGTAGCTGCTGTCGTCCCACACATTCACCTTTTCCACCATCGTTATAGTTGATAAGTCCGTATAACCTACTAGCGACCCGCCCCGGTTTCGCACGGGTGGACATTTATGTTTTAAGCTCTCTGAAAAAAAAAAAATTGTTTTGTATGTATGTTGTGCGACACCATCATTCATTTTAATACCAATTACAATTTTAAATTCGTAATATCTTTTTAATGGATTGTCCGATTGAAATAAAATAAAAAGTAATTTATAGCTATTGAAACAGTCTTGCTCAATAAATAGTTTATTTGGATAAGGATTAGTATTTGACGATAATATGATCAATAAACATAGGCTAACAATATTAATTACTTTTATTCTACGGAAAAGTAGTTATAATGGCTAAAATATAAATGTTTGGTTTATACTTTAATTTCGTTTCATTTCTCTAAACCTAGACAATTGTTTTTTTTATTTTTTAACTACTTTAAAATCTCAACTGTAACATGTAGTATTGTAACGCAAAGTCATACGGTACGATTAGATTTGGATAAGGATTAGTATTTGACGATAATATGATCAATAAACATAGGCTAATAATATTAATTACTTTTATTCTACGGAAAAGTGGTTATAATGGCTAAAATATAAATGTTTGGTTTATACTATTCCGGACTTTTTTGTAGGCATTATTGAGTTCTACAACTTTTCTATAGAAGTCAACCATACATCTCTAACTATTTAGGCAGTGTTCGCGAGAATTGTTAACGTACGGCAGTTTTTTCGACGCCTTACTCCACAATTTTCACTACCACGAAAAATCCTATCTATTTTCCGGGATAAAATATAGCCTATACGGATTCAGAAGAATCCTTCTAAGTAATGGTAAAAGAAATTTTGAAATCGGTCCAGTAGTTTTTGAGCCTATTCAATACAAACATACAAAAATACAAAGGTTTCCTCTTTATAATATTAGTATAGATGACCTAGAATGTCACTTTACTTACGCTGTCAAGTTCATTAACCGATGACCGTTGTAGATGAGTTTTTGAGTAAAGAACGCGAATTAGCAAGCGAAGGAAACCTGAGCGAGGTTGAGCAGCGGTCTTAACAACAATGGCGAATATCAGTTCAATGAGAGTGGCCATAGATACTTCGGTCAGTGCTCTGCATTATCTGACTCCTTTAAAAAGAAGAATGGTCTGATTATTTAGTTGTCTGACTGTACAGAAGACCATGGCGTCTCAATGGTAACATTTTGACCTTGAGTTGGCTGACCTGACACAGAATTTTAATAGAAGGCGAGGTCAACTTACTCTGGTTTTATTGCTACTGATGTGTGGCCTATTGTACAATGATTAGATCTCTCATTGCCTCTGCCCATGTCCAACGGTGTATTATTATAGGATGCCAGTTTTATTTATTATTCTTTATTTAATTAGGGACTTTTGTAACCGCAATGCGTATGACAGTCCCATCGTACCATAAATATACATTGCTTCCGATTACATTTAGGCAACAAAACAGAACAAACCGTTCGGATCATCACCATATGGTTATCACAGAATTTAATGCAATATGCCCATATCAAGTCGGTTCTACCTCAAGACCCAAAGCAGATGATTTCTATTAGATTCATATCGAATCCAATCCATCAATAAGTTATGTAACTTTACCACAACTCCGCTATTCCTTCTAATTATTTTTAATTTTAGGTAAAACTTCTACATTATCTAGCGTTTTACTCATTTCTTTTCCATTTTTAGCTGCATATTTTGCCAGCACGTATGCAGTAATGGTGCGGTGGCTTAGTCAAAATAATTACTCCTAGAGAAGGAGTCACTATCTTACAAGAACATCTAAGTACAAAAAGTCTTACACATATTTCATTTCTTACACATAACAGCCTCAACTCCCAGCAGAAATATAACAGTATAGACATCATAAGTTTAGCAATATAACGCGAATGATATGAGTTGTTTAATTGTTTCCGAAACAACTATACAACCGACATTACACTCGAGCCAAACTCTGCTTACAGTCTCATACAGTTCACTGGCAACACTGGCTTTTATGGGCTTTTATATAGCTTTAATTGTACTTATAACTATGTCTATTGTAACCTTTTTGGGTGGACTATCATCATCTTTAGCCTGTACTGGCCCACTGCTGGGTTTAAAACTACTTTTAGCAGTTCTGTTAATAATTCCTGGAATCTCGCAACACTGGCTTTTATAGGCCTTTGTATATATAGCTTTAATTATACTTATAAATGTGTCTATAGTAACCATTTTGACTCGACTATCAACATCTTTAACCTGTACTGACGTACTGTTTGGTTTAAAACTGTTTGCTATACTATTTTAGATCGTGGAATTCATTCAAGTTTACAAATCCATTTTCTGGAACGTACGGTTGGTTAGCCCATCATTTTCTCATTATCTACTCTATCAGAGCTCTTCTCTACTGTTAGTGACAGTGAACCTTTCTTTGATCTGCGCATGCTGCGTCATGATATTTACATACACGATTTAAGTGGTGTTTTAAAACGCACAAAAGACTTGTTTAAAACGTTTTGCTAAACAAATGTTCTGTTTTATGTATATTTTAAAGCCCATCTTAAAAACCAACCTTTAACAAAATAATCAGCCTGATTTCACATATTTCGAAGGCTACATCAGGGTTCCGAAAAATCAAGGTTGTCTCGAACCCAACAACTGGTACATCCCCGTACCCGACCGCCATTCCCTCGCTTCCAGGAAGCCTAATGCTGTACATAAAGAGTTTGGTATACATGCGAGATATACACGCCATTGTTTATGAACCAGCCAAGGAGGACGGTTGGAGCTCAATCCGCTATTCAAACAAACATGTACCGTTCCGCTTAAGAGCACTTACACATGATATTGTTCATGGCAAAGTTTTGCAGCTCTCTCGCCTCGTGGAGATAAAATTAAATGTTGTTCCCTCTGCCAGTTTTTGTTTTCGTTATTGTGTCCTAAATATATTTTTCGGGAAGTGTATTTGCTTGTTTCTGTGTTAATCACCCAGATTAAAGTAAAAATATTAGCTGTTTGGTTGCTTTTTTGGCATCGCTACGAATTGAGTGGTTGGCACATTTTTTGCATATTTAAAATTACTAATGATTTCCGTAATAATTAATAGTGGTCATAAACTATATCTCTGCCATTTTCACATTTCTCCGTCCGCGTATTTTTCGTAAAAAGGGTACAAAGTTTTTGTTTCACGTATTCATCAAACATTCATCAATTTTCCATCATTACCCAATATATTGATCGACTCAACTTATGCCGAACCCTTCTGGTAGGTAGAACCTTTATTAGACAAGAAAAAATACCGCCATTTGCCGCATTAGCTGATATTGGTTTCAGAGTACGATCTTCAATCAAATGAACAGTCCTATTGAGACGTTCCACAAATACGAAATTATAGTACAAACATTTTAGTGAAAATACACGACAACAAAAACAGTTGCTTCCAAATTATCTCACATTTACACTGGAAGAAGACATAAGACGTTTTCACTACCGCGGCTTACCACACATCCATCCCAAAGAGCAAACATCGGCGCGTTGTAAATAAACAGGCGCGAACACTTCCCACACCCTCGTGTGAAAGATCCCTTACAACATCACCAACACAGAACATTCCTAATATGTTAATTTCAAATCCTGGATAATCAACGCTGAGACTGAACGCCTTCGGGAATTCAAGATTACGACGTTTGTAAACTTATCTCGTCTCTCGTTAGCGGGTGGGGCGAGCCTCCTGAATACGTAAACGTGTCATTCATGATTAAGCAACCGTTCGCGACGTGACTGTTGACAAAAACACGAACCGAGACAATCCCCAGCCCGATTGGGGCCAAAAATACAAATAGAGAACAATCAACTACTTAGATAAGACCCGCTCCGAACAAGTGTTACGTTCGTTAATCGAAACTACGCTCGAGAGGAATCCCATCCTGACTTACGTAGCTTATTGCTCCCCAATGATAGTATTTTTCCACGAAAAAGTTTCTACTTGATATTCAAACCCTATCGAAGACAAACCATACTGCAGTGATCTCTCACAACTTTTCAGTTTTTCCATCTGTGAGCCCGAGATTTATTTGGTTCGATGGGAGTTCTATTCAAATCACTCGGAATGTCTGTTGATCGAATGAGGAAAACTGTGCATCAAGTAAGTGTAGGATATATTCAATTCACATAAGAAAGATATAAGTATACGCTCACAATTTACGTCATTAATCATTAGGAATGAAGGAATTCCGGTACGAAACCACGAAACGCGTGATTCGTAAAATAAATTGTGATATCAAACCATTTGTAGAAATTCGCCGCGTATAAATATGTACGGGATGATTCGAACGCGAAGTTTGAGAAGCGTATCATCGGTATCCCGGCGCGTGGCAAACGACCCCGAAAATTGCTCGCAATTTATTCGGTTCAAGGGTGACCCGAAATAAAAAGGAATGAGACGTTTGTCACTTAGTATATTATTTACTCGCGGACATTGTGGAAGAGAGTTGTAAAAAATGGTCCTCCACTCTGTTATCATAGTTGGGAGTTTGGGCAACATCTGCTGCGTGGACAATTCACTCGTATTTCCCTAAGGGCCTATTATAAATATACAGCCACTCTTAAGTTAACGTGATTCATTTACACAAGACGCTTTGAGTATTTATTGCGCGCGCGTTATTGCAGGTGTACGTCGAAACTTGTAAAACTACATAAATAACGTGGCAATTTCTCTTTTTAACATTAAAACTATAGCAGTTTCGATGCTAAACTTTCGACTGTTAGTTCACAAACCCCAGATTACAAAAACTTCGATCTTTGAATGTCGTACTATCATCTATCTAAAGTACGAAGGAATGGTTTCCCATAATACCAATAGAGATTGTAACTTTGTCATCAAACTACGAGTCCTTTGATTACAAAGAGAATTGAATACAAACTCGAGAGTGCTCAATAGTTTGGATATTATTTTAATTCTGTTACTAGAGACAGAGAAAATACTTTTGTTTCAAATTAAACCAATTGTTAAAGTAAACACCGCAGTTGTTTGATTTGAAAAATGTATGCAATATGAGAGATAATGGAATCCTTATTATCTATATAATGTAAAGCTCTAGATTAATTTACTTGTTCAATAGACAACAAATGGATTCAAACAATAACCATACAAATAAGCTTAGCAGGCACAATTGTGTTGGAGGTTATTTATTTACAAGAACACATCGAGTAAAACCATTAGCGGGCAATCCTTTTATCTTATTTTTCACCCTTCTGCTCAGATTATATCTGACAGGGTGACGCGACCGCCCAGCCGAGCCCTGGCAAGCGAACGACTTCACAGTTTATTTCAGAAGTTAGGGCCTCGGCACGCCCGGTACAAGGTAATCCTTTGTCCGCCCCACTTATCTCCGACAACAAGAGCAACTCACTAATTTATTAGTCAACTTATGCAATACGGACGGATGCTGCCACTGGAGACTCGCATTTACATAAAACTTTCACGTTTATAGCTAAGGGTCACGTTTGAATGTCTAAACATTGTGCTGCCTAAACGATACACCCGAGACGAACTTGCTAAGAGGTAAAAATGTTACAATTGCATGCGGTGGAACTAGAGGATTGTTCTGAGTTTTCTGCTGAAGGCCCAAATGTTTTACGAGCTTGTTCAGTGTCGATTTTGTGAACCTTACATTTACTACCATGTAACTGTAAGTGATGTTGTATGGTTTTCAGTAGTTGCGTAGTTTTCGTTTGCGCAAATCCGATGAGAAACACATAGACTGTGAAATTGTTACCTTCAAACTGTACGTAACTCGTGACTTTGACTAAATGCAATTATGGAAAAATGTTGCATGATTCCTGAAAATAAAGTGAAGCCTAACTCATATAATTCTCAGGGCGCCACTACATTAACCGTTATTTTCAAATCGAAATACTTTAAAGTAGTGGAAGTACGTGACTTAGCCGGGATTGGAATCAAAAACCCGTGGGACTGACAGCACACACCCACGAACGGACGTAGTATCCCGAGACACGTGGAGTCTGTGTGCATTTTATATTAGCTGTAGGTAAAATGAGAACTGAGTTTGTTTTATTCTGTTTGAGAGTGTTCCGCCATTCTCTATGAAGGTTTGATGTAGGTACGGACACGTGACATGCGGTAGGATTTAATCAGTAACAAAAAAAAGGAACTTTGGTAGGATTTTTGTACAAAAATGTCTTCCTTGTCCTGTAGCAGTCTGTAAGCTTGATTGAAGTAACGTGTATCGTCTTTCGGTATACTAGAGTCCATGTTATTTCGAAAGCAGTGATGTTTCTTTGAGTTACGTATAAAATCAACCATTATATTTTTAATGATGTATAGTACTGTGACATTCAAATAACTGGAATGCTTCCTGCTCTAGGCGCTTACCTTGTTCTGCATCTTTTTAGGGTTCCGTTGCCAAATGGCAAAAAACGGAACCCTTATAGATTCGTCATGTCTGTCTGTCTGTCTGTCTGTCCGTGTATGTCACAGCCATTTTTTTCCGAAACTATAAGAGCTATGTTGTTGAAACTTGGTTAGTAGATGTATTCTGTAAACCGCATTAAGATTTTCACACAAAAATAGAAAAAAAACAATAAATTTTGGCGTTCCTCATACATAGAACTGAAACTCAAAAATTTTTTTTTCATCGTACCCATACGTGTGGGGTATCTATGGATAGGTCTTTAAAAATGATATTGAGGTTTCTAATATCATTTTTTTCTAAACTGTATAGTTTGCGCGAGAGACACTCCCAAAGTGGTAAAATGTGTGTCCCCCCCCCCCCCCTGTAACTTCTAAAATAAGAGAATGATAAAACTAAAAAAAATATATGATGTACATTGCTATATAAACTTCCAACGAAAATTGGTTTGAACAAGATCTAGTAAGTAGTTTTTTTTTTATACGTCATAAATCGTAAACCGCAATTTACCTTTCATTCAATCAACTCAAATATAAAAATTAAAAAAATAGGATTTAATTTCATAAACAAGCCTTATGCATAAACCGTGAATACCTACAGGTTTGTACGGAACCCTCGGTGCGCGAGTCCGACTCGCACTTGGCCGGTTTTTTTTTATTGTGGTAGATGAAATTAACTAGTTATATTTAGAACATGTAAAACCGCATTGCACTGGCCCAATTATTTATTAACAGCTTTTGGACTTTTGTTTCTCATTTTAGATTTTACAATACTATCATTATGTAACGTAAATTCAACTCTTAGCACAAAGGAATAGTACCTAAAGTTGCTACACAGTAACGAGCTGTACCTAAAATGTGAGTTTGCGCAGTGCCCTGTGAACGCGATAAGTGCCACCATTTGTCACGACTTACATGAACAATCAAGCGCCAACACTGATGTTACACCATTTAGTCTGACTTGCTGAATTATCAAGCCTGTCTCTAGCTATTATTTAGCTATCAGGGTCTATTTGAATCCTAATCTACGAACAGAACTATTTCTTGCAAATAAACTTTTAATCTTTGGCCTCTAGTGTAGCTGGTCTGTAATTTTAACAGTCATCATCATCATCATCATTTATAGCCGAAAGACATCCACTACTGGACGTAGCTTCCCACAAGCTCTGCCACTTCGACCGATTCTGTGCTAGGGATCCAGCGAATTCCGGCAGCCTTCACAAGGTCGTTAGTTTTTTTTTTTTAGGAGGTCTTTCAGCTCTACATCTTCCAGTACGCGGTCGCCACTTCAGAACCTTTCAGCACAATCGGATATCTGTTCTGCAAACACCGTGCCCTGCCCACTGCCACGACCCACTGAGTTTGGAAATATTTCCAATCCTCATGTCAGTGTGTGTGACCAATGTCACAGAAACGTGGTCGATCACAATGAACCTCATAAGAAGACTGAAAGTCAACCGAAGGGCAATGAAAAGTGGACACGCCACAATTGCGGCGGTAAGTCCCCTCTTTGAGGAATGGATAGAGAAGCGCCACGGCGTCCTCACCTTCCGCCTGACGCAGGTTCTCACCGGGCATGGGTGCTTCGGTGAGTTCCTGTTCAGGATAAAGCGGGAGGATACGCCCGGGTGTTTCTATTGTGAGGATCGTCTAGAGGACACGGTGGAGCATACGGTGGAAGTGTGCCCTGCCTAGGCGGAGCACCGCCGTGTCCTCGTGGAGGCGATCGGCGGCGGCGACCTCTCGCGTACGGTCCTGGTGCGAGCTATGGTACGGAGCGAGAGATCATGGGAATCCGTCACCTCCTTCAGCGTAGCAGTAATGCTCGCGAAGGAGGAGGCGGGGTGCGTGAGGGAGTGGCAGTCTCTGCGCCCTGACATCCCTAGCCGCCACAGGAGGAGACGCCCCGGGTGTCGGGAGTCGATTGCGGACTTCCGGCCACCGTAGGCGCGAGCTTGCGGGCGGTGAGCAACGCGTAGCTCGCCGCCCGGTAAGGACCAATCTCGGGTCGACGGCGCGTAGTGTTCCACGCGCGCCTCAAAGAGATGTCAGTAGCAGTGAAGGGGTCTGCTAGGACCGATGCCTGCCGGGGTCGCGTGATTGTTCGAAAGAGATACCGTGACCCTGGCACATGGGCAACTGAAGGAACACGGGTGGGTTTAAGTCAGTTAAAAGTCTGACACACCCTCCCGCTCCGCCCAGAGCGGGAGAAGTCATATGATGATTTCCCATCCAGAAAAAAATAGTTAAAAGGGCAATAAAGAGGACTATGCTTGTTGTTTCAACTGTCATAATATTAAAAAAAGAATTCAACACAATGAAATTGTTAAATATTAATAAGACGTCAATCATAAGAAAAACTCTAAGATCATAAGCATTCAATGCGAGAAGTCTTATTGCTGCATTCCAAAACAAACGTTATGATTGATTACATAATTAATTAAGCGCAATCACACGAACACAATGCCGGCTGCAATAAAGATACCCCAACATAAGAAGGGTAGAGGAAAATATAATATTTTCCTGTTTACCCCAAGACGTATCCCATAGACATAGTCGCCAATAAGAGGGATTGCCAAATAGCGTGACGAACAGACATGAAGGATTCCTTCAGAACTCCTTCAAAACAATTTAATAGAAAACTGTCGCATGTCACTGTGTTGTAATCCTTTCTGTGATAGTTAAAGTTGATCGTTTTCATAAAAAGTCATCAAACTTTTTTGGGGGTAGTCAATTATACTCTATAATCAGCAAGAATGGTAGATGACTGTTTCCCCTCAAACTAGGTGACACTTAATAAAACGGCGCTATTGGTTTTTCCGCGCAAAGTTTAAAATCAAAGAGCACGCTTTTATTAACGCATCTAGTGTAGAGATCTTGACTAGAATTTATGGCTAAGTAGAGAATACTTTGAAGATGGTTTTCATGCATACATACATAAACTGACGCCTTTTTTCCATGGGAGTAGGTAAAAACCACAGAACTCCAACTGCTACGATGCTATTCAAATCCTACAAAATAATTAACTCAACTGTAAATCTAGAATATTCTTCCACTAAAAATACCGACTGTACATGTAACTTGTATCTGTTGTGTATAGTTAGTAATGTTAGGTAAATGTCTTTGGGAGCTTAAAGTTTAAAGGTCGGCAATGCGGACTAAAAGTAAAAGAGTCGGTAGGGTTAACGCCTATTGCGTTAACCCTAAACTTCTTTTTCTACTTAACTCACCCTACCTAACTTTTCTTAGAAAACAGGCTTCACGGAACCTATACCAAAAGCCATACTAAAAAGATCTTTATACAACATAAAAAGAGTATTTATTTTACAATGTTTATAATCTATATTTATAAAATTCAAAGTCCTGAGTGACTGACTGACTGACTGACTGACTGACTGATATATCAACGCACAGCCTAAGCCGCTGGACCTAGAGACATGAAATTTGGAGGGTGTGTTCTTTGTAAAGAGTAGGTATCCACTAAGAAAGGATTTTTTTAAATTCCACCCCTAAGAGGGTGAAATGGGGGGTTGAATTTTTTATGAAACTTTTTATTCTCTGGGTCGATTGACACAAAAATTTGTACACATACTCTTCAAGTATAATTATGTGACACGTGTATCACAATTTTTCAAAAATCATCCCCTTACTGAGTCAAATATGGCTTCGAAAATCCTACGTGGAATGGTAGACGTGCGCATGGCGTTCGGGGCAGCCCGGGAAGCGCATTGTCGTCACCGGTGTCCAATCTCAACCAAGGTAACGGGGATGTATCAAATTTGTAACTGATATTAATATGAAGTAATATTTGCAAGTAATAAGTAAGTACATGTAAAAAACGCGTTTGTTTCTGTATTAAATAAAATTAAATAACTACAGTGACTATTGTTAAATAGATACCTACCTTATCTTATATCTTAAAACGAGCAATTCTTGTACCTATATATAATCTGAATCTTGGAAACAGCTCCAACGATTTTCATGAAATTTTGTGCATTTTGGTTTCGGGGGCGATAAATCGATCTAGCTTTTTTTTTTTTTTTGGATGGGAAATCATCAAATGACTTCTCCCGCTCTGGGCGGAGCGGGAGGGCGTGTCACACTTTTACTGACTAAAACCCACCCGTGTTCCTTCAATTGCCCATGTGCCAGGGTCACGGTATCTCTTTGGAACAATCACGCGACCCCGGCAGACATCGGTCCTAGCAGACCCCTTCAGTTTTGCTGACATCTCTTTGAGGCGCGCGTGGAACACTACGCGCCGTCGACCCGAGCCTGGTCCTTACCGGGCGGCGAGCTACCCATTGCTCGCCACCCGCAAGCTCGCGCCTACGGTGGCCGGGAGTCCGCAATCGACTCCCGACGGCCGGGGCGTCTCCTCCTGCGGCGGCTAGGAACGTGAGGGCGCTGAGACTGCCACTCCCTCACGCGCCCCGCCTCCTCCTTCGCAAGCATTACTGCTTCGCAGAAGGAGGTGACGGCTTCCCATTCCCTCTCGCTCCGTACCATGGCTCGCACCAGGGCCGTACGCGAGAGGTCGCCGCCGCCGATCGCCTCCACGAGGACACGGCGGTGCTCCGCCCAGGCAGGGCAAACCTCCACCGTATGCTCCACCGTGTCCTCCAGACGATCCTCGCAATGGAAACACCCGGGAATCGATCTAGCTAGGATTCATTTTTAGAAAATGTCGTTTTATACGTGTTTTTCAAGTATCAACTTTATCGATGATCAACATAAACTTATGTTTTTTTGTTATTGGAAGAAAAATAACAAAATGTAATTTGTATTTAAATATAATTTCTAAAACCGCAATGAACCAAAAAAAAAAATACCGAGCAAAGCTCGGGCATCCAGATACTGCAACTTATAAGTAAAAACTAATTGGGCACATACATCTGTACGTTCAATGAGTAATAATGCGACTTTAGTTTATTACATTAAAGTGAAACGTAACGACCAAACCACAATCATCAATGAAATTCTCTTGAGTTCGTTTGAAGGAGTTAAAAATCATTATAAATCAGTGGACTCGAGTGATAAACCACGAGGACGCCATACATTACCCGGTTGAGTTTCTTAACACATTGAAGCCTCCCGGCCTCCCAACTCACATATTAAAATTTTGAGTTGGCGTCCCAGTTATGTTGCTGCGTAATTCAAACCCGCCAAAATTATGCAATGACACCAGGTTGCGAGTGAAAATATTGCAACGAAATGTTATCGAGGCTACTATACTGACAGGTTGTTCCAGAGAGGAGTCTGTGTTTATTCCGAGGATTCCTCTAACGCCATCGAAGTACCCCTTCGAGTTCAAAAGAGTGCAGTTTCCCCTCAAAGTCTGCTTTGACATGACCATAAATAAATGTCAAGGCCAAACAATTTAATAGGGGTAGACTTAAGGGAGAACTGCTTTTCACACGGTCTGGTGCAGACCAGCAGCCTGGTGATTCTAGCACCTGAAGTAAAAATAAAAAATATTGTTTACAAAGAAGTACTGCGGTAGGCATAGTATTTCGTTGTAAACAATATTAATTGTTTATTATCCACTTCTGGTTGTCTCCTAAATAAATCTTTTCACACACGTTTTGAGTTCTATTAAAACTATACTACTCTCATCCCAGAGATTAGTTAAGTTTTACGAAGAACTTCGTCCTATTTGTTTGGGATATTGTCAGTTTGTATAATAAATTGAGAGGTAGTGCGAGCGGGGATGTTTGTTTCTGAAAAAAAAAGCAGGCAAAAGCTATAAAAAATAAACCAATGAAATAATCACAGGCAACAAAACTCTGTTGTAATTATATTACATGCATACGTTTCGAATTCATAAAGATGATGCTATACACTATCCTATGGAGCTCTTAAATGTATTCAATCCATCTGATCCCCGTCTCATACACTTATCCTCAAAGTGGGTGCTCCAGCAATGCTACCACGAAATCTCAATCCGGCCAAGTTGTGCAATGGGACCAGGTCACGTGCGAAAACCTCACATCAAAACGTGGTAGAGGCTCCGCCATTGTATTTACTGGCTGTGCTCAAGGTGAATCGGTGTACTATATACCGCAGATATCACTAATACCGTTGGAGTACCCATTCGAGTTTAAAAGGCTGCAGTCCCCTTATGGTATGTTTTGCAATGACGATTAATAAGTCTCGGGGACAGTCACTTAAAACAGCGGGATATCATCTTAGAGGAAACTGCCTCTCGCACGGCCAGGTTTACGTTGCCTGCTCGAGAGTGAGCTCATCTAGCAGCCTGGTTGTATTAGCACCTGAAGGCAGAACCTCTAAAGTAGTACCTATAGAGATACTTTAAGTATAAACTAAAAAATAAATAGTCTTTAACCCATGCGAACAGCAATGTAAGTAAAATCGTCATTTGAATAATTTAGGTAACATTTTTTTTTCGAAATTCCCAGGGAATAAAGAGAACTTATATTTTCGCTTTAAAGTTGCCTTCAAATTTGGCATGCAAGTAGGTAATTTGCCGTTCCTTTATATATTCCGTCAATATTGTGTTATGTTTTAGCAATATTTATCCTAAAACAATCATTTATCATTCCGAACGCTGCTCCTTGGATAACAAAAAGCAAGCAGTGCAATAACCCATTGTTTGATATACACAAAGGGTACTTTTAATCCCGGTAATACGTTCCTGTGGGATATTTTTCGACATCCACGCGGGCGAAGCCGCGGGCAGAAGCTAGTAATATTATAAAGAGGAAAAGTTTGAATTTTTGTTTGTTTGTTTGTAATTGATAAACTCAAAAACCACTGCACCGATTTTAAAAATTCTTCCACCATTAGAAAGCTGCATTATCTGCAAGTAACATAGGCTATATTTTATTTTAGAAAAAATAGGCGTCCGTAAGATATTTGGGTTTTTCCAAATATCATCCAAAAAAGTTATATAAAGGTGTAAAAAATCATCCAAAAAAGTTTCTTATTAATATGTCTTCGAAGTACCAGTTTGTCATAACTTGGTAGGAGCTCACCTAACATGGGTGTGTGAAAGCTAGAAAACGCTTTATGTCTTCGAAGTACCAGGTTAGCATAACTTGGTAGGAGCTCACCTAACATGGGTTTAATTGATTCTGAGGCGGTACGAAGTTCGCTGGGTCAGCTAGTACAACATAAAAAGAGTATTTATTTTACAATGTTTATGAGTTTAATACATTATAATGATAATAAAATAATAATAAAATTGATTTTGCTCTCAGAGTACAACAAACACTTAATCTACGAATTTACAATAATTTATAATAACGTTTGATGGTTGTACATACCACATAGTAGATGATCTACCAACTCCCAAACTAAGTCAAGCTTGTAACTATGGTGGTTCTTAAGGCGCAGATGATGTTATAATAAACTCACATATAATAAAGAAAACTTGATATTTTGTCAAGTTGTAAGAAACGTGTGAACAGAGGCTTACTAGTTACAAGTAAAAGTCGACGTAACGTACGCACGGAAATTCAACGCACTGTATAGTGCCGAGAGTTCAAAATCAAACAGTGTATTTTTTCCGATGGGGCGAGATGCACTCTGTTGGATTCTCAACTTTCGGTTCAACAATGACAGTTGTTAATGCAGTGCACGATAAAATCCCTCAGAACGGTGCCTTTCGACAATTTGCCATTTGATTCTCTTTATTCTTCTTTTCTTCCATGAATGGTAACCATCAGGGTGGTAACGAAATCCTGCCGCGATATTTTATAAGTCAACTAAGCAACTTACGTGGAAACAAAATGGGATCACAGACTTGGGTCATTCGCCGCACATGACCCCACCCTAGCTCATGTCATTTAGTCAGGGATGGCGTCACTGCCACACATCCCTGAGGTCTAATTAATAAACTGTTAATGTATTAGGTCGTAGAAAACAAGTTCTATAGGTCAAATACCCGATCTTGTACGAGCTAGAACCATTTGCGAAATTAACTAGGTACTGAAAAAGTGTTAATTTAGAAAGTTATTTAAAACTAAGAGGTACCTAAAAAAATGTATAAGGGAAATTGATAAGTAATTTGTTCCATGATTTTTTGGAACTGAAAGTTAACTTTGTGGTTTTATAAACCGGAGACCCGTTACCTGCAAGTTGTCTAGCGGCATTTGCATAATACATGGAAAAATACAACCATTTAGTTTCTACCTTAACGTACCCAACATAATATTATTCCACAGCGATGTGTACGAGTACTTCGACCCCTAAGTGTCCTTTTGTTGTTGTATTTACTTGTACTGTCTAGTATGCTTGTGGTATAATTGTATTAATGTTGATAATAACGTAGACGTCCCTGTTCTTCAACCAGCCAGACACCAAAGTTTCTGTCTTTTTAACCGACTTCATAAAGGAAGAGGATCTCAATTCGTCTGTATTTTGTTTTTGTATGTATGTTTCGTGATATTCTTCATATAAATATTGACTTCACTTGGGCAGTTTTTGCTCATAATACGTATTTAATCCACTTTGTTTATCGTGATGATGTTCTGATACTTCCCGTTACTGCTGTTTACCTGACCAGTAGTGGTATGCCAATTAGTGAAGGCCCGGTACCATAACTAAAAAATTAAAAGTTTTTTGCTACAATAAACAAAATCTTCTTGACTTAAAAAAAACACGTGATTAATAAATTTAATTTCGGAAATCGATGACAAAAAATCTATGATACAAATCCAAACACACCGACTTCCGGAATTAAAGTTATTTTTGACTTTATAATGTTTTTTGAAAGTCGGTTGTTTTTTAGCAAAAATATTTTTTTGTTGAAAGCAGAGAACAAAACTTATCACAATTCATGAACTTATTAACTGCATCACATAATAACGAAACTTTATGCATAAACTAAATTCACTCCGTCCAGCGAACTAGCAAGACGTCAGAATTGGTCATGTAGTGAGAGTATTACACGACCCGAACTAAGTTAACCCAATTTACAATGCTAACATGAGCGTACGCCGGGCATAGTGCTCAACGGGTTCCGCATACATAATAATATATCATCTACATCAATAATCTCTGACTTCCTTGTTAATCACTACCGGGTTTTTGTCAGTTGCGTATTCATCTGCTTTTAATTGAATACTTCCTTGGACTACAAATCTTTTATTAATAGGCTAATGAGGCTGTCCTCATTAGCCTATTAATAAAAGATTTAAGATGGCTGTCCATATCGACTAAAAAACTCTATTGATTTTTGAGTAATCGTGAACGGATAGTATTAGGTTATCTAAACTCTCGACATTGTGAAATTTCCAACCAGCAGTAGGTACCATGTTATTTACGACCATCTGGGTGGAAATAAAAGCGACTCCGAAAAGAGTGTGTAATTCTGCTTTACTAATTCTTTGTCGCATAGAAAAATCTACCAAAATCACTACAATTCCCTAGACCTTTAGGCGAAACCGAATGACCGAAATATCTAGTTGTCAAAAACATGTTTCCCCAGACTTGTAATTGTTTTGTTAGTTATCACGATCCTACTAAGTCGTAGCATTTTCAACCTTTCGCTAGATACCTGCTAGGTGTTTTGTTGACAGATAAGCTCGAGCCAAGTCCCGCTAGCCACCCTAGCCACGTAATTCACCGGCTTTGCGCGGTACGTGCCTACAGCCGGCTACTGATAAACCTTTGTTTTCTACTTATCTCGGCCCGACACTGGCCTGTCTTCGCCGACGTCACACCTGTACTGTATCTCTATTTTTTTTTTTTATAGAAAATTGTATCTGGTACAGGCTATTCAGTGAAGCATTCGATATGAAAAGTTGCTTCTGGTAGAAATAAATAGTGAAAGCAACTAAACACTGACTCTAATGTCAAAAGGATTCAATTCTATAGAGACCAATATTTGTATGTTCTACAAATGTTTGTGACAAGTCGGGATGTTTCTGCATGCGGTTTGTGTACTTACTGGGAGAATTATAATATGCTCGAGGCTTTGAGTATGGTGTTACATCCTCCATACTTTACTCTGTTTACGCAAATGAGTTTTTAAATCGACGACGATTGCTTTAATAAGAATATTCTTGTGATCACGATAGAGTACAAGCCAAACCGGTGCAGCCAGCCAAGTTCCACTGTCACTTAAGTGCTCATAATCATAATGACAAGTCATGATTTCACAATTACTAACAATAGGTAGATGTGTATGCTAATTTTTATTATGGAGCTCTTGAGTGACCTTTATTCCGGCCATCTTATCAATAAACGAGGATTATTATGGCAGATTTTAAATACCACTCACAAATGCCATCGAGTTTTGTATCATTATAATAACATAACATCACGTCTTTATTCCTCGAAGGATTAGGCAGAGGTGTATCTATAGTCGACTCACATTTCGCCAGATAGTTAAAGATTTTTCTGTTTTCTTAAACTCCACCATGGGCCGTCCATATCCGTCTTACCAATAATACATTCAATCTAACTCTCTCCTTTATAATCAACAATATCGAGGAAATTATTTAAATTTACAGATTGTAATGCCATCCGACTTTTCATAGAAATTGCTAAGAGAAAGAGAAATTGCTAAGAATTACTTTATCAATTTCTACGACTTTTAAATAAGCAAAAAGATCCATTCCTGACAGAAGTAGATACGCATTAAGATTTTTAATTACGTACAAAATGCAACAATACAAAATACCTAAAGGACGGTTACAATCAGATTGCAAAACACTGTATTCACGTATAATAGGACAGGTTCTCGAGGTCACGCATATCAATCTAAAGCTGAACAGAACCGCTCATACTAGTACTGACCACCGTGTGTTTATGCCGTGTTTACAACAAAATGAAGTACTTTATCACAATCAGTCTGACGATAGCTATAATACAATTGACGAATTGTCAGGACTACGGTGACGATGCAGGATTATTCAGTTACGACGAAGCATACGACAAAATAGATGACACGCCGAAGCCAATTTACGATATCAAGGATGCACCGAAACTGTTTCAGAAGTTTGTACATGATTTTCATAAGAAATACAAGGATGACCAAGATTATAAGAAGCATTACGAGAACTTCGTTGAGAACTTGAAGGAAATCAACAGGATAAACAGTGATAAGGAATACAGTTCAACGTCTGATATCAATCTGTTCGCTGACTTATCGGTAGAAGAGAGGCGGGAACTACTTGGATTTGCTTTTTGAGTGAAGTAAGTATGTTTCTTTTTTGTGTTATTTTGCCAAACGTAATTTTTCCCTACTATAAATTCTTAGGACTAATAACGTTAACTTCAGTTTTATATATTACGCTGTTTCTTACATTTCTATAAAAACTATAGTACTAAATTCTTTATTCTAAGTCCATTTTTTCCCGTGGGTGTCGTAAGAGGCAAGTGAAGGACGGGTAGCAGCGTTCTCTATGCATTTTACCACCATACTGCGATCGCAACCCGCCTGCCTAGCGTGGCGATTATAGCAAACCCCCTAAATTTCACCCCCCTCCCCCCCTCAATTAAATTTTTTTTCTTTTCTATTTTTCTTTCTTTTCTTCTTTCTTTCTAAATTGGGAGAGGCCTATGTCCAACTACCTATTTCATTCACACTAACAACTAGCTTTTCCTAACCTTCCTCTTGAATCACTGTGTTCTTTAATGAACCCGCATTTAAATCCGTTGCGTTGTTTAATAGAAGATGTAATATGCGTACAGACGCCGGGAACTGACTTTGTTTTATCTATACTAAAATTATAAAGAGGAAAAGTTTGTATTTTTGTTTGTTTGTTTGTAATGGATAAACTGAAAATCCACTGGACCGATTTTAAAAATTCCATTAGAAAGCTACATTATCTGCGAGTAACATAGGCTATATTTTTTTTTTTAAATAGGGGTCCGTAATATATTTGGGTTTTTCAGACACAAGGTGTAAAAAATCATCCAAAAATGTTCCTTATTAATATGTCTTTGAAGTACCAGGTTGTCATAACTTGGTAGGAGCTCACCTAATATGGGTGTGTGATAGCTAGAAAACGCTTTATGTCTTCGAAGTACCTGGTTGGCATAACTTGGTAGGAGCTCACCTAACATGGGTTTTATTGATTCTGAGGCGGTACGAAGTAAGTACTATGTAAAAAAGATGATGATGCTATAGATAAACGTTCAAATTATTATTACAACCAATTCAATCAAATTACGACTAATAAATTATTTTTATTACAAGACATCTAAGTATTTAGATGGGAATTAAAAAAACAAAGTGGTTTCTAAAAGTTCAATCAAGATATCCATTTATACGGGTTCAAATTAAATTAGCTGGTAATACTTTACCCAAGTGTTGGCTATCGATATTGAAAACAAATAAAACACAAACAAAAATGTTTTTTTATCGACATTCCAATTTCGTTCAAAACTTTAAACGACACTGATATGTACATTCAGGCAATCAAGCGATTATCATGTTTTGATTTTTAGAAATTCGTAAAAGAATCTAAGTAGGTATGTTCCACGAAAAAATTACAACTACAGCTGATCGATTGCGGGAACTTTTTTTTGGTTCCATTCGTTTTTGATATCGATACTTAACTCGTGGGTAAAATATTGCCAGCTAATTTAATTTAACCTTGTATTGAAATTATTTTAATGAAAATCATCTCTATTCTGTCTACATACGGTACCTATAAGTTTTTTTCTTTATCTAAACATATAATAAAATTCTAGAAAAGTGGTGTCTGTACAATGGAAATATATAAAAAAAAGTAGCAGGGGTTGTTATTATATCGATGCCGAACCCGAAATTGTAATTTTTTTTTTTTGTCCGTTTGTCTGTGTGTTTGTGCACGCTAATATCAGAAACGGCGTATTCGATTTAGATGCGGATTTCATTAATATATTGTAGTAAGCTTCACTTAACATTTAGTGTTTATTTCATATCAATCGGTTCATAAATAAAAAAAAATATGTCAATTTAAAGAATTACGGCGAACATTTGTTAAGGTACCTATTCTATAAGAGTACGTACACGTCTCGCGCCTGCGCGTCCGCACGTCCGTGGCTATATAAAGCGCGCTGAGAGCCACACCGCTGCCATAAGGATTCAGCGAGTCCAGTTTCCAGTCAGCCTATGTTTTGCGATGACAATTATTAAAGCCCAAGGTCAGACGCTGAAAGTTGTGGGTGTAGATCTAAGTATCAGCTGTTTCTCGCACGGTCAGTTGTATGTGGCTCTGTCACGGGTTAGCAATCCTAGGATGTATGCTTTCATCCCCGATGGCCGTACGTCAAATATCGTATACAGAGAAGCATTACTGTAAAGTAAATTTTTAGCTACCCAAACGACGGTATATGTAATTCAAAATATGCTGCCCGAAAAGTCACTATTCCACGCAGATGAAGTCGCGGGCACAGCTAAAAAATAGGCAGTCTTTTTTCATGCCTGGGTGATTTAGTTGGATAACTATTTACTTTACAATTTAATTGGATTATGTATGATCTTTTGACTGCGTTAGAGAGAGGATTCCGCGCAGCTGAATTTTGGGCCAAAAATGTTTGAATATTTTACCATAAAAGAAATAACATAACATGCATCAATGGAGCGGACTACCATTCCCTTTTGCTCCAATAACATGGCGATCTCTAATTCGACGCACTAGGTACTTATTTATTTAATCCGTACGTTCACTGCTGGACACAGGCCTCTCCAAATTTGGGGCTTTGCCTAAATCGCCACGCTTGACAGGCGGGTTGGGGATCGCAGTATGGTCGTTAAATGTGAAGAGAACGCTGCTGCCCATTCTCTAGTAAGTCACTTAGTCGCCTTTTACGACACCCACGGGAAGAAATGGGGTGATGCCATTCTTGACGTCCGGCACTACACGGACTTATCTAAACAAAAAACTAAACAAAATAAAATTGAAATGTCTGTTTGTAACGTCATAATAACAGCTTTATACTAAATGCACAATAAAATCATTAAGGAACCTATTACAAAAAAACAGTTTTCAAAATGTTTGTCTGTCTACCTGTCTGTCTGTTCGTTCCGGCTAATGTCCAAAACGGCTGGACCGATTTTGACGAGATTTTCACTAGCAGATAGAAAATGTTATAAAGTGTAACATAGGCTATATTACTGTCCCAGTGGCACGTTCCCGCGGGATTACTTCCGACATCCATGCGGGCGAAATCGCGGGCAACAGCTAGTTGATCAATAAGATCAAGGTTGTTATTGATCAAAGGTACTGAGTAAACAAGATATAATTTAACCTGTAAAGTTCTTGACAAACAGGATACCTTGACTCTAGTAGATCAATTTCCAAGAATTTTTCGTAGAAATTTTCGATTAAGGTCACGTCAGGCCTATTTGCCTGGCCTTAACACTCTACATCGGCCCATAGTAACCAATGATAGAATACTAGTCAATTGAGACATAAAAAGTAGCCATATATCTGTGACAGACGTGACAGGATATAATTTTCCGCTGTATTAACAGATACTAGGTTCGAAATTTTCTCGAGGTGAATAAAATAAAGACGTGACGACAATTTTTAAGTAGGTATCCATTTTGATTACCTACTATCCGACGTTTATTTTCACGTCAGGCTTGAACGCTCTACAATCAGTCCACGGAAGAAAAAGATAGAATAGAAGTCAAATAAGACATAGAAAAGTAGCCATATATCTGTGACAGATGTGACAGGATATAATTTTCCGGTGTATTAACAGATCTTAGGGTCGAATTTTTCTCAAGGTGAATAAAATAAAGTCGTGACGACAATTTTTAAGCAGGTATCCATTTTGATTGGTATCCGACGTCAATTTTTCACTAATTATGAACGTTCTAGCTGAATTCCTCTTACCACAGAGGGACTAGGAAGCTTCATTGCGGACAACCAAACGTAGTTAAGTCGCCTGTTTCTGACGTATTGTATGAATGTGCTTTGTTGTGGAAAGACCACTGACCCTTCACTGACTTTATTAGATTCAGTGTAGGATTCACAAAACGTGAGCTTTGCTGAAGATGATAAGATTTTGTGCATAAATTGAGGCAGGAATATTCTTAACTTGTGTAGAAATGGTGTGTTAGGATAAGTACTTTATTCGTCCCATTTTTTGTTTTACCGAGGGCATCGTGGCTAAATAAAAACACCCGAATATCCTTAGCGTAGTTTACTACGCTAGCCGAGGTCGTAGCGTCAAAGTCAAAGTCAAAGTCAAAATTCTTTATTGTGAGACAGTGGTTACAGAGTTGTTATTGATATTTTGGTGTGCGTTTGCACTGCTCTACCATTTTAGGCATACAATAGTTCGAAGTAAATTGTCATCTTTGGCCTAAGTTTATGTGATATATGTAAATTCAACAAGATATTTAAATGGAATTAAAGTTAATTTTTGCATCCAAACATAAAAGCAGTTTGGCACTAGCTCATCACGAATCTGTCGGACAAAAATTCATGTACTGTATATGGCCTGTTTACCAAGAAGTCATTTAATTTTTTCTTAAAAATGTTACTATTTTCTATTTCTCTTATTTATTTAGGAAGCTTATTATAAATTCGTGAAGATATTCCGAAGAAACTTTTAGATAGTAGGGCTGTTTTTGAGAGCATAATATTTGCTATTTTGTCGGCATGGAGTCGGCGTCGATGGGTGACCATTCATTACATAACGAGAACCTTCCGGCGTTGGTACCGGATGTCAATTGTAGATTTTTGACAGTCATTACGAGTAGTCAGAAACTGACAAGCAGTCTTAGTAAGGGGTATCGTATCGTACTGGATCGTGGAGGCCAAATAGGTATTCTTTTCATGTAAAATACTGGTATACGATTGCATTTGGTTAGACTGGAAGCTGACCCCAAAATAGATGGGAAAAGGCTCGGCAGACGTTGATGATGAAAGAATTATATATATTTTAACCTGAAAACATCTAGGTTTTAGCAGAACAATTAAAGATTTTTAAAACTAGTAGTGATATTTATAAAATACGCAGTATCCTATTATTTTTCATTAAACCCATCCAAGAGTAGAGAGATGACATTCCGTATTGTTTTATATTATACCTACTATTTAATACCTACTTTACCTGAGTTCATACAATCCCAGTTCATTATCGTCTTCTACAAACTAAATGGACGCGAAATTATATTCTGCCTTACTCAATAGACATTTGATTTTCAATATTACATCACCCACATCAAAAGCACTCGACTAATTGTAACACTTGCCAAGAAGTGTGCTAGGAACTAATAGAACCCATATCTACAGACGCCAGCCAATTCATAACGCTCATCAAAATTTGTGTAGTAGTTCTTGAAATTGATATTTGCATGCATAGATGTAGACTGAATGAGTGCCTGCTTCGCATGGTTTTGACAAGTTGATAAATTTGAGATTTCCTTATTATTTGTAAGTTTAATAATAATGTAGAAGACTCATAAACCTTCTGAAATAAATTGTGGTGACGGACGTAAAGAATAGCATCATCCAATTTCTTCCCGTAAGTGTCGTAAAAGGCGACTAAGGGACTTACCTACTAGAGAATGGGCAGCAGTGTTCTCAAGCTATTTTACCACCATACGGCGATCGCAAACCTGCCTGCCAAGCGTGGCGATTATGGCTAACCTCTCCCATATTTTGGAGGAGGTCTCTGTCCACGGACGTCTGTTGGCTGAAATGATTATGATTATATATGAATGTTGGTAATCCGTTAAGTAGTTTAAAAAATAAAGTGATAATTCAGACACATACGACTTTTCGTATGTGTCTGAATTATCACGTTATCAAGTCACTTTTGACTTCAATTTGTAACTTCTACATATATACAGGATGGCAGGGACATAGACGTGCAACCTGTCGCCGATTCTGAACCTACGCTGACATTATTCGTGGATTATTAAAAAAATTCACTGTTCCATACATTTTCACCGCGTAGGTACTGGCATCTTTCTATGAAATAGGTGTTTTATTTTTTAGCTAATCTATCAAAAATGTCTACGTAGTGGTCGTGGTCGATATATAGACATAGAAGAAAATGTTTATAAGGTCTTCTTTTCTCATTTCGGTAGCTACGAACACAAGTTGTGGAAGAATCGTTTATGCCATGGTCTAAATATTCTTCAGTTAGCAAAATGGGTTGGGGTCGACTGCTTGCTCCGCTGAAAATACTTAAATGCATGATAATTTTGATAATGTACATCCAGCCTAACTTATCCGTGGAAGCTATTTATGCCAAGGTCCTTGTTAAAAGCATAATTCAAACCCTAAAATCTGAATAGGTCCCCATTAGTTTTTTAAGCCCTAAATATTCATTAAAAACAAAAAGCGTATGGAAATAAAGGCCTGTTAAAATTGGTCACATTAATAATCCCGGTCAAAGAATTTTGCATAGGGACATTTTCGCCTTGTCGTGGAAGGGTCGACACCGACACAAGGCGGGCATGGGCATAATGAATTAAATTAGGTACCACTGATAACCTCTCCGCACAATTTTGGGACAGGGACTAGGGACATAACAAAGAGATATATGTGGATAGAAACCGGATTGAATTTCATAGTAAGTGATACAATTTTATCTTGATTGAATTTGATACATTTTCAAATTAATATTTGCATCACAAAATCAACCTTTAGCTCAGATTAAAAACATCGGTCGCTTTATTGCAAAATGAAAATTATGAGTTCAGAGTCAATCAACGACCTTTTGAGAAGATTATGATAATTACACAGCTGAAACATTGATTCACGGATCCATTCAAGAAAAAGATTTAAAAAAATTCTTAAATGATACATACAGAGCTCGTCATTGTTTTTATGATCGAACGATAAAAATAAATTGATAAACGACGGATGGGTATAAAAACAGTGACTAATATTCATAAAAACTGTATAACGAATATAAACATATACAAAAACATAGTTCAAGATCAAGCGAGTTCTTTAACTTTATGGCGTCACACGGTCACTCCTCATACTAATATATAAACAATTTTCTATAATACGTTGTTAATTTAAACAAACATTACAATAGTATCTATTTTATACAATTAACACATTATGTTGGTTCCGTGTTCCGCCCGTTTTTTGTTTCGATTAGAATATTAATTTGGAATATTAGCAAAAAATTTTAAAAACTAAGTAACATTCCAAGTTCATTGCTTTATTTTTATTTTGTTATCAATTTATTATATTAGTCAACTGGTTTTAAAAGTTCATCATTTTTAATCTGGTCTAACAAATATCCGCGTTCAAAAGGAATGTTACTTCACTCTTTACAGATCGCCGTCGGTAGCAAATAATTTGACTGCACATTATTAGCAAGGGTATCATTAGGTTAACATACAGACATTATCCAATACTGTAGGTACTGTTAGTAAGTATATACTATCATCATTATCATCACCATCCACAACCCGACTTCACCCACTGTCAGGGCTGCCCAAGTCTCTCTTTCTTGTGCCAATCCCCACGTTCTTGCGCCAGCCTCATTCAGGTTTTGCAACAATGTCGTAATTCCTCAGTACAAGTATCATTGCATACTTTTGAAACAGACTATAGGTACTACTTATGTGAACAAAACAATCAGAAAAATTATCTGTGGTGCCCGATAATTTGTTGCAAATTGCGTGATTCGATTTTTATACTCAAACCCGTAATCCTACTGTTCTAAAAGATATTTATTAAAAAAATAGTTGCATCTGATCGACTTAATCTTAGCTCCATTTTGTTTGACATTCTTTTACCTACGAATAAATAGATTATTTTATTACAACGACCTTTCCAGACATAAAGGAGTAACATAACTCTTTGGCAGGGGACAAGACCTTGCTAATGTCAAGTGGTCCGAGTCCGAAGTAGAGAGTTATGTGCATAACGCCTGCTCTGTGATTTATATCGCTTCAGATTCGACCCACATACATATGTATGTATGACCACATACATTTTAACAAAACGTTTTAGACCGCTGTTGGAGCGCCACGTGCTTCTTCCATTTAACTGAATTTATGTGAAACTTTATACTGTTTTGTTTTTGTTTCAGAACGCTGTAACAACGGACTCCATTCGAAGAACATACTCGAAGATCTTCCCGCCACTATAGAATAAAGAAACCTTTAAAAATCTAGATTGTTTTTATTTAAGTACATATTTTATTTGATTTATTTGAGCAACCAAGAATGAAACGTACAGTATGTACCAGAGTATGTATAATACAGGTTACGGTATGGTATGGCTCATAATAGTCAATCCAATTCCGTCGTTCTAATTCTAACCACTCGGTAAAATATCTTCTTTGTTAGGTACACTACTGTTACAGTATGACCCTGAGAGATAAAGAGATGGGTAGTAATAAAAGCTCCGACAAAAAAAGAAGAATTGTCCTTACTCAAAATATTAAATTAGTAGATTTAATATTTTGAGTAAGGACAATTCTTCTTTTTTTGTCGGAGCTAAAATACTAACTTTCTACTACTACTTTTGTCAGAATAAAAATGACGAAACGACCGAATGAGATACTGAAATCTTTGAAAAATAAACATGACTGTTTATTGCTATAATACTTTTCTACCAGCATAAATTACGTTCTACTGAAAACTAAGCTTTGTAATTTTTATCTTTACTTGCCTACTATTAATTCATAAATTACCGCAGCTTCGTCTTGCTGGCCGGCTTCGCCGGCCAGCCTCAGCTGCGGCGGCGAGCGTTACAACCACCTGCTCCTCAGCTCGCGGGCCACCTCGCCCCTCCGCGCCTACGCGATTTTAAATTACACTCTAGGGGTAGGGCAGACAGGACTACGTGAAGTCGAATTTACAGCGATTCGTTTCTGTCACAAAAACCTAACTTGTAGCAATTTTTTACCACTAACAATTTTATTATAAATGAACATTCGGCAATATACACTTATAATAAAATACTTAGGAAATATGACTTTGTAACATGCAAATTAGGAGACTTAATGATTATAGTATTTGATGGGAACCGATTACTTTTCCGAATTTTTTTTGTTCGAATTTCATTTTACTGAAAACTATTGGCCGACGTCCTTTTTGCAATATTCATCATTTGACATATTTTTAAATCATCGAAGTATCATGTGTCATATGTATTATTTTACCGCATTATGTTTCGCCGATTTACGAAATAACTTTTTGCTATTGGCCAAAGCCTCTTTTGAACTTTTTCAGTTGCCAAATGGTTTGTTTGCCATATTTTCACCGCAGTGAAACAAATTTTTGGGAATATTATTTGGTCACAAATATATAGCCGGTTACTTGGTAGCGTTTTCAGTGTTAATTAAATATATGTAGTGTCATAAAAAGTCAATATATTGTGCTACAAAATTTAGTGAGAAACGAATCGCTGTAAAACCGACTTTACGTAGTCTTGTCTGCCCTACCCCTAGAGTGTAATTTAAGCCCGCGCAGGCGCGGAGGGGTAGGGCGGCCCGCGAGCTGAGGAGCAGGTGGTCTGAAGGCCCGCCGCCGCAGCTGAGGCTGGCTGTTGAAAAGTTTTAGGAGAAAAAAAATTCGGTTAAATATTTTTCGAACTTATGATAGGTAACCGTATTTGATATTATGACAGAATAGTTTTAGAAGCAAAGATAATTATGTAAAACAAAATTTAATTTTTTTGAATATAATGGTTACTGACGTTTATGTCTAACGTGTTATGAAAAATGATTTTCGGACAAACAATTTTAGTTGAAGGAAGGAAGTACCGTATTTTCATCATTATTGAGAGTTAAAAAATAATTTTGATAACCAACAATAGAAATAAAAACAGTGCATGCAAGTTGTAAAAATATGATTATTATGACAAAACCTCTGTTGTCGGTAACTTGGTAATTTTGTCGGAGGTTCAATATTCTATCCGGAAGTTTAGTTTTGTTATTCGAAGATCCCTTTATTTTTAAGAGAAAATGTAATTTGAACATGCTCTTATTTGTTGTTAAATTGGATTTTTTTTTTCGTTTATGTTTTGGTTTTTTTGTCGGTAATTCATTATAACGCTGGTTAATTAGAATAATAGTCGGCCACAGATCGCTGGAGATTAATTTGTTTTTCGGAACCATTATTATTTCCCTAAAGAGATGAAGTTTCATCATAGATGTAGGTGGATAGGTAAATTAAATTGCTAATCTGTTAATCAAGCTATACGGAAAAGTGTCGGCATTTTACCTAGGTGCCTATTGTTCCGAGTGCAGTAGTGTGGAACATGGCTAACAATGGTGACATGAAATATTTTTATTTAGATGTACTTACCTAATGAGTACAGGCGCTGGCAGATTCTCTCTATGAAGTGAAGACTTTCGAATGTTATTCCAGTCTGCAATTTGAAAATAACGATACTCTAATAGGATCGCCCCTATTACGAAACTAAAGTATCTCTACGTACTTCAGGTAGACCAGCTTTTGCCAGCAGCTTCGTCTGCGAGGAGGTCGGGAATTTTCCAAGTTATTAATTATCTGTGTGCAAAATTTCATCCAAATCCGTTCGGCCGTTTTTGCGTGACTGAATAACAAACATGATAACTTTCCCATATATGTATAATGCAAGAATGATAACAGGCATCTAGATTCTTAATGTCAACACTAAAGAAAGATGCGCTAAATTTACAGTACCTACCTTCTAAATATACTGTAGATAGGTTCTTAGATCAGGGTAGGTACACCTCTGCCATCACGTTATCATAAATACAACTACATTAAGTAGGTAGCGTCCCACTATTTTTACATGTTGGGGCAGGTGTACATCCGTAAAAGATTTATTTCCAGCTATTCATAAGACATTGTTATCGTAAATCTAACAGGGAATTTCCTTATTTCAACAGCATTTTCGCAAAAACATCTTCGAATACGGGTCTCAAAGACGATACTGACTACAATATCCCAAAGGAGATAATCCAAAGATTCGATAAAGTGAGAAACTAGCTCTTTACTGCGGCCCCGTCTCAGTCGCCGCGCAGACTACACAATGAGATGTTTGTTTTAAAACCTAAAAAGGTTTCCGTCAGATCTAAAAAGATCTGTCGGAAACCTATTCGGCAAGTACTTATTCGGATTTGAAATGCAGTTTAAAAATATGAGAGTCATCATTTGTTTAGGTTTAGGGATCTATCTCAAATATTTGCGTGCCACAAGATTCTTGTATAATATAATTGTGTAACACAATTTTAACTGTGTGTAAGTTTGTGATTTAGCTCTCTCAAATTGTTCCTCTTACGCATATACGGATAATACCTTACCGGCCTTTTAGTACATGCTGAAAATTGGAAATTGGGACGAAGCTCAGAGAGAAGCTGCTCTCTTTCAAGCCAAGTTATGTTTTGCCTATCTGTGAATAAAAACCCACTTCATACTTTCTCTCTTAAATCTACTTCACAATTCTGACAATACAGTTTTAATTAAAGCTCATAGTATTATAATGCTGCCTTTACCTGAAAAACCTGCAAAACTAAATACCTTCGCGTACTAATAAGTAGGTATCGGAGAGGCATTGTTCTCGTTGTCATGGTGATTAGTAGTTGCGGGCTTAGTGGGCGTCATTGGGGTAAAATGCGAGCACAAAACACGATAATCACTATTTCACACTGTTTTAATTTCAGTTAAACAATATTTCTTCAGTACACACTATTGTGCAATAAAAATTTACAGTTAAAACTGAGCAGCGGGTTAGTTAGCGCCTCCACGAGTAACTTCATACTGGTTTGTTGCACTTCGAAACAACATATCATGGAATGGTCAAAGTAGGCAGATATCTGCCAGAGTTACAAACTAATTACCTTCTTTTAAAGCCTGCGATTTAGTGATGACGCAGATACTTCACGTATGGTTTATATCTACCTTTGCCAGTCAATACTAACATTTGGCATAACGGTCTAGGGCGGTAGTTCAACGTCAAGTATGATACAACTGGAAAGGGTGCACAGAGCTTTCATGTCTTTTAAACACATTTGGTACAATACAGACCAATTTTCAAAAATGCCAGGTTTTGACTGTGACCCAGCTTTTTCAAAATCAAAATATTTTATTTAACATAAACCTACACTGTATGTTGTACTACACTGTACGTTGCGTAGACACACTGCTTTACAGTTGGACAAAACGTAGGACCACAGACGAGTCCCATAGATAGGCCCAGAATGAAAATAAAATTAGTTAAGCAATGATTACAATAAAAAAACTGTTTGTAAGTATTCGGTAGAGACTACCTTATGCTATACAGATAAGTAATCTATACTAATAATATGTATAAAGCTGAAGAGTTTGTTTGTTTGTTTGAAATTGTGGAATTTTGGCAAACATCAAAATGTTGTCCAGTTTTGAGTGTATCCTTTTCGATGGCCCTGTTTGTCTTTGCCAAAAGAACGACTCGAAAAATAATTTTCATCATAAAGGCTTTCAAGCATTTCCTGGTGCCATCAAAATTTCAACGAAAAGCACTTAGTCATTTGCAAATTATATGCCTACCAGGCGCGGTCGCAGCCTATGGTTTTGGGGGGGGGTCACCATGAGTACTGAAGATTATTTTTAGGAAGGTACATCTACTCGTTGGTCTAGTAGTCGAAAGCGCTACTGATGAGCATGATGCCCCGGGTTTGATTCTCAGGTCGGGAGTATTATTGGGTTTTTCAGGCAAATCGTTCAGAGTCTCGATAGCATGGCTGACTTTGGGGGGGTCATGACCCCTAGGACCCCTCTCTCTCGGACCGCGCCTGATGCCTACCTGTCTGGTAGGCTAGGCACCATTGATGTTAATACCTACCGACATATTAAAATAGATACACGAGGAATAACGGTGGCCTTAAAATGCTACACTGTGGTACACCAAAATAATTAATTTAATCATTGAAAATTTGTTCTATTATTGTCCTTATCAACGTTAAAGATTTATATTGTTGTCTTTGGCTATTAATATTTTGCTATAGTTTAAGTTAAGAGGGGCATGTGGCTAAGTAATAACAGCCGCACGGATCAGGTTAAGTTACGCTTTGCGCCGTTGTTTCTTGGATGGGTGACCATCTTTACATACTAAGACTCTTCCGTGTCTTGGAAAGCACGTTAAGCCGTTGGTTCCGGCTGTCATTTGAGGATCTTTGATAGTTCAGTCGCGTCATGTAAAATACTGGTATTCAGCTCCAGCCGGTTAAATTGGAAGCCGACCCTAACACAGTCGTGAAAAGGCTACTTAGGCAGATGATGATGTTTGTTTGATCAAAATCTATATACAATATATAAAAGAAAGTTGTGTTAGTTACACTATTTATAACTCAAGAACGGCTGAACCGATTTGGCTGAAAATTGGTGGGGAGGTAGCATAGAACCAGGAAACGGACATAGGATACTTTTTTTATCCCGTTCGACTTTAAAGAGGAAAGATTTGATTGTTTGTTTGTATTGAATAGGCTCCAAAACAACTGATCCGAAATGAAAAATTCTTTTTGGGTTGGGTAGCCTATTTATTGAGGAAGGTTAAAGGTTATTTAACATCACGCTACGATCAAAAGGAGCGGAGCAGCAATGAAAACTGGATGAAAACTGGCAGCCAATTCGATGCGACGGGAAGGGTCACGGGAGCAAAAATTTGACGCGGACGAAGTCGCGGGCAGAAGCTAGTGTTTAATAAATTAAATGTTCAATGTAGAATTAATTTAGTTCAAGTTCACTATTGTACCTAATTGTGTATACCACTTGTACCCATGCTTTTTTTTATGGGAAATCATCAAATGACTTCTCCCGCTCTGGGCGGAGCGGGAGGGCGTGTCAGACTTTTACTGACTAAAACCCACCCGTGTTCCATCAGTTGCCCTTGTGCCAGGGTCACGGTATCTCTTTCGAACAATAACGCGACCCCGGCAGGCATCGGTCCTAGCAGACCCCTTCAGCGCTGCTGAGGTCTCTGAGGCGCGCGTGGAACACTACGCGCCGTCGACAAGAGCTTGGTCCTTACCGGGCGGCGAGCTACCCATTGCTCGCCGCCCGCAAGCTCGCGCCTACGGTGGCCGGGAGTCCGCAATCAACTCCCAACGCCCGGGGCGTCTCCTCCTGCGGCGGCTAGGGACGTGAGGGCGCAGAGACTGCCATGCCCTCACGCGCCCCGCCTCCTCCTTTGGGAGCATTACTGCTTCGCAGAAGGAGGTGACGGCTTCCCATGCCCTCTCGCTCCGTACCATGGCTCGCACCAGGGCCGGACGCGAGAGGTCACCGCCGCCGATTGCCTCCACGAGGACACGGCGGTGCTCCACCCAGGCAGGGCACACTTCCATCGTATACTCCACCGTGTCCTCTAGACGATCCTCACAATGGAAACACCCGGGCGTATCCTCCCGCTTTATCCTGAACAGGAACCCACTGAAGCACCCATGCCCTGTGAGAACCTGCGTCAGGTGGAAGGTGAGGACGCCGTGGCGCCTCTCTATCCACTCCTCAAAGAGGGGACTTACCGCCGCAATTGTGGCGTGCTCATTGTACCCATGCTCAAGAGTCAATAATAAAATAGTAGTGATAGCCCATTGGTCGAAATTCGACCGTACTTCATTGGAATAGAAGTACATTATTAAATGAAAAAAAAAAACATATACAATAATAAATATTTAAAAAATATGGTTATATTTGACATTCAGTAACACTATAGACAAATAATATTAAAAACAAATATTCTCGATATGATCATAGATTTTTAAAATGAAATAGGTTATATAATATTTCTATAAAATTAATTTATTACCTATGGTTATACTTGACATTCAGTAATAGTTAGCGAGCTGGCGAGCAAAATTTCGATATGATCAGCACACAAGGCAGACGTTATTAATAGTGATAATTATACCCTGAGAAACATCAAGGACCTCGTCTGCCACCATGATGGCGCTGCGTTGTAAATTTACAGCGTATCAACAATGTTTAAAAAAAAGGTGTGCTATATTATGCGCACACGTCTACCTCTGGGGCTGATGATCACAGTCTTCCTGGAAACAGAAATAATCGAAAAGGCAGACATCCAGGGCTCTGACTTTTGTAGTATTCATTTTTTACATTTATTTTTATGATTAAACAAACTCTATATGTAGTGCACACTTGGCAGATTTGAATTGTTCGATTAAAAACAATGAGAAGAACCACGGAAAAATAGTCTGCCAACATGTTGCCTCTGCGATGTCTATTGACAGTGCTCCAAAAATGTAAAAAAAAGGTGTGCTATATTATGCGCATACGTCTACCTCTTGGACTGATATTTGAATTCCTTATGAAAACCAAGAAAATCGATGAGGCAGACGTTCAGGCCTCTGATATTCCAAAGGCAGACAATTTGATTTTTTTTTCAACCCGACGCTCGCGCCAAACCAAGCAGTTATAAAATATCCTCATAGTTCCTTTCGTGGTGTCTCTCTTTTATTTGGGAATATGAGTGAGAACAGTATAACTCAGTTCCAACCTTTTCCGTATTATGAAACTAAATGTACAGAGCGTATATCTATATACATCCTTTCCTTTTATTTTGCACGCTTTTCCTCTCTCTCGCTCTCTCGCACTTTCACACGTCTTGGTTCAAAATCTACGTATTTTACACAAATAAAACGTGATTTAAAAAAGTTAAAGACTGTTCCTATCCAGATCCTAATCCTATTCAGATTACAATCAAGCATGCAATTAAAAAAAAAACCTTTCTAATTAAAGTTGCGCATTTCGTTTCTGGTTAGCATTGAGAAAAAATATGATTGCATAGATTTCAGCTCCAGAAGTTTAATCGTTACCGTGAGTTTAGAGGATAATATTAAACAAAATTATAAGAATAAAAATATAAATAATAACAATAATCCCATTCAATACCCACTGTCCCTTGATTCCGTGAATTTCAAAAAGTTATACAGCTGAAAATCAGTGAGCAAAGAGTCTGCCACATGTTTTTTCGAATTCACAGAGTCATAGTGAATCGAATGGGCGCAATGAGAACCGCGTGCAAATGACTTAGTAGAGCTTTTTTTTTTTTAACATTTTTACAACTCCGTCCCATGATAATGCAGAGTCCTGAATGTCTGCCTCTTCGATTTTCTTCGTTTCCAAGATGATTGTGACCATGAACTCTAGAGGCATGCATGTGCAAATGATTTAATACCCCGATTTTTTTGAGCAACTTCAATCCGCTGTAACGCGAAAACGCAGCGACATAGGACCTTAATTGATTGGACCAAATCGATTCGTAATGATTTAAACTGCAATCCACCTCGACGTGAAACGTGTGCAAATCATATAGCGAAATGCTCGCCAGCTCCCTAACTATAAGACTATAGACACAAAATAAAGACAGATATTGTCGATTGGACCATAAACAAAAGAATATATTTGCATGTGTGTATTGAATACACGGTAATGAATAGTAGTGTGGGTAACGTGTTATTTAATGAAAATAATGCATTTTTACGCATAATTAAAAAAATATATTAGCATTCGTCACTTCTTCTCTGTATAAACTATAAGTGTGCGAAATTTCATACTCCTACGTCCGCCCAATTTTCGTAAAAAGGGATCCAAAGTTTTCGCTTCACGTATTAATATATAGATTGCAGTTCTAGCTCCTAGACAAATCAAATAGCAAAATTATGTACGAAAGGCTTAAACAATAACCATCTCGAGTTCGACCTATCCATAAAGCTAAACAAGCAAAGGAATTGATTTATAAGCTTTCAAGCTAATGAGCCAAAAAAAAAAGTAGACTTTTCAGCAAACTTCGTCATGCTTCATAATGTAGAAACTGATAAGTCCTCACCCGAGAACAAAGTAGGTAGGTATTCCTACTTTTCAAATAGTACGGTCAAGCGTACTAACATCGCCGTGACGAACGAGTTCGAAAGTTCCTTACTATGGAAATCTACCTAGTGGTATCCGGTGTCGGACTCAGAAACGAGCGATTTTGCTGGCCGCATACGTACGGTTTCCTGATTCAGATTTCGTGAGACTAGCGCAGACGCTTGATTTTTTATACATATTAGGAATTTACACTGCCAGTAGGAAAAGTGGCGCTCTAAACAACATACCTACAACCGAATTGAAAACATCCTCCTTTTTTGAACTCGGTTAATAATGCAACTTGAGCAGCAACAAGAAACAAGGTACGTACGTACCAGAGAGTACATTATTACATATAGGTTTATACTCTACTAACTTATTCCGACTAAAAGATACGCAAATTCTCCGCAAATTCGCAAAATTATGGGGGATGGCGCTACTTACGTCGAATCTTGTTTCACCGTGTTTTGTGAGATCTTATTTGGGAAATGGACTATATAGTTTAAAAACAAAACAATTTAGAGATAACATTAATGTTTTCAAATGAATAAAGATGCGGTAATTAATTCAATTCTTTTATCACATTATTTGGACACGTATAATAAAACGTTTTTGTAAACGTCGAATCGACACGTTTGACATTGACAGGAGCTAAAATTTGTCAACACTCGAAGCCACTCGGGTGCGAAAGATTTTAAATTCTTTCCATATTTTTATAAAAATATTGAGGTACGTTTACTGAAATAGTGTTAAATGTAGTAACAATCGGAAATGTGTTTTGGTAACTAATATATTTAATTCAAGAATTCGCTACAGGCGGTACGGCTGGATTTCGGTAAGCGTTTTCCTACCAAATCTATCGTGAATTGTTTTTTTACACGATCATTATAATAATTTAATCAATAAATAGTGATGCTATCCTTGAATAGCTAGTACCACACATATTGTTTAGATTTAGTCAATTAATTAACATCTGGCGCCAATTTAAATAGTTCGGACTTCAAGCGTGTTGTAAGTGCTTTCACTTAAGTTTTTTCTTGTTTTGAATTACGTACATGTGGATTTTAACAACCAGTGCGGTTACTGCATTTTCTTGCCAACATAATGTGCTGTGGCCTTGTGAGAAAAACATTCATGTTATTTCAATAACTTAGGCATAAGTTCTAAAGTAAAAGATTTAGCTTAGATTTTCCAACTGTATTACTTTTTCAATACTCACAAATAATGATTGGTGTTTGTCTTTAGCATGTGTTTTAATTAAAAATCATTATTTCTGGCATGATGTGCTGTGTTTATTTTTGAGTCATTTTCAGAACAAATCAAAAACAGTCCTGGTTTTAATATACTAATAAATATACAATTTAAAATTTAATGCTTTCATCATAATTAAAGTGTTAGTATGACCTTTTCATATGAAACATCTGTAATTTAAGTATAGTAGTTTATGAAACTGTTGCTTATTGAGGAGTATTAAAATAAATGCATGTGTTTAAAAACCAAACTGTAGATGAGGATTTTAATAGTATCACACAAGTATTTTAATACCAATTTTTCTGCAGTTTCATACACTACTTTATCTTTCTCATACATTAAGATTGAACATATCAACGGTTGAAAGGCAATTTTAATTAAAAAAAATCATTATAAAAGAACTAGTGAGTGGTTTTGGTAAATATAATATAGTTTTTTCCAAAATTTACTCACTAGTTCTTTTATAATGATTTTTTTTATTCGAAAAATAAAGCTTTGAATCACTCTCTTGCAACTTTCAGCAAATGTCGCTTAGATAAAATTGTCATTCAACCGTCAATATGTACTAAATAATGTTATACGCGAGATCAAAGTTAAATGAGTAAGTGGTAAGAGACATAATGTATATTTTAATAATGGGTTAGTTGGGAATAATTGTTTCATCCACACCGGTTGTGCCAACCCCGTTGTTTAACGGGGTTGATGGCACAGATCAAGTATCATCTACCCTGGTGTGTTTTTATCAGGGCGGAAGGAAAAATCATATGTATGGATCATAGCAGGTGTCGTTCTGTAGTTTCTGCTTTTACCTTTTAAATATTGCATGCCCATAAGTTTAAATGCACCACTTAAAAGATTGTTTCATTTATTATCTAATTAATTTGCTCCTATTTTATGTTTATCGCGAATTATAATGTGGTAAATTTTGTATTATATTGCGCGACAAACATTTAAACACGACAGTTATTTTTAATCATTTTTGGGTACTTCACATTCTTTTATTTTTTTGCTTGGAAATGATTGATCTTGAACTGAAATTTATTTAGGTCTAGGAAATCAAAATCATTTCATTGCCCATTTTTTCTAAATTTTGATTAAGTTATTTTTTTTTTTTACTGTGTTTTAATATGAAAGTTTGTTATTCAAAACCTCTTACAGTCAAATTTACAAACCAGTGGCCGGTTTGAGGTCGACTAATTAGAATAAAATGATAAAAATAAAAACGTAGCTCATTCATTTCATCAAAACTTGAATTATGTATCATATAGTGCATTAAAATTTATAGAAATACAGTATTTTGACTACAATCCTAATTAATATTATAAATGCGAAAGTTTGTATGTATGGATGTATAGATGTGTGGATGTTTGTTACTCTTTCACGCAAAAACTACTGAACGGATTTGGATGAAATTTGGAATACAGTTAGTTTATAACCTGGATTAACACATAGGGTACTTTTAATCCCGGTAGTACGTTCCCGCGGAATATTTTCCGACCTCAACGCGGGCGAAACCGCTGGCAAAAGCTAGTCATCTATAAAATCAGCAATATTAAAAAAAAATCGTATACGGCCTTTTACTTGTAAGTCATTATCATGTCTGAGTTTGATAAGCTATCTTGTAACTCCCCCACAATTTAATTCCTGTGGATGTTACAAGTACTAAGTATGATCGGAACTCCAACTTCCGAACTTCCGTCCGGAGTGTTATTGAAACCATTACAGCAATTTATATAATTTATCAGTCTGATAAGGCTATCATGTTAATTAATAAAAATAAACACATCTTGTGTCCTCTCTAAGAAATAGTTATTTTCATTGTTTCTTACATTTAGTCAATTATTCTTACAGTCTTATATTTGGTAGCAACCAATTACATTATAATACCCCGTTTCCCTTTACATATTTGTTATGAAAACACCTATTAAAGTATGAAACATCCACTTATTAATAAACGACTGCTTCGTTGGCGAAGTGAGTAGTGCTAGCCATGAGGTCCAGGGTTCGATTCCCGGGTGGGGTCGGGATTTGTGCCCATCATCATCATTTCAGGCTTAAGACGTCCGCTGCTGGACATAGGCCTCCCCTAAGCTCCGCCACTTCGACCGGTTCTGCGCTTCTCGCATCCAGCGGATTCCTGCGGCCGTCACTAGTTCAGATATCCATCTTATGAGAGGCCTTCCAACGCTACGCCTTCCTTTACGCGGTCGCCACTCCAGAACCTTCCGGCCCCATCTGCCATCTGTCCTACCAGCAATGGGCCCTGCCCACTGCCATTTAACTTTACCAATTCTCGCATTAGATTGAGATTTGTGGCCGATTGATGGCAATAGGCTCACCCCCTATTTCATTGGACTTAAACATAACTAGCGAAATGTGGATGTAGTATAGGACCCCTCTGCATAACCGTTCGGAGAAAGCAGGCATAATACACTGAGAAAACTGACAATCATAAAAGAGGTGAATTCAGCTTAAAGTATGATGAATTCACTCAAAGGACGGAGCATAGTGATTCACCAAAAAGAACGATGATAATACTGATGTTGATGATAACAGTATTTAAGATGATGTGTCACCATGGATTTAGTTTTAGTTACCTACTATTTTTCGATGCCTTCCTCATATATCCAGTTATATCCTATTAGTTTTCCTACAATTTTTCGGTGACTTCCTCACATATTCAGTTATGTCATACAATTTTTCCAACTATTTTTCGGTGCCTTCCTTATATATCCAGTTATATCCTATTATTTTTCCTACTATTTTTCGGTGACTTCCTCACATATTCAGTTATATCATACAATTTTTCCTACTATTTTTCGGTGCCTTCCTCATATATCCAGTTATATCCTATTATTTTTCCTACTATTTTTCGGTGACTTCCTCACATATTCAGTTATGTCATACAATTTTTCCTACTATTTTTCGGTGCCTTCCTCATATATCCAGTTATATCCTATTATTTTTCCTACTATTTTTCGGTAACCTCCTCGTATTTTAGGTTAGGTCCTCTTACTTTTCCTACTATTTCCTCATATCTCTGGTTATAGCCTATTATCTTACGGAGGTCGCCCTCAATAGGAGGATTGTGTACTTTAATAAACCAATTAATATCTCTATAATACACCAGTGATTAGTTGTAGTTCTACTCATTCTCCATCAGTAGGACTACAACTAAATACTGGTGGATTACACAGAAATTGTTTGGATTATTAGAAATCACAATCCTCCTATAATTGAGGGCGCCACTGGACTTACATGATCCCCTTATTTTTAAGTATCCAATATTGGTTCTTTCCTTTTAAATATTATTAGGTGTGAGCTCAACATTAAAAAAAACTGAAGAACCCTAAACTTGAACCTTAAAAAAATGGAGAGTAAGTAAAAAAAATAGAAAAAAGTACCTTGGCAAGAATGGTAAGAAGGTGAAAAGGGATGTATGTATAAATTAAACAGAAAATTGAATGGTATTTTTATTTCCATAGTATGAATGAATAATTATTATATACTCTAAACATTTATATTCAGTATAAAAGAAGACTGTTTTGTTTAGAAACATCCTCGCCTTAATGATTACAGTATCTATTTGTCGGTCATTATAAAGAATCATTATATACATTATGTTCAATAATTCTAGTTTTTACAAATTAAAATAAAGGTTGAGACGAGTAGAAATTTAATTTACAAAAAATAACAAACTTTACATTAATGTACCTATAACTAAAACATTTTTGCCCTTAAGGTGATTGCTTCAGGGTAGCCGTTTTTTGCAATTTGCAGGCCAGTGCTAGGTTGTATGTTAATTAAATGTTGCACGCGGGTGTAAGTACATAAGTTGTACTACATACGTCTTACACCCGCGTCTAACATTTCAATCAAAACCTAGCACTGGCCTGCAAATTGCAAAAAACGTAAGAAAATTTGAATTTCGCGGGCTACCCTGACGCTTTCACCTTAAAGCTGCATACAATAAATTGGTTATATTATTATAGTAAATATCTATTTTCAAGTAAAGTGCTACTATAAACACTCCGATGAGACTAATCTATCCCTCATACAAATACTTTACTTTAAAATCTATTACTAAAGGTGAACGCACACTTTTCAGAGCCGAAGGAGGCGAAAGAATCGAATTTTAGAATTACTTGTATGAAATCCTATGGAACCTCGCACACTTACCGAATCGGACGAATAAGGTCGTACGATTCGGTGCGGATAAGTGTGCGAAGTTACATTGGACTTCATTTAAGTAATTCTAAAATTTGATTCCTTCGCCTCCTTCGGCTCTGATAAGTGTGCGTTCACCTTAAACCAGCTATTGGTGCTGGCTCATACCATTACTTTATGCGGACACCGTTATCGGGCCGTCTTTATAAGATATCCTAAAGGGATATCCGATAAATACCGTAACTAAGGGTAGATTACTAGTTGAGCGCACTCTGCTATAAAAAAATAACTGCCCTTGGACTCTGCAGTGCCTCAAACTAGCAACGCCGCGTACGGTATAAGTACATAATTAATAATTATGTAAACGTTTCCAAAAAAAATTGATATTACTGGATTCAAAATAAAAACACCTTAAAAATGAGCAAACGAGTTAACTCGTTTGCGCATTTTCAAGGTATTATAGCAGCGACCGTAAGCCGTTAGAATACCTACAGAATTTTGAAATTTTTACTCTAGGTACCATCTACTTGTAATATATGACGTGTTACCTCGCATTAGAGTGAGCGTGTTAGGACACGGAGAAACGGCATTTTGGCAAGGAAAGCACAGATAATCATTACCACGTTTAACTTCATAAGAATTGTAATGAGAATTAAATTCAATAGTTTCAAACATACAGCAACGGAAAAAAACCTCTTCAGTATCTGTCACCAAAATTGCATCAATTTGGCCAAAAGTGGGTAAGAATTGTTCATCATCTATATCTACAGTAACAATAGAGTTCCGCTGCCATATAACACCAGCTATTGTAGCGGAAGTAACCGAATATTTGAGGACAACGCCAGTGCCGAGAGAAAACTTGACAGTGTCTCCTGAATTTAATGCAGATTTTTTTCCTAGTATTTTTGTTGTAGGTATTGTATTTTTCACAAACAAGTCATTGAGCATAAGTTGACATTTTATTGCTAGAGTCTTGCAAACATTGACTCGATTAAAAGATGATCTAGCCACTAACTTAGATACCCTGTGCTTGGCTTCAAAACGCATAGCCCACATGTTACGTACGGGGCCGAACTTCATTAGCATGGTAGGATAATGAGTCAGAAAATGAAACTTTGGCTGCAGGGGTGATTTTGTTAGCTCCGTGTACAATTGATTAAATTCTGCTATTATAACCCGGAGTTGAATATTGGTGTCACTGAAGACCCTATGACTTAATAACCTGTCGGTGATTTGCCGCAACATAATGTATAATTTCCATACTTTATTTTCTAAAGGAATGTAAAACCCGGCTATTAGGCTGAAGTATCTAATAAGGGTAAGCATTTCTGATGCTGAAGTTTTCAATTTTACTTTCGAACCTTGGACAACTAAACAATTACTTGGTTTTGAATTCCTATCTGGTCCATAATCAAATGAAATTATTCTTTGTTGCAATACTGAGATCTTTAAAAGACCTTCGGCAAGGAAGTGGTTTATGACAAAGGTCATTACATAACGAGCTACACCTTCTAATATATCATGCATTGGGTCTACTGCTACATTTTGAAATAAATCAAATCCTGTCACCTTAAGCCAACAGCATGATTCTTTAATGCCCGTGTTAGGTGTATCGTTTTCTTGCAATTGAGCATGGTATGAAGTCATATTTCTAAGCAAGTTACTGTTTTCATATAGAGCAGTTTGCAAACCTTTCTTGTCAATGTTACAGATTCTGCAACACTTGTTAGCTGAAAAACTTTCAGTAAACCCGAGAATTGAATTCAGGCCTAAATTATCGCCAGTTATAAAATTGAAGGTTGTTGCAACCTTCAATTTTACGGTTCCTTTAAAAAACTTATTTTCTATAAAAATTCCTTTGTTTTGCAAGTAATTCAATTCCTCAATAACAGGGTCAAAAATAGCTTTGTTTCCATATTTAGTTTTGTCAGCAGAATGGCAAATAGCTAACAGCAAAATGTTATTCAACAATGAAAATAAATGTGGTGGGAGTGCTGGCAAGGAAACGTATACACCACCAAGCTTATGCACCCCAGCGTGGCTCCCCAAAGGATTTCCAATTTCAAAATCATCATAGTATACTACTAAAGGAAGAATAATGTCCGACGCCTGCGGTGTACACATTGCCAGCCATACAGATCCCTGCATTACATTTTCTAGACACATTGGCCTCATCGGATTTTCTTCACGGATTATTAAATTACCCCTTAGGTGGTTCAAATAATCCGTTACATCTTTCCAAATAGTGTCAATGGAAAAAAAAATCTTCAAAACCTGGCGAAGTTGAATTACTTGCATTGTACGTGGCTTGGTGTGTAATGTTAAAGTGTTACTCCTTTGTGAAATGTCAGGACAATAACCAACGATTACTTCATGTGGTGGTATAAAAGAACCTAATAAATTCAATTCTCGGAATCTCAAATATTCTGAACGAAACGGAAAAAAGATGCCCTTCAAAGCTGTGTTGAACTTATGAAGTCGTTTATTAATTTCGCTTCCAGACATGCTTTCCTCATCAGCTAGCACAGGGCCGAATACGGACATTAAAGACGGTGCGATATTGTCAAGAAGGGTTTGCAAATGACTAACCATAGCTTGTACAGACGATCGAGATACAGAGGGATTTACATAGAGCGTTGAAATAAATTTCAAAACTTCTTTATGAATAATACTATCAGCATTATCAAGGACTTCCGGTTCACTATCAGCTTCAATGTATATGTGCTCAGTTGCTACTTTGGTAGTCTCTGTTTCACACATAGGAACTACGCAAGCCTCGTTTGAGGTGGATGGCAAATAACGAGTGTTTACTTTATTCAAATGTTTTAAGTTAACATGTTTTCTAAATTGTCTAACGTCCGTGAAATACCGGTAGCATGCGTCTTCACCACATTTATAAACTCCAGTAATATCAATTTTTTCACATTCTTTTCTTATGTGGGTAATAAGTGAAGAAAACGTGGGAAAAGTCCTTTTACAACTGTGACACTTCATCTTAATTTAAATTGTGACTCCGAGAGTAACTAATATCTCCTTCACAGATTGTGACATACGATCGTACGATGTTTTGACTTTGTAAAAACCAATTTGGATAATAAGCCAAATATTATAGCTTTCAGTAGGATATTTAGCCGCAGTAGCATGAAATATTTTAAAAGTCACATCAACAGCCTCAGTTAGTGTTGTGAACTTGTAAAACGTATTGTCACATACTGTGAAGGAGACACCTGACTGGCGGCACCAAATTATAAATGGTTGGAGGCTAATACCTAGGTTTTGAAGCTTTTGGCGACGCTCCTCAATTACCACTTGCACGTCTGCGTCATCATCCACGATGGTCACAAATCCATCCAATATCTCCGCTCGTGAAGCTTGCCAGTCTTTTCTAGATCGACGGGCAGGAGGAATATTAAAGAGACAGCCGAGTAGCAATATCGCTGCTATTAATTTTGTCTCCGGTTGTTCATCTGGAAAGAAAATAATAATAGTATATTTGACACAACACATCATCATTAACTGAGCAAATAGGGAAAAGTATCAGAACAAAATAAAATCTATCTATATAAGTAAAAATGAATTGCCGAAATGTGTGTCCGCCCGCCCGTTACTTCTGAACGACTGCACCATGTTAGATAATTTTTAAATTCTTTTTTGTCTATATATTTTATAACGGGTTCACCGACCCAGGGAGGTCGAACACCTAGAACTATATAACAGAATCATTTCCTTACCGTCACAAATTGCCAATGTATCAGCTATTTTTCGACGAAGAAACGAGTCCTTTGTGGTGTTAAGCTTCTGCTGAGCAGCTTTTAGTATGTTTTCCGATGAAGCATCCAAGGCGTCGAGGCCCCCGGATTTATCAGGGAACAGTGCTTCGTAGTCATGAGTCAGGAGTCGCCATCCATCACTTGACTTCAGGATAGGATACTTATTGAAGTACTCCTGTAATGTCCCTTCCTCGTAGTACAAGTACCGGAGGCGAGCTCGCACCGTCTCCCGCCACAGGGCACTGACCTCCTGCCACGGACCAGCTGAAGGACTTGACAGCTGCTCTAATGCTGACGCTACGTCCTCCACTTCACCTGCACACAAAAATTAAAACGATTAATAATTAGTACAATGACAATAACGGTTCTTAGATTCAGATATTTTGTAATTTGTAACGAAAATTTATACTAATTCAGATATTTTTCTCAATAATTTTGTTCTTGATAATTTAATTCAATCTGAAAACATAAAATTTCTTGAAAAGGAGTTACCTTCTTTAAGTCCGGTCAGGTCGATTCCAGCGAGTGGAGGGGTGTCTAGCCTAGGACTGGACTTGGAGCGAGAACGTGACTTGGGCTTTTCAATAAGGCCCAACGAAACTAAATGCTGTGGTCGAGCCCTTCTGGCGGTGACTAACCAGCCAGAGATATTGCGCTTAGCCTGGTAAGCATCAGCCGGCAGGTACGGCGCGTAGTATAGGGGTGGTGACTCCTCTTTAAATAATCTGCCAATGTCGTAGGATAGAGCAAGCAGCTGCGAATCTGTCAGAAGTACCGGGTTTTCGGCCGTAATGAGCTTCTCCATAAGCAGCTTGCATAAACGCCCACGCACGTTTGAGGGTAAGGTGCCCGTTTTCTGCCCAATTGCTATTATTTGTTTTCCCTCGACTGATGAATTCAGTATGTTATTCACCTGAAACACAAATAGTATAAGTATGGCATTACAAACTAAATATGCAAGGTAAAAGTTAAAAAAAAATGTCACTAAAATGTTGAAAATACAGGTTCAATACCTACCTTCCATTCAGTATAATGATCAGTTGGAGTCGGTGCCAGTCTAGGCATCATGCATTTAGTTGTTAGTTATAGCTGTCACCAACTCCAAATATATTACTGATCTTTGTGACATATAGTATAGCTCCTAAACGGCCGTCCGTACACACATACAGGACAGGACAGGTACAGACGTTAAACTTATCTGTTTACGCCGGGGGTTAACAATATTGAATGTCAATTTAAATTCCTTATCAAAAGTACAGGATAATAGGCAATAACTTACTAAATTGCTCCCGGTGGACTCTTGTCTAACTGCTTCACCCACTGACGACGACGAGTCCAGTGGTATCACCAGTATGTCACCATCCTAAAATAATATTTACTTTGAGACAATGTTATAATAGTACATGTAACAAAAAGGTGTGATAATATGAGTATGTACGGTCAATTAACCTCAATAATCGTTGAAATAATCACTAAATGTGTCCGAGTGCGACCGTTAACTAACAGGCTATAGCTAGCCCTAGCCGGAGATAACTCAAGGGAAGTGTTATATTTTTTTACTAGTAATCGGTTCAGCATTGCAGGTGTGAACGGTCCTGCCCTCGTCCCTTGATCCGGCCCTGATAAAAACTAATCGATCAAGATCAGGACTGATCCTGGTCTCAAAGAATGTCTATACCAAATTTTGCATCGGTTCAGTGTCTTAGGTATGAAAATGTGAAAAGGTCCTGCCCCAGCCGACAGATAGACAGACAAACTTACTTTCGCATTTATAATATTAGTATGGATGTAATTACAAATTAATACATATTGCTCTTGAACCAAAAAACAGTAAGTACGAGTACTTTTCTACAATTTTGCAGAACTTACCAAATTTTCCTGGTTAAGTCCTGCTTCGCAGTCTTGGTTGAGGATTGAGCTTTGCAGTCCTTCACACGGTGGCAGAGGCTCTAAGTTACAAGGTAGACTAGTTAACAAGTCATTCCTCAGGACCTCTTCAAAGAGTGATGAATTGTAGGAGTTATCCTGAAATTTAACAAGAAATTTAAAAAGGTAATAATAATGTACTTAGTTGGTAAACTAACAAGACTGATGAAAAGTTATGATTTTATTCCACTTTTTAAATAAATACTGCACCGGTTAAATTGTTAGGTATCTTAAGAAGACTTTAAAATAATAAAAGTTAATAAGTAGGTACCTACCTACCTACATGCAAGTAGGAGAATGTGCATTTAAGCGACGCAGGGCATGTGTAAGCAAAAAGTTTAAAACAAAATTTACTTTTTTGAAATACAATTTAACATGAAAACAAACCATATCTTTTGGTTGGTCGCTTTTTAACATGGCCAGAGCTGCTTCAAACCGGAGTCTGTCCCCTATTTGAGGGAACATACTATGTATGTCTTGTTTACTAAGCATCTGCATTGTTGCGATATCAATTCTTTCAGCTGAAAAAAAAGGTAAATTTAACAGCGCCCTGATTGCAGCTGTGAAATGCACTACGTCGCATCGACTTTATAAAATGTAGGTTGGTAGAGCTCGTCTAAGCTGAAATGACGCGCCCCACTACTTAAATTTGTATACGTACACTACGGTAAATGCGGTAGTGGGGCGCGTCATTTTAGTTTAGACGCACTCTACCTATTTGTTTTTTTTTTGGGTTGCATTTGCACATCGAATCTAGTGTATAATATAAATATGAACGTATATCTAGGTAGGTGGGTAGGTACCATACGACAAGACTATTCTTGGTTGGAGTGTACAGCGGCCAAAAAAGTGTTATTTTCGCAAATCGTTTATTTTCTCGATTCTATAGTATGTAACACCTAGAAAGGCTAAAAGTGTCTGGGTGTTTTTTGTCTCCGACCAACCGTTTGTCGTAAAAACGATGTCGAAGGGATCCATAGGTAAGGTTATGTTAGAACTGTGACCTTGAAATTGGTCGCGAAATTTTTTTTAAGTATATTTTCATAGTGCCTCTAAGACGACACTCTGACCCTATTCTTGCTAGAAATTAGAATGTGTGAATGTAATGTGTGAGCTCATGCTAGCAACTTACTAGGTAGGTTTGTCAACTTACTTTCAAAACGATCGATGTAGCGTTCCAAATTCCACTTCTTCAAAAGGTCACGCGTAGCCATATCCATTTTTGCACTGATCAAACACGTTCACTGGCACTAATGGAATTGTTATTGCTATTAATTAAACGAGTCGTGAGTCGTGACTTGCCGGCTGTAGCGGTGAAATACAAATGGCCGACCGAAATGGCGCGGCGGCGGAATGAAGTGAGAGAGGGAGACCTCATTATATAATGCCGTCACCTTAAATTTGTAGGACATCATTCAAATGCTACTCATAAATGGGTCTCTGTAATAATAATTTAGTAGGATACACATAAAATAATATGACTATATTATTGAACTTTGATGCTTACTCTAAAAATATGAGATTATTTAATCGTATTATCATAGGATTCACATAAAATAATATGACTGTAATATTAAAAAATGATGCTTACTTTAAAAATATAAGTTTAAAGCATTATAATTTAATATAGTACATTAGGGGGAGGTCATCGTATTTTTAGAGATACTTCTTCATATTAAACTATGAAATCTATTTATATTACGGTGACTGTCATTGTGTTTTTTAATTAGAATCTTATTTATAATTATCATACTAATTTATGGGACAGTGGACCATTTTCTATTACATTGTGTTATTATTTGAAGAAGACAATGTTATTTCATAATTACAAATTTTTACGATGACAAGTATCATAATATTGCATTATTTACCCAAAAAATTCGATTCCATATTAACACATTTCAGTTCTAGCGTAATATTTACTTATTATCAACATATTATAAGACAACGCATCTATTTTAAACCAACGTCACGATATTTTAAGATTATGCCAAAATGACATTTTTCTCAGTGTACATTACATAACATCATAATGCCTGTATGAATATAAATGTCATCATCTGCCAGTCTAACCGGATGCAGCTAAATACCAGTATTTACATGGAGCGACTGCCTATCTGACCTCCACAACCCAGTTGCTGGGTAATACGATACCCCATAGTAAGACCGGTTGTCAGACTTTCGTACTTCTGAAGACCCGTAACGACTGTCAAAGATCCACAATTGACAGCCGGGACCAACGGCTTAACGTATTTTCCGGGGCACGGAGGGGTCTTAGTATGTAAAGATGGTCACCCATCCATGAACCGACTACGGAAAGCGTAGCTTAACCTGATCGATCGATCCGTGCGGCAGTTATTGCTTATCCACAAGCCCCTCCAAATATTAATGAAAATAAAAATTCCATTTTTTTTTGTGACTGGGAAATCACCAAATGCCGACTCCCGCTCTTGGGCGGAGCGGGAGGGCGTGTCAGACTTTTACTGACTAAAACCCACCTGTGTTCCTTCAGTTGCCCATGTGCCAGGGCTACAGTATCTCTTTCGAACAAATCTCGCAACTCTGGCAGAAAATGGCTTTATGTAATACATGTAATAAGCCTATCTTAAACCTTGAAAAATGTATGGTAGATCTGAAGGTTTATACTAGTTGTAATTTTACTCCGCGTTTATTAATGAGGGGGTTATTGTTCGTTGAATTGCAAAAAAAATTGGCTTGACTAGCGAAATTGGATGCTTTATGCCCCGATAACGCTACAAATGTACGTATCTATACTAATATTATAAAGCTGAAGACTTTGTTTGTTTGTTTGAATGTTTGTTTGTTTGATTGAACGCGCTAATCTCAGGAACTACTGGTCCGAATTGAAAAAATATTTTTGTGTTGGGTAGCTTATTTATCGAGAAAGGCTATAGGCTATATAACACCACGCTGCAACCAAGAGGAGTGGAGCAGTAATGAAAAATGTTGCAGAAACGGGGAAAATCGCGCGGGTAGGCGATTCGACGCGACAGGAAGGGTCGGGGGAACAAGAAATTTAACGCGAACGAAGTCGCGGGCAGAAGCTAGTGTATTATGATTTGGTACACAGTTAATACTCGAATCAATTGTAACGAGCAACTCGTGATGCAATCTAATCGTTTAGATGTTTATTACTACTTAACTAGCCATGACTCCCATCTGTACTTGCATTGGCATTTTATTTTTTCTTATGGACTAATTCTTAGGCACCTTCCACTTCTCTCATTGATCCAAAGTAGAAGTTCGTCGACAGCAAAAACATGGAATTATTTACAAACCTTTTAAGTCGACTATATGCAGCGTAGACGTTGCACAAACGCGACGTTGACGCCACGGGATAGTGACGTATTTATGATAGAAAATACTGAAGACGTGTAGCTAGCGCAGCGCTTGCATTTAGACACCGTCTACGCGACATTTACGCCTACGTTAGATTCGTGTTCTTCAATGATACTGGAAAAAACGGGTATCACACTGAAATATTTTAGAAATGTAAAAAAGGAATGATATAGAAGCCATTAGCCTTTTAATATTTTTATTGCTTTTCGGTTTAGCTCCTTTCTAAACACGTCGCATGCGATGGAGCCATTGACTGAAGCAGTGGGCCCACTAGTCATCCACACCTTCTTCAATTGCAGCCAAGGCTTCTTCAATCTCCAGGGTTCATAAAACAAATTCCTCTACGTATATCTTTTAATTTTTGAAATAAATAAAATTCACAAGGTGCTGGTGGTCGGGACTGTAAAGATTTTGATCTTCCGTCAAATTATGAGGTATCCCTTCAGTGCAAAGCTTTCTGACTCCTAAATGTTCAAGTAAGACTTTTTTTTTTACTTGATTCATGCCGATGCCTAAAGCTAGTATCAGCTTCTATTATTAGCCGCTATTATTTTTTAAATAATCTCTTGAATCAATGTGTGATTCATTGGTTAGAAGAGATAAGCCTATAAGACTCATTTCACAGCCGAATGAATTAATTTATAGTTCAGATCGAACTAAGGAGCGATGAAAAGAGAATTTCTGAGGTAATTAGCGGATTTTAAGATTACTGTGCAACCTAACTGATCCTAAGAACTAATGTTGTATTCTTTCTAATTAATGTTGTATTCTTATTGAAATAACATTACACTGTTCATTTAAATACTCCTACAAAAATTGTTCTTCCTCTTTCCGGACCGAATTGGCATTTGGGTATTTAAAAACATGGAAATAAAATGACAAACATTCACCGGAACTTACAACGCTAAAACCCTGCGCAGACCACTTATAATATGTTTTAATAAAAAAAAATGTACTATGCCTTTCCATGCGGCACTAACTTCTTTTCAACTGTCATTGCAGTACGTAGATACCTATCTAATTACCATGTTTTTTTTTCTTCTATGTAAACTGACAAACTGACAGGTTTATTTACGATATGTACGAATCAAGGGAAGTTACGAGGGGCAAGTGCGCACGCGCCTCTAGACAGTCGTCGTATCGTATCGCCGGGTCAGTCAGTGATCGAACGTCAGTACCGAGAGGCCGCGTAGATTCGCACGCAAAAACCTTCGATAAATTAAAATATGTTTCGTGTTTTATCTGTTTTGTAATTTTTTGTTGTCAATAGTGAAAGTGTTGTTGATTTTTTTGCTTTGGTAAGATTTTATTTTTCATTTAAGTTCACGAATATTTTTAGGCTTCAAGCGTGTATTTTTTTTACCTAGACTATAGTTGTTATTTCTGCTGAATGCAATATTATTTTCAATTTCAATAACTGAAAAGGGGTCATTGCACTTATCATTAATAACGAACTCATACTGTGTTAGTTATCCACATTATAATTTTGTAATAATATAAGTGTTTACAGTTGTTGGTGAAGCAATTATATATGTATTTTTTAATAAACGTAGGTACGTATGGAGCAGCTGCTTTTTTCTTCAAATTTGATAGTAAAAGTTGTTCTTAATGAGTAGAATACTCCTTTTTCAAATATAATATTTCAAATACACATTTATGCTCTTCATACACGAAAATGCTTCAAATAGTTAGGTTAGTAATTGAAACTTGAACCTTGAAAACAAATTTGTTGAATTAAACAAGATTAAAATACTTGATCAAACAACATTATATAGGTATATTAATATATTACAAGTGAATGACTTAATAGCTAGCACATAATAACAATGAATACCTAATATAAATAAAATCTAAACTAATATTATAAATGCAAAAGTAACTCTGTCTGTCTGTCTCGCTTGCCTGCTAAAACTACTGAACCGATTTAAATGAAATTTGGTACACAGATAGTTTAGAGCCTGAGAAAGGACATAGGCTACTTTTTATCCCGGTAGTATGTTCCCGCGGGATAATTTCCGATCTCCACGCGGGCGAAGCCGCTGGCAAAAGCTAGTACTTAATAATTTCATGAATTCAATAAATGAAACAACAGTTAGAACAATCGGGGGAATAGACACTTCACGACGATTTCCCATGTTGTAGTCATATCATAAAACTGTCAAAGAATGACAGTTTTGATTTGACTATACGGTCAATTAAAGTTCGTAGACGGACTAGTTGAAGCTCGAATTAGCTTAACCATAACAATTCATTTCCCTGACTTAACGTCCCATCTTATTGTTAGTGCCTTAAGGAATACTTAGCGAATTTATGTTATTAAACGTTCAATTATCAGAGGTGAAAGAACTACTTATTCATATAACAATAACCACTATGTCTGTATTTGTACAACAATTATTAAACAGGCTTAGAATAGAATGTACAGGTGTACAAATAGGTGGTCGATTTCTGTTTAGTGAGGTATCGTTTTGATTACTACTTTCGGAACGAATCAATTCATGAATTTCAAAGAGTATAGAGTAAGAATAATGCGTAGCCCTAAAATATTACTTTACAAAACACTAGGCCTGGCCCTGCGTCGCACGGAGCGCCACCTATAGGGTCCAAAGTGTTGGTTGGTTCCAGCTTGAAATACAGTTCAAGGTGGTACCTTTCAATGAATTTTGTCAATGCATATGGTTATATGCATTGACAAAATTCATTGAAATGTTTGGTGCCGGATATTAGTGTAGACAAACAAAGTGACACGTGACTTTTACAGATTAAGATAAAATATTCAAATAATTGATGAAAAACTCGATAAATCGGTGAACCCAAGAATTAACCTTAAGTATAATTGAATTCAGGGTCTAAAAACGTTTTTTGTCACCCAAACTCTGAACTTACAAATTACCGCATAACAACTCAAATATTTGATAGAAACACAATTCACATCCTTGATTTGTATTACCATTGTGTTCAACGATAGTATCCTTGTGTTTTTTTCAGCAGTTAAACTATTTATAAACACTGCTGACGTCAATTAAATGTATTCTACAAATGCCTCGTGTTTAGAAAGAAGGCATATAAAGAAACTAAATGTGAAGTTGGATGTCAAAGCCGAGGTCTACGTAATTAGTTTTTTGAGTTGTTATGCTGTAATTTGTAACTTCAGGTTACAAATTACAGCATAACAACTCAAACATTTGATAGAGGCATAATTCACATCCTTGATTTGTATTACCATTGTTTTCAACGTTAGTGTCCTTTTGTTTTTTCAGCAGTTAAACTATTTATAAACACTGCTGACGTCAATTAAATGTATTCTACAAATGCCTCGTGTTTAGGAAAAAGGCATATAAAGAAACTAAATGTGAAGTTGGACGTCAAAGCAGAAGCTACGTAATTAGTTTTTATTGTGCTCTGAAAGAATTTAAAATGAGCCTAAGCGGAGGGCTTTCTGTATCTCTTCGTTTTGAAAGCGAAACCACGAACACTTTTTAGTTTTATTCAGCGTTGTTTATGCCAAAGAAATGTGTGAGCTACTTGCCCTGCACTTACCGCTTATCGTTACCATTCAAAAGTTATGTTTGCTTTCGTTTAGTCTTTGAGTCGAGTTTCCTCTACAAAATTCTTATCATCACCAAACCTTGGTGCTTCACCAAATTTTACATTGAAAGGTGCTAAAAAGCCGTGACGATTTTCACCCATAAAGACCCATTTCTTCCAAAAAAGGACCTATTTATTTATCCCACAAGAATCATGCCAGCTTTGTTTTACTGTCAGCAAATTCAAAGGAACGTTTTTAATATGGCGTATTGTTGAGGATCGGTTTTTGGTTCACTCTACGAGATCGTGGCACTCACGAGGCACGTATCAAGTGACAAACGCTGGAATGTTCTTAGGCTAGAGAAATCGACACCAACAGAATGTGGCTTCACAATAAAATTCTTTTTCGCTTTGTTGCCAATATTTCTTACGACACTCGAATATATGAAAGGGTTTCAGCCATAAAAGTAAATATTTTCAAAGAAACGAATTTTTCTTTATTTTCTCTGGCATCGTAAATAATATATCGCCTCGAACGTTCATTTTGAACTCCTATCACGTAATTATTACGTATGTTACCTTCAAAACTTAGATACACTACAAGTGAGATAGTTTGTTTTATTTTTTTGTTTTGGTGAAAGCGCTAAAGCGTTCACAGCATCCCAATTAGGTTTAACTCAATATACTCGTGTTAATAAAGAAAAAGAAAATATTCGTGGTCTTTCATATAAGCTTATAATGAATTTAAGCACTGACATTATTCAAAGGATACATGGCAGGAATACTAATGTTAGTAGAGAAAGTTGGGAGTATGGTAGCACGTAACTCTTGGAGATACAACACCGTACGGATAATCTTAGTTCATTAACATCTAGTTCATCCTACATTACTTTTTTACTCGTTCTGAATACGTAATAAGTAATTCAATTACTATTCATTCGAAATAATTTTTACTCTGTTTACTTAGCTAAGTACTATTTTAGCAACTTATCTTAAACCACACTTATACAATAAACTTTATTACATTTTTATCATAACGACACTTTCTCGGTTTGTGACGCTAAATAATAGCAAATAAAAGAAAAATATGCAAAAACGATAAAGAAACACACTTGACAACACGGCATTGCCACCGCCGACGCTGAAAATTGGTCCAATGATATTCGAACACGATTTTCTCAGTACTTACCGTCTCTGTATTGAACGTTTTGAGTCCCAGACATATGTATATAGAATCTCTTTGAGTTGAAGCACTGTTGAACTCAACTCACAATTTATTTATATGGTGCAAATACTTTGTCTTTTTGAGTATCTTGGACAAAAATTCTTAAAATAAGAAATGCTGAATATATATGATATTGAGTGATGAGACTGCAGGTTATGTTTGACAACAGTTTACTATAAATAAAGACATAAACTTTTTTGTTCAAAATTACAGTAGCGACAAAAGCTGAGAGTGCCAAATCGTGACACGACTACGAGTTACATTTTTATCCGTCGTGATCGGGCTGTTTGCTAGGAAATCGCGTAATATGTCGAGACAACGGTACTCAACACCAGTCACTCAGCGGGTTTTACGAGTTCTGTAATATAAGGTTACGCGCTAAAACCTATACACAATGCTCCAAATAATTCTGACAGGGCGTGATGCAAGCGCAAGAAAATTTACGGGAAACTATCTCAAGTTTATAACTTTCCATCTGAAAACAATACTCAAGCACTTGTTTACAGTTTGCTTACTGTTGAAGTTTTATCCTTCTTTTATTAAGCAAAAATTCAATAGTCACAACACAACTTTGAAATTGTGAACTTTTCCGATCATTCACAGGTTCATGATATTTTTATCGCAGGCCGTATTTTTATTTATTATTTCTTCAATACGTGAACCTTTAGCCTTTCTGAAATTAATTTTGTTGCTCATTGAAGGCGTGCGAGCCTGTCGTCGCTGACTCCCGATAACATTGACTGATCGGACGTTGGACGGCTGGAATAGATGAGAGAAGTACGTGCTACGTCCGAAACTCCGTGTGATGAATCGGCGACTTGTAATCGTTGGACTAACACGGGTACCGTAATTTGTTAAGGGAAAGTTCATTGGGTTCTGGGTCCTGCAGATGTGCACTATCATCTATTGTGAACGAAAACGCGACATGTTTATTTATGGACCGTTAAATTAACTTTGGATTTTCTTTTGAGCAAAGGAGAGCCCTTGGTGAATAATAAAATAATGCTAACCTAATAAATGATTCGTTGGGATATTTAGCTGTATCTCTTTGAATAATTACCTGTTTATTTTATTTATACTCGAAATAAGTTTTTCCTTAAAATCATATTATTGAAAAATATGAAAACAAAGGATAGAAAGAAAGCTTTTTGTATTTTTTTGTCCTTTTGCTGATTGCTAATATTTTTGTCTCGTGAGCAGTTTCTTCTCAAAATCAAACTAAAGGACACTTTTCTTGTCTTTCGGGTCTTTGCAGAGTCTGGGAAAACTGTTCGGGTCTGTATTAATGAGGCGAACGTGCCGTGCTTGCGATGGCGCTCGAAACAAATCGATGTCTCGTAATCGACGGACTCGCATTTCGGGCAATTTGTTCGGGTGAAAATATTACTACTTTTTTTATAACACTTGCTCGGTATTTATCTCAGTCGCTTAAACATGTGACCGTCGTGTAATGAGCCTTTACGAAAGTGAAGCTTTACTACTGGGAAAATTCTTTAGGGTTTTTCATTGTTTCTTTCACAAAACTTTCTTTGATATGGATCATCATAGTTTGCGTTTAAAAATGAAAATTTTTAGTGCCTCGGATCGTTTATGGGTCCCGTAGACCGGCAAGATGCAATTCTAATATATCAATTTCCACAAAATTTCACAGGTTGTTGTCTAGTAGAGTCACGGCGCGCTGTTTTTACTAAGCAGCCATTGTTTCTGAGTTATCTAAAGAATACTTTGATATCGAATTTCAGTTCCGTCTGAATATCTTCATCTCGCCCTACATTTCTTCTTGTTGGCCGGTGACCTGTTATCTTGTACGCCACAGATTCATTCAAACTGAAATACGACGTGACTAGACGTAAATTTGTCGTCGTTTTAATTGTAATTGCTCTAATTAAACTTATTACTCAGTCAGACTGATAACAAATGCCCAAATACCTATTTAGTTTCGGCATATACGTCGACTTTTACCACAAACATGATAAAAGTAACCTATTATACATTGTGACCACAATTTATACGTGTCGGGTGAAGACTGCAAAATGTCAATGTCAAAATTGAAGTCCAGTATGAAATTAATTGCGGTATCAATTCTCTTGTCTAAACACAGGTTCCTACATCATCAATTAATTGCCTTCAGATATCTTTGTAGGATAATTCGATTAATTCTCTCTTTACGTTAAAAACGGTACAATAATTCCGGCTCTGCGACCATTTATATTAATACTAGCTTTTGCTTCGCCCGCGTGGAGGTCGGAAATTATCCCGCGGGAACATACTACCGGGATAAAAAGTAGCCTATGTCCTTTCTCAGGCTCTAAACTATCTGTGTACCAAATTTCATTTAAATCGGTTCAGTAGTTTTAGCAGGAAAGCGAGACAGACAGACAGAGTTACTTTTGCATTTATAATATTAGTATGGATAAGTAAATAAGTAATAAGTATATAAGTAATAAGTATGGATCGTTCTTTTGTTAGACTATACTTAGTATAGTGAAAATGTTTGTTATCCAGCTATCAACATTCACTACGTCATGATATGCTTGCAATCAAAAAACATGCAGTAACTCTGGTGTAACACTCCTTGTTTTTTTATTACCACTCTAACGCAATGTTTATTCCGACATTAACGAATTTTTAGCGAAACCAAACGAAGGGTGATCAGAAAGTGGCCATTTTTAAAAACGTATCAAACGACCCCTGAATTTTAAATAAACTTCGCCGTTTATTTATTCAACGGATTTGGTGAAGATTTCTGACCTACCAAGCCTTCGGAAAAGACATTTTCAGTTAGGTATGTACACTTGTACAGTCTTGTGTGAACCTACAGTGTTAAGTGTTAAATACATCACAAAATTAATAAATACTTGATGACCTGTACTTTACCCGTATTATTATATTTCTCCACATCGCCGGACCATGTGGTCCAGGTCTTTTGGAAAGCTTACGAGGCCAGTTGGCTTCTGCCCCTCGTAAGGCCCCGTCATGGTCGTTTCATTGTCTAAGGGGCCTCTGCGAGTTCACAGACCTTCTCCAGGAACACGACTTCTCGATATATATCAGATAGGCTCCGCGGATTCGCGACTGCCCAACAGCTAGCCACACGCTGCTCTGCGAGTTTCTGTATCTTTATTGGTCTGGCTGCTGACCCTAGTCCTGTTCCGGCAAAGTAAAGTCTACCGGCACAGATCTAGAGTTGGAAGTCCGCTAGCCCCATTATGATGTCAGCGTTAAGATACGCCGGTGGGATTATTACTATTATTAAAAGCCTATGATGTCCCACTGAAGGGCAAAGGCCACGTTCCTCTCTTACCACTACTCTCTGTTTAAATCAGCTAATGATCAGGTCTTGCTGAAGGAGTCCAACACATCCCACCTGACTGTGGGACCTCGGTCACCATACCCGTACCCTTAGTCAAAAATAAACGAGTAGGTATTCAGATTATCTGCAGGTACTGTTTTTGTAGCAAGGGTCATTGGAAACTTTGTTAATCTACGAACAAGCAACGGCGATGGATAAAAGTAGTTATTATCATGCCATAAACTACTTTTATCATTATTGTACCTATTATTCTTTTATGGGCGGTTTGTTTTCACTTCTCATAAACCCACAAACGAACGGCCGTAAAAAAATCGTGGTGGAATTTTATCGCGCACTGAATTTTCAGCGTTTTGCTAGGTCCCGAAAGTTTAATGTCAACAGTGTAATTTTTCGATGCGCTGAGATGCTTCTGTTAGATTCTAAACGATAAGCTCAGCACCGTATACCGTGTGGTGCCGGACGTAAAGAATAACACCACCCTATTTCTTCCTGTGGGTGTCGTAAAAGGCGACTAAGGGACATACTAGACAATGGGCAGCAGCGTTTTCTATGAATTTTACCACCATACTGCGATCGCCAACCCGCCTGCCAAGCGTGGCAATTATGGCAAAGCCTCCCAAATTGGGGGAGGTCTAAGTCCAGTAGCGGACGTCTTACGGCTGTAATGATGAGCTCAGCACCTAGAGCTGAAATTGATTAGTTTCTTTTTTTGAATTTTGTACAGTCACATCCAAAATACGTTCGTCACCTTCAAAACTAAAGCAGATCCTATCGTATTGCACGACCCACTGAGCATTATAAAAATTGCGTCGTAATGTCATTATTGCAGAGTGACATTCAGCTTCAGCCATCTTTGCATGTCTGACAGTCGATGTCGACCACATTCCTAATTCCATAAAAAAGGAACCAGTAACAACTTTAAAAAAAAGACTAACTTTACTTCTTTTAGATAAATGCTACTACTCCGTATCCGCTTTCCTAAATGATAAATAGTTGTAAATATATCATTGTTTGATACTTACTTTGATGTTTGAACTGCATCAATATTTGCATGCCAAAGTGGTAGAATGTACAAGGATTCCTTAAATCACATAATGTAATCACCTTATTGTAAATACCTACATTCTGAGCAAATAAATAATATTCTAATTCTAATTCTAAAATCTGACACTGACGATTTTTTTTATCAATTTTATTTATATTTCATGAAATGGTTTGTCCATTAAAATGGTTTTAGGTTGTGTTTTCAAAAGCGTATGCCTTTTTAATGGTTTTTAACATGTAACTAAATAAAGTTTTCTATACAATAATCTGCTCAGTGACGTCGCATCAAAAGGATGTGAACTAACTTGATAAATAAAAGAATTTGAAAACCGATAAAGGTATAAAAAGATTGACTGTACTACCAATAATTCAACATTTAGTGCTTTTGTTCGGTAAAGTGAAATGAAATGAGCGGGTAACGTCAACCGCAAGAACAGTAACCGCTGGGCAAATATCTACACGGTGGATGCCTAAGGATGGACGGCAGCACTGAGGCTGGTCCAGGAATTAATGAAATGACCAGACTACCTAGACGCGTCTCAAGGAGTGGATCGACATAGCTCTCAAAAAGATGCCGAGAAGAAAATGTGGGAGGTCGTTCCTCAAAAGAATAAAAATAATAAAGTGATAAGATAAGGTACCTTAATACGTAATTTGAGTTTTTATGACAATAATAGATAATATGACTAATCCATGTAGATTAAACGTTTCACTATCTTGTAAGCTTCGTGGGTGTGTCCACACTTAAATATCAGTTATTAAACAAATTCAAAATAATCATAGTACGTTTTACAGTCAAGATCATGGGCCATGGTCGCCTTATCAATAATTGATACTAAAAGTATTATCTTACTTATCGCTTTTGACGAGGTCAGTACTGAAATTGGGTGATATCGATCGGTACAACACGGGTGCTGTTAGCCCAAACAAAAATCGTTTAATTATTAAATAACATTTTAATAAAGAATCCGAGGCACAGAGCCGTCGGTCCTGCGTCTGATCTCTCCCCGGTCTTGTCTCATTGCGGACCTATCGGACAAAGGAACAGAGAGTGCATCTGTGTATTGTGCACATATTTGTACACTATAATATCTCCTGCGCACATGGCTAATCTCCATACAGATTGGCCATCCTGACTGAAATTCGGTGGAGATTTTTTTTTAAATAATTATTGGTGCCAATATAAACATTGAAGGTGGAATGTTTTTAAGGGATGTTGTCAGATATACATAGCTTTACTAGATATCTAAAGTATCATCAATATCCTAACAAACCGTAAACCGGACTATTACTGTTCAATCGTGTTTCAAATTAATGCTATTGCGTATAAAATTAATCTTATAATGGCTTTTAGGTACTCAACCTTGTACTATATGAAAATTAACATTCGGTTTAAGCACCTGAGAACTTGAGGATCTAAGTACTACGCCAGATTTGATGGGACTGTCAAGTTCTCATGAAGATACGTTTACGTAACTTAAAGTACTTACATAATTACAGCAACTTTATAATTTTGCGATATCATTCTAGACGTAACTTTAGGCCTAGATGTCAATCTTCAAGCCATATCTAAATATGGACTTTAAGTTACGTCGACTTGTTCTCGGAGTTTTTGTTTTGCATATCTCTTTACGAAATAATAAATCTTTGCGACCTTGGCGCAGCGTGCAGTGTTCAATAAGTATGTAGATCCATAAAATTGCATTAAAAATGCATGTTCATAAGTTGTTGGCTAGTCTTCTTATTCCATGGAGGACCATTTCTTCCAGTAAACTATTGCAAGGTGCATATAAGGTAAACAAAGAATGTTGGTGCTGTTTTCTCTCGCATTCCCACAGCCTTGTGAAAATAATGGAAATATTATTTAAAAATTATCACACAGTGTATTGTATAACACTACTTATTACATCCATGATGGAACGTTCACATGCGGTAGTCGCACAGCTGACTGGTAGGAATGTAATATTAGAGTAGATGGCGCCTCGTATCATGTGTACTTCCCATAGGAATGTTCATTGGATTATCGTTTCTGCGGGCTCCAAGCACCTCGCATTCGTCACGTCGAGTCGCGTGTAACGGATCGCGCCCCACACTCATAGGGCTGCTTTGAAGATCTTAAGTTTTTCTTAGCAACAAATGAAGCAGATAAGTTCGATGTATTAGTTGGCCCATTCCGCCTTTCAATCAATTGCGGAAATAGCTATGGTATGCCAAATCGTATCGCCGGGTCATATAGTGGTCACCAAACGTAAGATAATGCATAATAATATATTTCGGTATCGGATGACTCAATAGATTGAAATCAAACGAAAAATAGAGTTACTACGTACTTACTATCCATGGTTGATGCAAGTTTGAAATGGTTACACGTTACTATACTTCCGTAAATGAAAGAAATATCCAAAGATGAAATCCTGAGCAGATATTTCGTGACCTAAAAAGCACGCTTCAACACGCATAACACTGAAATCCGGAGGAAACAAACACTAAGCCCGCGTTGAAGCCCAACAAGCAGCATATTCCGTAGATATGCCGAAACGCAGACTTCGAGGTTAAAACAGGGACAGCCCTTACTCGGCACACGGGTCGACGGATTGATCGAGGAATTACGTGGCTAACATCCACCAAAATGATTGATAACCGTCTTGGGGAAGGGAATTATTGTTGGATCCCTGATAGGGCGTTTAGTGCGATAGTTGATTCCGATGCTCGTACTGCGTCGTTGGAGACCCTAATATAGTGCTATCTCCTTTGAGGTTCCCGTTTCCGATGTCTGTGTGTGGTAGATAAGAATATAACGTGTCTTATCTCTTTCACCACGTTTAGGGAGCTTTGATTTGTCTATTCCTGCAGTGCTGAATTAGTACAACCGCTTAGGTCGTCTTAAAAATGTCCCCCAAAGAATCCTTTCAGGTTCCTTGGTCGTCGTACTCATCGTCAATGGTTCTGAAAATGTGTTGGCATTAACTTTCGTAGCCAAACACGTAGAAATTTCTATGCGCATAATTACATATATGATAAACGGATGGATCCCGTAGTCGGGTAAATAAACTCATCACAAATTTTGCCTATCTAATTTTACATCATCAATATTGATTTGGTGCTTTCTCATAAGTCTGGGGTTAAATGAAAAATGTGGGAAAATGAGTAGACTGTGAACATTTTTATCATTATTCTGAAAACATCCGTTTTTTCTCCAAACCATTTTATTAGGCTGTCAGCTTCAAGATCTTTGACTCCATGTACTTATCTAAAGTTTTTATCAATAAAAAAAAAGGTTTTTAATGGCAATATGTTCTAACCAAAACGTTGAGCGATTCATTTTGGTAAACAGAGTTTGATACAGTTACTACCAACTGTTATTTGGTCGTTATCAGTTCATGGTCAATATCTTTACTATCGATTGGAACAACTAGGTACTACACGTACTTATGTCCTATTTTAAACAAAACTAATTATGTAATTAAATTCATATAAACTTACATAACCAGTTATTATATTAGGTATTTAGAATTCAATTATGGATAATAATGTCCAATCATTCAATATTTTTTACAGTAAAATGCCACTTACGATCCAATTTATTTATTTTTACACTGATTTCACACCATCGGCTATTATTATTACCTGTGATTTAGCTTACTACCTTTCAATTTTACACCTTTAATAGATTTTTCAAAACTTTCAAGGTTCATATTACAAAAAAATCTACCTAGTTTTTGTGCTTAAATTATTGCAAAATATTATCTTCCCTATAACGCGATATAAATAGACACAATAGTTAATTCGCCGTAACGAAAATATATTCAGATATCGATCATAAGGAAGTTTTAATTCAAGGCTGATCCGTTGATTCGCTAATAATGCTTATAAACAACAAAATTACCCAATTATTTCGTCATTCAAACTGACGAGTATATTTGTTCGATGATGACAATTTCCTCTCAAATAAAAAAACTTCAGTAAATTGTGTTGTGTTGTAGGCGTATCTTCACCTTGTCATTACGAAGATTACATGTTTATAGACTCAATAATGCAGTATTACGTATATCCAACATCCTGCATTATCTATAATTGCCTATCACGTAAAACAGTATATTACAGAGATAACGTTTCGATCAGGGCACACATAAAACGACATTGTCAAAGATGTACAACAAACACAAGGGTTAATGGAAATCCTCAATCCAATCTGGCCGAATAATTGGTTAGACCCACCTGGCTGGGAACAAAGCGTAGCAACGACGCTGTTCACTGAAGGTTTATTGGCAACCGATGTAACATACCATCGCAAATTAACACAGCCGACCTCAATATTATCGAGGAACATGGCCTTCGTCTTGTGTCCGAACTCCACTACACACTAATAGCTAATTTTCTCTCAGCACCTACCACTCAAGAGGTAAATTGACAGTAATAGATTCGTTCCGTCCCCTATCTTACTCTTTTGAAGTAAATTGTAGGGTAGGTTAGGTGCCACACTATTTTGTCAGTTTATATTCGAGTGTATTATACGGGCTGTTCCAAATATTTCAACATGAAACAGCTTTTCAACCTTAATTTAGTAAAAGCATTCGTTGGAATGACACGAAAAGTTACAATTCAACGAAAAATTTATACACGTTAAGCCGGGTCACAGTAACACAGCTTTATCGCTAACACAAAGCATAATAGTAGGCTCAGTGATCTCTCGCAACAATACGCGGCATTTGTTATTTCAACAATAATAACCAGAGCATCGATTATTGTGGTCCTTCCATACGTAGCAACTATGTAGGTACAGCGGTCCTTTGTTTTTCGGCGGCCATGTTTAGTGGGCAGCCTTTATTACAGAATTGGAAGTGTGCGACACAAAGGGTCTTAAATTAAATCAACTACCCCAATATTCCCTGCAGGAGTGCTTTATAGGCTGAGGGAGAGTAGGGCGGTCTGACCGCTGCCTTACCGACTCAATATTGACTACTAGTCTAGCTTGACAGGATAAAATGAAACGTGAAATGAACGGTACACGCTACTTCTTCCAACAATTTTTGCTTTTCTATCAGACTTGGTGCCTGAGTGAATTAACTTCAATCCTTATTTTTCGAATGTGAACTGTTCTCTGTTCTATTTCTCGGTAAATACAGCGTTGCTTGCAAAGTATATAATAGAGTATAGACAATGTCGCAAAGTTTGTCTCACATTTTATTGTTCTGTCATGTTTCGTGGATTCTACCGCGCACCTCTACATAAACTGTTCATTAAACTTTGTATCATATAACAGCGACAGATATTTACGATGTTTTCAAAAACTTTTGTCATATAAGTATTACGGATTTGTTAATTGTTTTCTCATTGTTACTATTACCGAATTAAATATCAATTGTAATGTTTTAATTCCTTTTTTGATCAATTATTTTTATATCAGCAATTAAAGTAAAGTTATCATCGCTCTTTAGGAATAACTGTATAAATTATACAATAGACCTAGTCTCAACATTCTTATACTTATGTATGTTTAGTCTCCACTGTGACTTGCATAATATCTAGGTGACATTCTTTTGTTTTCTTATCGTTGTTACAAAACTGTGACGGTCTATTCAGATAGCAAGGGTCAGTCATTGACCAGATTGATATTTTTAATTCATTAATTGTTTCAACCTTGCCTATGTATGTATGAATCAGCCATTAACATCGTGGGTTCCTTGTGGAACCAAATTATATAATTTATTTTTTTCGCAATGTGTTTTAATTGTTTGTTTTTTTTTTATCATCAGGTGGATAAAATAGTAAAATGTCATCGCCGTCCAAACATCGATCCAAAAGGCAGACTCGGTACAAACGTCTGTTACATAAACGACTACCAATTACAAAATGGCTTCCAGAATACAATTCAGAGAAGGCTCTAGCGGACTTAATTGCGGGCATCACAGTGGGCCTTACGGTTATACCACAAGCTCTGGCATATGCGACACTGGCTGGGTTAAGTCCACAGGTAAATATAAATTCATAGAGTACCTACCTATATTATGCAGGTATTTAAATATTTTCCAGTGATATTACAGACGGAGTGCTTGCAATATTAATATAGCATTTCTGACCATCGCGGGTTCCGTAGAAAGCAAAAGTAGTTTCCATAAAATATTTAATCTCGAACAACATTCGACGTTCTGTTATCATATTATCTCCTATCTGGTACAGGTCCTCCGCATATTTTTATCCCAGGAATCTGAATAACGTTTTAATATCGACAGGGAGTCTCAATCTCGCCGGTAAAAGTCGATTTGCTCCAAATACGAGGTTCTGATTGCATTTTTAGGGTGCAATGACCGGGTTGTTGGAGACATAAGGCCGTTTACTGTTTACGGCCTTCAAAGAACACACAAATATAGTAAAAATACGTATGAAAATACGAAGTTTATGTAATGATGAATAATGCCTTTTCTTTGTTCAGAACTTTCGAATTTGATTGATATAGTAGTTATATATACATGTTGTTATATTATATGTTGCTTATCGCAGTAATAATAGTTTGGACATATAATTAAAAGATAAGATCTTACTATTATGATTTACGAATGATTGAATTTGGATTGCCTAACACTAATTCAAAGCCACAGGTCATAGTAAGGATCTTACGGTTTTATTAAGAAAAGAGGCTTTCGATGTAGCTTTGGCGTAAACGTTTTATGGAATTCGATTTCCCCCATCTCACAAGCCACACCATCACACATTTTTATACGCTCACCTACTGAATACTTCCTACAAACATATAGGTAGAATGCGTGTGTAGAAAAACTGTAATATGTAGTACTTCACACCCGTAACCCGAAAGTAGTGAAATACATGTTCACAGTCGTAAATTTTTCAGGACGGTCTCTACTCATCGTTTATGGGATGTTTCGTCTATATAGTGTTCGGGTCTTGCAAGGACATTACTTTGGGCCCGACGGCATTGCTGGCTCTCATGACCTACCAACAAATACAGGGCAGGAACCCTGACTACGCAGTATTACTCTGCTTTTTATCTGGCGTAGTACAACTTGTCATGGGATTATTACATTTAGGTAAGTGCGGTGAATTCTCTTCCTCATTTTGTGTGATGTAAAGAGTGAATGTTGAGGGCGTTCATGATCATAAAATGATTGCCAACTTGTTCAAGGAATATTTTACGGTGCAGTCGACGTTGAACCCGTCGCCGTCGTCTCGCGATGTTTCTGAGGCAGTGGTGGCTGGGCGGAGTGTCTATTTCTCAGCTAAAAGCGTTTCTACTGCTATTAAGCACATGCAAAGAGGCAAATCGCCTGGTCACGACGGTCTCAGTATAGAACACCTTAAGCATGCTGGGGTTCACTTACCAAGAGTGCTGAGTATGATGTTTAACTTATTTTTGTGCCACTCTTATTTACCTGAGCCATTGGTGCGTACAATTGTGGTGCCCATTGCTAAAAACAAGACAGGTGACGCGTCCGATAAAGCTAACTATCGACCCATCTCACTTGCCACAATAACAGCTAAGGTGCTTGACGGTTTGTTAAATGGTAATCTCATGAGGCACGTCGACGTGCATGATGCGCAGTTCGGTTTTAGAGCTGGACTGTCGACAGAGAGCGCCATACTGTGCCTGAAACATACTGTCAAGTACTACACGGAGAGAAGGACGCCGGTATACGCGTGTTTCCTTGACCTTTCAAAAGCTTTTGATCTTGTAGCATATGATGTGCTATGGGAGAAGCTGGGAAGCGCGGGTGTACCGGAGGAATGCACCTCTCTTCTCAAGTATTGGTACTCAAATCAAAGAAATCAGGTGAGATGGGCCGGTACTTTGTCGGATGACTATAAATTGGAATGTGGTGTGAGACAAGGGGGGTTAAGCTCGCCCCTGTTGTTTAATCTGTATATAAATCAGCTGATTGAGCGGCTCAGTAGCACTCATGTCGGGTGTTACATCGATGACGTGTGTGTTAACAATATTAGTTATGCTGATGACATGGTGCTGCTGAGCCCCACTATCAGTGGATTAAGGAATTTGGTATCGCAATGTGAGGCTTTTGCGATGTCACACGGACTTAAATACAACTCAAGAAAGAGTGAACTTCTTGTATTTAGAGCAGGTGCATACTATCCCGCATATGTTCCTCCTGTCATGCTTAATGGTGCAGCCTTAAAAGTGGTGGACAGGTTTAGGTATCTGGGTCACATTGTGACAGGTGACCTTAAGGATGACGAGGACATAGAGAGGGAGCGCAGGGCTTTGGCGGTGAGAGGCAATATGCTCGCTCGCAGGTTCGCTCGTTGCACCAAGGAGGTGAAAGTAACACTTTTTAAGGCGTTCTGCCAGTCGTTTTACTCGAGTGGCCTGTGGGTGAAGCATACGCAGCGAACCTACGCAGCCCTGCGCACCCAATATAACAACACTTTTAGGATGCTGTTGGGACTGCCGTGGCGCTGCAGCGCATCCGGCATGTTTGCTGAGTGGCGTATAGATGGCTTTCCAGCCATCATGCGCAAGAAAGCAAACTCGTTGCTGATGCGTCTACGAAGCAGCAGCAACAGCATCTTAAATGTAATTGCTGCCCGTTTTGACTGTCCTTTCCAAAATCATTGGATAAGGACAGCCATTGGCATTCGTTAGATATAGGTACTAACAATACTAATATAATTTTAAGTCCAATTTTTGTTACTAACACACTAAGTTTTTATGATTTTGTAACGTTTTATGTACATTTATGGAGATTTTCTCTGAAATAAATAAATTGAATTGAATTGAATTGAAAGAATTGTTTGTAATCGGAATATGAAACGTGAATTGTGTTTTTCTCGTGTGAAGTGTACTTAAATGTCGATGATAGGAAGCCTACAGCATTCGCACAACTGGGCTGCAACCCAACACTACCGCACTCTTTACTCAACAAGTTTTATTGCTTTGAGAAGGAATTCTGGCCTTTGTGTTTTTATTTTTCGTAACAAAAGAAACTGACTCGGTAAATTCAGTGCAATGCGAACAACAAAATGAAAACAAGCCGATGTGTTTCCCAGTCTTTGATGATCTTTGTAAACAGAGCTGCATTGTGTTCATAGAAAATACGATAGTTGCATGGCATAATGTTCTACTGTGTACATTATAATTATATCCTGTACTGACCAAGGCCAGCGCGCAATAAATACTACTAGTTGCTAAAAGTGAGAGTATAGCTTTATCGTAATTCTACTGAATTGTAAAAACGTTAAACTAATAATATTTACAGGTAGTTTTAAATTAAATGCGTGCCTTTAATTTGGTGTATCATTAGAACAAACCTCACGATGTTTTCCTTCACCGTTTTGGGAAAAGTGGTGATGAAACTAAAAAATTGAAGACATGTGACATCTACCAACCCGCACCGAGCCTGCCTGATAGATTATGGCATATTCCCTCTCACAGAAACGAGACGTGTGTCCCAGCAGTGGGAACATTATAGGCTGATAATGAAGGGTAAACCTCTAAATTACTATCATTGAAACAGGACATTACAGGTTACATTATAAACGTGTTATTTATCGCTCTGAATGTGTTTGTATGAGTACATTAAGCCGGCTCAATAATTTTCCCTTTGTTATCTCCAAATTGAAGTTCGCTACCTATCCACAATACTATAGACAGTGGTTACATTTACAATGCGTCCTCAATTATCGTCAGTAGCTAGTTCATAACTAGTGTATACTTATACTTTAGTTTGTGAGCTTATCTCGCTATCATTATCCAATTTCCATTCAGTGGTGGGTAATGGGGTCTGTTTCATTATTCACTGGTGTTCGCTTAATTTGATCTGCTCTTTCCTAACTAGAGGTACAATCTTCCCATTAATTGACACTCAATTGTCTTGTGGAATTAACTTCTTCTGTTGTTTTGTTATCCGAGCTATGATTATTTGTCTTGAGGTCAACTGAAGACACCCAAATGTATAATGTTTTTTATCTGAATCTTACTTATTTTCTGTAATTAAAATCACAATCAGTGTTGAAGTAGTTATAACGTATAATAGGTGCTTAACCCATTAACAGGTTAATAGTGTGATAAAATTGATTAGTATCTTTACCTACATACTCTTCAATTACCATTCTGCTTTAACTGTCCTTTCTGTAATAGTAGGCAATATTTATTTATATTTATGATTTTCTTTGAACCATGCATTTGTTTATCATTTGCTCCCATATTGGGTTAAAATTTTTAACCGACTTCAAAAAAGGGGAGCTTATCAATTCGACTGTATTTTTTTTTTTATGTTTGTTACCTCATAACTTTTGACTGGGTATAATCGATTTTGATAATTCTTTTTTTTATTTGAAAGCTGGTGCTTTCCGAATGGTCCCATTCTAATTTGGTTCCATTTGGACAATGGGGTCCATGTGAAAACCATATAAGTCTTAAAATTGCATTACGTATTTGCGCGACAAATGAACGAATAGCGCGATTAGATTAGTGCGGAGTATCTACAACAACTAAAAAGTTAAAAAATAAAAAATTTTACAAAAAAAAAAAACAACCGACTTCCTTAAAAAAAAAACACTTCAAAGTCAAAAATAACTTTAATTTCGGAAGTCGGTGGCAAAAACCTTAAATACAGAGCCTAATACACCGACTTTCGAAATTAAAGTTATTTTTGACTTTGTAGTGTTTTTTTAAGGAAGTCGGTTGTTTTTTTTTTTTTGTAATAAGTTTTTATACATCATGTACGGTCAGCCAAGAAAGTGGTGTACCAGTTTTGATTTAGTTTCCCGGTCATCGAAAATTACAACAAGGTTCGTTATAAAAAGATATTACTGAAAGAGACAACATTATCATGACGTAAACCTATGTATTTAGTATTCATACGTCATATGTCACATATAAGTACATGACATTTTAACCTTTAGTATAAATGAAAAGGACATTAGTTTCTACAAAGCAATTGAAATGTTTCCAAACAAAAGTAATAAAAACTATTTAAATAGACAACCGAATTCCATTTGAAAAAGAAAACTGACAATTGACATTTTGTCAAATATATGGAAAAAATCGATATATTTTCCGTGTTTTTTCAATCAACTGCATATAAAATCATCTCAATGCCTGCCAACTTGACCATTGCCGAAAGAGCACAAATAATTGCCCAATTTAATGAGGGAAGCAGTATCAGTGCGATATCCCGGAATTTGAATATATCGAGGCGTTCTGTCCGCTTTTGGATTCGTCGTGAAGGAGAGGAGGGAAGTTTGTTGGATCACAGAAGAAGTGGTCGCCGGCCTGCACTCTCCAATAACGATAGAGAATTCATGAGACGGGAATATGAAATCAATGGTTTTAAGCCCACAAAACATTTTGCGGAGATGTTCGATGTGAGTGCCCAAACAATAAGGAATCATCTACATTACATGGGGTTGCCCCACAGGCATTACGCCAAGAAAATATATTTGACGGATGCTCACAGACTTGCTCGTCTGAACTTCGCCAGAGAGCACTTAGAGTTTGATTGGTCTAATACAGTGTTTTGTGATGAAAAAACGTTTAAATCCAGTCAGCATGGACGTCTTCACCTTTGGCGATATAATTCAACACGGTATAAAGATGATCATGTAATCCCAAATAGAGAATCAGGTCGAATTTCCGTAAATATTTGGGGCTGGATGAGTGCGGATGGTGTAGGAGAATTGTGTTCTCTACCTCCTCGAGCGACGGCTGTAAATTATATCGACGTGCTTCAGAATGCAATGCTACCGACAGTCCGTAATGTTTACCCGGAGAACGAAGTGCCACAATTTGATTTTGTTCAAGATAATTGTTCAATTCATAATGCGAGGATCGTAAGAGCCTGGTTTCGTTCACACACTGACGTAAGGGTAATTCAGTGGTCCTCAAGATCGCCGGACCTCAACCCGATAGAAAATCTTTGGGGCCTTATGGTCCAACGATGGTCGCATCAAAATGAAAGAACCAAACAAGCTCTTATTAGTCACTGTAATTATATTTGGGAGGAAATGCGGGGAACCGATATTTGCTCACGGCTTGTTGGTTCAATGAGGTCTCGTCTTTTAGAGGTTATAGAGGCCAACGGCGGTTACACCCGTTTCTAATTTAAAAAAAAATCAATATCTTCTAAATATTACTATATATGCTATGTTTTTGTTTGTTATAAGTATTTTAAAATTGATTGTAGAAATTTAATAAAAGGATAAATCTATTTTTAGCTTGTTTTTTATTGATATTGTAATTACAAGTTTACAGAAATTGTAGGTTTGTGGATTCGCCTTGTGCCTTTACAATTTTATGTAACTTGTTGATTACAATTCTGAATTTGTAGATACAATTTTGTCATCAAAATCTACAGCCCCCCGCCGTTGATTTTACGACGTCATTGGTTCCATCAAGTTCAAACTAAGAACAGCTGTCACGTTACAAACGGTAATAGTCGTTATCAATAATCAGATAAAGACAGCAATAGAAGTTGTCAGATCGATCTGCAAGCGAAACTAATCTTTATCACCTATGAATCTGCAAGCGATATTCAACCTTAGGGTGGTACACCACTTTCTTGGCCGACTGTACCATCGTGTAATCACATATGTGATTATATGTCACGGACGTCTAAATACACATATTTTAATGCGATTATTGGTATCCTCAAATACTTAACTCGAAATTCGTTTCCAGGCCAGTTTTTAGGCAAGTTATCTCCTCGTTGAGTGTTAATTTCGATCCCATTGGTCTAGTCAAGGTGCAATATACTCTTTAAACCAAACTTTTGGCTTAAATTATGAAAACAGAATGTCATCACTGAGCTTCTTGTTCGGTTTCTAAGCACCATACTTGCAGGGCGGAACTGTGTTATGCGAGAAAGCTCGGCAAAATCCTCCAATGAAATTGCCGACCACACCAGAATGGCAAAATGATGCTATCTCATTCGTGAATTTTTCTTGGCTTCCTCATCCTCACACATCAGCTTAGTGGATAATAGACATTGTAGTTAATTCTACTGTAAGTTTAGTGTTATTGTTCATTGCGTACTTAAAATGCGCATAATGCAAATACAAGAACTGCTCCATGTACCGAACTTTACTCGTTTCCAAAAGTATCTGATGAATTTGTAAACAAATGGATCAGATAGTAGTGAATGAAATGAGTGTGATCAGATAATAGTGAATGAAACGAGTGTGATCAGATATTAGTGGATGAAATCAAAGCACTAAATGTTCCCATCTAAATATTTGAAATGAAACTGACTTTGCTTGTTAAGTGCTATTATTCATTAATGACTTGATAATGACACCACATTTAAAATTTAATATTTGACATTACTTGGTTTATATTTTCTGTATTTTTTTTTAAGGCGTAATGTTGTTGTATGTTATCATGATCCATTTGTTTACAATTTCATCAGATACTTTTGAACCAGACCAGAGACGCTGCTATTACGTAGGTACAGTCGGCCAAGAAAGTGGTGTACCACCCTAAGGTTGAATATCGCTTGCAGATTCATAGGTGATAAAGATTAGTTTCGCTTGCAGATCGATCTGACAACTTCTATTGCTGTCTTTATCTGATTATTGATAACGACTATTACTGTTTGTAACGTGACAGCTGTTCTTAGTTTGAACTTGATGGAACCAATGACGTCGTAAAATCAACGGCGGGGGGCTGTAGATTTTGATGACAATATTGTATCTACAAATTCAGAATTGTAATCAACAAGTTACATAAAATTGTAAAGGCACAAGGCGAATCCACAAACCTACAATTTCTGTAAACTTGTAATTACAATATCAATAAAAAACAAGCTAAAAATAGATTTATCCTTTTATTAAATTTCTACAATCAATTTTAAAATACTTATAACAAACAAAAACATAGCATATATAGTAATATTTAGAAGATATTGAATTTTTTTTAAATTAGAAACGGGTGTAACCGCCGTTGGCCTCTATAACCTCTAAAAGACGAGACCTCATTGAACCAACAAGCCGTGAGCAAATATCGGTTCCCCGCATTTCCTCCCAAATATAATTACAGTGACTAATAAGAGCTTGTTTGGTTCTTTCATTTTGATGCGACCATCGTTGGACCATAAGGCCCCAAAGATTTTCTATCGGGTTGAGGTCCGGCGATCTTGAGGACCACTGAATTACCCTTACGTCAGTGTGTGAACGAAACCAGGCTCTTACGATCCTCGCATTATGAATTGAACAATTATCTTGAACAAAATCAAATTGTGGCACTTCGTTCTCCGGGTAAACATTACGGACTGTCGGTAGCATTGCATTCTGAAGCACGTCGATATAATTTACAGCCGTCGCTCGAGGAGGTAGAGAACACTATTCTCCTACACCATCCGCACTCATCCAGCCCCAAATATTTACGGAAATTCGACCTGATTCTCTATTTGGGATTACATGATCATCTTTATACCGTGTTGAATTATATCGCCAAAGGTGAAGACGTCCATGCTGACTGGATTTAAACGTTTTTTCATCACAAAACACTGTATTAGACCAATCAAACTCTAAGTGCTCTCTGGCGAAGTTCAGACGAGCAAGTCTGTGAGCATCCGTCAAATATATATTTTCTTGGCGTAATGCCTGTGGTGCAACCCCATGTAATGTAGATGATTCCTTATTGTTTGGGCACTCACATCGAACATCTCCGCAAAATGTTTTGTGGGCTTAAAACCATTGATTTCATATTCCCGTCTCATGAATTCTCTATCGTTATTGGAGAGTGCAGGCCGGCGACCACTTCTTCTGTGATCCAACAAACTTCCCTCCTCTCTTTCACGACGAATCCAAAAGCGGACAGAACGCCTCGATATATTCAAATTCCGGGATATCGCACTGATACTGCTTCCCTCATTAAATTGGGCAATTATTTGTGCTCTTTCGGCAATGGTCAAGTTGGCAGGCATTGAGATGATTTTATATGCAGTTGATTGAAAAAACACGGAAAATATATCGATTTTTTCCATATATTTGACAAAATGTCAATTGTCAGTTTTCTTTTTCAAATGGAATTCGGTTGTCTATCACAATCTGCGACTCCCACATCCCCCTTAAACTTAAGGGGATGATCTATAAAATCATGGTCATACCTGCTGTCTTGTAAGGGTCGGAATGTTGGGCCTTACAAGGGATGAATGAAAGGCAATTGCATGCAGCTGAGATGAGAATGTTAAGAGGGATGTGTGGTGTTACACGAATGGATACAATAACAAATGAGGGCATAAGATGAAGTCTAAAAGTGACACCAATAATTGAAAATTTGTGTGGGAATCGATTGTCATGGTATGGTCACGTGATACGGAGAAATGAGAAAAATGTCGTGAGGAAAATATTGAGTATGAATGTCAATGGCTTTAAGACAGAGGGAGACCAAAGAAACGCTGGATGATTTGTGTGAATTATGATATGGATAGAAAGGGAGGGACTACTGAGATGACATAGTTTTTATTACTTTTGTTTGGAAACATTTCAATTGCTTTGTAGAAACTAATGTCCTTTTCATTGATACTAAAGGTTAAAATGTCATGTACTTATATGTGACATATGACGTATGAATACTAAATACATAGGTTTACGTCATGATAATGTTGTCTCTTTCAGTAATATCTTTTTATAACGAACCTTGTTGTAATTTTCGATGACCGGGAAACTAAATCAAAACTGGTACACCACTTTCTTGGCTGACCGTACATCAAGCTTAACATATATGTATAAGTAGCGTTTTGGTTTCTACGGTTTTACAGGTTTCTTTATTACTTCGTCTGAATTTTTTCTTCAAAATCTCTGTCATTTATATTTGTGTCTTACACAGGTGTTTTAATAGACTTCATATCAGTGCCAGTCACCGTTGGCTTCACGTCAGCAACATCTGTGATCATCGCTGTCTCACAACTCAAAGGACTGTTAGGTCTTCAGTTTAAATCTGGTGGATTCATAGACACTGTGAAAAAGGTATGTTATTGTAGTTACTGTATCGTTAATATCTTCCTTGTGGGTCTAGTGGTTCGCAAGCCTGACTGCTAAGCATAGGGTTTTGACTTCGATGCATAAATCGTGTAAAATATTATTAGGCCGACGCCATCGAGTTTTTAAAATATTGAACAAAATATTGACGTGTAAAAGTCTCTTACAAGATCTACTTGCATAAAAAACATTAATTTTGGGTTTTTTTGAATGAAAGACCCCGGTTGTTTCACCGGAATTAAATCCAGATGTATGATGACAAATAGTAGCAGTGCCATGTAATCGTCCTATATTATATGGGGCTCCAAAATTACTAGTGAATTGCTTGGGAGCACTGGTATGGATTGGAAAACTGAATATATTTTAGAAATGCGAAAAGAATGCACGATTACCCAGCAATTTGGTATAATCCATTACCCAAGGAAATTAAGTACCAATCACTAATAACGGGTTCACACTGTTTGATTTTAGTAAATCAACTGCCGGTACCGTGTGATGCCGGACGTAAAGAATAACACCACCCCATTTCTTCCCGTGGGTGTCGTAAAAGGCGACTAAGGGACTTACTAGAGAATGAGCAGCAGCGTTCTCTATGCATTTTACCACCATACTGCGATCGCCAACCCGCCTGCCAAGCGTGGCGATTATGGCAAAGCACCCCAAATTGGGGGAGGCCTAAGTCCAGCAGTGGACGTCTTACGTCTGAAATGATGATGATGATGATGAAATCAACTGCTAAGTAGAAAGCGATCTGAACCGTTACATCAAATATTCAATTTTTTTTTTTAAACCGAAATCAGAAAAATCTGATGATTATGATGATGGGCAAAACGTTCAAGCAAGCCTTGAACGTCTTGCACATCATCAAGTACCGGATGTTATACGACAAATATTTTGAAGATAAAAAAGTTGCGTCCGAGCATCTTGATAAACTTAATACAAATATGTAAGTACATAATAGGGTTTTTCGTCAGTCAAATTACATGGTTTATATCTAATGAAATATTTGTTTCAGGTAATAACAAACATACCTAATGCAAGAATGGCTGACAGCTCATTAGGTATATCGTGTATAATCATACTTTTAGTGTTGCGTGTAAGTATTGAAATTTAACATCATTTAATGTATCTTAAAGGTTTAGCTATGGTAAAATTTGGGGTCTGATGATAAAATTTGGGAGCTACCCTCGAGAAAAAATTCTGGTAGAACAATTTCTATGAAGTTTTCGTAGATATTGTTCTAAAGTCGCAACGCGATGTCGCGTTGCGTCTGTCTGCAGGAGTTACTTCAGCACTTGCATGTAAAGTTTACAGAGTAGCTTAATACCAGTATTTTACAAAAAAGCTACTTCTTAACTGACCTCCTTAACCCAATTGCGTTGGCTGGGTGATATGATACTCTTTGAAAATAATGATGGTTATTTTTGGCTTCTGACTTCCCGTAACACTGTCAAAGATGTTTACAAATGACAACCGCGACCAACGGCTTATCGTACTTTCCAATGCACTTCCATGCCTCGATGGGTCTCGATATTTTATGAATGGTAAACCACCCGCGGAAAGACCTCGACAAGCATCGCTTAACCTCGTGCTTAAATCCGTGCGACTATTATTATTTAGCACCCACCACTATTCAAACTAAATGCACTTATTTAAAATGCTACGTAGTTCACGTGGCGTCTATTTGTTTCCAATGTTAAACAATAAAACGTTTACTAAAGACCGCATAAAAGAAGCAAAATTACAATTACTTTATGCTATCCACATGGTTTTCAATAAATCCTTTGTGCGTCTCTTGCATAAGTATACTATTGACAGACGACGTCATGATAACGTGCAAAAAGAATATCAGTTATTATATTCAATATTTATCATCATCTACAACCCGTCTTTACCCATAGGTATCTCTTTACTTGTGTGAATGCCCACGTTCCTATGCCCGTGCAATTCAGGTATTGCCCGCGATGGCAACAATTAAATACAATGTTAGGGTCATTTATCTCGTGCTACCATTTGCCAGGTTAAAGGAGAAGTGCCATAGTAGCCCGTGAAATTCATTATTTTTGCTATTTGCAGGTCAGTGTCAGGCTGTATGTTGAACGAAATGTGACTCACAACCATAACAAGTATGTATTTACAGAATTATAATCATGAAATTTTAATAAATACATACGCATCCGACGTCTCAAATCCACATTTTTCTCTTCTTTATAAAAAAAGAGCTTTAAAATCCTTATTGGTTCCATTGATGCACATACTCAATTTGAACCGTGAGACCGTTAGCTGCCCAGAATGTTGGAAAATACCTGCGGTTTCCCCTGTTCTCAAAAATGGTATCTAACATGTACCACATAACTACAGACCATGCTCTTTCTCTACAGTATTAGAGAGGATAGTGTCTTATTTCATTCTTTGAGAAAAATAATCCCGTCTCTTATAACTAATTTGGTTTCTGAAGGAATAGGGTCAACCAAGGACGCTGCGACTCTCTTTGTCGAGTGTGTCTCTTCTCATATTGAGAAAAATTAAAAATTCCTTGCGATTCCTTGATCATGGCAAGGCATTCGACACGGTTTCAAATGATCCTCATCAAGAAATTAGAATTGATAGAAATGTGAGGAAATGTGAAGTTTCTTTGAAAGTTTAAAAAAGCTACCTTACAAACCGAAAGCAGTACACAAAAGTAAGCTCGTTCACTAGTAATCAACTCCCTATTGACTTTGGAGTTGTACAGGGAACTTGGTGCCAAGCTTTTCATTCTCTACGTTAACGACATATTGAACCTTTCTGTGAATTATGCTGAAATTATAACTTATGCAGATGACATAGTCGCGACATTAACACTGTCTAGCTGAAGAGGCATTGTCACTAATCGCGAATAGCCTCCTAACAGAATCCTCGCGCTAAATGGCAATAAAACTAAATATTTTGTTTTCTCCAAGACCGCCGCTACAAAACTACCAGTACACGTAAAAATCTAAATACATCACTCCTCTTCTAGCATTTCTACTTTCCCTTGCGAATGTCTTCCACTTGAACGTTTTTCTTTCATAAAGGCTTCGGTATTCTTATCGACGAACACCTAATATTTTAGCACCATGATATATCCATATTTTCTAGCAGAATAAGAAAACTTATTTTCACTATGTATAGACTAAAGGACTGTCTACCCGCAGACACACTACAACAAGTTTACCAGCGCTATGCCAATCAATAATTAAGTATTGCATTACTCTTTCATTAATACGACCAATCAAGTCCCCAGACTCGAAATTAACAATACTACTCATTCAGTGCAAAAAAAAACAATATTGCAAAACACTAGTTAGGGCGCAATTTCACTAGTCGATAGGGCCCGTATGCGGGGTGCGAGACATTTCTGGAACGCGTGCCACAGGGCCCGAATTCGGGGAACCGTTTTCATTAGTCGATAGGGCCCGCATGTGGGGTGCGAGAGATTTCTGGAACGCATGCCACAAGGCCCGAATTCGGGGAAACGTTTTCATTAGTCGATTGGGTCCGCATGTAGGAGAACCTCCATGGTCGTCGCCAGTATTAACAAGAGTGGCACTGAAACAGACGTTCTTGTCATTGTCTTGGATCAACAATTAATGTTACGTGGAACAATTTTGACTGTCTGTGTCTTATTGAAGAAGAAACTATTAGCCTCACTGAAGAAAAAGATAAAAGATTTTGGGTGCGAACTTTACTAAAAAATAGAAAGAGGCATGGCGCGTCAGAAACATTGTGTAAGGAGTTACAATTGGATTTGGAGTGTGATGTAGAAGATCATGATATTTTTTTCATAATAAATTGAATAATGTAAAAGTATTTAACTCACGACCCGCAAGCTGTATATCGACCGATTAATTTCATTGGTCGATATCACGGTCGGTATAAAGCATGCGGTGAATCCCAGCAGGCGGTGTAACGAACACGTATCTACTTGTAACTTTCACTGGTTGTTATCTCGCCTGCGGGGAGTCCCCGCATGCTGTATATCGACCGAGTTATCGACTAATGAAAATGCGCCATTATGATGACTGGGATCAATTAATATAACGACCCTGACACTGAATCAAACGAAGCGTAATAGGAACAAAAATACTCACACACACATTCCACGCATACGCCACACAAACTTTACACACGCACTCATACTATACATGAAATCATTTCTCTAGTCTCCGCTTTGCAACTCGTACCCCGAGCCCCAAGATAAAGACTGTCTAGTTTAGGACTCACTACCAATTAATAATCTATTGTAACCTATCTGATGGTATATTTTAATCTACTAATGTCGTCTCAACTTGATGTTAACCTGCTTACTGTATTACCAGGATAACAAATATTTTCCATTTCTATTAAAATCATCAATACAACCCTCTAATCCTACTTATCCTATTTCCTATTAATATTATAAATGCGAAAGTTTGTATGTATGGATGTGTGGATGTTTGTTACTCTTTCACGCAAAAACTCCTGAACGGATTTGGATGAAATTTGAAACACAGTTAGTTTATAACCTGGATTAACACATAGTCTACTTTTTATCCCGGTAGTACGTTCCCGCGGGATATTTTCCGACCTTCACGCGGGCGAAGCCGCTGGCAAAAGCTAGTGTTCATATAATCCCATAATTTTTCATTAAATAATCTTTGAATGAGATTATATGAATTTAGAGGTTTGTATTGGTGATTTTTATGATTAGAATTGTGTACAGCCATATTTATTACGTTCACAATCATATTTGAATCAACATATAACCTGACACAGACCTGCAAATAGCGAAAAACGTGAGAAAATTGAATTGAATTGAATTGAATTTCACAGGCTACCCTAGCCCCGCCCCCTTAAGAAACTCCGTCAGAATAAGCACAACTTTTTTTGCAAAACTACGGCTTACAAAGCCAGTTTATAAGATTCACTAAAGTCAACAGGAAAATAAATAAAAAAAAGAAAATTAATTTCATTGATCCAATATAAAACGTATCATCTGTATCATTTGAACAAAACGCCAAAAACTTTATTTTTCCGTCATTCAAATAGATAAGTACTTTAAATTCATTCATTTTTAAAATACACAAGCCCAGATGGTTCCAGTTCCAAGTAAATGTTTGCTATCAATTTGATCTGGTGCCGATATTGCAAATTGTAAATTTTATTGAACACATTGCTGTTGCCTGTTATGTTCACAATCGTTGTTTTGTATTTGCATTCCTTTGTGACCCACAATGGCACTTAATTTGACGCCGAGAACATAAGCTGGTTGTTTCACCAGTAAACGTGATGTTGATCCACAATTGTCTCTAGAACACCATTTCATACAAAGTTCACGTTTCCGAGATAAACGTATAAAAGGGTAATTATTCTGTTCATATTGAAAATATTCCAATACTTAGAAAACAATTTAAACACGTGACAAAGTTTGATATTGAATTGGAATGAATGTATGAGTGAAGGGCGGAGATATATATTTTCATTCGTGAAGAGTTTAATTTCGATTAAGCATATAATACACGACCTTCCGTATTCAATAGCATTCATATTATTAGCACAAGTGTGTACCAAGTATTTCATATTTTCGTTGTGTACTCTTATGTATGGAATACGCAGATCATTATGCAAATTTGTAGAAACTTTCGTTAACTTTTCACGGTTTATCATGTTTACGTCTTTTGTTTTAGTTTCGCGCGAATATTGCAGTTGTTCGTTGTTTTTCATTATTAACTGTATAGTACACATGCTTAGAAAATGTGCATTTAAGTATTCGTTTGTACTCATTTTTTTCTTCTCAAACTTTCATGAGATGCTTCTAGTGTGAATCTACTAGCACATTTGTGTATTTAATACTCAATTTACAAGGTTATTAATACTGGGTGCATGAATTCAGTGCGTGATCCCCTAGCGTGGAAATTTTTCGGCGGTTATAAAAATACAGCGGTTTTATAGAAAAGTGCAATACACAGTCAAAATGTATGGCACATTTTTTTTAGAAAAAAATATAATTGGCGAAAGATGTCAACGCATGGGAAGTTCAGAATCATTTACTGAATCTATTGTAGCAGGTTGTGTATCGATATCCCTGCCATCCCGTATAGAGTAAGCATGTCATGAAAGCTCTTAACATTATGCAGAAATCCCACTAGATCAGGCAGAAAAAAGAATTTGGTAAAAAAAATCTATCAAAGTACCATAATCTAATCTAAATTTTATATTATAAACTTTCTTTTCAGAAAATAAAAGATGTCGGCCTGTCTCCGAGTCAGAAAGGCTTGAAGAAAACTCTTTGGTTGTTGTCTACTTCCAGAAACGCTATTGTGGTCATAGGATGCTCTTTAGCCGCGTTCTTCTTTGAGAAATATTCCACTCAGCCTTTCAAACTCACAGGGACTGTGAAGTAAGAACCTTTTCTATATTTATTTCTATTTGAATTTTTTTCACTGTTACTTACACAAAACTGAGGAACAGCGAGGTTTTGTTTAATTACACATATATTGTTAAATTTAACGTTTTATGCACAAAAAGCTTCTGGAATTAATTCACTATAAGATGGTGAAAATTGCATCAAAACCAGTTGCGGAGTTACAGTGGAAGTACAACGTGGTCCTACATACAGATACAAAAACCGACATGAATCTATTCTTTCTATACTATAATATTATAAAGCTGAAGAGTTTGGTTAAACGCGCTAATCTCAGGAACTACTGGTCCGAATTGAAAAAATATTTTAGTGTTACATAGCTCATTTATCGAAGAAGTCTATATGCTGAAATAACATCACGCTGTAGCCAATAGCAGCGGAGCATCAGTGAAGCTAGTATTGATATACAGCCGAAGTAGATAAACTGGCAGCTGATCCTTACATAGTTGGGAAAAGACTAGGCAGTTTCATACAATAGTATTTCAATGCTTTAATGGAGCAGATCTGCTTAGGGAATACTATGTGTAATTGAAATAATTGACAACCTCTAAATGAGTCAGTGTACTGATCGCTATGAACAACTTTTACTATGGGAAAAAAACAGAAGAATCAGCAGGACTAGCTGTTTTGTTTTCGGGAATACACGTATCTTGTCACATAAATACACACATCAACACAATCTATTATAGGGATATTTTAATTATTCATGTATTGTTATGAAACTACGTAGAAAATCTTATAACATACTTAATAACATAACATAGGTATATCAATATGCGCAGTATTTTATCCTCTACTAGGAAGTTAAAAAAAACTAACATTTTATGGTTTTTGGTCCCGCGTCATTCACGGATTTAAATCCAATTGAGCATGCACGGAATATGCTCCCACGAAGGGCTTTAAAAAAATCCGGAAAGCCTGGTGACAGACAGTGTTTTGTTTGACAGACCAGTGTCTGTCAAACAAAACACTGTCTGTTTACACGCCTTTGTGGAACTTGGGACCTTATCCCACAAAGAGAAGGAGGTGGGTAAAGTGTTGAACATTTTTCGCCCATCCTATTCATGAAAATTCAAAGTATTTATTTACGTCATATTATTGTGTTAACCAACACAAACTAATGCCAGTTACAAAGCCTCTTTACTGTAGTATTTGAGAGACTAAAAAATATTTTGGTGCATAAAGCGCTTTTTTTTTTGGATGGGAAATCATCAAATGACTTCTCCCGCTCTGGGCGGAGCGGGAGAGCGTGTCAGACTTTTACTGACTAAAACCCACCCGTGTTCCATCAGTTGCCCATGTGCCAGGGTCACGGTATCTCTTTCGAACAATCACGCGACCCCGGCAGGCATCCTGCATCGGTCCTAGTAGACCCCTACACTGCTGCTGACATTTCTTTGAGGCGCGCGTGGAACACTACGCGCCGTCGACCCGAGCCTGGTCCTTACCGGGCGGCGAGCTACCCATTGCTCGCTACCTGCAAGCTCGCGCCTACGGTGGCCGGGAGTCCGCTATCGACTCCCGACGCCCGGGGCGTCTCCTCCTGCGGCGGCTAGGGACGTGAGGGCGCAGTGACTGCCACTCCCTCACGCGCCCCGCCTCCTCCTTCGCGAGCATTACTGCAGAAGGAGGTGACGGCTTCCCATTCCCTCTCGCTCCGTACCATGGCTCGCACCAGGGCCGGACACGAGAGGTCGCCGCCGCCGATCGCCTCCACGAGGACACGACGGTGCTCCGCCCAGGCAGGGCACACCTCCACCGTATACTCCACCGTGTCCTCCAGACGATCCTCACAATGGAAACACCAGGGCGTATCCTCCCGCTTTATCCTGAACAAGAACCCACCGAAGCACCCATGCCCGGTGAGAACCTGCGTCAGGCGGAAGGTGAGGACGCCGTGGCGCCTCTCTATCCACTCCTCAAAGAGGGGACTTACCGCCACAATTGTGGCGTGCCCTGCGCTGGGTTTCTGCACAAAGCGCTTAAAATTTTATTTTGTAATGAAAGTTAAAAAAAGTGCTTAAAATAACAAAACTGCAAAGAAGTTGTTATTTTAATGACAAGTTTGATGATTTTTTTTACATGACTTGCTATTTTTTTCTTACTATTTTAGAATAGATGTAAAGGTCGATACCTAAACTTCACATAAACACAATAACATGACGTCAATAAATACTTTGAATATTCATGACTATGATGGGCGAAAAATGTTATAAGCTTTACCCTCCTCCTTTTGAGTATGAATATCGTTGCAGAAGCGTTAGCGAAAGCACCTCGAATGTTAATACATTTGAGTTGGTTTCAAAACCATAATGTTAATTTTGTAATCAATTTAATGTTTAATTTTTTTTTTTTATTAAATCTCCAAAACGGAATATTTCTACAGTTCAATCCGTTTATTTTACGATAGATTTTTATTCGATTATTAAATACTGCGCATTTTAGTATAAGTATGTTGTAAAAAATAATCGTAGTTTCTTTTCATTGCATGAATAACTAAAATATCTCTAGATTGTGTTGATGTGTGTATTAAGTTGTATTAAAACTATTTGTTACTGCATTATAGACAACCTACGAAGATCAGTCCATTTGCAATGAAGAGATGATGAAGTCGATAATGTTTCTTATTCCATCAGTTTTACGGTCCAACTGGTAAGCTACAGGCAAGTCAATCGCACCCTGTTTTAAAAGAGTATTTTATCCTACCTAACCCTGATTGGGTTAGGTAGGATAAAATACTCTTTATTCCAAAGGTACTATATTGCTAGTTAATCTAGACGTAGCTGAATAAACCATGCGATTATTCAAGATACAAAAAAAAAATAGATTTTCTGTTAAACAAAATATTTCCTGGTTGAGCACCATGCCTTTCAAATATGATCGATATTCGATAATAATTTAAGGCCATTGATGCTAGTATCAATTAGCAATGATTCACAAAAAGGCCGTTCTATTTGCATATGAAACCCTGCCACCGCTACTTTATTCTTTTTTTTTAGAAATATATAAGTATAATAATAATAATAATAATCCCGCAGGGCAGCATGTGGCGTGCTGTTGGGCAGTAGCGACCCCACGGACCCTATCTCCCGGGAGAATTCTTGTTCCTCATCTCTGGCTTGCCTTTATTGGCCGGCTGGAGTGAACACTGACGAGGTTCAGAGCTCCCACCTCATTCTTGCCTTTATTGGCTGGCTTGAGTGGAGATTCGCAAGAGCAAACGTGCTCGGGGAAAGGAAGTATTCCAGTAAGTGCTCGTAGGGACTTGACCATCTTCCAGGCTCTGGGATTGTTCTGAAAGCCTTGGAATACCTCTCCACTTCTCAAGCACCTCAGGAAGTGTTGCCCCCTTATCGCTGCGTCACTATGTGCCAGCGACGTTTCCCGGGGACCCATTATTGAGTGTGCAAGTCACCCCCTGCCATTTAATCCGTGTATTTACAAAACATTGATGCGGCAGGGGCCATAGGCCTTCCATAGTTCTTGGTAACCAGTCTATTTTAGCCATCCAAATACATAGTCCAACACCTTAGTTTCCATATCCTGCAATAGTCCAACACCAACCGGAGGTTGTCCTTGGGTGCACTTGCACAGTGTATACAGGGATAACCGCCGGTTAGTGCCTCACTTCATCTAAATTTTCTAAGGGGCCTCTGCGAGTTGGCTTCGGCCCCTCGTACGCCTTCCAAAAGACCGGGACCCTAGGGTCCCGAGATATGTTAACATATATAAAAATAATAATAATAATATTCCACAACTATCACACAACGCCATCTAGTCCCAAGCTAAGCAGAGCTTGTGTTATGGGTACTAGACAACTGATAAACATACTTATATATTTCTAAATACATACATATTATAGATAAATTACACCCAGACACAGAACAAATGATTGTGCTCATCACACAAACATTTGTCCTGGGTGGGAATCGAACCCACGACCTCCGGCATAGCAGTCAGGGTCACTAACCACTAGACCAACAGGCCTGTATGCCAGTATGTTTATCAGTTGTCTGGTTGCCATAGTACAGGCTCTGCCTAGTTTGGGATCAGATAACGGTGTGTTGGTTGTCCTAAGATATTTATTGATTTTTTATTTTATTTTATTAAACTTCTATTAAAATTATTTATATACTACGTGATCGTAGAAACAATCGAGTGAAACGACAAAAGAATTAAAGACAAAACATTCGTGCAATTTAAATGTGCTAAAATCTTTTTGAAAGTTGCAATAGATTTAAAAATGCATGGATTGCGAAAGGATAGGGCTATATTTATATGTCGAGCTAGCAGTTCGGGATACTTATACGAACTGTCGCGATCTGATTTTGAATGTAATCGACTCCTTAGCCAATACAGCGCTTCTATAGAGTAAACCTACAGAAGTGCAGTCTTCAACAATGCTAAACTAATATCAACGCTGCGTGCATTGTAATAAACTCGTAAATAAATACTCCTAAACATTTCACTATCTTTTCCAGAGATGGTCTCCCTTCATTCCGACTGCCGCCGTTCTCCACAGTATTGGACAATGGAAGAGAAGTAAGCTTCATGGAGATGTGTTCAGACCTCGGCTCCTCCATATTCATTGTTCCTGTTATTGCTGTATTAGGAAATGTTGCCATTGCGAAGGCTTTTGGTGAGTTCGTGCTTGAATTTGAACTTGATGATTATAAAATTAAAGTTCAATTTACTATTTAAAACGCTAAGGCTTTACTTGAAATTGATCTTAAAAGCAATGAAAATATGGTCCATATTACTGCTTTTAAAAGTTGATGTTCTGTTTATATATTTTGGGTTGAACATTGTGGTTCTGTAAATACCATGTCAATCATCAACCTGAAACTTAAAAGAACAAGCTCCGTTTCGAAATAACCCTGACAAACAAACAAATCGCTAACAACTGTAGTAGTATACTCTGGAATCAGTTGATTCAATGGTTTTAACAACATTATGTCATGAATTTCATTAATTGAGGTAGTTTATCAACCGCTTATCGGGGTTAGCCAAGTGAAACAGTTTAATTAATAGTATCTGTAATTGAATGCATGTTACAAAGAACACACATATCGTTCAATAACATCACCATTATCATCATCAGCAGCAGCCTAAAATGTTCCCACTGCTGGGACATAGGCCACCTCTCGGTGAGAGGGAGTGGGCCATAATCCACGACGCAAGCCCAGTGCGGGTTTCGGTGGTGCGGGACTTCGAATTTTTGGGTCTAAGGCATGCCTGTTTCCTCACAATTTTTTTTTCTTCATTTCCGTTTTGAGAGCAATGGTAATAAAATGACACAAAGTAAAGTACCTGCTTGGGGTTGAACCCACGACCTACAACTCGTTAGTCTCGGCTGTTACCACTGAGGTATCACTACAATAAACACATGCCTGTACAAACAACCTTTGTTAGGATCCCCCGCTACAAAGAAAAGTAATAAACTTCTTTATGGTTCTGAAAAATAAGATTCATGCTTACTCTTCGGATTACGGTTATCTAAATGCCGTTATAATCAGTTTAATTGTGGATTTGGAATTTATTGCAGTTATTTTATCAAAGGATTATTACATTACCTATGAAACAATCTGTAGAATGGAATCGAAACGCATGCAATATAGGTATTCAGGTGAAGTGTTTCAAAATAATGGTTCGTTCCAGATACATTTTGTACTAATTTATAAGAGGTGTTTCACGCATCAACAACTTTTGACTGAGCGGGCAATTTCGAATTCGCAAAAAAATCGACCTCCTTATACTAAGTGGTCAAGTAAAATCATTTTTTTTTTACTAATTCGAAATCGGTGCTATAGTAAAAGTTGTTTATATCGATGAGTAGAACAGCCCCATACATTTTGTCGAATATTTTCATAGTCAACCTGTATACATTTATAATAACTATGATTTATCTGCAAAAAAATCTGATACAGATAAATATCACTTAGGTAATAGGTAATACGGGCTGATGTCCGCAACTCCACGTGTAAAAGTGTATTTTACGTAGGTATTAAAAGCATTTATGTATACTAGAAAGGACATAAAGGTATTTCTTTAACGTCTTAGGTTGGTGGTTGGTTTATTTTTCCTCTTTTTTTTTAAATTCTGAACGTTCCGAATAAAAAACGGCTGTGGCAAAGAAATCCTTAAAAAACAGTTTTGATTCAAAAAATATTGTTGACCATTTCTTACATTATCAATGTAACTTTCATAATTATAAATGTTACTTTCACAATGTCAAGTTTTTTATACAGATTTCTAAATATTTTCTAATTATATTGGAAGATAAATCAGTTATAGTAGACAAGTTCAATCAGTCTATGCGCAAAAAGTAAATATGCATAACTTTTGGTAAAACATTTTTTTTTTGTTTCGTATTAGAAATTTTTGCCAAGTCATTAGTTTTTATTAAAATCAAGATTTTAGAAACTTCCTAAGCTAACCTTAAAAGCGTTCATCCCAGGCGGGTTGGCAACGTCGCGCGTCGCACCTTTTGCCAGCAGCTTCGCCCGCGTATAATATATATAAAACTTCCTCTTGAATCACTCTATTGATAAAACCGCATTAAAATCCGTTGCGTAGTTTAAAAGATCTAAGTGTACAGACGCGGGAAACGACTTTGTTTTATACTATTGAAAGATAAATCAGTTATATTAGAAAAGTTCAATGTATCTGAACATGCACAAAAATTATGTAAAATTATTAAAAATTAGTTTTGCAAAAAGTAATGCATAGGGCATTACTTTTTGCAAAACGAATTTTTCTTTCGGATTCAAAATTTTTGTTAAGTGATCTAATTTTTATTAAAATCAAAATTTTAGAAACTTCCTAAGCTAGCCTAAAATTGAAAGCGTTCATCCCGCGTGCGCTGGCAATGTCGCAATACTAATGGTTTTTGCGCAACTATTTTATTAAATATAAATAAAAGTACTTTTTTTTCAGCCAATTACTAAATCATTAGGATTTTGAAGTGAAAACTTCTTTAGCGGCGTTGTGCACTTTTTTTATAATGGGTAAAAAATGTTAAACTCGCGTCAGGACACGTGACCCTGATCGAAAATTCGTAAGACGGACAGAGAGTAGAAGAGGAAGTATCCCCCTCTGTTTCTACGGCGCGGCGAAAATGTATGCCTGCGCCTGCTGTTTCGTTTAAGATCTAGGTGCTGAGCTGAAAAAAATAGTACTTTGATTTAAACTCAATAAGATAATCACAAAAACTAGAAATGCGGCGTTGCCAGACCGCGCGGGAACGCCCGCGCGGGGAACGCTTTTAAATATCGAATGCAATAAAATAATAATTAAGATTTGCAGTTAATGCTGAAAAAAATATTATCATCAGTATAAAATGGTATTTATTGCATAACGCAGTCTCTACAAGGTTATTTTATGTTATTAATCTTAACGCCATTCGTCTGTTTTTATAAGGGATTGTTTTGATTGAGAAATAAGACCTTGGCATTCTTTTGTTCATAGTCTTGAATGTATTATATTACAATACTATATTGAATAGGTCAATGGTAGGTGGGCTATTAATGAAATAAAGTGTGATATGAAACTTAGTAATGGGTAATTTAGTGTCTTAAAGATTCATCATAAAAATGGCATTTAAAATCTAACGTTTCTAAAATGGCATCAGATCTAAACGTATGGATTTTATGCCAACTCTATGCATCGATATTTTAATTTACTGATTACACGGTAAATTATTTCAAAATACCACAAAATGTTTTAAGTTACAAGCTCCACCGATTTGCAATAACGATTTTCCTTCCTTAAATGGGTTCAAAGCCACAAACCAACTAAGTTCTTAAAATAAAACAAATAAGTTGATACATGTTTGTTTATATACCTACTACAAAAAACTAGTAACTGATGCACTATTGTTTTTTTTTTATTTTATGAATGTATTATTTATTGTATCACTGTAATAAATTGTTGATGAACTAAATAAACAACGAAAATTGTTTAACAAAGTCCACCACCCTTTTTCCGTTGGTAAATCCTCATGGTAGATAAAGCTAGCAGATAAAGACCCTCGTTTTTCCTAGACGGAGGGTACGTCTAGTAAAAACGAAGGTCGACGATCTGCTACGATTTAATGGGAATCTACACAATAATAAACAGGTAAAGCTTGTAAGTTTGTAAGAAATAATCTGTGGAACTACCAGTTGTATTTGAAAAATAATAGTTTACAAAAACTAAAAAACACGCTTCCATAGAAAATCAAACTAAAAAGTAGAAAATAATGGAAAAAAGCGTGGGTGCCTGATATAAAAAAAAAATACCTTAAAAAGCACCCCACGCTTTTTTTCCATTATTTTCCATTTTTCGTTTAGTTTTCTATGGAAGCGTGTTATTTAGTTTTTTTTTTTCAATTTTTAGGGTGTTTCGAATATTGAGACGTATTTCAGCGTAGTTTGTGACGTACGTCAGCGTAGTTTTCGAAGACAGTTTTTTTGCTGTCCTGGTAACCGTGGCAAGGATAATGGCACAAATTTATGAAATTATAGTATTGTCATCGGTCTTCGATAAGTCTACAGAGTTTAAATGAAATCTGGTTGTTTAAAGTGGGTCAAAATCGCGCTATAAGGAGTCGGATACAAACAAACATACAAGTGAAGCTAATATAAAGCGTGTAAAAAACATTTTTCATTTGATAACTCAATTCTCGAGGAAGGTTAATAGGTTATTTAACATCACGGTACAAACCTTAGGAGCTGAGTAAAAGAAGTCAGAAAGAACGCTAAGTGTAAACGAAGTAATAGCGCGGGCGGGCGATGGGATACGGCGAGACGGGATGGATGACAAAATTTCACGCGAACGAAGTAGCGCGAATAAGCTAGTATATTATATTCTTGTAACGGGTGAAAATTGTTTATCAGTACACATTGAAACATCCTCATACAGATATACCAATTAAACTATACGCTTCGAGAAACATCGTCTATCTTCGGAAATACGAACGTGCGATGATGAGTTCAAACATAAAGCTGTAACAACCATGGACGGACTTGCATATGAACCTCCACAACCCAGTTACTGGGATAACTCAGTAACTGGGTTGTGGAGGTCAGATAGGCACTCGCTTCATGGAAAATACTGGTATTCCGCTTCATCAGGTGACCCCAACTTAGTTGGAAAAAGGCTAGGCAGAGGACGAGTAAGACATAATAGGCAAGTCTTTCCATGGTTGTAACAGCTATGTTTGAACTCATCATCCCACATTCGTATTTTGTGTGTTACTGGGGTAACCCAGTAACTGCGTGAGGTGAGAAAATCGAAAGTCTGACAACCAGTTTTGAGGTAACGTTAGTAGACTTTTGGGTTTCTGATGACCCGTAACGACTGCCAAAGATCCATGAATGAATGACAGCCAGGACCAATGGCGTCTGCTTTATTTAGCTTACACTAAACTGTTAGGGAGTACTTCCAGCACTATTTTAAGAAGTTTTCCTTTCTAAATTTAAGTACCATCTATGTTACCTTCTCTAGTTAAACTTTACGTATTTATCTTTATTAATAAACTAGCTTCTGCCCGCGACTTCGTCCTCGTTTAATTTCGTGTTCCCCCGACCCTTCCCGTCGCGTCGAATCGCCTACCCGTGCGATTTTCCCCGTGTTGCAACATTTTTCATTACTGCTCCGCTATTTTTAGTTGTAGCGTGATGTTGTATATATGCCTATAGCCTTCCTCGATAAGTAGGCTACTCAACACAAAAATAATTTTTCAATTCGGACCAGTAGTTCCTGAGATTAGCGCGTTCAATCAAACAAACAAACTCTTCAGCTTTATAATATTAGTATAGATTTAAACAAAAATCCTAACTTGTTTGTTTTGTTGCTATTTCAGCGAGTGGCGAGTCAGTTGATGCGACTCAGGAGTTGATAACTCTGTCGCTGTCGAATATATTCGGGTCGTTTGCTGGCGCCATGCCGATCACAGGCTCCTTCTCTCGAAGTGCTGTGAACCATGCCAGCGGGGTCGCCACGCAGTTCGGTAGCATTTATACAGGTAATTCCTATTTCTTACTAATTCGTTCCTTCCGATACATCCGTCTATCCTGCCTCGTTGATGTAATGGTCGCAAGCACTACTGCTGAGTACAAGGTCATAGGTTTTCCATCTGAAACTTCTCAATAGCAGCCTGAACTCTGGATTTGTGCCTGGTCGAAGGTAATAGACTCACTCCCTATATACAACGTCTTCCTATTGATATCTAATAACTCTTATTAATAAGACCATGTCAAGAAATCAACTGTTATTTTTTTCTATTTAATTGCAATAGATAGATCGTGATTATTCCGACTAACAACCGCGATGAAATAGCTTTATACCGTCAAGTCAAATACGCATGCACGGATATGTCGGAACTTGCTTTATTAGATAATATGTAATTTAATCATTTCTTACTAATTATTTATTCATTTATGTTGTTTTTTTTTAAATAATTACGTAGCATTATGTACTATGCAATAATATGCACAAAAACCGCTTCTCTTCATACAATAAATTATCAGGATTTTCTATTATCTGAATGCCTAACGACAAAAATTAGTCCGGTTAATCGATAAAGAAAAAAGCTTCTACGACTAAAATGTTAATTGTTAGTTATTATTTTAATATTGTAAGTTTGAAATATATAATGTAGTAAACATTTAATGTGATAACCTAATCGCAGAGCATCTTGGATAGTTTCTGTGTGTAATACGTGGATCACACTGAAAGTTTTTAGAAAATAAAAATCGGCATGATGTAGAAGCCTGTTAATATTTGTATTACTTTTCGAAGTAGTCTCCGTTCCTTTCTTAGCGCATTGTTTCGCGAAGGTGCGCATTCGGTGCAACCATTGACGCGGCGACTGAAGCAGTGGGCCCAATCTTCTTTAGGGATCTGTTCCACGCCTTTTTAAAACGCAGCCTGATCTTCAGGGTTCACAAAAAGTTTATCTTTTATTTTGAAATTTTATAAAAGTCACAAGGTGTCAGGTCGGGACTTTAAGGAGGATGACTCACTCCTCACCTCCCAAACTTCGACAGACAAATATTCGATAGTTCATCTGGCAGAGTGAGCTGGAGCGTTTTCGTGGTAGCGGAGGATTCTGCTTCTTGGGCGCTTGTATCTAACATTTTTCAAGATAACTGGTAAACAATGACGTATATAGAAATCTACAGTAACAGTCCTTTTATCTTCTAGGAAACTTGTTGCGAAATGACCAGCCCGTCCAAAGAATAGAGCAAGTATCTTTTTGATTTTTAGAATAGAATAGAATAGAATCGCTTTATTTCGGACACACAATTATCCATATGGTGTTAGTAACATACAAAAAAATGCCTAATGTTAGTAACAATCAACCTCCGCACAAACTGCTGTACAATCGGAGAGCCAAAGCTCTCGGCTACAGTTTTCAGGAAGCTGTTTTGACTGCCCCTTACTCTCCTCAAAAGCGACGCAGTTTTTTTGCGTACAATAGCAAAGAAGCCGTCGGTGCGGGCTTGCGCAAATGAATATTCGACGCGCTACAGTATCGAGGCAGCATCAACAACATCCTAAAAGCATTGTTATATTGGACGCGCAGGGCATCCAGCGATCTCTTAGTATAATTGACCCATAGATTGCCCGTGTACAAGCTTTGGCAGTAGGCCTTAAAAAGTGTTACTTTAACTTGGTCTGTACACCGCGCAAATCTACGGGACAACATATTACTCCGAACCGCTAGAGCCCTGCGCTCCCTCTCAATGTCTACATCGTCCCTGAGGGCAGCGGCAAGACAATGCCCTAGGTATTTAAAAGTTGACGCCCTATACTTTGCCCTTTTGCCCTTTACTTTTGTCGGCATGTCTTCTAATGGAAACATCCATTGCGCAGATTGTCTTCTGATTTCGGGTGTGTAACAATATATCCGTGATATAGTGAATATTTTTTCATTTCCTGTAATGATATCGAACTCTCTCTCTCTCTCTCTCTCTCTGTCATTCGAGTCACCTCTGTTATACTTTTCAAGCATTGAGCGGCACCAATCGAAACGACGGCGTTTTTAATCTTTCGTCAAATTTTAAGGGATCTATCTAGTACAAAACTTTCTGACGCCTAAATGTTCATGTAAGACTTTTTTACTTGGCTCATACCAATGTCTAAAGCTGCCCGAATCTGTTGATATGTCACACTTCTAACAGCTTCTATTACTAGCTGTAATTCTAATCAAAGTCAATCGTAACATGATTGTTGAATAAGACCGCAACGAAAGCCGTAATAAATCATTGAGCAAAAAAATGTCTCTAGTCAAGTCCAGTTCGACGCACAACATACACTTTTTAAACTGCCGCCAATTTGTAAAAACAAATGACATATGAAATCATTCCACATCTACAGATTCCCAAAGAGCTCCTAATTCTATATTTAAAGAATTAAATTTTTCATCGGTTGCTTTTCTTACTGGCATATCCTTAAAACGTTCAGTGTGACCCCCGTATGTCCTAATTCATGCCATGGTATACTCATGGTCCAAATTTCATCCAAATTCGTTTCAGCGTGAAAGCGTACAAACAAACATCCCGCTAGGTAATTGACCTATTAAAATAGATTCGCAAACGCTATTTACAGTACATTTCCGCTGGCCTAATACAATAAGACGATTAACTCAGGTCACGTCATGTTGAACACTTTCAAACGATTCATAACCAATTCTGGGCACGTTACATTTTGAGACCAGGAATTTAAAGTACTAGGTATGGTTTAGCAAGAAATTCGCAGTGTAGGATTACTGTACAAATTCGGTCTCATTAACGAAAGTGTTACTGGAACAATGCAGGGGTAAAAATATAAATTGTTCTTTATAATTTTTGGGTTACTTATTTCAAATCGCTATTTTCTGTCAGTAAAAATTAAGCCGGATTATGACTAAACAAAGTGCCTTTCGGACAATCGTATTCATCTTAATCTATACTAATTATAATATTATAAAGCTGAAGAGTTTGTTTGTTTGTTTGATTGAACGCGCTAATCTCGGGAACTACTGGTCCGAATTGAAAAATTATTTTTGGGTTGGGTAGCCTATTTATCGAGGGAGGCTATAGGCTATATAACATCACGCTACAATAAAGAGGAGCGGAGCAGTAATGAAAAATGTTGCAAAAACGGGGAAAATTTATTCCTTTTGAGAGTTTCCGTTGCGTGCGCTGCGTAAACGGTTAAAGTAACGCAAAAATCATGTATGACGGAATTGTTCCTTTTCAAAAGTTCAAAAAAAAAGTCCACGAGAGCATATGTCTATCTTTTAAGGTTGACTCACTATAGTGAGTCAACCTTAAAAGAGTCAGCAGCGAAAAATGGACGAAAACTAGCAGGCATTTCGATGCGTCGGGAAGGGTCAGGGGAGCAAAAATTTGACGCGGACGAAGTCGCGGGCAGAAGCTAGTACCTAGATACAGCACTTTATTAGCCAAATATATGTACTGTCTAAATTTTTTTTTTTTTTCATGTACTATAGCTCATACAAATAGTCATCATCAACATCATGTCAGCCGAAAGACGTCTACTGCTCTCTATAGGCCTCCCCAACCTGCTCACATCGACCAGTTCAGTGCTTTCTACATCGGATTCCTACGGCCTTCACTAGGTCTTTGCCCCGCCTTGTGGGAGGCCTACGTACACGTCTGCGGTGCGCGGTCGCCACTCCAGAACCTTTCGGCCCCATCGGCCATCTGTTCTGGAGCAATGTGCCCTGCCCACGGCCACTTAAATTGCCTATGCCACAAAGTGCAACTTACTAATGTTTTATTTTATTTCATTTCCAGGTATACTGGTGCTGTTAGCTCTCAGTCTTTTGACTCCCTACTTCTACTTTATTCCGAAGGCGGCGCTGGCAGCCGTCGTGATATGTGCTGTGATATTTATGATAGAATATGAGGTATGATACAGTTTACATTTTGGTTTCATTATCTTTAAAACCAAAATCATCACTCATAGGACACTTGAGGCTGAACATCTCCGTCGATGTAAACATGGCAAAGATGATGTGACGATCCGATAAGATTTGTAGAGGTCACTTTACCAGAGAATGCTCAACGGAGGGAAAGAAGCAAAAAGGAAAGGCCTTTGCTCAGCACTGAGACAATAATATAGGTTAAAAAAATAAAAATACTTTAAAACTCTGGGTTTACCAAAGTGAATCCTGTGCGAGATGCGGGAAGAAACTCGCATGTGCTGATTGTATCGACTAACTTATATGGGGGTTTACAAACTGCTGCGAATGGTCGTGACTTCCTTTTTGGTACAGCAATCGTCGTGCATAGTCGAATCCCGCGTGCGATGTGGGATTCGCCTCCGTGTTTCCAGAACTTAAGACTTACCAAAGCTTGTATCCTTTCGGTGTGGTGTCTTGCCTTTTCGCATAGTTATTCACAAATATACGATACGCTTCCGTGACAAACTCAACGTCAATCAATGTTATCGAAAGAGTCCTCGAAACGCTGTTCACATATTTGTATCCGAATATTATGACAGTTTCAACCAAATAGACGACCTCGATTCTTCCGATAGCGATTTGCAGTCGAGGACTAGCCAAATCTGGGTATCGAAATGGGTCATTACCGACTTGGAATCATCGAATGGTTGTGAATAGCTATGCTATTGTAACAAAAACATACCCGTTCGCCAGACTGGCCCTCAAAAATTCCGGGGCAAATCCTCAGAATATAACCTGATCAAGTCATCTTCATACTGCTCTTGGACATCATCTTCTTCTTTTCGTTGTCTATTATTATTGATAAACAATGAAAGGGAGAAAATTCGTTGATCGGATAAACACACCCAAAATCAACATTAAAGACCTATCTTGCCATTACTCATATAATGCCTTTAATCCTGTTACAGGTTGTGAAACCAATGTGGCGATCCCGCCGCGCTGACCTACTGCCAGCATTTGCAACATTTGCACTGTGTCTATCAGTGGGTGTTGAGTTGGGCATCCTAGCCGGAGTGGCAGTCAACGTGATACTGCTGTTGTATCCCAGTGCGAGGCCGCAGCTTGAAGCGGAAATAGTTACGGTAAGTTTGTCTGTGTAATCACTTTTAAGACACTGTCAGTTAGTTGCAGCTTAGCATGGATCTTCTAAATTTAAAGAAAAATTAAAGCGCTTCTCTTTAATTTTCTTCGGTGGTCTCCCGTCAATTTTGAGCCATTAGCTGGTTTATGAGGCCTGAAATCTCTGCCAATCTTCTTCTAATGGTAGAATCGCTCACAGTCAATCCTCGAACCTTACTGAGTCGCTGCTGCAGATGAATAGAGTTAAAGTGATGATTTCTTGGAGAAACTGACACAGTATACCGGTTATCTTGCTCAGATGTTACTCAATATTTACAAGGACGGCGTGGACGGCGAGTAAACATACTAGTTTCCCGACAATACTGATATACTCTATTGACGGCAAAGAGGCTAAGATATAATTATGCAGCCACAATACGCTGACTATGCCCTGAGTCCAACAACGCCATGACTTGGTGGTGAGCTATTTTTTAGGAAAAATGTCTTTGGTAGGATATCACAGAGCTGAATTAACAATCACTATCCAAAAAAATGAGAATAAATACATACATTCCGACAGAATACACATTGAAAACAATCTCTACATTAATTTATTAGATGAAAAATTAAATTCAAATTGCGATTTGTAGTTTAGTCTACATAATGGTGTTATTTGGTAGACTAAACTTTGCCTGCCAGGGTCGCAAGATTTGTTCGAAAGAGATACCGTGGCTCTGGCATATGGGCAACTGAAGGAACACGGGTGGGTTTTAGTCAGTAAAAGTCTGACACGCCCTTCCGCTCCGCCCAGAGCGGGAGACATCATTTGATGATTATCAACCCACAAAAAACTAGACTGCCAGCTATTTATTGGCATATTTGTTTATGATATGATGATATCAGTCCTCAGTTTTATTTAAACGCCGCCGAAATAGTACTTAAATTAATGTTTCGTAATTTTCAATGAGAATTGTATTATAATTTTACTTCCACAGAATTTTTCAGTGTCGGTAAACGTACGTACAATCAAAATAAATAGTTTTTATTTTATATTGCAGAATGCTTCAGGCTTCAGTTACGTTCTAGTAACAGTAGGCAACAGTCTGTACTTCCCGGGCGTGGAGTACATCAGACAGTACGTGGAACGAGCCGCTAAGAAGCAAGGCGGCTGCAGCATGCCCGTCGTTATCGACTGTCGATACGTGCTAGGTAAGTTTAGTGCAACCCTCGTAACAACAACAGTCGATGCATCCTGGGGAGGTAAGGCTAGGGTATCAACCCTACCCCCAGGATGCATCAGCTGTTGTTGTCCTGGAAATCTTCCAAAAGCCTATCGAAGTTCCAAGGAACTGGATTGTTTTGGATTTTCGTCTAATACTCTCGGTCGAACCTAAGAACATTGTTATTACTGCAACGGCAGCAGCATTAGTATGATCGTTTGGATCTTTGATAGCCTTCCCCCTCCAACTACCCACATGATCATCTTTTCTCTTGATTTCAGACAATTCCCATCCCTGTAGCGTATGGCCTATGGCGGCCCAGTCCCGCAATCTTCAAATCATACTCCTCCCTACTATGTCACTTTCGCCCCTTTTCCATTCTCCTGTTACCGTCTAAAGTTTTTAAGGCCTGTATAAACAAGCAGTTAGCTCTTTTCAGTCTGGATTCAGGCCTGGGCACAGTACAGCTTCCGCTCTATAAAGTGACTGGTGATTAGAGAAACAAAGGAAGTTATCAAGGTTACTGTATTGTTATTAATTGATTTCTCGTATGCCTTTAACGCCATCAGCCACGATATTATCCTCTCTCATCTTATGGTTTTGTCCGAGGCTACGGAATGTTTTTCTTACTATCTTCGGAGACGTCAGCAGGAGCTTTGCGTTGGTGAGAACTTGTTGAGTTGACATGGCCTGAATGCTGGTGTTCCACAAGGCGATATTCTTTCTCCATCTTCATTAATTTTATAACACTTTGTCTTCGGTTTTCGTATTGTCTTTATACTGATGATCTACAATTGTATACAGCTGAGCGGGTTTATCGGACGCTATAGTAGACTAGCTTTTGCTCGCGACTTCGTCCGCGTTAAATTTCGTGTTCCCCCGACTCTTCCCGTCGCGTCGAATCGCCTACCCGTGCGATTTTCCCCGTTTTTACAACATTTTTCATTACTGCTCAGCTCCTCTTGATTGTAGCGTGATGTTATAGAGCCTATAGCCTTTCTCGATAAATAAGCTACCCAACACAAAAATAATTTTTCAATTCGGACCAGTAGTTCCTGAGATTAGCGCGTTCAATCAAACAAACAAACTCTTCAGCTTTATAATATTAGTATAGATTTGAACCGAGATTTGGATTCAATCAAAAAGTGGTCTGTTAGTTTTGGGGTTTCAGTAAACCCCTCTAAGTGTGAGGCTATTGTAATTGAAAGCTCGCCCATGATGGGTGATGTTTGATTCCCTTCCTCTTCCTATTTTTGAAGGTACCGTCGTACCCATTACTCCCACTGTGAAGGATCTCCGTTTGCTTCTTAACACGACACTTAGCTGGCAACGGTAGGTCTCTTGAGTTAGACAAAAGGTCAATGGTACTCTGCAATTCCTGTATCGTCTGAGAAACTTTTTGCCCGCTAAGATGAAAACCATGCTTGTGCAGATTTTGATTTTCCCTATGATCGACTACAGTGACTGTTAGCGCCATCTATTTTTATTTTGTTAAACTATTACGCAAGATGTCAAGCTAGTCCTTTTCCCGCCAATTATATCGTGCACCTCTTAAATTTCTCCTTGACGAGTGTCGCCCTCTTTATGGCTCGCTCGAGAAAGACATTATAACATCATTCCAAATATGGTTTCCGCCGTGATCGCAACTCCGCTGTGCTTTTTTATCGCAGAACGATATAATTTGAATATTATAAGTTCATAGCAGTCCCGCTGTTTCTATAGTGGTGTATTTTGTGGCTTCGACGGTTGAACTGAAGTGCTGTGTTGTGCCTCTGGACTTTGCCGACACGTGGTGAGCCGAACTGTGAGGACTCCGGAGCTCCTAGATTCTGCTGGTAGATCGAGCGGCTTCCCGAGGAGGTCGGTGCACGATTCCCTCACCCCTGGCCCTAGGCGAGACACTTGCGATCATCAGTTTTTCGGTCCGCGTCGAAGGTACCTAATCCGCCTTCCGTCGGAGCCCCACCAGTGACCTATGCTACTTTGACTAGAATGCGGGTTTACTCGATAAGCTCGACAGACTGCTCAACAATTATATGCTGTTAATATTCAACCTCAGAAAATATGACCATGTCTCGACCTATACTGTATAACACTTTGATATGCATTTAGTAAAATGGTGTTATTGTGACATAACAAACAGACACATTTTACTTATTTGTATATCGTATGTATGTTTTACATACACCGTGACATTTTAGTCGTCTTACAAAGGTTGTCCACTCAATGTATCCGACATAATATTAGGTCTTTACCTATGAAATTGCCGTTCTGCAGTGCTGGCCATTTCAAATCAAAATAATTTTAGTTTGTCTAAGAATTCTAATTTCAAATTAATTTTATTTTAAAAACATGGAATTCTTTTTCCAAAAGTAGTCATTTGTTTATTGATTAGTGTTACATTTTCATCGCATTTCAATCTTTTTCGTCATCATGGATACGTTAAAAATTCGAGTAATTATGGAATACTAGTGGTCACCCAGAGGTCGAAACTCGACCATTATTCGTTAATATATACAAATATTAGTTTTCAGCACTATTTCTCCAAGTAAACTTTATAAGTGCCAAATTTCATACACCGCCGTTCGCACAATGTTCGTACAACGATGTGCAAAGTTTTTGCTTCACGTATTAATACATTATATAGATTATTTCAAAGTATTACATAGGATTACAGTTTTGATAGGTGACAGAACAGCATTTACTTCATGTTGTCATATTTATTACTTATGGTTATACTTGACATATTCAGCAAGACTATAGACACAAAATATTAAAGACAGATATTCTCGATTGGACCACAGATTTCGACAATAAACTTTCGTAATTTCGTAATCCATAATTATATTTGACATTCAGTAAGGCTATAGACAAATAATACCAAAAACAAATATATACTCGATTTGTGCATGTGTGTATTAAATACACGGTAATGAATAGTAGTGTGTGTAACGTGTTATTTATTGAAAATAATGTATTTTTACGCATAATTAAAAAAAATATTAGCATTCGTCACTTCTTCTGTGTAGAAACTATAAGTGTGCGAAATTTCATACTCCTCCGTCCGCCCAATTTTCGTAAAAAGGGATCCAAAGTTTTCGCTTCACGTATTAATAATATATAGATGAGTACCGTCGTGGCAGCAACGCGGCACAAGCGGCACGCAACATCAACGACGTTTACGGAGCTAACACTACGAACCAACGCACCACCTGTTTGCTCGCTTCCGTTCTGGAAATTTCGACCTGAAAAATGAACCTCGCGGTCGTCCGAAGACTTTGGTCGACAATGACGAATTAAAGGCGATTGTGGAAGCTGATGATACACAATCTACGGCTGAATTAGCAGCAGCTTTCGACGTTAGCGTCAAAACAATATTGGTCCATTTGCGTCAAATTGGCAAGGTAAAAAAGCTTGACAAATGGGTGCCCCACGAACTCAATGATCGCCAGCGCGACGTACGCGTCGAGACGTGCCTTGCACTGCTCAACAGACACACAAATGAAGGATTTTTGAACCGCATTGTTACCTGCGATGAAAAAGGGATTCTGTTTGATAATCGCAAGCGCTCAGCAAGTTGGTTGGATCCTGGTTCAGCACGTAAACAATGCCCTAAACGAAAACTTACCCCTAGAAAAGTGATGGTCACTGTTTGGTGGTCTAGCGCCGGTGTGATTCATCACAGCTTCTTACCAAACGGGGTGAGCATTACTGCAGATGTGTACTGTGAAGAACTGAACTCAATGATGGAGAAGCTGGCACATCTCCAACCAGCTTTGGTCAATCGCTCGTCTCCGCTGCTCCTGCACGACAACGCGCGACCTCATACTGCACAGCAGACGGTCTCCAAGTTGCAAGAACTGGGGTTGGAAGCTCTCCGTCATCCACCCTACTCACCAGCTTGCGCCTACAGACTACTACTTTTCCAGAATTTGGATAACTTCTTGGCGGGAAAAAAATTCAATACCCGAGAGGCAGTACAAAATGCCTTTGAAGAATTTGTTGCCTCCCGTCCAGCTGATTTTTTTAAGAAGGGCATCAATAAACTGCCACTGCGTTGGCAAAGATGCATTGATTGCATGGGTGATTATTTTGATTAATACAAATAAAAAATACATGAAAAAAAATCGTTTAATTTTTTTCATACAAAACAGCATTTTCATAGGTAAAGACCTATTATATCTCTAGGCGTGTTTAAATGTTACCATTAATTTAGATAATAGGTACTAAGAAAAATAAATAAAGCATTAGAAGTATGAAACTGATCTAGTCCCAGTGCACGAGTCGACTAGATTATTCCATCTCCATTTTCCATGAGACAAAATATGAATTTCAAACTACGTCATGCGTCATCATAATGAACAATATTTTTATTTTTTAGGTATTCAAATGTTCTTTTTTTATAGATGTGTAGTAGTCATTGGGTACATGAAGTGGGCTGCCGTTGTAAGACGATTAAAATGTCACAGTGTAGATATGTATAGATCGATTTTTGATAAACCTTTTCCTTTTCAGGTGCGGACTTCACAGCAGCTAAAGGCATATGCGCACTATCAGGCTCGCTCGCTTCCCGCGGCCAGCCGCTAGTGCTGTTATCTCCACGCGCGAGCGTCGCGTCGGTCTTTAGTGGAGCGGGTTCGAACGTGGTGGTCGTGTTAACACATGCTGAACTGGACTCTACGCTACATAGTAAGTTGGTCTTCAATTGTTCTCTCGAGGCATCTCCCAAGCAAAGAAAAACCAAATAGTAAAACGGTAAAACAGCTATATAGGTATGTCAAAATCTGTAAGAAAGCTGTCCCCTTGCTATAACTATACTATCATGATTATCAGTTCAGTCGAAAGACATCCACTGTTGGACATAGGTCACCTCAATTTGGGGGGTTTGCCATAATCGCCACGCTTGGCAGGCGGGTTGGCGATCGCAGTATGGTGGTAAAATGCATAGAGAACGTTGCTGCCCATTCTCTAGTAAGTCCCTTAGTCGCCTCTAACGACACCCAAGGGAAGACATGGGATGGTGCTATTATTTACGTCCGGCACCACTTGGCACAACTATACTATAGTTCTTCGAAAGTCATGAATTCTGCAAGCTTTCCTTTATTTCCAGCCATTCATGCCTGCCATACCAGTCATTCCAATAGAGCGATTTGATCGAATTTGGTCGAAACCTTGACAGATGTATGACATAAACACTTTTTGTCCACAGATCTAACAGGCCAAATACCGCTACCAATACTAAGCGGCAGTGAGCTCACACCGCCTCCAAACTACGACTCGTTGAAGCAAACAGACGATGACGTCACAGAGATTGTGATCACTGATGAACAAAATAGTATCCCGTTGCTAAGCAAGAACCCGACGAAATCTCAACAGATGGCCAATGATACGTGACGGTAATGCGTAGTGTGTAGGTTTAATAGTTTATTGACTGAGCTTGTTGTGGTTTTAGGAATGGATTTTGCTTGCACGAGGAATATTCACGAAAAGTTGCAAAAACAAACATTATGTTAGCAGTCCGAATGGTACCAACTATCAATTATTTTTCGTTCTCAAGTAGGCAATTTGAGCTTAACAACTTAACATGTAAAATTTTAAAATTTTCTTTTGCAATATTCTCTTTCTTAAACCCATAAAAGTTCGGTTTAGGTATTTTTGTAAATATAACGTACAAGTTCGACAGTCTTCTTTGTGTGTGTGTGTGTGTGTCTATAGTTCCTATAGTTAAATATATTTTGCAATTCGAAAGTACTTAATAACATTCTGATTAGTATTGAAACATTTTTTGTAGCAACCCAGTGTAAGATAAAAAATCTTTGACTCTTGACTTGCCCTAGAATATTCTTTAAGCCGGTCCGGTAGGAATGCCATAACATTGGCTCCATTTGGCGAGCTAATAAAAAAACTGAATATTAAACGGGAGTATCAAATATTCCCGGAGCTTCTCCCATTTCAATATTTTCTATTTCTCTTTTCGACATTCCTATTTGAAATCTTTGGTATAAATTATTCTATAATAAATCTTCTCTTGATTCGTTCACAGCAAAGCATTCTGCTTTTTATAAATAAAAATCTTTCAATTGATCTGTGTCTCCCATATCAAGTCTTTCCAATAGGTTAAATTATTGACTATTGTCGATCTTGTACAGAATAATGAATATACTAGAATAAGTACAGAATAGATAAATCAAGTATTCATTTTAGTACACATTATTGGCGTTTAACGCTACACAATCTGATTCGAAATCGCTCAGTCTATCTTTAAATGTCGGTTAGTGAAAATTGTATCAATAACAGGGTATATATCAGATCTGAAATATCGATAGAAATGTACACATGCACAGTTTTAATAAACCTCTTAAATATCGTTCGACATTTATAGGAAAATAAGATGGCCGCAGTAATATCATCCTGAACATGATATTGATAGATTGAGCTAGACAGTCTTTCCGGGCATTTTTATTAATTTCATATCGACTCTTGTAACATCCTCAAAATCAAAATAAGCCTATAATGTTTCCTCTGCTGGGACAAAGGCCTCCTCCTGAAAGTCCTTTTCAACATATATTCAGCGGTAAAACTGACTCTGCAATCCGTGCATACATTTTCGTTACGAAAGTTTTTGCTATTGAACTATGTCAGAAACCATTTGCCTGGAAAGATGGTCTTCAAAAATAATTAATATTTTTGTTGTAAAAGTGAGAATTATTTTCCTTCATACGTAATAATAGTAATCTACTGTGAAAGTGTTTTATTTAATAATGCAATATTAGGCAAATTAATGCATAAGGAGTGCGTTTTGTACTGTAAGTAGTTTGGTAAGTTTTGTATTGAGATCGTATGATTCGGGTGACTATTAATTACATGTTTAGATATTTAACCCTTTTTACGTTGTGTTATTCTTATTCCCAAATATTGTCAGCAAAGTCCATCATAAATCGTGTCTGTTTAATAATTTTATATAATTATTGTTTTTTATTTAAATGTGTCAGGCCCAATACGTCTCGAAGGCATAAAAGTAAATAGTACCAAAGATGAAAGAGTCTATTATACAATATCATATTTAGAGATTGGACAAATCGATTTGAAATCTCCAAAATTCGAATTATCGGTAAACTTATTCTAAAATTGTCTACTTAAGAATCAGTGATTTTTTTTTGTATTTTTGGTAAACTCAAATTTGTATTTTATTGCTTATAATTACAATGTTGTATCTATTTTCCTTTGAATAATTTATGTAATAGTGATATATTACTCTTCAAGCACAATTTGTTGACTTGCCATTATAAATAATGCTTGTTACCAGTGAAGTCAAAAATATTGAACAATCTGTATACTATTTAAAAATACATTTTACAATCAATTTTCCTGTTTTATTTTACCTATAAATCTTGCATTTGATGTTTATTATTCGTGATTGATTTTTATTAAACAGGTCTATCTTTCACCTAAATAAAAATTGAACTCTTTTTTTTTAAGCTATTGCATAGCTTCTATCGAGGGCCTTGAGCGCGGGGACCAAATCCAGAAATTCCGTAACGAAAAAAACCTCACGCTCCCCACTCCGACGGGCACGGAGGTGTGGCTTGAAGGCCGTGCATTGTCTAACGTCGTTTCTTTTCGGCAGTCTTCGACACGGTGTTTGTGTGCGTGCAACTAGCCGTATTGTACGACTCTACGAAGCTCGCACGAATCGAGACGAGCTGCTCCAAAATCGGACGAATACATAAGCAGCTGTTTATGAGAAAGTATATAGGTGTATAGGTATTTATGTACAACAGTGAATAGCTGTACTTGTAAAATTTGTGTATAAAGTGTGTGTATTATTTGTCATCGGTTGCTAGGTAAAAACCCAAAATATTTATCGTCTTGTTATTCGTCATCGGTTACTAGGTAACAAACCAGGCCATAGAGTATTATGGGCATGGAGTACTAGTCCTTTTGTGCGGTGGCAAAACTAGGTACTAAAGTTTACTTATCAAATTTTGCGGTGGCAATCATATGTACTAACCTTTATGCTTTAGTTCCAAATTTTACCACCAAAAATAAGTTTTCCTTAGTGTACGTTTTTTTTTTATTTATTAAATAAAAGAAAAAAAATTGTTTTCTTATCGGTCACCACGCTCAAAAAGTGTAACTTGAATTAATATCAAAGAAAAAGAAATACTGCATAAATAAAATGAATAAATAATTATAATTGCATAAGTTGATACAAAATGCTATGCAATAGCTTTACCGCGGCAGTCCCCGAGTGCCACACGTCTTTTTTTTTTTTTTTTCATGATGCGAAATCATCAAATGACTTCTCCCGCTCTGGGCGGAGCGGGAGGGCGTGTCAGACTTTTACTGACTAAAACCCACCCGTGTTCCATCAGTTGCCCATGTGCCAGGGTCACGGTATCTCTTTCGAACAATCACGCGACCCCGGCAGGCATCGGTCCTAGTAGACCCCTACACTGCTGCTGACATCTCTTTGAGGCGCGCGTGGAACACTACGCGCCGTCGACCCGAGCTTGGTCCTTACCGGGCGGCGAGCTACCCATTGCTCGCCACCCGCAAGCTCGCGCCTACGGTGGCCGGGAGTCCGCTATGGACTCCCGACGCCCGGGGCGTCTCCTCCTGCGGCGGCTAGGGACGTGAGGGCGCAGAGACTGCCACTCCCTCACGCGCCCCGCCTCCTCCTTCGCGAGCATTACTGCTTCGCAGAAGGAGGTGATGGCTTCCCATTCCCTCTCGCTCCGTACCATGGCTCGCACCAGGGCCGGACGCGAGAGGTCGCCTCCACGAGGACACGGCGGTGCTCCGCCCAGGCAAGGCACACCTCCACCGTATGCTCCACCGTGTCCTCCAGACGATCCTCGCAATGGAAACACCCGGACGTATCCTCCCGCTTTATCCTGAACAGGAACCCACCGAAGCACCCATGCCCGGTGAGAACCTGCGTCAGGCGGAAGGTGAGGACGCCGTGGCGCCTCTCTATCCACTCCTCAAAGAGGGGACTTACCGCCGCAATTGTGGCGCAATTGACCTCTGAGTTCGACATTTCTTTTCAAAGCCAGAGAATGCCGGCGCCATCCAGTTTTAAAATATTGAAATAACTTAGAGACAAGTGCGGAACATGATGCGCGACTGTCCGCTGATCGTGAACGTCACGCATTGTCTCTCGAGTTGGAGACGTTCACTGATAGAGAATTGCGCTTGAGTTCTCATCGTATCTACGCATCTGCTGCTAGGTCTCTAGAGACAAGTGCGGAACATGATGCGCGACTGTCCGCTGATCGTGAACGTCACGCATTGTCTCTCGAGTCGGAGACGTTCACTGATAGAGAATTGCGCTTGAGTTCTCAGTGAATTTGCACATCTACTAACAGGTCTTTCGAAGCGAGTGATGAACGTGATGCGCGACTAACTGCTGATCGAGATTATCATACATTGTCCCGAACACGCACACAACAAAATATTCATAATCAGTTAGAAAGTGAGAGAGAAAGAATTGCTGGAGTACGGCATGAAGAGACAGAAGAAGAGCGCAACGAACGTTTGAATTCTGATCGCCTTCGACATTCTCTGAACAGAATGTCGATATCATCTGAAGAATCGGACGTGTCTCAAGATATCGCCGTATGGCATGGCGACCTTCCTTGGGTTGATAAGGAACGGAGTGCATTTACGTTCACTCCTATGATTGACTACGCCACATATTCCGCCATCGGAGGTGTGGTTCAAAATTGTACATTTTGTGAAGCTGTTAAATGGCAAAAAGAAACAAACGGTATGTGTTGCTCAGGTGGGAAAGTACATATTGAAATATTACAAAATCCTCCAGAAATATTAAGATCACTGCTAATCGGTGACCATCCACAGTCAACACATTTCTTGGGCAACCTATTGACATACAAAAATGAAAGATCTGGAACGACTCCAATCGTCTCACTCATCCCGTTGTTTTCCCGTCCCCGGGCCTTAGAATTGTACATCAGACGTTTCAGATCTTCGATTTTGACGATCCCGTTGTCGCTGGCATAAGCAACAGGATCCGCGTACGAAGTCGCGGGCAGAAGCTAGTATTGAAATAAAAAACAAATGATTGACGTGTAAAAGTGTCTTAAAAGATCACGTAAATAAACATTTTATTTCATTTCCCACAACATCACCAAGAACATTGAATTGAAAACAAAGTGTATTTATAAAAATATTTACTCAAAATAAATAATATACATTGTATAAAATTATCTGTGTATATACTAACCTATACATCTTAGCACCATAACGTTACAACATAGTAAATGCATTGTCTGACTATATACTAAAAATAATGAGTATCATAAGTCTTACGACTGAAAAAATATACTCTAAAATCCTATAAAGGGCGAGATTTTAAATTAAAAATATCATCTATTAATCAGTCAATTGCACAAACCGACAATTCAAAGGCGTATTTTGTATCATTCTGAAATATCAGAATATTTTTATCTGATGGAAGAGAATATAAGAAACTTATGGTACCGAAACCCCGAAATCTTCTCTAGCTATTTTAAAATCCTGTTTAAATAATTAATTATACGCATCTGTCGAGTCGGCTGCCTAAATGCAATATCTGTTATCCCGTAACCCAAACCCTTAATGCCCAAAAGCAAACTAAAATATGCCTTAGAGCTGCATCTTAAAGTTCAAAATTTACTGTTTAACAACGGTTTGATGATGGAACATGGGTTTAGATGCAGAGAGAAGTTTCTCGGATACGACATGTGCTATTCTTGCGCTACGTTGCCAGACCAGCTCCCGGGTACGCTCGTTGTTACTGTCTACTCGGACCTGAGGATAAAATTAAATATTAGAATAGGTATATCAGGTATTTTAAAGTAATTGCAAGAATCATCATTGTCTAAACGCGTAAGTGGATAAGTTTTCATCGCTTTAACTTAGTTACAGGACAAGTCAGACGAGTTGTCAAAATATCTACCCCCGATACTAACGACTAATTGATTTCAAAGCGATAATTAAATTGGCCAAAAATATCTATTAGATTTCGTTTTGACATCATTGTTTTCATTTTGTTCTAAATCAGAGCCAAAATTGAACCAAGACAACCTTAATACTGTTTTAAACAGAATTAGTTTCACAAATAATTCCACCATAAGAATTTGGTCATACTTTCTGTTTATTTTCTCTACTTTCTTTTATTATGAAAGTAAAGTAAGTTTTACCTGTTTAGGCTGTAGAACTTTGATGGTATGTAATGTAGCGACGCCTTGGTTGTTGACTCTCAGAGTAAGTTTGCCCAACATCTCAGCAGTGGTTGCTGTAGCTGACCTGATGTCTTTCTTAGCTCCACGTCCAATCTAAAAAACAAGGTATTATGTAGAATACTTCACATTTCTAAACCAAAATTTTCTAACATTCGTAGTAATCTTCCATAAAAGGTAAATTAAACAATGACATTGACGAAATCAAAGTTACAACGACAAATCAAATCTTTAAACCTGTTTACGCTGTAGTGCATGTGTTAAATTATTGTGAACGAAACGGTTACGAATTATGTTCACACGTACCTCTTTCTCAACTCTTAATATCAGGGGTCCAACAGCAAAGTTGCTCTTGACAGTAGTGTGGTCAGCCATGATGCTAACTGAAACGTCACCGGTCCTCCTCAACGATGACAAACCATATAACGTTCCCTTGGCCCTAGGCTTGCTCTTCGTCGAAGTCTTTGTCTTAGTCTTGTTCTTTGTCGGTGGTTTCTTTGTTGTGGCCTTTACCGGGGCCTTTGTCGGCTTAGGTTTTGGCTTAGTCGCCTTAGTAGGTGGTTTGACAGCTGGCTTAGTCCTAACCGGTGTAGGCTTAGCTTTCTCAGAACCAGCCTTATCTTTAATAGCTCTAGGTTCATTCGCAAGAGGAGTTTGCTCAGCAACAACTTCATTAGGTTTCACTTCATTGGTTTCAGTAATCTCTTCTTTCAAAGCTGGAATTTCCGAAACTGCTTTCTCTTTGGTCTTGTTTGCTTCAGTACCACGAGCGGAAGTTTTCTTCTTGTTTGTGGTTTTCCTAAAAGAGAAATTAAGTTACGTAAGGATATATCCGGCTTGTTTTGTTGAGTCAGCCAGTTTGTATGTCTTTAAAAAAAGCTGGTGTGGACCGTGTTGTCTGAGTCATAAGTCACCAAGTTTCATATTTTAGTACTTTCTCCTTTCTGAATATTTAAAATTATGTACAGCTAAAATCTTACCTTTTCGGTTTGGTCTTGTTACCCTTCTTTGGCTTGGTGGTCTTCTTGTTGGCGTCGATGGGCTGAAGTTTCACGCTGACGGGATCGTACGATGTCCTCAGAATATCGTTCATCTTCTCCAAGATGTTGTCAACGAATCGGTTGTATTTGACGATGTAGATTGCTGGCACAGTCACCGGCTTCTTCGTTGTCTCTTCACTGATAGCGCCTGTTAAATATTTATTGGCGGTATAAATATTGGAAATATTACTAATGGGCATGTAGCTACATTACCCATAGCCATATTTTCATTTGAAAATATTTCTGTAAAATTACTCTTCCTAAATATGAATACCCATCCATATAATTAATTCCAGATATTAGGATACCTACTTCCAAAAGCGTTATAAAGTATCATATTCTTCTCAATGTGCCAATTCAAAAAGACTTAGTTTGGAGCTTCTGAACTCATTGCTGACTAAATGTTTCTAATTCCTTTTTAATTTGGTGACAGTCTGTATTATATTATCAATCTCTCATCCTTACGAAGAATACTGAACCCTGTTAATGTAAAACCCTTAATACTGTTTAAAATTTATTTTCGCATGCTTTATAATTAGTTACAGTTTTAAACTAACTTGGATGTCAGTTACCATTATTACACAGGGCGATTGATCAATTTAATATGTATCGAGGGCCAAATCCACTTAAGCTAGTAAAAGATTCGGAGCAGGAAGTCATTTGAAGATCCGTTCTATGAAATATTTTTATCCAACAGATCATTTCTGAGAAGTTGGTACGAAAACACTGCTCCATTTCTTATAATCAATTGCTATATACAGCAGTATGCTGGCTAGGTTCATAAAGAATACATATTTATTTCTTAACAAAAGTAAAACGTTTTTGTTCTGTATATCATTTGTTATACTCCAATTATTTTGCAATAACAGCCAGCTACAACACGTATTGCAAAAGGCAAAATAAATCAAAGGCAGTGAACTAATATTCAGTGTCTTCGTGATGGATTCGATAAATATAATCACTGAAATCGCTTAAGTATCAAGAAATTGCTGGATGTCACGAATCCTAATGATACATTGACTTCTTGCGACAAAAATGTTAATAGACGGAACATTATTTACGTGTTAAAACAAAGGAAGGCATAATCATTTTTCCTATGACGTTAACGTCATAGTAAAATGTTACACACTATTTTAAAATCGTTATAAGGCGTACCTACATATCAACCTAATGAAACAAACTATCTCATGCTGTATTAACGAGCACAGAAAAACGGAAAAATAAGAATTACTAAAAACCTACCATAGCTAAACATCTGATCAGTGTTGGATTGAGCTGTATTTCGTGGAACCACCAGGTTAGTTTAAGAAGAAGCAAAACATTTATCAGGATGATGTTAAAATTCAAACTGCTTAATGCATGAAATCTAGTGTTAAGCCTACATAAAGTAGAACACGGCTCCATGTTATAAACTCCTAAATTCGTTCAAGTGTGTTTTGTTGTGACGTGACTGTTAATCGAGTTCCAGTAGTGCGTGTAAGAATTAGAAAGAGGGTAGACAGTTTTGTCTTCACTTAATAGGGTATTATTTTCAGTCACCCCGCGATCTAAGCTTAAAACGGCATCGAACTATAAAATAAAAAATACGGAAATGAATCAATGGCAGAAGTATCGGTATTTTTACTTTTTATGAACAATGTTGGTATTTTAATTTTGAACTTGTAAATACAATAAAAAAGAAACCTCTCCAAGGATTTTGGAAACAAACAATGGAATTTGTATTTTTTTTTAGCTGGCAGCTGCCGGTGTCTTACTGTGACGTAGGCACAGGGTTCAGCAAATAGATACGTAAACTATTCCATGTTCAATAAGGTACAATTAAGACTTACCAGTTTGATCAGATGTGTGAAATCATCTTTTTGACGTTGGAAACACGACTAACTTTCTTTGAATACGTTATGGAAGTATTTTAGATCTTTCCGCATCTTTGACGTGATTAGTAGTGTAAGCCAGTCCCCAAAATACTTAAATAACTAACTCTGATTGCCAAACCGCAGTAACTAAAAAGTAGGTTAGGTCTTGAAAACCGCGATGAATACTTCATTAGTAAGTTTCTCTTTCTACGGTCACGTTCATGTGGCTATATTTAAATAGACCTAAATAATTTGTCTGCATATGAGCGTGCAAGTGCACTATACAACGTACGCTTGATAAATATTCATCTGAATCCTACACCTGATTCTAGCCACGTTATGTTGGCACGCAAGCTAACTGTATCGGTCTCTCGGAGCCCCACTTGAATTCTAATCGTCGTTCACAATTAATACGCCCAGTCAACGGTGGATTTTCTATTTTCCACACGTAAAAGAAACTGCGTGCCGTGCCACGCACATTGGAAGAAATCTAACTACGGCATACATTGATACGGCACAAAACCACTTTAGACATACTGAATTCTGCTATTCATTCTAATATTAAAAGTAACTTTAGTCTATCTATAATCACCACCGCTTCTCAAATTTTATGTAACCTTGTAATAACCATGTCTCCTGGTATGATATGAGTGGTTATGCAACCTCTAGTTACGTCTCATTCTTAGTTATATATGCTCATTCTTAGAGATATTTCTCTTTGCGTACGATGTTTACTGTTTAATTTCTACAGAAGGAAACTGTATTGAATGTATTTTGAGTCGCTACTGGTGACCTGTGGCGACTCGGAATACATCAGCTTCACATAGTCATGTGCGGCCGTCAACAAACGAGTTCCAATTGGGTCGCATATGACTCCTCGCGTCACTCCCATTTCACAACGATAAACATTTAAAAATTTCTCTTTTCGCATCTCATTATGTTGTTTTCACTGTACCGGACGTTCGGCATGCTAATTTCGCGGTGGGTTTCGTCATTAAGTGAGAGTAAACATTTAGTCAATTTACTTTCTATCGGTTGTTTTTAAATATTTCTTGAATATTCGTCAAGGTCGTTTCCTGGGCGCGGCCGGAGCAAGGTCAAAGAAAGTGTCAAGGTTGTAGAAGAAATCGGGCGGGTTCATCGCTCGAGCTCCGGTTGGGAAAGTAAGCGGTCGGTGGACGCCGGCCTCCTAACACACATATACCGAACTAGTTCCTTGTCGAGCAACCGGCACTGCGCAGGGTACCGGCGCCACACACTCGTGGAGTTTCTAGATCTCCGTCGAAGATAGCACCCTAGTATCAGTTATGTAATCTTGTACGTGATTTAGATAAATATGTTTACAGTTATTTCACTATTCGGCAGATAGGGATTTCAGAGAAGGGATGTTATATAAGTGGAAAGGGTGTTTGTGCGTTATATTACATACATAGATCGGTCAAAAAGCTAGTTGTTAATATCTATATTTTAATTTCTACATAAAATACTGCTACGTAAATGTACTATGGAAATTATATGAGAGATAGAGCAATAAAATATATGAATAATATTAGAACAACTCTACAGCATAATGTAACAATTATGGATGGGGGAAGAGGAGTATAAATAGATGAAGCTGACTAGTATACATTTTTATTATAACAACCAAAATTAAATTAATATTACTAGATAATGTCACTCGATTAGTTGACACCGAGATAGAATAGGCAACTAGTTTCCTGACCGATGTACGACAAAATTTAATATTGTACATTCAATGTATTGTGTACAGTTATGGCGCACAAATCGTCGTGGAGGTTTGATAAAGAATTTAACACATAAATTAGAACAACAGATTTATTTCAAATAAATTGCCACGAGACTAATGTGACATGATCTAGACATTAATTTAACTTTAACTTTCTCGGTACCATACTTACACGTTCACACATCAAACACACTCACTTAATAAATAAAATAAATAGCATAAATAAATAGTCAATAAATAGCTAAGCTAAAGGAGGGACCGCAGGGGTCTCGTCAGGTGGATGAGAGGGCGTGGCTCGCCCGGGATCTCGCCGCCTACTCACTATCTGAACTTTTTGTGTTCAGCGGCGACTGCCGCGGCGGATGTCGCTTTGGTTTTCTTTACTTTACCCAGATGGTTGGCTTTTTTCCCGGCCTTTTTCGCATACGCCGCCGCGACGCTCGCCTTCAGCTTTTTGGACTCACGTGAGTGCTTAGCAGAGATGTGTCTGCCGAGCGCGTCGGTGATGTCTTCGTCGTCATCATCGTCGTCGTCTTCGCCTTCGTCATCGTCGTCATCGTCCTCGTCGTCATCCTCACCGACGGGATCAATGCCGATATCATCATCGTCATCATCATCCTCCTCGTTCTCAGCTTCAGCGGCTACTTCAGAGCTGGCAGTGGGTGTCTCAACTTCAGCGCTGGCGGGCTCTTTCTGTGCTATAATTGCTCCCTCTTCGCCTTCTACAGCCTCAGCTGCTTCTCCTTCAGCCTCTTCGCTAACGGCTGCGACCTCTTCGGAGGCAGCAGCGGCGGGTGCGGCGGGAGCAGCTGCGACTGTGTCGGCAGATGCGACGACCGGCTGTACTGCCGCAGGCTCGTCATCGTCATCTTCTTCTTCTGTGGGTTTTATTTTCGGTCGTTAAATATCGTCCTTTATTATGTTAGGTGGCATGGTTATTGTAATGTTAAACAGTTGGCGATATCTTACCTCCTCCTAAGATGTCATCGAAGAATCTTTCGAGATAGTCATCGTCCTCATCATCATCAGCCTCCTCCTCATCGTCGTCGTCATCATCATCGTCATCATCGTCGTCGTCACCTGTGACAAAATATACAAATTAGAACAATGTAACCAAATGTAAAGCAGCGGTAAATAGAGCATTAACGTTGTATTTCAAAACCGTACACCTGTCTACTTGGTATATTAGCACTCATCGCACATTCTCTCCGCTCCGATGCATACGTATTATATTAGCACTATTACCGATACCTAAACACAAATGAACTGTTAAACAAACAGTTAATGAGAGACGCGCGCCGCCGTCACGCGGTGCGTGACGTCCTGAACGAGGCTTTCGTAGCGAGAAAGCAGGGGAGCGTCAATTTCTCTGATTGAGTCTTTCTGTTTGAATTAATTAACGATTGAGAGCGCCTGTCACGCTGCTCGACTCACATTCCGCGATGGCCCCACCGCGTCCTGATTCTAAGGAATTTTAATCGGTGAATCGTAACACTTTTACCGTATGTTTTTATATGTGTTAATTGATTAAATATAATGAATTGATTCATTATTATTTATTTTACAAAAGCGTAGCTTCCTGGGATCAATCGCAATTGAGCGAAAGCTTATTGAGTTTAGCTTAGAAATAGTTACCCGTAATAAGAAATATTAACGGCTGTATTGATTGGACATCGACAATCTCCATGAACAGAGTCAATTTAGATCCAATGTCGTTAGCACAGTATCTAAGTATTGACGAAGTAATTGCTTTAAGTCGTAAATTATGGATGCAAATTGCTTCAAAGTGTTCAGCTATGCTTGAATCATTCAACGAGCTATTACCATGCTATTTGCGGAACAATTATGCAGGTATTTTGTTAAATGCAATAAATTGTCTATCAATGATTAACCATCTAAGCTCGAGTGCTGTTGGTAATGCAGCATTATCGCTGTCAGCGTATATCTCACGAGATGTATTTATCGTATCTACCGTTATGGCTCCTGCTCACTTGAACGGTAAAAGATGAACTAGTCGATATACTAGCAATAATTAAGAAATGTCTTTGAACTTTAAAGTTTCTCACTTGAATAATAACTGATTGCATCAAAAAAATCAAAAAGTGGCTTCGACTCTTAATCTTTTTCCCTTAAAATCTTTTTCTCATTTATTTTATTGTTGTAATTGTACCGTCTGATAACAACCACACCCAGCTTCTGTCAGGAAGGTACCTATTAAACACGACCAAGTAGTAATCAAACACTAATGATATTGAACTTACCTGCTAACGCATCATCAATATCGACATCATCATCGTCATCGTCGTCGTCGTCATCGTCATCGTCATCGGCGGCCGCTGCAGGCGCTGCAGGTGCTGCAGCTGCAGCTTGCCTGCCCACCTCCTTGTTTTCCTCCGGCCGGGCGATAGGGCTACCGCATACCGACAACACTAGGCAGCACAAAGCCGCTAATAAGAACAACGACCTCATCTCGTATCTGAAACAAACACAACCTTTAAAATACTTCACCGGGAGCATCGCGACCGCGACAGTGCCGACCCGACCACCAGCCCACTGTGCTATCACGATATCACAACACTATCACGAACACAATCACATGCACTATGTCCTTGCCACTTCACCTTTTGTTGAACTGTCACTGTTGAGTCCGTGTGGGCTCTTGCGGAAGAGGTTCCGCCCGCGTCCTTCTATGCCGGTGTTTGGGACGCTATGGCCGAGCGTGGCGAGCGGAAACGATATAGCGGCGGCGTCTTCACCGCACACTCTTTTATAGAGTTACGTCACACACGCAGGGAAGGAAAGTAGTGATGGTAGTCGGCGGGGACACAGATCAACCGACACGCAGACGCACTCCTATTTATACCTGTCGTCTGCCATGCCTTGATTACGTATTTTAATAATTTTAATGGATTTTCCTTTCTTGTGACACTTTATTTTAAACTCGTTATTCCAAATCATTTTTTGTAACTCGGTAGTGAATTATAAGATCCTGCTTATAAGTCAACAATGTCTCAAACGAGCAACAAAGCCTTATCTGATACTAAACATGTAATATTTCAGGATTAAAAGTTCAACGACTGACTTTATCAATTCATTCAATTTTTTAACAACAGTAAAACTTTCATTCCAATTTTTTTTTCTCCGTCGAATCTCCATTATGTGAGCATTCCAAAATGTTTCAATTTTACAGCGTTATAGCGAAACGTACATATTTTGCATAATGCAAACAAAATCATTAGTCGCAAAAGCTTTCACTTATTCATAAATCAAAGGAAAAACTTTGTTTACGATCACTGTAAACTTGTATCTATAATTTAGCATTGTTTGTTGAGTCGGGTTTTCCCAAATATCATAATCTATGGTATTCCAAGAGGGGTTGGTTAAGTCCGATTCATTAATTTATTCAGCTTATTTACGGACTCGCCATGTCAACTGGAGAAATGTGCGAGCAGCGTGTATTGTGTCAGAATCTTTAAGTATTTTGAACATTAGTATGAGGAGACCGGCCCCGTACTTTCACTTAAGGTTATGTGTGTAAACGCGCTTTAAGTGCTGTTGATAACGTGACGTAAAAACGAAAACGTAGGCGTCCCGTATGGATATATCATAAGTTTTGCTACACAACATTCTTTCTTACTACATTAGTGCCTAAATGGCGTTATTTAATCATTTGATCGGTTTCTTGATAAAAAGAGAAAATATCAATTTATATTTTATCAAATTGCGTCAGTTTCGAAATATTTCACTTAATGGGAAATAATGAAGTTGTAAAAGCTTTTTACTACTGTTAGCCAAACGAGTTTTTTTATAGTTATTTTATGTTTTCTCCTAAAACAAACTGAGAGATTTCTGACTTTTTTTATTAAAAAAGCATTTTATGGGTAACTGAGAACGCGACAAGATTACATATTTAAAATAAAAATTGTTAAAATGATGAGACCTTTTCAAAAAACTTTTCATGATATTTTTGAAGAGCTTGGGTATCAAAAACATAACGAAAAATTCTTGGAATGTCCACAAACCGTCTAAGAAGTATTTTTATAAAACTAAAAACCAACAAGTGTAAGTACTGATAATTTGCATACTTGAAAAGCTAAGGAAAACAACTCCAAAAGCCTATTGAAGTGTGCTGAAAATGCTGAAATCAGGGACATATTATAGTCAAAGTCAAAGCATTTATTTCAAATAGGCCCAAAAAGGCACTTTTGAACGTCAAGTTATATGAAAATGGAATTGAGTCTAGTTGCCCCTTCCAAAAGGTAGATTCGTATGGAGAAGAATGGACAAGAAACTCCACCATTACGCTTTTAAAATGTTTTCAATATTTGTATACAATATTTATATAATTATATGTGAAGACGATGCACCTACAATAAAATTACCATACCACAACAGGTAAAAAATTTAAAAAGAAGCAAAGAGAGATGAATTAATTATATGATAGATACATGGTGCCCACATACTTACAAACATTGCAAAGGCAAGAATATAAATTTCCTAATATTTTACAAGTTACAAATCAGTGTATGAGTTATAGTAATATAATGTGTAAATAGAATGTAAATCAGTATCATAGGGGAAAAATAAATCTAATACAATTAAGTTAGCAACCAGTTTGATAAACTCTAAGACTGTCCTATGGAGCGAGACCAGCAAGTTTCCAAGCATTCTAGTAGGATGCTATACCCAGAACAAGTATGTTTAAAATAAAAAGCTATATAGAAAAATCTTTTCAAAATTAACAATTTGTGTTGAGTCACTTATCTATACTAGGTATCTATACTAATATTATAAAGCTGAAGAGTTTGTTTGTTTGTTTGATTGATTGAACGCGCTAATCTCAGGAACTACTGGTCGGAATTGAAAAATTATTTTTGTGTTGGGTAGCCCATTTATTGAGGAAGGCTATAGACTATATAACATCACGCTACGGTCAAAAGAAGCGGAGCAGCAAACGAAAAATGGACGAAAACTGGCAGGCAATTCGATGCGACGGGAAGGGGAGCGAAAATTTGACGCGGACGAAGTCGCGGGCAGAAGCTAGTCTAAGATAAACATTATCGTGTCAACTGGAAATGAGAAGTCACGACGCACAATACGAGTTTATCTACACGGCTAGAAAGTTCAGGAAGTGCCTAGAAAAATATAGAGACATTTTAAATAATATCCGAAACATTTGTTTAAGACAATCGTTTTTGTTGCTGGATTTTTTTAATTTTCTAATTCTTATGTTTGTTAACTGCGTGCCAAATTAAAATTCACTACTTTTTAGAGAAGAAAAACAAATTTTGTATCTTTAAAAAGAAAAAAATCATACTGTGTATGTGATCAACTGTTCCCAATGTCATGCAATATCATTAAAGTTCTACATAAGTCCAAGTGTAAGTTGTCTAAGAAAATGTTTAATTCTTTTACAAGAAAAGATCAAGCTATGGGTGTGATCAACTTTAGCTGAAGTCATGCAATATCAATGAAGTTCTACATAAATCCAAGTACAAATTCTAAGTAGGAACACAAAATATCAAAATAAAACATATCTTTAATGAAAATCTGTAATTAATAATATTATGGCATTTAATTGTTGTATAGCTAACTAACACACTCATTAACCAAAACTGTCAGCACACGACTCATAGAGGTCGATATCGCGACATCGTCCGACGGTAGAAAGGTCTAAACTCGTTTTTGGTATAGTAGGCGTCCACAAATATTTGTATGCGCCTTGTGAATGGACCCTGAGGACTTTCTCTTGGACCAAGTCTCTAACACTGGCGCGGGTCGTGTATGCATGGTGCTTCTGTTGCGGGGCAAGTACGGTGATGAGTATTCCTGTGAACTTTCAAGCACTATTTAGTTTTTGAAGCTTGAAAATAAAATGTGGTAGCTGATCATGATTACACTGTGGCTGTTTGGAAATATTATTTGTAATTCTGATTTAAAAACATACATTTTTAGAATTCGTCTCTCCACAACTTACCACTGATATATGTAAACTGTAACCCAATACCGGGCTGATAACAATATTCGAAAATGTAAAGCGATTTCTGAATAAACATGTATGATTCAAAATACACAGAAAGAGGAAATGAAAATAATTTATCATTATTGCTGCCAATCCATGACGGTTCATCATTATTTTTGACACCTTTCTCAACTTTCCCTGTTACCGAGTTGCCCTGCGACACAGCTGCACACACCGTCACTGGCTACTCGAGGCGCTCCCAAATCGCGACACTTGCTGTAAGGTCAATGTATTCGCATACAAAGTGACACAGTTACGGCGAATATTTGTGTTAGTCGTCCCTCACTTCCTATAGGACTAGAACACACACGCTAATGTCTATCATCGATTTTTATTTATTGGTATAATGTCGCGATCGATGTGTATAAGTTTGAGTGGATATTATTATCAGCTGCATTTTTGTTTGACGCAGCACTGAGGAAAGTTATACAAAAATCAAGTGTTTTATAAAAGTCATTTATAATTTTGTTTTTCAGGAAAAAATGTGTTCAGTACAGTGCTTTTTTTTTTCTGAAAAAAAAAGTGTCAGATTGAGCAGTCAGTATCATTACAAATAAAAGACAATACTGGGCTAATTATAATAGTTTATTTAATTTTCTGGAAAACCAGCATCAACAATTCAAGAAACCTAGCAATTAGGAAATCCTGAAAAAGTCGCAATGTAAAACACCAATCAGATAAAACATTCGACAATACGTAACTAGCTTCTCAATTCTAAGATCTCGATAACATGATTAAGGTCAAGTTAAGCACAATATAATGACCTGTCAATCACAGCGTTACGTTATATGAAATAACTAAGTTACCAAGTTCACGGTTGCTAGTCTCACACGTCTATTTTCACGGCGCATGACTTAGAATAATGTACCACATAACTTTTATATTTTACATGTAATTGCTTTGTATGTTACGGAGATTATTTTTTAGATTACATTCGTTTTGTACGTGATGAAATCTTTATGATTACTTGTTAAGGCATGCAGTTTGCTGTGGTATGTCTTTCTTTCTCTTTATGTGTAGAGGCATTTACCTTTCAGCAACATGAGATTGTATTATAGTTTGTTAACTTATTTGATGACTATGTGATGTATTACTAAGGAGTCAGACTAAAGAAAATATGATAATTTTATCATTCAACTCCTCATTTCATATCTTATTTCTCTCTTTTGAATGTAAGGTTGTAAAACCACCATTTCAAAAGACGATTGGACAGATTCAGAGTGGATATCGTTAGTCGATTTCACTTCACAATTTATGTGGAGTAATTGGTTTTATTTTTTCCGATATTACACTTAATAGTCAATGCTTAGTTTAACGTTATATAATTCGATAAACTTTAATCTTTAATGCTTTCTTTCATTACACGATTAATAATTTAGTTAGTTATCTTTGGAAGTTAATTTATAGATGTCAGTTAAAATAAATTGATAGGTTAATATTAAACGTTAAGTTTAATGGGCCGTTAAATGTAAGTAGTACGTGATATCATGTTTTACGGTAGTCATTGCTTGTTGACGATTGTAGCTTTGATAAACGTTGCTGTAATTCTTCAATATTCATTCCTTTTTTTACTTTTTACACATTATTTTTTTATTTCTGGTATACTGTGACTCCGTTTGCTTAGCTATTGAATTAATTCATTGGTAATGCGAGTTACTTGGTGACGATTGTAAATTTAATAAACGTAGTTGTAATTCTTCATTATTTAGTTTTTTATTACTTTTTACACATTTTTTTTCATTTATAATTTACTGTGATTCCGCTTGGTTAGCTATTGATTTCGTAATATGAATCTGTTTTTGGTCAAAGCACCTTATACCTAACTTTCAATTCTACGAGCACACACAATACCCTCAATTAGAGACAAACCAGCCCAGTTTCTTCTTTCTTTTTCGTCTCTGACATGGGGCATTTCTTACAGGTCTCCTACAGGTCTAACATACTATCCCAGCGACATATACAACTACCTACATACCCACTAACGGGATAATCATAGTACGTCAAGTTTTGACGTTGATAGAGGCGAGCTACTCGAGCTAGCGAGTCCACAGTGACCTCTGCTGGCCTACTATCGCGACCGGTTGTCGACGAGTACTTTCTTTCGGGCGTTCTCACTTCCGCCTGCGCCCGCGCGCCTCCACGCAACTGGCACAGGACTTGGAGCCTATATACGTTCTACATCCAGTACGTTCGGTGTATGTTGCTGGGTTTGTTTGGTTTTAGGATTTTGTATGGTTACTAGAGCTAGTTATGTGGTATGTGTAGTTAATGATCGATGAAATAAGTTAAGGCATGTTATCTTTAATTTAAAATTCAGTATGGAAATACATTTTTGTTTTATGTCCCGGTTGGTGGCAATAGGCTCTCCTCCTATTGCATGGGATTTAACTGGAAATGTAACTAGTAAAATGTGAGTGCCACCTCTGCGCAATCCTTTAAGGAATATAGGCGAGATTTAATGTTTTTTTTTTAAGATTATAATCAATTATATCATGTTTATGTGAAAAATTACCTGAAAGCTTTTTTCCCACTCAAATCAAATCAGATTTCAGAACAATCAAAATTCTTCTTGTTCTAGGAATATTTTTGAGTGTGTTCAAGTCATGTCTAGAAACTCTTAAGAAATTCTAATCACAAATAGTGCTAGTGACATATTCATTAGAATGTAGATAAAATCAATAAAAATAATTTCTACCAAAAGTTAGAAATATTTAAGTTTGACTTTCGAATTTAAAAAGTGAAACTGGAATTCATATTGCCGAATATTAATTTAGCATTCTGTTGATGTTTCACGATTTCTAGTTATACGTAGTACTAGCTTACTTACATAATTTAATGTAAATATCTATACTTATTACTATGTAAATAGGTGTAATACATAGTACGCATATTACATTTATTAGATGATGTCTGGCCATTATTTTTTTAAAGAAACTATGTTATATTTTAATCGCGTCATTCGTTTTTAAAACCCCTAATTTGAAATTCCTTACTTCAATGTTCTCAAACTTCTTTTCAATGTTTCTGTTTTATTTTACATATGGTAGAACGGTTGAAATAAATACATCACAATAGGTAACTATCCAAATTGAGAACCCGAATAAGTAACGGGTAGTGTAAAATTTAAGTGATTTATTTTTACAATCAATAGAACCTAATTTAGATATTTCGTCAAAACTCAAAGTTGTTATTGAACTGCACACTATAAATTATAAATAAAAGATTGGTTTTATTTTCCCGCAATATAAAAGACATCAACGCGCGACGCGTTTATGTCTTTTCTACCAATCTACAATAACTGTTAAAACTTCATTAAAAACTATGCATCAAATCGTAACTTCGGCTCCTTTTAGGAAATTTGATTAATATAAATAATATCTGTCTACTTTCATCACATACTGAGAGCAGAAAAAATATTATCGATCGCTGAATTGCAGACCGCCATCTAGCGGGAAAACCTTACACTAATGTAAGTTGTTAGCTGCACAACTTCTCAACTTAGTTACTTTCACCAAGTTAGTACTGCGTTATAAGCTAGCTGAGTAAGGTCACAAGAACATTTATAGTACCAGTGTAAATGTACAGATGGCACTGTTGATCCAAGTTAAAAAAATATGTTACCGCCTTCGATCAATAATAGCACTAGATAAAGGATCAGGAACAAAAATAAGGCGCTCAAGTGGCCACGTTTGCACACACTTACACATTTATATTTCTTACTACGAAATGTAGAAGAACGTTTCATAATAATAACAAATTCAGTTTATTATAATCCTTAACACTCAAACATAAAGCATAATTACGATTGCAAAATATTCATATTTAAGTCCTTTTGTCATCGGAGAAAGGTAAAGAGCAATAAATTTAAAATGTCCCTTAAAAATCTAAAGTCATTTTTATATAAGTACAAAATTATTTATTCTAAACTGAAACTTAAAGTCTAAGCAATAAGGTTAAAAACAATGTGTTGACAATTTCGTGCTTACTCTATTTTGGAACTAGACGTAGTTCTTGGTATTACATTTCAATGCTCAGAACACAGTACTTATTGAAAGACGTAGAGTTGCAGAATATAATTTTTTAGGTGAAAAGGTATGTTTTGATGGTGGCAAACATTTTTAATCGATATAAAAAAGTAGTAGGACTAAAAAAATATAATAGTTGTTTTATTTAATTAAGTGCGGGTTAAATCAATGTGATCCACCCGTATAAAAATGAGTGCGTCGACTTTTATGTACCAGTATTTAGAAGTTAAATTTGTATTAAATCAAATTATTTTTTCATTTCACTAGAAGTGCGGGCGTCCCAAATTTGACCTAGTTCGATATTCTTCCTGCTCTAATAATATTTTATTATTCATATAATCGTAACTTTTTATGACTTTTCATGAAATATGATGATTATTATTATTTGTTATTTATACGAGACTTCAACCACGTAATTGCAATATACATATTGTTTTATCCAAATTTACCTCAGTCGTTACGTTCCGCGCTTCTAGTGTTAAAGTTCAAATATGATTTTTTATAAGGTTTGTATATTTCTTCTCCTCTTTCTTTCGCTACAATAGATACCCATTCTGCACAGCGAAATGGCTCGCTAGGAAATCTACAAACAAAAATAAAATATAAAATTACAATACTACTTTATGCATTCTCTATTCCAGAACAGACAATGTTTGTTACAATAGTTGGTGCGTTGTCGCAAACATTGGTCAAACAATCATAATATGTATTTGCTAAATGATTTATATTTACTATTTGATTGTTTTTATTTTATGAAAAACACTTAAAGATTTAAACTTATGGAAAAAAAGATATTCCTTCCAAAAACTTGGTGCTACAGTGGTTATTTACACAATTTTTGAACTCGTGCTGCGGCATTTAGGACGTCTTATCGTTGGCTATCATTGGACCAAACTAATTTCAAATAAGAGCACAAAAATATTTGTGCTCTTATTTTTCGGGCCGTTTTTGAAGCGCTCATCGGGAATCTAGTACATTTTTGATCGAAGGTTACCGCGCCAAAGTATTTTATTATTTTCACTTAACATTCATCTCTTCATCATTTTGTCTTATACAATGAAACTTAAATGCATTCTAACAAAATACAGATTAAATTACTGGGTTCCTAGCTAAACTACAGATATATTAGTTATTCGTATTATGACTACTAAGAAATCATCACAGTATTTGTATTAAATTATATTATCTGGTGCATCATGATGAAATACATCCGTTATTCGAGAAAATAACCTTCATCTGGCCAGGTAAATAAATGTCAGATTACATCTGCCTAATATAATAATGACTATAAAAATAAGACGAATCCGTGTTCAAAATAAAGATAGGATTATTTATGAGTTTTTTCTTTTTTTTTACTAAGTTTGTATTTTTTTGCATATTTTACTATAGTTTGGTATTTATTGAATAAAGACTTCTATTATGTGTCAGTCTATGAACAGAAAAAAAAATCTTGAAAACGAACGAGTGTGGGAGCTATGAAGGATAATTCTTTAACCGCCTTGAAGTATACAACCGCTTAGTTTTAAAGTACAGTCGCGCACTAGAGATAGCTTTATCAAGAGACATCAGTCTCAAGCCGTCATAAACCGTTTATCTATATATATAAAATTCAAAGTCCTGAGTGACTGACTGACTGACTGATATATCAACGCACAGCCTAAACCGCTGGACCTAGAGACATGAAATTTGGAGGGTGTATTCTTTGTGAAGAGTAGGTATCCACTAAGAAAGGATTTTTTGAAATTCCACCCCTAAGAGGATGAAATGGGGGGTTGAATTTTCTATGAAATTTTTTACTCTCTGGGTCGATTGACACAAAAATTGGTACACATACTCTTCAAGTATAATTATGTGACACGTGTATCACAATTTTTCAAAAATCATCCCCTTACCGAGTCAAATAGGGCTTCGAAAATCCTACGTGGAATGGTAGACGTGCGCATGACGTGCGGGGCAGCCCGGGGAGCGCATTGTCGTCATTCGTGTCCAATCTCAAGCAAGGTAACGGGGATGTATCAAATATGTAACTGATATTAATATGAACTAATATTTGCAAGTAATAAGTAAGTACATGTAAAAAACGCGTTTGTTTCTGTATTAAATAAAATTAAATAACTACAGTGACTATAGTTAAATAGATACATATGCAACTTCATAAGTTAAAACTAATTGGGCACATACATCCGTACGTTCAGTGAGTAATAATGCGACTTTAGGTTTATACATTAAGCTAGCTTCTGCCCGCGGCTTCGCCCGCGTGGATGTCGAAAAATATCCCACAGGAACGTATTACCGGGATTAAAAGTACCCTTTATGTTTATCCAGGTAAACAATTGGTTATTGCACTGCTTGCAAAAGCAAGCAAGTAAGCAGTGTTATCCAAGGAGCAGCGCTTGGATTGATAAATGATTGTTGTAGGATAAATATTGCTAAAACATAACAATAGTGACGGAATATATATTATAACGGAACGCCAAATTACCTACTTGCATGCCAAATTTGAAGGCAACTTTAAAGCGAAAATATAAGTTCTATTTATTCACTGGGAATTTCAAAAAAAAATGTTACCTATATTATTCAAATGACGAGTTTACTTACATTGCTGTTCACAGGGGTTAAATACTATTTATTTTGTAGTATATACTTAAAGTATCTCTTTATATACTACTTTAGAGGTTCTGCCTTCAGGTGCTTATACAACCAGGCTGCTAGATGAGCTCACTCTCGAGCAGGCAACGTAAACCTGGCCATGCGAGAAGCAGTCCCCTCTAAGATGATATCCCGCTGTTTTAAGTGAATGTCCCCGAGACTTATTAATCGTCATTTTGAAACATACCATAAGGGGACTGCAGCCTTTTAAACTTGAATGGGTAGTCCGACGGTATTAGTGGTATCTGCGGTAAATAGTACACCGATTCACCTTGAGCACAGCCAATAAATACAATGGCGGAGCCTCTACCACGTTTTGATGTGAGGTTTTCACTCGTGACCTGGTCCCATTGCACAACTTGGCCGGATTGAGATTTCGTGGTAGCATTGCTGGAGCACCCACTTTGAGGATAAGTGTGTGAGACGAGGACCAGATGGGTTGAATAAATTTAATAGCCCCATAGGATAGTTTATAGTATCATCTTAAGAATTCGACACGTATGCATGTAGTATAATTACAACACAGTTTTGTTACCTGTGTTTATTTCATTGGTTTATTTTGTATAGCTTCTTCCCGTGGTATGTTTTTTTTTTTCAGAAACCAACCTCCGCGCTCTCACTACCTCTCAATTTAATATACTAACTGACAATATCCCAAACAAATAGGACAAATTTATTTGTAAAACTTAACTAATCTCTGGGATGAGAGTAGTATAGTTTTAATAGAACTCAAAGCGTGTGTGAAAAGATTTATTTAGGAGACAATCAGAAGCACCACTTCTGATTGTCTCCTAAATAAATCTTTATATGGATATATCAGTCAGTCAGTCACTCAGGACTTTGAATTTTTTAAGAACTTTGAAGTTGTTAACAATATTAATTGTTTACTTCCACCACACACACCACTTCTGATTGTCTCCTAAATAAATCTTTTCACACACGCTTTGAGTTCTATTAAAACTATACTACTCTCATCCCAGAGATTAGTTAAGTTTTACAAAGAAATTTGTCCTATTTGTTTGGGATATTGTCAGTTAGTATATTAAATTGAGAGGCAGTGAGAGCGCGGAGGTTGGTTTCTGAAAAAAAAAAAAACATACCGCGGGAAGAAGCTATACAAAATAAACCAATGAAATAAACACAGGCAACAAAAATCTGTTGTAATTATACTACATGCATACGTGTCGAACTCTTAAGATGATACTATACACTATCCTATGGGGCTCTTAAATTTATTCAACCCATCTGGTCCCCGTCTCACACACTTATCCTCAAAGTGGGTGCTCCAGCAATGCTACCACGAAATCTCAATCCGGCCAAGTTGTGCAATGGGACCAGGTCACGAGTGAAAACCTCACATCAAAACGTGGTAGAGGCTCCGCCATTGTATTTACTGGCTGTGCTCAAGGTGAATCGGTGTACTATTTACCGCAGATACCACTAATACCGTCGGACTACCCATTCAAGTTTAAAAGGCTGCAGTCCCCTTATGGTATGTTTCAAAATGACGATTAATAAGTCTCGGGGACAGTCACTTAAAATAGCGGGATATCATCTTAGAGGGGACTGCTTCTCGCATGGCCAGGCTTACGTTGCCTGCTCGAGAGTGAGCTCATCTAGCAGCCTGAAGGCAGAACCTCTAACATGTGGGAGTGGCGCGAAGAGGCGAAACGCCGGGGTGAAACTCCGCTGCCGCGACAAATCGCGGCACGGCGGACAGAGCTCCGGTGTGATCTCATGGCGACATGGCGGGTACGATTGTCGCAACCCAGTGCTGGGCACGCCACAATTGCGGCGGTAAGTCCCCTCTTTGAGGAGTGGATAGAGAGGCGTCACGGCGTCCTCACCTTCCGCCTGACGCAGGTTCTCACCGGGCATGGGTGCTTCGGTGGGTTCCTGTTCAGGATAAAGCGGGAGGATACGTCCGGGTGTTTCCATTGCGAGGATCGTCTGGAGGACACGGTGGAGCATACGGTGGAGGTGTGCCCTGCCTGGGCGGGGCACCGCCGTGTCCTCGTGGAGGCGATTGGCAGCGGCGACCTCTCGCGTCCGGCCCTGGTGCGAGCCATGGTACGGTGCGAGAGGGAATGGGAAGCCGTCACCTCCTTCTGCGAAGCAGTAATGCTCGCGAAGGAGGAGGCGGGGCGCGTGAGGGAGTGGCAGTCTCTGCGCCCTCATGTCCCTAGCCGCCGCAGGAGGAGTCGCCCCGGGCGTCGGGAGTCAATAGCGGACTCCCGGCCACCGTAGGCGCGAGCTTGCGGGTGGCGAGCAATGGGTAGCTCGCCGCCCGGTAAGGACCAAGCTCGGGTCGACGGCGCGCAGTGTTCCACGCGCGCCTCAAAGAGATGTCAGCAGCAGTGTAGGGGTCTACTAGGACCGATGCCTGCCGGGGTCGCGTGATTGTTCGAAAGAGATACCGTGACCCTGGCACATGGGCAACTGATGGAACACGGGTGGGTTTTAGTCAGTAAAAGTCTGACACGCCCTCCCGCTCCGCCCAGAGCGGGAGAAGTCATTTGATGATTTCCCATCCTGAAAAAAAAAAAAAAAGGCAGAACCTCTAAAGTAGTACATAAAGAGATACTTTAAGTATATACTACAAAATAAATAGTATTTAACCCCTGTGAACAGCAATGTAAGTAAACTCGTCATTTGAATAATATAGGTAACATTTTTTTTGAAATTCCCAGGGAATAAAGAGAACTTATATTTTCGCTTTAAAGTTGCCTTCAAATTTGGCATGCAAGTAGGTAATTTGGCGTTCCGTTATAATATATATTCCGTCACTATTGTTATGTTTTAGCAATATTTATCGTACAACAATCATTTATCAATCCGAACGCTGCTCCTTGGATAACACTGCTTACTTGCTTGCTTTAGCAAGCAGTGCAATAACCAATTGTTTACCTGGATAAACATAAAGGGTACTTTTAATCCCGGTAATACGTTCCTGTGGGATATTTTTCGACATCCACGCGGGCGAAGCCGCGGGCAGAAGCTAGTCTGTTATAAAATTGTTAGGCGCTGGATTATCTAGAATACTAAAATAGCCCACTAGAAGCGAATTTCTTTTTAGTTTAATAAAAACTCCTCACAGTGATTTTTTCTTGTTTTGGTTAGTGAAGTCAGCCTTGTTGTTTTCCGTTGTTCTGTATCGACACAAGTCAAATAAATTTTTGTGAAACACAATTTGAAGGGATAACCATAATGCCTTGGAAAATGGAAGGGATAACCATAACCCTTGCGCCATCCCATCTTCATAGCACCGAGGGCTGTGCTGGAGGGCAGAAAACCTCAAACGGCGCAAACATTCCAACCTAATTGGAAATTATATGTTCGAGCCGTTTGGGGTGAAACTCTAGGGCCATGGGATCCGAGTGCCCACATAGTATTCCGAGACATTGCCAAGCGGCTGGTCGACTTTTCACGTGACCAGTGGGCTGGCCTATTTTGTGGCCAACGGATCCGGCAGCATTGCCACGTTGTATGGCAATGCTGCCAGCCTTTTGGGCACGTTTCCTATTTACAAGCATATAGGTACCTTTTCTTTCTTTTAGCCTTGAAGGGTGATTTCTGGTTTGAAAATACAACCATGTTATAGTTAAGTAGTTTAATTTTTGGCGACAGTCATATTTAGTAGCACCATTGCTCGCGTTGCTTGCTAGTCTTAAAACTAAATTATGTGCGAATATAATATTTTAAATGAAATATATATGTGACGAATATACATTACCAAGAAAATAACACGAACTCTATGTCATATAATATAATGGCAGAGACATTAAAATATATTGTCTTAAATCTCTTAGTGTAATGGCAAAAAACAATTGACAGAACTTTTATATACTCAATAAAAATTGTATCAACAACAGAGCTCCTAAATAAAATTAAAAGCAAGATCCATTATAATTATAACAGACAAAAAAGCGTAAGGCATTAAGTTCGCCTTTGTATCCTTTTGTGTGCAAGAATTTAAAATAAATAAATAAAAGTGTAAACAAAATGTCAGAGAATATCATCAAGGTGATTACTAATTCATGGCAAATATCAAATTATTATTTAAGTCGGAATGTTGTTTGGGTTCACGTAAAGCAGTTGCAATATTGTGTAATACGTAAAACCACAAACAAGGCAACGGTTTGTCAATTTCTTAGGACCTTTATATATTAATTAAAGTACGACACAAAAAACTCATCGGCAAATTCGTCAAACACGGAATGTGTAACTTATTATTACTGACACTTTTCTAAATCAATGCTTCTCTGCAAACTGAACACAAATTTAGGACACGACAGAAAACTTTAGAAACAGGATAGGAATCCGTTTTATCTGCTTACTGAAGTAGGTAAAAATATGATTAGTTGGTTTTATTGTTGAATAGCTGTTGCCCGCGACATTGTTTGCAATCCAGGTTGAAAAGTAGCTTGTGTACTTCTCCAAATTCATTCAGTTGTTTTAGTGTGAAAGCGTTCCAAAAAAGAAAAAAAATAGTTTCGAATTTATAATATTAGGAAGTTAGAATTCTGTATTTCAGAAACCAACATTTCATAGGACACATTCCTACACGATTGTTAATTTAAAATCTTCGATTGCTAGATATAGTGTCTCGGAGATTCAAGATATCAATGCCCTACCAGACAAGCACTAAGCAGGGTGTTCTGCGCAATAAGTTGGCAGCAGAAAGAGCAACGACATTTCGTTATCGATGTGACTCCGATATCCGTTTCGCTCAAGGCAAAATGTATCAAAGACAAAATTCCCCACGAAACAACCATTCTTGCGAAAGCTATCATAAAATATACTCGGTATAAGAATTTAACTATCCTCCACACTGATTTTTTTACAAAGCAACCCTGACAAACTCACTCAAACCAATTAATATTCAAACAAACAATAATAAAGGTTTGTCCAATCACATGACTGTTTAAATATAACAGGGTGGGAGGACGGGCCGTAACATAAATATTAGCGATCGTCTTCGTCATGTGACCGCTCAGTAACACAATGAAAGCCTTGACATTTTCCGACGAGGACGATGCTACGACCGGTTGAGCTTACGTGGAACGGTTGAGTTGTACTGTGTGTTGTTTTTATGTTGGGGGTATTGAGTTTTCAAATTTTCACACATAATGAAAATGGGTAGAGTTTCAATATTTTTGAAGATAATTAAATAAATAGATTGTTTCTTACTTCTATATGGAAGCAGTAAACATTAAAATTTATGTATACAAGATGCAGTTTTGAACCTGCAAAACACTTCAGGAGGTTATTATGAGACTCGTAAATAATCATATAACAATACGATAGTTAATAATAAATAATACTGTTTATTTTAGATTTGTCAATTTTATTGTTTTTAGAATAACTTTCTTAATAACCGTCTTCAAAAAATCTATGAAAAACATGACGGTTGCATTTGTTTGTGTGTGTGAAAGCGCAGTTTAAGGACACGTATAGACTGGCCGCGTTTTAAAAAAGGGAGTTCACACTTACCGATTTCCGTAAATAAGAATAAATTGAAAAAAAAATACCTACCCATTTTATTGTTGATTCGGGTCGAGAAACACAATTACCTCCTAAAATTTTTTGCAGATCCAAAACTGCACCTTGTATAAATGACCGGGGTAATTGCTTAATAGGAATCAGTTTATTTTGACAGTTCTACAACATTCAAAATATTGTTTAAGTTACCAAGCAGACAATTTTTTCAAACATATGAAAGCATGGATTATCATTTACCTTTAAACTGATTCAGGTTCAGATTAACAGTGCAGATTTGTGTTTATTTGAAATGTCTTCACTACTACTTCACGTAGTTAACGTTAGTAATGATGAATCTTGTTTATATCGGACAGAAGACACACCAATCAAAATAGTGCCAGATATAGCTGCTCGGTGGGTATATTCAATCTAATAATAGAAGCTTCACATTCTTACGCAAAGCAAGCAAAAAACTGAGTAAATTCCACGAATATGCGATAATTGAAGAAAGTTGTATGGTGTACATTTAAAACATGCCTGTATCATGTTTTACATCTATAACATACCACTATCTTAAATGTGGATCAACTTTTATATTTAAAAAAAAAACTCAAAATCATTCCTTTACTAACAGAAAAAGCACAGCTTGAGACCAGTGCCTCTAAAAGCTTGAAATTGTGCTCAAGAGTTAGTTCTTTATAGAACGACGATAAGCACTAAGGAAGCATTTTTGAAAATGAATCCCCTAAAGGAGTTAAATATTGTATGGAACTTTGTATGCAAGCTCGTAATTTTTGCCGGTGGGAAATCCCATCGAGCGCATGGCTAATTACTCTTATGCAGTAAAAGCATAACATCTGGAATAAAAGAAAGAATAAGAACGGTACAGTAATTCTCAACCGTTCACATGAAGTTTTGATAGCGTGATGGCTGGTCACATCCGCGGTACTCCGACGGAATCATCTCAAATTGCCCACGAGCGGACGCTTCTTATAATTAGCCTTTAAAGTACTAACACCTGTATGTACTCAGACAAATTGTCTGTTTATTCTTAATTACCACTCAACGTATGAACGATCCTGCGTTAAGTATTAAGAGGTACCAGTTGTTGTTTAGGATCATTTTGTTTTTCATAGTTTCTAAGTTTATTTTGGATATTACTGAAATTGATAAAGGAAAACTTAATGAGAAAATTTTCCGTGTGGTGCTGTATGTAAAGAATAGTACCATGCCATTTCTTCCCTTGGGTGTCGTAAGAGGTGACTAGCAGACTTGCTAGAGAATGGGCAGCAGTATTTCCTATACATTTTACCTCCATACTGCGATCGCCAACCCGCCTGCCAAGCGTGGCGATTATGGCAAACCCCCCAAAATTGGGGGAGGCCTATGGCCAGCAGTGGACGTCTTTTGGCTGAAATGACAAATGAGGAAACCTGGACATAAAGTTAATATAAATCTGCTACTCCTCTTGAGCAAGCATGGTGATCAATGCTCGTGCGCTTTTCTTTATGAGCAGAAAGAGGCCTTTGCCTGGTTGACCAATAATAGGATGCTATTATTATTAGTTTTTCTTACATCTATCATATATTCCTCATTTATTTATTTTTTAAATCAGACGGTGACGACGTTCATGCTTAAAAAAATCATAAGCATAACCTGGCCATTTAAGGGAAACCGTTTTGTATGGTTTCCATGTACCATGCGGTAATAAACATGTCATTGGTGGAGAATTCTTGGTCTCCCACATTTGCATCACAAAACAATTTGCTGCATTAGAATTCAACCGATAGAGACATCCGCTTTATAATGTTTTAAGTTAATATTGCCTAGTTGGTAACAGAAGATGCGGTACACGAATCATTTTATCATCAAACAGAAAAGAGGTTCACAGAATACAAACTAGAGAACTTTTATTTTTAATGTCTTACCTTAAAGCTACTGTATACCATTCTGAACTAGTTATTAATAATTCCCTATATGAATATATAATATGAATACTAATTTCCTAATTTAAATCTACCATCACGGTTAAATCGTTAGTCTAGGATCAAAATACATCCATAGAGCAAAGAAAATGGTCGGTTTCTTTACGAAACAACCAAAAATGTAATTACTTTTTCTTAAAAAACAAACAACAATATCTAAATAGATATAGCCATCGAATCACGTGCCACATGACCGACAACAGGTTATTGTACCTCGCGAATATCAAAGCTTCCCAGCGCGTAGGCATTATGCTATCGTCCGACCAAGCCTGTTGCTACCTACGTAAGCTCGACGTATTTATCTCAAATCATGTGATGCGCATGACATCCTGTTACTCAACGAACGCCCACCACATACCTGTTTAAAATATGTATACACTACATACCGAGATAGGTCATTGATGTTTTAAAAAAAAAACGTCTAACGTCACGTATATAACATTTCTCATCTCCGTGTGATGTTCTGCGAACTTGAAATATTTTGAGGAAATATTTTGCTGTTTTTGGTGCTCGGTAAATGGTGAGTAGTCGTGATTGATACTGAATTCTGGAAAGACCGGAACAAATAAAAGCTTTGAAATTGTATGCACACTTAATCACTGTAAAGTAAATAATATTCGGAAAAAAAACAACCAGAAGCCTATATTGCTTTATAGATGTTTTGGCAATATTTTCAAGGCAAAGGAGAACTACAAAATTCAGGTCAAAAAGTATTTTCTCTACAGACACCCGGAAAAGTCCTTCACATTAAGAAAGTGGTGACACACTTTTTAGACGTGAATACGTTGGTATTTACAAGATGCACGTGACGATCAAAGTCCACCAAAGAACACCGATTAGGTACTACCTGAACAAAACGGAAGAATGCCATAATTTTGTAAATAAATTCTTTTTTCAGGTAGATAGTTGAGTTGTGAAGAAATTCAATCGGAATAAACTTTCAACTTTCCTCGTTTGGTCTCCGGGTAGTAGAATAGGGCCAACCCATCACTGTCCGTGGGTGTCGTAAAAGGCGACTAAGGTAGCTGCTGGAGGATGTCATTAGTTCCCTCACACCCAAGCTAAGGTTGCCGTGCCGAGAGCTGCATGGCTAGGGGGGAGCCTAGTCGCGAGCGTGCCTGTTGTCTGGGATCGGGCGTCCCCAGGCACTAACCAGCCTTACCCCTACATGCGGGGCTCTGTAGGGTGTCGACAGAATGTATTCCCTTGCTTTTCGTGGGAATTCAATGAGCATAAATAATAATATAAAACTCGGAGGCGGCGGTGATGCTCGCCACACACCACGTCATTTGTTTCCACGGGGCGAAAAGCGAGCAGCGGAATGTCGCTTAGCAACGCTGAATGTGCAGGGAGGTATAAAAGATAAGATGGATGAGGTGTGTGACATAGTGAAGGATAAAAGGATTGATGTGCTATGTGTGAATGAGACGAAAAGAAAGGGAGTGGACACGACTAAACACGGATCTCTGACCGCTATCTGGTCTGGTGTTCAAGAGACACAAAGAGCCTGTCAGGGTGTGGGAGTTGTCCTCTCCGAGCGAATGATGAAATGTGTGAAAGAATATGTTTGTGTGAGTCCTAGGATTTTATGGCTGAGAGCGAAGGTGGGCCTAAACCCTATCTTTATGCTGTGCGTCTATGCACCCGATATGGGAAGCTCACCGTCGGAGAGGGATGTATTTTGGAATAGCATAAGGGATCTAGTGAATGAATGTAGAGCAAACGAGAAGATTGTTATGCTAGGTGACTTTAATGGTTGGGTTGGTGTGAAGAGGAATGGGTATGAAAAAGTATTAGGTGCATTTGGGGATGACAGAGTGAATGAGAATGGAATGAGTCTGCTAGAGATATGTATAGAGAAGAATTTGTCAGTTATGAACACTATGTTTAATCATAGAAAAGTTCATAGGTATACGTGGGAAAGGCAAGACAGTAGAAGTATGATTGACTTTGTGATTGTGGATGAAAGATTAAAGAGTAAAGTGACAGATACTAGAGCATATCGGGGTGTTAACGTAGGGACAGATCATTATCTGGTGATGTGTCGGATGGATGGTCTGTTCAGACATTGGCGTCACCGAGTTCGAGTTCCTGTGACTGCACTTGAAAGAATAAAAGTAGAAAGACTGCAAGATGTGAAAGTGAAAGAGGAATACAAGCAGGAAGTAAAGGTGAAGACGGATAAAATATTTGATGATACGAATGATTATAGTATGGAGGAAGTATGGGATATTATGAAAAATAGTATGGTGCAAGTAGCCACAAAAGTATGTGGTGTAGCACGGAGAAAAAATGGTAATAGAATGAGTGATTCTTGGGTAGATGGTGATGTTAAAGAGGTTGTGCGGAAGAAGAAAGAGGCCTGGCTTAATGTGTTAGCCTATAAGGCTCAAAATAGGGTGAATCAGGCAGCGAATGTGACGGATGGTTTGGAAAGAGTGAAAAGGAAATACTCCGAAATGAAAGTGAGTGTGAAAGAGATGGTAAAAATGAAAAAGCATGAAAGGCAAGAAAAGTATAACAGGAAGTTCTCTGATAACTTCAGGGCCAATGTTAAGCTGTTTTGGAAACAAGTAAGATTGGCTCGCGGAGTGACAGGAACATCGAGTATGAATGTTATAAGAGCAGAAGATGGATGTTTACTAAATGAAGAATGTAAGGTCTTGGAACGCTGGAAGGGATACTTTGAAAGTTTATTCAGTTGTCAGCACAGTGTGCAAGAAGTGGGCAACTGGGCAGATGCCAGTTTAGAAGACCCTAACTTAGAAGTAGATGAAGATAATGAAATAGAAATAGAAGAGATAGTACGAGCGCTGAAAGGTATGAAAGTTGGGAAAGCTGCAGGATATGACAGAGTGTCTGCTGAAATGCTGAAGAGCGGTGACGGGGTGGTAGCAAGCCTGTTGTGCCGGATCTTTAATATGTGTTGGAGATATGGCCGTGTACCGGATGATTGGTGTAAGGCTGTAATCGTACCACTATATAAGGGAAAAGGCTCACAGCAGGAGTGTAAAAACTATCGCGGCATTAGTCTTTTGAGTGTTGTCGGCAAACTGTATGCGAAGGTTTTGATAAATAGAGTGATAGGAGTGACCGGTGAGAAAATATGGGATGTGCAGGCAGGATTTAGAGAGGGGATGGGCTGTATGGATCAGATCTTCTCCCTAAGGTGCATAGCCGAAAAGCATCTGGCAAAGCACAAGAAAGTCTACTGCGCTTTCGTTGACTTGGAGAAGGCCTATGACAGTGTGTGCAGAGAAAAACTGTGGTCAACACTACCCATGTACGGTGTGGATTGGCGCTTGGTACGGGCACTGAAATCTTTATACAAGGATTCCAGTGCTTGTGTTAGGATAAATGGGGCATACACGAACTGGTTTTGCATCTCGAGGGGTGTTAGGCAGGGCTGTGTAGCGTCACCGTGGCTATTCAACTTGTACATGGATAGTTGTCTGACAGATTTGAAAGAGGGTGAGTGTGGATTGACTATGAGTGAGTTGCCTGTCAAATGCCTTCTATACGCAGACGATCAAGTTCTACTTGCATCGTCAGCAGAACAGTTGCAAGACATGGTGACTGTAATGGATGAAGCATTTAAGATGAAAGGGATGAATATAAATGTGAATAAGACGAAGGTCATGGTGTTTGAAAGAGAAGAGAACGTATCGGTGTGTGATGTGAAAATAAATGATAAGAATGTGGAGCAAGTAAGTGAGTTCGTATATTTGGGGAGTTTGTTTACAAGGGATGGAAAGATTGATAAAGATGTGGAAAGAAGAGTGAATGCGGGAAATAAAGTAAATGGTGCTCTACATGCAATTGTGACCAACCAACTGATGTCCAATAAGGCTCGACTGGCAGTTCACAATGGTGTACTGGTGCCTACGCTTATGTATGGGAGTGAATGTTGGGTGTGGCAAAAGAAGCATGAAAGTAGAATAAATGCTGTGGAAATGCGTTCCTTGCGAAGCATGTGTGGTGTGACTATGAATGATAGGCTGAGAAATGATGTGATAAGAGAACGGTGTGGTTTAAAAGAAGATATAGTGACAAAAATTGAAAAAAGTATGCTTAGATGGTTTGGTCATGTTGAGAGGATGAATGAAGGACGACTCACAAAAGGTATTTACAAGGCAGATGTGAGTGGAAACACCGGGAGGGGACGCCCTAGGAGGACATATAGTGACCTTATTGGTGATGTTCTTCAGAAAGGTCAGGTGCGTAGTACTCGCAACCGGCGTGTGTGTATGACCAATTGTATGAACCTTAAAGAGGCAAAAGGAGTGTGTAGAGATCGTAGCAGGTGGCGCTCCGTGGTTTCTGCCTACCCCCATGGGAAAAAGGCGTGATTGTATGTATGTATGTATGTAAACTTTCAATTTGATTAAATAAATCAATTTAAATGTAAGGCGACTCGAAAACGATGAAAACTGATTTTCTTGACTTTCCAAGTGATTTTGCTTTGTGGCTTCTACCTATGTATAAAGAAATAGAACCAATTGATGATTTTTAGGGTTTTGTACCCAAAGAGTACCAACGGGACTCTATTACTAAGCCTCCACTGTTCGTCCGTCTATGTGTCTATCAGCCGGTTGTAACTCCTGAACCGTAATAGGTAGACAATTGAAATTTTCAGATAGTATGCCTCTATAACAACAAATAATAAAAATAGAATAAATAAAAAAACAGTTTTTTTCGACGTTTTAGTGCTATGTGATACATTTCGTGTGTGAGTCCAACTCGACTTGTTCGGTTTTTTTTACCAAATTATAAATTTATCATTCGTCTCAGATAGTCGCTCACATTCTTGGTTTCAAAGTTACATTTAACGTAACAAGAACGAGAACAGAATTTGAAGGAACCGATGGCGCCTCATATCCTTACGACTGTCACGTGTATATATATGTGTGTACATAGTATTAACATATTATGAAACATGTGACATTCCTGGTGGACGATGTTAAATACAAACTTGTTTAGAAAATCTCTGTTGAAATATAATCGTTCCTCCTTAACCACCCGTTAACGTTGTGAAAGATGTTAAACTGCGTATTTACGGCATCTTAGTAATTGTTTATAACCTACGCATTTTCTTTTCCCTTTATATACCTTTCTGTTTTCCAAGCAGGAGCATCTGGATTTATTCATTATATGTGTGTAGTTTCTATACTTGTGAAACATTACCAAATTTTCCAAACAGAATGGAAAATTAAAAACTTCAAAACCTTATGTATACGCACATTAACATGTAAAATTAATTAATGGTAATTTCCATATGCAAAATAAAGTCTTTCGTAAAAAAAACCCTAATTTAATATTCATCGCCCATTAAATTACACATCCGATTCCCAAAATGTTATTTTGTACAATGCGCGAGCGCATACCGGCACGCTAATTGCATTGTGTAATCGCTTTTATAATGTCAATAAAAACATGTTAGAAATACAAAATAACTAGTAACGCAAACATAATGCTGGTAGCCCAGTTTACGTTGTTTTCGCAATGTATTGTGTAGCTGCGACCCTCCACCGTGCCCCCTCCCCCCTCTCCTCCCGCACCTCGCTCCCCGGAGTCACATGAGCTCGCTCGCTCCTGATAGTGAGGTTGCATTGGCGGAAGAACGTCGACTTTCTCCCGCTAGTTGGACGCACCTCGCGCTCCGCCCCGCAACTGTTGCATCGCTTGAAGGGCAACCATGTGAACCTAATTACGTTGTTGTTTACTTCTTTTTTGGGGTCTTATAAATATACTGTACGAGGGAGCAAAACTGTTGAATGCACTACCTAATGATATAATTAATAGTGACACCATATATATATATATTTATAGAAGCCCTAGTAGAACACGTTAGAAACTAACACTAATAATACCGATTGTCACCTTTCCGATGTTCACCTTTAGCTCTTAATTTTCTTATTGTGAACACAGAGAATCGCGCTTACTTTTATTGTCATACCCATACATTCTTAATATTTTAAGTGAACTGTAACGTTTTTAGGGTTCCGTTGCCAAATGGCAAAAAACGGAACCCTTATAGATTCGTCATGTCTGTCTGTCTGTCTGTCTGTCTGTCTGTCTGTCTGTCTGTCTGTCTGTCCGTCCGTATGTCACAGCCATTTTATTCCGAAACTATAAGAGCTATGCTGTTGAAACTTGGTAAGTAGGTGTATTCTGTAAACCGCATTAAGATTTTCACACTAAAATAGAAAAAAAACAATAAATTTTGGGGTTCCCCATACATAGAACTGAAACTCAAAAATGTTTTTTTTTCATCAAACCCATACGTGTGGGGTATCTATGAATAGGTCTTCAAAAATGGTATTGAGGTTTCTATTATCATTTTTTTCTAAACTGAATAGTTTGCGCGAGAGACACTTCCAAAGTGGTAAAATGTGTGTCCCCCCCCCCCCCCGTAACTTCTAAAATAAGAGAATGACAAAACTAAAAAAAATATATGATGTACATTACCATGCAAACTACCAACGAAAATTGGTTTGAACGAGATCGAGTGAGTAGTTTTTTTTTAAAACGTCATAAATCGTAAACCGCAATTTACCTTACATTCAATCAACTGAAATATAAAAATTAAAAAATATATATATTTTTAAACCGAAAATACCTACAGGTTTGTACGGAACCCTCGGTGCGCGAGTCCGACTCGCACTTGGCCGGTTTTTTTTTTTTTTTTGAGAAATAGATGTCTTCAAACCGAATTTGCAGATTCAGTCACATTTACAAAATCAATTAGTAATCTAGATTGCAATTTGTCTCTATGCTAAATATAGACTTGCATTTTTTAAATACTTGTAAACAGGTTTTTGTTGGTTAATTTTTAATTTAAACAGTCATTAAAATGTGGACTTAAAACCTGTCGCTGGCGGTACCGACAAGCTTTTTAGTCATAGGTCTATATTTAAATACACCTATAGAGCAAAATGTTCCGAGAAAAACACGTCATCAACCCAAAATAGCTTTAAGAATGATTAGCTTCTGCCCGCGACTTCGTCCGCGTCAAATTTTTGCTCTCGTGACCCTTCCCGTCGCATCGAATTGCCTGCCAGTTTACGTCCATTTTTCGTTGTTGCTCCGCTCCTTTTGATCTTAGCGTGATGGTATATAGCCTTTAGCCTTCCTCAATAAATAGGCTACCCAACACAAAAAAATCATTTCGGCCCAGTAGTTCCTGAGATTAGCGCGTTTAACCAAACAAACAAACAAACTCTTCAGTTTTATAATATTAAGTATAAATAAGACAAACATTTCGCGGATCCCAATTAGGTGATTAAAGTTTTGCGTAACAATGGCAAATACCAAAACTAATAGGTCACACCCAAGCAACCGTTTGCAGACATGTGGTCAAAACTTCACAGAATTAAGTTGAGCAATCTGAGAAAATAGCAGTCTTAGCGAATCGCTACTTTATGAACATAGCTAACAGTTTATATTCACAAGACGGAATTGTTTGAAATTATGCTCAAATTATTGACTACTATTGAATCAGACCGAAACCTTTGCGATTAGTCACTCTAAACCAAAATGTAATTTCTAGGTATTCTTACTATTTAACCTTCGGTGTATTTGTTACTAAATGTTTGACCTGAATACATATTTCCTCCCTAATTAATTATCTTAAAATGACCCCCATAGTCAAATGTTGATGATGATACACTCAATGTTGCAACGATCGTAAACAATACTTCAACCCTGACCTAGAGAAGCCAGGGATTATTAAGCCCTGGATCCTAACGATAGCAGTACATATTCGCAAGAATAGAATGAAAATTGCGTACCCTGAACTTGAAAATACTTCGAAGGAAATCTCAGAGACGTGTCAAAATATTAAAATTGTGACGAAAATCTTACGATAGAGAATCATACATGGCTAACTTGTAAGCAGGAAAATCCTCTTGCATATTAATATTGAAAATGTAAAATTAAAAGAAGTTGGGAATATTTTTCAACAACGTAAAACTCGCTCTTGTTTCCCCAATTAAGATCAGTCAGTTGATTTCCCAAAATCAATAAAAAATCTAAAAGACAAGGTAAAACCTTGTGTTTACACTTTAAGTAATGGAAATGGAAATTCAAAAATATTATCGTTAAGGATATGTGATCAGTAGAATATACGGGTACTTTATAGATGTTCTCCGATTTTGCATATGAACCTTTTCCCTAAACTTGTTTATGCTAGGATAGATCTAAAATGGTGGTTAATGTCAATAAACGTCGTTTATTGTATTTTTCGGTTCACATGTAAATGCTTCATTAATAAGCCTATAACGTTCCCCTTGCTAGGATAAGGCTTTCTCTTGGAGACACGGCCTCTTCCCTAAGAAGAGGCCTTAAACCCGCTGTAGCCCCGCGTGGTATACAATAATCCACCAAGCTAACATACCTACATATTTAGCAAACCGTTATTTATTTATTTTTGTCAACATACCATAGGTATATCTGCCTACCTTATCTTAATTAACAAACTTCTCCACATATCTTTCATTGATGTTTTGACACGACAGTCGACATGCTATGTTTAGTTTTACGATCCTAAAATGTAAAATATATATTCGCGTTCACGTTTATAGCTTAACTATCTAGTGCTAAAGCTTACCTCATTCTACAGCCAATCTTCTGTCAGGTCGTCGCACTATCACCCCAGGAGGTCACAATTTACACACATATATAATTATCATCAAAAACAAACTTGTTTAGTGATGGATAATGTCTTTGTTGCTAAGCACAGTAATCAATAAACTGAACGAATCGTTGTAAGGAAAGAGATATTAATTGATATGAAAGAGACTGCTTACATATTATCCATCAAAGCGTTATTTGGAGAGTTATCAACCTTAGAATGTCTGTCCAAGTCAATTATTGAGCCTATATTGTGCGTTCTTGAGTCAGTAGCAGTAGTATATTTCGATCCCTTGTAGTGGGCGAGGCATTTGTAGGACACAGTTCCTTAGGCTATCTAGAATTATTGTTCAATCTAGCTCAACGTATAGTTTCCTTTATTTGCCTTTCATGTTTAAAGACCTGATATTACTTCTTCGTAAGCATAAAATGGTATATTGCATGTACTCACTTTTCTACCACAACTGAAGCTTTTACTTACAAATAAAGTAACAAAATGGCCATAAGATTATACGGAAGGCAAGCATTTAGTAACCACAGTGCTACAGGGTTCAAAGTGGACCGCATATAAGTCGAAGCTTGGCCCTTTAGATTGCATGTTAACTTGCTCTAGTAGTACTTTACCATCACTGCACGTGAGCAACTTTTATCAATGAAAGTCACACAATTACATTTAGTCGTTTCAAGATGCATGTTGGATATTACTCGCTCTACTTCCCAAAGGATACATGACTATACGAAATGTTAATTCGGGGGCAGCATAGTTTCGCTAGATTCAATTTACATAGAAACACGGCAACTGCAGTGTCGGCCCAGCCTCGGTTACATAAGTTAAAGACAGTTTATTGCCGGCCGACCGGTTCGTGAATTAGAGGTGTCATAATGCGAATCACATGGTTTGAAGTTACAGAGTATTGCGCATGGATGGAGTGTTAACGTTCGTGTCTATCTTAAGGTGGATGCGCTAAGGTACTCAGCAGAATTTTTTTTTTTTTACGTTTTAGCAATTCACAGGTGGGCCTAGTGACCTGAGCCTGTTTGTGTATTGATTAAAATATAATTTTCGCCGGAAAAAATATAACTTTACACAATAATAATCATTAAAAGAATCAATACAACCCTGTAAGTTTATTGAATCCCATTGAATTACTAATTTCATGAAAAAAATCATTCATCGTGTCATCATCATCATTTCAGCCGAAAGACGTCCACTGCTGCGCAAAGACCTCCCCCAAAAAATCATTTAATAGAGTTAAATTAACTTGTATTGACGATTATAATTAAATACGTGTTACTGTCGCGAATATTTTAATCTGCATACTACCTGACATTGACCTATAAATTGCAAAATAGTAATGAAATTAAATTAAATGAATTGCACCGATCCCAGCGTGGTTTGACCAGACTCGATTAATCGAATGAACCCCAAGATTTGCACTACCCTTTGAAGCCTCATCCTTCATGGTGCTACATAAGCCATTGCATATCAAGAAGTAGACCGGGGGGCGCTGTAATGGTAGGGAAGACGTGCCCATAGGATAGGAAAGGATTACGAGCCTACCGACTATGCAGCCTTAAGCATTGGACTAGTGGAGAGAAGGGTGATATTTGTATATAGGATCCAGGTCGAGCTTCACCGATGCATCTTTTGGTGGGGTTAACCGTTTGCTTGGCTCTTTTCTATGTCAAAGCTTCGCTATGTACCGTGTTGTTGTTTTCTTGGTCGTCTTCTGAGTTTTTGCTGCTATCAGTTTCTGGTTTTTTGTAGATATCACTAGCCGCTTTCTTGATCTTATTTCTGTCTCCAAAACTGTATTTCCTTGTCGAAGTTCATGTCCTGTTTTAGGTTGTCATTCCATGTGTAAATAGGTCGTCCGACCTTCTTATATTTGGTCCTGTACTGCATTGCTGCATGTAACAGGTGTGGTTCAGAGCGTTTGAAAATGTGTGCCAGGTAGCACATCCTGTGATTGTGATTGTCCTAACGAAACGAAAATAAAAATTCTAATTAGAGACCCCCTCTCCAATTAGAATTTTCTTACTTGTTTCGTTTATTTGGAGGCTTACATTATTTAGCAAGGCTTTAATTTGGTATTGGATGCATTCTAGTCCTTCTAGCTCAACAGGGGGATTGAAATGTTGCAGTCCCAATTGATGATTTCCATTATTTCCTTTACCGTCGGTCTATCGCATTGTGCTTAGGTTATCGGTTTTGTTGGTTTACGCAAAAGTACCCTCTGTACATTTTTGTACTGATTTTTAACCTTTTGGAGTATTGTCTGGCACTCTTGTACGCGATTATACCTATTGGGTTATCCAGTTGCCAGCTTTGGCCTTTTGTAGGTTAGCGAGGGCTATTCGATGGTCCCTTGAGTAAATTGGCTGAAGACTCGAGAGTTTCCTGGGCAGCGGCTTCTAATACCTCCGTTATGTTGTTCCATGTTATTTAGGTGTTTTCATTAGTTGGGATGATACCTATATTTGCTAGTTGTTTTTTTTTATATGCAATCTTGATATTTTATTTTGATATGTTTTCGATTGAGAGCGGTATAGTTGCATTGTTTATGATTGAAATACTTTGCATCCATTGTTGTTTCCTTCGTTCCTTTTTGTTGCTTTTGTGTTTTGTTTTTTTTTTTCGTTTTTGTTCACAATTTTGTTTGATCTTATAGTCCCGTCTCGTCAACGTGGACGAGTTTTTCTGTTGCCTATGGCGTGATGCTATAGTCCAATTACAATTTTTGAATGCCTTTTGACCATGTTATTCTAAATGTTGAAGTTTTTCTCTGTAGGTTTTATCCATTAATAGTTCGCCGTTGTAGTTGGGAAATTCATGCTGAAGGTTTACGAGTATTTTTAGCGTACTTTTTGTCTTATCAAGTTTAATAAGACTGTGAAGGGTCTGGTTGCTTTCGGGGAACAACTGTTCAAGTGGGAGTTGAATAAGTGCAAAGGAGTTGACTAGTCTTTTCCCATGCCAATAGTTGACCTAGTATCCTTGTATTACGAACTGTAACTAATTCACTTGTAATGTTAACTAATTCAATTTGGGAATACGTTCTTAATACAATTGCTAGATTCCGGTGCGTGTTACCCACAGGTCCGGAGAGGTACCAATCGTGGTATGTGGAGCTGAATGTTCCTAAGTTCATCCCTGTTTTCTGTAGGTTGGCTTGAATTCCTGTACGTGGCAGTTCAGCGTCAATTCGTTTTTTTTTTTTTGGCTGGTGTTTCTGTGCAAGTTTACTTAATTGGGTAGAGGTTGGCTTTCTCATTATTGTGTATCCCGTGTCATCCGCGATTACGTTTGATAATGGTGTAAGTAGTGTTTCTTCCTATTTTCCACACAGTGTGAATGATTTAACTAATTGGGGGCTGCTCGTTTGAGGTTAGGGTTTTATGGGTTTTGCTCTTCTCATGTGTCTCCTGTTACCGAATGTTTTGATATGATGCAGTGCTTTCAAGCTAGTTGAAGCTTGCGTTAGGTTAATCCGGTTGTTGTTGTATTGTTTATCTGTCATTACATACAGCTGTCATAGTGCTGGTTCATGAACAGGACGTGTTTGTTAGCGGGAGCTTGTTCGCCAGTAGGTGAATGCACTTGTGTGTTTCTGCACACTATATGCACATTTACGAGGTAGAATTCGGACGCGGCGATTATGATATATTCGCCACCCCAGATTTTTTATTAAATTGCGCGGCTTTTTATTTTGTTATCTTTTATTCCTGGGAAAGAATGCTGTTGGGGAGAAATTCCTGTATATTATTTAGAAGTACAAATTAAAACCATTATAAATGCTTTGTCTGTGTGGCTACTAGAGACACATGCAAGTTGGGGGCTGAAGCACACTTGTAGTGAGTTAATTTATGGATGACCTTTTTTTTGTTTCTTTTGTTTATCTCTATAGCAAAATGTGCATTTAACTTGAAACTTAAGAGTCTGGATTGGGTACCTTTTTTTTATTGAGCTTCGCCCATTTGTTCATTTGGAGTGGCTGTGGCCTCTTAGCAAGCTTTCAGGAATTTTAAGAATTCATTACTGTGTTACAATAATAGGATCTTTTGGTGTCGTATTTTGTTCCAGAATTATAGCGTGAATAGGCTTGTTCAGCCCTATTGTAGTTAGTGTGAACACAATCATTCACAAAACGCTTCCTCGTGTGATGACGGTGTTGGGTCCCCACGCGCGGCAAAACAAAGCCGTGGTCATGCGCAGTTTAGTAAACAAATCCCTGAAATATTAGGAACGGGCTCACCGGGTTCGGCAGGGGTCACACTTCCCCTGGCAGGCAGGCTCCGCTGTGAGCTGTAGAGCACGAAAGACGCCTTTGCTTCCTTGTTTTATACAATGTGTAACTGAATGGACGCAAGTCCGCTTATTGAGCCAGAAAGAATTCGATCATATCTCAAGGCAATAGGACTCAAATTTAATTAAATGCATAAAACAATGCTAGTATTCACACGATTTTCTTTACTCAATACTCTAGTGAACTCAAAACTCTAATTGGGGTGTATGAGGTTTTGCGTTAATTATGTTACACGTTGTATAGCCACCCGATTTTAAATTACGACACAGAAGCAGACACATACACAATAACACGGTTTGATATCGAACTCAGGCGGGTAGGATCACATCTGTTGCGCGCGAGCAGACACGTCCGGCTGTGTCGATTGCTCAACTTTTGAACTCGACCTATAAATTGCAAAATAGTAAGATATTTTATTTTCGCGAGGTACCCAGACGCTTCCACTTTAAGAGTCAGACGAGTTAGATTTACGTGGTGAATGGAAATGAATAAATATGTTATGACTTCATTTCACGCTTCATTAGTATCGCTTTCGGGAGTGACGTTTTTAGACAATCTTGGTTATTAATACCAATTAGAAATAGGATTTCAAAATATTTCAATTTTATATCACGATAATTTTTCTCTTTTAGCTCGTGCTGACACGGCAGAAGACTAAATACTCACTGGATGCCCTCATAATTATGGCTTTATTGTGATTGTCAGCAGTCGTCGAAAAAGGCTCGAAACAGTTTAACAGTTGTTCGGCCGATGTTAAGCACATTAGCACTCCATTTGTTACTTCATCATGCTCGTAAGTTGTGATCTATTCTATCACCCAAAGCTTCCATTCGATATTCTACGTGCAATGTTTTATTAGAAAGGAGTCTTCTACAAAGTTAAGTCAATATGCAAATGCGTAATATGTACTTGTAAATGCAAATGTAAAGGTATGGTAATTAATAATCGGTGAAAACTTTCCATGTTTTCCGGTGTGCAAGTTGGAAAACATCATGATTTCATACATAATTTATTAAAAATTAAACAATCAGTTAATATTTCATCATTTAAACAAACTGTTCATAATGTTATGCATGTAATCCGTTACCTGCATCTTCATTATCCCGTATTTCAATAATGTAGTTTAGTGATTTAATACTAAACGTAAGTATCTAACTTATTACTCAAAGCCCTATTGATAGTACCTAGTCATAACAGACTGTCTTACTGTTTATTCTTTAATATTAAAAAATTCAAAGAATGTAATAAATTATAAGATTTGGTAATTACTGGAACTTGATTCCTTCTAAATTAATTGGATCCTAAACGTCAACATATTCATAAATATCACAAAATGTATATTTCTGATCCAATTAAGGATGTTTATCAATACTTAGAAAAAACACGAAATATTTAAATATCAGATTTGGCGCTTTATTGTCAAAATCATATAAATTTCTCATATTAATTTACACATTACAGTTATTCTAAGGTTCCCAAAGATGTAAAGAGTCAAATAGGTAAATAAGTAAAACCCAATAAAATGCGAAATAGTGGTGTACTTTAGATAGGTTCACCCCTACCTATTTAGGTAGGGGTTAAAAACCCAATGGGTTCATTTGAACCCATTGGGTTTTTTTGGGAATGCCATCTCGCATGTCAACCTATGAGGTTGTCTGCTGCTTAACCGTACTTGCCTGTGGCTACCTTAATAAATTAAGGCTGCCAACCAGGTCTTAAAAACTTAAAACTAGAGCGACTACTCGCTGAGGGCACCCCCTGTAGGGTACGGACTTCGGCTTAGGGCATCGCTGGTAGAGGACAACAAGGAACGGGCTGGATCGTAATTATTATTGTTTAGGGACAAATTTAAGCAAGTGTCGGGGCGAATCCCATCGGGAAAAATGGGCGTGATGTTATGTAGTAAGATTTTTGATTGCGACTGTAGGTGCTTTTATTTACTCAGCAAATTAATTTTCAAAATATGTAATCTATTGTTAAACGAGAAAAACTGCCGGCAAAGTACTGCAGTGTGGCAGACTTTATGTAAGTTATAGTTAATATAGTTTTTAAACACTCTCTTGTGTAGAAACATCGTTGATAAAGTGGTTTTTGAAACAAAAATAGTAAAAATTAAGTTACTATGCCATATGTGACAGCGATAAGAGTCTACGCAAATCCGGTTCAACGAACTAACAACAGAATGAGAAAAAATGTCTACGGCTTTACACAAAGATGACCAAAATATTTTAACTTTAATACCAAGTACCAACTAAAATATAAATATATAGTAGACACTAAACATTATATTTTGTATTCCACTTCCTTTATAAGAACGTCAATTGTGACATAAAGTATTGTCAAAATTAAAGATTTTTTAAAAGTGAAAAGTACCTTATCTGTGTTGAGTGATTTTTAGTAGGGGCAATACTTATGGGTTTTGGTAACCGACATGCTTATGTAACCCCATTTTCGATATGCTACTATGTCTGATTGCTTTTTCCAAAGTTGTAACTTTTCACTTCAGTCGATAGTCCCTATGACTGCCTACTTTTTTAAATCTTTATCTTTGTGTGAACCACGTAGTAGAGAAATAATTCTCTACTTCGTGGTATGAACCGTATAATTTCTTACTCCATTATTTAAATAGCTTAATTTATCTTAGATAACTAAACATTCGTCCGTTTGACGACCCACCTACCCGCGATTCTCGTGTTCGTGTACTTATAGGTGAACATCGATATATGCTGTGGCTGTGTGGAATAGTTGTTAATGACTGTTTTGGTTAGTTATTGTTTAATAATGATCTAAAGAATGTACCAATATCAGAAGTTCCTGTGATTAATAAATACTTTTTCCTAAAAATGCATTTTATTTGGCATAGTCGGTTCGACGAATGTTTAGTAACAACGAAAATAGTTTAGTTATCTAGGGTTAAATTAGTTAATATTATAATTTGGTGACTCCTAACCCTAGATGGTTAACCAAATACCACCACACATATACACACATATTTATATATTAGTCACCGTCATTCATACCAAATCAAGTCTAAATATAACTGACTTCGAAAAATCAAACAAAGTACAAAATAAGGTTTGTTTTAGACGTTGTCGGTGGCAACATTTGTGTTGACAACAGAAAATAAAACTAAAACACCGACTTCCGAACAGTTTGTAGTGTAATCTTTTTGGAAGTTGGTAGTATTTTTGTAAATTTAATTTTGGAACTTTTCGTTGTGATTTCAATAAATTATGGAAGTACCACTAGATGTTCAACTACGGAAATGAAATAAAGTTTTTGAGACTCAAAAACGAACCAGCAATTTTCTTTCATCCGCACAATAGTCAAATCCTAATTGTGCACTGTTTATAATTGAAAAGCATAATTCTTTTCCATCTTCAAAGGTCCTTATCAAATCTACACCAAATTCAACGAGACTATATGTAGAGATTCATATTAGGTCTTTACCTATGAAATTGCCGTTCTGCAGTACTGGCCATTTCAAATGAAAATAATTTTTGTTTGTCTAAGAATTCTAATTTCAAATTAATTTTATTTTAAAAACATGGAATTCTTTTTCCAAAAGCAATCATTTGTTTATTGATTAGTGTTACATTTTCATCGCATTTCAATCTTTTTCGTCATCATGGATACGTTAAAAATTCGAGTAATTATGGAATATGAGTACCGTCGTGGCAGCAACGCGGCACAAGCGGCACGCAACATCAACGACGTTTACGGAGCTAACACTACAAACCAACGTACCACCTGTTATTGGTTTGCTCGCTTCCGTTCTGGAAATTTCGACCTGAAAAATGGACCTCGCGGTCGTCCGAAGACTTTGGTCGACAATGACGAATTAAAGGCGATTGTGGAAGCTGATGTGTGATGCGTACACAATCTACGGCTGAATTAGCAGCAGCTTCCGACGTTAGCGTCAAAACAATATTGGTCCATTTGCGTCAAATTGGCAAGGTAAAAAAGCTTGACAAATGGGTGCCCCACGAACTCAATGATCGCCAGCGCGAAGTACGCGTCGAGACGTGCCTTGCACTGCTCAACAGACACACAAATGAAGGAATTTTGAACCGCATTATTACCTGCGATGAAAAATGGATTCTGTTTGATAACCGCAAGCGCTCAGCAAGTTGGTTGGATCCTGGTTCAGCACCTAAACAATGCCCTAAACGAAAACTTACCCCTAGAAAAGTGATGGTCACTGGTGGTCTAGCGCCGGTGTGATTCATCACAGCTTCTTACCAAACGGGGTGAGCATTACTGCAGATGTGTACTGTGAAGAACTGAACTCAATGATGGAGAAGCTGGCACATCTCCAACCAGCATTGGTCAATCGCTCGTCTCCGCTGCTCCTGCACGACAACGGGCGGCCTCATACTGCACAGCAGACGGTCTCCAAGTTGCAAGAACTGGGGTTTGAAGCTCTCCGTCATCCGCCCTACTCACCAAACCTTGTGCCTACAGACTACTACTTTTTCCAGAATTTGGATAACTTCTTGGCGGGAAAAAAATGCCTTTGAAGAATTTGTTGCCTCCCGTCCAGCTGATTTTTTTAAGAAGGGCATCAATAAACTGCCACTGCGTTGGCAAAGATGCTTTGATTGCATGGGTGATTATTTCGATTAATACAATTAAAAAATACATGAAAAAAAATCGTTTAATTTTTTTCATACAAAACGGCATTTTCATAGGTAAAGACCTATTATTATTAGAGTATTCATACCAATCAGTAAACAATTTGCAAAAAGTATTGCTGATGTACATACAATAGTCGATGAAAATAAAATATAACTTTATAAGGCCAATAGGACATTACTTGTACCTGCACCGTACCTTTTATGTTGTTTTACATAGTTGAACACCTGTCGTGAACGTCTTCAATGAAAAAGATCTCAGATAACCTTTCAAGAATGCTTGGTTTTCCCGTGGGCTAACAAACTTCCATAATTCCAGGTACATCGCAAAAGTGGGTATTTTGGTTTAGCATATTTTATCCTTAATCAAAGAACAATAACAAAATGTTACGAAAATTCGACGAATAGTTATTGATTGATCAAATCTATGAAGAGTTCAATGGACCAATGTTGATTCTTTTACAATCAGCACGATTTATTTGTGCTCGCAGTTTTTTTATAATTTTTTAATCAAAAAGTTTTTGGCAGCAATTTAATGCTTTAGTAGCCAATATTATGATTTCACAATAAAATAAATCGATGCCCAGGTGTAAAAAAAAGAAGGAATGTATTCCTAAGGTACTTAATCTAAAGGTCTTCGTCATGCTACTAACACTTACACATACTACTATAATTGAAATAATTGCCAATAAACAATAATACAACATTGTGCTTAACCATAGCGAGTACTAGTAACTCATTTATAGATCAGAGGAACAGAGTATAGCAACAATGATGGTTGGCCCGCACGACGGCGTCTCACGCGCATCCTTGGTGCAGTTAACGATTGTCCCTTCTCCACCACAGTTTACTGACCCTGACTGCAGCTAACTAGACAATAACCTATGTTGACTTATATTATTTTTAATGAGATGCATTAAGTGGTTAACGTTTCATGCTTGGATATTCCCAAGACGTTAAAGCTATTAAAGATTCCCGGTGACGATTGTTGCGATATGATATCTCTAGTCGCTAGGTTTATATATCGGAATAGACATTTAAATAAGATAATTTTATATCGAAAGGCTTTACTCCCGTAGTCACGTGGTATGTTTAGATTTTCCAAAAATATCACCGTATTTTTCATATGTCACCGTATGATTGTAAACACCGCTAGTATATAATCTATCTCGCGAAATTGTAGACTATGTAAAAATTGTGGACTGCAAAAACCATTTACAATTTAACGCATTATTTTCGATAGTTTATAATCAGTCCATGGCATACCGAAAAATTGTGACCTGGTATCAAAGTAACCGTCAAGATCGACAAATCAGTGACGGTTCTCAATTTAACGGGTGATAAAGTCGGACAGATTTTGAACCCTGTCTACCGACACCGAACCGAACCACCACCAAAAACACCACCACCACCACCACCAAAAACCACCAAAATGCCACCTTCAAAATGCCACCTTCAAAATGTAAACGAACCTGAATTTACCAATTCAGGTTCGTTTACATTTTGAAGGTTTGACATGGATATAATATTAAAATGAATACGTAATGATTACGTAATTGTAAGCAGTATGGTACAGTTCACAATTTATCGACAGTTTACAATCCCGCGTGATAGATTATAAATTAGCAGTCTATACAATCATACGGTAACATATGTATGTCACACAAAGCTTGTCATGTCAATTAAGTCACAAAAAAACTGCCAAAATAATCGATTCAATTTCAAATGATGATGTTTCACACATGCGGCAATTGATTTTTATTTGTATAGATTGTATGTAGAGAACTCGACAGAGAGCCCCGAATACTCACAAAGTTTTTTTAACCCTCATGCTGTGATGAACGTCACCATTTTGAAGAAAATTCGAAGACCCTTTAGCGTGCGTCAAATATCAAAAATATCTTGATCTCTTTGTCCCTGATAGTGAAAGTATGGTCATCCAAACAATCAAAAGTTGTTAATATAATTGATACTAATCTAAATCTCCAATCTTGAGTGGTCTTTTAAAAATTTCACTTAAATGTGAGAGGGCTTTATCATTTTTGTGGATAATTTGGTCAGTAAAAAAACCTATGGGTGGCTTTAAAAATTGTTGGTTGGCTTTCCCTAAAATGAATAATTTAGAATAACCTAGACACTATCTATCATTTTCGTTTTCTTTGAATCAGTGACGTGCGTGATCTTGATTCATTTCATAAAAATTAAACACAATTAACTCGGAAGCTCTTTCGTACACGCGATGCGCACTTGGCCGCATTTTGACAGAACTATTGACTATTACGATGGCTATCAAGATCAAGATCAATTAGGGCATCAAGTAGTAGTTAAGCAACATATAGCCGATGCTTGCACAGACGAATATAAAACTGGAATGCTTCGTGTGCATCATCACGTAGCCAACTAGTCATTCATTGGGTGATTCACGAATGAAGCTGTGGTCAATGTTGCCCTGCTTGTAAGCAGAAATGTTTAGTTTTAATGTATCCACTGGTCATGCAGGCAGTTTCATGCTGGTTTTAACACTAGACAAAACTTAAATGAATGCTTTAAGAGGGCAATAACCCAGCAAAATAATCACGTTCCACCCGCGCCGCAACGCTTCGTCTACCCTTTATCAAACACGACAAAAACAAAACACAATCCCTTCCGTTCCTTCGAATAACGTCCAAGAATTGTTGCCAAACAATTACTACCAAATAGTATTGTAATTTTGACTTGTATAACCTAGATTTATTATTCTAGTCGGGCTCTGCTCGGCACTATTCATCGGGCAAGAAAACATTTGGAAAGAATTCTGAAAAACGTTGTGATAACTTGATTTAGGCATACCCTAAAATCATGTTGTTGTTGTTAATCATCGCTCGGGTCATATACTGGTTGTCTAATACTCGTAGTTATCCAACATGGAATATAACAAAAAACGTGTCAACAAATAGATGTGTTTGGAACCTGAGTAAATCGCTATAGGATCTAAAATCTCCAGCACCAACTTGCAAATAAACGTGGAATATGCTATTTAGCTTTGTTTTAAATATTCACCGCAACAATATTTACCGAAATGTAGAGCAATGGCGCTCAAAAACTTGGTCAAATAAAATGTGTCATCTTGAGTTTTCAAATATGTACATTGAATAATTGTAATATTTTCATTTTGTAGTTTACCCTCAGTGTAATATATTCAGTTTATCAATTCTTAACGTTTTTAATAGTATCGTTTTGGAAATGGTTTTTTCACTGTATTTTGTGAAATGCAACTTCATAATAAGTCAAATTAAAGATAGGCAATTTTGGTTAATACTCTCTCTTAATAAAAGCAGTTGAATTTTGAACTTACGACGACGTTGGGCCGAGCGTTAATAAACCCAACAGCATGATTTTCTTAAGCATCCATTTTGGTACCGTCTAATATAAGTGCAAGTGTATAAGTAGTATAAGTCTTTTTACTAAAATATCATTTTATCACCAAAGAACTCGGCCACAGAACCATCACTTGTGCGTAAAAAGGTCTCATACAGCATTGATGCAAAAAAGTGTTTTATGTATGGCACCAATCATATACAACCACATACCTACTTCAATCAAAGAATTAAATTTAAACCTATTTAAGAAAAAGCTTAAATCTTTGCTGATTAGTAAAGCATATTACAGCATTTCGGAATTTTTGACTGACAAAATGCATTGACTGTTTTTGACTTTAGTTGGTACTCAATGACCTGGTATATTATTTAAATTCAAGTTCAACTAACAGTTTAGTTTGTATAATTACTCTCTTTTCGCTCTTTGTTTAACTTCATTTGAATATTGACAGAGTAAACATTCTTTCTTTTCTTTTCTTTTTTTGACATGCATTATTTTCATATTTTTTATATTTGGATAAATCAATTAATAAGTTTGACTAATCTAATGATATTATCAGTTTTTTAGTTTTATGACTTCAAAAATATTTGTACGCCTTTTGGTATAACATAGCGCGCCTGTATCTTTTATTTATAACAACTATTTTACTATACCTGTGTTAACAAATGATTAAATGATTATGATTATTATGATTATGCACATAATAATAATTATACTCAAATATCTAACATACTCGTAGCTCTGCCCATCTTAACCCTAGATAACTGAACTATTTTCATTGTTACATGGTTATTAAACATTCGTCGAACCGACTACGCCAAATAGAAAGCATTTTTAGGGTTCCGTTGCCAAATGGCAAAAAACGGAACACTTATAGATTCGTCATGTCTGTCTGTCTGTCTGTCCGTCTGTCTGTCTGTCTGTCTGTCTGTCCGTCCGTATGTCACAGCCACTTTTCTCCGAAACTATAAGAGCTATGCTGTTGAAACTTGGTAACTAGATGTATTCTGTGAACCGCATTAAGATTTTCACACTAAAATAGAAAAAAAAACAATTAATTTTGGGGTTCCCCATACTTAGAACTGAAACTCAAAAATTTTTTTTTCATCTAACCCATACGTGTGGGGCCTATCCATGAATAGGTCTTCAAAAATGGTATTGAGGTTTCTAATATCATTTTTTTCTAAACTGAATAGTTTGCGCGAGAGACACTTCCAAAGTGGTAAAATGTGTGTCTCCCCCCCCCCCCGTAACTTCTAAAATAAGAGAATGATGAAACTAAAAAAAATATATGATGTACATTACCATGTAAACTACCACCGAAAATTAGTTTGAACGAGATCGAGTGAGTAGTTTTTTTTTTAAACGTCATAAATCGTAAACCGCAATTTACCTTACATTCAATCAACTGAAATATAAAATTAAAAAAAAAACATTTATTTTTAAACCGAGAATACCTACAGGTTTGTACGGAACCCTCGGTGCGCGAGTCCGACTCGCACTTGGCCGGTTTTTTGGAAAAGTATTTATTAATCACAGGAACTTCTGACATTCTTTGGATCATTCTTAAACAAAAAATAACCAAAACTTAAGAACTATTCCACACAGTCACAGCATATTTCGGGTGTACTACGCCAAATCGAATGCCAAATTATCGAATATCAATTGATCGAACTCTATAAATCGAACGTCTAAATACTCGAACGTTCATAATATCGAATGGTTACTAAATCGAACATTCAATATATCACACACTCAATATATCGAGTGTTCAAAATATCGAATGTTTGTTTGATCGAGCATTCAATGTATCGCATGTTCATTATACCGAAATATCAATATACACGAACAAGTGAATCGCGGGTAGGTGGGTTGTAACGGACGAATGTTTAGTTATTAAGGGTTAAATACAATTAAATGGCAGTACCTACTTAATTTTGATTATTTATTTTTATTATGTTTATCCGTAGTGCCTTAAGTCCTCAGAACATTTAGAATCCTTATTATGATGTCAGCTGTAATTTTTGACCGTAGAACAAAATCGGTTAATAACTTCTATCGAAACGTTTGTCAGACATCAAGGGACTTCGAAACTGTCAAACACTCGAGACGCTGTTGCAGACGACAATCCATTGAATATAGGTACTTTATTCTGAAAACGCTTAAATGCTATCGGCCTCTGTTGACATTTACTGACAAGTCTGTGAAATATCTCAGAAACGGAATTAACAACTCAATATGGAAATCTACATTTTTATTTCAAGGGCGTCGTAAGAACTATTTTATGCAGCGAGAAATTCTGCTGCTTAATCGATTTGATTAGTACAAACATTTGAAATCATTCAATTATGTCGTCATAAATCTGAATATATGTTTGTTTAGGGTATTTCTCAATCAAAAATCTGTGTTTTTGTCATGTGAACTATAACGCTTTTTCGTGACTTACAAACTTAAAAGACACCATAAAGTACAAGTAAAATGTTAGTCTCGTTAGCTAGATTAATCCTTCGTCTAACTTGTTACAGTAAATTACCTTCTTTAATTATGCTACGCTTGATTTAAGAGGCCGTATACGATTTTTTTCGATTTCACTGATTTACATGATTTTATAGACGTGATTTTATAGTTACAAAGAAAGAAAGTGTTTCTGTATTTTTGCACTGGAAGATAAGCTACTGTATTGCACCACATAAAAGGTCATTTCAGTTACGATCAAACGAATAAGCTACTTTATTATTTGATTTTGATAAATCGACCTCAAACCGGCGACTAATTTGAATTTGCTGTAATGGGTTTAGAATATCACATATTTATAAACCTTTTTAACGCTTACAGGGTATCAAAAAATTGTGTTACTAGTATTGGTGTAAAAGTCCTATAAACAATGAATGAATCACTTTTTACCACTTGCGTATTAACAAACATATTAAAAAATATAAAACTTAGTCAAAGTTTTGAGAAAATAGGCAATTAATTATTTTTTTTATTTCGTCTACTCAGAACTCTGCTTCAAAAAAATTAAAACAACAGATATAAAGTTGAAGATCTTGTATATAATTATATATCTTTATTTTTTCTCTCTTCACAAAGGTTCACATAAATAGCATAGAGACAGGAATTATATCATTTTAACAAAAGTTCACAAAAGATATTTAGTTCAAAACCTGAAAAAATAATAAAATTATTGGTGGTTAATAAAAAGGAGCTCATTCATTAAATAATAACGGAAACAATATTTATCTTTGAGTACTAAAACTTTTGGAAATTCAGTATTTTAACTGTAAAAGTACTTCTTTAAAATCAAGTGAATCAGCGAAATGGACAAAATTTTGTATCATCATCAGCAGCCTACAATGTTCCCACTGCTGGGACACAGGCCTCCTCTCGGTGAGAGGGAGTGGGCCAAAATCCACCACGGTGGCCCAGTGCGGGTTGGTAGGTGTCACATGTCTTCGAATTTTTGGTTCTAAGACATGTCAGTTTCCTCACGATATTTCCCTTCACCGTTTTGAGAGCAGTGGTGATGAAATAATTTACACGAAGTAAAGCGCCTGCTTGGGTTTGAACTCAAGACTCCACCACTGCTCAAATTTTGTATACGGCCTCTTAAACCCTTAATATGCAACGACTCCTCGAATTGATACTATTTTCAGAAATAGTATTAATTAACTTAGTAAACAGTATTGATCAAGTATCAGTACTTGAATTTAAATTATAGTTAGACATACTCAGAATCATTTAATGTAAGCCTACTAAAATATATGACATTAGAACATCGTCAGTTACTTAACACAAAGGTTATAATGGCCCTAGTTATTTCAAGGCACGCCCAATCATTTGCTGACAATTCAGTTCTAAACAATCTGACGTTTCAACATCTATAACCACCAAGTTTTGAAACTCCATACAATCGTACGTATTAATCAATCCCTGGTTCAAAATTGGGACCAATCACAGATCACGAGGCACCCGTTACTTACACGAAGTATATTAGAGGGTCTAAGGGTCCCAATGAATACCAAGCTGTTTTGTAACATGCCTTATTATTTTACATCGTACATCGATAAATTACGTCAGCTATTCCAAGTTATTAAGCATTTTGAAATAGTTTTGGTCTAAACAACTATTATTATAATGATCTAAACGCTGGGATTATTATCTTTAACAACTTTATGTCATATATTTATATTGTATGTTCATAGTTTAATTGCTTATGAGGTAGAGTCTTAAATAGAAGTTGTTTGTGATAAAACGCCTTTGCACACAAACGTTAACACCGACATAAAATCGTAAATTAGAATCTTGAGTATTAATTTACAAAATAAAATTATTTATTCAAAAAAGAGAAGCTCATAAAATGCAATTTAAATTGCATCTCGACTTGATTTGTCGTAAACGTGGCTAATTAGAAAAACACATATCTGTTCGTCGCCTCCAGTATCACGTGAGAATGATAAAAATAAACAATGGATATATTTCTCAACCGACCCTCGTCCTTGCCGACTGTGTCCACACAAATGACCTCTTCACATTGAAGTAACTAATATAAACGTTGATAAAAAAGATAATAATTATCATCTGAATATTAATTAATTATAATCTTCCTGCATCAAATTATTGATACCTTAATGTTTATCTGCAATGACATTTAATTGATTACGCATATTATTGTTGAAATGTGGGCCATTTAGCGGTTTGAATGAATGAAAATATTTAAAGCATAATTTATAGTGATAACATTAAACTTGGGGTTTTTGTTGGGTATGTAGCATTGAGTCAAAACACGTCAAGTGGACCCCCCTTTTACCACTTGATGATAGAAAACTTATTAAAATATAATTATCGAAAGTAGTCATACCTAAAAATCATCCCTCAAAACAGTTTTTGAAAATTTAGAATTTAACAACAATTTTTTTAACAATAAAATTTCTCCTTCGATACCGATCAGTTACCCGACGTTCTTGATATAGCACTCCTTAAGAATATCAACTTAAGGTTGGATTCTATAGAGGCTATTCACGAACTCGACTCTGATCATCGACCAGTAGTCATGAACCTGGCCCCCCGATTAGGTACCCGCGACCCCTCTCAACCCCCCGCCACTAAAGTGATCACTGACTGGAAGAAAGTAAGCGAACGCTTACAATCTAACACGCCACATCACTTAGACTCTATCCCAGATCAGTTTGACTGTGTCGCCGACACAACGGCCGCGATCGACTCTCTCACGGAGCACGTACAATCGATCGTGAACGAAAGTTCACGGGAGGTTCCAGATACGGTTGACCGTAAATGGAGGCTCCCCGACGATGTACGTGATCTGCTGACAGAGAAGAACGCGGCCGTTCGTGCCTACAGCAACTTTCCCTGTGACGCTAACAAAGCTCACATGCGTTACTTACAGCGTGCTCTAAGGACACGTGTGACTGAGCTGCGTGATGCTAACTGGGGCAAGATGGTGGGCGAACTAGAGCCAACTCATCTCGCACTCTGGGAACTTCAGAGGAAACTCAAATCCTCAATGCCCCCCCTGACCCGCCCCGATGCGACCATTGCATTCGAGGACATCGACAGGGCTGAATGCCTAGCCGATAGCCTCGAAGCCCAATGCACACCCAGTTCGCAGCCAGTAGACCAAGCGTTTGTCGATAAGGTAAACGTGGAAGTCAAACGCAAAGCCTCACTCCCGCCCGTTGAAGACCCTGATGATCCCCTGCCCCCTGTCACACCTGACGAGGTGCACGAGATCATCAAGGGTCTGAAATCCTGTAAAGCCCCCGGATCAGACGGCATCACTAACAGAGTGATCAAGCTGTTCCCCGCTCACCTGATTATGCTCATGTGTACCATCTTCAATGGTGCCTTGAGTAATAACATTTTCCCCCAAGCGTGGAAGGAAGCCACCGTCATTGGCATCCCTAAGCCCGGTAAGCCCAAAACCGAGCCCACGAGCTATCGCCCCATTAGTTTGCTCAAAGTTCTCGGCAAAATCTACGGGAGACTTATTTATAAGCGACTCAGAGATCATGCCGAAACCAAAGGCCTCATCCCCAACAAGCAGTTTGGTTTTCGAACCCAACACTCGTGTGTCCATCAGGTACACCGCATCGTTGAGCATATCAATGCTGGTTTTCAGCGTGGTATGTTCACGGGCGCTGTATTCTTCGATATAGCGAAAGCGTTCGACAAAGTCTGGCACAACGGCTTATTATATAAGCTGTACCAACTCGGAGTGCCAGACCGTCTCGTGCTCATCTTACGAGACTTTCTTGCGAACCGTACCTTTCGCTATCGCATCGAAGGGGCACTTTCCTCCCCTCACCCGATCCGTGCAGGAGTCCCTCAAGGCTCTGTACTAGCCCCCCTCATTTTCACGCTGTTCACTAGCGATATCCCCAGAAGTAAGAAGGCAAGGTTAGCTCTGTTCGCAGACGACACTGCCATCTTCTTCTCGGGATTCAGTGACTCAGCGCTGGTTCGCTACCTCCAAACCGCAGTCGACGAGCTCGGCGAATGGTTCAGGAAGTGGCGAATCGAGGTCAATCCCGATAAAAGTCAGGCGGTCTTTTACACCCGACCGCGACGTAATCACCCCCCTCCCCGACCCATCTCAATGTTCGGCAAGCAGATCCCTAGGGCGAAGCAAGCCAAATATCTAGGTGTCATCCTCGACGAACACCTCACCTTTTCTGAGCACATAAAGCAGGCCCGCTCGCGGGCCGCTTTCGGTCTCGGTAGGCTCCATTGCGTCCTGAACAAGCGGAGTAAAATGTCTCTTCTGTGTAAGAAGCGACTTTACACCGCTTGTATCAGGCCCATTATGACATATGCAAGCCATGCTAAGCCCCGATTCATTCATAGGATGCAGACTCTCCAGAACCGTTTTCTCCGTCAAACCACAGGCTCGCCTTGGTTTGTTCGGAATATCAATCTTCATTTAGATATGAAGCTCCCGACTATCCATCAATATATGAAACGCGCTTCGAAGCGTTTCTTCGATAGGGCCGTAGCCCACCGCAACCCTGTGGTTGTGGCGGCAGCTACTTACACCCCCTCCCGTATTAGTAAAGTCCGCCGATCGCGGCACGTTCTATCCGATCCTGACGATCCCACTACTCTCCTCCAGGAGAGTCGAAAAGAGACCAGTACAGTGAGCAAAACACACAAACACAAATCGTACCGACCTCACCGCCGAGGTCCGTCGTCGCGACCCCGACTTAACAGTCCCTCCCGACCCTTGCAAGAGCCAGCCCGCGATGCTGTGCCGTTAGCTTTAAATTAGTCCCTAAATAATTTAACCCAGATCCAGCCAGTCCCTTGCTGTCCCCCTACCAGTGATTGCCTAAGCCGAGGTTCGTACCCCCCTCGGGGTAACCCTTAGAGCTTTCGCTTTAGTTTTTAAGTATAATAAGCCCCGGCTGGAGGCCTAAAAAGGTAACTTTTTAGAACTCGCCGGGCCACAATCCGTTTAAGTAGTAAGAATCTTTTCAGATTAACTACGAGATGTCATTCAAAAAAAAAAAAAAAAATTTCGGTACTTTTAATTAAAAAAATAATTTTGAAAAAGCTATTGAAGATAACTTAACAAAATTTTCAGCGATTATAGTAAAATATCTATATTTTCACATAAAATTCTTTTGCAAATTTTATTTGCTTATTATCAATGTTTTTTTTAAATTAATAAATTGGAATTTTAACGACTTCTCAGTACGATAATCGATTTTTAATACGCTTTTATTAGGTCGACCTGTATGTAACTAACTATGTAATGGAATCTAAGGTAACTAATTTAACCATCTTCCAAGGCTCGTTGCGTCATGAAAATTGCCAGCTGTATGTAGTTCTGATGACAATACAATAATATGGTACTGTCGAACTGATTTGATGATGGAGCCGGAAGACATGAACTGGAACTGCATGATGGAACATCGTATCATAGCTGTGTTTGGACTTGTTAGAAAAGCCTTGTAATGAACTTTGACCACGATTAGGTTTCAAAGTCTGATGATGAAGCCGGAAGATAGGCACTGGCATTCCATGATGGAATATCGTATCATAGCCGTGTTTGGACTTGTTAGAAAGGTCTTGTAATGAACTTTGACCACGATTAAGTTTTGGTTTTTACGTGCATTTATAAAAGCGTGCTTTTCTATTGTTTTTAAATTATAAATTTATTTCACAGATATGTTAATTATTTTTGTTTAGTAATACGCGTTATACATTTCAGTTCTTTATTTCAAAATAAAATTTCATTGCCCGGTATTAGTTTAAATAATATGAATTTTTATATGATGCAGCGGCGAGCGGAACGAGTGCTGCGCGCTACTGAGCTTAGATGTTAAGGCTATAGATCGCCACAAATGACACACTTATTTAATAAAGTATTTTTACAATTCCATTTTTATTTATTTATTTAGATTTTGAACAATAGTTTCACAGAGTAATCAAGATATATTTATAAAAGTATTATCTAGATTTAACTAGAATAAAATAAACGTTTTAATAAAATATAATGCACTAGGTCTTTTGGCAGTAATAAAAATAAGACTCTTCTGTATATTTCTTTGTTTATTTTTATTTAACGGATTGCAACATTTATTTACCGGAGCCATTTCTACCAGTGGCTAATATTTAAATAATTATTTAAAACTGCGACACGGACTAAATGTAATAATAAAACATAGCTTTCACGAAAAAAAAAATCTTTGTTAGTGTAGCATAAAATGCTAAGAAACTAGTATAATAAACCCGCAGGGGCGAGCTGTTGGGCAGTAGCGAGAATTCTTGTTCCTCATCTCTGGCTTGCTTTTATTAGCTGACCGAGTGAACACTGATGAGTTTCAGAGCTCCCACCTCATTCTTGCTTTTATTGGCCGGTTTGTGTAGAGATTTGCAAGAGTAAACGTGTCCGGAGGATGAAAGTTTTCCAGTAAGTGCTCGTAGGGATCTTAACTACCTCCGAGCTCTGTGATTATTCCGAAAGCCATGGAATACCTCTCTACTCCTCAAGCACCTGAAAAAGTGTTGCCCCGTTGTCGCTACGTCACTATGTGCTAGCAACGGTTTCCGGGGGCCCATTATTGAGTGTGCGAGTCACCCCTTTTTTTTTTGGATGGGAAATCATCAAATGAATTCTCCCGCTCTGGGCGGAGCGGGATGGCGTGTCAGACTTTTACTGACTAAAACCCACCCGTGTTCCTTCAGTTGCCCATGTGCCAGGGTCACGGTATACAATCACGCGACCCCGGCAGGCATCGGTCCTAGCAGACCCCTTCAGCACTGCTGACATCTCTTTGAGGCGCGCGTGGAACACTACGCGCCGTCGACCCGAGCTTGGTCCTTACCGGGCGGCGACCTACCCATTGCTCGCCACCCGCAAGCTCGCGCCTACGGTGGCCGAGAGTCCGCTATGGACTCCCGACGCCCGGGGCGTCTCCTCCTGCGGCGGCTAGGTACGTGAGGGCGCAGAGACTGCCACTCCCTCACGCGCCCTGCCTCCTCTTTCGCGAGCATTACTGCTTCGCAGAAGGAGGTGATGGCTTCCCATTCCCTCTCGCTCCGTACCATGGGTCGCACCAGGGCCGGAAGCGAGAGGTCGCCGCCGCCGATCGCCTCCACGAGGACACGGCGGTGCTCCGCCCAGGCAGGGCAAACTTCCACCGTATGCTCCACCGTGTCCTCTAGACGATCCTCACAATGGAAACACCCGAGCGTATCCTCCCTCAAGCACCTCAAAAAGTGTTGCCCCGTTGTCGCTACGTCACTATGTGCTGGCAACGGTTTCCGGGGGCCCATTATTGAGTGTGCGAGTCACCCCTTACCATTTTATCCGTTTATATACAAAACATTGAACAGGCAAGGGCCATAGGTCTTCCATAGTGGTTGGTAGCCAGTCCATTGGAGCCATCCTAACACATATTCCAATATCTTTGTTTCTATATCCTGCATTAGTCCAACACCAACCGGAGGTTGACCTTGGGTGCACTTGCACAGTTACTGTTACACAGTTAGTGCCTCACTTCATCTAAGTTGTCTAAGACTGACTTTGGCCCCTCGTACGCTTTCTAAACGACCGATATCCCAGGTTTCCGAGATATGTTAGAATATATGAAAAAATAATAAATAAAAACGTTTTATTTTCTCCACTTCATAATGATAAATCAGTACAATACATATTATAAATAGTGTTTGCAAAAATACATTAAAATATCAATACACATAAATACGGTATTCCTAGTACAGGCTCGCAGGCTCGCAGGCTCGTATTAGGAATACCTGTGTTACAGGTCTCCAGGCCTCCAAACTATTCGGACAAGCCACTGTTATACAAACATCGACTAATAGAATATAATTTTGGGATGGAAGACAAAAAATACTCTATAAAACGAAGAAAACAAATAATGAATTAGACAGCAAACACTTAAACGGATGTTACATCAAAAAGCATAAAAATAATCTATGCAAACCAATAGGCACCTACACTACCTACTAACTACTATTGACGAAGTTTCCGCAAAGAAACAAATAATGGCTCCTTGCCGGCTGCCGGCATAATATTTTTGTTCAAACGATAATACAAAATATTTTTGTGACATTGTCAAAACGTAGGTAGTAAAAACCATTCAAATATTTCAATGTCATTCCACGTAGAAACATCATGCAAAATCCAAATAAACAAGTTTGCAAATGACGAAATAAAGTTTTATTGGATAAAAATAAAATACCTTAGTTGTTACGTCTAGAGTTTCTCCCTATTTTCAGAAGTTTGTGTACAGTAGACGCTGTAATTGCTGTACCAATCTAAGGTTGAATCCAAAGATTCCAGGATCTGCTTTCAAAAGTGTTAAGCACTGACGAGGTCTACACTATACCTCCAAGATAAATGATAATCTAGTTTTCTAGATATTCGTTCAATTTACCCAGAAATATTTTATCGGAAATTTCTCGCCGACTCGACTAGTCGACACTTCACGTGACCAGATGGCTGGCTCGTTCTTTAGCCAGAGAATTAGCATTGCCATTCAACGTGACAATGCTGTCCATCTTCTTGCCACGTTTCCGAATGACAGCGATGTGTATGAGTGCTTTGACATCTAAGAGTCCTTTTCCCAGTTTTAACCCCACAAAATCAACCGTAAACCCAACTGTATAACCGAAGATGTTAATCGTCAATTCTTTTAAATTATGTTTACGCGCACATGCTGTCCCACGTGTCAGAATAGTCGACATTGCCTTTTTTTGCCATAATAAAAAATAGAATAGAAGACAGTCGTTTTGTTTTGACATTTAGTTTTCTTCGTAATGTAAATAAGTTGTTTTATATTTAATACAACTTACTATAATATTTATACAATAAGCACTTTAATATATAGGAATTAATAGAGGAGCATTAATGAATCATACAAAGTAATTTAGCTAGTACGAAAGTCATCAAAAGACAACATTAAAAGTAACCATACATAAGAATCCTACTCAAATATACATAACTACTACTAATATTACTACATCATTATACCGGGTTATAAAATAAAGGTTGTATACTATGTTGAGAAAAACAAAGCTGAAAGTTTGGCGCTTTGTCTAACGAGCGGACACGAAAGCTTGTCGAATCGTACCAGTATGCCCATACATATGCTACGAGTTCGTTCATACACGTATAGGAACGTTTTGTATGTCACCCCACGTGGTATGAAAGTGAAATTTCCGGTCAATATTGTCTTAAACCAAATACATAATGCCGACGGAATTACGCGTCCATTGTTTACGATGACTTTTTTATTTTGAACAGCAATTTTTGCAAAATATCAATATTTTGGGCTTATTTGAAAGTGGAAGAAAATAATGTGGTTTTGTATTAACTCCTTTATGTTTATGCAAATCTTGATACTTTTGAGAACCATTGATTGAGATTCACTAAACTTACGACGAATACGCGGCAGGTTGAGACGAAGATAGCTGAACGAGCTTGATTCACACATTTAAAGAAAGGGCTTGTGAAAACGAGAACTGTGTGGAAAAGGGAGAAGTATCTCTTTAGACATACTTCTCCCTTTCCCAGCAGTGGTACAATACAGGCTAGTTGGATTAGATTAGGTTGATATTGTTATTGACATTATTCTTCAAATTTCGAATTCAACATGGAAATGATCAATAGTATTACGAAATGAATGTCAATGGTTGAATTATTTATTCATAAATACATGTTTTTTAAAATGTATTCTGAAGATAAATCATGATCAAAACTGATAAATGATTATTATGACAACACGTTTTTCATTCTGCTAACTACATTACCTAGTGCTTAACCGATTATGCACTAAAGGTAGGTACATAGTATCTTTTCATTTTGTCTACTGCAGTATTCCTTATATGTAGATTTTAACATAGGCTATATGAGACAGACATACATATCTACCTACCTACCCATAATTTTAATGCTACTACGAAATATGTTTCAAAATTGGAAATTTCGATTACTCATCAGTTAACATCATCTCGATATTTCAGACACGAGAAATCTTAGGTACAAACGCAGGTCTTAAAAGTTCGAAATATGTGCAAAGAAAAACGATTTAATTCGAAAACATAATTTTAGTTTTCACCACATTGACATGAAGTGGGTTCCGGCATCTGGCAGAAACTTGATGCTCCGAATTTTATTTGGCACACTTGGCACAATCTTATTTAATCGAATATTTGTAAGGCATAAAAAATGTTTAGCATAATCATTGTTTGGCCGAATGTTTATATGCTCGACTTTACGCTGGCATACTTTTAAGATGGCAGAATTTTATTTCGCATAATTACCTTTGGCAGACTTAAAATTCGGCATAATTTCGTTTAGCATAACAATTATTTAGAGCTATGATTATTTGGCATAATTTCACTTGGCATACTATGAAGATGGCAGAATTTCATTTAGAATAATTTTGTTAGGCATATTTTCATTTCTATTAAATTGCATTTTAAGCTTAAATAAAATGAAATAGTGTCTCAAAAAGTCAGTATATGTTGTGCTACAAAAATTATTGACAGAAACGAATCGCTGCAGAACCGACTCCACGTAGTCTTGTCTGCCCTACCCCTAGAGTGTAATTTAAGCACGCGTAGGCGCGGAGTGGCGAGGCGGCCCGCGAGCTGTGGAGCAGGTGGTTTTGACGGTCGCCGCCGCGGCTGAGGCTGGCCGGCGAAGCCGCCCAGTAAGCCGAAGCCGCGGTGGTGAGCGTAAAACCATCTGCGACGATGAGCTCGCGTGGGACCGCCGGAGCCCCGCAGCGCCGAAGCCGTGACAGAAACCATGCATGCTGCATGTTGCATGCTCGCTTGCATGCTGTAAGCTTGCTTGCATGCCGCATGCTTGCTTGCATGCTTGCTTGCTGCATGCTTGCTTGCTGCATGCTTGCTTGCATGCTGCATGCTTGGTTGCTTGCATGCTGTATGCTTGCTTGCATGCTGCATGCTTGTTTGCATGCTGCATGCTTGTTTGCATGCTGCATGCTTCTTCGATATGAAATGTATGCTAAAAGATGATTCTAAGTTTAAAATTTCTGAGATATGATAGTTCTGCCTTTTAATAACTATCGATATGAAATTATGCCAAGAGACGATTCTGACTGCGAACTTTCTGCGATATGATGGTTCTACTTTTTAATTATTATGGAATAAAATTTATGCCTAAAGATGATTCTGACTTATAAAATTATGCGTTGTGAATGTATGATAAATGAGTGTATGCCAAACGATTTTCTGCGAAATGAAGTTTATGCCATCCGCTGTTATGCAAAATAATATTATGACGAAAAAAATTCTGCCATAAAGGGTGGACCCACATGAAGTACCTGTCAAAGCCGAACTTGGGTTGAATAGGAATTCCTTCTACAAAGGCAATTAACAACACATTTTGACTGTTATACATATTCCTATGAACGATTGAGTCTATTGATGTAAAAGTACTGATGTTCAGCTGCATTCGATTAAACTGGATGCCGACCCAAATATAGTAGAGAAAAGGCTAGGCAGACGATGATGAACGAATGAGCATGTTAGTACTTTTGCACTAGACAAGCTCTAACAGGATGATTGCTATTTTCCTTTAGCATTGTGTCACATCATAAACACCGTGCAGGTTCCTATGGCTGATATCTTCCGTGTAGTCACACTAACAGCCGAGTTCAAATGTCTTCCTTCTTCACCAAAATAGGAACGAATGAAGGCGTGTCTTAGATGATACTCGAATTAAATGCGTAGGCGATGGGCAAATTCGATTGTTTGCATTGTCTGAGCCCGGATAAGTTCGTGATGTCATCGGACAGGTTTGGAAGCTCTAGCCACTTTCACTCAATGATCACATGGAGTGGACACTTGACAATTGTGTAATAAGACCCATGCTTATGTCAGATGTTCGCTCGCAGGAGTGTTCAGTACTAAGCTTTCATGAGTCTGATTTGTGCAATTACGACACGACGAAGTTGCTACAGGGCTCCCTGTTCTGTTCTCGTAAAACACTTTAATTAGTTAGATAATAAAAGGGTTTTCTATCTTTTTCAATATTTAAAAATTGTCTATGGAATTAAAATGTAAGTAAAGTTTTTTTATGTACACACAGTTATAAACAGACAAGAAGAATAGAACATAAAAATTGGTACAGAAGTGGTGCTTATTTCTCGAAATCTCTTCCAACATTCCTGCGATAGGAGAGAAGATAAAAAGATGTAGACAGTGTGTGTAAGAGTAAAAGAGAAAATAAAATACATATATTCAAACACAATTCACTTAACAAAATTAAACAAATAATATGAGAATATACTTACATACATACAAACAAGCGTACTTTTAAGGAATTACAAAAGCACTTATAGTTTGAAGCTTCCTGCTAACACCATAGTTCGAAGGCTGTTTACCTAAATTGTGTTGTTGCGTTATTTATTAATTAAATTATTGCGTAAAACCTTGAACAGAATTTGATACGTTATTTCGAACCACCCACAATACTTCGAACATTAGCTACGGTATACGCACCCGCACCGCTTGAACCCAATGTAAAGCCGGTTGTCCATCAAGAGTTAAACTTAGTAGGTAAGCATAGCCGTGTCGTACCGAACATAAAGAATAGCTCCATCCCATTTCTTCCCGAGAGTGTTGTAAGAGGCGACTAAGGGACTTACTAGAGAACGGGCAGCAGCGTTCTCTATGCTTTTTACCACCATACTGCGATCGCCAACCCACGTGCCAAGCGTGGCGATTATGATAAACCCCCCCAAATTGGGGGAGGCCTATGTCCAGCAGTGGACGTCTTTCGGCTGAAGTGATGATGATGAGCTTAGCTTAGCTGGAGATTTTTACATATTGATGTTTAAGCACTTGCTCTTGCTTAGACTTTAAACGCACACAGAGAGAGCACGTGAGCTAAGTTGAAGCTCTTGTTTTTACCATCTAACTAGAACCGGTTTCCCGCTGCAGCGTGATTCTTGATGCACGCATGAGCGTGCAGAAATCATACGTATAAACTAAAATTAATATCTTTTTTTCTAAATTATAAAACAAATTTCAGACATTCAAAAGTTCCGAAGCTTAGCGCATACCGGACGCATTTCTTTCCCTTGTTACAATCACGCCTGGACATGTCGGAAAATCAATTGTGCCATTAATTACACCCATATACACGTGGGTTTAAATAGCTATTACTATCCCCAGCTTGCTGGAGTACCGGCCTTACAATCACGTGCCATGTTTAAACATTGCAATAGTGCAGATATTTACATAAACTGTTCTATTGCGAGGTTACCTGCTTGTTGCAAGTAGGTTCAAACTCGGAAAATAACAGATGTTTTAGAAATTCGCTCCTTATTAGTTTCCAAATTGATTAAGAATAATTCGATAAAAATATTTCCAAATGAGCGCCATAAATTGGATACCTACCTTATTTATTTCAATTTAATAATACCTAATAGGTTCTTACAATTTAAATGTACTTTAGCTTGCCCAACTTTTCAAGAAAATAAGTCTTGATGTTATGTTTATGTTACAATCAATATTATACACAAATACGTAACAAGTTCGATAAGACAGAAAACAGAGAAAATGTGTCTACGTCATACAAAGGTTATAGTCGTTATAGTGAGAAGTTATGGTCGGAAAATTTCATAATGTCACAGTTTGAGGTCTTGACCTTCATTCGCAATAACAATTTATAAATTCCTTCATCTCGACTAGCCACCACACACAATATAGTTTTGTAATCGACCCAAATGTAGGGAATATTCTCACAGCCTCATTAAATCTCGAATGCATGCATGCTCGAATATGTAAAATACGTTTATCATATGACTTTTCTTAACAACCTACCCACATTCGCAAAAGTGAAAGTTGTGCGGTCACCACTTACAATCGAATAAATATTAACCCATGTATTACATAATAACTATAATATTACCCGGTTTTATGCCATACATTCAAGTTTATGGACGGCATTTATTTGATACTTTAAAATCAATAAGAAGACAGATGTACATTTACAAAATAGTTCTATAAAGATTATAAAGTCTATGAAATTAAACAAATGTAGAGTTGAACAGCACTGATAGTTATTTGCTTGTCACCAATTTATGACCCCATCATCATTTCAGCCGAAAGACTCCACTGCTTGACATAGGCCTCCCCCAAAGGGGAAGAGGGGGTTGCCATAATCGCCACGCAGGCGGGTTGTTAATCGCAGTATGATGGTGAAATACATAGAGAATGCTGCTGTCCATTCTCTCATAAGTCCCTTAGTCGCCTTTTATGACACCCTCGGGAAGTAATGGGATGGCGCTATGCTCTATGTCCGATACCACGCGGACTTCCACAGTTAATTAAATTGTAAATGAGGACATGTTTTGTTTTCATTATTTTATGTTCGTATATTGGCAAACTTTAAAATGATTTGCATATTTTTTTACGTGCCCCAATAGTCTATTGACATGTTAATATAACTTTTGGCAGATTGACAAAGTTCCTACAGCAATAGTTGTTATGATGTTGCTAACGGCAACATGTAAATAAACAAATTGCACCGCAAAAGTGGGACACCATAAACGATGGACGTTCACCGTGTCAGTAGCGCATAAATTGTCGCAGGTACGCGAAAATTTAATTTTGTCACCGAATACGCAACCGCCTGGGAAGATAGCGTCATCGCCGAACGTAACCGCGGAGTTTGATAACTTAACTTTCTCTCTGGGCGCTGCGCTGGCGGCGCTGCCGGCTGCTGTACAGCTGAGGGAGCCTCCAGACATCAGCCTCATTCCGTCATTACCGTCGAGCCAGCACGTTCGCGGCGAACGGAGCGCGCTCGCCAACCGCTCCCGCGAAAAATCGCGATAAAAATTAAATCTACACCGATATTCGACCGTTCGATTAATACAAACAAAAAGTGATTTCGTTCAAACTAGTCGTGCTCCTTTGTTTTGTTCGAATTAATGTTTTTTGAATAACTTTTATAAAGGTGTTTCATTGGCAGCAGCATGGGAACTAATAAAAAGTAAGTTGGTTATTCTACAAGTGATTTCTACGTAGTTTTAATTAACAACAGGATATTATTTGCTTTATAACATTTGCGAAACGCAAATATTAAGGACTTGAAATGTTAAACAAAATGACCCTATGTGACCCTTTCACATAGGGTCATAATTGTGTCATGGTTCAATCCTTAAAGTCATCATTGATTAAGCCACTATTCGGCTATTAGTCAATCTCTATTACAGTCTTGCTAACCAAAGTATGAAGTGTCAAATCAACTGCTAAATTCCGCTCCTTTATTGAATGTAGGACAATGCCAATCAAGGCTGCAAGTTCAACTCGCTAGAGTATTCAAATGATAAGTACTAACATCATGTTCAAAGGGTAATTTGTGAGACAAATAATTATGATGCTGATATTCAAAAAAATGTGACCTAATTGACAAGGTCACGTGCTATTTATTTTTAATTATATACATCTAGTAGACAGACAGACATACAATTAAATGTAAATAACGAAATTTGTAACTTCAATGTCTACAAACTTTTCTTAAACTTGAATGCCAATTTTAGTTTCCAACTTCATTATTGTCTTTTTGGAGACGACGAACAGTAACAGTCACTTACTGCAATCGACCTTATTGCTGTAACCTTGCCAGTTAAAATCACTTTATTTTAGGCAAAGTAACTGTTGAACTTTGAGTTCAGGTTACCTATGACCTACGACCCGGGAATCGAGGTCTCTTCAAAAGCCTAGCGTGTTAAGACATCATGAATCAAGGATGTGTCGAAACACATATCGAAATGCAATTTCCTGATTGTGAACTTTAAAGTGGATGTCTTATTACGGTTTCTTCCACTTGTGAATTACATAACTTTATTTCCTGATGCATACGTTATTTAACAGAAGATATGACTCGAGGCTTACTATTTAAATAAATATATCTATAGCTATTTTATGTTTCTCGAACATGGAAAGTGGCGTGTAACAAAAGCAATATTTGAAGTTACGTATGGAACTGTAAACATACAGGTAATATTTATGTAAGCATTCGAAGTAATTGAACCAAGAAAAGTACAGAAATACTTAAAAAATAACAGGTTGGTGTTTTTGAACAAGTATTAGCTAAAGGCTCTATCTGTGAATCGAAAAATAAACAAGATAAAAAGGCACAGAAGCCATTTACGTGTCTTTTATTTATAGAAATGAAACAGGTTGCTAAAAAACTCTGCCACTGCCTAGGTTTTCCTCATTTTGACCCAAGCTGCATCTTGCATCAACAGTTATTACATGTCAGACCAAATCGCGGTCACTAAATTGTGGTTACAATAGCAACAACCTCTTTTCGTTTTCGTTTAGTAGGTAAGAATGATATTGTATAATGACAATTTATGTCATCGTGTTGCTAACGTCTTTCTTTAACAACAGAAACGTGAAAGAGCGTCTTAATTTTCTTGGAAGCAGTTTCCTCCATTTTCCTGTCGCCATTTTTATTGTTCACCATTCATTTTTTTATTTTACATGTATGTTGATGATGGAATGTTGTTTTTTGACGTAGACCGTAGACGAACATCCGCAATCATTGCCTTATAAGAATGTAAGTTACAAAACAAATAAAGCCCAATATGGTATAAGGATGTGAAGTCGATATTTTATGCACAATTAAATTAAATGAATCGCTCCTCTCCGTAGCAGGTAAACGCCCTAACAAGGTCACTTTGACGTTTTTGATGAAAAGGTTAACATGATGGATTAACTTTACTTTAAATGTTCATTTTTTGTTATGGTTGGACATTATAGACTTCTTGTGGATTCTATGCAGTATACTCGGTTAGCAATCTAATATTTTACAGTCAAATGTCAGCGCTATTATGGCCACTGTGTATTTTGGTGTTTCTTGGAAGTTTCAATTGTCACCTCCCATACAAATAGGTGCTAATATAACTGAAATAGGACAAAGCATATCAATAAGTACAATTCATGTCAAGGACGTTAAGATTTAGTGTCTCGCTAACTTTTATTTATTTATTTTTAAATATTTCTGTTAATGATCTTGCAGAAATATGTTTTATAATATTTCGTAAGATACAGATACTACAGTTTTGTCCAAAAATCATTAAAATATGTGATTTTCAATTTCTATGACTTTCAGAATTTATATATAATTAAGGAGCTGTCTTTATTTGTCCGAGATATTCACACTAAAGTTTGATTTTCAATAGTCAATAGCAATTAAAGGAATCTGTCAGAGATAATAGCCATCACATACACCATATTAAGTTATAAAAATATACTAAGGATTGCAAGTGGAATGCGAGCCTGAAATACTTGCAATGATTGAGTTATGGTTAACCACGGGTGTAATGTGAATTCACAAGTGATTTATAGCTGTTCCAGTCGTATAAAGTGACAAATTGATACGTCAGAAAAACAATTGAATTTCTGCTAGAGATTTCTGCCAAAAATCTTGTTGTCTTTCGTAAACACTTAAGCCACTGTTTTACTTGTTACAGAATGTAAATTATTTACTGTACCCATTTGGCTGAACCCTATCTCTTAAGATACAGGCTAGACCTAGGTTAAGGGACATAGACTAGATATTTGTGTTTCTAGAGCGATAAATGTAAAATCCATAATCTACAATGCACATATGCAATGCAAATATATTTTTTATTATTTATTTATTTGAGTAAGAAAAAAAGATTTTTGAGACTTACAGTAATGTTCGTCTAACATAGACGTACTCTATCCCATTTTGTATCTAATCTATTCATGACAATGGTTTTAAATCGCTACCAAAGCTACGCCATTTGTATTTTTACTTACGAGTCGTAATTAGTAACTCTTGAAGTCAGAAGAAAAGAAGGGAACAAACTGTAAAGTTCAGTCCTCTACATATTTAAAAGTAACTTAACACCAAGTTTTAATGAATTAATATTGTAATACATAGCAGAACTGGCTTTTGCATCCACGTGACTAGGTTAAGTACCTAAGTTATTTCTCACAGTAGCCACAGGTACCAAGTGTTACTTGTTAATACTGGTTGTATTTGAATAATGAGCATGTTATGTAAGTACTTGGCGAAGGATAATTAAATGTAGATGCCTGGATGACCTGTCTTCCTCATTCATTGCATAATACATATTAATTAAGTATAAGCCTTTAGAGACAAACTGTCTGCATGTATGTCCATAACAAAAATACACACGCCCTTCGAATTCAAATAATTAAAGTAAAACAAACCCCACTACTGAAAAATCATGCTCTAAAATGTATGAAACAAGAAAATATTCTTATCTGAAAGACATGGTCGTGTGCGCTTATGGTTACTATGGTTAGAATATATTATTTAAGTGAAATACCTCCATGGATTTCTGATGTGAATATTTTCTTGTTTCATAATTTTTAGAGCGTGTCTTTTCAGTAGTCGGGTTTTATTTGTAAATTTACTTTTTAATTCAATTATTTTTGGTCACTCCATGTAAAAGCCCAACATAGTTGGGTAATGGCTAGATATGGATGATTATTTAAATGATTTTTGGTGCAGCTGAAATGCGCAAAAAAAATTATGGTAATTCAGCATACCATTCATTTTTTAACACATCACATGTACCGTTTTTGAAGTCTTTGACGCCGAAACGGCATCATTGTTTTTTGTAAGTCATCGTTTTTGTCCTCTGGAGGGCGCCATATTCAATTAAATTTGACGTCATATAACCAGCGAACAATCAAGACGCTTCGAACGACACATCATTTGTCAAATTACGATAAGGAGTTTAGAAGTTATGGAGGAACAGATGAACATACATACCGGCGAAAATCGTAAGCGTTCCCTTTTGATTCGCCTTAGTCGTAATAATTAGGTCGAATCATGTTCTGCGGTACTATCAGCACACAGAACTCAAAGAGGGTTGACCATGTTTAACTATGCGTTGGCAATTCTAAAATCAACTTAATATCTGTGAGATCTAGCGTTGAATACCATTGTTTGCTAAGAACAACATCATTTTCACTTATAGAATTTCCACAGAACAATATAATTTAGAACTAAAAGAAACCGAGTTTCCTTCTTGTATGGGAGGATATGTAAATGATTGAGAGGATAACACTTAACTTTAATAACATAGAATTTCCACATAAATTAATCTTTCCGCGTAAGATGAACTCATAATTAATATTAATACATAGGTATTTTCTCAATAATATCATAACCGTCATAAGGAAAATTCATGAAACTTGTTTTAGTTATCCTTATAAAGTAAAAAGATGTCGAAATTATTCGTATTGAACAAACCCTGAACTAATATGGGTCTTTCGACCATATTATTAGATTAGTTCCAGGTAAAATACCTAGGTTTTAGACTTGCATTTAGACGCTGTTGTCAATTTATTTTATAATAACCTGTGGTTTTTCAAAATTTGTGTAATGTAAAAACTTTTTTTTACAATCTTTTAAGGTAATGTTTTTCAGAAAAGGAAAGACCTAAAAAACACAAAATTAAAATAAGTAATTAAACTTAATTAACATGCACTATATCATTTTGCACTACAAACCCTTTAAAACGAAATATACGAAAACTTCGTTGGACAGTTGTTTACAGAGCACCTTTAGTAAACACCTACAATATAGCACCTTAATTCAACAAAAACCAATATCCTTTACATCGTTAAGAGCTCCTAAACATGTAACTCAAACGATTGATAAGCCAAAAGTTGACGCAATGTTGCCGTGACACAGGCAGAAATGCAGGTCGCAATTGAAACATGGCGCACGCGCCGCCGGCTCATCGAAGTCGTCACTAGTACGCACCATTGCGTAACCCCTACCACTGGATTACGCGCATGCGTGACTCCAATCTAAGCGACATATTAAGACGAACGATTTCGGGGCACGCGTTAGCTATGCGGGCGATTTAGAGGTAATTCGAAGTCAAAGGTTTGGTTTCGGATTAATTTGTTGGTGGAATATGATCTGGGCCAGCAAAACGAGTGATGTTATGCTTTGGGTAGCACTTTGCAGAAATTCTTAGATATCTCGATCTAAATTATGAAAATTGTATAGGCAATGTGTGTATGTTGAACACTGCCGTCGAACGGAAACGAACCATCCCATCTAAATAAAGCTATATACGGTATCCATACTTTGCAGTTTAAACGAAGTCACAAAATTCGCAATCTCCTATACTGTTTTGAATTGTTGAATTGAATTTGTTGTGAACACTTATGGAAAAAAGGAAAATTTTATTATAGGTATATATTTTTTTTTTCATCTTTATTTAGATACGTTTAAGACTGGAAGCCGACCCCAACGTAGTTGATAAAGGTTAGGCAAATGATGATATTTAGATACATTTCTGCATCCATTATTTATAATCAAAAATGTTCCGACAAAATCCCATCACGCAATGTTTCTATTTCTACATTATCCTAAAAAATGACACCGATTAAGATTGTTTAGTAACAAACGACCCATTGTTTATCCAAAAACAGAGGTCAGCACACGACACAAACTGTCCCGAGCATGCGTCGTGCACTCGTACCTTTACGCAACTCTATGGGACCTCAGCCTTCGACTTTGCGCTTACGCAACAAGTTTTCGATTTCTTCCAGCCCGGGGCGCATTCGCTTTCGTTCAACGCACCTTTGTCGAGTAATGGCCACAGATTAATGTGCGTTGCTTACTAGTTTGAATATTTTTCTCCTAAAATTATGTTTAATGTCCATTGTGTTTTAATTTATAGCTTCACGCTCGTTATAGCTACTGTTTTTATCACGTCTCTCGGTTGATAGACCAGCATCAACTCGAAATCTCATCATTTCGAATATAAATATTATTTCTGAGACTTTTGTACCCTATTGCTGTTAACTTGTAATTAATTCTCAATTCAATTTATCTCCTACACATTGCTTATAAATAACGAGATTCAAAGATACTATGAGGTCACAGTGCATCTCTACATCAATAGACTCCTGGGAGTTATGACTGAGGATAAATAATTTAACTACTTAGATGTATACAATTAAACATCATACACGTGTACCTTATCTCTGTACAAATCTCAGACCATTCATGAACCCGCTGGTTACGTAATCTCTCATTTGCTTAAGAGCTGTCAATCACGGGAGTTCATTATATCAATAAAAAACATCAAATAACTTCATGTATTCGAGTTCACGGAAGAACATGTATGTACAACCGGAACTCTGATAGGATTCCTAGTAAATATATCATTAAAGGTGATTGTAAACGATGATGCGTTAAGTTATACTTACCTTTTATGTTCACGACTAGATCCGTGTGAAGAAGCGCTGTTAAAAAACAAGCTTACACAGAATTTCCAGAATGTGAATACGTAATATGTCGTATTGTTTATTGGTTTTTACATTGAATCATCTGAAGATGTGCACGAGAATAAATTATCGTGTGACGATTATCGTAAATCCTCTCAGTGCATAACTCGTGCCAAGGTAAATTACAAGTAATTAATTCGAAGGGTTATTTATATGATCATTGTGAATAACTTGGCAATAATGCGTCGAGTGTTGGTGTTAAACTAACTAAGTTGTAAAGACTAAGCTTTCTCTCTATTTGTCATTTAACACTCGTCATTCAATCAGTGGCCGCACCTACAGTATGTTGTAATCGGATAGTGTTAAATTAATTTAAGTTTGCACTAAACCTTTTTTCATTTACGTACCTACTTGCCTCACCCATACTGCAATAAACAATTAATTAACTTTGTTATCACATCTCGGAAAATTATATGAATTGAAATTACAGTTGAGCTTTGTGAAGAACTCTGATTTACAGACGCTTAAAAAATACACTTTCGTCGACAAAAAAAAAACAATTATTATTTACATGCTTAATAAATCATAACTACAATCTAATAATAAGACAAAAAGGAGGAGCTCACACATCAAGAAAATTCGTCCGCATTGCTGTCGCTGGAAAAAGTGCTCAAAAGGCTGTCAGCGTTCGATTGACATTATTATTTGACATTGTCCTTTCTCTTAGATTGTTAACAGTGCATAAAAAATGCGTACAGTTGTTCAGTCATAAACCCGATGTATATGGCGACGAAGGCCGAATGACCGACTGTAAGTGTTACGGTCGCTTTGCCGACGGTTAGGTAACAGCGCGTGCGCATCATTACGGCATAACAACAGAGTAATAATGAATTTTCTTCCTTCCTTACATATTGCACAATATTACTGCATGCCACTGACATAACGGTTTCTGTGCCTACTACATAAATCGTGCGTGTGAGCATAAACTTAACCATAAGTAAGTTGGATCCTATTATCGTGTTTTTGAGAAGACTACACGGAACCAACGCAAGGTCTGTTACTTCCGGTTTCATGCACTAATGTTTCGTGCCGAAACAAGGCAATAAAACAATATTGCAAACGACCTAATAATTATTCATTATAGTTCATCTTTTTTGATGTCAGCTAATGCGTTTAGAATCAAACAGTTATTAAAAATGAGAGCCTAGCACCTGGGCGGAACTAGAATGGCGAGGTTCCACTAATATTGTTATTTTCCTTATCTTGTATGTAATCTGCTGAACACAGGCTCAGAACCCAACCAAAGATATCAAGGCTATATATAATTCAAAGCATGAACTTGCACCTTGAAATCGACTGGTTAATTTATATTGATTTCAAAACTGTAATTTAAACGAACTAAGCTTTCTAATGCGGCATTGGTAAGAAAAGTGTTTTGTAACTTTTGATTTACTTTGAGATGCAACGCCCAACAATGAAATATAGAAGATCTTTCATTATGCCTTGGGCTATGCATGAAGGTGAAAAATCCCAATGATAATAATTATGCTGTGCATCACATTCAACAAGTTTTAAAATTACTAAGATTACAAATATAATAACCGTTCTCAGTATAGCATATCTATCAAATTAATGTTAGCTATCCTTTTCATCTACAAAATCATTTCCAACCCAATGTTTAGGACGTGCATATTTCCCATTGGTCTTAAGACATTCCTAATTCATGCATGCAAGTGGGTTAGCTACCAATAATAATTTATAAGTAGAAATATTACCTAAGCAATTAATATCAACAAGTGATTATTATGACTGGAATATTGTTCCGTATAATTTTTTGTTATGCAGATGTATATGAAGCGATTTCATTGAAGGTTAACTAGGCAATTAGCGAAAAGTTTTGTGGATGTTTTGTAGAGATACCGTTATTTAAAAACCCAAGAATTCCAAAGGCTTGGTTTCTAATACGTCTTAAAACTAGCTTATTAGCGTAATTTTGTTGTAAATTTATTATCTACTTAAAATAAGATACCTTTAAACAGGCATTCACAACGGAATATGTCAGGTTATTGTAGGCAGTAAATCTGGGTGTAGAACTTTGACCCCCCGAGGAAAATTTCGCAACGGAAACATTCATACACCGACTTCGCCAATCACATAACTACAGTTAAGGAGTGATTCGACGAATGAAATGCTCGTGTTGTGGGGGCTGGTCGTTTGGCCCACCAGATTGCGTTATTCATAAATCATGACGTCACGTTATAGTCCATTCTTCAATCTGTGCGTGTGGTTTCCCATTCTGATGTATTTATGACCTCATCAGAAGTTAGGATCCTACTTTTTATACGAATTACGTATGGCAATGGTTTAAGTTCTTTTGTATAAAGTTAAAATCCATAGCGGAACAGTTGATTGCTATTAATTGAATATTTTTTGTGGCAATATTTCATTGAATCATCAATTGAATATAGGGACATTACTTGGCGTAAATAACGAGGTCTTTAGTAAGCGGTTTAAACTTATTTATGTATTAAGGCTGAATTAAATGTTTAAGATTTTCCTTACATCGCTAGGGGTACCAATCTAACTAGTCTAAATTAGTTTAATACGTTTTAGCCCTCCGGACATTAAAAGCCATTTAACTCGGACTTTATCCGCCGTAAAACTGCTCCAGTGACATTTACTTAAATGTCTACATACCAACGAAAATGTAGATAATGCACTTCCAATACTTGTTTTATAAACTTGTAATGTTTTATGCTTCAACCTGTTCCAATAAACCTATATCTTTCTACAAATAAGGTATCACCGTCGTCGCTGTACAAGTTATCACGTCTTGCCAGCCAAAGGTCACGACTACGGTACACATGTTAGGAAGTAATCAAAGGCCAATCAACCTCTCTTTAAACTATTATCGACAATAATTACAATCGCGCCGCAGTAATAAGACAACTTATAAAAACGTTAGACAAAGGAACTGCGCTTACGCTTTCCGCTGTTTCAATTTGTCTGGTTGGATAGAGACGTCCGATCACTTCTACTTTTCATCTTGTAGATGAACAATAGTATAGAATGTATTGGCAGCTATAAATAGCTTATTAATTATTATTTCTAACGTTAATTTATGTTCTTTACATTGTTGTTGTCGATAATCCATACTGATCTGATGAGAATATCTGCTGGGATCTGTAAGAAGGAAAGGAGTGGGTCGTAATCCATCACGCGGGCCTTGTGTGAGTTGGTAGATAACACCTGTCTTCAAATTTCTGGTTCAAAGACATGCCGGTTTCCTTCACCATTTTTTAGAACAGTGATGATGAAATAATTTCCACAATGTAATGCGCCAGTCAGGGACTTAAGTACAACTAACACCCGATATTTTCTCACGCCGGATCGTGAACAGGAACCTCCCAGAGCAGCCGTGTTCGGTGAGGACCTGCGTAAGGCGGAAAGTGAGGACGCCGCACAGTGGAACGAATGTATGGGAGCGGTTGGACGTAGACATGTCCGAAAAATAAGAGTAAAATTATGACAAACTAATGATGCCATCTTATTCGATTACTTAATGCCTTCATAAATTGTGGTGATGAATTTCTTCATAACTCCCATATTTCGGGAGTAATTTGAGAAAATGTGAAATTTTACTATGAAAATGAGTGTATCGAGCTCTCTCCCTCCTGATTCCGGGCTTGTTTCAAGTAGCGGTCTCTAATATCGTAATGCTATTACTAAGAGCTATATTTAATACTAAGACACATAGTGCGCCAAATGTGCACTTTCTGGGATAAAAGGAAAAGAAAATTTAAAAAAAAAAACGTTTTTTCCCCATTTGTATTTACTTTAAACCGCAGACAGACTTATTAAGAGGTCTATAAATATATTATATATATACAGAAATATATATTAACAAAAATATTCACAAGAACTGATGAGAGTATGACTTTTAAGTAAGTTGATAATAAATTACCTAGTTTCATTAAAAGTACAATAAATAATTAAGATGTAAGCTCTAATTTACTAAGTTACACATTTTAAAACAATAACATCATTTAATTATCTTCGTCATCATCATCATCATCAATTAATTCAAATTCAGAATCGATGTCCGCTAAATCATTTATGTTAACAAATTCGATATCACTTTTCTCAGAATCCGTAAGCTCATAAAATTCCTTAAAAGAAGATTTTTTTACAAACTTATTTCCTTTTGGACGGATACTTGTAACAAGTGGATCAGAAGACAGTAAAAGATTGTGCATAATATCTTCATTGCATGACATACTGCTATGCTTTCGAGAATGCCCCTCTCTATATTTTCTAAAATCTTTATTTCTAGCCTCAGATGCCTCTTCGGATAGAAAACCAATGGGCACAATTGACATGTTCTGAACTATGTCTGGCCCATGCATTAAAATTTTATGAAGTGAAGAAGGCATATAATACCATGGGTATAACTCCACGTAAAGCTTAGCAGTATAGCAGTATCAAAGCAGAACTCTCGGAATTTAGTTACGTTGATCTTCTCTCCTGATGAAATACACTGCAAGATCACACAGATTTTTCTTAAAAGCATAGCATCTATTCCGGTCAGTTCAGCAGATTTAGTGTAGTTTTCAAAAAATCTCCTTGCCGAGTTGCCATTGTTGGTGGATCCACTGCCTTGTTTCACAACATCGAGAAGTAAGCCCGTTTCTCTTCTTACAGCCTCTTGAACTCTTTTCTTCCTGTCATCAACTTGCCTTTTTGCTATATCACCCCTTACTTGCCATGATTTTATGTCTAATTTGTAGGAAATGTGTAATAAGCATTCCATTGAGCGAATCCAAGCGTGAAGGGTGCTTAAGCTATATTTATACATGTCCTCGTTTGCGTGTTTATCTTTGATTAACTCTAAATTATTCATTTCTTTAGGACAAGCCTTGCATATGTCACACACTGAAGCTGCTGTATTGGATATAATGGAATGAATTTTACCATCAATCATTGTCAACAGCAGTTGGTGTTTGACACTAATTCCATCAGTGATGGTGGATGGAGTTAAGGCTTCAATCTCTGCTTCGATTTCAGCCATCTCTCTCTGCACATTTTCTTTGGTTTCCTTTATAAACTTAAACAATATTGGCCGGCAAAATGAAGTGGAAGATGGTCGCTCGTTTTCCCAAATTGTTACACCTTTTGAGACGAGCCGCAGTGGTACAAGACTAATCATAAAATTACTAGCAAGATCGATTTGCTCATCTTCACTCGTCCTTTGATGATAAATACTTTGGCTAGATGATCCGTCAAAACCCCATTTGCTGGTCAATACGAGCTGTTGATTGGGATCAACAGGGGTTTCTAACGACCTAATAAGTCTTCTTGAGGTTAAATCCATCAAGGCTTGTAATTTGATTTTTGCAGAGCTCTCTGTAACTGTGAGATCTTCTTTGGCCGGATAGCACTTAATTTTTTCTTTAACCAACATGTAGTAACTCGGGTATTGAAGAGCTCCTTCTTGAGTGTTGAAATCCCGAAGAGTGTTATAGCGCCATTTCGATAAGTTCATCGATACATAAAGAGCCAATGCCTTCAAAGGGGATATTTCCCGTACCTGAATTGATTTACCTTCAATGAAGGCTTTGATTTTTGAGGCCTCTTCTGGATTCTCCGTCAAGTATTTCATAACATAAGCTGTATCGCTTTGTCCTGCCTTTTGAAGCGCCCTTTCGGCCGAAAACATAATTTCAGCGCTGCTACTGCTGCATGAAAGACTATCTTCAGTGCGTCTTCTTTTTTGCCGGTTACTAAGGTCCTCAAAAGATTTACGAGGACTAGGATGTGTACAAGTTGAAGCATCAGATTTAGCAGGAGAAATTATGGGCTCGATGACGTCACTTATATTTTCTGTAGAAGGTTCCATATTTTCATTCTGTAATTCCGGCCATTGAATTGCAGCCTGTAGCCAAATCTCATGTTTCTTCCGAAACTTATCTGTGCTTCTTCCAGACTGTGTCCATTTTGCATAAATGCGGTAGCAAAATCGACGACACCAGTCTTTTAAACTTGTTTCAGCACTTTCACATAACTGAACACAACTGTTATCTTTTAAAACACTGAACAAATAGTTAAAGTCGCGTAAATCTTTATGTGCGCGTGCGCATAAAGCAACGTGAATATCAAGATTTGTATTAAAATTTGGAAAATACATTGCGAGATTAGCTTGGATACAACGAGGTGTAAATCAACACTGATTTTAAAGTTACTAATAGTGACCTATTTATATAAAATCCAGGTATCCCAGGTATCCTTTGTTAAATATTGCAAGGTAATTAGTTATTGTGATAATTAGTAAATGATGCATGCTAAATTAGTGTATTAAGAGCCATTTAGTAATTAAATAATAGCAATGTTCTTATCAGTAATCATTAGTGCATCAGTTTTATATGTAAACCTTAAGTCCCTAATTATATATCCTAATTAGCTTATATCTTCTCTAATTGGCTGCTCAGAAATGTTATTGTAATAAGGTAAACCTTTAGAAAAACGGTTTTAATCAACAAAATAAACAAAAAATAAAAAAATTGTGTTATAAAATAAACATCACTCTTTATCCCAGAAAGTGCACATTTGGCGCACTATGTGTCTTAGTATTAAATATAGCTCTTAGTATTAGCATTATGATATTAGAGACCGCTACTTGAAACAAGCCCGGAATCAGGAGGGAGAGAGCTCGATACACTCATTTTCATAGTAAAATTTCACATTTTCTCAAATTACTCCCGAAATATGGGAGTTATGAAGAAATTCATCACCACAAGTTATGAAGGCATTAAGTAATCGAATAAGATGGCATCATTAGTTTGGCATAATTTTACTCTTTTTTTTCGGACATGTCTACGTCCAACCGCTCCCATACATTCGTTCCACTGTGCGCCGTGGCGCTTTTCCAGCCACTCCACAATGAGGGGGCTTACCGCCGCATTGTAGCGTGACCATCTTGTATCTGAAGTGCGTGTTTGTACTGTAAGCGTTTTGTGCGTAAAAACTAAAATCTGTATACATTGTGCGCTCATCGCCAGTAATTGTTATTGACACTTCGATTAAATACATCTCTGTGACCGGTGGAACGTTACTAAGTATTGTCTCTACTACTATTAAAAGTGATGAAATATTTAGTATACACGACGATTTCCACACCTTAACATGTAGTCGACGTGTTAAGAATTTCCCAAAAAATATGACTGCTATTTCCTACATATTATAATGTGTGTTTGAGCATCATATAATACGCATATTTGGTCAGGGTAAATCTTTAAATACTTGATAAAGTATTCAAAATTAAAGCACGTAACTTGTAAATCAGATGGCGTGTCGTTAATTTAAAATTAAAATAAGATAGACACATTTTTTATGCTACAATCTAAGCATAATATCGTCACAACGTTACACGCTAGCTGTTCCCAAACGTAGGCTAAAGATATTTATGATTTCCTACTTCAGGATGATTGTAGCCGTGAGAAAGTATGTTTATTAGGCCTATTAATAGCGTTAGAAGCGGATTATCAGGCAGAAAATTAACGTTAAGAAACCACTTATTAACAATTGTTGTTAAATTGTGTTGCGTAACGCGCATCGCCTAGCTTCTCAGAGACAAGTTACTTAGGTAATGTTGGTATTTGACCGCTCCGGCTTTGACTTGCAATCTTTGTAATTGGTGTCAGTTGAAAAACTATTAGGTATAGGAAAAAATGGTTTTTGTAACGTAATAATGAAATATGTCAGGATTGTACCATCGAAATAAATGTTTAATATTTTGGTGATATTCCAGTTTCAAAGCACTTGATAATCAAAACGGCGAAATAATTTACGTAAGTAAAGTGCCTGTCTGGGTTCTACCCTACGACTTTCAACAAGAAGGAAGAGCGAGTGAAGAAGTTGCAGCCATTACCACGCGACCACCATAGCTATCAATGGGTATACTTAAATCTATACTATCTATACTAATATTGTAAATGCGAAATTAACTCTGCTTGTCTGTTACGGTTTCACGAATAACCACTGAACAGATTTGATAAAATTTGGTACAAGATAATATTGAACCCCAATAACGTCTACTTTTTATCCCGCGACTTCGTCTGCGTTCACGATAACCGAGATTTACGCGGACGAAGTCGCAGGCAGAAGCTAGTGATCAATAAAGTTTACTAAAAAAAAACCTGGAAAGTAGTATTTTATGCCTGAATGGGTCAAGACGTGAACTGAGTTTCAAGACATTTTGTTGATCAATCAAGTATTTCACCAGTTGAAATACCGGCTGCTAAAAGTCGAGCACCTCTCGTCGTCAAGGTTATGAACGAATATTCAAGATTTTTCAATTTCCAATGGATTTAATAGCAACGGTTTAGAGTTTCGTTCGTATACTAATTTTATAAAGAGGTATTTGGGAGTTCTTCGTAACTATTGATTTAATTACGATTTTTTTTACTCTAATCCAGTATTTCCGAGTGTCATAAGATATTTTATGTCAACCAGAAATTTGACACGGATCAAGTCGCTGGCAAAAGCTGGTTAGGTATATAGACACGCAACTTTTTTTTTTATTATTTTTTTTTTCAGGATGGGAAATCATCAAATGACTTCTCCCGCTCTGGGCGGAGCGGGAGGGCGTGTCAGACTTTTACTGACTAAAACCCACCCGTGTTCCATCAGTTGCCCATGTGCCAGGGTCACGGTATCTCTTTCGAACAATCACGCGACCCCGGCAGGCATCGGTCCTAGTAGACCCCTACACTGCTGCTGACATCTCTTTGAGGCGCGCGTGGAACACTGCGCGCCGTCGACCCGAGCCTGGTCCTTACCGGGCGGTGAGCTACCCATTGCTCGCCACCCGCAAGCTCGCGCCTACGGTGACCGGGAGTCCGCAATCGACTCCCGACGCCCGGGGCGTCTCCTCCTGCGGCGGCTAGGGGCGTGAGGGCGCAGAGACTGCCACTCCCTCACGCGCCCCGCCTCCTCCTTCGCAAGCATTACTGCTTCGCAGAAGGAGGTGACGGCTTCCCATTCCCTCTCGCTCCGTACCATGGCTCGCACCAGGGCCGGACGCGAGAGGTCGCCGCCGCCGATCGCCTCCACGAGGACACGGCGGTGCTCCGCCCAGGCAGGGCACACCTCCACCGTGTGCTCCACCGTGTCCTCCAGACGATCCTCGCAATGGAAACACCCGGACGTATCCTCCCGCTTTATCCTGAACAGGAACCCACCGAAGCACCCATGCCCGGTGAGAACCTGTGTCAGGCGGAAGGTGAGGACGCCGTGGCGCCTCTCTATCCACTTCTCAAAGAGGGGACTTACCGCCGCAATTGTGGCGTGCCCAGCACTGGGTTGCGACAATCGTACCCGCCATGTCGCCATGAGATCACACCGGAGCTCTGTCCGCCGTGCCGCGATTTGTCGCGGCAGCGGAGTTTCGCCCCGGCGTTTCGCCTCCTCGCGCCACTCCCACATGTGGGCGAGGACCTTTGCCTCCAGATCCCATGGCGGCACTCCGGCAAGGAGGCTCGCCGCCTCGCAGGAGACCGTGCGGTATCCCCGTATTAACCGGATGGCCATGACCCTCTGGGCCGCACTCAACCGGCGCGCTGGGCGCAGCCTCAATGAGGGCGCCCACACCGGTGCCCCGTAGAGGGCCATGGACCGCACGACCCCCGTGTAGAGCCTCCGGCAGGAGGCGTTTGGACCCCCCAGATTGGGCAGGAGCCGCTTTAAGGCAGCCCCAGCCCGCTCCAGTCTGGGAGCCAAACGTCGGAAGTGCTCGACGAAGTTCCACCGGCTGTCGAGGACAAGTCCCAGGTACTTCATCGTCGACTCGACGCCGATGTGAACCCCTCCCACCGTGAGTTGGGAACCCGCAGGTGGCGCGTTCCGAGGACCATGAAAACCCATGGCCTCGGACTTGTGCAATGCCACCTCGAGTCCCAATTGCCGGATCCTATCGACGATTGTCGCAACCCCGCGTGTCATCAGTTCGGCCGCCGCCTCGTGCGACCTCCCCTGCGCCAGGACCAGCGTGTCGTCAGCGTAGCAAACTACGCTGACGCCGCTAGGGAGGTCGGCGCGCAGCACCCAGTCGTAACCGATGTCCCACAGATGCGGCCCCAAGACCGATCCCTGTGGGACACCGCACGACATCTCTCGCCGGTTCCAGTCTCCCTGGTGACCGGGGTAGATGACGGCTCTATCCGTCAAGTAAGCCTCGACCACGCGACAGAGGTAGGTCGGCATCCGGTGATACCGGAGTGCCTCCCTAATGCAACTCCAGGGTAGGGTGTTGAAGGCATTGGCGATGTCAAGAGACACCGCCAAGACGACCCCACCCCGGGCCACTACATCCCCCGTCGTGAGGGCTCGCACGCGCATGATGGCGTCCACCGTAGAGCGCCCCTTGCGGAAACCGAACTGGCTGTCCGCCAAATCCGGCCCCTCCCGCACCAGCCACCCAACGAGGCGGTCTGCAATTACTCTTTCAAAGAGCTTGCCCACCTCGTCGAACAGCACGATGGGCCGGTAAGCGGACGGAGAGTCAGCTGGGCGCCCAGGCTTCTTAATGAGGACCAGTTTCCCCGTCTTCCAACGAAGTGGGAACTGGCCCCTCTCCAAACATGCGCTTAGGAGCCCCCTGAGTCGAGGCCCGAGAGCCTCTAAGGCCAGGACCCAGGCTTTGCCAGGCAAGCCGTCGGGTCCTGGGGCGGTATTTTTGGCATTTAGCCGACGTACCGCCACTCTCAACTCTACCCCGGTCACCTCTGGAGCGTTGTCGTCGTCATTGGTGGTGTGATCCGCAGCTTCGGGCACCGCAGGAGGCGGAGCCATTAGTGGGGGACTATGTTCCCCTCGCGAAGGGAACAGAGCGCTCACCACGCCCTCCACGAGTTGGGGCCGGAGACTCTGAGTCAGCGGAGGAGCCCATGGGCGGAGTTTCTCCCGGACGGCCTTGTAGGGCCGTCCCCATGGGTCCCTGTTCAGAGTCTCCAGTGACTCCTTGCGGGCCAGTCCTCTGGCCCGCAGGATTTCCTCTTGGAGGGCGGTCTTCGCCGCTCTGTACCCCTCATATAACTCCGCCTGAATGGCTTCCGTATCCGGAGGGCGAATACGGAGCCTGCGGTGCCTGGTGTACCGGCGTCGCGCCGCAACGCACGCTTCGCGCAAAGCTGTCAGCTGCGGCGACCACCAGTACACCTGGCGCCAAGCCCGTCCTGGCTGGACTCGGGGCATAGCCACGTCACAAATCTCGGACATGGCCTCCCGGAACCACTCGGCCTCGTCGTTGATGTCAGCAAGCCTGTCCGGTGGTGACACCCAGGCCTGCACGATCGAGGCTTCCAGGAGAAGCTCCCGGTCCAGCTTCTTAAGCGCCCACCGCGGACCACACGGGGCCTGTCGGACCGGCGCGGTTGAGGTCTGGGCGGAGACGTCAAACCGGATATACCGGTGGTCGGAATACGTCTCCACCCCCTCCATTACACGCCAGTCAATGACCTGCGGCGACAGAGCGGGACTGGCGAACGAAATGTCCACCACTGAATCGCCCCGCATCCGTACGCACGTAGGGTAGACACGCAACTTGGTAAGTAAGTTACTGCTAATAGTAAATGAGTTCACCTGCATGATTACTGACAAAAACGTGCACTAATTGGACAGGTCCACTCATGTGTGGTTCTTTCCCCAAAAAACTATTTCAGAGAACAATGTACCTATATGGTTTTCACATTATCTGACCAAGATTATGTCAGGACTTTAAAAGAGATTGTGACTTCTGAGTTTCGACCTTTCTTCTCAGAGTAGTCGGATAGGAAACGCCGACCTCATCTAGTTTTTAAAATACCTATTATTGGTAAGTGTTTTTACAAAACTCCTTACGAAAACAGAATCATTTCAAATTTTATAAGGTTATTCCATACATAATAATCTATGTGGAATAACTTTGTTCCTATGTGGAATATATTAACACGATAACTTCAAGTTTGATACCTACATTTATTTCTATTTTTGATTTGAATCTTAGTTAAGAACTGTTGTTATGTAAATGAAAGACTGGTTTTCTGAAACAGACTGTTTACTTGGAGCTAAACTATACTTGTAAGTGTTTAGTATCCGGTTATTTTAGCTTATCTACTGACTGTCTAATAAAGTAACAAGGCCTATTTACTCCTAACACCGTGAAATCTATTGTATTATTTCATAAATATAGACAATATAAGATATAGTCACCATAAACTTATTTGGAGAATGACCTATTAGTCTTCGTCGTGTGATTGCATTATCTAATATGGCAAGGAAAAGCTTCGTAACACATAAAACACGTCTTTGTCTTAACTTTATGAGTTCTTAGAACAAATATTTTAACGCTCACAGCTGAAGTATTTATTTTTGAGTATTAATGTCTATTAATTTATTTAAATAAACAAACATTTGTTACACCATTAGTTCTTTATGGGCATGATGTTTAATATAATATGTCGAGGCCCTTATCTGTAATGCTATAAATTTTCACTTCTCCAGGTCGAATCGAATTCCAAAATAAATGAATATGTTTTTTTTTTTCGAATTTACGACAGTTTCAACATCATAATTGTCTGGTTGTCTATTAATTCATTTAGGATCGATAAATTAGGTTAACTAGCCAGCTGGTCGTTGCTTTGAAAACTTTACCAGTGAAGTAAGAATAGAGTAAAGAATTTTACAGACATTATAATTAATTAGTAACGAAGTCGAAATATATATCTTATACCTTTAAACGAGCAATTCTTGTATATATATATATATATATATATATATAATCTTAATCTCGGAAGCGGCTCCAATGATTTTCATGAAATTTAGTATACAAGGGGTTTCGGGGGCGATAAATCGATCTAGCTAGGATTCATTTTTATAAAATGTCGTTTTATTCGTGTTTTCAATTACCAACTTTATCGATATCAACTTGAACATAAACTTATTATTTTAAACACAATTTACCAAAAAATACGGAACAAAGCTCAGTCAACCAGATATTATATATTTAAAGTAGATAATTGCTAAAAGGTTTTGGGGAAAATCTGAAGCCGAAAACATAGTTTTTTAATAATCTTGTCCATTTGTCGGTTTTTCTGACAGCATGTTCCGGACTATGGCAAAAACTGCTGAATAGCTGGCTGTGTATGTGTATGTGTGTAGATATTTAACACATTGGGTCATTTTAGTCCCGATAGTACCTACGTTCCCGTAGTATATTTTCTGACATCCATGTAAATGAAGCCTCAACCAAAAGCTAATCTCTATAATAATGACTTGCAAGAGAAGTGGCTGTTACACCGTCGTCTGTTGTAGAACGCCTCACTGAACAAAAGCGTGTGATACATACATACATAATTTTCAATACTTATTTTCACTTTTGAATGTCTCACACGTTCAACCCAGCAAACTAGCATCACATTGTGGGAGATTAGGTAACCGTTTTTCCCCGAGCTCGGCAGAGTTTTCGCAAGCGCGTTGCCACAGAGTCTACGTTAATTGGCGTGGCCTATAGCACATTTATCCAATACCACACCGTACTGGGAGTGTTAAATTTAATTTGGTAGGGTTACCGTCACGTGATGTTTGAAGTTTTAGCATTAACTTGGTCACCGCGGTTTGATCAAGCGTGCAGATCGATGATTGTCGTTGATATCCGCTTCGCAATTAGGCAAATGTTTACTTTCGGTTTTTATTTATTCACCTATTGGGCAACTTAGCAGCTGTATACCTATTCATAAATGTTCTTAGTTACCTAATTAGTACAACAATAATAATAATTTAATTTTACTAATTAAGATGTATTCAACTTACTTGTGATACAGGCATTTTCATAAAACAGAACATCATCAGAAAGTAGTCCTCTAACAAAGCACATAAATCATTACACACAAGACTAAAAAAATATATAAAATTAATGATGCACAAAATAAAAAATAAATAAAAACAAGAGAAAAACAAAACACAATCTCCTGATTCGAATTTTTTAGTCATAAAATAATATCAGAGAAAATAGTGGCCAGTAGGTGAATAGGAAAAAAACAAAAGAGTCTTTATTCATAAATACATGTCGTGATTTTTTTTACAAAATGTCATATGTCGTTTATCTTGGTATACATGATTCCATAATTTCCATTTCAAGTATTTTGCAGTAATACAAGAAAAACAAACAGCATTAGGGTGGGGACTCACGAGTCACGTGATGCGATAGTGGTTGCCGGTTGCCCAAGACCCGCATGCACGTAAACACATCAACTTACGTCACCGAAACATACGCATAATGCGGAAACATTAACGTGCGAATCAGCCTTTTTGCACACAGAAAAAACACTAAACGATTGGTAATTAATCTGTTGTTAAACATTTTGTTCTTAACGGCACAAGATAGCCTTTACCAGAAGTAGTCTTCGTATGGTTCAGCAGCTTCAATATCATCAGGATTGTGCTGGAATACTTACAGCAGAGTGGACATGATACGATAGCGGTTCCCCTGAATCATCTCTCATCAGAAGACGGTCACCACGCAGCCATCGATGCGACGCTCTGCTAGAGTCTCTGTTACCTGCCAGTGTCACTTTTATCCGACCTTTTCGGTGATTCCAGTAACTTCGAAACAAAACGAGGCGGCGTCACTTGCCAGTCTTATTCGTCCAAACTTTCATGACAGATTGAATGAAAGGAAACGAAAGCTTTTTTTTAAAATAATTCTTATAGTTTCTTGCGTGACAGACTGACTGAAACGCAGAACCTACACATAAGGAAGATAACATTACCTAAAGATAGAATATTGGACTATACATTCTTAAAGGTCCTTGCAGTTGTTAAAAACAAACTGAACTGAACTGTTGTTACTAATACTGGATTATGAAACTCAGGTGGCATAATTGAATATGTATATCTGTCAAAGTTTGGGACAACAGGTATTAGTTGGTATTTGGAGTCCATTGTAACTTAAATTATTCTCAGAAGATTATATAAAGAAGTTTAATGTGATCTACTATGTAATTATCTTTCTTTGCAGTTTAAAACAAAATATTAACAGCGCCTAATGACTTACAAGCTCTCCATTTGTCTTCAAAACGAGTTTTGTGTTAATTTATGTATGAAATTGAGATTAAAAACTCAATTATATTTTTCAAAATGAACGTTGGTGGTAATAATTAGTTGCCAAAAAAACTAGAGTTCGATTTCAGAAATAAGAACAAGTTTATTAAATCATGTCACGCTCTTATGTTTAAATGTCAACGATTAATTGATTTATGATCCAATGCCGGCAGTTCAGTTTAACTAGCCCATACCTGCCATATGTAATATGAAAGAGCAACATACGCGTACTACATACCCAGTTGTTTCCTGACATTATAATTACGATAACAACATAAACGGTTCACATGTGTATCATAGTATTGAAGAAGCATTCAGGATGTAGTCTGTCTAGATGTAAAGGTCGACAGGTGTCCGGCTCGTGAGGTCACCTACGTGCATTCCAATCACGTGCTAATTTTTTGTTGTTCCGATTATATTCAACTAAAGTAGAAACATAAAAATTAGATCAGCACTATGCTATCATCGCCGGAAAAAATAGACATATTTATATCACAAAATAAATGCATATTGATGCAATGAATTCCGTCTATATTCGTGAAACATCTGGTAGGAAATCGCATGCCAAAAAATTGAGATTATATTTTATTTATAACATTCGAAAGGTTATTCATATTAATGATTAAAAAAGAAAGGCTTGGAAAAAAGACATTGCATTCTTTTTTTAAACGACCACAGACAATAATTGTTCACCTACTTCTAAATTTAATTTTATCTGTATAAATTAAGGCAAAAAAAACGCGGTAAATAAAGTTTGATGTGAAATTAAATAGAAAATTAATTGTTATGGCCAGGTAACTATGCTGATTTACAATATTTCTACCAAAAACTATGTTTATATGGTGGCAGGGACATCGACGAGAAATTGTTACCATGGATTCAGTACATGGTTCTAGATCTTCTAGCAGTCATAAACATATTGTATGAGAGCAGCAACCTACGCACTATGGTTCATCTAGAACATCTCCCAGGGGTTTTCTTATAATCTGTTATGACAAATGCATTTTGGTATAGAGACCCATTTTTCAATATAAACAAAAGTTGTATATGACTCAAAATAAAGATTAGTTAGTTATAAAGATTAGTGACTACGATTTCTGCCTGCAAACCTAAATGAGACTCTTGAAATCTAAATGAATAACGCCAGTTGTTGTATTAATGTAAATAGTAGGTAATTGTTGTTATAGCGGCAACATAAATAAGTACACAGTCTGAGAAAATTTCTACTATCTACCTATTACGATACATGAGATACAGCCCGTTGACATACAAATAGACGGGCGGACAGCAGAGTCTTAATAACAGGATTCCGTTGGCACCCTATAGGTACGAAACCCTAATAAAAACGACATGTTAATGTACAGTGAACACATCACTTAGTTAACAATTTTTTGGTTTAAAATGTTTGTAATATTCCAAATTACGTTTTATGGAAAGGAACTTGGATCAGTTTCCCGGAAATTCACAAAATCAGGAAAACTGAAAGTGCCATTTTCTATGCGATTCTTGTTGAATATTGAAAATTGAACAAGACAGTCTGTCGGTTCAGCTAATATCCAATAGAGAGAGATCGTTAATCGAGTTTCGTTAATTATATTAATATATTATTATATTAGCTAAGTACCTACCTAATAATATCACATAGTGGAATTTTTGATCACGTTTATTAAAATTTAATTTTGTCAAACAACGAGTTGTTTCAATAATATTAAATGTTCAATGACCCTAATATTGTACCAGCCTAACCCTTTTTTAAATTAAATCTGATCAAAACTATGGTGGTAAATATTATCAGCGCTTATTTACATTAACTAGTGATCGCCAATTGGTCGAAATTCGACCGTACTTCATTTGAATAGAAATACATTATTAAATGAAAAAATATATGTAATAATAAATATAAAAAATAATAATACGGATATTTGACATTCAGTAACACTATAGACAAATTGTTGACGCTGCACTACTGTGGAGAGGGTTCGCCGGCGAGATGTTGATGGCCAGGACCAGGACGTAGGTGTAATGCGTAAAGAATACTTCTTCAGGACTCTCTTCTTTATTTTCTTAATACTTCTTAACTGCTGGACATGGATTGAATTATCACAGAAAGCTCTGTTTTTATAGAATTTTCCCTATTATTTTTAATTAATTATGACAGTTCAAAATGTCATAATTATAACCAGCCTGTACAATCTATGACCAGCTTGTACAATCGTGAGGCATATAACCTCTACAGTTTGCACACGACACTAAGTTTTGTATGGGAAACTTACTAATGTCATACTTGACACTCCCCATAAAACCACAAAAAATATTTCTTATAAATCTAAACTAAATTCCAATCGTCGCTAATACAAATAATATTAAAGACAAAAATATTTTCAATATAATCATAGATTTTAAAAATGAAATAGGTTATATACAACATTAATTTTTGTTTATGCGAAACCCGAAACACGGGTCTAGTATTTTTATATAAAGAATCTATGAAAAAAATTTCAAAACTGTATCATTAATAATCACAAAGTTATAAGCTTGATAAGTTACCTGGTTGTCCACGCAAAAACATATGCAGATCACCACAAACAGCTAGTGTACGTACCATCTCCGTGTAATGGACGTTTGAATACGAGAAAGACATGATAATTTTAAAATCGAAACAAAACACTAAGGCCCGCGACTTGGAAGCGTAATTAAATATTTTTGGTACAAAATATAACATGGTGTAAAAATTATTGGAATCGATTCAGTAACTGATTCTGATCGAACTATATTCAGGTTTCGCATATACTAAAAATAATCTTGTATATCTATAAAATTAATTTATTACCTATGGTTATACTTGACATTCAGTAAGACTATAGACACAAAATCAGGCTTACCAACTTAGAGGTTTTCCCACATTTTGGGTAACTAAGAGGATTGAGATTTTTTAGGGGCGTTCCATTTTTAGGGGTATTCTTAAGGATTTTTTGCCATCTTACATTTCTCATTGTGTTTTTGATTACAATAAAAGTATTAGCGACTTCTAGTACGGTTCCTCGATACTAAGAATGCAGAGTGAATGATTAACAAATGTCGCGTAATAAATATAGACAAATATTACTACTGTGTGCCGGTCTATGATTACTGAACATTCGTTGGTTATTTTCATTATAATTTTTTAGCGGATTTTTTTAGTAATTGTGGCAATTTTAGGCGTTTTTAACTTAATCTTTAGGGGTAAATATTTCTGGGTGTTGGTAACACTGCACAAAATAATAAAGACAGATTTGGACCATTAACAAAAGAATATCTATGCATGTGTGTATTAGATACACGGTAATGAACAGTAGTGTGTGTAACGTGTTAATTATTGAAAATAATGTATTTTAACGAATAATTTAAAAAAAAATATTAGCATTCGTCACTTCTTCTCTGTATAAACTATAAGTGTGCGAAATTTCATACTCTTCCGTCCGCCCAATTTTCGTAAAAAGGGATCCAAAGTTTTCGCTTCACGTATTAATATATAGATCTATAAATATACTATATTCTGCCCGCGTGAATGTTGGAAACTATGTCGCGGGCAAGTGCTATCAGGGTAAATAGATACTATTCATCACGGTAGCACGTGCCCATATCATATCATGCAAATACATTCAGCCGTTAGAGCTTGCAAAGGTAACAAACAGACAGATAATAAATGCATTTTTATTTATATTACTAAACAGGTTTTCTTATTCTAAATATCTAACAAAAATAATAAAAATATATATGTTTTAATAATATCATGCCACTTAGCTAATAAGCTTATTCGCTAAGTTTAAGTATATTATAAGTTCAAATTGTAAAAACTTTTAAGCGGGTAGAAGTTTGGAAGTTGGCCGTGTGATACCCCTGTGCCTCGGAAAGCGTAAAGCCGTTGGTCCTGCATCTGATTTCTGTCCGGTCTTGTCGGATGGCCGTTTCACATCGGTCTATTAGAGTGAGGGAAGAGTGCCGAAGTTGAGATTGGCTACCATCGCCGCAATACGGTCTGGCGGACTTTAATATAATACTTCGAATCTCTTAAAAAGAGATACACAAACATTTCAATTATCATGTGTATTTTAAAATCTCTTATTTTCAGTCTTTTTTTTGTTTTTTTTTTTTTGATGGGAAATCATCAAATGACTTCTCCCGCTCTGGGCGGAGCGGGACTTGTCATGTCAGACTTTTACTGACTACACGGGTGGGCCCGTGTTCCTTCAGTTGCCCATGTGCCAGGGTCACGGTATCTCTTTCGAACAATCACGCGACCCTGGCAGGCATCGGTCCTAGCAAACCCCTTCAGTTTTGCTGACATCTCTTTGAGGCGCGCGTGGAACACTACGCGCCGTCGACCCGAGCTTGGTCCTTACCGGGCGGCGAGCTACCCATTGCTCGCCACCCGCAAGCTCGCGCCTACGGTGGCCGGGAGTCCACTATGGACTCCCGACGCCCGGGGCGTCTCCTCCTGCGGCGGCTAGGTACGTGAGGGCGCAGAGACTGCCACTCCCTCACGCGCCCCGCCTCCTCCTTCGCGTTATTTTCACCCTTGATTTTACAAAAACGCTAAAACAATTATTACTTTTATTTCTTAGCAAGACAATACATTTAATTTGTCATATCCGTTACTTAAGAAATGTTAAGTTTCTCAAACAAACTTTCATCCTTTCTTTTCTTTATTTGGCTCAAAAATAATCCTAAAGGGTGTCTCAAAATTGCCCATGATCTTCCCTTGGATGCCATCTATATACTTGCCAAATTTTATTTAAGTCCGTTCAGTGGTAAACACTAAAGTTAACCTAATTAAATAATGTTAAGTTTAACTTTGACATCAATTAGTTTTAAAAAATCACTACATCACTACATATTACAAAACAAAGTCCCCCGCCGCGTCAGTCTGCCTGTCTGTCTGTTCAGCATAAACTCAAAAACTATTGAATGGATTTTCATGCGCTTCTCACCAATAGATAGAGTGATTCATAAGGAAGGTTCAAGTATATAATTTGTTAAGATTTTGTGTAAATTGATTGAAATATGACTATAATTATTGAAAATGTCGGGTAAACAAAACCTGCCTGGGAGCTTTCGTTTTCGCTTTTGTTTTGAATCAAACAAACAGTTCAGGTAGGTATTTGCCTACCTATACTTATAGCAAAAAAATATGATAAGATCTTCAAAGTATTAAATCCTTTAGGTTATGATCATGATGGGTATAATTTACTACTAAGGTACTCTTCTTTTTAGTAATCGTATGTTTTTATGAAGTCACGGTTTTTATAAAATAAATAACTTTTCTATAATGAAGTGATATTCGATATCTGACTTTTTATTTAGGTTTTATGTTTGTAAATGTTTAAATATCGAATGTATTCATTTAGATATTAGTATTATCTAAATGAATACATTCGATATTTAAACATTTTATAGCACGATCTGCCTGACAAGACATTTTTATTTTTTATTTATTTATGAAAATCTCCCTTACAACTATCCTTACAGGTTTACACCTAATGCAATAGTGCGGTCTTAAAATTAACTTACCTACGAACAATAAAATAAAAAACATAATATCTATAAGTATAGTACCTATACTATACCTACTAAGTTTCTGAATATAAAACACATAATATTTACAACATAACAAACAACAACATTAACCTACTTTAATCTATACTATAACATAAAATAAACAACAGTATTTTTGCGAATTCACTCAACTGGCATATAAAGACATCGATCTTCTCGTGAAGATCGTTAATAACACGAATTGCGCGGGTCATTGGTGTTTTGGCGAGAAGGTTGGTCCTGGCAACAGGCACGGCCAGCAGCGGCGGGCGGTGCCGCCTCCACACATAGCGGTCTGGTACGCACATACTCAGGCGCTGCAGTACTCCTGGGTTATGTTCTATGCCACGAAGTAATCTCACCAGATATGCGACAAGCGTAAATTCACGTCGCACCCTCAGTTGGTTATACCCGACCATTCCAAGCACAAACAGCGTGGGGTACATTAACGGGTAAAACAGATATACCCCATACAGTTTCTTAAATAAGTAGCGCGTGAACTTGTTCTGTACGCGTTCCAGCATTACCGTGTACTTAGCCTCATGCGGAGCCCATATGACAGCACTATGTTCCAGATGACTCCTGACTAGTGCGTGTCTGTCATGACATGTCTCACATAAACTCGACGTAACCGTGACACATGTCGTATCATTGTTGTTAGTACGTGATAGACCTGCAGTATTCGTGCGTTAGTCGTGCTGTAAGGTTTACGAACCGACTCATCTAATAGGCTTACCATTAAAATAACCTCTCTGACCTTATTCTTAAGGGATATTCATCATAACTCTTGAACATTTGTTAATGACTGAATATTATCCAGTTTCAGTCATTTACGTTTATAGAGATTGTTGTATATTTATATTAAACATAAGATAAGATATTAATGTAATGTGACTCACAAATAACATGTCTGCATGTTAATCGTTTGCTGCTCAACGGCTTATTCAAGTACTAACTTCTGCCCGCGTCCTTGTCCTCGTCTTTCGGGCGCCAACCCATCGCATCACGTCGCATCACCCACTAGCGTTCCTTCATTTTTGCTTAGCGTTTTTTCTGACTATTTTCGTGCTGCTCAAACAAACAAACACATCAGCTTTTAAATTAGTAAGGATATAAATATACAACTAATTAAAAATATTTTATTTCTGTAATAAACCGCTTACCTACATAAGTACTAACCAAATGTTGCCTTCCGCAGGCACTTATCGTTTTAACAACAACAAAAAAAAAGAAAATAATCGTGCAGGAAGTAAGACCCAGTCAAAGATAATTAAGCTTTAATACTGAAATTCACAAGCTTACAATTATCATTATCATAACCTGCAGTAACGTTATGGTAGCGTCGCGCGTCGGCAAAAACTTTGAACTTGCGTTTAATATGTAAGCTGATTCAATTAATTGCACTATATGTAAATTTGTAAATACCGAATAATTATAAGAATAAATAAATACTTTTTAAACTTTTTGTATACATATACAAACGATATGAACGCAATACATACCGGCATAACCGGCGTTAACGAGTTGTTACACAAAATTGGGCTGCGAGTGCCGTCTGTGTTCTTACGTAGACCAGATTTATTGCACACCCCAGTGGTGGCCACTAAGTACAGACGGAACTCGTACATAGTGAGAGCGAGTCGTATGTACAACGCAACCTGCCGCATGCCGGGAAGCTGATATCGACATTTTTAATACTAGTGTTGCTGAATTGAAAAAAACTCTATCTAATAGCTTCTTCGAAAATAGTATTATTATTACATTATTATTTTTTTTGTGTTAAATTACCTTTTAAGCTTTGCCAGCGTATTGTGCATGTGGGCCTTCCGCTTGAATCGCTCCGCCTATTGATAAACCGTGTTGGGATCTGTTGCGTGGTCTGGGGGATCGGGACATGCAGGCGCGGGAAGTGGCTTTTTGTACTGTGTAGAGATGGTCTATTGTCTTTTTCATCTGATTTATTACTACATGTGGAAACTTGTAATTGGCCTTATTTTGTAAAAACATCTACTCACTGTATTGTTTAGCTGTAAGTTTTCCTAAAATAAATAAAATAAAATAATATATGTATCGCGTTCATTTTTTGTACATGTAAACAAAAGGATTAAAAAGTATTTATTTTAGCCAAAGAAATAATTGTAACAATTTTTTTAAACAGAAATCGTGACTACTTTTGTACTTAGAAACTAGGACAAAAGGCTTACTATAATCCACGGCTTTTAAACAAACAAATGTTTTTTTTCTGGCCAACGTTTACTAAACCGACCCACTTTCAACTTAACTCCGAGCCTTTCAGTCCACAATCCAACACATTCGACCTTGTCACCTTAGTCATTGCTTATCCGTTTGCCAAAAACGAGACGAACTTAGCCGAACACCTCATGCGTGGTTGTCCCATTCTGTGCAAATCACATGACTATTTACGCAACCTTCTCAAACGAACAATGGTTGTTCGAATAAATCTCGAGTATCCTAGACCACTTACGTTGAGATAAATTGTCTAGATAAGTCAATTTACGTTTACTAACTAGAAACTTTCGGATAACATGAAAACTTGTGTCTAGTATTAAAGTTACCGATTAAGAACCTCGTGGTAAGCTACGCTTGCCACAGTCGGTTCGAGGATGGGTATCCATAATAAATCTGGACTCTTCCATGCCTCGGAAAGCACGTTAAATCGAAGATTCCGGCTGTTATTTGTACATCTTTGACAGTCGCTATAGGCAGTCAGAAGCCCGAAAGTCAGACAGCCAGTCTTGCCACGGAGGATCGTATTACTCAGTTACCGGGTTGTGGAGGTCAGATTAGCAGTCGCTACATGTAAAATACTGGTATTCAGCTGCACTCGGTTAGACCGAAAGCCGACCCCGGAGGGGTCGGTTTGGGTAAAAGCTAGGGAGATTTATTGTTTTTTTTGCTAACGTTAACGATTCTAGCAACTATTTAAAACTTTGCTTTAAGTCTTGAGCGGAAAATCTTCAAATATTTCGGAACACTTTAGCGTGTTACTTAACATAAATTAAGTTCAATTCCGTGTAATAAGACCAGCACAGAATGCATAAGTTGAACTGACATACTTTGTCCTCAAGTCGCATCCAGTCAAACTATTTTCGCTGAAGTTTCACCACATTTGACCTTGTCCAACATACTCTACAGTAGCGCTATCCATTTTGAGTATTCAAACTTTTTAGTCACGTAATACTGTCGACCACACTTTCGCTTGGGTGCGTAATGTTATACAAATGATAAGAATTACACATGACATACATCAACAAAAGTACTTTACACGTTTTCTTATTGTCTTTTTGACATTGAATTCGTCTGGGTATAATTAGCCACTTTAATAACCTTCATAAAAAGCTCTTCATTCTAATTTTCAGAACATATCTGGAATATCGGAAGTAATTATTTTAGAGGATAATGACACTTTAATTCATGACGGTTACTTTCGGCTGTGTAATTATATGTTTTGCGAAACTAAAGATTTTTCATTGATAAAACTTGGAATACTAGAAACGCCACGCGGTTTCACCCGAGGCTATATCGGGATGAAAGCGAAAAGCATCCTATGTGTCTAAATCCGTTCAGCCATTACATTAGATACATTAGTAGGATCCACAATTGATTTTTTTACTGCTGATAAATGTACTGACATGATACAAACACTAATTAACCTACTTATCAATAACTTAATGAAAAGTTTTATGTCAATTACAGCACATAGACATAAAAGTGTTATGTAACGACTAGCATCAATGAAATTATGTAGGACATTTTCCGATGTCTCTCGAAGACAGTTTATATCTTTGATTCATTAATTCTTCTTGTTACATAGATATGGATTTCACACGTCATTGATGATGCAAAGGGTTTTGAAAAGGCTACGTAATAAACTTCACAATGTGAATACATGAATGATGTTTTGTGCCTGACATCTACGAATGGCCTACGATTTAAAAATACGCCGAATGACTGATGAGCTACTTTGGCGTTGTTAACATTTATGTAATGGTATACGCGAAATCCGGGACTGTGAAAGTGGCATGTTGACATTTAGTCATATCGTGCACGTTTGCCAGCTGACTGCGACCGGTTGCTGCTCCTTTCAAGGCGAGAGGAACAAAAAATAACCAGCTATACCACATACCATGTATTACATAAATTATGTATTACGTTGAGCAGTCGAAAATAAAGATTAACTTCTGAAAAAACACTCTAATTGGAACTAAAGCTCTACATTTAACTAGGTAACTATTTTACAATCACCCACTAAATTACACATTCTTATCTTAACACGTGTATCATTGTGAATGTTAAATTGGCTAAAATTGACCTCAAGACCAAACATAAGCAATAATGATCTGTAACTTTGTTACTGTTGCTCCTTTAAATCGTGTCTCACGAAAATCTTACGTACGTAAGGAGGTGCAATACAATTTAAACTAGCATTCGTTTACTTGTGTCTAATAATATTATGATGATGTTCAAAACATATGTCTTACAAAGACAAAATACTGCCAGTGAAGTGACAAAGAACTTGACATTCTTTTAGTACCTACATTTGTACAGGAAGAGTGTCAAATACTTTAAAAAGCAAAGAGTAGTAGTAATTCAAAAAACTTTTCTTACAGCCAAAAAGCCCGAGAGAACGGTGAAACCATTTGTTAAACACGTAAAGAATTGTTGTGCAAATTAGATAGTTTCTCACGTGTAATTGTTTTACTTTCTTTCCCGTCTAATCATCTCGTACGTCTCATCTTCTTTATCGAGATGACCATGATTTAGATTAGTACCAAGACAATGTTCGTGAGTTCGTGAATAACGTTGTTTCGGTAGTTAGTTAGTATGTTTTGTTCTATATTTAAATTTTTATATCATTAAAAAAATGTTATAAATATTATTATTGTAACAATTACTCAATAGTTCTGTACGTATTGTCATCATCATCACTCTCTTGCTCTCTTTATCCCCCTGCGGCTGTTATTAAAATTGATTTTTTTGCGATTTAATCGCAAATAAATTGATTTGGGGTTGAATAACGGCCGCACTCGTTGATCGGTTGGGTTAAGCCACGATTGCCGTGGTTTCCAAAGCATAGAGACCCCTCCATCGTCGTTACGATAGTCAAAATCCCGAAAGTCAAACAACGATTCTTACCAGGTATGTATCGTATCCTGCCAGGGTCGCGAGATTGTTCAAACGAGATACCGTGGCCCTGGCATATGGGTAACTGAAGGAAGACGGGTGGGTTTTAGTCAGTAAAAGTGTGACACGCCCTCCCGCTCCGCCCAGAGCGGGAGAAGTAATTTGATGATTTCCCATCCAAAAAACCGGCCAAGTGCGAGTCGGACTCGCGCACCGAGGGTTCCGTACAAATCTGTAGGTATTCTCGGTTTAAAAATATATATATTTTTTAATTTTTATATTTCAGTTGATTGAATGTAAGGTAAATAGCGGTTTACGATTTATGACGTTTAAAAAAAAAACTACTCACTCGATCTCGTTCAAACCAATTTTCGTTGGTAGTTTACATGGTAATGTACATCATATATTTTTTTTAGTTTTATCATTCTCTTATTTTAGAAGTTACGGGGGGGGGGACACACATTTTACCACTTTGGAAGTGTCTCTCGCGCAAACTATTCAGTTTAGAAAAAAATGATATTAGAAACCTCATTACCATTTTTGAAGACCTATTCATAGATACCCCACACGTATGGGTTTGATGAAAAAAAACATTTTTGAGTTTCAGTTCTATGTATGGGGAACCCCAAAATGTATTGTTTTTTTTCTATTTTAGTGTGAAAATCTTAATGCGGTTCACAGAATACATCTACTTACCAAGTTTCAACAGCATAGCTCTTATAGTTTCGGAAAAAAGTGGCTGTGACATACGGACGGACAGACAGACAGACAGACAGACAGACAGACAGACAGACAGACAGACATGACGAATCTATAAGGGTTCCGTTTTTTGCCATTTGGCAACGGAACCCTAAAAAGCGGTATCGTATTACCCAGTAACTGGATTGAGAAGTTCAGATGGGTAGCCGCTCCATGAAAAATGCTGGTATTAAGAGCTACATTTGGTTAAAGTGAAAGCCGACCTCACATAGTTACGAAAAGACTCACTCAGCAGATGAGATATTCGTTTGGGGTCGGCGCCACTTTTTTTTCTTCCATACTTCTTTATTTCTCGTCATCTCGTAGGTAGTCACCCCTTTAGAGCCATTTCATCTTTCACATATTTCATCTATTGTTCTTAAGTAATGTGAATTTCAAAAACCTGTAAAATAGGTACATGACATCATAATATTGAGTGTAGGTCTGTAACAGGAAAACCATAAATTATCATCATTGTACAAAGAACATGGTGAGTTATTTTTTTGTCATAAAGTAAAACTAAAAAAAAACTTTTTGCATTGGCCAAACCTTTATAATATTAATTGTTTTGCCATGTCAATGGCCCTTCACTTTACAATGTCATCGATTCTTTCAAATCATATTACGGTCAAACAACTGCCTTTTTTTAAACATAGGTACAATTGGTAATATAGGACACGAAACTTTAACTGTAAGTATAGGTACTTACGTTCAGTTTAAAATTCTCGTAAAATTATTACTATAAATATAAACCTGATACTACATTTATAATGTGAGCATCAAGTTGATCATAATTGCCAGGAGCAATTCAATCCGTGAGAGCAATCTGAGATGTCTCAAATGGATATATTTTGATGAAGCTTTTTGTAATGTCAATGGCATCGGGAGTAGGGCTGTCAAGCCTTGGTTCCCCTTCATTTAACCTAACGTCTGTGTTCTTAAGGTATGCCTATTGAAATGTCAAAATAAAACTAAGTAGGAAATAGAACTAAATAACAAAGAAGGCTTGTTAGTCGATTCGCACTAACTTACTCGCCTGAATCGGGCGAATTGACAATTTTATAATAAACTAGCTTTTGCCAGCGGCTTCGCCCGTGTGGAAGTCGGAAATTATCCCGCGGGAACATACTACCGGGATAAAAAGTAGCCTATGTCTTTTCTCAGGCTCTAAACTATCTTGTACCAAATTTCATTTAAATCGGTTCATTAGTTTTAGCAGGAAAGCGAGACAGACAGACAGACAGACAGACAGACCGACAGACAGACAGAGTTACTTTTGCATTTATAATATTATATATATATATATATAGTGTGGATAGTGTGGATAATATATTATTTTCTGCATGTTACTTCCACGAACTTAATTTATTTGTGGGCGAATCGAGAAGTCCTGAAAATCGTATTTGGCAATTGACTCATTTTAAATGTTTGCAATAAAGTGATAAAAAAAGGTCACAGCAATAAAGTAAATAATAATAATAGGCCAAAAAGAAAACTGAAGTGAAGAAATATTTTTTCGTTTTTGAATCTGTTTAAAATTTCCATCAATTACTCACAATTTGAAGCTTGTCATTGTAACCTTTAACGACATGGAATGTTGATTAATTAGTCTCGGACCACTGAACCCTATGTGAATAGAAAGTAAGATGTATGGTTTAACCGGTAAGATGTCATAAGAGATCAAAGATAAAAATGAAAGCATACTTGTGGTTGTTGGTTACCCTGCGGTCAGATGGAAGTACATTACGCTTCCTACATGAATCGATATTGCATCGTTGGTAAAGTGTGAAGTGAGCTAGAGATATAAAAGATATAAAGGAAATGAATCTGGAAGCTGATAGTTAAAGCCAATCATTTTTATGGTATAGTATATCAGATTCTTTGAATAAATTATGTTTGATGAATAACGGTAGAGATACGTTTATTTTCATTAAAGTTGCATGCATATTTAAATATCTTAAAAGTTGACGTTCTCAAGGGTCATAATGTCCAAACAAATCACGACTAAGACTTGAGAGACAAACGTATTATTTAGTTGTCATAAACTAAGTTCAAAATACCTTGAACTCGGACATAGCGTCGGGTTTAAATGTAGGTTAACGACATATTAATATTACAACATAGTAAAGTGTTCATCAGAACGTAACGATTTACGGTGGCAGACGTAACTTTAAGTTATTTTCATGGTGACTCTTTTATTGTTATTTATGTGGAGTTTTCAACTTTTATTGATTTACATTCCAAGTATCATTTTTATGTATCGAAAACATGATGAATTTGTAACTGTGCACGCTATTAAACTTCTGTTTGCTGTGTTCTTCACTTTCTAGTGTTGCAATGCCATGGATTCAATTGAGATGATATTGAAATTGTTATGGATTTTCAAACGAATATGTGGTTTTTTGAAGACAAAAATTGTTATTAGAGAAACTATCAAGCTCGTTATTGCTAAAGTTGTCGAAACGACTGAACTCTGTTCAAAACTCAAACAATTTTGAATCTCCAATACGCCTTGGAAAACAATCACACACGTTTAAAAAATCTTTGCCTCTATTACTTACTTACTCTTATTAAAAAATACTAAAAGATCCATATCTTTGTTTCAGATTACGACGAAGTCTGCTGCTTTTAGCGGCTGTATTAGCGGTACAGACGAGCGCACAGAAAAGCAAGTCGGACGACAGCAACGTACAAGCAGTGCCGAGTGACCTCCGGCGAGCCGTCAGCGAAGCACTCGCTTTAGAAAAGAGATTTCTATTAGGCGCTAATGATGCGTAAGTAACTCATACATAGCCTGTCTAATTCTGGACATTAGCCTTTTAAAATTCTTTAGGAAGTGAGCTCAAAGCGCTTTAAGCCAAATTCTTGCAACCTTCGTCAGTTGGGCTGTGGCCTCATAAACGTAGAATATATAAAATAAAACTCATTTGGTAGATAAGTGTTGGAACTGCCTTGGCACGACTGGAAGGTTTAGCGACTGTAATAGGCATACAGATGAGCCCATAGAAAAACAAGTGTTAGCAGAAGAGTGACATTAAGCGAGTCGCCAGCAAAGCACTCGTTATAGAAAAGAGATTCTATTAGGCGCTTATGATGTGTAAGGAAACCAAGTATCTACTACTTATACATCATAGTATCTAACTTACCCAAGATATAAGTTCTGCAAAGATTAAAAAAAATCTTCTCTCGTTAATAGTCCAAGGTCGCTTAAAACCATAGTTATTTGTGACCTTCGTCTATCTAACCTTTGTGTCGTACTTTCAGTCCAACACTTATCAAACAAATGAGCATTCTTTATCTTAAAGTCTTTTCTGGCTTTCTATATCCAAAGCTATAACATCTTTTTACTTTTACAGGCACAACTGCTCATCAGACGAAGATGAGTTCAGCAGGATACCCTGCCCGCCTAGCAAATACCGCAGTGCGAGCGGAGAGTGCAATAATGTACGACACAGACCGTGGGGTCGGAGGGGGGACGTCTTCCTCAGACTTCTGCCTGTCAATTATGTCGATGGTAAGCATTAGCCTATACGTACAATTTTTATATAGCACCGTATTATGTTATATTATGGTGTTGAGCATCAGCTCTCGTGATGTTGCTTTTCTTGTGAATGTGGAATCGGACTGGAAAACAAGGAACGTTTAATTTCATGATGTTCTTCAGTGACTTCTATAGATTACTTTGTTATTTCATAAAATTGCAATGGTTCCAAAGGCAAACAACTGTGTATTACATAGCAACATCAAATTCAAAGTTAACTAGCAGTCGTGAAATTTAATATACAATTATTCAATTAGATGATCCTCAAAAATAACGTAAAGTTTAATGACTTTATTTATAGTTCCTATACAAAAACTAGCTTTAAACAGTTATTTGAATCATAAACTCCATATTAGGAAGTAGCGTAGGTGTGTAACCGATAACCTTTGTTTCCTCAAAAATTAATTTATAGAAACACCAAACAATTGTCCAATTTGGTTAAGAAACAATCATAATAGTAGTTTTTATGATAGCAGGTACTGCGATGTCCGTAATTATTGTAAGACGGTGTATTATTTTAACAGATACGTTTAAATTACTAACATCAACGGTGAGCAAATCACCAGCGTTCATGCCTGTAGGTATTATGCAATTAGATACACATCATAACAATCTGCGATCAATGACTATTTAGTCAATTAATGTATGCTTCATTCTCAGACTAATGTGGCTTTTAAGTTTATTTGAGCTTTTCGACGAAGTGAATGACTCCAATTTAAATGTTTATTTTAACGTAATTTGCCTGCGTCCTTGCTTATTCTTCCCGATTCATTGACCATCGTTTTAATACTTTCACTTACTTTAAAAGCATTATCCTAACATTATTTATTTCAAGTTCTTTCCTTATTTAGCTCGATCTGTTTATTTTTCTGTATGCATTTATCTGTAGATCCGAAGCTATCTAGTTGAGAAGTTTGTCTAATTTTATAAGGAAAACAATAACAATACAAGTAGGACCATTATTTGTAATCATTCAACGATTTGTCATCACAACTTGCTACACTTTAGGCTTGTGTAAGGAATTTTTTCGCATTGGGTTTTCTAATAACATTGGATTTACCGATTTTGGTGACAATGTGCTTACGAATTCCGTGAATTGATCATACTCTGTTAAACTAAACGTCGGTAAACTTAGGAATGACGTAAGTGGGATATAAATAAATGTTTGAATTGTTGTAGGTAGGTGTACCTGTCAATAGGTTCGGCTCAGAAAATCAAGATAAAGAATCGACAAAAGTTACATGGAAATGTGACTAATAAGTATTTTGGTGTAATTTTTTAAATGCAGAACTAGTCATAAAACAAAAAGTCATTGAAAATCAGTCCAATTATATTATATTTAACATTAAATTAGAATCGTGAGGATGACCGAATTAAAGTGCATTAGATCATAAAATTAATTGAAATGGTTTTTTGCTTTTACTCCTAAAAAACTAGACTATCTAATAATACTTTGGCCATTATTTTATATAAATCTACTGAATACATTATACCGGATTTATGCATAGTTCAGAGAGTCGATCTAGTTGAGGTCACATTGAAATCAGAAGTCACGAACTATAGAGCTGCTATTGTAGAAATAGTATTTGATACAGTTTCCTTTCACGGTCTTTATATTGCAAATAATGTTGTAGGCTATCGCGGAAATGAATTGGATGAATAATGTGAACATTTTAATCATATCGATATATAATGATTTTAACATATCGATTTCTTACTTCTCGGTCCATTTGTCAGTGTTAGACTCTTCAGAGCGCAACTGATTAAAAGTTAAAACAAAGTTCGAGGTTCGATGCACTCTAGCTGCTTCAAAATGATTGAACAGTTGATTATCTAACTGAAGACATCTTGGACTTAGCTTCCGATCTTTTGCAGTTGCATCATCAATGTTTACATCGTATTGTAAGTTACGACAGTGATTTGCTGGATTCATGGAAACAGAATGTTGATCTTTGTATAAATACACATATCTGCTTAGTGCTTATGTCATGACGACAAATAGAGCTTGATAAGTATTCTTGGTTGCTTTGCCATTGAGTGTTTTATGTCTGTGTTTTAATTTCTGTTGCTACTCGTAAAACTTCAAATTGGCTTTTCATATTATCTGTGGAATTGGATATTTAATTTACTTAAAAGGCCGATTATGAAAACCCCAACGTTACGATTTTTTTAGATTTAGCGGATTTAAGTGATTTTACAGTTAAAATACTATATCTCTATAAGTTCTAATACAATAAATACAAGTAAACCACCGGAATTCGACAAAATTTCGTATACGGCCTCTTAAAATGTAAACCAGTGTGACTAAACCAGCACATGTGTGTGTTCTATGGACATGTTATAAAGCTATCATTTACTGGGTACGTCTTTCATTGACTTGAATATGTCCCGGCGGCGGCGGCTGAGAATATGTCATGCTTACTCTAATGCCTCACTGATAATGGCACATGTGTTGGATTACGAGTATCTAGCTCTTTACAAAATTGTTGAACATGCTCATGTTCGTGAACGGTCGCCGCCAGGGACTAGTCATCACTTAGCTGCTTATTTTTAATTTGGTTGAATATTTGAAATGTTTTTACGGACGCTCTTAACGTTCTGCATCGTTCTCACGTGCATAATTGCTACACGAATGATGTTGCCAATATTTTGTAACCATGGGGTCCGTATAGGTTCTTCTCCATAGGTACCTACTACGTTTTGGAAAAGGCAACTAGCTTCCTCTTTCTAACTGACCGACCGTTTGGCAATTCAAAAGTGCCTATAGTTGGTTTAATGAATATAAATGGTTTGAGGAATAAGTTAAAAAAAAAATATTGAGCGACGAATCTACCGCACGTACAACTTTCTTGTTCATATCACGACATGACAAAACATCCATGTCGCAACCTTTCGAGACAAACCTTTAGAACATAAAATAAAAGAATCAAGGTATAGATACATACAACTATAATGAAGAGATGAAACTAGATAACCATTAATTGAATGTGGGTGATTTGTCTCGCTCGAGACACGGAAGCAAACGCATCACAAACAATAGAAACGATTACAACTATTCAAGAGATAAATTACCTATATCTAGGATTTATTAATTGCTAGAAGTATTGGTTGAACATAGTTATTAATCTATTGATGCTATTCTGTATTTTCTTTGAGATTAATGGTCGTTGTAGCCTAAAATTGTATTGGACATAAGTATTTATTCATAGTGAAACTAAAGGACATATTTTGCTTTTAAATAAATTGAGAAACGTGTTCTTTATCATGCTTATGATAATTTTCTAGAAGGTAACAGTTAGAAACGGATTTATTATTGCACAATTCCGACCACACATATAACATCAACCGTTAAGTTTAAACTTTATTGTAGATTGGAATACCTTTTAAAGGAAGACTTTTTGTCACTTTCCAAATTTTCAAATGGTGCTCTACCATACTCATGAACACTTAAACAGCAAGACTTCATACATTTTCGTCGAGTAGGTATAGAAGTTTTGTATAAAATGTCTGGTTGGTCTTATTCAACACTCTATAAAAATTTGGAAAGTGATAATAAATCTTCTCGTACACCAAGCTAAATTTTTATAGAACTTCATCCCACGTTGTATTTCAATTGTTTGAATTGCCTTCATAAACCGGAATCCTAAGAAATTAACAATGCTCCTATTTATAGATATTTGCTGCTTTTTACATTGATTAAAAACAGAGTGCTGTGTGTGTAATCCTTGACTTCGGCAAATTAATTTATAAATATGTAACAATTTAAATTAGCCAGCCTAACCAGACTTAAGTGCACAAAATATCTTTGAGCTAGCAACTGGTTGCAGCACACCGAAATACATCATAAATAGTACAGTAAAATTACCCAAATTACTTATTAAAATACCTGGTTAAGTATATACAGTATAGTGTATAATAGGTATAAAATTAGACACACATTCACAGTAAATAGAATAAGTACTACACATATCGTAGTTATATCGCCTAAGTCCAGCAGTGGACGTCTTACGGCTGAAATGATGATGATGATGATGATATCGTAGTTTACATTTCTACATACAAATCAAAATGTTGAAACGATAAACCTAAGTACCTGTCTAAACCAATTAAGTATTAAGCGAGTGGGTGCTAATTGCAGTAGCATCTGCATTCATTTTCAATACGTTTAGAATCGGAGCAATGTTATGCAAAATCAAATTAATGCAATTTATAAGGATCTGTTAATCCATGAAGATGCTACTAGCGGATACTTAATCGCCATACTATACTATATTATTAATGATTATTGCCTCAAGTTGTTGGCATAACTACTTACATATTTCGCAACGACCTAAATTATCTTTATTTATGTAACTGAAGGTTGTATAGGATTGTTTAAGGAAGAGAATGTATAAACCTTTTCAATCCCTTGAAGACCATTTAGACTTTCTATAAGGAACAATTCGGCGTACAGAAGACCACAGGTCTGTGGTAATACTTTTACCTTGAACTGGCGAAACTATACATCCTCTTCACCGGTGACCCAGACTACTTGTCATCTCTTTCATGCGCTCTCTCATGACTAGCTAAATCGGCATCGGCTTTAGCTTAGTACGTATGTATATAGGAAGGAAGAATGTTTCAATCGAATGCGAGGACTGATTATAATAATCTCCACTGACGGCAGCCTACCGTACCTTTTTTATTCTTCACCTAATCAAACCGATTATAAAGAACTATTTTCTCTTCTCAAGGTATATCTCAACCACAATCGTCGCCATATCTTCCGGAAGCTGCACTAGCAGTTCATGCTGCAGCACAACTGAGTCCATCCGCCGACAACGATTATGTGACTAGCATGCTCGCTGCCTGGGGACAGCTCATCATGGATGACCTCATCAGCACAGCGAATGGAAACAAAGTAAGTGGAGTTTTATCACCACTGACACAAAAAGGGCAACAGAATACAACCTTGAGGTACCCCTAGGGATACCACAAGTTCTTTAAGGATTATTAAAAAAAAATATCATTTAGTTGTGGAACTAAGTCATTTTGTTGGAAGAAAAATTTGAAACCTAGTTGTTTCTGAATAGGAGTAGGTATATTTTGAAAAAGAACAAGTTTTATATTGTCAAATATTAACAAACATCTTCAAAGTCAGACCAGACTTATTAACATGCAACAAAAACTATGTATCTTGTTTTATTGTTAATGTTCATACGAACTATGAGGGGTCAAGGTTTAACAGAGAATCGTAAAAAATAACACGTTTGCATATCCTTTTTTGGTTAAAATGAGAAATCCCGTTCCTCATAGAACGGAATTTGGCAAATCTTGAAAAGCTCGATTCTTAAAAGTTCAATGATTCATTATGTTTCAATGAATTCGTTTCAGTCACCTACCAGTCGATTACGTGGCTAAGATTGACATGAGACTAAATCATACATCGTGTTAAACTCATCGAAGGCCACCGGACACATGCTTTTTGTTAAGAGGAACGGATGGTGTCGCAATTTGACATCTACTCAATGTCCGCGTAATCATCTGCCTAATGATGCGTACCTCCTATTCGCGACTTATTAGGCTCTTTAATTTAATAATAGATTAGACGATTATTTGCCGATAAGACTGGTTTTTTTCTTATACTCTGTTACATTCAATGCTGATCGACTCGCGTACACCTAATCCGTGTACACTACATCAACCGATTTCGTCCGATGACGTCCGATAACTTGGTGTACGCAAGCACCTTATGTTTCATAATTATTTTTGTTCGATCCACCGAGTTCGGCCGATAACATACGAACATAGTTCGGTCGATGACGGATAAGGTGAACGCCTCGCGTATGTCTTAAATACTTCTACCGTTCCTATTCATCTCTGTCAATGTCGATATTTTTCTTAAGTTCCCATATTTAAATGACCTATTACAATAAAGAACCTTCGTCATTGATCCACCTCACACTGGACCAGCTATTTACCAACTGCCGACTTGAACTTGGCCGCGACTCAACCAATTAAACTTGATTACTTTGTTAATAACAATAATAACTTACTGGGGCATCATTATAGCTATTCTATTGCCACCCGTGAACTTTTGGAATGTCCTTGTCATATAGATATACAAACTCTGCTAATGAACGGTTGTGGTCGTAGACGATACGTTTCATACTGCTATTATCGATCACTTATGTCAAGCACTTCCATTGTTGTATTATGGATAGATGAGAAAGTTTTAGCGCCTTTATTTGCAACAGGACCTTGGTGTAAATCCGATTAAGGATTCGACTGTTGTAATAGGTAATACGGGTTAGTATCTGCAACGAATAAATTAGCCATTTTTGTTTTTTTTTTTATAGTGTCACACATGCTTAATGAATCCTGTTTTTGCATTCACAATGATTATAATTATCATTTTTTACTTAAGTCTTAGGAGCTGGTCTAAATTCAAAAAAATATTTTGCATTCCACCGTGGTCATACCTATTCAAAATTAAGTGCTTTGAATTTAACAAAAACGTTAAACTTAACCTGTTATTAGTAGCTACGTTCTCGTCAAGAATTATGGGACATGCAAGAAACTTTTTGCCAAGTTTGGATTATTTAAATGACCGACTAGGATAATACTTTGTACTGACCTTGCAAACAGAGCACGTGATGAGGGTATTGAGTTCACGCGGTCAAAACCAGACTTAACTCGTTGTGTCATAGAAGATGAAAAAAAAAACTATTGGAAGACCATTCTTCAATAATTATGAGAGAGACAAAACGATCGAAGGTATATAATCTCATCATCATCACCATTTCTGCCGCAAGACGTCCACTGCTGGACATAGGCCTCCCCCATGCACCGACAATTTGACCGGTAAATTTTATGTGAGAGTTTGCCATAATCGCCACGCTTGGCAGGCGGGTTGGCAATCGCAGTATGATGACAAAATACATAGAGAACGCTGTGCCCATTTTCTAGTAAGTTCCTTAGTCGCCTATTACGACAGCCACGGGAAGAAATAGGATAGTGCTGTTCTTTACGTCCGGCACCACACGGCACAATAATATAATGTATGCACAAATAACTGTAACTGTCATATGCATTCAGTTTCAAAAAGCAATAGCTATCTAGAATGGAATACTTATAGGTATTTTTAAAGGGTTCCCTCTATCTGGCACAAACTTGATGCTCCGAATTTTATTTGGCATAACACACTTGGCATAATCTTATTTAAACGAATATTTGTAAGGCATAAAAAATGTTTAGCATAATCATTGTTTGGCCGAATGTTTATATGCTCGACTTTACGCTGGCATACTTTTAAGATGGCAGAATTTTATTTCGCATAATTACCTTTGGCAGACTTAAAATTCCGCATAATTTCGTTTAGCATAACATTTGTTTAGAGCAATGATTATTTGGCATAATTTCACTTGGCATACTATGAAGATGGCAGAATTTCATTTAGAATAATTTTGTTAGGCATATTTTCATTTCTATTAAATTGCATTTTAACCTTAAATAAAATGAAATAGTGTCTCAAAAAGTCAGTATATGTTGTGCTACAAAAATTATTTACAGAAACGAATCGCTGCAGAACCGACTCCACGTAGTCTTGTCTGCCCTACCCCTAGAGTGTAATTTAAGCCCGCGTAGGCGCGGAGTGGCGAGGCGGCCCGCGAGCTGAGGAGCAGGTGGTGAGCGTAAAACCATCTGCGACGATGAGCTCGCGTGGGACCGCCGGAGCCCCGCAGCGCCGAAGCCGTGACAGAAACCATGCATGCTGCATGTTGCATGCTCGCCTGCATGCTGTAAGCTTGCTTGCATGCTGCATGCTTGCTTGCATGCTGCATGCTTGGTTGCTTGCATGCTGTATGCTTGGTTGCTTGCATGCTGTATGCTTGCTTGCATGCTGCATGCTTGTTTGCATGCTGCATGCTTCTTCGATATGAAATGTATGCCAAAAGATGATTCTAAGTTTAAAGTTTCTGAGATATGATAGTTCTGCCTTTTAATAACTATCGATATGAAATTATGCCAAGAGACGATTCTGACTGAGAACTTTCTGCGATATGATGGTTCTACTTTTTAATTATTATGGAATAAAATTTATGCCTAAAGATGTTTCTGACTTATAAAATTATGCGTTGTGAATGTATGATAAATGAGTGTATGCCAAACAATTTTCTGCGAAATGAAGTTTATGCCATCCGCTGTTATGCAAAATAATATTATGACGAAAAAAATTCTGCCATAAAGGGTGGACCCATTTTTAAAAACGGCGGTTTTAAAATAAACGGATCAATAACAAGTGAATAAAAAAGACTGTGTGCGGTAACATTCGTGATAGTTCGCGGGGTCGCATAGAAAGGTTACGTATGTAGCGGTCGTAGTGAAAGCCGCGATGAAGTAACAGGCTTGTAGGCGATCTGTTAGTTCCTTATAGGCTCACTTTTCATGTCACTGAGACAGGACCGGAAATTATTCTGATTGTTTGGAGACTAATAGCAGTAGCTATTGTCTTTTGTGGTTGCTGTAGCGTCAAGAATCCAATAACAGTGTTAAACTGTTATTGGATTTACCGCATTTTTGTTTGAAGCGGATAATTTAATAATGGAGTACAATCAGTTACTCTATTGCAAGAAGTAACTTATTCATGAACACCATCGATTTTAGTTCAGCAAGGTAAAAGATGGCACACTTCATGTATTATTTTTTTGGGATTATTTATAAACGTGTAGTGTCGGACGTAAACAATAGCACCATCCCATTTCTTCCCGTGGGAGTCATAAAAGGCGACTAAAGGAGTTACTAGAGAATGGGCAGCAGCGTTCTCTATACATTTTACCACCATATTGCGATCGCCAATCCGCTTGCCAAGCGTGGCGATTATGGCAAACCCCCCTAAATTGGGTTACGGCTATGTACAGCAGTAGAAGTTATTTGGCTGAATTGATGATGAATAAACGTTGCTTAAAGTCAAGTTATGCTTAACCTTTGCTCAACCATACATTTTTTTCTATTACACCTGAACTTAATTTTAAAAAAACGTTATAAACCCTTTTATCTAATAACTAGCTTCTGCCCGCGACTTCATCCGCGCCAAATTTTTGCTCCCCTGACCTTCCCGCCACATCGCAGTGCCTGAGAGTTTTTGTACATTTTTCATTGCTGCTCCGCTCCTTTTAACTGAAGCGTAATGGTTTATAGCCTAAAACCTTCCTCAATAAATAGGCTATTCAACACAAACATAATTTATCAATTCGGTTCATGTGTTTCTGAGATTACCGCGTTCAACCAAACAAATAAACGTACTCTTCAGCTTTATAATATGATGATTAGTATAGATCTGAGTTAATACGTAGCGGAAGTTATTGCGTGAGCACGATTTTAATTAGTGTGTAATAGCAACGGAACGTAATCTGTTATGAACTAATTTTGAGTTGATCCATAAAGATAGTAATGTTATTAACTTTCTCTATTAAGGTACTGTCCGTAATCTGTGCATTCAAATCATTCAAAATACATCTAACAAAGCTGTTCGGCTGCCCTTATATTCTTTTCCTATTGTAGCAGCAACAAAATGTCTTCTTAACTGCATTTTAAAGAATGCTCTGACAGTTTCAAAGAAAAGTTTGGTACAATAAAGTGTTATAAATGTAGTAAATGTGCTTATTTTTTTGTTTAGAGAGATATTCGTTTTGTCGTGAGTAATATATAATATCGGTTTGTTCGAATCATATGTTAATATTTTGTATAATGACTTCCCAAGATTGGGACGTTGGGTTCCCGGACCGGAAAGCTTACCGCGTACGAGGTGCCGAAAGCACTCGCAGAGGTCTGCTAGACGATTATCCCTATGCGCATTATGAAAGTGCACCCAAAGACAACCCCCGGTTGATGTAGAAATATTGCAGGATATGGAAGCAAAGATATTGTGATATGTGTTTGGATGGCTAAAGTGGACTGGTTACCTAGAACTATGGAAAGACTGTGGCGCTCGTTTGATCAAAGTTTTATGATTCACTGATAATATGGCAGAGGATGACTTGCACACTCAGTAATGAACCTCCGGACACTACCGCTATCACAAAGTGACGTAGGGTCAAAGGGCAACATGTCCTGAAGTGCTTGAGGAGTGCAGAGCTATGCTTTGGCTATCAGAACAATCCCAGAGCCAGCAAGATGGTCGAGATCCCTACCAGCACTTACTGGAATACTTTCATCCTCCGGACACATTTGCTATTACATTCTCCACTCAAAAAGACCAATAAAGGCAGGAATGAGGTGAGAGCTCTAATCCTCGTCAGTATTCACTCCAGCCGGCAATAAAGTCAAGCGAAGGTTGGGAACAAGACGACTCCCGGGAGATCGAGTTCGTTGAATCGCTACTGCCTAAGCCGCACCTGCCCTGCGAGTACCTGTATCTCTTGTGGTCTCACTCCTCACCCTAGACCCGTTCCAACAAAGTAAACTCTACCCGCACAGAGCAAGAGTTCGCCACGACCTCAACGTAAAAATACGTATTATAAGCATGTGTTCCCCACTGCAGGGCGTATGCGTCCCTTCCCTTTTTCCACTTTTTCCAATGAACAAATACTCGTCCATAAATCTCGTATCGAAAAGATAAAACTTCGTATTGACTAACTTTATTTTAAAGAAAATAGAGTAACAGAGTGTTAGGCACGTATTTCGTTTAAACCTTCATTTTACGTAAATATTCCTCTTGAAGCTCTACAATCCTAATATTTATTCGATCTTAATTAAAATCTTTATGCAGACTTAAAATTAATTCTATAAGGCAGCTACATCATCAATAACTCAGAAATGTCTTTGAAACTTGAACTACGCTTGTCCATCTTTTCCCTTATTTAACTACCTATGCCTATTTATTAAGATCATAACGCTTATTCCCGATGCTTAAATTTTATTCACAGTATCGATTCAAATTTAATTACATTCAACCAAGTATTTTTAATTAAGAAGCATTGCAGAATAATCAGTATAATCACTAACTGACCTGGTCACCTAACCGGTCTGCATTACAGATATAATTTGTGTAGCGCGTAATCCTATCACTCCTAAATTTGTTATAACATAGAATGTCAATATGCAATACATTATATGTAGCAGGGATGTTAAGGAGCTCCGTAACCGTAACCGAAACTATCGGATATCCGATATAAAAATTTATCCGTAACCGTAACCGAATCCGGAATAAAAGTTTCGGATAATATCGGATTTGTTATTACATTTTTATTTTAGGTAACTCAATATATGTATATTTATAATCATTTTTATTTTAAATAGCTGTAATAATTAGGTACTCAACACTGATTGTAATTCCTACCAAATGGTGACATATAAATAAAACCATTTTATTAGCTATTCATATTTTACTTTTGAAATTCCTTAAATGTTTAATATCCGTAACCGATATTATCCGAAACTAACGGATAATCCGAAATAATTTCATATCCGTATCCGTATCCGTATCCGGTATAATAATCATTCCTATATCCGTATCCAATCCGTATCCGAAATGTCATATCCATAACATCCCTAATATGTAGCTACACTTAACATATAGGCGACAAAATCAAAGTTTCGGGTTTATATATTAGCAGTTTTTGCCGTCGGCTTCGCTCAGTTGGATGTCGGAAAATATCTGACGAGAATGTACTACCGGAATCATTTTCATTTGCCTAGCCGTTTCCCAACTATATTGTGTCGGGTTCCAGTCTAACTGGATGTAACTTAATACCAGTATTTAACATGAAGCAACTGCATATCTGCCGTCCACAACCCTGTTACTGGGTAATACGATACCCCATGGTAAGGCTGGTTGTCAGACTTTCAGGCTTCTGACGACCCGAATAAATACATCCTTTTTCCTACCCCAGCTTCGTCCTTATTCGTTGTTTCACCTTCACGCTACTTTAGCGTGAAGGTGAACTCACTTTCGCATTTATAGTATTAGTTTTCGGGGCTACCCTGCCTTTTTCCCCTAACGGTTTGCATTCCCCTCCCCCCCCAACCCCACTTTAGCGCTAATTTCACGAAACTGAACACGATCATCGCATAAACGGGCTGTGTTTTGTATATAAGGGCTGTCAGTATCATTATTTTTCTTCCCGCCCGTTGAGGACCCAGGTGAGCCCTTGCCCCCCGTCACACCTGACGAGGTGCACGACCTCATCAAAGGTCTCAAACCCCACAAGGCCCCCGGATCAGACGGTATCACCAATAGGGTGTTCCAGCTGTTCCCCGCGCACTTGATCATGCTCATGACCACCATCTTCAATGGTGCCCTGAGCAATAACATTTTCCCACAGGCTTGGAAGGAAGCCACAGTCATTGGCATCCCAAAGCCCGGCAGACCGAAGGCGGAGCCCTCGAGCTACCGTCCCATCAGTTTGCTCAACGTACTCGGCAAAATCTATGAGAGGCTTATTTATAAGCGTCTCAGAGATTACGCCGAGACAAAGGGCCTCATCCCTAACGAGCAGTTTGGTTTTTGAACCCAACACTCGTGTGTCATCAAGTGCACCGTATCGTCGTACATATTAGCGTTGGTTTTCAACGAGGTATGTTCACGGGTGCAGTTTTCTTGGACATAGCGAAAGCGTTCGACAAGGTCTGGCACAACGGCTTGTTATACAAGCTGTACCAACTCGGAGTGCCAGACCGTCTCGTGCTCATCCTACGAGACTTTCTATCGAACCGCACCTTTCGCTATCGCATCGAAGGGGCACTGTCCTCCCCCCATCCTATCCGAGCAGGAGTCCCTCAGGGCTCTGTCTTGTCCCCTCTCATTTTTACGCTATTTACTAGCGATATCCCCAGAAGTTTAAAGGCTCAGTTGGCTCTGTTCGCAGATGACACGGCCATTTACTTCACGGAGCGCAGTCAAGACGCATTGATTCGCTACCTCCAGGCCGCAGTCGACGACCTCGCCGACTGGTTCAGGAAGTGGCGAATCGAGGTCAACCCCGACAAGAGTCAGGCGGTTCTCTTTACGATACCGCGACTCAAACCCCGCCCCCCGACCCCCCTATCCATGTTCGGCAAGCAGATCCCTTGGGAGAAGCGAGCCAAATATCTAGGCGTGGTCTTAGATCAGCATCTCTCCTTCTCTGAGCACATAAAGAAGGTCCGCTCGCGGGCCGCTTTCGCTCTCGGTAGGCTACACCCCATTCTCAATCCAAAGAGCAAAATGTCACTTCGGTGCAAAAAGCTCATTTATACCGCGTACATAAGGCCAATTAGGTATGACCTATGCATGTGCAGTCTTTGCACACGCGAAACCCCACCACGTCCATAGGATGCAGACCCTCCAAAACCGTTTTCTCCGCAACGCCACAGGTTCGCCTTGGTACGTTCGGAATACTAATCTCCACCTCGATCTTAAACTCCCGACTATCCATCGACCCGACCATTCATGAAACGCATCTCCAAGCGTTTCTTCGATAGGGCCGCAACCCACCGCAACCCTCTGGTTGTCGCGGCAGCCAACTACATCCCCTCCCGCATTAGTAAGACCCGCCGTCCGCGGCATATTCTAACCGATCCTGATGACCCCATTACCCTCCTCCAGGAGAGCAATAGGGCCACCAGTACCTTACTTAAACCAAAACGTCCGTCATACCGACCTCGCCGCCGAGGTCCGACGCGCGACGTCGACGTCGACACTCCCAACTAGCTAATAGTCCCCCCCGACCCTTGTATGAGCCAGCCCGCGTCGCTGAGCCTTTAGTTAACGACCACCCAGATCCAGCCTATCCCTTGCTGATCCCCCCCACCAGTGACTCCCTAAGCCGAGGTCCGAACCCCAACGGGGGTGCCCTTAGGTCTTAGTCGCTTAGTTTGTAGTTTTTCTTTAGTTTGTAAGCCCCTGGCTGGAGGCCTTAGATTCGCGTCTAAAGTCATTCGCAGGGAAAGCCCGTTTAAGTAGTGAAAGCCTTCGGGCTAACTACGAGATGTCATTGTCAAAAAAAAAAAAAAAAACAATTCTGAGGAAAATGCAGTGGTGAAATTTAGAGACACCAGAGGAGTTCACATTCACCTACTCCAAATTGAAAATATGTACTTAATCAATATTTTTTTCTTGCAGGATTGCAAAGGAACTACATGCGAGTATGTTCGATCTGCCCCAACAAGGAACATCGATTCGTGTGGTTTTGGTACGTACTGTAATTACAATATCCTATTTCAATGCAAACATTTAGTTCACTTCACACGTACGGTACCTAATAACACGGCGAGATTTATTCGTGCACTGCATTTTCAACACACAGCTCAGCCCCGAGAGCTGAAATTCGAACAGCGTGTTTTTTCGACGCGCTCCATTCCCCATGACGCTAAAACCCTTCTCCAGGAGAGTAGTAAACTAACTAGCACACTCAAGACACACAAACACAGACCGCCGTCCTTCGGTGCTCGCCGCCGCGGCCCGCCGCGACGCCCTAATCCTTGTCCTCCCCGACCCTTGCTCGAGCCAGCCCGCGCCGCTGAGCCTGAAGCTTTAAATTCACCCCTAAATAATAATCATTCCGATCCAGCCCGTCCCTTGCTGCCCTCTACCAGCGATGCCCAAAGCCGAGGTCCGTACCCCACAGGGGGTGCCCTTAGCGAGTAGTTGCTCTAAGGTTGGACTTTTAATCCTATTCAGTAACATGACAGTTGGAGGGATACCAGGTTTTGACAAAAAAAGATAGTGAGGTGGTGCAAGAATGAATGAAATTGAATGAACTTGAAATAATGTACTTACATGCAAACTTTGTATTTTAAATTTTATAATTTGTGTTAAAACACGATGTATACTATATTGATATCTATATAGTCTATGGCTGCCAGAGGAAATAAAATGACTATAGTAAACAAAAAAAGTAAAATGACATGATTTTTATATTTAGTTTTGTTTCTATCAGAAGAAAATAAAAAGCTAATACCTAACTGTTATTAATGACTAACTGACTGACTGACTTAACTGTTATGTTACTGTTATCAATTATTCTTATATTCCACACCCTAAAAAGGATTTTAAAGTTTTATTTAATTTAAACCATTTTAACATTGAATCTTTACGCAAAATCGTTCACTACCTCAACACTATTTGTTTTAATATGGTATCATTATTTTTCGTTGAAGTGTCAAGTTACTGAATAGGATTAAAAGTTCAACCTTAGTTTTAAGTTTTTTAAGTCCTGGCTGGAGGCCTTAATTTATTAAGGTAGCCACAGGCAAGTCCGGTTAAGCAGCTGACAACCTCATAGGTTGACATGCGAAATGGCATTAAAAAAAATTGTTTCGTCACGCTGAGTTACACTCTATTGGATTCTCAATCCTCGGTTCAACACCGAGAGTTGAAAATGCAGTACGCAATCAGATTCCACCGCGATATTTTCACGCGACTAATATGATTATGTTATTTATCTTACAGAGTACCGGTATAGTAGGTATTAAATTAATACATAGATTAGAATTACTCGCAGAATATTTGTGTCAATAGCAGCTATTTATTAATAATCCGTCTATTTTAGAGCCTGTTTTATAATTTAATCAACACGACGACAATATTACGTAGCAAGACCGTTGATAACATAACATAACATCACGCCTTGTTTCCCCGAAGGGTTAGGCAGAGGTGTACCTATAGTACACCCACATTTCGCCTGTTATGTTTAAGTCCCATATGTAATAGGGGGCGAGCCTATTGCCGTCCACCAGGCACCGATCCAGACTCCGGGCTGCTACAGAGAAATTCCAGATGGAAAAACCCAATAACACTATGCCCGACCTGGGAATCGAACCCAGGACCTCATGCTCAGCAGTAGCGCTTGCTACCACTAGACCAACGAGGCAGTTCTGATAGTCTGTAGACCGTTGATGTTGTTCAGAAAATGTCCAGCGTGATGAATCTGTTATTATTTAGTTGAAAGTTGACTTCACGTGTCATAAAATATCGTAATAGTCCTAACCGTAACCTACAGTCTGTTCCAAAAGTATTTGATAAAAGTATAGATAAACCTGGTTTTGGTAAAATTCATACGCAACCACTAACTAAAGGGAAGTCTCAAATTCATCTATCCAGGTTTCTTTATATCGCGTTTCTCATTTTACAAAAACAATTGTTCAAATAAAATTATGAAATTATAACTGAAAAGTCATCAACATAAATTGAGGTTATAAAATTGACCTAAATTGTTGTGTAAAGAATTTGGTTTTAAGTATTCAAATAACCAAAGCACTCCATTTGTAAGTGTTACTTCAAATTGGTATCCACGTGTACATTTTCTGATAATGTTTACATTTTCATTTGAAACTATTGGAACTCACTATACTATGTTATTTTATGAATATTCATAACCGTCAGAATTTCGTAGCTATCGTTCCGCTGCGCCGGGCCCACGGCTCGTTTGAAATGTTGCACTTCACTAGGAAGTGCTCCGACAACCAACAGGTTTCAGTCAACCAGTGAACGTTTCTTGTCTAAATTTTGTAACGTTAACATAATCTTACATGCGGTAAAAATGTCACCCGGCCAGTCCAATTGCTTAAGGAAATAAGCATGCGATCAAGGCTACTCGAGCCCTATCTTGATTTTTGTTCCTAGTTCATTAACTCTGTGCGAGATAGCAATGTCAAACTGACTGCAAGTATAATATTAAGTTTAAAAAAGAAAAACAACCAAAAATTATATGAAACTTGTTTTAAAATATTCAATTCAAATATCTTTATTGCAATCTTTAATGTTTATACATATACAGATACGGTAAGGTAGATGTTGGAGGTGGTATGTTGTCTATATCTAGATTATTTTATTGTTTTGACACTGCACTGCTTATGATTAAGCTCCAAAGTGACCGCCTTTTAGTTTCGACCGTTTCAACTGAGTCATATGCTTCAATACTCAATACAGGGTGGCAGGGAGGGACATCGACGCGCAAACTGTAACCATGAATTCAGCACATGATTCTAGACCTTACCCTAGAGCAGAAATTTTTCGTCAACTATCTAAAAAAAAACTGCCATTTCATAGATAAGTGCAATAGGTACCTACACGATCAAAATGTACGGCAAAGCGTCTTGTTTTTTTAATAACCGATGAAATATTTCAGTGGTTGGGGTTCCAGAATCATGAACTGAATCCACGGTTACAGTTTACGCGTTAGTGACCCTGCCAACCTGTATATTTATTGTAATTCACCATAATGAGGCGGTAGGCTTACAAAGACATGATCATTCTAGACCCTATAGTGCACAGCACAGTAGGTAGTAGCAGGAAAAGAGGATTGCCTTATCAAAAGCTTTCCAGACCATAGGTCTAGTCCATAGGTAGTCTACTCATAGAAAAAGATTAATTGCCGAATACTTCTCCAAGAGCATTTCAAACATGGGATATTTTGACAAACATCACACTAAATTGCCTTTTTTCTTCAACAGAACAACGTGATCAAATGAACATGGCTACGTCATTCCTGGATGGTTCTGCGTTGTACGGCAGCTCGGAGAAGGAGCTCCGTTCTCTAAGGCTTTATGATGCTGGCAAAATTGACCTGGATTCATGTCGCAAGTAAGTTCCAGTAAAAATATTAAATGAATATTAAAAAACGTCCCCTGATTAGGTAATCTTGGCTAGTGCTTAGTTGTAATCACAATAAGTCTACAAATTCTTCTCTGAAATAATTTTATGGATCATGAAATTGAAAAGTAAGTTCTTCTTACTCTTCCTAAGTTTTGTAAGACTGTGTGTTGAAATCAAATCTTAGATCTTTTAAGACACTTTTACACGTCAATATTTTGTTGGTCAATATTTTAAAACTAGATGTAGTCGGCACCGGCGTTTCCTAGCTGACTGGTCCCTGAGAAAAAAATCCAAAAGAAACTCACAGATCATGGAGTCTTTTAAAGTAAACATTATATTAATAGGATTGCCAAGAACTTTGAATGCCGCTGAGCTTTTACGCACTATTTATCAATAAATAAACACATCGTTTATTATAAACGATGATTTATCTGTTGTAAATAACATATTCAAATAGATCCTTCAATACAAACTGTGAGTACAAACACGGAAGAAAACAAACCAGTCGGTAATTAGATTGCATCATTGAATCCATTCCCATACAATACCGATCATAGATATTATAGAAACAGTACTTAATGTGTGAACTATTCCCATAGTTTTGTACGTATTCAATCGAGTCGAATGTACAGTCATTGTCTTTACTATTGGGCTTACCACCGTATCCGTGTTAAGACAGAGTACGCATGGTTTTAGTGTACATGACGACTACTTAGCAATTTCACTTATAAGTCAATGAAAACGTATATGTCAATTAGATATCATACACGACTGGAAATAGTGCTCTCCTAGGCACTAATATCAGTATCTACAGAACTGTACATTGTACAAATGCTATTGCAATCAAATTCATCGTGGGAAAATAAGCACATGAAAAACGAGTATAAAAATTATTACGCTGGGCTGGCGATAGGCAACAGCATTTTTTGTTCAGATTTGGACACAACAAGAGTTACTGTAAAAAAATGCATTCGAATATTTAATTAAATAACATACTCTACAACATGTTTTAAATGGTGTCGTGACACCAATATGTTAAAAGAAAAAAAGAATTGCTGACACACTCCAGTTAAGAAAGTTATGAGTCTAAGTTTTAGACAGCCAAAATTAGATTCGCGATAATAACATTGAGGAATTATGTAAGCCTCTAAAGAAACACGACGCAGCCGTGTCTACATAAATATTTAATACAATGTTTTTTATGCAAAATTATTTAAAATAAATCTTATTATGTAAGCTCATCAGATATCGAACAAACTGATAATATGGATCGTTTAGTATTATTGATATATCGAAAACATTCCTTGTTTTCAACTAAAGGCAGTTTTCAAATAATTTCAAAACTTCGCAATTACAAAAGCAAAAACAAATATGTGCCTTTCAATATTTCCAATAAAATGCGTGCATCTGCCGACAAAACAAAGCTAAGATTCCTAGGTGTCGTCATAAAATGGATTGTATGCAAATAGTGCCGACAAACTAACCTTGAGATGGTTTGCATTCCCACATAGAGATTTCAATCTTTTTCCATATTTGCATTGGCATCTATTGACGCGATGGATGCGCGAGAGGTGAAGTGCAGCTGATGGAAATTATTGTGGGAAGGCCGCTTGTCAGGAAATAGATGAGCATCAAGACATTGCGGTTTTTGCAGTCGTAAAAGGCACTTATGTAAAACTAAATTGACATGGTTAATATGAAGAGGAAGTTCGTAACGGTTCATAGTCTTATCCTTCGGAAGTAACAACGTTGCATTAAACTTACCGACGTTGCATTAAATGGTAACAATATACAGAACAGTCACGGAAACAAACCTGAAACTTTGAACACGAACCATGAATTTGAGATGAGATTGTTCCGTGCGGTGCCGGACGTAAAGAATAGCACCATCCCATTTCTTCCCGTGGGTGTGGTAGAAGGCGCCTAAGGGAGACTGCCTTACTAGAGAATGGACAGCAATGTTCTCTATGCATTTTACCACCATACTGCGGTTGCCAACCCGCCTGCCAAGCGTGGCAACTAAAGCAAACCTCCCAAAATTGAAGGAGGCCCATGTCCAGCAGTGGATGTCTTTGGGCTGAAATTATGAATGATGATGATGAATTTGACATGGGGCTATCTTATCGCTTTGTTTAAGCCTTAGATGGGATCTTCTCCACTTCTTTCTTCTTGCCTTGGGTTAAAGTAAGTAAAATACTATCTTATTAAAATGTTTCTTTCTTCCAGATGCAGAGACGGATCACCCACAGCTCCCCTATACAAAACTCTACTATCGGAACACAACCGTATCGCCGGCGAGCTTTACACTTTGAACCCGTTCTGGGATGACACCACACTTTACTTGGAGTCCAGACGAGCTGTGGCTGCTATCATCCAACACATCACCTATAACGAGTTCTTACCTGTTCTCTTGGGAGAGGTAAGCAGATTGACTCCTATATTAATTAGGCTTTTGATATCTTTGACCAAGAATCATTAAATTCGTTAACATGAAGACAATACTTACGTATTCAGTCAGAAGTCAGGATGTCAGCCGACCAGCCTTATCTTTGCTGACTGGCTTATCTTGTATCATTGGTGCTAGTGTCCTTGTAAATAGGTCATGTCAACACGAGTGAATAAATTCACACACTAAAGGTTCATAATCCTTTAGTATCCAATTCATTTCCAGGTACCAATTTAGCTTACCTATCCTTCTGACAAGACGACATATCTCCATATTTTGCCGATGAAAATATAATGTCATATCGTGTTTGTACAGATTGGCATGGCTAAAGCAGAGCTGAAATTGACATCTCTCGGTTTCTGGCGAGGATACTCCAGCGCTATCCGTGCCGGGGTCTACTCCGAACTCGTTGCCGTTGCACCCATCTTCCATGCTATGATGAACCAGAAATTGGTAAGAATATAATAAACATACATAAACAATTATTATTAGAACACTTAGATATAAATGTTTCGTTAACCTGGATTACTAGAACTTTTCAATGCTGCTTTTCAACGCAATATTTAAAAAAATCTAGATTTATGATTTAGCTTTTTATAATAAGTCCTTTTCTTGTCCAGTATTAAGTACCAGGTAGAGTGAGCTCGGCTTATACAAAGACTGTTCAAAATTAGCAGTTTTTCAGTAAATATTACTACCTCAAAGACAAAGCGCCTCAGAACAATATTAATTTATTCAAGAGTCGTAGTAGTAGTAGACATCCCAATGATTACCCAAATCCAAACTTAATTTCCAGATCAACAGCACAACCACTTTAGAACACTTAGTACGTACCAGCGCCCAACACGTCTCCCATTTCCCAGCGTCCGCTCAATGGGATCTGAACAGGTCTCGCGACCACGGAGTGTCGTCATACCTGAGGGCACTGCGCATGTGCGAACCTATGTCGACCATCAAGTCTTTTGGAGACCTCAGCCAAATGGGCTTCGATAGGAAGCAGCAGGAGATGATGGCTGATATGTACAGGTAAGAAGAATTTTTGACATCTATAACTTTTTATCGATAAAAACTTAATTATTAGGAGTAATGTGAAAAAATAAGGTGGTTCAAACATAATGGCTGCTGATTAGGTACTTAGTTCTTTTTAGTACTCAGGTATCAATATGACACATAGTGCCTTACAAGGAGAACACACATGATCACATAGCTGATGTCACATAGCTTTAAGTTTTTGTTAATGCTCTACATTACGGATTTTTTTTTCTTAAATTTGAAGTGGTATAATCGCGGCCAACGTATATTCTACATCGTATAAGATTCAGTAAATTCCATATAATTTAAATTTAGATATCTCTATATATGTGTAACTACATTATGCCAATATTTTTACGATGCATTTTCCAATTCTAGGAGCCCCGATGATGTGGAGCTCATGATTGGAGGAGCTATGGAGAAGCCAGCGTCCGGTGCTGTTGTTGGATCGACTATTGCGTGCGTTTTAGCACTGCAGTTCGCTAACTTGAAAAAGAGTGACAGGTAAATCCACGCATTTATATTGTTTTTTGCACCTCAGCTAGTCCAACAAATGATTAATGGCAAAAGAAAAAAAGTAAAGTTCTGACTTAAGGAATCTTTAAAGAAGATACTAAATGGAACGCTAAAGCGCGTATGCGTATGGTAATTGAAGACGCCAAACATTAAAATAAGACGCAGACTTTAAATGCAGCTCACGATTAGCTATCAACTAGACGAAGACAGTCTAGGCTAGGTCTGGTTCAGGACAAATCAATAGTTAATTTCCTATTGCTCTTTTTCTTATTACAAAATATTTCATTTTTACAGATTCTGGTATGAGAACGACTTGCCCCCATCATCACTGTCTCCCGATCAACTCGGAGCCATCAGAAAAGTATCTCTTGCGGGAACTCTTTGCGCAGCTCAAGATACTTTGAAAAACATCCAGCCTAAAGCTTTCGTGAGGGAGGATCCATATTTGTAAGTATTCACAAAAAAGAACAACCCAACTTTTAACTCCAGTACAAAACATAATACTTTCACTGCTCGTAAAGCACAAGATGACACAATAACAAAATAGTGAGAACACTAAATACAAGGTAAAGACAGGGAAGGAGTTTCCTTGGAAGGAAAGGATTAATCTTGTTTGATACCATCAATTTATTAATCGTTATTAAGGTGATTTCAATATGGCACTCTTTAACATAATCCAAACCTGTAAAATTAATCAATAACCCATCTATTTATTATAGGAACGCAGCCCAACACTGTTCACAACACAACCGTCTGGAACTTTCGGCATGGAGGGATGAAAGCGGCGCTAAGGCGGCGGAGAGATTATCTCAGGATATGCTCGCTACTGCTTTGGAGAAAGCCAAACAAGAGATGGCTGATAGGAAGAAACTTGAGTACATGCTGTGGGAATCTCGTAAGTTATATAAACAGAAGTTTAAAAAAAAAGTATTTTTCTGAATCCTTTTTAATTTATAATCAGCTTATATTGATTCCACTGCTGGGACACAGGCCTCCTCTCGGTGAGAGGAACTGGGCCCTAATCTACCACGCGGGCCTAGTGCGAGTTGGTAGTTGTCACATGTCTTCGATTTTGTGGTACCTCACTATGTTTTCCCTTACCGTAATGAGAGCAGTGGTGATGTGGTATTTACACAAGTGCATGCCTAGATTCGAACCCACGACTTACAAGTTATAAGTCGTGGCCGATACCACTGGGTCACCACAGCTCTTCATAAGTAACTTTAATCTGTTTTCTCGGCAACCAAATAACAACAGCTTATATTTTAAAAGTTGATTAGGCTAAAAAACCTGGACTCATCTTCTATATGGTATAGCCTCATAATGTAGGTACTTGTGCATTTCTTTAGTTATGATATTTGTATTACAGGTGGTGGAGCTGACCCTAAGTCTCCAGTGGGCACAGCGGCATCGTTCTCAAAAGCCAACAAATATGCTCTGAAACTCGCCAATACTTCTCTCTTCTTGGAATTCGCTACTAACGAACTTATTAATACCATAAACAGCGGGTAAGCACCACAACTGTTCGATCAGACCCATTTGATCTTTAATTTCGTTTATTCGTTTACATCAACTTTTGACTCTCTGAGTGATGATAGTCATAAGAAATGCGATTTTTTCCACTCATACAGCTTCCTAATAAAATCCTCATTTTTCAGACACCGTCGCAAACGTCAGATCTTCGATGACTCCCTTGGTTTTGGTACCTCAGACTTCGTAGACTCCCTACAATCGGTCGACATCAGTGGTTTTCTTGGCAACGACCAATCTGGTCCCATCATCGAGCCTCAGTGCGATGACAAAGGAGCATGTGAACCTGACAACCCATTCCGGACTTACACTGGATACTGTAATAACTTGAGGAATCCTAATTTGGGCAAGGGTTTAACGACCTTCGCAAGATTGTTGCCTCCTGTTTATGAAGATGGTGAGTTGATTAAAAATAACTGTAAGACATACATCTATGTTGACAATAGAGGTCAATGTGTCGGAATGAAATCTATGAAGAACATAGTCACACTTGGATTAAAAAAAAAGTCCCATTTGGGCGCCAATAGTAGTCCCAATTGGGCGCCAAGGGTAGTCCCATTTGGGCGCCATTAATTGTTTCGAGGCACCAAAAAGTTCCATTGAACGATTAGAATAGCCGCATTTGAGCGCCAATAAATAAATTAACATTAATTTTATTTCAATACAACTGAGCTTCCTACTGTTCCAGGTGTAAGTCGTCCCCGCATCAACTCAGTGACCGGCACGCCACTGCCGTCTCCTCGCGTGGTCTCCACAGTCATCCATCCGGACATTTCCAACCTGCACACACGATACACGCTTATGACGATGCAGTTCGCGCAGTTCTTGGACCACGAACTCACTATGACGCCCATTCATAAAGGTAAACAATTCTAACTTATTATTGTCGACCAATTCACTTTACCGGTTAAAAAATGATGATCATGAACAATCCACTTACTAACTGGAATGATGAGTTTTAAGTCAAAACACACTTATTTCATGAGAAAACTGTTAAGAAAATGTTTCCATGTCTAAATATAATTTCACTGCAGGTCAGTTTAGTATGGTGGTTAGGGAAACTTTTTATTACTTGATACGTACTTTGTCTTCCTGTTTAGAAACCAGCTTTTGTTTTTAATATCTTTATGGCACATCCTCCTACCAAATACCTCTCGAACCTTTTTAGGGTTCCGTTGCCAAATGGCAAAAAACGGAACCCTTATAGATTCGTCATGTCTGTCTGTCTGTCTGTCTGTCTGTCCGTCCGTATGTCACAGCCATTTTATTCCGAAACTATAAGAGCTATGCTGTTGAAACTTGGTAAGTAGATGTATTCTGTGAACCGCATTAAGATTTTCACACTAAAGTAGAAAAAAAACAATAAATTTTGGGGTTCCCCATACATAGAACTGAAACTCAAAAATGTTTTTTTTCATCAAACCCATACGTGTGGGGTATCTATGAATAGGTCTTCAAAAATGGTAATGAGGTTTCTAATATCATTTTTTCTAAACTGAATAGTTTGCGCGAGAGACACTTCCAAAGTGGTAAAATGTGTGTCCCCCCCCCCCCCCCGTAACTTCTAAAATAAGAGAATGATAAAACTAAAAAAAATATATGATGTACATTACCATGTAAACTACCACCGAAAATTGGTTTGAACGAGATCGAATGAGTAGCTTTTTTTAAAAACGTCATAAATCGTAAACCGCAATTTACCTTACATTCAATCAACTAAAATATAAAAATTAAAAATATATATATTTTTTTAAACCTACAGGTTTGTACGGAACCCTCGGTGCGCGAGTCCGACTCACACTTGGCCGGTTTTTCTGTAACATGTACTTACCTTTATAATTTCACCATTACTTTTTTTCTCGTTTCGCTCAGGTTTTCACGAGTCCATTCCCGACTGTCGTTCATGCGACTCCCCACGTACGGTACATCCGGAATGTAATCCGTTCCCAGTACCACGCGGCGACCATTACTACCCAGAAGTGAATGTCACATCTGGAGAAAGACTTTGCTTCCCATTCATGAGGAGTTTGCCTGGACAGCAGCAACTTGGTGAGTGGATAAAATATCATATAATAATTTTAAGGCAATTGTTATTTTTAACGTCTAAAAACTTGCATAGGTTATTTAAGCTACATTTATAATGCAATATATTATTTATCTAGCTATTCAGTCTGCTATGTGGACAGTTACAGTTGAGAACATTGAACAAAATATAACAATAATATTTATGGAGTTTTTCTAAACCGTTTAGTCCAAGCTTAGTTATTTTTCTGATCCATATAAACTGGCAGGAAACCTTGGTTTTCGATCTTTCCATCTTCGATTTTGTTACAGTAAGTGCTGTAAAGCAGGAAAAAATAATTTATCCTGAACCTCATTTTTCAGGACCCCGTGAACAAGTAAACCAGAACACAGCCTTCATCGACGCCTCAGTCGTCTATGGCGAGAACCCTTGCATCGTTCGCAAACTGCGCGGCTTCAACGGAAGACTGAATGCTACCACCAACCCTATCAACGGAAGAGAACTACTGCCCAGGAGTGACAACCATCCCGAGTGCAAGGCGGCTAGTGGATTCTGTTTTATTGCTGGTGAGTTGGACATGAAAAGCTTAAAAACAAAAAGCGTTTAAAGTGTACGAGCATAGTGTCGCATTTTATACCTACGCAATGTTCCATAATATTCTTAGCTAGGTTGAATGTACCTACATATAAAATAATTAAAAGACGTGAAATATACGCTCCTACTACACATGCGTAAAAGGAATGCTTTCTCCATGAATAGGAGAAAGCATTCCTTTCGTCAGCATTGTTAGTCGTTCCAATCAGACAAGAGGACTTGCGCTGCGAAAATCAGAGCTATGATCATCAACAAAACTTCTAGGAGATTATTTGGGCCGACCAGCAGACTCTCAAAAGGGCCATGAACGACAAATAATTGTTTACTGAGTCTCATAACTTAGGCTTGATAAGTTATAATCGCTAGGTAGCCCTTGACTCTCATTTTTAAACCCTTCAAAGTATCTTGTCCTAAAACCTATTTTTCCTCATTCAGGTGATGGCAGAGCCTCAGAACAGCCAGGCCTCACCGCCATCCACACAATCTTCCTCCGCGAACACAACCGCATCGTCGAAGGTCTGCGCGGCGTGAACCCTCACTGGGACGCCGACCAACTCTTCGAGCATACGCGCCGCATCCTTGCCGCGACCTTCACGCATATCATCTATAACGAGTTCTTGCCAAGGCTACTGTCATGGAACGCTGTTAATTTGTATGGATTGAAGCTGCTGCCTTCAGGTATGTTTGTCGATATTAATATAAAATGCCCCCTATTTATAAATGCCACTTATATTAACAGCAAGACCCATAATCACAAAGTGAAGATCGTAAACATACAATTAGGAAGAAAAAAAATGGTTATTTAGTTGGGTACTCAAAAGAGGCAAAAAAGTATTATGACAGAGGTATTACAAATTGTGGCTATTATCATTCTCGTTTTTTTTTTTGGATTTCCGAATCCGTTTCGGTACTAACGGAAATCTTAGGCTCTGTCCGCTTCCACTAACGCCAAATTGCTTTTAGAAATCCAAATAACAGTAACAGTAAACTATAACTCATCTTTTATTCCAGGCTACTACAAAGAGTACTCACCGACCTGTAACCCCGCCATTGTCACCGAGTTCGCGGCCGCTTCCTTCCGTTTCGGCCACTCTCTCTTACGTCCTCATCTCCCGCGTCTGTCGCCCAGCTTCCAGCCCGTCGAGCCCCCGATCCTCCTCAGAGACGGATTCTTCAGGCCTGATATGTTCATGTCTGTGAGTAGCACTTATGTTTTTTCCACTGATATTTTAGAGTCCCGGAAATCGTTCTTGGTTTCGTAGTTTTTGGAAAATCTCATAAAATTAATTAATATAGCACAACTAAGCTAAATAATTTTATTTTCAGCACCCACCGATGGTAGATGAGCTAATGCGTGGTCTCGCTTCAACCCCCATGGAAACCCTGGACCAGTTCATCACCGGAGAAGTCACCAACCATCTGTTCGAAGACCGTCGCATTCCCTTCTCTGGCATCGATCTTATAGCCCTGAACGTGCAAAGAGCCAGAGACCACGGCGTTCCGAGCTATAACAACTATAGGGCGCTTTGCAACCTGAAGAGAGCGACCACCTTCGAGGATTTGGCGAGAGAAATTCCTGATGAAGTTATTGCTAGGTAAGGACAAAAATTATTTTAAACTTTTGCTGGCGACATGCTGATAAAATTTACTGAGGCTTCCTGTCCTAGGCTTCCTTTTGAACTCCTTTATATCCTAGGCTTCCGTTTGAATCTGGGCTGTCTTTCCATGTCCAGGATGTTTGACCGTTCTAAATATATTTTCAGTTATAAATAACTCTCTGGTTCTGATAGAATAAATATTTATAGAGCTTTCTGGGTCCCTACGATTACCCAATACCCAGGGCCGGATTTAATCTTATTGCCGCTCTTGGGCACCGGAAAAAAATCCGCCCCAATACTGGAATTTTACTTAAACTAATTTTTTTTTCAAAATTAAAATAACTATTTTGTTGCAGAAACTTTATTATATGTTATATATATAATAAAAAAATATTTATGTTTTTGGAACATAAATATTTTTTTTTCTAACAATTATAAATTTGGCACTTAGGGTGACGTCTGACTTTTTGAATTGCGAATTGGTCGATTAAACTTTCGCAATCTAAACGTTGAAGTACGTCGGATTCGATGCATAGAATAGCTAAGCTATTGAGTCTATTAGCAGTCATTGTAGAACGTAGAAGTTTTTAACTCTCTTAAAACATGAAAACGATCGTTCTGCGCTACAGTTTGTTACAGCTAATGTCATAAATATTCGATAGGTGATTTCCACGTTAGGAAACTTTGGAAATTGTTGCAATCGATAAATTATAAAAAAAAATTCATTGTTTGATTAAAATGTTTTGAAAGATGCAAAAAATCATTCCGATTTTTTTCAATTTTTAAAAAGAAATACTAATTAAATTTCTTTAATTACAGAAAATAGAAAAATCGATTATTATTTAAATCTCCAAGGAAATAAATTGATTAAATGATTTTGATTATTAATTTTTACTAAAAGTGCCAAAATTATAATTAAAAAATAATGGATGAATTGAATTCCTTGAATTATAATATATCAATTAAACAGAAAATTATTAATTAATAGAATTAATTAATTATATTGAGCAATCTTGGTAAGACTAAAAAACTTTTTATTCACTTTCAAAATTTTGCCGCCCTGTACCTACTGCTGACTGCCCCTAGTGTAAATCCACCGCTACCAATACCAAAGACACATTTCAACCAAAAATATCTAAGGCAAGACCTCCTCGGGCCTGAAGAGAGACACAACACTTTACTCCTCTTTATCTTAATGTTTGACCTTTCATCTACAGGTTCAAGCGCATCTACGCGACGGTGGACGACATTGACCTGTTCCCGGGCGGCATGAGCGAACGTCCTCTACAGGGCGGTCTTGTTGGACCCACATTTGCCTGCGTCATCGCCATACAGTTCAGGCAGCTTAGGAAATGTGACAGATACTGGTGAGAACACTTTTTGATACGTTGTTTGTAAAAATTTCAGCGTCACAACATATAGCCAAAAGTTCTTAGGCACCAACTCCGATACAGACAATTTCGAGAATTTGCGGCAGGTTAGCTGGGAAAGGGAATTATGTTCAGTGTGACCATATTTTTTTTTAAACCAATTTTATGTTTTAAAGATTTTGGAAATATATTTATTGGTAACTAGATTTTTCTATAGCAAGCATGAGTCGTATACCGAGGTCATCTAGCTACCCAGCTGCCAAGGATGACTTTGCAGACATTAAATTCAAAATCCTTTTTTCTTCCAGGTATGAGAACGACAACACAGCGGCTCGTTTCACGGAACAACAGCTTGCAGAGATCAGGAAGACGACGCTGTCCAAACTGATGTGCGACAACTTTGACCACCCTGGAGATATACAGAGGGCCGCCTTCGATCTACCCAGCAACTTCTTGTGAGTATTGATTCCAAAAGTATCAGATGAAAATATAAACGGATCAGAAAACGTTCCTATAGATGCCAATTTGTAGCGCCACTTACGAATTTAGTGCTTTGCTCTTTAATGTAGATGAACGTAATATTGATTCCCTTTAGGGAGATATTTGTAAGAATTTTACCTGGAAAAAGGTCTGATTACACTGTCACTTCCTATGAGTTCACATTTTTAAAGCTTTTATTTAACTTCACTTTGTATGTCCTGGAATTTGGCAATCAATATTTCACCCACTTCGACTGAAGCTATCGGACTGCAATTTGGCACACACGTTTGGTTCTAATGATAATGCACGATTAAACCGTTTTTTTTTAATATAAAAATATATATTATTATGCTTTTGTTTCCAGGAACCCACGCGTATCTTGCGCATCGTTACCTCAACTGGACTTGTCGGCGTGGCGCGAGAGTTCAGCGCAGGGTTGTCTCATCGCCGGCCGATCTGTCTCTGTTGGAGAGTCCGCCTTCCCGTCACCTTGCACGTCGTGCATTTGTACTGTTGAAGGGGTGAGTTGGCATTACTAAAGTACTTGACTATAGTGACTACCAGTTTCAATCAGGTGAAGAGGCAGCATCTTGGCCAGATTTAGTACGGGATTTCTACTTACTGAAGAGTTACGAGCATAAAGATATGGTTTCGACTCTTTGGATTCTGGCTTTCAAGAGGTGCAGAGGTTGAGAAAAGTATAGCAGGCTTGTCCCAACTTTTCTGTTTGTTCTCCGTTCTTTACTCCATGTAATTCGTGTCGTTATTGCTGTCGGTGACTTGAACTCCCAGCTATTAATTTTGAATTTGAAAAAAAAAATCTGTGTGAAGGGCTTGTGGCTAAGTAAAAACAGCCGCATGGGTTGATCGTTCAGGTTAAGCTACGCTTGCCGCGGTTGGTCCGTGGATGGGTGGCCATCTTTACATACCAAGGACCCTTCCGTGTCTCAGAAAACACGTTAGGCCGTTGATCCCGGGTGTCTTTCGTAGATCTTAGACAGTCGTTACGGCTCGTCAGAAGCCCGAAAGTCTGACAACCACTCTTTTTTTTCCTGGATTGTGAAGGTCATATAGGCAGTCGCTCCACGTAAAACACTGGTACTCAGCTGCATTCGGTTACACTGGAAGCCGACCCCAACATAGTTGGGAAAAGGCTTGGTAGATGATGATTTTTTACCACCCCCAACATAGTTGGAAAATTTAAAAAAAAACTGGCCTAGTGCGAGTCGGACTCGCGCACCGAGGGTTCCGTACAAACCTGTAGGCATCCTCGGTTTATACATAAGGTTTATGTTTATGAAATTAAATGTTTTTTTTTTTTTATATTTGAGTTGATTGAATTAAAGGTAAATTGCGGTTTACGATTTATAACGTATTTAAAAAAAACTACTTACTGGATCTCGTTCAAACCAATTTTCGGTGGAAGTTTATGTACATCACATATTTTTTTTAGATTTATCATTCTCTTATTTTAGAAGTTACGGGGGGGACACACATTTTACCACTTTGGTAGTGTCTCTCGCGCAAACTATTCAGTTTAGAAAAAAATGATATTAGAAACCTCAATACCATTTTTGAAGACCTATTCATAGATACCCCACACGTATGGGTTTGATGTTTTTTTTTTTTTAAATTTCTGTTCTAAGTATGGGGAACCCCAAAATGTATTGTTTTTTTTTCTATTTTAGTGTGAAAATCTTGATGCGGGTCACAGAATACATCTACTTACCAAGTTTCAACAGCATAACTCTTATAGTTTCGGAGAAAAGTGGCTGTGACATACGGACGGACAGACAGACATGACGAATCTATAAGGGTTCCGTTTTTTGCCATTTGGCAACGGAACCCTAAAAACAAAAAAAACATCATCAAACAACAACAACAAGCAAGCGTGTGCTTGTTGTTGCTAGCAAGCTTGTTTACATGTCAACCAGGAAAAAATCATCATCTGCCTAGTCTTTTCGTTAGCACTTCCCAGAATTTTCTACCCAGCCAACATCTCAACAACAATCACTCCTCTCCCCAGGCCCAATGCGCATCCCTGCGCATCACAGACTGCGCGCAGCTACACCGCGAGTGGCCGCGCGACGCCGTGCAGCGCGACGACGTGTGCACCGCGCAGTGCGGCGCCAGCTCCGGCTCGGGCAGCTCACAGGCGAGGGCGCCCAGAAGACCACACATCAACTTCAACTTCCCCGACCTATCGCCTTTCGTTGCTAAGTGAGGGAGATACGAGGACCCAGCTCTGGTGGATGTCTGGTTGTTTCACCAAAAAGGAAATTTTCCTAGAAAAGAAATGTAAATTGGACCGATTTATGCAATTTTTTTCCAAACCTCGACAATTTCGAGGTTTTGTGACCTCTAAATTGTACAGTCAGTGCCCTGCATTACCTGACCCCTTTTCTTCATTTCTTCTGTGTAAGAGGGGTCAGGTAATGTAGGGCACTGACTGTACTCCAAATCCATACTAATATTATAAATACGAAAGTGTGTGTGTCTGTTTGTTCGTCTTTCACGGCAAAACGGAGCGACGAATTGACGTGATTTTTTAAGTGGAGATAGTTGAAGGGATGCAGAGTGACATAGGCTACTTTTAGTCTCTTTCTAACCCCCCACTTTCCTAAAATGGGGGGTGGAACGCACTAATCTCAAGGGCTACTAGTAAGGTATATTTTAACATATCAGACTCAGGTTTGTGTGGTTTGGAACATTTTTTTTTAGATCGGTCCAATTAAATGTTAGAAAAGATGAAAACAAGAGGGCTTCTGCTCGAAGTAACAACTGTAAAAAAAACTTGAAAAAATAAATGTTTCAGCAAATGGTTTCTGTAGAAAAAAATTGAATCATTATCAAGGCAGCCGTCACGTTTAGCAGAGCAAGGGTTTTGGTGAAGCTAATAATTTAAGAAAATGAGATTAACCAACGCAAAAACATTCTCAATGTACAACGTGCATATTCAATCCAAAATGAAAATTTAAATCGAATAACTTATTTGCGACTCAATTAAAATTGCTTCAAGGCAGCGAATCGTACGATCGATCGAAAAATTTAGCAGTCGTATGATCGACCGTATCATTCTACATAATTAGTTTCTACCTTAGAGGTCAATACTGATTCACAGAGTTACCACAAGTTTACCAGTAACATTGAAAGAATAATAGTCAACAACAATATTCTTTAAATATTCAAGTATTCGTATCTTTGACTGATTGTCTCTCATTTATACTTTGTTATGAATTTAGTTTAGTTATTTTAAGGTACTAGTTAAATCCGAAGAGGACGTCTATAGCCGACCTAAAACTAGAGGTCCTGAGATGAAACAAAAATGTACAAACGCTGTAGATTAGAAAATGGTATATTTCTTTAAGTTCTATTTTCTAAAATTCAGCAGTTTTGCTATTAATAAGTGTGTTTTTTCTACTTAAAACGATTTTAAAACATAGTCCCATTAATTATGTTTTTAATATTTAATGGTAGGTTTTCAAAATAGTGATATAATGATTGTAAAATATTGTTTTGAGAAAATAATGTGTGAATTTCAAGTTTTTTTTTTTATGACTAGTAGGTACTGTAAACAGCAGATGAAATCAAAAGGAATCAGAGGTAAAATCTTGATAGGGAAATATTAGTATGCATACTAATATTTCTTCTCGAGGCCAGAATTATCTCTGGCCTGTTAGATCATAAGAGTTATATCTAATTTAGATGATATTATTATTTCCTTCATAAATTATGGTCTTTATTCATTCAGCTTATTCTTAATGTCTCACAAACATTTAATATAACGGCCATCTTGAGCTTTAAATAGACGCAGTGATGTTCTATGACACCTAAATAAATAAATAACATAATATCAACCAAGTTTTCCTCGATGAGTTGGGCAGAGGTACTACCTAATGGTACACACCCACATTTCGCTTGTTGTATTTAACTGTGGTTTTTTGTCATGCCCTTTTAAACAAATAATGTATACGCCGTTAATAAAACCGATGTTACCATAACTACTGATACTGTTTTTAATCATATTCCGTTTTGGAAGAAAGCTGAGGCCAAAAGTTAGTCTCAAATAATTATAATACTTGTGTCTAGCTCACTATAATAATTAAATTTCACTGCCTAGTTGTGCCTAGGATAATAGGTTCTTGTAAATTATTTTGTAATATATTGGATAATTAAGCGTAACGTTCTTTAGTTTTAATACTTTTAGTTTTATGATATGAAATCTCACCTAAACAACGAAATGAAATACAAAAATATTTTTTATTGAAGTTGTTGTTTTATTTGCTTTTTAGGGTTCCGTTGCCAAATGGCAAAAAACGGAACCCTTATAGATTCGTCATGTCTGTCTGTCTGTCTGTCTGTCTGTCTGCCCGTCCGTATGTCACAGCCACTTTTCTCCCAAACTATGAGCTGTGCTGTTGAAACTTGGTAAGTAGATGTTTTCTGTGAACAGCATTAAGATTTTTACACTAAAATAGAAAAAAAAACAATAAATTTTGGGGTTCCCCATACTTAGAACTGAAACTCAAAATTTTTTTTTTCATCAAACCCATACGTGTGGGGTATCTATGAATTGGTCTTCAAAAATGGTATTGAGGTTTCAAATATAATTTTTATCTAAACTGAATAGTTTGCGCGATTTTTATCTAAACTGAATAGTTTGCGCGAGAGACACTTCCAAAGTGGTAAAATGTGTGTGTGTGTCCCCCCCGTAACTTCTAAAATAAGAGAATGATAAATCTAAAAAAAATAATTATAATATATGATGTACATAACCATATAAACTTCCACCGAAAATTGGTTTGAACGAGATCCAGTAAGTAGTTTTTTTTTAATACGTCATAAATCGTAAACCGCAATTTACCTTTTATTCAATCAACTCAAATATAAAAATTAAAAAAATAACATTTAATTTCATAAACATACACCTTATGCATAAACCGAGGATACCTACAGGTTTGTACGGAACCCTCGGTGCGCGAGTCCGACTCGTACTTGGCCGGTTTTTTGTGTCTGACCGAAGTTTTCGTTTCACCCAGAATCGGCAAAAGAATCAGATTTCGGGCTCATTTTCGGTCCCTACCAAAAAGTAGCAGAGTTTAACTGGCGCTTGCGGGCTGTCGGGTTTGATAGGACACAAAAACGGACTTCCAAATTATCCATTGTAAAACGTAACTTACGATTCAACTTACGGAACTTACGGTTCTTAAATAAATAACTTTGTAATGACCCCACTGTTTAAGTCATTTCAATACCACTAAACTAATATGACCAAAGAAATATTCATCCCCCCCCCCCCCGGGTTACAATCTTAGGAGATATTTCTCCACAGATTGATGGATGACCGTGACCGTAAACATTATAGAAAATTATTCATAAATTGCTTCCTTAAATCAATAACTTGCGGATTTTCCCTAAGTATTTCGAAAACTACGCAAAAACAATGTTTTCATGCCACCCTTACACCCCTAGGGATGTTGGTCCAGTTTTATGGCTGACCTATTCTCCGTCAATTATGACCGTAACCGTAACCGTTGCCGAAAATTGTTAATACAAGCCTACGAAAAAGCCTGAGTCTCAGAAAATCTCCTCTCGTCTCAGTAGTTCGATTGTTTTGTTTGGGATCGGATGACTGAGATTAATTTTGTCTCATGCGTTCGGTTATGACGTCAAACCAAACAACAAACAAAACATTTTTTTACAAAAAACAACCGATATCCAAAAAAAAAACCCATAGGAAGTAAAACCTTCCGGGTTTTCTTTTGGAAGACGCTTTTTTATATTTCTCTTTTTTATAAGTATGGTACCTACCTATCCCTAATAAACAATAAAAAAAAATTGTGACAGGATTTTTTTATAACATCATCAAAATACAAAAAGTGAATTATATACATATTATTGAAGCATTAAAAAGTAACCGGTAAAATTTAAATTATGGTTATGTGGAAAGGTCAGGGTTTTCGCGACGGATTCATCAAATAAAAATCAAAAGTCGTAAAATATTTACAAATCACTTTATTTTGTTGCATATCAAGTCTATTTAGTTCCTTTTTACAATAAATACATTAGGTCTGAGTATAAAAAATTAGTGTTGCAAAAAAATAAACAACACAAACTCTTAAAATTTACCTTGAATACTTAAAAAGTCTTGATTTTCAGGCTAGTCCCCCCTTAAGTTCATTATACACATGGCCTGGTGACAACTACACCACAACACTGTGATGCCACCAAGTGATCAATTTTGATTGCACTGTCACTGCTCCTTGATCCTGAAACAAACAAACAATTTTATAAATAAGGGAACTTTAAACTTAAGAAAGAAAATGAATAACTTTTCTTGGGCAATAGGTCATGAAACACAAAATACAAATGAAAAAAAAATTTACATCAACACAATTGCGCCTAAAAGGTCCATTTCAGCATGAATGGCAGATAGATGCTATCTGAACCTGGCATTCTATTTTTTAGGGACAAGTAACTAAACTTACAAGATAAATTCGTTTGCTCCTTATAGTACTTAGCAGTCTACTAAAATTGTTTGTACTCGTATGGGAACCTGGGCTGGCGAACCTTAATACAGGTTATTATGTAACCTAGCTAGGATGCAGATTCAAATGATGTTACTTTTTGTCTTTTCAATTTTACCCTACACTGTGACTTATATTTATTGTAACAGACTGTACCCAATTTTTTTTAAATTAATTTTATAATAATATTATTAATATTATATTAATATTTTTTAAAAATCGAACTTCTCATGAAGCCCGTGTGCGGTGTATTAAGAAAGAAGTTTTTTTTTTTTTTTTTCATCATTAAGAGCAACGCAGAGTCTCGATTTGTGCCTGGCACTTCTGCGCCACCTATACAAACTGTTTTCGAGTGTCGCCACGAACCGTCTCGCAACTCGACTTGACGAGTTCTAGCCACCAGAACAAAGCCGGTTTTCGAAAACGCTTCAGCATCGTAGACCACATCCAGATTGGTTTGGACTTCTACTGGTGTGTGGCTAATTGTGCAGAAGATTGAAGAGTACAACCATCCACTGTGTGCATTTCAAATCTCAAATCTCAAATCTCAAATCTTTATTGCATTCCATAATGTATACAGGTGGTGGGTATTAATATATATAGAAACAATTATGGACCCCGTAGGGCACAGCAACATTTTAAATTCTAATTAGAATAGAGGAAGAGCGCTTTAATTATTTTTCTATAAATTCTTAATATTGGTCTGTATTTTTAACAATAATATATTAAATTGTGAATTATAATAGTTGATTACGTATTTATTTGCATATTTCATATTGTAATTCGTATATTTAGTTTCTATATTTTAATAAGAATTTTATTTTAATCATGTTATTATTATTTAATTGTTAAATATATTATTACTATTAATTTATTTATTATTGACATTACCGTGCTACATTATATAATACCAAAATTTTAATCATGTTATTATTTTTATTTCATTATAATATATTACTACGATTAATTTATTTATTAATTATTGACATTATTGTGCTATATTATATAAACCTAATTATTATATGTCATGTATGTGTGTCTATTTATTATTACTGAGATTATCAGATAGATATTCGTCTATTGTGTAATAGCATTTATTTATTAGGAAATGTTTTAACTTGTTCAAGAATATATTTATTTTGTTTTCTTGTTTTATACTGTCTGGTAATTTATTATATATTTTTACAGACATTGAATGTGGACTAGAAGAATGTAATTTAAGGCGGGACGGAGGCAAATTTAGTCTGTTTTTATGGCGCAGCGAATATTTAGTTTGTATTTCTTCCCGTGTTTTGTAAGAATCTGGGTGTTTGCGAACTAGTTTACATAATTCCACAATATAAATACTCACTAGGGTTAGAATTTTGTGTTTCTGGAAGTACGGTTTGCAACTATCTGTTTGTTTAATATTAGTTATTATTCGTACAAGCTTTTTTTGTAGAGTAAATATTGAGGGTGCGTCTGTACTATTGCCCCATAAAATGATGCCATAGCTAAACCAAGCATGGGCATACGCATAATATGTGATAAGAGCGGTTTCTTGGTTGGTGGTCTTTTTGATTTCGCGGAGGGCGTATGAGAATTTAGATATTTTTGTTTTAATTTTCTGTATGTGAGCTTTCCAGTTTATATGTGTGTCTATTGTTAAACCAAGAAGAGAGAAATTGTTAACTGTTTCTAATGTGTGCTGTTTAAATGTGAAGTTTATATTTTATTGCTTTTTCTGCCGAGGGTGAAAAGTTATTAATTTTGTTTTATTAAAGTTAATTTCAAGATTATGCTTGGTCATCCAGTTACTTGTTTTATCCAGAATAGTGTCCAGTGTTTCACTCAAATTAGCCGGTGTCTGACATGAGGTGAGGAGAGAAATATCATCTGCGAAAAGTACACATGGGCCGTCTAAGATTTTGGGGAGGTCGTTTATATATACAAGGAATAAGAAACAACCCACGACACTTCCTTTTGTAGACTATGAGAAAGCCTTCGGCTTCATCGAAATTCTGGCCTTTCTGCATCGATGTCAATGTAACGCTGCCACGATGACTGTCATTCAGGATAAGTAAACCAGCTCCATCCAACTCAAGGGGGTGAGACAGAGAGATGTGATATCCCCGTAACTGTTCACCAATGCGCTAGAAAACTATTTTAAGACGGACAGGGTATATATTGCACGGCGAGTACATCTCAAGCCTTTCCTTTGCCAACAACATCGTCATTATGGCAGAGACGCTGGAACAGATAGACCAGATGCTGCATAGACTGAATGGAGCCTCGCATCGAGTTGGCCTCATCATGAATTTAGATAAAGCGAAAGTCATGTACCTACAACTCGCACGTGTTGCCGAGTCCAATCCGCATTGAAGGATCGCTTCTCGAAGTTGTGAAGGAGTATGTCCACCTAGCACAAATCATCGAGCTTGGTAGACACAACTTTGAGAAAGAAGCCAACAGGAGGATCCCGTTGGGTTGGGCAGTGTTTGAAAAATTTCGTCAAGTCTTCTCGTCGCCAATACCGCAATATTTGAGGACTAAGATCTTCAACCAATGCGTCCTGCCCGTTATAAGATACGGTGCCGAAACGTGGACGCTGACAGTTGGGTTGAAACACAAATTTAAGGTCGTTCAGCGTGCTATGGGCTATGCTCGGAGTTTCTTTGAAGGATAAAAACAGGAAACGAACTTATCTGGAAAAGAACTGGAGTTACAGACGTAGCTTGCAGAGTAAGCAGGTTGAAGTGGCAGTGGGCTGGCCATGTTTGTCGAAGGACCGATAGCCGATGAAGCGGAGGAGACCTCGTATCGGCAAGCGAAGCGTGGGACGCCACCCAGCTACATAGACCGACGCCCTCAAAAAGTTGGCTGGGACAGACTGGATGCGGAAGGCGGACTGCGATAGGCTGAGTTGATGGGTTGAATTTATACAGAACTAAACATGATTTATCTGGAAATCGAATTCAGGACCTCATGCTCAGCAGTAGCGCTTAGATAGAACGGGTTGATGTCCGCAACTCCACGTCTGAGCGTGAATTTTGAGTACGGGTGGGAAATCGATTATTCAATCCACCCCAGCCTCAAGGAAGGCCAGCAACGCCTTGGTGTTACTATCTCACGTAGGGTAGCAGTAGCGCTTGCGATCAACTTAGATAAAAAAACTTTTTACAAAAAAAACAACCGACTTCCTTAAAAAAAACACTACAAAGTCAAAAATAACTTTAATTACGAAAGTCGGTGTCTTAGGATCTGTATTTAAGGTTTTTGCCACCGACTTCCGAAATTAAAGTTATTTTTGGCTTTGTAGTGTTTTTTTTTTTTAAGGAAGTTGGTTGTTTTTTTTTTTAAGGAAGTTGGTTGTTTTTTTTTTTTGTAAAAAGTTTTTATTTTTTAACTTTTTAGTTGTGGTAGATACTCCGCACTAATCCAATCGCGTTATTCGTTCATTTGTCGCGCAAAAACTTAATACAAATTTAAGACTTATATGGTTTTCACATGGACCCCATTGTACGAATGGGGAACAAAACAACCAAATTGAAATGGGACCATTCAGGAAGCACCAGCTTTCAAATAAAAAAAGAATCATCAAAATCGGTTCGCCTAGTTAAAAGTTGTGAGGTAACAAATATAAAAAAAATATTAAAAAATACGGTCGAATTGATAACCCTCCTTTTTTGAAGTCGGTTAAAAAAGATTTAGTATTACAAAGTACTAACCGTACGGAAGGGCGAGTGCTATCAGTTAGCCGCGACCTCCTTGAACCCGTTGACGACGGGCGCGTGGTCGGTGCTGCGCCGCCACAGGCCGTACACGCGGCCCGGCACGGCCTGCCACAGCCGCACCGTGCCGTCCTCCGAGCCGGTGGCGTACAGCTCGCCGTCCGGGGACCATCGCACGCAGTGGACCGGACCGAAGTGCCCTTTGTTTGATTCTGGAATGTTACAGGTGTATGAGCTGGTGGGATGTTGGTCTTAATATAGGAGGAGAAATAAAGCGTGCATGATTTGATCACATTGCCTGTCAATAAGTTTAGAAGCTTGCGGATAAAATTAATTAGTGAGTTAAATAAGTAGAACAAAAATTGTAATTTTAACTTTTAATGTATTTCTATATTGTTAAAAAAACGTTTTCATTTAAGACTTTTCCTGCATTTTTAAGTTTCCCTTCATGTGCAAATAGTTCCTTAAAAAATTTGTCGTGCTTAAGATAACGGCATGAGCTACACATAACTCTCTTTTTTTCACTACCTTTCTGGTAAGACGTCAGTATAACTGTTTGTTTTCCTGAATAAAATAAATATATATTTTGCGATTTTTTATTTATTTGATATCCCACTTAGGATAGTAACAGGGCAAACAAAATCCCAAGTTGTTTGATATATCGTGTTCTCTTAACGGTTTGAAAATTCGGCCTTTGAGTTTTAGGGTCGGTTCACATCTGACGGAAGATGCGTCGAGCGTATCATCGGTCGCGTCTATTCGGTCAAATAGTGTGCTTTCATATCTGACGGAAGATGCGTCGGGCGTAATTTTGGATTTCCGTGATAAATCGTTCTGTATCAAACATTTTCAATGCATGAAAACTTCGAACGCTCAGTACACAAACGATCTCCGCAGATGTTACGCCTAGTCTGAATGCATCAGTCAATATAAGCGTGGCGCGACGGTGCCGCCCTTTACGTCGGCCGACAATGCGTTGACGGAAACGGAACAGACGCTGTACGCTCGACGCACTAACGCATCATCGGTTAAGTGTGAAAGGTTGAACGTTTTCTCATATAATTGTCTGTTCTGGCGTTACGCAACCGATGATACGCGACGCATCTTCCGTCAGATGTGAACCGACCCTTAGTGTACAAATGCAGAGCCTGCGTATAATAAGTCAAATTTCGCTTACATAGCTCCAGTTACGTTATACAGTGAGCAAAACACGTTTCTATGTAAACATAGAAAAAAAAACGAACTTACCGAGTTCTGCTCCCGTATTATAATCAAATTTATAGACTTTCAAGTCTTCACCGCCGCACACAAACGTGGCCCGGCTAGGTGCGAGCGATGCTGAGTAACATTTCGTTGGCACTGGAAATTCGCGCATTTTGCGCATTGTGTCAGAAGAATAGAATGATACATTTGTACCTGAAATTAAGAAAAAATATCAATGAGTAACATCTACAACAGTGTGGGTGCGACCAGATGTATAAACGTAAACAAAGCAAAAGGAAGGATCGTAGAAGGTGGTGTTTTGTAGTTTCAGCCCATCCCCATGGGATAAAGGCGTACGTTTATGTATTTACGTAACATTTTCCGAGCAATTGTTGAGACTTCTTTAAATCACTGCACTGCTACTGCTACTAATTTCAATGCTAGGACACAGGGCCCCTCTCGAGAGGGAGTGGGCTATAATCAAACACCCGGGAACAGTGCGGCATGGCAAATGTCACATGTCACTTGCCGGTCTTCTAACGATGATTTTCTTTACCGTTTTGAGAGCAATGGTAATAATAAATTTACACAAAGTAAAGCGCTAGCCTGGGTTCTAACCTACCTACCTACAAGTAGCGGGCGTTACCGCAAAAAAATAGATTTCATACAATTTTCGATTAGAATCTTGAACGATTCAATACCGTCACATTCATACTTATCTATTGCAATCAATTACTAAAATATTGTATCAGGAATGGCTTTTTTTTGCGTGGGAAATCATCAAATGACGTCTCTCGCTCTAGGGTGGAGCGGAAGGGCGTGTCAGACTTTTACTGACTAAAACCCACCCGTGTTCCTTCAGTTGCCCATATGCCAGGGCCACGGTAACTCTTTCGAACGAATCTCGCGACCCTGGCAGTACCAGGAATGCCTGAGGCTGTATTAACGTAAGTGCGACAGGTGTGGTATGTTTTAATGCGTAACTTGATCTTGGTCTGCTCTTGAATTTAAATGTAAATTCGTACTAAGGCCAAACGTAATCGCTCCACATAACATGTCACAATATACTTTCGACGTCATAGAATTATGTTGGACTAGCGCTTTGACCGCACATTCTTTCGCGAGGTCGGTTTTTTTTCTTAGAAACTTCAACACCTCATTTAATTAATTGAGAGTATTTTTAGGGTTCTGTACCTAAGGTGTACGAAAGGGACTGACTTAGCCTGCGCCGTCTGTCCGTCCGACCAGCCGTCTGTCTTTAACTCGGCAGTATCTTTTAAACCGTAAAAGCTGTTTTTTAAATAATTTATTTACATACTTCCTTGACATAATCTATTCAATATTTGACATTATATACCTACAATTCTAATTTGAACTCTATTATTGGTTGTCATGGCAATCTTGACATTTCGATTAAATAGGTTGTTATATTTCCTTTAAGTACATTCTTTTATATTTTGTGAATGTGGGAACATTGTAGGCCTTGTAGATAGCAGACCATCTTCTATTTTATTAAGTACATGTTATTATTTATTAAGAACAGGTTAAGCCGTTACAACCTATCAGACAAACACTTCGCATTTATAATATTAATTATGGATATAACAACTTACCGTGAGCTACTGTCAATATAGCTCCATCTCTTGACAACTCTAAACTGTTTGGTATGGTTGGGAACTCCACTTTTTGGACCTCCTGAAAAGTTAACGCAAGTTTCGATTAAAGACTACTCAATAATTAGAATCTGAATTAATTGAAATCAAGTATACAGAGGGCAACGAGATCAACGCGCAAACTGTGACCATAAAGTCAACATTGTTTTTTTTTTAATCAATGAATAATTTCTACATGTGTAGAATCATATGCTGCATAGTTTCGGTATGTGCGTCAATTTCCCTAGCATCCTGTATACAAAAAAAGGAATGAGCCACGATAATCTAATGAAGTTAGCTGGCTTATGTGGATAGAATTTCATTCATTAAATCCGCAAATGAGCACTCCAGTCAAATTTTTTGGAGTTCTCAAAACTTTTATAATTCAATCATCGTAATAAGTTATTTATATACAATCCGTGTGCACGATGGTATTCTATTTCCCATCCGCGAAAATTACGAACTTCCATACAAACTTTCATCCCCTATTTAACCCCTTTTGGGGATTATCATTTTTTTTCCTTCCTTCGTCTTACTTTCGCTATTGCACGAAATATCATGCTTCCAGACCAGCAGTTTAGGCTGAACGTTGTATGTCAGTGAATGAATGAATTTAAGAGTTTTATTAAGTAACTAGCTTTTGCCAGCGGCTTCGCCCGCGTGGAGGTCGGAAAATATCCCGCGTGAACGTATTACCGGGATAAAAAGTAGCCTATGTGTTAATCCAGGTTAATTTTTCTTAGCTCGAAAGCGCATTTTCTTCCAACTGCTTCAAATTTATCGTCACTGTTCGGCTCCTATGTGTCTTAGCGTTATATTATATAGCCTATAACCTGCCCAGGAGTATGGACTACAATCGTACCAAGTTTGGTTAAAATCCCTTCAGTAGTTTTTGACCCATGCGTGCACATACAGACAGACAGACAGACAGACAAAAAATTTACTGATTGCATTTTTGGCATCAGTATCGATCACCATTCATCCTCCAATATTAATTTTGAATATATTTTCAATGTACAGAATTGACGTCTCTACAGTTTTATTATAAGTATAGAAATATATTACTTGTCCACTGGTGCGATCCCAGACTCGCATCGTGAGGTCATCGCTCACGCTGACTATGCGTGAGTTATGAAGGAAGACTGCGTGTCTGATGCTACTCGAGTGCGCGCTTATTTTCTCCAGAGCTGAAAATTAACATATAATTATGTAAAATTTAATTAATCAACGAGTAGTTATGATAGACAACGGACTATGAAATGGTAATTAAGGCTATGTCCTTACCGAAAGCATTAGCTTACATACGTATACTTTCTTCGCGCGGAGACTCGATCATTACGACCATTTTCATGAAATGTGGCGTTCAAAAGCGACTTGGTTGACGCGCGAGTTCGTCCTATATTCATTTAAACCAGCCTAATGGTATATTCACACGACAGTTGAAACAGGGTAAGGACGGACCAGGTTTAGTTCTGGTGATATAATTCTGATGAGGCATGGGAAATACGGCCGTAGTAAATATTATTTCTAAAAATTTACAAGATATTTTTATTTGCATTAAACGAAATGAAATATTAATACTGCATAAAATATTTTCTACCAAGTTTAGGCACGCCATGACTTGCAATTAAGCTTTGGTTAGCCGAAAAGCAACCGTCGCGCGGAGAGTCGATCGTGGCGATGATTTACATCAAATATGGCGTACAAACGAGACTTGATTGATTACGCGATTATGGCCTTTTCATATAAACGAGCGTCATCGTGTATTCGTGCGACACTCGCTTTCAGTTAGAACACAGGATAAAGACGGACCGCTGTGTGGGAACTCAGACAAGGCCGTAGTAAATGTTATTGATTTCAAATAAAAAAATATAGGTACACACGCCATAAAATGTTGTCTACTAAATTAGGCCAGCCATGACTTGCTATTAACCTTTTGGCTCATAATGTGGAAACAAATAAAAAATGAATTTTGAAACTTTTAACTTGTGTCATAAAAACTAATGAGTGTGTTAAACAGTCTTCATAAAAGGGAGATATTATGCATAAACTCGATAGACGTAAACATTTATTAAATTATTCAAAAGGTTACACCCTTTTATTAATGTAAATATTTGGTTATTTTCAATTTATTGCATTAATATGTTGATTATATGAGATAAGTGTTATCTTGTATGCTAATTAATGCTTCCTCAATGTATTGTTTATGTACTTAGAACATGTTTATATTGTCTCTATGACAACATTTAAAACTAAAATATGCCATTTATACCGTTGATTAAATTTCAGAAATATTTACTTAGAATAATAATTTAATGATTCAAAATTATATAGTGTTTGGACCGATAAATTTTTTTGGGGGATTGTTGGGTCATGTGCTATCTATCACCCATACACCCCATGTCCTAAGTGTCACTCATAGATTAGATCCCTAAGTGTCGCTGTTTTTCATAGATTAATTCATTTTTAATAGTATGAAAGCTAGTCAAGTATTTTTAGCTATCTAAGAATTTATGTTTTATTTAGAACTAGCTTTTGCCAGCGGCTTCGCCCGCGTGGAAGTCGGAAATCATCCCGCGGGAACATACTACCGGGATAAAAAGTATGCCTATGTCCTTTCTCAGGCTCTTAACTATCTGAGTACCAAATTTCATTTAAATCGGTTCAGTAGTTTTAGCAGGAAAGCGAGACAGACAAACAGAGTTACTTTTGCATTTATAATATTAGTGTGGATAATCATACATCAGAGAATGCAATAAAAGTTATTTGGTGCAAATCTATACTAATATTATAAAGCTGAAGAGTTTGTTTGTTTGGTTGAACGCGGTAATCTCAGAAACTAGGTACTGGTCCGAATTGAAAAACCTATAGCCTATTTATTGAGGAAGACTATATAACATCACGCTTCGATCAAAAGAAGCGGAGCAGCAATGAAAAATGGACACAAACTGGCAGGCAATTCAGTGCGACGGGAAGGGTCAGGGGAGCAAAAATTTGACGAGGAAGAAGTCGTGGGCTAGTACAGCAATAAACTAAAAAAATATGTTGGTTTGAAACCTACAGGAGAAAGGACTAACGAAGAATACAGGTAATTTTGAAAAACAAACAAAAAACATCATATCTCGATTACAGTGACACTTAGGACATGGGGTCTATGGGTGAAATAGCACATGACCCACCAATCCTCTAGAAAATTTTGTCGGTCCATGCGCCAAACATCCTGTATAAAAACACCTCTATCTCAACTATTAAGAACATAATACATTGATTATTTCCTTCAATAGCTCAACATACATTGATAATATAATTTACTAACAGATTAAAATCTACTAGAGGAAGTAAAACTAACCTCCTGCTTCAGGTTTGTTGAGGTCATATACTCGTATAAGTTTCTCATTGCTCGCAGTGAGTAGCTGAGTGTCGTCAGCATTGAAGTTTACACTCTTCACTATGTGTTCGTGGTCAAATGTATGCACCACTTCACCATATCGAGCGTCCCATATTTTTGCTGTAACATAATTGAGAATATTGTTAGATATACAACCTAGACATACCACGAGGGCTAGTTTGAGATGGCGCGAGAAAATAAAGGTTTCTGAAAGGACTTAGGGTAGGCCTTTGCTACTGGCAGCTACCACACTTTGGAACAGTATAGCTTGGTTTTCAATTGGCTACTAATGGATAGTTATTTATGAAAACTACAATTAAGAGCTTTTTGAGCTTTAGCCAAAATAAGGAGAATCATAAATAAGTTTCTATATTTATAATATCTCCCACATCCATGTTCCTGTATAAATACTTGGAATAGCACAAAGTAATATGGTACCATTGTGAGACTTTCTAGTGTTTGAAACAAAGCATTTGATTGCTTTGTGGCTTTACTGTTTTATCTAAGTGTACAATACACAATTGTTAGAAAAAAAAGACCAGATAATATTGTGGTCAGAATTCATTCAATGGACTGATGCAATCAACTTGTTTGATTGCAAAACTGAAATTATTAAAGGACCATAATTATCGTACTTTTAATATCTACTTAATGATAATTAAAACAAAAGAAATATCAAAGAATTGACATATTTCATAACATAAACATTTTTGTTCTTTCTTTCACCATTATTAATAGTTTTGTGAAACAAGCAATATGGATCACCTAATTGCATTATGACTAAAACTTACTTTGAAGCGTAATGAAATATTTATGATACCTGAGAAGTCAGCTGCTCCACTAGCTGCGAGATTAGCATTTTGCGTCAAAGCTACCCCCCACACTGCACCTTTGTGACCTTCAAATGTACCAATCCAATCACCTGTTTCACCTTGTCGTAACATGGGCTTGCCATCTAAAAAGGAATTCATTAATATTACAATGTGTTGCTAAGAAAGCTTGAATTCAAACAGGGCTTTGTACATAAACTCATTTCAGTTGAAAGGACTGTATTGTGTGTGAAATTCTGCATAGTCATGAAATCATTCCACACTCTTTAGAGTCTTTCAACACTTATGTTGAGCAATTACTAGGAACTAACATTGTGAAATAAGAAATTACTATGGAAAATAAAACTATTATAGAGTAATATAAGTCCTTCAAAACCCAAAACCACAATGTTAAAATGAAACCAAAATAATAAAGAGAAGATTTCAACATCAATTTTACTCATTCATTAATATTTTCATTCAAGTAAGTACATCACACAACATTTACAAATGTTGAATGAGTACTTCTCTAGCATTGTATGCAAATGATAACATCTTTCAATTTTCCTTGTTTCGTGTAGCAATGCTTTCATTTTATAAACACATCTTGTACAAACCATTGTGTTTACTGTTCGCACTGTCAAATACATGTTAATTATGTAGCAGAAAGGCCCTACCTAGAATATAAACTATCTTATATAAACAAGGCAATCATTAGCTCTACAGCTGTTCAATAAAATACTATGCCCACAGTCATAACAAATAATAAAACAAGTGTTATAGTAAGCTGTAATACTAGATAAAAAAGGATATCAGATCCTCTAATGATAGATTATGTACAAATAAAAGAACAATGACAGGAAGTCACAATTATATCATTGTTATTGACTATTTTCCTTAAACAGCCACATATTGAAAGTAGCTCTGTGACATGTTTTCAAGCCCTTCCATAAAGTAAACATTAATGTCAAGTACTTTGACAAACCTTGAGTGAGCACAAGGTGACCCACAATGGGTGAAATGTCAACATTCAACATAGGAACAAAATTTACTGCCTGCAACAATTCATGAGCACACAAAGGCGTGGAACTTGTATGTCATTCTGCCGGTAGGTACATACGTGAATAAAAAGCACGAGCGCAAGCCTCAAGGCGAACAGCCGAGGAAACATACGAGCGGATACTCAAGGTACTTCCTGCATGTCCGGAAAGAGAAGGTCACAACATGCATAGAATGCACGCCGGCCGAGCGGACAACTCCGCACAAACAAGAAAAGTGAAGGCCTTTCGAACACATCTCGTCACCAACATCTGTCACGCCAAAGCACTACTCACACGCACCAACACACTTGCAAGTCTTCCACCCAAATATAAGCCAAGGCGATAGGGCACACTGCTTACAAATTAGTCGTCAAAACTCACCTTTGCAGGCCGAAATTAAATAAAACCCATCTTTTGTAACGTCACTAAAATCCAAATGCACGACTGGTCTAGTATGGCCACCGCATGTGAGAGGAACTTGCTTGAAAGTTGTCATTTTGTTTCTTAATTTTGTTTGTTGTACTTTTGAAAATAAAACTAATTACCTTTGTTGTTAACTAAAAATTAACCTAATGAGTCTGATCGTTCTGAATGTTGACAATCGACTGACGGAAAAGTGGTAGATGGTATTGCTATACATGTTAAGGATACCTACCTTTTTAAACGAAAAGAGTTAAAGATTATCAAAAGTAATTACAAAAGGACCGATATACCCTCATTAAATTGTTTATTTTTCTTTACATAATTTCATCTACATATTTTCACTATTTTTTCGTTAATTATGGACCTCTTATCAATAAGTGTTAGTGGTGTTGAACAATTTAATTTATACATGCTGTATAACACGCTGGGGCTCGGGGGGGCCCAGTACCTTGGGGGCCTCGTATCCTTGATACGGCTGATACGGTGGTAGCTACATCCCTAGCATTTTGAGTAATTACAATATAGAAGACAATTTGTGTAAACAAATTGCTTTCATCTTGCACTGAAAACTGAAATGAGTTTTTATTTCTGCTCTGCTACAATAAAGCAATCAAGACTGTTCTATTAGTGATCATCCTTCATCATGAAACTATTAATGATTTGTTTCATGTTATGTAATTTCAAAACGGTCTACTAAGCAAAGCAAAAATAATATCCTAAAGGTGATCTTTCACGAAAGTGTAATCTTACTAAATTAGTAGGTTTTTTATGTGGTGGTAACTTCGTGATTTATTTTTAATTTCAAATTTCGGTGAGGACAATTTATGTTGTGCCTTGTAATTATTTATGAGGAGATATTCTAGTTAGGAATCACTTATCGAAACGGTGATGGTGGAAATTAAGTCTTATTTATAAATGTCTCTTAAATTTTAATCAATTGCTAAGCAACTGATTAGGGAAAATCTTATTAATAAATGCTATTTAGAGCTAAGTAATCGCTGTCGTGAGGAATGATTAAATCCCTGTCCTATTAGAAATTTTAAATTTGCGCCGTTGCGTTCGTATGGTTTAAGTATTCCTTTATACACACACTGCTGAAAGTGCCAAACTCGTAGCCAAATTCTGGGTTCTTGTATTTAAATTGTTATCGACACGCTAAGACGAAGAAAAATATTTAGATATTAAAGAAAAATATATTACCCTGACTGACAGCACACTTAATATCGTTTTGTATTTTATGAGAGTTTATAAGTTATGACTACATAAATGACTACAAATGATTAAAACAGTGTTTAAGATTTTGAACCCATAACATTGGACATAATCTTCTTAGGCAAAAGAGGAAGATGGATTTCAAAATGCTACACCACTAGTATCAGTACGGTTCAGGCTTTATACTTGTATTCTCGCTGGTTTATCGACCAACAGTTTTAGTATGACGTGTCAATTGACGTTGTCAAAACGTATTGAATTTGTTGTGGTTAGTTTGCAAATCGGATTTCACCCCTTTTGAAGTTAAATTAATAATTATGGATTTCTTCACTTCTATACCTACACATATTGACTATGTTGGCCAGGCCAAAGCTGAGAAATTATATAGAGCTATAATTACGCTGTTCAGTATAGTTGGTTTCGTATGGGGTTACATCGTTCAACAGTTCTCACAATCTGTGTACATTCTGGGAGCCGGATTCATCCTAGCTGCGATCTTGACAGTACCTCCGTGGCCTATGTACCGCCGCAACCCATTGAACTGGCAGAACCCAAGAAACAATGAAGAGAAACCAGCAGGCAAAAAGGGGAAGAAATAGAAGCGTTTCCTGACAAATTCAGCCACCACCATGATCAGAAGTGTTTTCCAAACAGTTGTGTATTTCATTATTCTCAAATAAAATAGTTTATAAGGTTCATATTCGTTTTATTACATATCAGATAGCAAAACATAATTTGACCTCTGCCCATGTGCAGCAGGTGCAGAGGTGAAATGTTTACTTTAAAAACAGTCATTAGTTTCACAAATATATAACATTACATCAGAAACAAATTAATTTTCATGCACAATGGTCTAACTGTAGGACCAAGTGTGGAAATCAAACCTGTTTACATAGACGTAGAACAAATTAATTTAAAAGTTATATGAACCTTGGCAAGTAGTTTATTTAACACTATGTTTGAGAGAGAAGTTTTCTAAAGTCAATATGATAAAATTATTATAGATACTGAAAGAGTGGTTTAGAAATATGTATGTTGCAAATAGCACCATAAAATTTTATTTCAGGCAATTCAAAATTGAAAGTGCCTTCAGATATGTGTTCTGTACACAGGGTACAATTATTGTATGCAATGTCAAAAATAGTAAATATTTTATCTGAGTCTGCTATATAAATTATGATTTTTCTTAAATATATGGAATATATCTTTAGCTATACTTGGGCCAAAAACTCACTAACAAAATAAAAAAAATATGGAACTCACTCCTTGCTTTATATTCAGCGAGTCTTTAGACCCCATGCATGCATTTATATCAAATGGTAAACTACGTGATGTCGATAATTATTGCTGTTTTATTATAGAGAAAATATTGTGCTTGCTTATTTGTGGTAATTTGACTTAATGGAAGTTGTAGGTCCTATCTCTGTCCTTGTTTAAGACTGGCCGCCAATTAATTCTATGGAAAACCTACTGTAGTACAATGGAAGACTATCCTCTGTTACAATAAATTCTAGTCCAGAAACATGGTGTATATGACTTCATAACTGTCATGAAATTCATAGATATATCATAGATGTCTCTTGGTTTTATAACTGGCATTATTTAGATTATGAGTCTATTATCAGCTAAATCTCAATAAACATTCCAACTACTGATTTTAAACTAGCCTTTTGTAAGGCACATGATTGAGAGCCGATGAGTAATTCTAATCTACTTGCTACTAAATTGCTAACTAAGTAATTTCAGACAGTATTTAAAACCAACTTTAATACCTCGCTGCATAAAATGTTTTAGTGTATTGCCTTCTCACTGACATTAAAAAGGCAATGCAAATTACTCCCTCTATTGTGTGCTTTTTATAATTTCTAACGTGCCGATATTTTATTGGACGTCCACGTCACGGAAATTTATAAAGGCTTTTAAACCGTCAACAACTTAGATAAACTTAATAGGAAAAGATTCAATATTTGATCACAGCGCGTATTCCTACAGAATCAAGTGCAATGGACAGTGACACTCAGCCACACGCGGACCATCGTGGTGTAAAGAGCGCATGTCGATACAGCTCAATTGTATACAAATATGCATAAAATTGCCTTCTTGAATTTAACTTAGGTACAACCAAAATGTTAATTTGTTAAAAAATATAATTTTATCTAGTTGTGCTCGCGGCTTCACCCGCGTGAGGTTCGGAAATTATCACACGGAGACCCGTCGAAATCGGTCCAGCCGTTTCGAAGATTAGCCGGAACAAACAGACAGACAGACAAAAAAAGTAAAAATTGATTTTTTGATGTAAGTACCGTATACCTATACTTTGCATTTATGGAAAAGCAGTTAATTTGAAATTACAAACAGACACTACAATTTTATTTATTTATATAGATGTATAGATTTGCTTCCCTATTTTTGTGAGAGCGAGATAGGTAATACAGAACAGACGAGAGAGACGATGCGACGCTTCGTGCAATACGTAGGCACGGCGACAAATCAAGCTATTCATTTCCAGTATCAGCTGACTCGTCATTGTACCGAAAGGCTACACAATGTGAATGTGGTCTGTCCTGCCAGCGTCACGAGATTCGTTCGAAAGAGGTACTGTGGCCCTGGCATATGGGCAACTGAAGGAACACGGGTGGGTTTTAGTCAGTACAAGTCTGACACGCACTTCCGCTCCACCCAGAGCGGGATACGTCATTTGATGATTTGCCACCCACAAAAAAAAGTGAGGTCTGTTAAACATGTAGCTGTGATGACAGATGTGTGAGTTTGGTTGCATGTAGTTATGCACTGAGCCCATGTTAGAGCGTAACTTATCTTCCCCTATCAAGTTTATCTACGGTCCACAATAACGCTATAACGTGCACGTATTTCTATAATTTTTATGAACGGTCACGATAATATCGTGACGTTAGATATTATAAAAGTGCACAATGAAGATGTTGTTGTGTGGCAAGCCTTTGCTGCCTGGATTTTTCTGTAAGATGAATCCCTACTTTTCACAACTATGAGATGCGACTAGGACAAAAGGTGGGATACCCCTTTCCATCTATATCAAAACTTCGTAGTAACACTAACATTTCAAAGAAATTCATACTCCACTTGTAACTTAGACTAAAGCTACTTGGCTGCCTGTCCATTGGAGCGGAGAGGAGCGGAGCTAAGCCTATATTAACCAATAGTGTTTTTGCATCCTTTCGGAGCGGAGCGGTGTTTGAATTCTATTGGTTAATAATATTGGCACAGCTCCGCTCTTCTCTGCTCCAATAGACATACAACCTTACACAAATACATTTACTCACAGACGATAATCTCAGATATAGGTTTCTAATAGGAAGTAATAACTTTAAATATTTGAATACAAAGTGCTTATGCTTCTACGTGCAAATAAGTGCAGTATAGATAAAATTTATTTTTAATTTTACAGGAAGAAATTTTGTGTTAAGTGACGTAATTTTGCAGTCGCATAAACAACTCGAACCAAAGTAAAGCATTTAAATAAGAGCTTTATATGCTGTCGATTACAGTTACTTTTCCAAAATTGAAGTGACAGTACTTGATGACGCAAGGAATATGCATTGACGATGCTTCGTACACTTCAAGCCAGTAAAAATGGCACACTATAAAAAAAATATATTTCAAGTTTTACTTTGAATCGAGTTGATGTTGTTAAGATTTGCGACTGTCTATAGGCATTTTAAATTATTTTTACAATGGATATTTAGTTTAAAATAGTTAAAATACATTAATGTGTTAAGGAAAAAAGTGAGGTATAACAACACAGCCTCTTCACATCATATCAGCTCAAGAAAATGTTTTTGTTTTATATTTTTTTCGTAAAAATTGTCGTATAAACAATAATTTAAGAAGTTAACGTTCAAAAAAGGATTCGACACATCATTAACTGGAATTTGATTTTTAAAATGAGTAATATAAAAAATATTATGCAACTTGCATTCAAAAATTTGCTTTAGTTAAAAATGTACTAACAAGAAAAAAAGGAAGGTATACCTTTTTGCAATTTTATCATTTCTGATAGTTTCTACGCGCATTGAGACAAAGTGTTTATTCAATTTCTTTCTTTTGGTACAATCTTTATCGACTCTGTACTACATGATTCGATGAAGACCCGAAAAAAGCGATAAATATCTTGTCACAGTATGCATAGGCGGTGTCCAACAAAAGTTTGTAAAATACTGCCATAACGAATAGCACTGCAAATGCAATGCAGTGCTATTCTACACTATATATTTTCATTATAGCTCAATTTGTCTCTAAGTCGCTTAATCACGTTGAATATTCTACTTTCGCTGCACACATCACAATCTTCAACCGCGTCTTCCATTTCGGAAGCTTCACTTATTTTATCACTGTTGTCGTCACACTTTTCTTCGTGACTGTTCTCACTGGGTTCTTTTTCTTTGCTTGCAGTGTCTTTCTCCTTTTCAATGTCATCGTCTAATTCATGAGTATCTTCTTCTTTGGTACTTGAACTATTGCTACGTTCTTCTTTGTCGCAGACCTGCTGGAGGGTTATTACAGCGAACATTAGTGTTACGCCATAATTGACAATGGTTAATGATAGAGGACCCAGCGCAAGTACGAATACTGCCATTGTAAACATTAGAGCTGCTATTGATTCGTAGTGCCTCCTGTAAACAATAGGAAATACTAGTATTAATTAAAATTAAAAATTATAATTGGCCTGTGGACGGGTCACCATCCTCAGAAAGCAGAGCTTTGACAGTCGTTATGGGTCGTCAGAAGCCCGAAAGTCTGACAAACCAGTCCTACCAAAGAGTATCGTATTACCCAGTAACTAGGTTTTGGTGGTCAGAAAGACAGTTGCTCCATATGAAATGTTGCATCCGGTTAGACAAAGCTGACCCTAATATAGCTTGAAACAGGCTGGGCAGATTGATTGATTATTAAAACAACGATATTATGCTAACAGTCAGATATTATGACTGCCTCGTTGGTCTAGTGGTAGCAAGCGCTACTGCTGAGCATGAGGTCCTGGGTTCGATTCCCAGGTCGGGCAAAGTTTATTGGGTTTTTCCATCTGGAATTTCTCAGTAGCAGCCTGGAGTCTGGATTTGGGCCCGGTTGATGGCAATAGGCTCGCCCCCTATTACATGGGACTTAAACATAACAGGCGGAATGTGGGTGTACTGTAAGTACACCTCTGCCTAACCCTTCGGGGAAACAAGGCGTGATGTTATGTTATGTTATTATGCTAACAGTCTTGATTTTTGTCAGACGAATTAAGATGACATAGATTTGCTATAATTTCGAATAACTCGACTACATGTAAATATATCGGTTTTTGGAGGTTAATGTTATGTCGTATTTAAAATTCTAGTAGCATAATTCGGATACTCACAGATTTTTCCTGGGCCCATTCATTTGCCAAACACAGGTGGAGCAAGCAGACATCATTAATCCACTGTGATACGACGTATCTGGTTTCAATACTATGCTGTACCTGTAACAATATCAAGGGTATATTTTTCTGGAGATTTTAAAAGGCATTGATGGTGCCAAAACCATGGTATGGTTAGGATACAGAGCAGTACGTGATTTTATTTGCTTGCATAAAAGAATTACGAAAAGTTAACTTTTACTGCCCTATGAGGGCATTTGGCATTTTTTTAAAATAAGATTAAATGAAAAAACCGGCCAAGGGCAAGTCGATCTTGACGCAAAAAAGTTCCTTGTTCGGAGACCCCTTTAAGTTTTTACTTTATTTCATGTTTAATAATTGTTGTTATAGCGGCAATAGAAATACATGGTATTAAATCTACAACTATCTACCTATTACGGTTCATGAGAAACAGCCCGCTGACAGACAGTCGGACGGACAACGGAGGATTATTAATAGAGTCCCAGTGGCACGAACCCCTAAAAAGAACATTAGTAGTACCAACATAAAACATATAACTTACGAAAAATTCCTAGCCCACGTCAACAACGCGGGCACATTGACTAGAGTGACAGTAAGCCACATGGCAAACATCATCATGTGGAAATTCAAACTGCTGAGATCTTCATCGACATTCGAGAACTTGTCTTCCTTCTTTTCATTCACTTGACAAGCCTTTTCTGACTTCGCACTTGTTGCTTTGTCCTGAGTTCTCTTCCCATTTTGATTAGTAGATTCTGTAGCTTTCACTAGGCTTGTTTCAGTCTCATTGTTGACATTTTTGTTCTTTCTTTTAAACATTAGGCATATTCTGGAGCCAACTTTCGCCATTAGTTTGTATACGTAATCTTCGAGGTATTCTTCATACATTTTGGAGAGCTGAAAAGAATTGAATAAAATACAATATTTACTACTGGAAGAGTCAGTACAGTCTTTTGGACTTCTGTAATATGCACTTAGGTGTCAAAGAAGTGATTTGGCAGTCGTACTAGGATCACCCTGCATCACGAATATCTATAGGAAAGATGTCGACCTAGTAAATTTCCCACTCTTAAGGCTAGTGTGACTTGCATTGCTTACTAAGTTATGGCCCATTATTGCACTTTCAACGTTAATAAAGTTTACATTTATTGGGAGACTTTTGTTAAAAGTCAGCAACTTCGAAGTCGACTAAACAGGATTTCTTTAGGAAGATATAGCCTGTTTTTTCCTATCAGGGTCAACTTCTGAACGTATGTAGTTTACGCTCACTAGCCTAGACTATCTGCTAAATGGCATAAAATTTGCTAGTGTTATGGGGTTACGCTGAAACTTATAGCCGAAAGTTGATCGCCCCATATACATACATATATTTTGATACGCTTACCATAAACGCATAGAAGGCAGCGCCAGCAACCAGCGAGGCGGCTCCACAGGAAAGCGGCGTGGCACACAAGAGTCCCGCACTCACCACCATAGGAACCTTCTGAAGACCAGACGCCACCTTCTCCGCGAGACTATTTCCACCACGCCACATTATCCTGAAGATACAACTTTGGTGTAAAACAATAATACTAGCCTCTTGTATTCCCACTGTATGACTAAATGTGCAACTAGATTGTGGTTGATCGACTTAACTAGTGAACTGTATTACGGCTACTGTGACAGCTTACAAATTATAAAACATACAATTTATCGATAAATTTTAGTTCTTAAGGTACGTCATTATTCCGGCCGGCATTATTAGGTACTATGACTACATAGTTGTACGGGCCGGAATAAATGTTAGGAAACTGAAGCCATAAGTAATATACTAACTAACTTATGGCTTCAGTTTCCATATTTAGCAGTAAATATTTAAGGAATTTCAAAAGCATGCAATCGTCAGAAGCTATCATACAGTGCCGCCATTTTGTTCGATATTTATCGATAATAATCGTCGAGTAGCTCCTCGCTAAACAAAACAGTTGACATCGTACGGTCGGAATATATGCTATTCACTATACTGGATCGATCTGAACAGTCGATGTTATCGATCGATGACAATCCAGTTGCACCTTCAGGCCTCTTCTTGTTATATGACAGAGACATAACATCACGCCTTGTTTCCCCGAAGGGTTGGACAGAGGTGTACCTAAAGTACACCTACATTTCGCCAGCTATGTAGAAGTCTCATGTAGGGGCGAGCCTATTGCCATCAAATGGGCACAAATGGGCTGCTACTGAGAAATTTCAGATATCAAAGCTCAATATCACTTTACCCGCCTTGGGAATCGAACTCATGACCTCATGCTTAGCAGTAGCGCTTGCGACCACTGGACCAACGAGGCAGTATAACAGAATAAGCTATAGTCATGACTTAGCATAGCATTGAGTTTATGTACAATATTAAGACATTATTATATTGATTCATTCAGATAATAAAACACACTACCTCTCCCCGGAAAGTGGAATCACAATCGGTTTTGACATAGTCAATAAACCCACTCGGTTTATTATCGTACCCATAGCACTACCCTCAGTTACACCAAAACACGTAGGATTTCTACCTTCTGTATCCAATCTGTTCCAGCTTGTTCTTGCCGCCATTTAAAGCTTGTCAGCATGACAGCATGATACGTTACGCTTGCTCATGGACGGTGTCCAGTCCACTCAAAAGACCATAACCAATTTTTTTGATGTGGAGAGATCATTTAAAAGAACGTGGTATGACGTTTAAAATTCAGTTCTCATTCAGTGGAGAAAAATAGAAAAGTGGTCTTTACATACGCAGAACATTAAATGTTCACTTCAAACCTTGGATAGTTATTTTATTGACATTAATACATATGGTCACGTGGTACGGAGGAATGAGAAAAATGTTGTGAGGAAAATATTGAGTATGAATGTCAATGGCTATAAGAGTAGAGAAGAGTAGAGAATGATGATAAATTATGATAATACATACCTAAACAGGAGTCTATGCGCAATCTGGGATGAGAACACCATGACTGCAAGCACGGCTGCCGCCATGATGTTTGTAATGCCCAGCGCGGTCATATACGCGGGCACCACCAGCAAAGACTGTATGAAGTACCGCAGCTCTTGGTTCTGCCAGCTCGCGTTCTCGAACATGAATGATAGTACGGGAATGGAACTGTAAAGATATCTTATACCTTTAAACGAGCAATTCTTGTATGTATATATATAATCTGAATCTCGGAAACGGCTCCAACGATTTTCATGAAATTTAGTATACAGGGGGTTTCGGGGGCGATAAATCGATCTAGCTAGGATTCATTTTTATAAAATGTCGTTTTATTCGTGTTTTCAATCACCAACTTTATCGATAATCAACTTGAACATAAACTTATTATTTTAAACACAATTTACCGAAAAAATACCTAGCAAAGCTCGGTCAACCAGATATTACATATTTTAATTTAGTACCATCAAACATGGGAAACTATGAGGACTTGAAAGCCCTTGAATTTTGGCTTGTATTTATGGGTTGATTTCAGGTCTCTCGCTGCCACACTATCCAAACCATTTTTAGTAAGTCACAATTTTTTATGTTTTTACGGCTTCGGATAAACTAAAAAAAAAACCAGCCAAGTGCGAGTCGGACTCGCACGCGTGTTCCGTAGCACTGTAAAATAATATTCATCATCATAATCATTTCAGCCGTAAGACGTCCACTGCTGGACTTAGGCCTCCCCCAATTTGGGGGGCTTTGCCATAATCGCCACGCTTGGCAGGCGGGTTGGCGATCGCAGTATGGTGGTAAAATGCATAGAAAACGCTGCTGCCCATTCTCTATTATGTCCCTTAGTCGCCTTTTACGACACCCACGGGAAGAAATGGGGTGGTGTTATTCTTTACGTCCGGCACTACACGGTAGAAAATAATATTATCTTTGGATTACTAGCGAGAATCTTTAAAAAAAAACACGTTTCTTGTATGTATAGATGGTAGCGGCAATAGAAATACACGCTATATAAAATTGTAACTGTCTACCTACTACGGTTGATGAGATACAGCCCGCTGACAAACGTACGGACATACAACGGGAGCTTATTAATAGGGTTCCGTTGGCACCTAGTGGGTACGGAACCCCATAAAGGTACTGTCGTTTCTTGAAATAACATTTACTTACAGTAAAACCGTAGAGTCCAGCCTTCCAAAAGAATGCGTCGTACAGCATCACCCCTTCACTCATGAATGCACTGTGTAATCACACGCAAGAGCCGTGATCTTGCATGTGTTTTTCATTGCATCTTGCAGCTCAAAAAAAAATACCTTCCAAACAGGAGTTCTTTGTACGGTTTGACCCCCTCGCTTATAAACGCACTACATGCAAGAGCTGTGTTCTTGCATTACTAATATTTTGCATCTTACTTTAATATACTTACAAGAAAACCGTAGCACCGAGCCTTCCAAACACGAGTGCGTAATACGGCTTAACCCCCTCACTCATGAATGCACTGTGTAGCGACACGCAAGAGCCGTGTTCTTTCATGTGCAGTATGTTGCTTCTTGCAGCTAATAATATTATGGCAGCGGTGTAGGGCACTAGGACAGGACTGTAGTTGCGAGCCATCTGCGCAAGACGGAGGTACCACGATGTGGAAATGCTGAAATGTGTTTAAGTGATTTACGATTTTCGAATTTATGCTTTTTTAAATGTATAAATCATTTTTATTTCAATCGTCACTTCGAGATCATAATTGTTAAAATGTAAGCACAGTAAATTGTTATAATAATATAAAGAAACTCAAAATTATAATTTATACCATTAAATTAAAATCATAAATACAGTAAAATAATTAATACGAGGCCTGCCTCTGAGTTGTACATTTGAAAAAACTGTTATTCCAGACCGATTTTCCTGCCAATAATAATATGGTATAACTGCAGTCTAAATTAAGTATTGTTTGGGTAAAACACAAGCGATAACTTTAATATAAAACCGTAATGATTTCAATAAAGAATATAAAGATCTTGTAAAGGAAGTTCTAACTCAGTATTTATACCATAATATATATTTACGTGCTTACCATACTGTATAATATGACATAATAATATTAAATCATATTATACTACATTTGAGAACTTACCTTATGGTGTATGTACACTGTGGGTCTAACAATAAAGTTACTTTGACATGCTCTGTAGCGTCCAGCCCTTCTGTGACATTAGGGTTGCTTCTATACAACCTCATTTTCATTGGTGTTTGTTTCACGTGCCTGAAAAATGTTTCATCGCATTAATAAACCATACAGTAATAAAAACACATTTTTGGTGGAGTCCTACATAGGTAATAAGATTACTAGAATGAACTGACGTTGTAAAACATATGAGGGCACCCATAAATGATCTGACTATGCATATTGCACACAACAAAATGATTGCATCCGTATCATGGACAGATTTTTTTTTTCCTGGATGGGAAATCATCAAATGACTTCTCCCGCTCTGGGCGGAGCGGGAGGGCGTGTCAGACTTTTACTGACTAAAACCCACCCGTGTTCCATCAGTTGCCCATGTGCCAGGGTCACGGTATCTCTTTCGAACAATCACGCGACCCCGGCAGGCATCATGGACAGACTTTAAATGTCAATAAAGTTGAATCTTTAAATTGAGTAACACCAATGTAGGTTATTAACTCACAACCAAAATCAAATCAAAAGTAAAAGATTCACAGCGATAATGTACAAATCATCGAGAAACTTTTACGGAAATATGCATCTTATCTACTTATTTATAAGCTCTTTATTCATTTGTTTGTAATACTCGAAGCGTCAAGACTTTCTACTGTTATTCCATAAAGGCTCCCACTTACAGGCGCGACGCGACTCTCTTAAAACAATTTCTATGAGAAGTTCATTGTCATTGGTCTAAATTTTTCGCGTCGCGCCTATCTAAAGAAGGGTTTTTTTTCTGGATGGGAAATCATCAAATGACTTCTCCCGCTCTGGGCGGAGCGGGAGGGCGTGTCAGACTTTTACTGACTAAAACCCACCCGTATTCCTTCAGTTGCCCGTGTGCCGGGGCCACGGTATCTCTTTCGAACAATCACGCGACCCCGGCAGGCATCGGTCCTAGCAGACAGATCTAAAGAAGGCTTTACGCTCTATCTGCGGTACATAGCACGACATTCAACATAAATACTCACGTAAAATAATGATAGTTCTCATTGTTCGGTGCCCACGGTACATGAATCTCCGCGGAAGCATGATACTGCGTAGCTTTACAACTCGCAGTAGGTTCTACATAAAGTAGATAAGCCTGATGTATTGAATTGAAGTCTTTCAGTACTAGTTCGTAGTATAAACTGTCTGGTTCAGTCTCCTGCAGTATTACGAACTTCCCGAAGGATAAATCTGAGGGTAGGTCCACTTCGATCTGACGTGATGCGTAATCGTTTATGTCCACATTTAGGACTATCTGAAAATAAGGTGCTAGTTTTATAATACTTATATCTACAGTGCATGTTTTGACATGGCATTTCTTTTGGCACTTGGGTAGACCATGACCTGGAGAAGGACATAGGCTTATTTTATTCGCGGTTTTCCTTCCTCTTCTATCTAAACTTTCCTCTTGAATCACTCTTTATATTAACGAAAACTGCATTAAAATCCACTGCGGAGTTTAAAATTGACGACTTTGTTTTATACTATGTAAAGATTACAGAAATTGGTTTTCCGGTCATACACGAACGCAGGTTGCAAGTCCTACGCATCTGATTCTCCTTTCTGTGTAGAAATACAGTCAATAATATTATCACTTTCTTTCTAATAGCCACAAGTATCTTCTACCATAAAATCTTCCTCATAAATTACGAATTTTACTTCAGCGCTTCATATTAATCATTCAACAATTTTAATCCTGGAATGTGGCCAAAACACCTATACACGTATGGGATCAAAATAAATACCCTTTCCCTTACTCACTGAAATGATGGAAGGTCTCGTCTACTAATAGATTATACCTCACCCATTTTCTTATGTATGACGTCAGAGACAAATACGAAGGAAATGATAGACATCATTTCATTTACTGCTAAAACATGTGTGTTTATTTAAGCTAAAATGTTTACACAATTTTCATTTTGTGACAAAATATTTTCGACTAGCACTTGCCCGCGACTTCATTCGCACACAAAATACAAGCAACTGAGGATTTGAAAATCATTTTTTAGCCCTCTGAGTCTCTTACAGAGCCTTACCTAGCAGTGGGAACATTAAAGTTTGATTATTCTGTTATGCTTATGCTTGCATCAAAGATCTTCGTAATTTCGTCTTATTATCTATTACCGTTTGCTAAGGCTGTGCATCGTCTGGTAATCATTCATTCACGGAATCGTTTAACCGATTAGTGCAACCAGCTAAAGTGGAAGGAATTTCCGACTGATCATTCCGATAAGTCTTGATAGCATATCACTATTAAATTGTAATAATTAATATGATTATGTCACTACTTATAATAACAACACAAAACAGCTTAGCGTTATGTGTACTTCAAAGATTAAGCCTCGTACACACGACACCGTCCTATACGATATTTTACCGTTCATAATTGGGATCACAAACATCATACGGATAAAAACAAATGCAGTATGAAACTGCCACAAACTGATGTGCCTAAAACCTCCTTGGAACTACAGACAATCAGGCGTCTTTAAACATGTATGTGATCATCTATGGGAAATTAATTAGAGAAGATTTATTATTGAGAGCTGCAAACCATTTTTAAAAAGTATAAAATACTAGCTGACCCGGCAAACGTTGTTTTGCCATATAAATAATTTCCTAGGCGGGGATAACTAATTAAATGACGATTGATCAGTTTTCGACCGGAGAGGAAAAATGATTAAATTACTAAAATGGCTATTAAAAAATAAGGGTTGATCGTAGAAGGGTGAAAATTGAGGATTGTATGTATTTTTGTATGTTGTATCATAAAAAAATAGAAATTAAAAATTTTGTCTAAAAAATAAAAATAAAAATTTAGGGGTGGACTACCCCTAAGTATGAATAGATGATGAAAAATAGATGTTGGCCGATTCTCATAGATACCGGATAAGCACAAAAAATTTCATCAAAATCGGTCAAGCCGTTTCGGAGGAGTATGGCAACGAAAACTGTGACACGAGAATTTTATGTATATTAGATTTATCCATGTACATTTTACAAACTATTATGGGTCGGTTCACATCTGACGGAAGATGCGTCAAGCGTATCATCGGTTGCGTCTATTCGGTCAAATAGTGTGTTTTCATATCTGACGGAAGATGCGTCGGGCGTAATTTTGCATTTCCATGATAAATCGTTTTGTATCAAACATTTTCAATGCAAGAAAACTTCGAACGATCAGTACACAAACGATCTCCGCTGATGTTACGCCTAGTCTGAATGCATCAGTCAATATACGCGTGGCGCGACGGTGCCGCTCTTTAGTCGGCCGACAATGCGTCGACGGAAACGGAACAGACGCTGTACGCTCAACGCACTAACGCATCATCGGTTAAGTGTGAAAGGTTGAATGTTTTCTCATATAATTGTCTGTTCTGGCGTTACGCGGCCGATGATACGCGACGCATCTTCCGTCAGATGTGAACCGACCCTATATTCGTCAAAACGAACCCACGCCTATTCCTCCTAGTGTCAGATAAAGTAAACCGAAATAGATGCGACAATAGCCACCAACTTTGTATTCCTAGATCCAGGACAGCTCTACTGTGTAAGAGTATACATATTCTGTATGGCGCCAATTCTTTTTAAAACGTTGTCATACGATTGGCAGGAATATAAAAAAGAAAAATTGAGAAGTAACATAAAAATTATGTTAGAGAAAGCCAAATTATTACAGCACTGACTTATTTCTGATCCTAATTATTTGGACTCGTAAAAATATCTAGATTTTGTTCCTATTTCGTTTGAAATATCAAATTAAATTGCTATTTTATTTTCTATTATAATGAGTTGATGATTATATGCTATATTCAAAATTTTATGTTCTAATTTGTAAGAAGAGATGATTATGTCTGAACTTTAAAAGAAACTGTGACCCTCTGGGTTTGTTTCGGCCTTTCTTCTCAGAATAATCAGTTAGGAAACGCCGACCTCATCTAGTTTAAAAAAATATGATTGTCATGTAAAACTATTAGTACAAACCTACTTACAGAAATAAAATCATTTTTCATTTGCAATTAGATTTGCAATCAAATCTTTGAGCAATGGATCGATTTATTATTATTATATTTTACCTATTTATATTTTTACGCAGTTGAAGCAAACCATGACTCATTTAATTTTAATGTAGCATCTTGCATGTCGTGTGTATACTCTTGTTTTGGATAAATAAAAGTATCTTATCTAAGAAAAAGTAAATGTATTTTACTCACCGGTTTCCTTGTAGGTGATACTTTGACAATGACATGCGACCAATCTGGGTATTCCTCTTTTATTTTGTGTAGGTTAATCGTTGCTAGTTTACGTCGTCCAAAATCATTGGCAGCGCCCGTCCAGCGGCTAAGTTCTCCCAAAGATATAGCGTGTTTACTAAAATATAAAAAAATAGATTTTTATTTAAATAAAGACTTATCAACTAAATATACACATAGCATTAACCCAGATTCTTTGTCCCCAATTTCGTAATTATAAATCTCGTAATTCTCTAATGCATCAAGTTTTCAAACTAAACAAGCTTTATTATATTATTATTTTTTTGCCTTTTTTGTGAACACTTTTGATCAAATAAATTATTATCATTTGCATTAATTATTTTATTACCAAACAAAACATGTATAATGCATTAATGTAAATGACTGATTGCCTTTTAAAACTTGAATAGAGACAATCATTATCATCACTTCAGCCGAAAGACGTCTAATGCTGGACATAAGCCTCCTCCAATTTGGGGGGTTTGCCATAATCGCCACGCTTGGCAGGTGGGTTGGCGATTGCAGTACGGTGGTAAAATGAGAACGCTGCTGCCCATTGAGCTAACTGCCAATTGAGACTTAACACTGATTGATAAATGCATAATTTGCTTTAATTTCAAGATTTATGTCAAATCTCCACTCAATAACATACATATATCGCGTCATATCGACTATCGGTCGATAACCGAGGTAAACAAGTCATTGCCCTCAAAATAAGCATAATAGCAACAAGCATAAAGATGCTTGGCCCAGAAATGACATTGAGGGCTAAATGTGAACGTACTTTGTCATGTCTACATAGCTAGAGATATAAAAATTGGTTGGCTCCGATAGGTAAGCAAGCTTGACCAAACAACGTGGTAATGCCGCCAGTCTCCTGGGTGCATTAGAGCCTTATCACACTAGCTGTTCACGGGCGTCTTCAAAGCGGTCGCTCCGCTTGTGTGTGCGCAACGAATACTCCACGCATGCGCCGCGAATACGTTGCGGACGCGCAACGAGATCGCTGCGCGTAAAACCGTTACTTAGTGTATTGTACAGCCACCAGCACATCGAACTACCCGAAACTGTCAAATTTTGCCAACCAATCTTGAACCTAATACTTTAGCGATAAAGTTGAAAAACGATTAAAGAAATTTGACAAAAAAATTCACGCGGACGAAGTCGCTAAGCTTATTGGAGTACAATAGTCACAAAAGTGGAGCAGTCACTTTGAAGCGTAGAGTCCTATAAAAAACAACGGGATAAAAACAAAAACAGTACTTACCAGTATCTATAAGAAAAGTAGGTATATTTAGCATTGCATCCAAATATCCACTCCTTATCATCGACATTGACCGCTTCGACGGCCACGAATCGGTTTTGCGGGAACGCGACTAGCCGGACCATTAGATATGTCGTTCTGGAAAGACAGTGCTTATTTAATAATGCAGAAAATAAATTAAACGTAGACAGTATATTTAGTTGAAGAAATGGAATCCAGGCAGTTATCAAGCCTGCCAGGGTCAGAGAGAGAAGTAATTTGATAATGTCCCAGAAAAAGAAAAACGCTGTTTTCAAGAATATCCTTTTACTAAGGTCTTCAAAATAATTTTAAGTCACCGAAAATAATAACATTTATCTGTAATTTTTGTTATACAGTGTGCTACAATTTTTTGTGAAGTTGTGTTGGGTCTTTTTTTTGTGGACCTTACCTAAAAATAGTAACACATTCGTAGTTGAGAATAATATAATAAACAAATTGCATTATACAATAGGCGACATATTATTATGCTTGTAATGTATTCATGTAAATATCCGTACGAAAGCTATCTATATATTAATACGTGAAGCGAAAAGTTTGGATCCCTTTTTACGAAAATTGGGCAAACGGAGGAATATGAAATTTCGCATACTTATAGTTTATACAGAGAAGAAGTGACGAATGCTAATATTTTTTTTTAATTATGCGTAAAAATACATTATTTTCAATAAATAACACGTTACACACACTACTGTTCATTACCGTGTATCTAATACACACATGCATAGATATTCTTTTGTTTATGGTCCAAATCTGTCTTTATTATTTTGTGCAGTGTTACCAACACCCAGAAATATTTACCCCTAAAGCTTAAGTTAAAAACCCCTAAAATTGCCACAATTACTAAAAAAATCCGCTAAAAAATTATAATGAAAATAACCAACGAATGTTCAGTAATCATAGACCGGCACACAGTAGTAATATTTGTGTATATTTATTACGCGAAATTTATTAATCATTCACTCTGCATTCTTAGTATCGAGAAACCGTACCTACTAGAAGTCGCTAATACTTTTATTGTAATCAAAAACACAATGAGAAATGTAAGATGGCAAAAAATCCCTAAGAATACCCCTAAAAATGGAACGCCCCTAAAAAATCTCAATCCTCTTAATTACCCCCTAAATTTGGGAAAACCCCTAAGTTGGTAAGCCTGATTTTGTGTCTATAGTCTTACTGAATGTCAAGTATAACCATAGGTAATAAATTAATTTTATAGATATATAACCTATTTCATGTTTAAAATCTATGATCATATCGAGAAAATTTGTCTTCAATATTATTTGTTTTAGCGACGATAGGAATTTAGTTTAGATTTTTATGAAATATTTTTTGTGGTTTTATGGGGAGTGTCAAGTATGGCATTAGTAAGTTTCCCATACAAAACTTAGTGTCGTGTGCAAACTTTAGAGGTTTTATGCCTCACGATTGTACAGGCTGGTTATAATCATGACATTTTGAACTGTCATAATTAATTAAAAATAATAGCCCGGGAAAATTCTATAAAAACATGGCTTCTGTGATAATTCATTCCATATCCAGCAGTTAAGAAGTATTAAGAAAATAAAAAAGAGAGTCCTGAAGAAGTATTCTTTACTCATTACACCTACGTCCTGGTCCTGGCCATCACCATCCCGCCAGCGAACCCTCTCAACAGTAGTACAGCGGTCGAATTTCGACCAATGGGCGATCACTAGTTACAATAAATAGCCGTAATACAATATTGACGCTTGTTTCCAGACATAGTAGTCTCATTTGTATATGATTTCCTCCACTTTAAATGCCACTTTGTTAAATTTTGGTTAAAGTACGCAATAACTTATTCCACAACTGCAAGTCGACCTAGCAGTTATGGAATAATTTATTGCGTACTTTACGAGTGTAGACTACAAAACTGAAAACTGCATTTATTTTTCACATTCACTCATATCCAGCCCGTCTCTTACTCCCTCTACCAGCGACGCCCAAAGCCGAGGCCCCACAGCGGGTGCCCTTAAAGAGTAGTCACTTTAGTTTTTAAGTTTATTAGCTCCGGCTGGAGGCTTTCATTTAATAAGGAATCCGGAGGCAAACCCGGTTAAGTAGCCACGACCTCTCAAGGTCAACTACGAGACGTCATTAAAAAAAAACACTAGTTTCATACGCATTTTTCTCGTAAAACTCAATGCGACTACTATTTAAACAATAGACGGAAATATTCCAATGACGTCATTATAGAATCTTAAAATACACATTTAGTGCATCTCTGGATGTTAGCCAAAACATAGATTTGTAGCAACTCGTCATAAAAAATCTTAAGGACAGAAGACCGATTCACACGGTGCAAGTTTTCCCGAAAAGTGCAAACTGCATGTGGGTACGCTGCAAGCAACAAGCCTATGTCATAATCAGCCTATATTGTTCCCACTGCTGGGACACAGGCCCAATTTCGGTGAGAAGGAGTGGGCCGTAATCTACCACGCGTGCCCAGTGCGGGTTGGTACCGATACCTATCACATGATATGTCTTCGAATTTTTGGTCCTAGGAAATGCCAGTTCCCTCACGATGTTATCCGTCACCGTTATGAGAGCAGTGATAATGATATTATTTACACAAAGTAAAGCGACAGCCTTTTTTTTTCTGGATGGGAAATCATCAAATGACTTCTCCCGCTCTGGGCGGAGCGGGAGGGCGTGTCAGACTTTTACTGACTAAAACCCACCCGTGTTTCATCAGTTGCCCATGTGCCAGGGTCACGATATCTCTTTCGAACAATCACGCGACCCCGGCAGGAAGCGCCAGCCTGGGTTCGAACTCACAAACTAAAAACTCGAAAGTTAAAAGTAGAAAATAATTTCAAAAGAATTCAAATTAAGGATCATCATCATTACAGCCGAAAGACGTCCACTGCTGGACATGGGCCTTCCCAATTTGGGAGGGTTTGCCATAATAATCGCCACGCTTGGCAGGCGGGTTGGCGATCGTAAAATGCATAGAGAACGCGGCTGTCCATTATCTAGGATGGAGTGATTTTAACCTCTAAGTCCCTGAGATACCACATTTGGTACAGACACAATTGTTTTTTAATTGTGTCTGTAATTACGGTAATTGACTGGTTAATATACAAAAGCGGGGTGCTTGATATTTGATGTAAATATTTTATCAACAGATACTGATAAAAGTAGTCATTATATAAATACCTCAAAACGCCATACATGCATCTTTGTACATTAAAATGATATGCATTTATTAATCACTCTATCCTTATTTAGATTTTTTTTTAAATTATGTTGTACTTTTTAGTTTAGTTATCTATTAAAGCGTGTTTTTATTTTTATTTTATGAAACTATAATTTTAACTTTAGTAAATAAGGCTGTGGGATGCACAGTCCCTTAATAAAATTGCGTAACAGACTATTCATCAAAATCTGAATCATTTTGCAGTTAGTATTGCTAATCCATTGCTTCATAATGTTCCAAAAAATTTCTGCTCGACAACTTCAATAACGCAATGAATGTGGTTGTCAAAATGAAAGCCACATAACTACTGTAGGCTTCTTATGCAATCACCCCGCAGGCTTAACTTTACAATCATTTGTTTTAGAGATAGAAGTTTTGACAAGGGCCTCTGCTGTGTATTCAAAGAGATTTAAATTTTAAAATATATTATACCAACCTAAGAAGAGCGTGAGGTAGTCAGCAACATCAAGGCGTTGCTAGCCTTTCTCGAGGAGCTGGGGTGGATCGAATAACCGATTTCCCTCCCGTACGCAAAATACGCGCTCAGACGTGGAGTTGCGGACACCAGCGTGTTCTTACCTATTATTACCTACCTAAGATTAGGTCCCGTGTGGTGCCGGACATAAAGAATAGCATCACCCCATTTCATCCCGTGGGTGTCGTAAAAGGCGACTAAGGGATTTACTAGAGAATGGGCAGCAGCGTTCTCTATGCATTTTACCACCATACTGCGATCGCCAACCCGCTTGCCAAGCGTGGCGATTATGGCAAAGCCCCCCAAATAGGGGGAGGCCCATGTCCAGCAGTGGACGTCTTGTGGCTGAGATGATGATGATGAAGATTAGATCTAGTAATTGAGGCGGATCTAGAAATAGATAGCGGCTATAGCAATAAAATTTATTGCCTATTAATAAATAGGATCAAAACACGTTATTTAAAACCGGATTTACCAAATGTCAAACATCAAGAAACATTTTTTAAGGATGCCTAATTTAGTAATCAAAACAGATCATATATCAAAAATCCCTTACGGAGACAAAGCAACAAGTTTTTAATGTTTTATTTCTTTTCAGGTTTCTAGTTGAAACAAAATGTAACGTAGCTAGGTAGCTAATAAGTCAAGCATATACTAGTACCGTGCGTGACCAAACTAACGTTTCATTATCAGTCTCACTAGGCCCTAGTGCGAGTTTCTTTGAACCATTTACGCATCGACCACGTTTGACGCTCCCATTGGCCCTGGAGTGATGAAGGGCCAATCACAGCGCAGTCTCAGTACACATCAGCACATCATTATGCAAATTAATTTTCATCAGGCACACTTTTTAAGCAATAGCTGGTGTCACTCGCCATTGATAGATATGTATGTATGTAGTAGTCTCGTAGAACTGATATGAATGTTCATTAGATGAAAACTATGTTGCTATGGTATAAATTTGTTTTATTTAACGTACAGCTTCCAAGATAAGTTGAGACATAATTTAATAATTTCTATAGAATATCTACTCAATTAAAATTTTATTTGTTATTATGTCCCGGTTTTTTTTTTGGATGGGAAATCATCAAATGACTTCTCCCTCTCTGGGCGGAACGGGAGGGCATGTCCGACTTTTACTGACTAAAACCCACCCGTGTTCCTTCAGTTGCCCATGTGCCAGGGTCACGGTATCTCTTTCGAACAATAACGCGACCCCGGCAGGCATCGGTCCTATCAGACCCCTTCAGTTTTGCTGACATCTCTTTGAGGCGCGCGTGGAACACACGCGCCGTCGACCCGAGCCTGGTCCTTACCGGGCGGCGAGCTACCCATTGCTCGCCACCCGCAAGCTCGCGCCTACGGTGGCCGGGAGTCCGCTATGGACTCCCGACGCCCGGGGCGTCTCCTCCTGCGGCGGCTAGGGACGTGAGGGCGCAGAGACTGCCACTCCCTCACGCGCCCCGCCTTCTCCTTCGCGAGCATTACTGCTTCGCAGAAGGAGGTGACGGCTTCCCATTCCCTCTCGCTCCGTACCATGGCTCGCACCAGGGCCGGACGCGAGAGGTCGCCGCCGCCGATCGCCTCCACGAGGACCCGGCGGTGCTTCGCCCAGGCAGGGCAAACTTCCACCGTATGCTCCACCGTGTCCTCTAGACGATCCTCACAATGGAAACACCCGGGCGTATCCTCCCGCTTTATCCTGAACCGGAACCCACCGAAGCACCCATGCCCGGTGAGAACCTGCGTCAGGCGGAAGGTGAGGACGCCGTGGCGCCTCTCTATCCACTCCTCAAAGAGGGGACTTACCGCCGCAATTGTGGCGTGCCCAATTATGTCCCGGTTGTTATTTTTACATCTTTGACAGTCGTTGCGGGTAGTCAGAAGCTCGACAGTCTGAAAACCAGTATTACCAAGGGGTTTCGTATTACCCAGTTACTGGGTTAAGGTCAGATAGGTAGTCTATCCATGTAAAATACTGGTATTCATATACTGCATCCGGTTAGACAGGAACCCAGCCACAATCTAGTAAGGAAAATGCTACGCAGATTATTCGATCTACTTGACAAAAATCTTAAATTCATTGACGGACAAAGCACAGCCGGGTACAGCTGGGTATAGATTCATGATCCACAAGAATTCTTTAATATGTATGAGCAGGCGATGAGAGGTTGTATGGAAGTTCACATGGTTTCCGATGTCAAAGCCGATTGAGTATACGGCGTTGTCTTATAAAATACTCAGTACTAAAATATAATAACGTCGGCAAATTAATTATTTATTATCACGTAGTTTTGATATGGACCATACAATAACCAACAGCAACGAGAGTGTAAAATTGAGCTATATGACTACAGCTTAATTGTAATTTCCGGCGGTGTAGACGTCACTACTGCACAGTGCAACTATGATAAAATATGAATGGAACAGGAATATATTTATGAATACCTACAAAAAAAGCAGTTAACTCCCGATAAGCGTTCGACATCGCCATTATTACGATACTTCGCACGCTGTCTGGTGTAGATACAACAAGACGGCGAGCAGTTATCACGTTATCGCGTAAATGTAGCCGTAGTATGAGCAAGAACGGCAAATCATACTCATGTCGTGGTCTCTATCTGCCTAGCCTAACTAGCCTGTATTGCAGGTTTGCACTGCAGCTTCCCTCTCCCTTTTCCACACAATTCTGTCTTTTGCTAGTACTGGCTAGTCCTTTCGGTAAGAGTCAAGCTTGTCCCTTCATCTTCGTCTCGACCTCCCACGTTGGCGTCTGGCATTTAGTGAGACCCAATTAGAGGTTCTCTTAGTCCATTTATCATCTTACATGCGGCTGACATGGCCGGCCTACATGTCCGGCGGGTCTTTATCAAAATTCATATAGTGTAGTAGAATAGAAAAAAAAGCGTACTTTTCAATCTGCGGCCTTGTTATTTGATAGATCCTCCTGTTATCCTCATACCAAAAGGCATCAGCTATCATGGTCATATTCGTGCGAGGTGAATTCGGACTTAATACCATCGAACGATTGGCCTGAAAATAATCCCAAAGTTGAAGCATCAAAGAAATTTATACAGAACGTTTACTTAAGGAGTTGGCTGAGGTGAGTCCCAGATTTCACCTGTTATTGTTCAAGTCCCAGATGAGCTTATTCCCTTTGGGATAATCAGCTTATAAGGTTTCCACTGCTGGGACACAGGCCTCTTCGAGAGAAAGTGGGCTTACTGCCCACTACCACGCGGACCTAATATAGCAGCAGGTAGGTGGTAGATGGCACACATGTTCAATTTTCTTAGTTCTTGAACATGCCGGTTTCCGCACAGGCAGAAAGATGAGGTGGTAGTCTTGTAATGCTGATAGACGACCCAACTCAGCAAAGACGTATTAAGTTCACCTCACCAAAGTTCGTTCGGTTTCCTCCCGAGTTTTTCTTTCACCGTTTTGATAGCAGTGGTGACATATTTCTTTACAAAAGTAAAACGCCTCCCTGGGTTCGAGACCACTGGGCCCCTACTGCCTATTCACCATAATCCGGGTCATTAACTGGGTTGAAGTCCAGACTCGTGGCAGCTACCAGCTACTGAGATATTTCTGATGTTAACCCAATAAGTGTGTGGAATCAAATTCAGGACCTCAATTTGCGCTTGTGAGTCATGGAGCAACGAAGCAGTCAGAAAATCTATTAAACTTATCTTATTAAGATTACTCTGCAAATATTAACTGAATGATAAGCCATACAATTAACCTAGATATGACTATGCCGGAATTATATTTCCGTTTTTAGTACTATCATGTCGTGATACGTGATAATATCAATTAGCTTTACAATTTGATTAATCATGATAAATCCTGAGGGTCAAGTTAAATGCTACAGGTACCGACATTTGACAAGGGCAATGCTAAAAGTGGAGTCTATGAAGGTATATCGAATCAAAATGATCGATACTCGTTCCTTGCAAGCTGATTATCAAAGAATATTGATACTTCAGCATCGATGGTTTGCTCAAAAAATCTCCTCTAACTTATTGATCTGACTTCGAAGAAGAACTGACGTCAAAAACATTATCTTACAGACAATATTTACGGGTCTAAAAATAAAAGAACAGCAAAATATTTTTACCTGAAAGTGTCGCTTAGCTTGGAACATTAATACTTGATGGTCTTCCACTATCTGTTCCGTGACAGGATCCACGATAGAGAAAAGGTATCGATTTATCACCATCACTAGTTGCTTGCACCAAGCTATGCATACGTGGTCGGGTGATACCCAAACTCCTGGTACTGCAGTCGTCTAAGAAAAGATTAATGAGAATTAACAAATTTTGTAGAATTCCAGTGTAAATTCATAAGGGGACTTTTGAGTGATGAATGATGATAAATGATACTTTATTCCTGTAAATTGGTCTTAAAAAACAGTTTTACACGTCAAAAAGAAATAATACGTTATTTATGGTAGACTAGCTACTGCCCGTGACTTCGCGTGAAATTTCGGTCCACACGCGACGCGCCCCCTTCTTTTTTTGTATGACATCTTGTAGTTCACCTTGAGAGGTCGCTACTACTTAACCGGGTTTGCCTGCGAATTCTTTAATAAATTAAGGACTCCAGCCCGGGCTTAAAATCTAAAGCGACTACTCGGTAAGGGGGTAAGCTGAGGTCCATACCTCGGCTACGGACCTCGGCTTAGAGCGTCGCTGGTAGAGCGCAGCAAGAGACAGGCTGGATCTGAATGATTATTGTTTAGGGACGAATTTACAGCTACAGGCTCAGCTACGGCGCGGGCTGGCACTTCGTCGAGCAAAGGTCGGGGGGATCGCGTGCCCGCACTATTACCACAAAATATAAATATGGACGCACGTTCGAAACGGCACATACACGGACGCCCGCATCTACACCTCTTAGCGAAGATGGCAGTGCTTTTAGTGGCGACTGCCGTGTGGATATGTGGAGACGAGTGGGTGCGTTATACGTTTACCTCTTGCGCGAGAAGCGAGTAGAACAGGGACCAAGGAATAGAAAAAGATATCCTTTGTACCTACAGAAGTAAAACTTGTATCGAGCTATTATCATGCAGTTTCTGGGCGTATCATATTTACAACAAGTCACGATTATGCGATAATTATCGAGACCTATTTGTAGGTTGCAGAAAACAAATGAATTATATGAAATTGGCTGTCATTTTTGTACCTACTTACCAAAGCATTGATGTAGCTATCGTTCGAAGCAGTCAAACCAGAGGGTATCAAGACATCGCGAGGTCCATTCCCAAAACTGATCAAGATTTTCTTCCGTTTCATTTCTATGTTGTTGTTAATGTACATGTCCCATTCGAGGTTCATTAGCATGTAGTAGTCATCCATTGCTGCATCCACATTGACTACTGGAGCTTCCAAAGGTGCAGCCAATGAGATGGCTATTGTAGTCATATTAATCATACTTGGGTAGGCTAGCAGTCGTTTGGCTATAAGTCCTCCCTAGGCAATAGGAAATGGGTATGTTTAAGTTTACTAGAATTAGGGTTTGATCAGCAGCCTATAATGTTGAGAACACTGGGACACAGGCCTCCTCTTGATGAGAGGGAGTAGGCCATAAACCACCACGCGGGCCCAGTGCAGGTTGGTAAATGTCACGTCTTCGAATTTCTGGTTCAAAGATATGGCGGTTTCGTCATGATCTTTTCCTTCATAGTTTTGAGAGCAGTGGTGATGAAATAATTTACACAAAGTAAAGCACCTGCTTGGAATCGAAGTCACGGCTTACTGCTTGTAAGTCACGGCTGTTATCACTGGGCTACCACTGCTCCCAGCATTGGGGTTTGGATAATCTCATTTACAATCTATACATAGAAATTGGATTACTTAGATAACAGACATTGTTTTATGACAACCTTCTAAAAGCACTATGTGTTAAGATGTACTAATAAACAATGGAATAATAAATTAAACATCGCAAGTAATATAAATTATCTTAGATATAAAATTGTTACTACATCATTATTTTGCATTATGTAAGTTAGTGGGTTTGATAACATACAGTACTTAGTTGATTCTAGAAAAATATTGAAATATTAAGGAAATAATTTTAATTTAATATTAGGTATATTATTAAAAAAACAAAAATGTGCCGACACTAAATAAATTGAAGGACAGGAAAATTATGTTACTTACCATAGAATGTCCAATGAGTAAAACCGTAGTTGGTACAGTTTTTGTGTACTTGTTACTCTTGTATAAACTCAAGATCTTAGTAATGGAGGCTGCTGCAAACTTGGTCTGGCTCTGAAGCACCCCTCCATATAAACCAGACAACTCTTCATTGTAACTAACTAAAAGGACAGTATACTATTACATTATGTTTAAGGCAAGTGTATTAGTAAGTTAAGAGAGATATTTGGAGTCTATGTTTTTTTTATTATTATTGCGGAATGGGCCAACTCTTGAGCTCGATAAGATGGAATGTGATGGATATATATGTAATCATTTATATAGGATAGTATTCAATCAATTAGAATATTTTTGGATGTCTCGAAAGAGAAAGCCTGTGCAGTCAGGAAATATATTTCAATACAAATTATAATGAAATGTACAATTCTGAATTAAAGTGACAGTCTGTTTCCATTTGATATCATAAGTATTTTTAAGATTCATATTAATAGACAGCTCCAAAAATGACTATCCTAGAGCAATTTTGGCAATAAAATAATCTTAATGACTTATAAAATATTTATAACTCAAGTGTTGCAACATTGCACAAATTGCGATTGCATGTGCACATTACTCTCACAATATGTAATCAATGAATTAACTCATGAATTAGAAGGCATTCAGTTCAATGGCATAATTTTACTTACAGTACTTAATACACTTGACCAAATAAAATAATTTAAGTAAAGCATCAAGCATAAGAATAAAATACATTCTTGTATATTTGTCTAATAAATTATGTACTGAACTTACTTGCAAAGAAATCAAAGTGGTATTGATATCCCTTTGAAAGAGCTTTCCTAAGAGCTACAGATGCAAGTGATCTGGCTTGCATGTGACTGCCTGAATTCCCAGGTAGAAACAACACTGGGACACCATCAAACCTGTTGAGTTCATTATGTAAGAAGTTTCATTTTTGTTAATAATAATCACATTCAGCATAATATCTGTATCACCAGCCTCAGGGGATAGACGGAACTTCATATTCTTCTTAAGAACTTTCAAATTAATTTTATTAATGAAATCTTCTTAATTGTTTACTATGATTTACTTTATGAATACATACCACATTTTTCTAGCTCTTTCGGTAAATCTTCCTTCGCTATACGCATATAATCCATATTGGGGATAAATCTTATTCTCCGGAACGGATAATCGCTAAAAATATTCATGATTAAAACCAATGCTAAGAGATTTTTGGCAATTGTTGATGGTAAATAAGCTGATACTAACCACGAACTGTGGATACTCAAACATATAAGTCATTATACAATAGTTATTTTTGTCACTAAAGTATAAATTCAAAACACCGAGAAGATAACCCAAAACAAAAATAAGCGAAAGAATTTGAAACACACTAGACCCCAGAATACTAAGGACCCTCATTTTGAATGGTTAAAATATAAAATCTGTGCTAATACAGGTGCAAAAATATAGCTTTAATTAATAACATTGTCTTGTGAAAATTATACAAATCGGTACAATAAATAGGAATTTCGCTTTTTCACTCGTCACTGGATCCAAAAGTGTTTGCATTTGTTTGCCAAATTGTCACTTTGACGTTTGTTCTTTGAGTGAGTGACGTCGAGTGATTTAGCCAATCGAGATAATCGGTCAACAGTTCAACATAATAAGTGTTAAATAATCGTACTTTTGTCAGAAACCGTATTTTTATCAACATAGCACTTGAGGAAAAACTACCCGTAATTACAGATAATTTATGATAGCGAGTTGAGTAGTAATTACTTAGTAAGTAATAAAAAGTCCTCAATCAAGTTCATAACCCAGTCCCCTTTTATTTTCTTTTTTTTGTGGGTGGGAAATCATCAAATGACGACTCCCGCACGGCGCGCAGTGGTTTGAAAACGACGCTCAGTGGACATTAAAATCAAAATTTCTGTAGGCGAGAAATAAAAATTAGAACGGCTTTATTTCAGTATTATTTATAATATTTGGTAATAAGACAGCTATATAAGGTGTATCTATTCATACACGAAATATTTTAAGAGGTACACATGTAGGTGGTAAAGAAGCTACAGCAACGAAAAAAAAAATTTCTAAATGTATTTTTTTCAAAATTTAATATTTATAAATTATTTGACGCACATAAGAAATACTGACTCCTTCTTTTTTTTACGGCCCGAGACACCACGGCCATGCTCGTGCGGTTCGGTCACCGCCCTCGCAGCGTCAGGCGGGCCATTCATAGAATTTGGAGTAAAGGTTGTATGCAAAACGTCTCAAGCAGTTTTAAAATTATAATAATTACGAAAATTCAAAAACGCTTAGAAAAAAAAATCTTTTTGCTTCTATAGCTTCTTTACCACCTACAGGTGTACCACTTAAAATATTTCGTGTATGAATAAATACACCTTATAGACAGCACCACCACCAAAAACGAAGAAAAACACAAAAGTCGTTTTTTCTCACAACTTAATAAAACTTAAAGCCTGCGGCTTACATGGGGTGTTGTCCCACATGAGGCGATTCCGAAATGCTATAACACGCACACCCATGCGCGCCGCTTCACTCACAGCAGAGTGTTGAATTTCGAGAAATCCAGTTAGAAATTTTTACGTTGATTTAGGTGTGATCTTGAAAATGTACAAAGTAATTGACTTTAGTGTGCTAATTTTATTAACTATAATGAGAAATAATGGAATATACAGTATAAAAATACTAAAAAAAAAAACACTCAAATAGAGACTCATTTGCAATATACATAGATTTTGCAATATTCCTTATGATAATTTAATTCGTTGTTAGTAGATTGCATGCATGGATCAGATCCATGGAATACCTACTGCATATTACTTACCAATTAGATTTAAAAAATGGCAAGCCACAGATTAAGCTAGTAAAGCAGCTTTGAAAAGTCGCAAACAGACGATACAGCGAACATTTCGAGAGGAAATGGGTCTACTAGTGGATATCGTAAAACAAACTTAGTTGATTTATTTATTTTGTATAATATTAAAGGGTTCTAATAATGTTCTCATATCAATATTTTTATATAAAGGTGCTGGAATCACGAATAATGGCTAGCAAAAATTGCGTGTTATAGCATTTCGGAATCGCCTCATGTGGAACAACACCCCATGTAAGCCACAGGCTTTAAGTTTTATGTTGTGAGAAAAAACGACTTTTGTGTTTTTCTTCGTAGAAAAAAAAAAAATTCGGTGATGGTGCTGTCTATAGCTGTCATATTACCAAATTTATAAATAATACTGCAATAAAGCCGTTCCAATTTTTATTTCTCGCCTACAGAAATTTTGATTTCAATGTCCTCTGAGCGTCGATTTCGAACCATTGTGCGGCGGAGTGAAAGGGTGTGTCAGACTTTTATTGACTAAAACCCACCCGTGTTCCATCAGTTGCCTATGCCAGGGCCACGATAACTCTTTTGAACGAATTTCGTGACCCTGGCAGATAACTCAGTCCCCTGATGTTGGTAAAGAAAATATTCGACAATTACGAGTAGCTATTGCCAACCCCACTACTGTTCACTGTTATGCTAGCTAGCCGTGCTCATGCATGACAGTGAGTGACATACAATCAATCGCAAAGTGCAAGCATTTTTTTTTTGGAATGATAACTCGCAAGTCAACCTAGATCGTTCAGTTTAAGCTACGCTTGCCGCAGTTGGTTCGTGGTTGGGTGTCCATCATTAAGTGACAAGACAATTCCGTGCCTGGAAAAGTACGATAAGCTGTTAGTCCCGGCTGTCTTTCGTAGATCTTAAATAGTCGTTATAGGTCGTCAGAAGCCTGAGAGTCTGACAACCAGTCTTACCAAGGGGTATCGTATAACTCAGTAACTGGGTTGTGGAGGTCAGATAGACAGTCATTCCATATGAAATATAGGTTGGCAAAAAAGAGTCTGTCGTGGTAACCATTGGAACTAAAATATTTTTTTGGTGGCAGCACTGCTTTGTTTATCATCAAAAAGTAGCTAATCTGTCATTGTGTTATGTTCCCAGTTGTATTTGGGTCATTTTCAGAAAATCTGTACACTGTTGAAAATATGCCGTTTTTATTTTTTTTCATTGTAAATGGTTTTTATTATTATATTTACAATGAATAGTCTTTTCGCTATTTGAAAATACTAATAGAACCTCTTAATCAGGGTTATTTAATGAAATACAACTAATTAACTGAACCTGGGGAACAAAATTAATTCCATTCCGCAACTAATAACTTTTGGATTTAAAAATAAAATAAAACTCGTTTGGATTTAATCAACTAGTATAATTCGTTAACGATCTTTTGTACTTCAATATAAAATAGATAAAAATAAAATTAACACTAGCAAATATACATAATCATCATTTAAATTTCCATTACGTTACTCTTTGTACTAAATTAGTTAAATACTTTTCAGTATGTTTCTCAATAAGGACACAAGATAGGAACTCTTTTTTTAATTACATTCATCAAATTATTACACTCTAAATTACAAAATCTACTAACAATTAGATAGCATTTCGCTCTAAAAATAATATTTTAGACAAAATATAAAATAGGACAGTCACGGAATAGACTGTTCCTATAACGGAATAGAATCCTTAAGACCATTGCACATTAACAAACATATGAAATCATTTTATTTATATTTTCAAATCTTCTCTTCTAATATAGATATTTCAAGTAAAATTGATGTAACTGAATGCTCTTAGCATGACCAAATTTTAGTAAGGAGTCATTAAAAAAATGAAGGAAATTTTTTATTGCAATTTCAGAGTCTATCCTATAGTAAAATTTGTTTATAATGGTGGCACGAGGCTTGTGTCCCGCGGCAGTTTCGACATCACCAATAAACAAAATCATTGATACATCATTACAAGTTATGGTTGACTATTGTTGACAAAACTGGCGTAAGAATGTAAAAAAATAATTTAGGTATGTTTAATATAATGTATCATCTTCCTAAGAATTCCATTCAGAAACTTTTCAATTCCATTTCTACGTTACCTGCGTTTTGGTTACGGAACGGAAGTATCGGAACCCTTACCTGAAACTCTTTTGTTTTAATTATTTCAACCTTACACATCAATTCAACAAGCTTCCAAGCAAATTAAATTCACTGAAAGCTAATATAGTATTTAAAATAATTTGCAAGAAAGAAACCTGTAAACTTACCTTGAAATTGGTTGCGGCTCTGGAAGATCAAAATCGGACCACTACTGAGGTGTGTGTTGTTAGTCCGCCGGTCGCCGTCAAAAATGCAGAATTACTTGTCGGGACCCGTTGAATGTATTAAAAATTTTGACGACCGAATATAAATATTAATTAATGGTCGTTTTGTTTGCATTATCTCGCAAAAATTACGGTTTCGGAAGGGAATTTTCCACTTTAACCGAATTGTGTTCTCACTGAAATAAAATTATTTAAATGTTTTGTGGGAAGTTAGGCTATTTTTGTAATTGTACAACAAATTGTACATAACTATACTTTCCAAAAAAACACACACTTTATTATATATAAGTCAACAAAATACATTAAAGTTACGTTATTTTACTGAAACTGGTAGTAGGACAGCGCTAAAATGGGTACCTCCTATCAACATTTTTGAAAATTAAGGTAATATGAGGGTGTTTTTTAACAGCAACATTAAACAATACTGCAAAAAACTAACCAAAGATCCTAATTTTAAGTGTTGTTTTTCTTAAACGCAGTTATTTTTCATTTAAAAAAATACTAAAGTGGTGGGACACGTCCAAAACACGATGTACAGTTTTTGTAAAAATGACCCATTTTACTTATTTCTAATTAACTATCAATTATTAATGCTTTTCAACATATAAAAAATGAATAAAACAATAAGGAGTACTGGTGTGAGCTGTGATATACTAAGTTTTCGTAAAGAATTTGGCGGAATCTGAAGCGGAACAAATTTTGTCTCCGATTGACAATGTTTACGAAAGAACTGCCGACACGACAGGTATTTATTCAAGAAATTTATCTTTTATTCAATGGCAGTCATTGTTTTTCCTTTCTAATACTAAGTTTTATCGGTATTATAAGTTTCAAGCCATTTTATTATTTTATTTACTAATAGATTATTGAGGTTATGTTCTCTAGTTTGACAAATCGCGTGTACGTTAATTCTTGATGTTTGATACTTGAAATTGAAAAATGTACCTACATGGAATGAATATGATTGTCTTTATATTTTTTTCAAGGTAAATCTCACAGTACAATTAGAGAAATTGTTAATGAAGGAGAAAACAATTAAGGATTTTTTCTACACCTGGAGGACCACCAAAACAGTTGGCGGAAGAAAGAATTAGACGATTTTGATCTGTGTGCAATTAGACAAAAAGTTCAACACTATATAGAAACAGGCAAGTATTTTTTTTTTTTGTTAATGCTTTTATCGCATGCCACAGTAAAAATATAATTCATATTTATTATTTTTCAGGTGCCTATTCTACGTAATATATTACCTATAGTTTGAGGAGACCGGTTGTAATGGGAGCCGTAAACGTGTAAGAAAGATTTTTACACTATTTTCATAAATAAGAAATGTAAAACTGACACATCAGTGTTAATGGAAAAAATCTATCATAGCACCGAAATGGAATACAAGAATGATGTTACGTCACGTTTTTCTTTTTAAATAAAATCTAAACTTTAGCGTGTTATTTAATTTTCATTGTCATGTGAATAGTGATAATGTTATGTACCCCGCATAGACATACTTGACGCCTTCATTAGTCAACTGTTCAAGTTTATTCGATATTGCCCGTACCTTTCGAATGCGACATGTTATAGGTACTCTCTGACTTCCGATTAGTTTCCGACAGTAAGCAGCTGTAAGTCACCTTCTTGTCGACTTAAAACTGTCAGCATTAACAGTAATCGTTCAGTATCATTCATGTCAAATTTGATACAGGCATACCAACCATCGAATGGTTGTGAATACCCTAGATAGTGGCCGCAAATGCGATTGCTGAACATTATGTCTTGTGTATCGGGTTCAATCGGCAATCCCTGAGTGTAATTTAATTAATTTTTAAACTGAATAAGTTTGCATTATGTTATTATGATGGCACTCTTAGATAAAAAGTTATTCCAGCGAAATAATGCGCAATCTACTAAATACAATGAAAGTAAAAGACTGTGTGCCTATCAAGTCTTGAAATCTTGACTGATGAGAATTTCCGGGATCTCGTGTTTGTGGATTAAAACAACAAGTATCTTATCACTTTTAGTCCTAGTATACAGGGTGGCCATACCTGCTAAGCAGGCGCCCTCATTTTTTCCAGACTCTTTTTTGCCAAGCTGTACTCGTACTCAACTCCATGCGATTACACTAGGAGCCGACCCCAATATAGTTTTAGGCAGATGATGATCTCACAGGACAACTTAGGAAGTTGTCGGCTGCTTAATCGGGCTTGCCTGTGGCTACCTAAATAAATTAAAAACACCAGCCAGGGATGTGCATCTGGATTGAGGGCCCATTATTTGAAACCTTGCGTACCAAAATAAGATTTATAGGGAAATTAGTTAAAAATAGTAAAAACTTAAAGCAAAGGGTCATAAATTTCTTAAACGTGAATTAAAACTGTTATGATGAAATGAAATAACTTGGGCCCTCAATCCAGAAGCGTGAGTAAAGTGGCATAGCCTAAATCTCAGTAAGTACTATCTCTGGGTTGATAAATTTTTGTTTAAGAATTTAGTTAAGAATTTCTTAAATATTTCAAGAAATTCCCAAATCTGTAAAATATAACATTACCGATTTATGGCAGCATATCTAGGGCCCTCACTACATTATTGTTTGTACTGAGGAATCTGCAAAACATGAATATATCTGAAGAAATATATAAATACGACTTTAACATGTTTAACTTAGCTACCTATGTGAATTAGTTAAAAAGAAATAAGGACACAAAACTTAATTGTTAAGAAGTAAATGAAAGTCGAATTTTACTAAAAAGTCTGAACTGAGAGCCCAATATTTTCGGCTTTATTGACTAGGCTCAACCTCATAGATTAATGCAAATTAGAATAAAAGTTTTAACTATTTCTTAATTAAATTGTAACATATCGTTCGTTCTTCTAAATGTCATACTTTAAGAGAAAATTGATTTTCAATTTTTTGTAAGAGAATTATTTGTAGGGTGACCATAATGTTCAAAGTAAGTACCTGTCCATTTTGTAAAGTGCATTCAGAGAGTCATAATATTTGCAGCTAAAAGTACTATATACCTACTATTTACAATTTGGCTTTCCTTATTTTTAATGTAATTTCTATAAAATAAATAAAACTAGAACATTTATTTAGATTCAACAGTGTTTGCATAAAATGAAAGGTAAACTAACCGACTAGTAGTATGTTATACATGTAAGTAGTCATCGTATCTATGGATCACTGTAGCACCAGATCAAACAAATTTATTGTGATAAATAAAACACGATCGTTATAATTATAAAAAACTATTTACTTCACATAAATGTTACCTTAAAATAGTCTTATATCCAAAAATACGAAATTGCGAGAGAGCAAAGTAATTTTTAGTGATGAGTTCAACTATATCACTGATTAAAAAAAAAACATTTCCATTTTCGTTTTTAGTTTTTTTTTATTTGTTTAGGCAACTTGGCTCATAGTGTTACCTTAAAGAGTAACATCACTTATATAGAAATTACATTAAAAATAAACAAAACCAAATTGTAATTAGTAGGTATATATATAGTACTTTTAGCTGCAAATATGATTTGCCGAATGCACTTTACAAAATGTACAGGTACTTTGAACATTATGGTCACTCTACAAATTATTCTCTTTCAAAAAGCTGAAAATCAATTTTCTCTTAAAGTATGACATTTAGAAGAACGAACGATATGTTACAATTTAAGAAATAGTTAAAACTTTTATTCTAATTTGCGTTAATCTATGAGGTTGAGCCTAGTCAATAAAGCCGAAAATATTGGGCTCTCAGTTCAGACTTTTTAGTAAAATTCGACTTTCATTTACTTCTTAACAATTAAGTTTTGTGTCCTTATTTCTTTTTAACTAATTCACATAGGTAGCTAAGTTAAACATGTTAAAGTCGTATTTATATATTTCTTCCGATATATTCATGTTTTGCAGATTCCTCAGTACAAACAATAATGAAGTGAGGGCCCTAGATATGCCGCCATAAATCGGTAATGTTATATTTTACAGATTTGGGAATTTCTTAAAATATTTAAGAAATTCTTAACTAAATTCTTAAACAAAAAATATTAACCCAGAGATAGTACTTACTGAGATTTATGCTATGCCACTTTATGCACGCGTCTGGATTGAGGGCCCAAGTTGTTTCATCATAACAGTTTTAATTCACGTTTAAGAGATTTGTGACCATTTGCTTTAAGTTTTTACTATTTTTAACTAATTTCCCTATAAATCTTATTTCAGTACGCAAGGTTTCAAAAAATGGGCCCTCAATCCAGATGCACATCAGCCAGGGCTTGTGCGTAAATGAAAAACCGGTTTATTTTTAAACTCTCGAAACCGGTAATAGCAAATTGAGCATACATCGCTACCTTTAGAAAACTTCGAATTCGAAGTGCCAAAAAACAGCTACACTTGGACAGTGACAGATCATCAGACATTGACAACGTCTAACGTCTCCCACAAAAACTAACATAACCTAACAGATATACAAACAATAATATTGTTGTACTTATTATGAACGAATAAATGTTTAACAGTTACGACAAACCGACCCAGTGTTAAAAATAAGTGTCACTGTAAAGGGTTTCTACTGAGGCACTAAGAAAAATGACGTTTGAATATTTCGGTGCATTCCTCTTATGTATTATCGTAGCATTCCTTCTTCGAGTATTTTACTTGTTATATGATATTTTCACCGGTAAATGTGAACTGACAAGAGCAAAATCTTTGCGTACCGTATTTTGCATCGGCTCTGGAGGTCATACAACAGAATTATTAAGATTTGTGAAGAGTACTATCATGAAGAAATATCAGCCGAGGATGTATATTTTAGCTGACAATGATGCTAGCAGTGCGGTCAAGATTCATGAAACAGAGAAAGAACGTACTGACTACTCTCTCAGTAGGATACCCAGGAGTAGAAATGTGCAGCAGTCATATCTTTCTTCAGTAATCAGCACTTTGTATGCTACTTGGTGCACTTTACCAGTAATCTATCATTTTAAACCCGATGTTATATTTTGTAATGGTCCTGGTACTTGCATTCCAGTCTGTGTTGTTGCTTTTCTATTGAGATGTTTGTTTATGTTAGACTGCCGCATAGTTTTCATTGAGAGTGTATGCAGAGTTCGCACACTCTCATTGACTGGAAAAATACTTCAGTTCTTCGCAGACATTATTGTTGTACAATGGCCTCAACTGAGAGATGTTTGTTTTAGAGCTAAATATTTTGGTAGACTAACATAACTTTATTTTATATTATTATTGTACATAAGGAAAGGATCTAAATATTGTATGCTAGTTTTATATCAAATAAAGTTTTACAGAATATTAGACTTTTTCCTACTTATTTTTTTTTGTTTCGTTTTTTAGCATCAGCTAATGACCATTAATTACGACTCCTTGCCTTTATATTAAAACTGTTGTATGTACACAATGTAGATACTTTGTCAGAGCAAGTAGGCATTTTATTGCTTGTTAAATATTATTTACACCCAAATATTATGTAGGATTAAAATAGGAGACACTTACATACATCTCACACCTTTAATAATGAGGGTAGGCAAAAACTACAGAACGCCACCTATTAATATCCTAACACACACATTTTACCTCATTTACATTCATACCAATAGTATATGTCCTCCTAGACTGTCCCCTCCCAGCATTTCCACTCACATCTGCCTAGAAAATAATAGAATATGGAAATAAAATTAAAATAACTTGAAAAAGTGTATAATTAATAGCTCTAGGGAGATCAGTGCACAAATATTTGCAGTTGGTTTTAAAATCACAATGTGAACATCAATATCATTTCCAGTGTCAGTACATATTTTCGCCACAGTTTATTATTTTCCTTTTATTTCAAACATCAATGACCATTAAAATTTTCTGTTGGTGGCATACTTATTGATCTCATCTCTTCAACACACAGAGGTTTAATCTAATCTCACAGCATTTTAACACGAAGTAAAATAACATATCAGAATCTATTGATAAAAACAAGATAAATCCCTGAAGCTATTCTAAAACTAGTCTTAAGGAAACAAGAAGCAACTTTCAATAACAACTTATTTTAAACTACAACTGTGTATACTTCACGGAACTTCATTGTGTGAAATACAATTAAACATAAAAGTTTTAGATTTCAAGTTGGGTATTTATCAATGTAAGATTTAAGGCCGATTTCATAGTCACGCTTAAAGACCAGCATTTTTAATAGTTATTATTTGAATTTCAAAAGCACATACAATTTTTAGTCTGTAAGCATCACTAGAAACTCACCCTTATGTTGTAAACAGTTATCAAACATATTGCAATTGTTTTCATTTCCAATGGCATAGCCAATCAGTTATGCTATAAAAATAACATTGGACTTCTTGAATGGCTGGATTTTAGTAGTGCTAAGTTATTTATTGACTTTGGTATGCTGCAATCATAGACACAATAACAATTCCATTGTATCTTGGTTCCAACATTCAAAGGATTTTTAGCTGATGCAATACATCACTTTACTTTCGTTTACAAATATGTATATAGTTTATTGACACTAATTAAATTTCTCCTATTCTATTTCCTATGAAAAGTCTACCTCCTTCTAAAAATTAGCAAAGAGCACTTGCTGAAAAAAGGCACATGACTTGTTCACCAAAGAACAAAGTAAGGCCATGTTTGGCCTTGTTAAGATCACTTCAGTTAAGTCTTTTAAGTACTTTTTTCTTAGCACTGAATTTAAATAACCCTGACCGAAATAAAATATTGTATAAACAGTACAACACAGTTCATAATTATGGAAGGTAAATATTTGAGTTCAGTAAATACTGCAAAATGCTTCATTTTATTTTACAAACTAGCAACTGTGTCTCAGCATCACATGAATGGAATTTCTAACCTTTTTTAGTCTTAATATGTGGTTGGCTCTTACAGAGTTGCTAGTTTGAAACATTCCAAAGGACATCATTCATTTTGTACACAAATATTTAAAGAACCAGCCAGAAAAATATGGCTATAAAATATAGCTATTTGAGTTTAAAAGTACCAGAAATCTCAATTTTGCCAAAAATATTTTTATAGTAACAAACAGTTTATTGCCCATGGTATAAATGGACTACATTTAATTAATATTATTTTTGTAATTTCAAAGGTAAATAGCAGCAAAAGGGTTAATTAATACCCTTGCTGTATGTAATGATAAAAAATGATGAGGGTGTTTTTATTCTGGCTGGTACTTTAGTTTTTCAGTCCAAGAAACCTGAATGATGTCTTTTATTTGAACCAAGCAATAAAGCAAGATTTCAAGTATTCTCTCTTATGCAATGCCTACAATCTTTGGCAGTATTTTTTGTGTATCATTCTACTAGCTTCTGCCCGCGATTTCGTCTGCGTTAAATTTCTTGTTCCCCAACCCTTCCCGTCGCGTCAAATCGCCTGCCTGTGCGGTTTTCCCCGTTTTTGCAACATTTTTCATTTCTGCTCTGCTTCTCTTGGTTGTAGCGTAATGTTATATAGCCTATAGCGTTCCTCGATAAATAGGCTATCCAATACAAAAAGAATTTTTCAATTCGGACCAGTAGTTCCTGAGATTAGCGCGTTCAATCAAACAAACAAACAAACTCTTCAGCTTTATAATATTAGTATAGATTTAGGCATAAGTTCAGATCAACATTTTATGGGTTTCCTGGCAACATTACTAATATAAAAGCATCAGTCTTCAATTAATAATTAGTAACATTGCAGGATACATAATGCAAAAAAATAGTGGAGCTGATAAATACAAGAATAACTTTCTCCCTAGCTCATTACACTGGGTGTAAGCTCCTTATATCATTTCATCTTCAAAAATTTGCATTCCAAGGAAAATAAATTGCATTTATGGATTAGACACACCTTAGAGTAGGAAGAACTGGCACAAAAAGTGCCTTGTCACACTAGAATAACCACAAAATATGTGACTGCCAAAAATGCTATGATGAAATAATACTATGTATATGGACATTACTTTCTCATTTGTGACAATAACTACATATTTGAAAAACTAAATTTAGCCTTCTTTTTACATAATACATATTTTTTGTCCATTGTAACGTTATGTCACTATTGTTCCAAACAAGTAATAATGCATGTGCATACAAACAGATCTAAAATCATCTCTTGTTACACAAAGAGATCAGCTCATAGCATGCGGCAGTCAACACATCACAAGTTCATAAGTTTATCTTAAGCTAGTTATTAAACTATAGATACCCTTTACATTAAGAGATATTTAACAATATTGCTAACAAATCAATATTTTAGGCACGTCCGAGAATACTATATTAATAGTAAGTGACTATGTATCTAAAAATATAAGTACAAAAGGAAGAATTAAGTTTTTCTTACATATCTAAGATATAAACAAGTACTCATAAGTAGTATTTTCATGTTTCAGGGTTTACTAAGATCTAAATTGGTACTAGCCATTTGATTGCTAGTTTCTTGTTTGGCACTGTCATCATTTTTGTTATCAATCTGTAGTTTTTCATCATCTATGAGGTACATAGCTTCATCATATGTTGGTGGAGGTGGTTCAGAGCTGGAAGGTTGCGGTTTACTGGCAGCAGCACTTCCTATTAAGGCATCATAAGAAGGCGGTAATGTTGCACTAGAAGCTGTGCGAGGTACACCGCTATAGGCTTGTTCAGCTTGCACTGCAGCCATATCCTATAAAAATTACACTATCATTAAATTTTGAGGTATTTGACACTTTCTCCTTTAGTGAGCATCCATAACAAACATAATAATCTTGTTATTTAATTAAACAGTCCATCTAAAGTATTAGCCTCGCCTTATCTCATATCAAACAGTGAGTTAAGTCAGTAGTTCAAGGTGAGGTGTATTTGCTATTGATTAACTGAATTATAATGGCCGACAGTTAATTAGTCTTATTTTTAAGTACATTCTTACATAGAAGCCATTTATGTTTATACATTTAACCTCGTAAACATAAAATACTTAAGTAAATATAACTGTAATGCAAAAAATTTACACAGCAATAATAATGTTAATCAAATTTATGGTTGTGACCTAGTAAGCATTGTTATGTTATGTACATAACAGTTGATAGAATGTCCCACTTAAGCAAAAAAAGGGTAAAGGTTTTATTTCTTGTTTACTTTAATTAGGGCAAAAAGAAGTGCCTGCTTCTTTTTTTTCATCAGGTTGATTAAATATCAGGAATTAACCTTTAAAATTATAGCATTCTAATGATTTCAATCAGAAGGCAAATAAATCACCACAAAAAAAAATTAAAAATATTTTGCAGGTATCCTTTCAAAAACAATACACATTAAAAAAAAAACAATGATAAAACCATTCTTGTAAAAATTGTATTTCCTAAGTTTTTACTGAATTTTTATTTGAGAACTATTTTTTCAATACTTGTTGTTTGACAACATTATTGAATTGACACAAGTCGTAAAAAATTCTTTACAATAATATTGTTTCAAACAACACAGACAAACTATTTTGATCTTGTTAGTTATGAACTTACCCTAATAATCGCCCTTTGGTGTAGTAGCATTTGTATCACGCTTTTTCTCCTCAAATAAAGCATACTTTTCACAGCAACCATCATCCCGGAACATATAAAAATTGGACCAACTAGCCACATGTGTCCCAAATTGCTCAGAATATAGCCATCGGCATCTCCCAATGCTAACACTGTTATCACAGTGCCCACAGAAAATAACACCATTGAAAGTACAAAATATGAATAGCTCGTGCAGTCACATCGGCCGAATCTTTGATCTTCGTCAAAATCGTAATCACGACGCCTTAGACGATGTAAACGTTGTCGAATGAAGGGGCTATCGAACACGGTAGCCATTTTTTTATTCTATTTAGGCACTCTATTAACACTCAACACATATTCTACATACGATTTATTAGTTTCGAAAAAATACGTGGAGATCACTAACTTTCTTCCTTGGGAAAGTGTGTGAAAAATTGCTATGCAAACTTTACGAAAAACAAGTCTACCACAATCTTCAATCTTTGATCATAGAGTCACATAGAGCAAAATACTAGTGACTAGCAATGATAGCATTTCCAGTTAGTTAATCTAAATTAGACTTTGTTAGTCTATGATTTTACCTAACTAAAGTTGGACTCGCATTCCAGCGAATCTATACTAATCTACACTAATATTATAAAGTAATAAAGCTGAAGAGTTTGTTTGTTTGATTGAACGTTAATCTCAGGAACTACTGGTCCAAATTGAAAATTCTGTTTGTGTTGGGTAGTCTATTTATTGAGGAAGGCTATAGGATATATAACATCACGCTACGATCAAAAGGAGCGGAGCAACAACGAAAAATGTATGAAAATTAGCAGATAAATCGATATAAAAAAAAAAAAATCTTTATTACTAAAATAAGAGGTACAGTAAATCTCCTGAAAAATAGATGTTTTCTTTTGTTGTTTGCACTTAAGTGTCAAAGGAGTGCTTTGGCATTCGTACTAGGATGACCCTGTATCACGAATGCCATCACCTTCCTCCGGACCAACTAGAATAGTTCCTAATACTATACAATATTGTTTTGAAAAAGAGATGTACAAAAATAACAAAAAACTTATTTAAATTTATAAACAAAAGGAGTATGTGTGTGTATATTACGTATACGCGTGTGTGTGTGTGTGTGTTTGTGTGTGTGCGTGTGTGTGTGTGTGTGTGCGTTGGTGCGAGAGTTAGCTAACCCACTAATTGAATGAGTTTCTTAGAGTCATCATAAGTTAGACCTATCAGCCAGTCCTTTACAGCGTTTTTGCATTGCTGGTGGGTAAGCAGGCAAATATTTAGAATAGCATTGAGTTTATTGTAAACCCGTGAACCCAGTATCCAATAATGCCTCTGAGCAAGTGCAGTTCTATGTCTGTCTGTGCTGCACACTCTTGTTCTTTTGCGCTTTCCCTGTCGTAGCTGTAGGAAGTGTGGTATAGTGGCATGTTTGCGTAATATTATTTGGAGCACAAAAAGTTGTCTAACAGTCAAGACCTCACATATGACGGGAAGAGTGAAGAGTCCACACTCACTGGGTTCACTAAAAAGCTATTCAAGGGTTCTGGTATCTAGTGTCCAGATCAGTCACCAGGTCATCGTCATTAGGTAAAATGAACAGGACTTCCAGAGATACATCTGAGGAGTTTCAAAAATATGGTACAATGGTCATTTTGGTATGTCCCTCAAGTTCATATTTTTTTTACCGAAATTCGGAGCATTATTATAAGTTGACTTGTTGCATAGCTGGTAATTCAACTTGTGTATTTGGTTTTTAGTTTAAATTTGATATGATTAAATGAAAATTCAATTTAGGGGGCGTCCATTATTTTTAACCCCCCTCTCCCCCTTGGTGATACATGGTGAGGTTTAAGACTACCCAGCCAATATCACGTGTATTTTTTAGTACCTACAAAGAATCTTATTTTTTTTAAATATTTACACTACTGGAAAAATTAAGGGATCAAAAATAAAATTCGAAATTTATGGGCAATTTTCAACAGGCCGTAACTTCGAGAGCAATGGTCGTAAAACAAATTAAAAAAAAAGAAAATTCCAGTTCCAAGTGTCTAGTTTTTGGATTAGAACTTTAAAATTTTGTTGAGTCAGCGGACTTTGATTAATCTTAGAAAAAACAGCAACAAAAAAAATTTTTTTTTAGTTTTTTGTTTTGGTCTACGGGTGTGGGAATATTTTTTTTTGCTTAACCACTATATGAATCGGATACATCGTTCATTTAGCTTTAATTAATTTTTTTAGGAACCATGATACCGAGATATCTGTCTTCAAATGGAAAAGGATCCTTTTTTCTTTGATTATTTAATAATAATAAAATAATAATAATCCTTCCATGCCGATTTCGGCTACGACGACCGTTTCATTACTAACCTACTGGCGTCTGTCATGGGCTCTCATGTGGCTAGAAAAACCGCCTTTGCTTACAAAAAATCTTGTACAGAGTGGACACGTGAGACGGTGAGAGCACCGATAGCATAATTGTAATTGATTGCCGCTGTTGGTCGGGCTTTTAGTTCGTCACGCTTAGAGTCTAATTTTGAAAGCCGACGAGTCTCAAAGTCAGAAACTTTGATTCTTTGATTTGAAAGTTTCTTTGATTATTTATCGATATGTCAGCAACCAATGATCGCACTGAAAGTTAAAGGTTGCTTTCAAGATCTTCAATGAATTCTCTTTAACGACTAGTCGTTGATTTTTCAAAAAAAAAAATCTTACTTTTGTCGCATGAATTTGAAAATGCAGCAAAAAATGGGCTTTTAGTGGTGTTTTGGAAAATCAAGCGCCCCCCCTTCGAGCCTCACGTGATTTATGGACAGCCCCTTATGTAAAAATTTTTACTAAGCCGGAGCCTTTAATTTTTGTATGTCCCCAGTGTACCCACTGTAACATTTTAGATTGCAATTATTGTGAATACTTTCTTTAAGACCTCGACATATTTTGTTATTTTTTATAAAATTGAATCTTGTTCTTATTGCTAAGTGTTCTATGTATAACTTAAAATAACTTTAATCTATTTAAAATCGCGCCGAAAAATGCTGTCCCCGAAAATTGATACTTCTGGACATGTCGGTTTTGTTATTTCATTTTCTTTAAAAATATTCTACCAAAATAATTTTATGTTTTACAAAGGGCACCCGCTTACATTAAATAAAAAAAACCTCAGTGTCATTTTTTCGGTGATGTGACCTAGTTTATGAGGCTGGCTGGGCTGGAGAGAAAACCGTGTTCAGGTTTGTTAAATTGCAATCACAACTTTACCAAACATTTTTTACTTGAATGTATTTTCTAAAGAAATGCTATGTTTTAAATGAATAACTTGGTGTACCTGTACGTTGTTTAACTTACCAAGAAACTGTGCTGCTAATATATTTTTTTGACTTCAGTTTTGTTACTAAAAGTACGGTAGAGACTGACCGAGATTTTTTTTCCAAATGATTACTCGCTCTGCCACGGATGGCCGGCGCTGATTTATTTTTTCGTGGAGAGAAAATGACCCTAGCTATCATATACTCACACCAACACCCAACATATTAGCACAGTTGAAGAAAAAAAAATTAAACGTGATGCGCCTCATACAAAAAATTCTAATTAATTTTTTTTCAAGACAAACTATCAACTTTTTAAGAAATTTGATGAGAATAAAAGTTGTCAGGAATATCATAACACGTCATTTAAAAAAAAATCGCATCGATCTTGGAACTTTGTTGCCAATGTCCACAAATTTTCAGTATGGGCCCACTGTGCGCCGTGGGCGATATTTTATAACTCGGAAGGCATCCTAAAACATTAGTTAAAAAAAAATTTGGTGGACCGTTGTAGCGACCACGTAATTTTTTTAGTCGACTTATTGTCCTTATTGAGACTGCAGGTAACTGAAAGCACTAAATTAGTAATTATCTGTGACACGATGATTGACAGTGACAACTGAAGATACTGTCAGTGTCAAATTACCAATGAAACGCAAACGTTCATGTTTTTGTGACGACGTACATATTCAATAATAACTAATTTGATACGTTTTTTTTTACTTGTGTCGCTTAATGTAATACGGACTATTTAAGTGGATTCTATAGATTTTGCATCATTTGCTATGTTCTCTGTGTGATAATTAAATCGGTGATTTGTTTTGTTCGATATGGCTCCTTTCATTTTATTTATGGTGGCATTTGTCTTGCAAACGGGTACTTTGATTTTTTATTTCATTTTAATATTGGATAAGACTGTCAAAAGCTTTTCAAGCCGCTATCCTTAATATTTGAATGTATTTCTGTTTTTAGGGGTGTCAGCAGTATTTTTGCAGGTGACCCTAACAGATAATGGGCCTGCAGTAAGAGGTGCGAATGTGACATTCACAGCAACTATTGTATCAGGTTACACCGGAGAAAACTTCAAATTTGTGTTTACTGATAATGGAGTTCCACAACATAAACAAGAGGTAAGCATATTTAGGTTGATCTAACTAGTTCTGCAACCTCCAACATCTGTCTCCTAATTATTAGGTTTTGTTTGAATAACAAAACATGCTCTATCTTACAGTCTTTATCACAATATACTGTAGTAATATCAATGAAAAGGAAAAGAATAGTTGAATTATATTTTCTATAAAGGTTGCATTATTGTCATGTTAATTGAAACCGTTCAGTATTTTTAATTCATCAAAGTATTAATTATATCTTTTCCTTTTAAATCACAGTATGATAATTTTTAGTTGGTTTCTTGTATGCATTACATATAAAGCTGTACAATTCCAGTATAAGCTGACGTCTTAGTGTATGAAATCCCTATACAACACGAAGTCAGCTAAAACTGGAAATAATAATATCTTAGGACAACCAACACAACCAACACAACATTATCTGATCCCAAACTAGGCAGAGCCTGTACTATGGCAACCAGACAACTGAAACTGAAATGTATAGCTCGATAATATATTGTGGTGTGTACTATTAAAATTAATGTAATTACTGCATGGGCTGAATTGGGAAATACAGTATCAAAAGTACAGTAGATTAGCCTAGATAAACATTATCATTGAGCTATAAACCTTTATCAGTTTTGTTTGAATAATGAATCAAATTTGTCTATCCTCTAAGTCAACTGCTATCATCAAAAGACATACATGAAGATATATTTTATTAAAATCTCATGTTTAAAATGTTGTCATGAAGCCTTGTCTAGTGCCATCTTAACCAACAACCTTTTGGTACCCACTCATGTAATTTATTTGGGGTCCACACAAGACATCATAGAAATAAGTCTGCCCATATAAGATGTTTTAATATAATTACTTAATTCTTTGCGCACTTGCTACAAATACTTAATGCAGTGAAATAAACATTATGGAAAACTCTTACCCCTAATTTAGTATGTACCTCTTACCCCTAATTTAGTATGTACATAATAACCTACCATTTAAAATATATGTAAAAGGATAACACATACATTTAATGTCAAAAAAGTTTTAAAGCTGTATAAATATACTTTTATATTTTCCTGTTAGTTATTTATTTCGGGAATACCGTTAGTCATACTTCTTTATCCTCATACTACAGTAATTGATTATGAGAAGTGCTTGTGCATCCTGCCTCTTGTTCTGTAATCTGTTATGCCACCAATAATTTAAGTTTATTGGTATGCTGGGTATCCCATTCACTTCTCAGTTTCATATGTGATTTTCACCATTGGAATTGCATCATCAGATCAAAAATCTCTCATTAAAGCTTACTTAAAAAAATACTTAGACTTTTAGACCAATAAATAAATAGCTATTTAGCCAAAATTCTCTAACAACCAGTATAATCAAATCAAATCAAAATATTTTTATTTCACATAAGCCTGCAAGGGCACTTATGAAACGTTAGATGCTAGGTGCACGGTTCCAAATTGTTGATTCCTATGGAGAAGAGCCGGCAAGAAACTCCACGGTTACTCTTTTAAAAATAATTGGGTTTTACAATATTTTCAAACAACAGTTTTAATAGGTATGCGAGAACAGTGTAGGACTGTCAACAAGTACTACTAAAAAATTGGTATAGAAAACAAGAGTGTACTATACTACCTAGTTTATAGTAAACAAGAATGTACTATACTAGTTTACAGTAAGAGTGTACTATACTAGTTTATAGTTAACAAAAGTGTAATATACTAGTTTACAGTCAACAAGAGCGTACTCTACTAGTTTACAGTTAATAAGATATGGTTAATAATAGTGTACTATACTAGTTTAAAGTATACAAGAGTGTACTACAGTAGTTTATATTCAATAACAGTGAACTATAGTAGTTTATAATCAACAAGACCCTATTATACTAGTTTATAGTCAACAGAGTATAAGAACAAGTTTAAAAATACAATGTTGTTACATTTATAAATACAGTCATTGAACTGTTGCTACAGAGCCTTGTTTGCTATCAACATAGTTGCAAAGGAAGTTCACTGATACAGGCTTGTGTAAATGAGTCACAGAGACTAAATTGAGTAGGCCTAGACATTGTCTGGGTCTGATAATGTATCTCTATCCCGGTAGAATGGACCCTTCCGTTAAATTTCCGCACCGTGTCGAAACGCTGCGTTATCCGACTTCCTATCCAACTAATACGAAAACTGGTAATTTTTCGATACTCCATTACGCTTAAACGGTATATTTTTGGCACATAAATTTACTATGACGTGGATAAACATATAGGGTAAACCTATCCTATATGTTTATCCACGTCATAGCAAATTTAAACCGGGATAAACCAATCCCGGGAGTATTTACGATCTCAAGATAAAAGTATCATATCCACGAACAATGGACAATCGCGAGATAGAAATAAGCGATGATGTCTATATTTTTTCATCTTTCTTTTGTTCTTTTTCGTTTTCTAATATAATAATTATGACGTTCATACGGACGTAATAATATCGCGGCGGGATTTTTTCTAGCGTATTGGAATTTCAACGCACTGCTTAGCGCTGAAAGTTGAAATTCGAACAAAGTTTTTTTTGACGAGCTGACAATGCACTCTGTTGGAATCTAAACGCTCGGTTCAACAATGAGAGTTGAAAATTGAGTGCGGGAAGAATTCCCACAGGGATAGAAAAATAGAAAAATGCTTTATTATATCTATAGTATGGTGACAAATCAAAATTGTACAATAAGTTGGTACAGAGATGTGAAACTAATTTATCTACTGGCTCCCAAACTAGGTTTATTGCCTGTGACTTGGGAGTCAGTGATTCCAAAAACTTATGCTAGCATAAACTACGTACGATACAACAATAGACTTCTTACATGGTTATGGTTACATATTACTAAAATTACAAAAGCATAGGATATAAAATATAAGATAGGAGAAGAGAAATTTGTGTGTGTGTGTGTGTGTGTGTGTGGATAATTTTACGTTTATTTACTTAACTAATTGCTCCCTTACGGATGCTACATTGAATTGCGTCAGTTCGGTGTAGTTTCTATTCTAACGTTCGCAATTCGAAGGCCGGGAATTGAATCGACCTTGAGATTGAATCTGCCTGCGTGGTACGGATTTCTGTTCGTCCAGGCAAAATGATAGATTGTTTATGGCGCCTTTCAGCGGCCTGTATTTTGGTGCCAGTCCAAATAGGCCAAGGCAAGTCAAATAGGGCATTTACAAGTGTTGTTAACTTACTAAGCACTTTATCTGGCTGCATATATGGTTTCTTTGTCCTTCAGACTCAACACGTATCTAGGGCACCACAAAGCATTTTTTTACATTTACATTGCTACTTTTTGAAGGCGTGTATTTTTTACACGTTAGGCTAAGTAATTAGAAATTGGTGACTAATAAATTAGCACTAATTTCTAATTAAGTACCTATTTAAGTGTAGATTCCTGTCCTTAATGTGTTTTTAACCATAATGAAAGGCATGCGTCTTAATTGTCTTGGACCTCCTAATCGGGATATCACCCAGATATTATTATGGCTACAACGTACTTAGTAGCTAAAAATTTCGCATGGTTTTACTTATGTGACGCGTTGGTCGCAAATAAATATGATTAATGCGAATCGCTTTTTTAACTATCTGCCACCAACATATTTATGATAAGTTCGTAAACTATGGAAAATAATTTCCAAATCTACCGTAAAAGCGAAAAGGCACTCATTGGTGCCGATTCTGTTGTCACAAAATTCTCTAAACTAAACTAAAAATCACTAAAATTTGGTTTATTCCTGTCAAACGACGATTTCCTATTCTGAAATAGACTAAAGTGACACAACTTAACTATATTTTAGTTTGACAGCACTAAGATTGCACTGAGTTATTAGTTTAGTGAAAATGTCAATTTTGCTATTCTGAGTTTGCCGGTTTTCACCAAAAATTTTGACTATAATAATTTATTTTAACTAAATCTGACTATTTTTTAAGTGCGATTAAAAAGGTGTGGAATAAAACTAGTGGTCATGAACTAAAATTCTCAACAACGCCTTGCCTTCACGTGCAAAAACAGTTCTGTATTTTTTATTTTCTTTTTGCTTATATCTTGAAAATGGCGTGTCCTATCGCAAAAATAATGAAATTTTCGACCCCCTTAGTATACCCCGGAACATTTAAATATCAACACGTGGGTAACATTTTTAGGGTTCCGTTGCCAAATGGCAAAAAACGGAACCCTTATAGATTCGTCATGTCTGTCTGTCTGTCTGTCTGTCTGTCTGTCCGTCCGTCCGTATGTCACAGCCACTTTTTTCCGAAACTATAAGAGCTATGCTGTTGAAACTTGGTAAGTAGATGTATTCTGTGAACCGCATTAAGATTTTCACACTAAAATAGAAAAAAAACTATAAATTTTGGGGTTCCCCATACATAGAACTAAAACTCAAAAATGGTTTTTTTCATCAAACCCATACGTGTGGGGTATCTATGAATAGGTCTTCAAAAATGGTGATGAGGTTTCTATTATCATTTTTTTCTAAACTGAATAGTTTGCGCGAGAGATACTTCCAAAGTGGTAAAATGTGTGTCCCCCCCCCCGTAACTTCTAAAATAATAGAATGATAAAACTAAAAAAAATATATGATGTACATTACCATGTAAACTACCACCGAAAATTGGTTTGAACGAGATCGAGTGAGTAGTTTTTTTTTAAAACGTCATAAATCGTAAACCGCAATTTACCTTACATTCAATCAACTGAAATATAAAACAAAAAAAAAACATTTATTTTTAAACCGAGAATACCTACAGGTTTGTACGGAACCCTCGCACAGTGGAACGAATGTATGGGAGCGGTTGGACGTAGACATGTCCGAAAAATAAGAGTAAAATTATGACAAACTAATGATGCCATCTTATTCGATTACTTAATGCCTTCATAAATTGTGGTGATGAATTTCTTCATAACTCCCATATTTCGGGAGTAATTTGAGAAAATGTGAAATTTTACTATGAAAATGAGTGTATCGAGCTCTCTCCCTCCTGATTCCGGGCTTGTTTCAAGTAGCGGTCTCTAATATCGTAATGCTATTACTAAGAGCTATATTTAATACTAAGACACATAGTGCGCCAAATGTGCACTTTCTGGGATAAAAGGAAATGAAAATTTAAAAAAAAAAACGTTTTTTCCCCATTTGTATTTACTTTAAACCGCAGACAGACTTATTAAGAGGTCTATAAATATATTATATATATACAGAAATATATATTAACAAAAATATTCACAAGAACTGATGAGAGTATGACTTTTAAGTAAGTTGATAATAAATTACCTAGTTTCATTAAAAGTACAATAAATAATTAAGATGTAAGCTCTAATTTACTAAGTTACACATTTTAAAACAATAACATCATTTAATTATCTTCGTCATCATCATCATCATCAATTAATTCAAATTCAGAATCGATGTCCGCTAAATCATTTATGTTAACAAATTCGATATCACTTTTCTCAGAATCCGTAAGCTCATAAAATTCCTTAAAAGAAGATTTTTTTACAAACTTATTTCCTTTTGGACGGATACTTGTAACAAGTGGATCAGAAGACAGTAAAAGATTGTGCATAATATCTTCATTGCATGAGATACTGCTATGCTTTCGAGAATGCCCCTCTCTATATTTTCTAAAATCTTTATTTCTAGCCTCAGATGCCTCTTCGGATAGAAAACCAATGGGCACAATTGACATGTTCTGAACTATGTCTGGCCCATGCATTAAAATTTTATGAAGTGAAGAAGGCATATAATACCATGGGTATAACTCCACGTAAAGCTTAGCAGTATCAAAGCAGAACTCTCGGAATTTAGTTACGTTGATCTTCTCTCCTGATGAAATACACTGCAAGATCACACAGATTTTTCTTAAAAGCATAGCATCTATTCCGGTCAGTTCAGCAGATTTAGTGTAGTTTTCAAAAAATCTCCTTGCCGAGTTGCCATTGTTGGTGGATCCACTGCCTTGTTTCACAACATCGAGAAGTAAGCCCGTTTCTCTTCTTACAGCCTCTTGAACTCTTTTCTTCCTGTCATCAACTTGCCTTTTTGCTATATCACCCCTTACTTGCCATGATTTTATGTCTAATTTGTAGGAAATGTGTAATAAGCATTCCATTGAGCGAATCCAAGCGTGAAGGGTGCTTAAGCTATATTTATACATGTCCTCGTTTGCGTGTTTATCTTTGATTAACTCTAAATTATTCATTTCTTTAGGACAAGCCTTGCATATGTCACACACTGAAGCTGCTGTATTGGATATAATGGAATGAATTTTACCATCAATCATTGTCAACAGCAGTTGGTGTTTGACACTAATTCCATCAGTGATGGTGGATGGAGTTAAGGCTTCAATCTCTGCTTCGATTTCAGCCATCTCTCTCTGCACATTTTCTTTGGTTTCCTTTATAAACTTAAACAATATTGGCCGGCAAAATGAAGTGGAAGATGGTCGCTCGTTTTCCCAAATTGTTACACCTTTTGAGACGAGCCGCAGTGGTACAAGACTAATCATAAAATTACTAGCAAGATCGATTTGCTCATCTTCACTCGTCCTTTGATGATAAATGCTTTGGCTAGATAATCCGTCAAAACCCCATTTGCTGGTCAATACGAGCTGTTGATTGGGATCAACAGGGGTTTCTAACGACCTAATAAGTCTTCTTGAGGTTAAATCCATCAAGGCTTGTAATTTGATTTTTGCAGAGCTCTCTGTAACTGTGAGATCTTCTTTGGCCGGATAGCACTTAATTTTTTCTTTAACCAACATGTAGTAACTCGGGTATTGAAGAGCTCCTTCTTGAGTGTTGAAATCCCGAAGAGTGTTATAGCGCCATTTCGATAAGTTCATCGATACATAAAGAGCCAATGCCTTCAAAGGGGATATTTCCCGTACCTGAATTGATTTACCTTCAATGAAGGCTTTGATTTTTGAGGCCTCTTCTGGATTCTCCGTCAAGTATTTCATAACATAAGCTGTATCGCTTTGTCCTGCCTTTTGAAGCGCCCTTTCGGCCGAAAACATAATTTCAGCGCTGCTACTGCTGCATGAAAGACTATCTTCAGTGCGTCTTCTTTTTTGCCGGTTACTAAGGTCCTCAAAAGATTTACGAGGACTAGGATGTGTACAAGTTGAAGCATCAGATTTAGCAGGAGAAATTATGGGCTCGATGACGTCACTTATATTTTCTGTAGAAGGTTCCATATTTTCATTCTGTAATTCCGGCCATTGAATTGCAGCCTGTAGCCAAATCTCATGTTTCTTCCGAAACTTATCTGTGCTTCTTCCAGACTGTGTCCATTTTGCATAAATGCGGTAGCAAAATCGACGACACCAGTCTTTTAAACTTGTTTCAGCACTTTCACATAACTGAACACAACTGTTATCTTTTAAAACACTGAACAAATAGTTAAAGTCGCGTAAATCTTTATGTGCGCGTGCGCATAAAGCAACGTGAATATCAAGATTTGTATTAAAATTTGGAAAATACATTGCGAGATTAGCTTGGATACAACGAGGTGTAAATCAACACTGATTTTAAAGTTACTAATAGTGACCTATTTATATAAAATCCAGGTATCCCAGGTATCCTTTGTTAAATATTGCAAGGTAATTAGTTATTGTGATAATTAGTAAATGATGCATGCTAAATTAGTGTATTAAGAGCCATTTAGTAATTAAATAATAGCAATGTTCTTATCAGTAATCATTAGTGCATCAGTTTTATATGTAAACCTTAAGTCCCTAATTATATATCCTAATTAGCTTATATCTTCTCTAATTGGCTGCTCAGAAATGTTATTGTAATAAGGTAAACCTTTAGAAAAACGGTTTTAATCAACAAAATAAACAAAAAATAAAAAAATTGTGTTATAAAATAAACATCACTCTTTATCCCAGAAAGTGCACATTTGGCGCACTATGTGTCTTAGTATTAAATATAGCTCTTAGTATTAGCATTATGATATTAGAGACCGCTACTTGAAACAAGCCCGGAATCAGGAGGGAGAGAGCTCGATACACTCATTTTCATAGTAAAATTTCACATTTTCTCAAATTACTCCCGAAATATGTGAGTTATGAAGAAATTCATCACCACAAGTTATGAAGGCATTAAGTAATCGAATAAGATGGCATCATTAGTTTGGCATAATTTTACTCTTTTTTTTCGGACATGTCTACGTCCAACCGCTCCCATACATTCGTTCCACTGTGCCTCGGTGCGCGAGTCCGACTCGCACTTGGCCGGTTTTTTAATATTTTTCAAATAAAAGTGAAAAATTCCATATAAAACACGTCCAGGCTGCACACTAGCACGCGCCTTCGTCTCTCAAAAAAATCATTCTACGCAATGCACACACAAGTAAACGTTGCGAAAAAAAAATACCACGCTGAGTCGCGATTGTCAAATTCGATTTTAGTCGTGTCAAAATAGTTTTTTAATTTAGAGATTTTTCCTTGCAGAATAGCGTTACAACTCTCATAGCCAAAAGTTAGGAATTTTAGAGATAGTTTAGTTAGTTCAGTTCGTGTACAACAGAATCGGCACCATTCACTCACTCACTGAATAATTTCGAAATCTCAAAAACGACTGGACCTACGAGTCCGAAGATGAAATATAGCACAGAGGTAGCTTATAAGTAGGAGACATCAGCTAAGAAATAATTTTAGGAAACTCCTCCTGTAAAGGGGTGGAAGTTTGTATGAAAGTCGGTCAGTTTTGAAGCTTCAAAGGTTCTTCAAATTTCGTGTTTAGGCTGACGATTAAAATTTAATTTAAACGTATCTCAGCGTTTTTTGATAATATCTGAAGACTTGAAAAATGGGATAAAGTTGTGTGGAAAGTCCTTAATTTTCAAAGTAAGCATTATTGAATTAATTATGTAGACATATGGTTGGAAATTAACGCAACAAAATTTCTGACATCCACGCGGGCGAAGCCGCGGGTAAAAGCTAGTACTCTCATAAACTTGCTGATTTGCACATGTACCTACAGGAGGAAGACCGGGGCAATCCACGCAGTGCTATCGTAACAGATGTGATGCATGACTAACAATGTAGCGATAAGCGCGAATTAAACATTCCTCTGGCATGTATGATGTCAAAGCTCATCGGATTACACATGCGTATTGCATTAGCTCCAGATAATTCCCGGCAAAGTAGTTCTAAATTCGCGATATAAACATTTATTTAATACCTACAAATAGGATTCAGTTTACACTGCAACTTCACTAATCAGAATCATTCTAAAATAAACTAAATAAATACCAGAATAAAGTTGATATGCCTTTATATGAAAATAAAATCAATTGAAAACAATTTGTATAGACTACCTATGTTCGAAGTCCAACTCCGGGTGAGTTGGACTTCGAACATAGGTAGTCTATATATAAATAAAAATAAAAAAAGCGAAAATCGCTTTACATAACTGCAGCTGCAACGTGCTTTATAATAACAAAGTATTCATAATAACAAACTGCGATTACTAATATGTCTGCCGACTCCATTATGTAAACGTTTTCTTTGAACGTTCATTGTATATCGGTTATTTGAAAGCTTATTTCAACAGTGAACCTTTTCAAGCTGTTTGACAATGACCATGACAAACGCAATGGGATAATAAACAACCAGCTGCTCTGAACATAAACCCGAGGTGGGTTCATGTCCAGGGGAACTCGTTAAAGATAATATACATTTCATCTACGCTACGCGAATTAACACTCTTTTTTAACACGCTTTTATTAGCTTCATTGAATACGTATGTGAGTATGTATGTTTGTATGTTAGTTAATATGTGCCTATGTAACGGAAACTTTGAATTTTATTTCGACCCCCTTCAAAACTTTGTACCATTAGCGTTGCCAGGGTTGAGGGTTACCAGGATAACAAAAAAACTATTATCGAAAACTACGATGACATTCGGCACAAAATTCGAAACACCCTAAAAATAGAAAATAAATAATAGTTAAAAACAAACTAAAAAACACGCTTCCATAGAAAACCAAATAAAAAAAGTAGAAAACATAAAAAGTATATCAATAAAAAAAAAAATACCTCAAAAAGCACCCCACGCTTTTTTTCATTATTTTCTACTTTTTTATTTGATTTTTAAACTATTATTAATTTTCTATTCTATGGAGATCTCTCTTCGGAAAATTTTATACAAAAACGCTGAGCCTGAAGATCCTGGTCAGGATAATGGGACAAAGTATTGTCATTGGTTACATTATTATTTTGTCATTGGTCTTTGATAAGCGTGCAAAATTTAAATTTTATCTGACTTTTCGAAATGGTTGAAAACACCGTCCAAAGATTCCGTTCCATACATAGGTACAAGTGAAGCTAATATGAAAATTTGTAGAAAACATCAAATTAATTAACGAAAATTCTGTTTCAGATCATCAGTACAAATAAAACCGTAAACTATAGTGTGGAGTACTTTCGAGACATTTACGAGGCTGGACAGTACAATGTCCATCTCGAAGTAAAAAGAAATTACTTTGAGAATCTGTGGTGGACTGTCGCTACAGCCGTCACGGCATTCAATCTGACAGGTATGTAGTATTCACACGTTCTTATCAGTGACTTCTCTCTCCTGTAAATATTGATTCGTGATGTCTGATGGTTCTAGCTGCACTTGCAGTCAGCGATGTAAATATTTTACAGATAGTTTTATTTGCAAATACTTAGATACAATTTCATGCGCCATGCAAGGCCTGTGGGATCACTATGAAATTACTTAGAATCAGCCTATTATGTTGTCACTGCTGGGACACAGGACTTCTTTCTGTACGGCTTGGTAGATGACACATTCTTCGAATTTTTGATCCTAGGACATGCCGGTTTCCTCACGATGTCTTCCTTTACCGTTTTGAGAGCAGAAGTGATTAAATTAAATACAGACAGTAAAGTGCCTGCCAGGGTTTGCACTCTGGCAGTCTCTACGCCCTCACGTCCCTAGCCGCCGCAGTAGAAGACGCCCCGGGGGTCGGGAGTCGGCCACCGTAGGCGCGAGCTTGCGGGCGGGGAGCAATGGGTAGCTCGCCGCCCGGTAGCAAATTTACAAAGGCTATACTATTTTAGTCACGAGTCAGACTCTAATCAGTGAGCTTTTGTTTTTGAATATTACTCGACAATACCTAGTCTATCTCAGTAAAAAAAATGACTCAAATAGACTAGCTTTTGTTTTGATATTTTCAAAGAAAATGCACGGACAAAATCTAGTACCATTTCAGTCACGCGTGGACGAAATCTCATCCATGGTTAATACCCCGACTCAGAGTACCCCGACTCGGATAGGTTAGGTTAGAAGGCTAAGGCGGGAGCGAAGCGGAGCGGAGCTCCCGCCTTAGCCTTCGTGGTTATTTTTTTTTAAACCACCCAGAAATAGGAGCCCCGCGAAGCGGGGCTCCGTCAACCTTTCTTAGCGCAGGTGGCAATCAGTTACATACATATTAATTTTGAATACATATTAATCAAATAGATAAGCTTCAATTAACGGTTGATAGTTACATGGCAACTGTTATTTCTATTATGTATTTGATAAACAAAAATAAAACGAATTAACAAACGAGAAGTACTTTTATTAGGTAAAGAACACTACACACTTGTTGCGAGTATAAATTTAAAAATATCTCGCCAAAACCTTAGCTATTCGAGTGATATGTATTATATAGAACTAGATTTTGTCAGTGCATTTTTTTTGAAAATATTAAAACAAAAAGCTAGTCTATTTGAGTCAATTTTTTTACTGAGATAGACTAGGTATTGTTGAGTAATATGCATACACAAAAGCTCATTCATTAGAGTCTGGCTCGTGACTAAAATAGTATAGCCTTTGTAAATACGCCGCCCGGTAAGGACCAGGCCCGTGTCGACGGCGCGTAGTGTTCGACGCGCGCCTCAAAGAAATGTCAGCAGTACTGAAGGGGTCTAGGACTAGGACCGATGCCTGCCGGGGTCGCGTGATTGTTCGAAAGAGATACCGTGACCCTGGCACATGGGCAACTGATTAGGGCATGCAAAAACCGGGTTGTTTATAAAAACCGTTTTTTTCGGGTTTTTTATTTACAAAACCGGTGAAACCGGTTAAATCGGGTTTTTCGGGTTTTTTAATTTTTGTTAAATAAATAAGAAATATGTCTGTAAAGAAAAGAAAATGCTGAAATCTAATCAAAATATTTATTTTACAACCGACGAAAAAAACGGAGGAGGATATCAATTCGACGCGTATATTATATTTTATTTTATGTATTACCACGCATAACTTTATACAGAGTAGTCCGATTTTAATAATTCTTTTTTTATTGGCTTGCCTATGATATACCTTGCCAAGTATTATTAGTACATTAAAGCCACAAAAAGTTATAAAATAAAAACTTTTGTCGTCGGCGCTGAAAAATCAATGAACAAATATCACTCAAAGCGCCGACTCATAATTTTAAGGTTTATTATTTTTTGCTTTTCAGTTTTTTCGGCGGTTTAATTTTTTGTTAAAAAGTTTTTATTACAAACTGAAATAAGCTACAACTACTAAAAAGCAACACAAAAAGTTTATTTTCTTTATACATAACATAGAATAATAATCATAAAGCTTATTATTTAGGAAAATAACATATTCTTTAAAACTTAAGGTATCTAACATACACAATTAGGAACATTTGGTAGGTAGACAAAGGCCTAAAATTACAGAATATTAAATAACAATTTAACTGTCATAAAATACAAACAGGCAAAATCAACAGTACGTAAAGTGAGATGAAAATAATTATTGAAATATCGCATAAAAGAGAAGTCTTATTCCTAGTAAACCAAAACAAAATAAATTAGACATTCTTATAGATATAATAGATTATTAATTCTAAATTAAAATTACACAGCTAAATCAAATTACAATTTTTTATTTTGATAAAATTACCATATATGACCATATATTTTTTACTTTGATAGGACACAAGTGCATCGAGAGAGTCATCATTTAGAGTACTACGGATTTATTACACACTAGCTTCTGCCCGCGACTTCATACGCGTCATATTTTTGCTCCCGTGATCCCGGCAATTCGATGCGACGGGAAGGGTTTCCCGTCGCATCGAATTGCCTGCCAGTTTTCGTCCATTTTTCATTGCTGCTGCGCTTTTTTAGATTGTAGCGTGATGTTATATAGCCTTCTTCAGTAAATAGGCTACCCTACACAAAAAGATTTTTCAATTCAAACCAGTAGTGTCTGAGATCAGCGCGTTCTACCAAACAACCAAAGAAACAAACTCTTCAACTTTATAATATTAGTGTAGACAGTATAGATGAGACCTGCTCAAAAAAGGCTCTCTCTGATTCCACACTTGTTGGAGGTATAGATTCCAAAGCTTTATATACTTTTATTAAGTGCTCTCCCATTTTTCCTCCACCGTAGTAAAGTGCCATCTCCACCCTCATTTTAGTTTCTAAATGAAGTTCTGTAGATGGGCTTGCACCAGAGGTGTGAGATGTTGTTTGAGCGTCTTCTTTATTTCTTGTCCGAGTTGGTCCTTGATGTTCTATGAAACATTTACTACTATATAATCTAAGTTTTCCTAAGTTGTAGTTGCCGTCGGTTTAGTAGTCGAAAAATGATTATTTATAATGTTAACCGAAAAAACCGAAAACTCCGGTTTTGATAACACAAAAAACCCGGTTTTCAAATCAGTCGGTTATCCGGTTTTTTCGGTTATCCGGGTATCCGGTTTGCATGCCCTACAACTGATGGAACACGCGTGGGTTTTAGTCAGTAAAAGTCTGACACGCCCTTCCGTTTCACCCTAGAGCGGGAGACGTCATTTGATGATTTCCCACCCCAAAAAAAAGGGGTCGCACTCACGACCTACAACTTGTTAGTCGGAGATATACTGGGTCACTACTGCTCTTGCTCTGCTATGAAATGCGCGTATTCTACTATAAATTACAAGCATATCTTAACCAGTCAATTACCGTAATTACAGACAGTTAAAAAACGATTGTGTCTATACCAAATGTGGTATCACAGGGAATTAGAGGTTAAAACTGCAGATGAGATTGGAAAAGGCCATAGCCCTTTCGTTTTCAACATTGATAGCGTGGGAAGTGTGGTCGAGTAATTGCAATCTGACCTCTTCATACATTTACAAACAAAATGTAAATTGGTGCTTGTTATTTTTACAACTCCGGTATAAGGTTATTCAACTTGTAAAATGCAAGTGTTTTAAGAGGGAGGAAAGATGTTAAGGTATTATTTACTCGTTAATTGGTATCATTAGGTCGTGTTCACAATAAGCGTATAGTCAGTCGGTGGCTGAAATGGTTTTTCAGATATTTTGGAATAGTCGCACATCTGACAGATGTGTCAGATGTAACTTCGATCGCGGATATTTATGCGCTCGACTATACTAACTCATCTTCGGTTGAGGGTGTAAGGTTCCGCCGCAGGAGGAGACGCCCCGGGCGTCGGGAGTCAATAGCGGACTCCCGTCCACCGTAGGCACGAGCTTGCGGGTGGCGAGCAATGGGTAGCTCGCCGCCCGGTAAGGACCAAGCTCGGGTCGACGGCGTGCAGTGTTCCACGCGCGCCTCAAAGAGATGTCAGCAGCAGTGTAGGGGTCTACTAGGACCGATGCCTGCCGGGGTCGCGTGATAGTTCGAAAGAGATACCGTGACCCTGGCACATGGGCAACTGATGGAACACGGGTGGGTTTTAGTCAGTAAAAGTCTGACACGCCCTCCCGCTCCCTCCAGAGCGGGAGAAGTCATTTGATGATTTCCCATCCTGAAAAAAAAAAAAAAAAGGGTGTGAGGTTGCATGGTTCATTATTTACTTCTGACGTTACGCAACCGACAAGACGCGACCCATCTGCTGTCAGAAGTGCTGGATGCTCACAGTCCGCGGCCAACTATACGCTTTGGTATGAATGTGACGTTATGCTGAATGTTGAATTGTATCACTGGAAACAAACCTCAAAACGATTAATACCTAATAGGCGTTGCGCAGAAACAAATACCGTTATGGGAGCAATGGATATACTAATATACCTTCACGTACTCCGTGGTTGACAGCCGAGATATTTATGTAGGTACGCAGTGTACGCACACGTCATTTAATCTATTCCCCAATATACAAGTATTTACCGGATTGGATCATGTAGTTCTCACAGCAGCCCGACCAATCCTATTAGTTCGTAACTGGCATAACCCTCTGGGATCTCGTTATTTCTGGAAATCGATATGCCAATGTAACCCTGCACGGGCAGTCACCGGGTCTACGTACGCTCAACCGCATATCAGAATTTGATGCCAAAAGCGCCTTTATTTCGTAGTTCTTTAGACCGTATCTAAGGATCGTGTATCGTATATATGACTGTTGAGAAAGAATTGCCTCAATTTCGTATGTTACGTGTTTCACATTCACTTTCTTATTTATTGAGTCTAACCTAGATAGATAGTTACGTTGTAATTGAAAGTCTATCGATTGAATTACTAAGTTTTTAGTTTTTTTCGCTTTATTATCTACATAATGTTCACTGCTGAGTCCTATTCTCCTTTTTGCTGGTTTGTTTTGTTCGGTTTTCCCATTCATTGCAACGTTTAGTAAAACAACCCTCTTCCTTGTACTGTTATTTGTCATTTAATAATAATTCGTCTCTAGCTATCACTTTGCCTGTCTAGGTGTCTCAACCAACATCACTACATTTTGTAGTGTTTTTGTTAATACAGGACCGTCTTGAAGTTTGATTTCTAAAGAGTATTCAATATTCGTACCACTATTTGTTCATTGTGCATCACAATCCTCTTTGTGAGATTATTTCGCGTAAGACAGATCATAAGGCAACATTTTAGCAAAATGAAGTTCGCAAAAGAGTTCTGGGTTATCATAATGTTGATGTGATAAGACCAAAAAAGGAGCGTTAATAACTTACAGAAACATTATCATCTTTAATGCCTAATGCCCTTGTTACATTTTAATTAGGTTCGGCGCAACATATCTTTTTCTTCCATACTTCTTCTATTAGTCGTCATCTTGAAAGTCACTCTCTTTCTAGTCATCAAAACAGAATATATTTAATTACTCAATCATTATTAGATTCAAATTATAGGTGATGACTCCTTATGTCCTTCCATTTGAGTTAACAGCTGATACGAATACCGCCTTGTTTAACGTTTTCATATTCATTATCATAAGTCACGGTACACAGTTAGCTACACCTGTACTTACGCATCTGTGTAAATTCTACGTTAAATAAACCATGAAACATTTTATATGTTTCATTCAACCTTACTGACGTATTCCTCCAGTCGTTTCGAGGTGCGAAAGTTATCAGAAGAACTACAACATTATCAATTCGAAGCGTATATATATATTTTTTTTATGTATGACCACGCATACCTTTTTACATTGTAGTCCGATTGTGATAATTCTTTTTTTATTGGAAAGGGTATACTCCGAAGGTGGTCCCATATTAATTTGGAAACTAAATCGAACCCTAACGGTCGGAAAACAGGGGATGGTTGATTGTTCACTCACTGATTTTAATGTATAACCACGCATAACTTTATACAGAGTCGTCCGATTTTGATAATTTTTTTTTCACTGGATGGGGTATACCTTGCCAAGTATTATTAGTACATTAAAGCCACAAAAAATTATAAAATAAAAACTTTTTAACAAAAAATTAAACCGCCGAGCAAACTGAAAAGCAAAAAATAATAATCCTTAAAATTTTGAGTCGGCGCTGAAAATCAATGAACAAAGATCACACAAAGCGCCGACTCATAATTTTAAGGTTTATTATTTTTTGCTTTTCAGTTTTTTCGGCGGTTTAATTTTATCAGAGACTGGACGGTCAAGAGTTATAATAACTGTAATTCTATTCTTCATTTTTCAGATACACTACACGGTGACATGATGCTAATCCAAAACGAAGTAAAAAGGCCCAACAACTTCGTGGCAGTCAACAAAGTTGTCACCCACTCTGTCCAGCTGGCAGAGAGTGAGCTGCAGTTCTTGAAAAAGAACTCCTCCTCCATCATAACATATTGGTTCATAGACTGCGTACTCATGGACACTTCTACTGACTTCTCTTTCAACTTTATTTATGAAGATGTTATGGGCGCTCATGAGATAGAAGCGATAGTTGTAGCTAATAATGAGCCTTTACCACCAATCACGACTACTACGACTACAACAACAACAACTACGACAACCACAACGACTACGACAACGACTACCACGACGCCTAAACCAGACAACACGACAACAGTTATACCGATGACAACAACTGTCCTATCGACCACAGATGTCCCAACATCGCCAGTACCAACAACATCAACACCGAAGAATACTACAAATATTACTAATACGTCACAACACAAGGTGTCGAAACGAGCGATCTCCAACAGAACTACATTGAAAGGTGTGGATGGTGAAATAGCAACGTGCAACAATATGATACCTGTAGGCAAAGGGTACACCTACGGACGATATCAACACACTGTATTTGTTAGAGGTGAGCAAATATTAACTCCATAGTTAATATCTTTTTACTTACTTTCAGGATCATTAAAACATATTTGTAGTTCGATATCAATAAAAAAATAAATTGTGTATGTATGTTGGAGCGGCGAGTAATATTAGCCTATATCTAACAGTTAGAAAAGTACACAATATATGTATACGTTGACACAATATTGAATGACGCTTATCTGTTTAATTGTCGGTATTATATTAATTTTATTTTACTGATACTGTGTTTTGGAACGAAGTTTTTAGTCGCGACTTTTCCTCTCTGTCTCTTTCTGTTGTATACCAGTGTATACAACAGAAAGAGACAGAGAGGAAAAGTGAAAAAGAAAAAACTGTGTTTTGGAACGAAGTTTTTAGTCGCGACAGTCTTAAAAACAAAACGCGTCTCGCACGCCAGTGCGTGCGAGACGCGTTTTGTTTTTAAGTTGATAGTGTGTGGGTCTCTCCCAATTTATAGACGATACGGGGAGACTTTCTTAACAACTAGTAGCTTTAATGAAAACATTTTTAAAATCATTAAGAAATGCTCAGTAGGACAAGGTCTATTACTTAGCTTTTTTACCCGGTATATTGAAATGATCTGATATAGATTTTTTTTTGGCCTTCTGACCACAATTAAAAAAGGCCATGGTAACGCATTAAAAAAAAAGACAATTTTACTCCTTTTTCTAGACAATTCGCACTTGACCGAAAACTAACTATGCGAAAATTGTTTTCATGCAGTAAAAGCTAAAAACACCGTTTAAAATAGTTTTCCTGTATCGCCTATGGATTCGAATTTCCCGTACTGTCCCAGTTAAAAAGTTTCCTCATGTGAAGAAGGCGCGCGAATGTATGCATATTATATGGCCCACGAAAATTAAATGTTTTTTTTAAATTTTCATATCTGAGTTGATTGAATGAAAGGTAAATTGCGGTTTGCGATTTATGACGTATTAAAAAAAACTATTTACTAGATCTCGTTCAAACCAATTTTCGTACATCATATATTTTTTTAGTTTTATTATTCTCTTATTTTAGAAGTTACGGGGGGGGGACCCTGTAACTTCTTAAAATGTGTCCCCCCATTTTACCACTTTGGAAATGTCTCTCGCGCAAACTATTCAGTTTAGAAAAGAATAATATTAGAAACATCAATACCATTTTTGAAGACCATAGATACCCCACACGTGTGAGTTTGATGAAAAAAATTTTTTTTGAGTTTTAGTTATGGGGTACCCCAAAATTTTAGGTTTTTTCCGTACAAACCTGTAGGTATAAATATTTTATTTTTAATTTTTATATCTGAGTTGATTGAATGAAAGGTAAATTGCGGTTTACGATTTATGACGTATTAAAAAAAAAAAACTACTTACTAGATCTCGTTCAAACCAATTTTCGGTGGAAGTTTACTTAGTTATGTATGTATATCATATATTTTTTTTAGATTTTTTAGTCTCTTATTTTAGAAGTTAGGGGGGGGGGGGGACACGCATTTTACCACTTTGGAAGTGTCTCTCGCGCAAACTATTCAGTTTAGAAACCTCAATACCATTTTTGAAGACCTATTCATAGATACCCCACACGTATGGGTTTGATGAAAAAAAAATTAGTTTCAGTTCTAAGTATGGGGAACCCCAATATTTATTGTTTTTTTTTATGTTTTAGTAAGAAAATCTTAATGCGGTTCACAAAATACATCTACTTACCAAGTTTCAACAACATAGCTCTTATAGTTTCGGAAAAAAGTGGCTGTGACATACGGACGGACAGACAGACAGACAGACATGACGAATCTATAAGGGTTCCGTTTTTTGCCCTTTGGCAACGGAACCCTAAAAATATTCCGATTCAAGTAGTTTTCAACTTTAACAAATACATAGAAGTTGGGTTATCCGTTTAGGAGCTTTATCACCGCAGACAGGCCAATTTGAACTATTAATACTAAGTCATCAGCAGTTCTAGAACACGGTTTTCTGACATGTTGACTGCTATCATGACCCCATCCATACCTTCGCCCTGTTCCTCTCCAGAAACTTGGCCATGACATCAAAGTTGGATTTAGTAACAGACATTTTAATATTATTATCATACAAAAGTTATGAATAAGATTTAGGAGTTGACGACCGAAATATAAAAGGCAGCAAACATTTTTCCTGCTAATATTACTACCCATACATAAACGTACATGTGCAAAAGTCTAGCTCTCAGAAAATTAAGCGGTATTGATTTTCCTGGCTAACAAATACGCTGTTTTATCTAACAGGACCGTATAACGATATCCTGTCATTTTTGTATTTTAACAAAACCTTTTCCATTGTATTATAAAATGATGCGGTAAATCAAGCCACATTTAGCATAAAAATAAATGTTATATTAAAAATACAAGGCTTAAGAATAATTATGTACAGTTTTACTTAAATGTAAATTATATTCTTTCATTTCATTTCATTTATTCGTTAACAATTTATATTGTGTTGAATATACATGCAATTTACATAAAAATATAAGAACTAAGAATCCAAAAAAAAAACAAGATATAGTACTAACAGTTTCAAGAATGATGTCCAAACAGTTTTGAAATACTACGTCTTATGACGTACGTGCTTGAAATACGTCATGCTGTGTTTCATAGTCTTATGAAATTAATAAATAATCAAAAGCATGTTGAGAAGCTTAATTTCTTTTGATAAAATTAAATACTTAACGTAGGTGAAAACTTACTTTAACACAGTTAATAATTGCATTCCAATTTCAATTACTGTTCTTGAATTTGCCTTCGTATTATAAGATTACTACAAACTAAACTACTATCATATACTAACTACTGATAACGGTCCCAGGGTGGTCGCATCTCAATTGCGGACTCTCGGCCACCGTAGGCGAGGGTTTGCGGGCGGCGAGTAATGGGTAGCTCGCCGCCCGGTAAGGACCAGGCCAGGGTCGACGGCGCGTAGTATTCCACGCGCGCCTCAAAGACATGCCAGCAGAATTGAATGGGTCCGCTAGGAACAATACCTGCCAGGGTCGTGGATTTGTTCGAAACGGTTACCCTGGCCCTGGCATCGGCATCTGAAGGAACACGGGTGGGTTTTAGCCAGTAAAAGTCTGACACGCCCTTCCACTCCACCCAGAGCAGGAGACGTCATATATGATGACCCACAAAAAAAGGTCGGTCGCACCAGTAGCCCTCAAAGCAAGAGTGAACAAGCATCATCTGGCCAATCGTGTTCCATCGTACACGTCATTCATCGCTTTCCATCAAGCGTGACCGATCAAGAGGCCCATTCCGTAATGAAAACCATACCACATAATCATAATCTGTCCAGCCATTTCTCATTCATGTTGGGATCAGCTTCCAGTCTAACCTGATGGCGCTGAATACCAGTATTTTGCATGGAGCGAGTGCCTATCTGGCCTCCACAACCCTTTTACTGGGTAATACAATACCCCTTGGTAAGACTGGTTGTCAGACTTTCAGGCTTCTGACGACCCGTAACGACTTTCTAAGATTTACGAAAGATAGCCGGGACCATCTGACTTCCACATCCAAGTTATTGGGTAATACAATACCTCTTGGTATGACTGGTCGACAAATATTCGAGTTCCTGACGACGAATGATAGCTGGGACCAACGGCTTAACGTGCTTTCCAAGGCACGTAGCGGTCTCGGTATGCAAAAATTTTCACCCATCCACGGTCCACACGCGGCTATCGTAGCTTAACCTGATCGATCGATCCGAGCACCTGTTATTATTAACCAAAAACCACACAATAACGCAATATTATTCTCAATTCCAGAACCGATATCAACAATCAACATAACTGGTTTAAACTGGTTGCAACATGGGGATTTATTGAACCTAAATGTGAAGTACACAGGATCGGCGCCCTTCTCCTACTGCATACAGTACAAACTAGGCCAGTACAACATCACTGGCAATGAGACATGTTCATCTAAAATAACGACTATTGCCACCTCGTTCCCTCTAGTGCATTACTTCTCAGACAGTGACCAGCATACGGTGGTTGTGGTCATAGAGAATGAGATTGGAAAGAATGTTGCTATGGCTACTATTAATATTTATAAAGGTAAGAATTTATTTTTATGTCGATGGGACATCATCATCAGTTCAACCGAAAAACGCCCACTACTGGACATAGGCCAATTTTGGCGGGTTTGCCATAATCGCCACGCTTGGCAGGCGCATTGGCGATCGCAGTATGATGGTAAAATGCATAGAGAACGCTGCCGATTGGACATCACTAGCATAGAATAGAGCGGATTTGAAATCACAGGAAGGATCTCATTTTCCCCAGGGGTTAATTATATAGGTTGGAATAGTACTTATAGAAGATGACTCAAGGTGTCCTAAGAAACGATGGTATAAAAAACATATAGACGAATTGAGAACGTCCTCCATTTTGAAGTCAGTTTAAAAACATACATTAATAAAAATATGGTATTTGTGAGCATAACTTAACGCTGTATTTAATGGTTATTTTAATGTGCTTTTTATTCTATTTTTCTTTAATTTTACGAGCGCACGGCTATCGCTTCAAAATGAACCTTATGTCAATGACGTTAAGTTCGAACACACTCGCTCGTGATTTACAAATGTTATTACATGCACAATGTTTACCAAAGCCATATTCAAGGTTACCTAGTTATCTCTGCTTAAAGATTCGTATATTAATTTAACCATTCGAACCGGTTTTTCCCATATGGTAAAGTCGCAAACACGACTGCTGTGAGTATTCTGGGTTCGATCCCCGATTAACCCGCTGTAGTTCGGGTAATGGAATTTCTTAGTAGCAGCCCGGAGTCTAATTTGAGCTTGGTATGCCACTATTGCTATAAACCCCACACTATAACCCCGTATATATCGTCAGTGGAAAGGCGAAAATGCTAAAGCGCCAAAATGGTACTTTTGGGAAATGAGATTTAGTTATTTTTTTTTTATGTATATTGCACTGACGATATGTATATTGCGCTAAAAAAAAACACTTTTGCCCTACCCATCGGTAAATACAAACGTGATGTTATAAATTAAACAAGCTTTTACCAGCGGCCTCACCCTCGTTGAGATCGTAAATTATCATAAGGGATAAAAAGGTTATAAACTATCTGTGCCAAATTCAGCCGTTTTAAAGCTAAAACGGCTGAATTTGGCACAGATAGTTTATACCTTTTTATCGTTTTGTATGTTTAGATGTTGTTCCTCAATCAAGCGATTGAGGAACAACATCTAAACATACAAAACTTCACATTTATAATATTAGTAGGATGTTGTACTAACCGGTTGCTTTATGTTTCCAGTGTCGGTGCACGCGCAGTTGTCCGTCATAGTAATACCAGTATTCTTCTGCCTTGTGGCAGTCATCTTAGTCGTGTTTGGTATCGCGTACTACCAACACCGTTCGAGGTGAGTTCATAACAAAGGTCAATTTTATGTGAAAATCGTGCTTGTTGTGGGTTGAGATTCGCTCGCGCCGATTGTGTCAACTAAATATTATGAAAGTTTGTAACTGGCGCGAATAAACAATCCCCGCTCGCAGTCTGGTTCCTCTAATTCACTTTAGTTTAACCGGTGCTTAAATCGCAAATATAAACGCTCATGATTTCTTAATAAAAACGCTCATGAATTCATAAATGAGTTTGGAATGAAAAATAATCATATTTCATTTTGAGTTTACGTAAAGATGATTTTCAAAGACGTATTCAATGATACCCCATTGGATATAGTTAGTCGACTTTCATTTTTTTTTCTTTTTCACAATATGGTTTACGCCTTATTGAATTTTGATTACCGTCATGCCTAAAGACAAGTGACACTTAACACAAGATTAAGCCAAATGGATTGACATTAAGAATCATCAAAAACGGCTCACGCGTTTGGTCTCTTGAGTTCTACAAAGGAACAAACATACATACAAGGCCAAAAAAACACATCCTTTGCGTCGCGCAGACGCGTAAAAACCACTGGCACTCAAGTTAAAATGTAGCTTTTAATGTAATACGGTTGAAACGAGAAGGATATGTAGCTTAAAAAAGTGTCCTAAATTATGTTAATCAGTGTGACTCAATTCATTGCGACTGACACGCCACCTACCAGGAAAATGTGTAGTCTAACATTACGCAGAGCTTTCCTATTTTCTATTTTTAATCGCAATACCATTTAACTGTCAAAAACTTGTCAAAATTCCAAATTAGAGATGATTTTGACAGTAAAAAAAAAATCCTAATATTCGACAGGCTATCGTATTGAATGACACATTTCGATAACCTGATTTGTCTCCTCCCATTGACAGCAAAGAACTACGGAAGAATATCAGTCGTCTATTTGATTTACAATTTTCGGGTTTTGTTTATGTGAACGGGGTTTATTGCCACGATAACGCTTGTTGTTGTTCGATTTGATGCGTTTCGAATAGTTGTGGATAGCTATGCTGGTCTACTGAAATTTTGGTCCGACCCCTACTACGATACCATTTTATATTATTTGATTTTTTGAGTTTCAGCATGTGGCACATGCAACTAGCCCAAAACTGTATCTTGCAAACAACCCAATACTTTATTATTAAAATTCCGTTACAGGCACTCGGTAGAAGTCGCAGACTTCGACTTCGGGCAAGCGCACCTCGACTATAAGACGTTCACGGAGAGACTTCGAGAGAGTTTCCGTAGCGCCTTCGATTTCCGTCAGCGGGACGACACCGATCCGCTGACGAATAACACTAGATACGATTCAATGACGTAAATAGTATGTAACTAATGTGTGTATTTCTTTACCTGTCTCATTTTGTAAACAAATATGACCTTTATGCACATAATTTACATCATAACTGTCATTCTTTGACAGTTGTATGAAATAGCTATAATACGGCAAATTGACGGAGGGTCTCAATTTGCTTAACAATTAATTTCGTATTGTATTTGAATGGTAAGGAAAAAGTATTGGTGAAGCAAAAACTCTAAGTGTAACTTACAAACGTACGTACTTGTCGTGTCTGTTTACCAAATAAGAATTGTAATGAAAATACACTGTATGTACAAATGGCACAAGAGTTAAGTTTGCAGGCAAGTAAGGAAATTCTTTTCACCACGTAAGCAATCGTCATTTACATTGTATTAAAATAAAGCAATCGTAAAGTTTAAAATTAGGGAGAGAAGACTTGTTAGTTCCCTCTCCCTAAAATAGTAACGCATTCATATCTGTATATTAATATTAAAAAAAACGTAATGCCTACGAGGTGTGGGAAAGAGTCTGTTGCCAAAATTAAAGTTTATTTTTTTATTTTTGTCCGTCTGTCTGGATGTATGTTCCGGATTGGCTCTACAACGGCGGAACGGATTTGGATGAAATTTGACACACATATAGTTTAGTACTTAGATTAACATAGATTACTTTTACTACCGGTAGTACGTTCCTTTGGGATATTTTCTGTCATCCATGCAGGCGAAGGCACGACCAAACGCTAGTTAACATAGAAAGATACTTCTTTCACTAACTTAACTTCCTAAGTAAAGTGGCAAAATCTTGGCCACTTGGCAAACGCACAACTAAGTTACACTAAGAAACTATTACTAGCCTGTACACTTATCACTTTGGCTGTCTGTACAACAATTATTTAGCGGCGGCATTCAATGCAATATAAATGGCAAGAGTGAGATGGCGCTATATGAAAACTGAGCGCTAGTAAGAGAGCAATAGGGTCATGAGTACCATCGTTAAATAATTTAATCTATCTGTAGCTAGTTTGATCGCCGACGGGTACTGTGAAACTGTAAGGACAGCCCTACCATCGTTATTTTACTGATTTTGCATCACTGTTAATATCAAAGTGATCTTTATAGTCGTTGGAATAAGGTTGTTATTGGGTTGAAGGAAAATAACTGAACGGACTAGGTACGAATCTTTGTTGTTGGCTATTGATTCAGGTTTCGACTTCGATATCTAGTACTGTACACCTAGGTTCGCAAAAGCATGTATTTCCCGAGGTGATTGTTTTTTTTGTGCATTGGATTTTCGTCACACTGCTAACCGCCAAGTGTTGATAATAGAACAGTGTCTTTTTTGATGAGCTGAGATCCGCTGTTGGATTCTCAATGTTCGACTTTACACCGAGAGTTTAAAATCCAGTGCACCATAATATACAGCCACAATATTTTGACGTCCTTTCGAATGTCCGTTCAATGAAAAGCGTTGTTGTAGCCTGTAAAGATTTAGCCTGATTTTATACTTTCAGAAACTGAGGTAAGGGTATCGAAAAAAAAGATGGGAGATAAAACTGCTAGTCGTATGTATAATATTTTGTCGAAAATTTCGGAAAACGATATTTCAACTTCATCATCTGTTGGTGGTCAAACTCAACCATTTTTTTATGTCTGTGTCAAATGTAAAAGTATTAATATATTTATCACGTAATTTTTTTTTATTATCGTTCATTCCAATTTTCCTACGTTTTTTTTATTAAAATGTAAAATAGTAATGAATATTTTTTCAGATAGATTGTAACTATTGTTGTAGTGATTAGGGACTGCTGATGGTAATAGAACTGACATGGAATTGTTTTTTAAAGGAATAGTTACTTCGCTTCTGTTCGCACGGGCTTGAGGCCGTTATCCTCTCGTAGTGATGACATTTTGGAATCTACTTACTGCTTTAACATTTGTATAGCTACAGCAGATATCTTTGGCCATGCTTAAACAGTTGTTTCATATGATCTAAGCCTGCCAATCTAGCACTTATGCCTCTATCGAAACCGTCAACTAAGTTATGATGACATTTATATTTTGTTTGACTTCATTATTTTTTTTCGTTTTATTTAAGTTGTTTTGATCGTCAGATGTATTCTTCTTCTTTCTCAAGAGGTAATTCGATAGATTGGAAGGCGCGATTGCTGGCTATAAAAGATCAGCATTTACTTGTTTCCTGGTTTAAAAATATGAACGGAAAAAAGTTTGAACTATGGCCTCTCAATAATTGTCTAATTAAGTATATGTGATCTCTGTGGCTGCCTTGTCTCTTTGTGTGTCATGAAAAATATTTTTTACCAAAAATCATTGATTGTTTGTATTTATAAACTTTTTTTTCTAACGGACTGACGCATAAGAAATGATGATTCTATTTACTTATTGTTATTTTTGTTTGCAAATATTTTAATTTGATTGCCTTCGACTTTGGCTTGTTGCACTATTTTGCCTATCCTCTGATATGTTCGCTTGGTTGGTAAAACCCCTATCTTTTATTGGTAACCCATGCTAAGGGATGTTAAGGGGCTTCATATATTATCATGTCTAAAGGGGTAATCATGACATTCACCTAAGTGTGAAAAGTGTGGCGCTAGGTTAAGCTTAGAATCGCTGTATTTGATGGGATATTGTAGATTCGACCTTATAAACAGGTTATTACGGTTCATTAGAGATAGCCATGTTTTATTCGGGTATATACTTATATTATTTTGGTTACATATAGTAGTGCAACAAGCTAAGTGTTAAAACTTTCTTCTTGCAATGGAACTAACTGAAACTAGTGCTATGTTAGGACTGAGACGCACTAACGTGATCAGTCATGGTTTGTGATATATTAGATTTAATCAAATTAGGTCTATAATTAATCATGTATTTAATAATTAATTTGTGCCAAAAGTTAAAACTTTGAAAGAAAAATTATTTACATAAAAGGAGCAGAAGAATATTCTGACCCAGATTAAAGCTGCAGATACGTAATGAAAAATGTATTTTAACTATAAAAAATGGAGCTGTGTTTGTATTTATTAATTTACCGATTATATTGCAGATCCGAAGAGCTATGTGCAACGGTATTTAAAAAAATAGAATTCAGATTTTAACTTTTGGCACAAATGTTTTAATAATATTAATTTGTAGTTACAATAAAATGTTATTTAAATACTGGTATTTTATTAGATATTCCCATTTTATTTAAGTAATCCTCCTTGAGGTCTCATTTATGGTGATGCGTGGCGTTGATATCGTCGAGAAACCGGTGGATGTGTTCGAATGAAGTTTAATTTGGTAAATGAATACCTCATGTCATCATCACCAGCCTATAATGTTTCCTCGCGATGTTTTGCTTCCCCGTTTTGAGAGCAGTGGTGATGAAATAAATTACACAAAGTGAAGATGTGCATCTGGATTGAGGGCCCATTTTTTAAACCCTTGTCAAACATAATAAGACTTATAGGGAAATTAGTTAAAAATAGTAAAAACTTAAAGCAATGGGCCATAAATTTCTTAAACGTGAATTAAAACTGTTATGATTAAATAACTTGGGCCCTCAGTCCAGACGCTTGCATAAAGTGGCATAGCTTAAATCTCAGTAAGTACTGTCTCTGGGTTAATAATTTTTATTTAACAATTTAGTTAAGAATTTCTTAAATATTTTAAGAAATTTCCAAATCTGTAGAATATGACATTACAGATTTATGGCGGTATATCTAGGGCCCTCACTTCATTATTGTTTGTACTGAGGAATCTGCAAGACATGGATTTATCTGAAGAAATACATAAATGCAACTTTAACATGTTTTACTTAGATACCTATGTGAATTAGTTAAAAAGAAATTATGACACGAAAGTTAATTGTTATGTAGTAAATGAAAGTCGAATTTGACTAAAACATCTGAACCGAGAGCCCAACATTTTCGGCTTTATTGACTAGGCTCAACTTCATAGATTAACGCAAATTAGAATAAGATTTTTAACTATTTCTTAACTAAATTTGAACATATCGACCATTCTTCTAAATATCATACTTTAAGAGAAAATCGATTTTGAACTTATTATAAGAGAAAAATTTGTAGGATGACCATAATGTTCATAGTAATTACATGTACATTTTGTTAAGCGCAGTCAAAAAGTCATAATTTTTGCAGCTAAAAGTATTATAAGTAGTCAAGTTTTAGTTTTTCAACAAACTTTTTTATGTTTTGTCATGTTTAGGTATCCGATACCCATGACGCCTACCCATGAGGTACCCATCAATTATTTTAACCCTTTAATATTTCGGATATTACTCTGCTGTTACCATGAACAATCTTTACTTTCTTTCTTCTTCTTTTCTTTTTTAACTTATTTACCTAATTTTCAGCACAATTTGTACTTTCCCAGAGAGGTAGGCGATTGATCCAATTAAATGGTTTCTCGTACTCATCGCTGCCTTCAAAGTCAAACAAAAAAAGATGGCGGTGCTCAACTCATTCAACAATGCTAAAATAACTTCGCTTATTCGCAATTTCGTATTTTTAGGATGTAAGACCATTTTAAGGTTACATTTATGTGAAATAAAAGTTTTTTTTTATAATTATGCTGATCGTGTTTTATTTATCGAAATGTATCCCTATGGATCACTGTCATATAAGTAGTTCATCGTATATAGTTTGCCTTTCATTTTATGCAAACACTGTTAAAGCTGTAAAAATATGCTAAATAAAAATGACATTAAAGATAAACAAAACAAAATTGTAAACAGTAGGTACATATATAATACCTTTAGCTGCAAAAATTATGACTTTTTGACTGCGCTTAACAAAATGTACATGTAATTACTATGAACATTATGGTCACCCTACATATTTTTCTCTTCTAATAAGTTCAAAATCGATTTTCTCTTAAAGTATGATATTTAGAAGAACGGTCGATATGTTCAAATTTAGTTAAGAAATAGTTAAAAATCTTATTCTAATTTGCGTTAGTCTATGAGTTGTCAATAAAGCCGCAAATGTTGGGCTCTCAGTTCAGATGTTTTAGTAAAATTCGACTTTCATTTACCACATAACAATTAACTTTCGTGTCATAATTTCTTTTTAACTAATTCACATAGGTATCTAAGTAAAACATGTTAAAGTTGCATTTATGTATTTCTTCAGATAAATCCATGTCTTGCAGATTCCTCAGTACAAACAATAATGAAGTGAGGGCCCTAGATATACCGCCATAAATCTGTAATGTCATATTCTACAGATTTGGAAATTTCTTAAAATATTTAAGAAATTCTTAACTAAATTGTTAAATAAAAATTATTAACCCAGAGACAGTACTTACTGAGATTTAAGCTATGCCACTTTATGCAAGCGTCTGGACTGAGGGCCCAAGTTATTTAATCATAACAGTTTTAATTCACGTTTAAGAAATTTATGGCCCATTGCTTTAAGTTTTTACTATTTTTAACTAATTTCCCTATAAGTCTTATTACGTTTGGCAAGGGTTTAAAAAATGGGCCCTCAATCCAGATGCACATAAAGTGAAGCGCCTGCTTGGGTTCGAACTCACGACCTACTACTCGTAAGTCGCGGCCGTTACCACTAGGCCACCACTGCTCTCAATGAATACCTACTGTTTGTTTATTATTCATTAAAGTTAATTTTATTCCAAAACATCAATCGGATTCTTATTAAACTTCAACTATATCCTACGACCCTGGTAAATTATCTCTTTTGGTGACTGAACCTATAGCTCGTGACTTCAATAGTAATAGTAATAATTCTAAGGTTTGGTCCGCAGCTTTCCAAAGGTTGCCCATCCCTACTTTAGAATATATCGCTTAGTCATTGGTCATTTAGCCCTTTGACCCTCTTATCAAACTCAGCTTAGTCTTCTGAAGTTGGGACGAGTAGAATTGAATCGCAGAAGCAGTAGTTGTACAGCGTGGCAGGCATCAACGCAAAAACTTTTACCATGAATTCAGTACATGATTCTGAATTAAATGATTTCATCCATACTATCCATACTAATATTATAAATGCAAAAGTAACTTTGTCTGTCTGTCGGTCTGTCTGTCTGTCTGTCTGTCTCGCTTTCCTGCGAAAACTACTGAACCGATTTGAATGAAATTTGGTACACAGATAGTTTAGAGCCTCAGAAAGGACATAGGCTTTTTATCCCGGTAGTATGTTCCCGCGGGATAATTTTCGACCTCCACGCGGGCGAAGCCGCTGGCAAAAGCTAGTCGTTATATAAAAAAGAAAATAGCTGTTGTATACATTTTAACCGCGTAACCATTGCACTTTTCTATGAAGCAGCAGATTTTTTGTTGATAACCGTTTCAATATATTTGCGCTAGCCCGTCTTTCTAGACTGTAGGTAGTTCATAACAAAACATGGTTCTCCATGTGTTGTTTGAACTCATGTTAACAGTGCGTCAATGTCCCTGCTGCCCTGTATATGTAAGTAGGTGTCAACGGGATAGACTTATTAAATAAACTTTCCCAAAAAATTCTGAAGAAACTTAAATCTTTAGTATTAATAATAACCGGCGTAGTTACTCCTGTTGGAATAGAGTCGATAATCATATAAACCAAACATCCTTTATTTTTAGTGGGTGGGATATCATCCAATGACGTCTCCCGCTCTTGGGTGGAGCGGGAGGGCGTGTCAGACTTTTAATGACTAAAACCTACCCGTGTTCCGTGCGACCTTGGCAGGCATCGGTCCAACCAACCATCCTCAGTTCACACCAGCAACAATGGTGATATTAAAGCGGTCTTAGGCACTTGGTTTAGGTAAATTCTACTTAATTTCAATGCAAATAAAGTTTGTAATGTATGTATTTTTTTATAATTAATTCTGAATACCTCGCCGCTGTTAGTCGTAGACACTAACTATATTATGGCGATTTTTCCAAACAATTTCTGGTAAATTATGATGATAAGTTTAAATAAGACGGCTTCCAACAACTCGTTCAGAAAAACAAGTGAGGCTTCCCAGAACTGAAAAATGAACATGAAAAACAACAGAGAATAACTTGCTATCAACGTAATATGACCATTCAGCCACATGTCTCACAGTTGACCCAAAAAGTCCCAGCTATCGGCAAACAAGATTAGTCATCACATGATTTATACACAAAGAAATGTTTCCATTTGCGCAGAACCAGCGTAGAATCAATTTCCAGATACACTACTTGACCTTTTAGTTATAATGAAGCCGTTATAATTCTGAACGCAAACAAAAAGTGCGGGTAGTGAAATTTTAATGGAATTCAAGAGATCCAAGTTTTTGGGGTGAGATAGGAATTATGAGGTCACGATTTTTATTGGGGTTTTTCACGCAGTCTGGAATTTTGGGTTGTTTAATGTTGTATGGTTGCTTATACCTAAAAAGGTACGTAAAAAAAGTCTACCTATCTGCCAAAATGAATCTATTTCTTACGACTACCCAGGCTTAGGGAACCCATCTTTAGACCCATCTAGTTGTGATACATGCTTCCTATGCAATAACAACCTATTTTATACAAATTTTGTGATTATTTTGCAATATAAACGTATTCTGATATTTTTTTTCGAAACGTTACCCAACGTATGTACTTATCTATCTATACCTACTTATAATAAAACTGTAGAGAGGTCAATTCTGTACATAGAATATACATTCAAAATTAATATTGGAGGATGAATGGTGATCGACACTGATGCCAAAAATGCAATAATTAAATTTTTTGTCTGTCTGTCTGTGTATATGCACGCATGGGTCAAAAACTTCTGAAGGGATTTTAACCAAACTTGGTACGATTGTAGTCCATACTCCCGGGCAGGTTATAGGCTATATAACATAACGCTAAGACACATAGGAGCTGAGCAGTGACGATAAATTTGAAACAAGTCGGATGAAAATGTGCTTTCGAGCTCTTATCCTCGCATACGTTGATCATACATCATAAGTATGTATTACAAAGATGACGGTCTTCAAAAGATCTACAAAAAACTCCTCAATAGTATATATCTATCCTACTAAATTCGGAACACAGCTAGTTTATAACCTGGATTAATACATGGGGTACTTTTTATCCCGGTAGTATGTTCCCGCGGGATATTTTCCGACCTCCACGCGGGCGAAGCCGCTGGCAAAAGCTAGTATCATAATACAAATGTATACCCTGTTCACAAAAACACGAAAATACACAATTTCTGTTTTATGTACCTATTACTTTTGTTCATGTTAAATTAAACCAAAATTAATCATTTTGATTTAAAAAAAAATACTGTCCTGGATGAGTTTCCTTAGTGTCGTTTTGAAACGTGTAAGGACTAAGATATAAATGAAAACAGTAGACACAACATGAAGAATAGGTAGATGTCATATACCTTGATGTAAACGCTGAGGTACGTAGGTAGGCAAAGATCGAGAGACTGTGCGTCAGCCGGTCTAAAGGCTCCCGCAAACAAGCGCGACACGACTCTTGTAGAACATTTTCTATTGAAACTTCATGGAAATTGTTCTACAAATGTCGCGTCGCGTGGGCGCGTCGTGCCTGTCTGAAGAAGCCTTAAAAGTTACAATAGGCTCGTTAATTAAAACCTAAGTAAATGCGAACTGTCGGTGAATTTGATTAATCATTGATGTAGACCCATCACAATATAGGTTTAGGTTCATTTGTTTAAGCACTCCTTCTAGGAAAACAGGTGTGACAATTGTGTCTGTAGGGCTCTGCTGAACTGTAAATATTGTACGAGCAAATTGTGACTAAAGTTCACTACTACGTGGGAAATGTGCCGTTACGCTTTTAATTAACTATGGCCGACTAGCATAATAAGCCTGCAATGTTCTCACTGCTCTCGGTGAGAGCGAGTGGGTCGCCATTCACCACTCGGGCCCAGTACGGCTTGGTACGATTAACAAAAAAATTGAAAATCGCATGATCTCTCAGTTCTAGGACATGCCAGTTTTCTTTCACCGTTTTGAGAGCAGTGGTGATTAAATTATTTATACAACGTGAAGCGCCTCTTCTCTCGTCTGGGTTTGAATGTACGGCCTACAACTGGTAGGTAAGTGGTAACCTTTACCACTGGGTCACCACTGCTCTTACGATCGACTAATAATACATTTCCTGCAACGTACAATTTGTAACTTGACTTCAATTTATGTCATGTCATCTCATAAGATTAGGTACCTAGGCAGAAAAAAGGTCAGAGAAGGAGAATGTTGGGGAAGAGTTACTACGGGGAGTCTTACCAATCGCGTGGCTTCGTGACTGCAAATACGAACGCGGTATGGAACAAAAATTAACGAAATAATAAATTGTCAAATGGATGTCAGCCACTGTAATTGGCTGAATTATCACGATACACGACATTGATTCCAGACATCGGAGTCGGCATTACCTACAGCAAACATTAAGGGGGCGCAGTGCGAAATAATTCAAAACAGTCGTCACTGTTAAAGTGATACAATCAATACTTATACCACAATTACCATTAAAAATATGTAAGAAACACCATAATGAATGTGTTAACCGATTATAGTTGACAAAAATTAAAAATATTGTATAGTTTAATAAACAAAAATTCGGAAAGTTCAACAAAAATCTTAAAATAGCATGCTCGGGTTTAGTTGAATTTTGATAGTAAACTGTAAAATTTTTTCACTAACTTGAATTCATATTAATCTCTTATTATCATACTACAATTTATAGTTTTTACATTTTCGAAATGTCACTTACTTATTTTATTATAAATTTTTGTTTTGATTCCCACCCTGTTTTGAGTCATACGCAACGTACACGAGTCGAAAATTCAGCTCGGAGAGTGGTCACTAGGGCATGCAAAAACCGGGTTGTTTATAAAAACCGTTTTATTCGGGTTTTTTATTTACAAAACCGGTGGAACCGGTTAAATCGGGTTTTTCGGGCTTTTTAATTTTTGTTAAATTAATGAGAAATATGTCTGTAAAGAAATGAAAATGCTGAAGTCTAATCAAAATTTGTATTTTTTACGGACTGAAATAAGCTACAACTACTAACAAGAAATACAAAAAGTTTATTTTCTTTATGCATAGAATAATAATCATAAAGCTTATTATTTAGGAAAATAACATATTCTTTAAAACTTAAGGTATCTAACATACACAATTAGGAACATTTGGTAGGTAGACAAAGGCCTAAAATTACAGAATGTTAAATAACAATTTAACTGTCATAAAATACAAACTGGCAAAATCAACAGCTAAATCAAATTACTATTTTTACTTTGATAAAATTACCATACATGACCATATATTTTTTACTTTGATAGGATACAAGTGCATCGAGGAAGTCATAATTTAGAGTACTACAGATTTATTACACACTAGTTTCTGCCCGCGACTTCGTCCGCGACAAATTTTTGCTCCCGTGACTCTTCCCGCCGCATCGAATTGCCTGCCAGTCGTCCATTTTGCATTGCTGCTCCGCTTTTTTAGATTGTAGCGTGATGTTATATAGCCTTCCTCAGTAAATAGGCTACTCAACACAAAAAGATTTTTTCAATTCGAATCAGTAGTTTCTGTGATAAGCGCGTTCAACCAAACAACCAAATAAACAAACTCTGCAGCTTTATAATATTAGTATAGATAGTATAAAGGCGACCTGCTGATAAAAAGGCTCTCTCTGATTCCACACTTGTTGGAGGTATAGATTCCAAATCTTTATATACTTTTATTAAGTGCTCTCCCATTTTTCCTCCACCTGCACCGTCGTAAAGTGCCATCTCCACCCTCATTTTAGTATCTAAATCAAGTTCTGTACATGGGCTTGCACCAGAGGTATGTTGTTTGAGCGTCTTCTTTATTTCTTGTCCGAGTTGGTCCTTGATGTTCCATGAAACATTTACTACTGTATATTCTAAGTTTTCCTGAGTTATAGTTGCCGTCGGTTTAGTAGTCGAAAAATTATTATTTATAATGGTAACCGAAAAAACCGAAAACTCCGGTTTTGATTCCGAAAAAAAATCTAAGCGTTTTTGAATTTTCGTAACTATTATAATTTTAAAACTACTTGAGCCGTTTTGCATAAAACCTTCACTCCAAATTCTATGAATGGCCCGCCTGACGCTGCGAGGGCGACGATCGGACGGCACGAGCATGGCCGCGGTGTCTCGGGCCGTAAAAAATAAGAAGGAGCCAGTATTTCTTATGTGCGTCAAATAATTTATAAAATTTAAATTAAAAAAAAAACACTCGGAATTTTTTTTTTTCGTTGCTGTTACTTCTTTACCACCTACAGGTGTACCTCTTGAAATATTTCGTGTATGAATAGATACACCTTATATGTATACCACATTTACCTATGATTTTCGCATGTTTTTTTTCAATTAAGCAAGGTTTCTATCACATTAGGAAATTATTCATTTTTTATCACAGACTAGTTTGACAATACCTACCACTTACATCTACCCTGCCTACCTACTTTACCGAGTAAAATTCCCGGGCGTGCAAGGAAAATTCATAATGCCAAAATTTCATAGCAATCGGATGAGTAGTAAGAAACTGATAATGTAGGTATTTTCCTATATTGTACTATATTTATACCTACACTATCCGCTCTATAAACTACAAACGTTAATTTTTATATAATACAGATTATTAGATTTAATTTCTGGATTTATGTAGGTACCTACATAAAATCATCGAAATAATCAATATGCGTATTTTCAAGTCACTCAACACAACGAATCAAATTTTAAAAATCCTAGGTTACCATCTTTTGTCGTGCAACTGCATGCGGGCTTCGAGCAAACTTGTCAATGTGTGCGTGACGACGCACACGACTAGCGCGCTGTAGTAAATACCTATTTGCCACGCGCCTGGTACGGTCGGCGCAGTCTTAAATATAGGTATTCATTTCAACTACTCATGTTGGCTTTGTTTAAAACAAAACCCTAATAACTAGTACGTTTGAAAACCTTTTTGTACAAATTTTTACACACGCTCCATAATTGCCACATTCCCATTCATAACCCATAAGTTATATCCGCAACACTGAACTTCTCTACTAATTTAAACCGAGCCCAGCAAAGCCGACACAAACATTAAAAGTATTCGTTTTTCGCATTTCATTAAAATTTTAACTCGGGAAGCGCGGTCTAGGCATTTTAAGTGCCGTCGGGGTTAAGTCGCTTTAATCGTGTAACGAATACACGAGGACTTGTTTTAAATAGCCTACTCCCGCCCTTAATGAACCACGGCTGGCAGGCGACGAGACTGCTTCATTTTGAGCAATACCACATTTTGGACGTATTTCGACCTACATTGTTGCTAGGTTACGTTTAAAAATTATTTTTTAAATTGGTCGTTGTTGAACATAGGTTGAATGATAGGTTGAGGAATGTAAATGGGCAACTTTTAGAAGCTGTAGTGACAATAATTTATAAGAGTATGATAAGTACCTATGGTTGAAGGTTTAGTCATGATGACTGGATGAATGAAAGGCGACTAAACAAAGGTATCTTAGATTTGCAATTACAAGTCAGATGTGAGTGGAAACGTCGGGATGGGCGTGTCCCTAGAAGGACATGTTTTAACCTTTAATGGTGATGTTCTTCAGAAAGGACAAGTGCGTAGTACTCACAAAAACTGGCGTGCGTGTATGACCAGATGTATGAATGTAGGCAAACGAAGCAAACGGACTATGTAGATAAGGATCGAAGGAAACTACCAACATAGTGTTGTAGTGTAGGTAGTTTGTGCCTACCGCTAGGAAGATTCAATGAGTTTATATTTACATAATTATGTGTAGGAAGTAGTGGACCTAACTACGATAACGAGGATAAGTTGTAAGTTGACACTAAGGTCAGTATTAGGCATTCGGGAAATTGGAATTGAATCAGACTGAAATAATAAGGGTGGAATCAAAAACAACTTTTACATATAAAAAAGTAGAAACTGGATGTGAAAAATCAGCTCGTCGAGCAATTTATCGTTTACCATACATTGGGTATTTTCCCATTTCCGAGAGTTCGATATTCAAATCATGGCAAATTCCAAGTTTCAGTGAGTTAGACATTTTATTTGTTCGCAATCTTTTATCGGTGGCCAGCATGAGCTATAAATAAACTCTTGCGAGAGGAAGGAAGGAGTTTACGCCTAACCTACTTTCAACACTTTATTCATTGCTTCAATGGCACATCATCCCGATAATCTCATTTTGTGTGAGTGTGAGCTCTTTGTTGTCTACATCTTTAGTAGTGTAACAAAACCTGTGTGGGTATTAGCGATGAAAAAAGTAAACAATGTATTGTTTGGGTACAAAGAAGCCTTTATTTTCAGTAAGGTAGAACGATTATTTCTAATTTAAAAAAAATATATTTAGGTACTTTTTTATATTCCTCCATTTTATTTGGGGTGTACTACGCCGAATCGAATGCCAAATAATCGAATACCAACTAAGCGAACACTATAAATCGAACGTCCAAATACTCGAACGTTCTTAATATTGAAGGTTAATAAATCGAACATTCAATATATATCGCACATTCAATACATCGAGTGTTCAAGATATCGAATGTTTGTTTGATCGAGCGTTCAACGCATCGCATGTTCATTGCATCGAAATATACTGAATATCTACTTTTTATACAAAATACAAGAAAAATACAAAATTTACTAAAAATCACATTTTACTTTTTAATTATTATCTTTTAAAGGTACATTTTAAAGTTTTGTATAAGTTGCAATTGCACGGAGAAACTTTAATAAAACCATGTTGTTTCTATTATTTGCTTTTTTCTATCAGATTTTCATCCCTTTTGACTTCCACTTTTTTGTGGAGTTGGCCTTCCCAATACCGATTTTGCCTTTTAAATTGTCCTATATTAAATAGCTTGCTCCTTAAATAAAATTCTATAGTAGCATAAAGACCCCGTTTGTGTTTAACAGGCAACGTGTTCCATCTTCCATGCCATCCTTCGATGTTATTCACGTCCCTTTTTTGGGTGTGAAATCATCAAAGGACCTCTCCCGCTTTAGGCGAAGCTGGGTATCAGAATTTTACTGACTAAAACCCGTATTCAGTATATTTCGATACAATGAACATGCGATGCGTTGAACGCTCGATCAAACAAACATCCGATATTTTGAACACTCGATGTATTGAGTGTGCGATATATTGAATGTTCGATTTATTAACCTTTCGATATTATGAACGTTCGAGTATTTAGACGTTCGATTTATAGTGTTTGATTAATTGGTATTCGATTATTTGGCATTCGATTCGGCGTGGTACACTCTTTTATTTGACACTTGTCCACTAGGTAAAGTACACACGGTTAAATATCAAGCTATACATTTCCAGTTTTAACAGATCTCGCATTGTGCAGGACTGCAGGCTTTTCGTACAATGAGAACTCAGCTTATACTGCAAATGTATAGCTTCATTTGTCGCCGTGCGTACTGTACCTTGTTGACAGTTCCAAAGTATGACCACGGTAAAAATGTCTAACTTTACCGTGGTTTGCCTTCGTGAAATTAAAACCATGAAATGTTGTTGTTATGCACCTAAAGTATCGCGTTTGTATTTAAAATCTCGTCTGCTTGCTGTAGTTACATAACAATTATATTAGGTATTTCGTTGGAATCCGATCATTATCATCATGTATCCGCTATTGTTTCAATATCAACATGAGTGCAATCGTTATCGAGAAGAAATCAAGGCATTGTTTTACCTTGTGGCTGGAATTAACAGCTAATTTGTAGGCGAAGCTCAATAAAACAAGCTATAGTTAGTATTTATGTTTCTTTATTGTTTTGGGCGACGCCCTATGAGACTAACTAACTTTTAACATTAATATCTCCTCGCTATTGTATTCGGTAACTCCGGTATAGCCTCTGTAAAATACCTAAACAAATACCTATACTGTTCTTTAATAAAAGTAGTAGATTTCCATGAAGATACTTAAGTAAATACCGATGTATGTTTATAATCAGCTGTATTACCATTGTCTTGACCTTTTGAATTCTAATTAACCTGCAATTACCTGTAACAATAACCTGTTGGAATCTAATTAGTCTGTAATGCCTGTGTTATGTTTGTATAAAACTAATTAGCTTATAGTTACCTAACTCATTTATTGTAAAGCACTAATTAGCTGTGAGTAGGTATGAATATACCTAAAATATCTTACGTAGTTCGTACACGATTTTGAAAGTAGCGTATGTCCAATAGGACGAGCCACATTGTTAATCCAATAAGAAAGCAGAAACCTTGAACTCGCTTACACGTGTTTTGAAATTCTCGACAAGTCGAAACCTGTACCTTAGGGAAAGTCCATTTTTCTCGCTCTCAATTGGCGGAGCGGCTAATCAAAGTAAAGAAATGTATACGCTACTTGCGGTAGGCAACAAAAGTTATAAAAGGGCCGAGCGTCTATTTTTGGATTTAGTATTTTTACAAGTTTACACGAATCATCAAGTTACCACGTAGTGTTTGTGAAGTAAGTGGCTCCGCTGTCCACTGCTTAGTCGCGATGTACCCTATATCTAGTTAGCCAGTCTTCCAGTGTAATATAGCTAGGATTTAATTATGTGTACTGCTTATTCTGATTGTATTTTATATTGTGTGCTGTGTACTCTTTTACAACCATTTTTAGTGATTTCCGTGTAATTTCTGTGTGCCAAATATACTCAATTATTACGACATTCTGACTGGTTTAATTTCACTCTTTCGTCAAGGGAACACCGTCACCCCCGCCTACAACACCTGACTCCCGTTTTATTAACATTTTGGTCCTTGCGAGCCGGATCAGGTTCAATTAGAATAGAGTGAACCAGTCAGAATCATGAGTCACAGAAGTGAAATCACCACACGCAGCAAGTTACGAAGACTGGCGGAAGAAATGGGTACGCGACAAGCAGAGGACATCGTCTCTGACTCAGGCTTACCATCCGAAAGGGCTCCAGGTTCTCCGTCCGTAGCACCGACATTGGCATCGACGTCCGCTCGCAATATTCCGCTCACCGGTGGCCGATTAATTGACCACAGTAAATTGACGTCAGAGAGAGCGCACGGGGGGCAGGCAGCGCCCAAGGGTCGCCACACCTCGCCGCGCAGCAAAATATCGTCAAGAAATAGCCACAGGAGCGTCGATTACCTTAAAAAACGGATCGAGTACGAAGCGGAGCGCGAATTAGTGCAGTTGAAAGAGAACCTGGTCAAAGACAAGGAAAACCTCGTCAAGAAAAGGATGGAAGCGGAAATAGCTGAGATAGAGGCGGCCGCTGAAAGCGATGATTCACAGTCAGATGTGAGTACGACACAGCGCGTCGAAGAGTGGGTGAAAACCACGCCCCAAGTCCCCCAATTGATAGAAGTATTGGGGACGCCGGCTGTGTCAGGCGCACCTATTGAAATGGCTGCGCCCCGTGAAACATCTGACCCCCGTGAACAAACCGTAAGTAGGGTGAATCTTGTGAATAACCACCGTGGGTCGTCAGTGCCGTGTGATCTAGACCAGTCCCGAGTACCTAGGACATCCGCGTCTGTACCGTTACCTAACATAACGGCACCAATTACGTCCAGGTACATGCCAGTAACGTCAGATGGAGTAAGGTTCCAGTTACCCAGCCGTTATACCGCCTTTACCACTCCGGTCGCAAGTGTACCTCGAGTAGCCACACTCGAGTCGGATACACGGCGGCAGATGCAGTACGGAGCGGATGAAAGAGAAAGGCGGAGAGAATCGTCAGGGGACAGAGACCGTAAGATAGACAGACTGGCAGAGGCTATCACGAACATGGCACGACCACCACGACCGGTACCAAGACAGGCATATGAATTGCCCTACTTTAAAGGTGACCCAGCCGACTGGATATCATATCGGAACATGTACTGGGAAACATCACAATTATACAATTTCAAGGCGCACGAAAACTTAGCACGATTAAAAACCTCGTTACAAGGCGACGCAAAGGTATCAGTAGAGGACTTACTACGATCGTCAACTGATCCGTCCGAGATAATGCGCGCGCTAGAGGATGAGTACGGTCACCCGACCCTAGTGCTACAGTACGCCATACAAAAGGTCAAAGAATTACCTAGAGTAACGGAAAGTGGACGCGAACTAAGGAAATTCTCGTCAACGGTCCGAAATTGTGTTTCGTTACTCAAAAATATTCGTGCGGATGGATATATAAATAATCCACAGCTGGTGAGTGACCTGCTGAGCAAGCTGACCCCTGTACAGCGCGCGCAATACGGTGACTTCGCAATGGGCCTGGACAAAACACAGGGGGTGGACCTAAGAGTGTCTCCAAATCTAGAAATATTATCACATTTTCTAATACACTTGACACGCTCAACGTCGTACTACACTCAGGCGAGTATGTTTGAGCCCGGTCCATCGAAGCCCCCTGCCAAGCAACAGCACAAGTATGGCGGCGCCGGTCAGTCTCGGCCAGCCAACGCCGCGCGCTCGGCCGCGAGCAGGCCTCCGTTGACGCAACGAGTGAACACGCAGAGCGACGAGTCTGCCGCTCCTGAAGAATGCGTTATATGTCAACGAAAGCACAACATAGAAGAGTGTGACCAGTTCAAAAAGCTTACCGTTCAACAGCGTTGGGACACGATAAAGGAGAAGAACACATGCTTCAAATGTCTCGTGAGTAAACATCCCAAGAGGTTCTGCCGTGCGAGTAGATGCAAGAAGTGCGGGTTCGGACATCACCTGCTGTTACACGCGGATAAGCAGCCGAAAGAAAAGGTGGCTACTCCGCCAGAAAGTAAGACGGAAAGTGTCACAAATATAGGCGAGTGGCGAGCTACGGCACTACTGAAAATTATGCCAGTAACGGTCAGCGATGGAAACAGTGACGATAATCAGTGTTACGCACTACTGGACGATGGTGCGACCGTGTCACTCATCGACAGCTCGCTCGCCACAGACTTAGTGGGCCCATGTGTTCCTCTCTCCTTAAAAACCGCGGGTGGCTACGGAGTAACAGACTCAACGTCGCGAGTGGTACAAGTGCGCGTAAAAGGACCTAACGGTCAGTGCCATAACATTACGTGTCGGACAATAGTGGACATTAACCTACCAACGCAAACAGTGACCGCCACAGTGATCGACGACAACGCGCACCTACGCGACTTGGGTTGCGTAGAGATGAGGGGAGCCAAACCGCTGCTGCTTCTCGGACAGGACAACTGGGAGCTGCTCGTCAGTCAGGACATCCGCCAAGGAAAATCCGGTAAGCCAGTTGCCTCACTCACTAAGTTAGGTTGGGTCATACATGGACCATTTAATATTAATAACAATAATAATAGTAAAGAATGTGTTAGTTGCAGGACCGTTTCCCTTCCTGATTTACATAATCTAGTTAAATCACAGTTTGAGCTAGAAGCGATAGGTATTTCAGAGAATTTACGTAAACATAAAGATGTCGAAAGGGCATTAGCCGTGTTAGACAGCACTAGCCATCGTATCCCTGACCAGTCACAATGGGAGGTCGGTTTGTTATGGAAACATGACAATATTCAGTTACCTGATAATTATAATCAGGCCAGGCAAAGGCTGTACGGCATAGAGAAGCGTATGCGTAAAGACACTAGTTTCGCTGAGCAATATTCAGCTCAGATAGGTAGGTTAGTAGACGAAGGTTACGCGCGTAAAGTAGACGGTAACATAGACAGCTCGCCGGTTTGGTATTTACCGCATTTCGGAGTCGTTAACCCGAACAAACCGGGCAAGCTACGTCTCGTGTTCGACGCAGCCGCTACGTCTCATGGGACGTGTTTAAATGATAATCTGCTAACCGGACCTGACTTACTGAATTCTTTGCTAGGTATTTTAATTAAGTTCAGGATAGGCCCCGTCGCGTTTTCAGGGGATATCGCTGATATGTTCTTACGAGTAAAAATAAGGGCAGAAGATCAAGGCGCGCAATTATTTTTATGGAGAGGCGCGGATCACCATAAAGAACCAGATACATACGCGATGAATTCCATGATATTTGGTGCAGCCTCGTCCCCTACTACGGCAATATATATACTCAACAAAAATGCCGATGATTTCATTGATGTTTATCCCGAAGCTGTGGAAGCCATTAAATCTAGGCACTATATGGACGACTATCTAGATAGTGCTTGGACCGAGGAGAAGGCTAACACGTTAATAGAGGAAGTGACACGAATACATGCATCCGGTGGATTCATTATCCGGGGGTGGGTCACTAACTCATCGGAGCTAAGGGAAAGGCTGAAAATAGAAATGCCTGATAAGGTAGCCCTTGAGAAGGGAACAGGCTCAGTAGAGAGGACCCTAGGTTTAATATGGTCACCTAAAGACGACGAGTTAGGTTTTGATCTGTCATTTAAGAGACTACCACCGGAAATTATGAATGGTAGCTTAGTGCCCACTAAAATACAATTTCTTAGTATGATAATGTCGATTTACGACCCGCTAGGTTTCCTATACCCGTGTGTAATTCAATCACGCATATTAATGCAACGAATATGGAAGTCGGGAATACAATGGGACGAACCCTTAAAAGAAAAGGACGCCAAAGTATGGTTTAATTGGCTCCATAATTTATACCGCTTAAACGAATTAAAAATACCGCGGTGGTACGGGTTAAAACTCGATAATTTAGAATTACACGCGTTCGGGGACGCCAGCGAGCTTGCTTACGCCGCAGTAGTATACCTAGTGGGCTCTAACTCTGAAGGAAAGAGGGAATCGGTTATGTTACTAGGGAAAGCGCGAGTAGCTCCACAAAAAGTAGTATCCATTCCCAGGCTAGAGTTACAAGCAGCCGTGTTAGCCTGTCGTATAGCAGACACTGCCCACAAAGAGTTAGGTATACGAATCGAAAAGAAATTCCTTTGGACCGACAGCAAGACTGTATTAAAATGGATAAACTCCGATGCACAGGAATTTCAACGATTCGTCTCGCACAGACTAGCCGAAATAGATAGGCTGTCAGACAGAGGCAACTGGCGCTGGGTACCTTCACAGGATAACCCAGCTGATAAGGCCACCAGGTTGTGTTGGCCCGATGACCACGCGGAGTGGCTCTCGGGCCCCTCGTTTCTATGTAACCCACAGGAGCTGTGGCCTGCGTGTCCCGAGGCTGAGGCGTCGGAAGCGGACCTTGAGCGCATCCAGCGGGTCCACGCCGCGGCAGCACCGGCGGCACCACTCCTAGAGTACGAGCGCTACTCATCGTGGACGCGCATTCAGCGTGTCATGGCGCGCGTGCTCATCTTCAGCGGCCGATGTCGTAAACGTCGGTCGACTACGGAGCTGTGTCAGCGAGACCTAGAAGATGCTCACAACAGCCTGTTGAGGCTGTGTCAAGAAGAAAGCTTTCAAAGCGAGCGGGCCACCATCCTTAAAGGCCTGCCCGTTCCCAGCAGCAGCAGCATCAAGGCTCTCGACCCCATGCTAGCCGACGACGGGTTGCTACGAGTGAGAGGGCGCCTGAGTGCCTGTGAGGTGCTCACGTTTGGCGAGCGGCACCCTATTATCCTGGAGGGCTGCCATCCTCTGACAAGAAAGCTAATCGCTCATTACCATGCGATGGCTCTGCACGCCAACCACGAGACCGTCGTCAACAATCTACGGGAAAAATACTGGGTCACTAAAATCAGAACCTCAGTGAAGACAGTGGTTGCCAACTGCCAACTCTGTCGCGTCTGCCGAGCCAAGCCCGCGCCACCGAAGATGGGTGACCTGCCGCTCGCAAGGCTGGAACCATCCAGACGAGCCTTTGTGCGAGTGGGGGTGGACTACTTCGGCCCGATGGAGGTCGCAATCGGGCGACGGCGCGAGAAGAGGTGGGGTGTCCTATTCACCTGCCTCACTACACGCGCCGTCCACCTTGAGTTGGCCGCTTCCCTAAGCGCCGACTCCGCCATACTAGCCTTGCGGCGCCTCATAGCGCGCCGCGGGCAACCAGCACATCTGTACTCTGACCAGGGTACCAACTTCATCGGGGCCAATACCGAGCTTCGAGCAGCCCTGAAAGACCTCAACCAAGGTCAGATAAGGGCCGAGGCCATTCACCGTGGCATCGAATGGCACTTCAATCCCCCGGCGGCCCCACACATGGGTGGCTGCTGGGAGCGCCTGGTGAGATCCGTGAAGAACGCACTTCGCAGTACGCTCAAGGAGCGTGCCCCTCGTGAGGAGGTCCTCTACACCCTCCTCACCGAAGCCGAGCTGATCGTAAACAGCCGGCCACTGAGCTACGTGAACGACGACCACGACCAGCCCGTGGTCCTGACGCCGAACCATCTACTCCTGGGCACTGCGTCCGGGAGTACTCCGTTTGCATCGAGCGACGCCGAAGACATCGACTCTCGCCGGCAGTGGCGGCGCGTGAACGCGCTCGCCGACATGTTCTGGCGGCGCTGGCTGCGAGAGTACCTGCCTACGCTCCAACGTCGGGAAAAGTGGTCAAACAATGTGCCGAACGTACGTATCAGTGACGTAGTAGTGATTGTGGACAATAATAGACCGCGAAGTGCGTGGACCAAAGGTCTCATCAAAGCTGTGTATCATGGACACGATGGTATTATCCGTGTAGTAGATGTTAAGACTGTAAATGGGGTCCTACGTCGACCCGTAGCGAAGATTATTGTGCTTCCCACAGACCAAGAATTGTAAGTCGGTTGAACCCTGTTACAGGGGGTGGAATGTAGGCGAAGCTCAATAAAACAAGCTATAGTTAGTATTTATGTTTCTTTATTGTTTTGGGCGACGCCCTATGAGACTAACTAACTTTTAACATTAATATCTCCTCGCTATTGTATTCGGTAACTCCGGTATAGCCTCTGTAAAATACCTAAACAAATACCTATACTGTTCTTTAATAAAAGTAGTAGATTTCCATGAAGATACTTAAGTAAATACCGATGTATGTTTATAATCAGCTGTATTACCATTGTCTTGACCTTTTGAATTCTAATTAACCTGCAATTACCTGTAACAATAACCTGTTGGAATCTAATTAGTCTGTAATGCCTGTGTTATGTTTGTATAAAACTAATTAGCTTATAGTTACCTAACTCATTTATTGTAAAGCACTAATTAGCTGTGAGTAGGTATGAATATACCTAAAATATCTTACGTAGTTCGTACACGATTTTGAAAGTAGCGTATGTCCAATAGGACGAGCCACATTGTTAATCCAATAAGAAAGCAGAAACCTTGAACTCGCTTACACGTGTTTTGAAATTCTCGACAAGTCGAAACCTGTACCTTAGGGAAAGTCCATTTTTCTCGCTCTCAATTGGCGGAGCGGCTAATCAAAGTAAAGAAATGTATACGCTACTTGCGGTAGGCAACAAAAGTTATAAAAGGGCCGAGCGTCTATTTTTGGATTTAGTATTTTTACAAGTTTACACGAATCATCAAGTTACCACGTAGTGTTTGTGAAGTAAGTGGCTCCGCTGTCCACTGCTTAGTCGCGATGTACCCTATATCTAGTTAGCCAGTCTTCCAGTGTAATATAGCTAGGATTTAATTATGTGTACTGCTTATTCTGATTGTATTTTATATTGTGTGCTGTGTACTCTTTTACAACCATTTTTAGTGATTTCCGTGTAATTTCTGTGTGCCAAATATACTCAATTATTACGACATTCTGACTGGTTTAATTTCACTCTTTCGTCAAGGGAACACCGTCACCCCCGCCTACAACACCTGACTCCCGTTTTATTAACATAATTGCTAATACGTTTACACAGCTGTACAATACTTAGAACTTTACCAATAAGCACTTAAGGGTTAGGTACTATAGTTAGGTAGTTTTGTAGATATTTACCTACATATAAACAATTGTTCATCTTTATAACATGATGATAACGAGTTTGTCGACCCTTACAGCGATATTTAAGGCGGTAGATTAATTCTTTTCTCGCCCATTGTGTGAGAATGAAAGTCATGTAATTTTATGAGATGGAATACCTAACCTTTAGAGTAGGTACCACAGTAGGTACCTACCCTCTTTTTAGGGTTTCGTTGCCAAATGGCAAAAAACGGACCCTTATAGATTCGTCATGTCTGTCTGTGTGTCTGTCTGTCCGTCCGTATGTCACAGCCATTTTTCTCCGAAACTATTAGAGCTGTGCTGTTGAAACTTGGTAAATAGATGTATTCTGTGAACCGCATTAAGATTTTCACACTAAAATAGAAAAAAAAAACAACACATTTGGGGGTTCCCCATACTTAGAACTGAAACTCAAAAAAAATTTTTCATCAAACCCATACGTGTTGGGTATCTATGAATAGGTCTTTAAAATGGTAATGAGGTTTCTAATATCATTTTTTTCTAAACTGAATAGTTTGCGCGAGAGACACTTTCAAATTGGTAACATGTGTGTCCCCCCACGTTACTTCTAAAATAAGAGAATGATAAAACTAACAAAATATATGATGTAGGTACATAACCATGTAAACTTCTACCGACAATTGGTTTGAACGAGATCTAGTAAATTATTTTTTTTTTAATACGTCATAAATCGTAAACCGCAATTTACCTTTCATTCAATCAACTCAAATATAAAAATTAGTAAAAAATTCATAAACATAAACCTTATACATAAACTGAGAATACATACAGGTTTGTACGGAACCCTCGGTGCGCGAGTCCGACTTGCACTTGACCGGTTTTTTATTTGTTCTGTGCCTACCTAGCTGACTTGGCAGTTGCTTTCACCGAAGAGTTGGTTCTTTTGTCGAAATGGAGACTGGATATGTATATCACTAGACATTGTATTGTGCCTACGTACTGTGTCACGGTAGAAGGTTCCTTGTACCGGAATCTAATAATAAAATACTTTTGAGGAGAAACGTAGATAATAATTCCTAGAAAACATTCTACAAATATTATTTTTATCACTTCCTTCTTTGACTTATCAGTCCGATCTTTTGTTCCATCGATTGTTTTTCTAGTATCTTATTCTAAATGAGTTTGACAGTTCAAATGTATTAAATAAATTTTATCCAGCCTTAACAAATGTAAGGTTTTCTCATGCAAACAACCTTTAGAGCATCGACACACATAGGTACCTACTAATAAATTTTATGTCAGCCATCAAACCCTGAAGCCTATTGATAAGGTTTTCTGGATACCTAAATAGGTATAATATAAACCAACGTGCATACATTATTGTGCAACGTGCATATGTTATTGATATGATTCAATTTGCGTTGCCATGGTTACATACATGTGGTTCCAAGCCTAATAATTTGCCGATAGGTCTGTATAGCTACGTTCAAAGCTAATGTAGTTAGCTTCGTAAATTACCTTATAGATTCCTACTGATATTATTCATGAAATAATCTATACAGATAAATAAAATTGAAGTGTCTGTTCGTTATTTCAAATTAACAGCTTTTCACTAAATGCATAAAGTATAAACGGTATTTACATCAAAAAATCCAAAATGTTTGTCTGTCTGTCTGGTTATTCCGGCTAATCTTTGAAACGGCTGGACCGATTTTGACGACACTTTTACTTGCAGATCAGATGTTGTAAGGAATAACATAGGCTTTGTCTGAGTAGCACGTAACTGTGTGATAGTTTTCGAACACCACGCGGGCGAAGACGCGGGCACCGCTAGTCATCTAATATGATTCATTCAACAAATAAATGTAGGTACTTAATTTGATATTACTCGTATCATATGTTTGTGGGCGGCCGGTGGGCGGCTGACTGTTTAACTCGTATGTTATCGAACTGTTATTCAATTTGTATCTTGCAGTGTTATTGATAACAATTACCAGAACATGATAAAAAAATTGTTTTGAAAACAGACTATCATTATAATATGTATTCATACGTCATACGAGTATAGCACAAACACGATAGAATTTTTGCGAATACACACTCGCTCAGGACCATACCTACCAAGAGAAAATGGCACGCCTCATAGTTGCGCCCCTACGTAAATTATTAAAACAGATACAATTAATCAACAGTCAAAAAATTTAGTAACAAAACATAAAATATTTATAATATTTATTTTCCCTTTATAACGAAAGTGAGTCTTAAAATATTCCATTTACAACTGCAGTGGCTTGCGATGCAAAAATATCGATTATGTTTTTGAAATTAGTTTTATCCATGTCTTCTCGCTCTGCAAGGAGCAAAGCTAGATCGCATAAACTTTCTTGACCCATTGTAGCCCTCAAATACGAAGTATTAATTTCAGCTTACTAAAAGATCACTCACAACTTGCAATACGTAGTGTATCGCAATTGTAAGAATTTGAATAGAAATGCGCAGATTTGGAAATACGTTTTCTTTTTTTTTTGTTAGCTTAAGCTGTCCCACTGCTGAGCAAAGGCCTCCCTGAAATCCTTTCAGTCCTCCTTTTCGTGGGCCATCTTGATCCAATCCGTGCAATACGGTTTCCTATCAGTATGAAATTGTAGCATACCTTGATTTTAAAATGAAATAATTGGAGACGTTTTGCATTCCCCTTCGAGCCAGCAGGGCACGAACGGGGTGCCTCCGTTCGTGCACTGCTGACTCCACCCTAGTTACGCCTCTGGTCGCTTTTCATTTCATCAGTATCAAGACTTGTTTATTATCTTGTTGTACCAGTTAACCGAATGGTTCCGAAGCGCCCCCGAAAGAATCCGAACCTACGCCAGCTTGGCATCGGGTCCCAGAGGATCCGAGCATAACGACATAGGTACGACACCCTAAATTGATTATGTAAATATTTATTAAGCTTTTGTGAGTTAATTAAAAAGATGTACCACTACTAGCTACTAGCCAGTCAGAGGGGCAATTTGTGTAGTTATATAACAACGATCACAGTCTGATCTCAGTCGCAATCTACAATAAAAAATACTTCGACTTTCCATACATTTTTGATAAGTTCTTGACATTTGATTGTCGTCGAAGTGACTGCGACTAGATTTTGAACGTTTTTAATTACGAGAATTGGTCTTCAGGTTCGTAACAGGATTGGATGGGGTCCCTCTATCTGGCCGAAACTTGATGCTCCGAATTTTATTTGGCATAACACACTTGGCATAATCTTCTATAAACGAATATTTGTAAGGCATAAAAAATGTTTAGCATAATCATTGTTTGGCCGAATGTTTATATGTCCAACTTTACGCCAAGTTTTTAAAGTATGCCAGTACTTTTAAGATGGCAGAATGTTATTAAGCATAATTACTTTGGCAGACTTAAAATTCCGCTGAATTTTGTTTAGCATAACATTTATTTAGAGCGACGATTATTTGGTACAATTTCACTTGGCATACTATGAAGATGGCAGAATTTCATTTAGAATAATTTTGTTAGGCATATTTTCATTTCTATAAAATTGCATTTTAACCTTAAATTAAAATTAAAATAATGTCTCAAAAAGTCAATATATGTTCTGCTACAAAAGTTATTGACATAAACGAATCGCTGCAGAACCGACTCCACGTAGTCTTGTCTGCCCTACCCCTAGAGTGTAATTTAGAATCGCGTAGGCGCAGAGGGGCGAGGCGGCCCGCGAGCTGAGGAGCAGGTGGTTGTAACGCTCACCGCCGCAGCTGAGGCTAGCCAGGCGAAGCTGCGGTGGTGATCGTTAAACCATCTGCGACGATGAGCTCGCGTTGGACCTAGCCATGAAAATTGCCGGCAATATTGCCAAAGTTGCCAAAACTGCCGGGAATGTTTCCAAACTTGCCGGCAACATTGGGCAAGAAACGTATAAATAGAAAACAAATTTTACTGTTATAATTGCTTTTTTTTTTTTTTTTTTCAGGATGGGAAATCATCAAATGACTTCTCCCGCTCTGGGCGGAGCGGGAGGGTGTGTCAGACTTTTACTGACTAAAACCCACCCGTGTTCCATCAGTTGCCCATGTGCCAGGGTCACGGTATCTCTTTCGAACAATCACGCGACCCCGGCAGGCATCGGTCCTAGTAGACCCCTACACTGCTGCTGACATCTCTTTGAGGCGCGCGTGGAACACTGCGCGCCGTCGACCCGAGCCTGGTCCTTACCGGGCGGCGAGCTACCCATTGCTCGCCACCCGCAAGCTCGCGCCTACGGTGGCCGGGAGTCCGCTATTGACTCCCGACGCCCGGGGCGTCTCCTCCTGCGGCGGCTAGGGACGTGAGGGCGCAGAGACTGCCACTCCCTCACGCGCCCCGCCTCCTCCTTCGCGAGCATTACTGCTTCGCAGAAGGAGGTGACGGCTTCCCATTCCCTCTCGCTCCGTACCATGGCTCGCACCAGGACCGGACGCGAGAGGTCGCCGCCGCCGATCGCCTCCACGAGGACACGGCGGTGCTCTGCCCAGGCAGGGCACACCTCCACCGTATGCTCCACCGTGTCCTCCAGACGATCCTCGCAATGGAAACACCCGGACGTATCCTCCCGCTTTATCCTGAACAGGAACCCACCGAAGCACCCATGCCCGGTGAGAACCTGCGTCAGGCGGAAGGTGAGGACGCCGTGACGCCTCTCTATCCACTCCTCAAAGAGGGGACTTACCGCCGCAATAGTGGCGTGCCCAGCACTGGGTTGCGACAATCGTACCCGCCATGTCACCATGAGATCACACCGGAGCTCTGTCCGCCGTGCCGCGATTTGTCGCGGCAGCGGAGTTTCGCCCCGGCGTTTCGCCTCCTCGCGCCACTCCCACATGTGCGCGAGGATCTTTGCCTCCAGATCCCATGGCGGCACTCCGGCAAGGAGGCTCGCCGCCTCGCACGAGACCGTGCGGTATCCTCGGATTAACCGGATGGCCATGACCCTCTGGGCCGCAAACAACCGGCGCGCTGGGCGCAGCCTCAATGAGGGCGCCCACACTGGTGCCCCGTAGAGGGCCATGGACCGCACGATCCCCGTGTAGAGCCTCCGGCAGGAGGCGTTTGGACCCCCCAGATTGGGCAGGAGCCGCTTTAATGCAGCCCCAGCCCGCTCCAGTCTGGGAGCCAAACGTCGGAAATGCTCAACGAAGTTCCACCGGCTGTCGAGGACAAGTCCCAGGTACTTCATCGTCGTCTCGACGCCGATGTGAACCCCTCCTACCGTAAGTTGGGAACCCGCAGGTGGCGCGTTCCGAGGACCATGAAAACCCATGGCCTCGGACTTGTGCAATGCCACCTCGAGTCCCAATTGCCGGATCCTATCGACGATTGTCGCAACCCCGCGTGTCATTAATTCGGCCGCCGCCTCGTACGACCTCCCCTGTGCAAGGACAAGCGTGTCGTCAGCGTAGCAAACCACGCTGACGCCGCTAGGGAGGTCGGCGCGCAGCACCCAGTCGTAACCGATGTCCCACAGATGCGGCCCCAGGACCGATCCCTGTGGGACACCGCACGACATCTCTCGCCGGTTCCACTCTCCCTGGTGACCGGGGTAGATAACGGCCCTATCCGTCAGATAGGCCTCGACCACGCGACAGAGGTAGGTTGGCATCCGGTGATACCGGAGTGCCTCCCTAATGCAACTCCAGGGTAGGGTGTTGAAGGCATTGGCGATGTCAAGAGACACCGCCAAGACGACCCCACCCCGGGCCACTGCATCCCCCGCCGTGAGGGCTCGCACGCGCATGATGGCGTCCACCGTTGAGCGCCCCTTGCGGAAGCCGTACTGGCCGTCCGACAAGTCCAGCCCCACTCGCACCAGCCACCCGACGAGGCGGTCTGCAATCACTCTTTCAAAGAGCTTGCCCACCTCGTCGAGCAGCACGATGGGCCGGTAAGTTATAATTGCTTAGTAGAATAAAATTGAGAGAGTGGTTCTTTCCTCAAAATACCATTTCCGACACCAATCTACATGGTCTTCACATGATCTGACGAAGTCCCAGTCCCAGTCTCTTTCAAAGTACAGATTGAATATCTGTACTTTGAAAGAGACTGGGATCTCTGAGTTTGTTTCAGTCTTTCTTTTCAGTTATAGGAAACACCGACTTCACTCAGATTTAAAAATATGATTGACATGGTGAGTGTCGAACTGCATCACTAAAATTAATAAATAAATAATATCTTAGGACAACCAACACAACGTTATCTGTTCCCAAACTAGGCAGAGCCTGTACTATGGTAACCAGACAACTGACATACATACTTATATATTTCTAAATAATTAGATACATATTATCTAGACACGCGGTAGCGTGTCAAGCCAAGTTCAAGTAACAGAACTGGCGAGCAGCACCGTGTGTAATATTACACGAACCATTTGGAGCCACTTTTGACCCCCTCATAACTCAAAAACTATTTCAAAACTCTAACCCAGTTCCAGATGACCTAGAAAGTTCAAATTTGGCATGCAGGTAGGTACTTACTAATTTATTTATAACTACATAAAATATCATTTCTTCTTATAACTTAGGATAATATATTGTAGCCAAAGGTCTGACTTGGCTAGTTTTCATATACGAATTATATTATAGCCTTCGCAAGTTCTTAACCTGTTACTTGTCGGTTCTTACTTTATTATTCAGAAAATTTGGCTTGCTGGTAGAAACTAGCCATCGAACATAATAATTCGTATATGAGAACTAGCCAATTCAGACCTTAAGCTACAATATATTATCCTAGGTTATAAGAAGAAATTATATTTTATGTAGTTATAAATAAATTTCAGGACTGACCATTGAACTTGGCATTCATTTAGATCTCACTTCTTTTGTCGTTGAAGTCAACAACCAAGGCATATATCATAATATTGAACTTGTCTCTCATTTCACATTTATGTTTTTGATGGGTAGATAAACTACACCCAGACACAGAACAAATGATTGTGCTCATCACACAAAGATTTGTCCTGGGTGAGAATCGAACCCACGACCTCAGTCTTAGCAGTCAGGGTCACTAACCACTAGACTAACAGAACAGGCCTGTCAAAAAACTTTTGGAACTATAAACATAAACATTTCATTTATTAAATTCGCATAAGTCCTGCATCCAGCGAGAGAAAGTAACTGTGGATTTGTGTCTGACATACTCATATTTTCACTATAAGAGGGGAATTTACTAAGTAGATGTACTCTATTCAAAGTTACTTATCAATTCGTCGTCTTCGTTCTTATTTTCGTGCTCATCAAATCACTACAAAATGATATCGTAACATTGAATGAGAACTATCCAGTGGACTTTTAACCCCGTACTAGATAACTTTGTGACGTCAGAATGCTGGCAGTCTTTGAAAGTCCGTTGTATATGTATCAAACGATTTCAAATTATAGTTTCACTAGTTTTTGCCTGCGGCTTCGCCCGCGTGGACTTTAGAAATTATCCCGCGGGAATATACTACCGGGATAAAAAGTACCTTCTATGTTAATCCAGGTAATGAAATATCTGTGTGCCAAATTTCATCCAAATCCGTTCAGTAGTTTTTGCGTGAAAGAGTTACAAACATCCATACTCACAAACGTTCGCGTTTATAATATTAGTGGGATTGGCATTCGCTTTCAGATATAAATCTGAAACTCTACCTACGAGGTAATTACGTAACACTAACAGTATGAATGGCTTTTATTGTGACAGTTCAACAACATTCATTGCGCTATTTAAGCTGTTGAGCGGAGTTTTTCGAACATACCTAATATGAAGCATTGGATAAGCAGTTCATTAGTTTACAAAAAAAAAAAAAATTGTCCCTGACATGAAACATGTATAATTTATGTAGGCTATGGATGGTAATTAAATAAAAAAAAAAATAAGTTTATTGACACGAAAAACCTTTTTTTTATACAATAACAATAACCGTTCACATAGGTAGGTTAAATTGGTTTTTAGGAAAAGGCTGCACAAATAGTGGAAAACCCTGCCTCCTAAACTAGGGAAACCCTGTGACCAAGGAGTCAGTGTTCTACTAGTTACTAAGTATACAAATTTAACCTTTAAAGTGTGTGATTCTAACAATAAACCCATATGAACTGATATGCTATATGAATGTGTAAGTATGTGTGTGGGGGATGGGATGGGATGGAGTGTGGTGTGGTGTGGTGTGGTGTGGTATGGTGTGGCGTATGAGAGGGTAGAAGGTGTTTTGTGTGGATGCGTGTAGTGTAAGGTGTATTCATGTGATGTTGCATGTGTTTATGTATCTGTGTTTGTAGAATAAATAATGATTAATAGTGCCTACATTAATTTTGAAATAAGGTCTTCTGTACGGGAATAGTCTTGATTAAGCAGCCAGTTTTGTAATTTGGTTTTGAGTTTGTGTTTATTTAAATGATTAATTTGAATGTGTTTGTGGACCCTTCTGTAAATTAGTGAGCTTTTTACATAGAGCTGGTGGCTAGCGAAAGCTGTTTTGTGAGAAACAGATGGGCATGCAGGTTTGGCTTTACGAGTGGTTGGATTTGATGGAGGAACCTGTCTGTGTTTTCTGAGGGTGGCATTGAGCACAAAGAGCTGCCGCACAGTAAGTACCCTACATTCCGCGTACAATTCACTTGTGGGAAATCTATACGGCTTGCAGAGCATCACATTGAGCAGCCCTCTGGGCCCGTTCCAATCCAATCAGTTTAGTTTTAGCAGTGTCACCCCAAACCGGAATGCAATAACTGATGACAGACTGTCAAAGTGCAAGATACACCATTTTCAGTGTTTTTGAGTCAGCACATTGCCTTAGAGACTTAAAGATATAGATAAGTTTCCTGACCCTTGATGTTAAACTTTCAACTTGTGAGTACCACTTCAGTCCGTCATCAATTACTACACCCAGGTATTTGGTTTGACTGACACGAGATAGTGATGAACATGAACATGAAGAGGAGTCCAAACAGGAGTGAACAAGAATATCCATGTCAGTTGGGGCTTCGGTCCTGTGACTAATGGAAAAAGGAATATAGTTGGTTTTAGCCAAATTAAGTGACAGAAGGTTCTTCTGCAGCCACTTCACAACCGTACGTAGTGATTGTTCTGCATAATATTTCACGTCAGTCCATGTATCCCCATATACCACGATCGCAGTATCGTCGGCATAAGTGAATATTTTTGTGTTGGGGAGTGTTAGTGTGCAAAGGTCATTTATGTATATAAGGAAGAGTGTAGGCCCCAGAACACTACCTTGCGGAACTCCGTATGTGATGATTTCTTCATCACTAGTGTACGAATCGATCTTGACATGGAGTTTCCTGTTTTGGAGGTAGCTCTTGAAAAGCTCATGCGCTTTTCCTCGAATGCCTATAGCTTCCAATTTTGACAGGAGAGTAGGAACAGAGATTGTGTCAAAGGCTTTCTATAAGTCCAGAAATATTGAAAGGCATTTACGATGATCATCTAGATTCTTAGCAACAGTTTCCGATAGGTCTGCAATTGCATCTTCCGTAGATACACCTTTTTTAAAGCCATATTGGTTGCATGCTATAACTTGATGTTTGTGTAGGAACTTAAGTAGACGACCATTTATCAATCTTTCCATAACCTTAGATATTGCCGAAAGAACCGAGATCGGTCTATAATTATTCACACAGTCTCTGCTCCCGCCCTTATGCACTGGATGGACCAAGGCTTTCTTAAAGGGTTCCGGAAAAAATCCTGACGCTATTGATATATTTATTATATGTTTTATAAGAGGAACAAGAGGTTTACGACATGTCTTGAGGAGAGAAGAAGATATTCCGTCCCACCCAGTGGCACTATCATGCCTTAAATTCATGATGGTAGACTCAACTTCAGAACAGTCAACGTCAAGAATGACAAGAGAACTGGGAGAGGAAGTATTTGGTGGTGAAAATGGCTGTGAGGGTGCAGGAATTTTAGAGGCTAGGTCTGAGCCTATGTTTGCAAAGAACTTACAGTCTTGATTGGCTGCAGTATACGGGTCCGTACGTGTTTTTAAAAGTTCTAGAGGAGGAGCATGAATTAAAAACATATTTTTTTATTTTTCCTAGTACGTCACAATTCTGAGATATAGAGGTCTTTGTTTTTTACCTACCTGCAATTGTTTAAATACGTTTATCATTCTATTTTGTAAACAACTGTCATTCTTATAAAAATGCCATCTAGAGTGTGTAGACTACATCCAAATCGATTTTGTTATGTTTGTGGGAAAATTATTCCGTTAAATCGTGGGTTTTCTATAACAGAACCATTGCCAGAAGCCTATTTGTATTATTTTGGATTGGCAAATAAAAATTAGGTTCTTCATGTGATTTGCACTAATTACAGATTGATCCTCAGCGCCTGATATTCAGGTGAAAATAGATCACTGAAATTTGGTTAACCAATGATAAGGAGAGAGCCAACTAACCGCGTAATCGATTGTTAACTGTCTTCAACAAAAACTCTTGATTTCAACTAGAAAAACAAAGATAGTATAAAATATGAATATGTTCCAGGTAAGATAAACGTAAAAAATACATGTTCAGTTGACCCAAAAAATAAATAATACCACCGCTTCACATTAAGTTGGGCTTGATGAAAAATTTTACCAAAGCTTTCGATAAGTCTAAGTCTGCATTTCAATACATCTGCCCTGTATTTACGAATCTTTCTGCGGCTAAATTAAAGGAAGGAATATTTGTGGGTCCTCAAATCACGAGGATATTGGACGATACAAAATTCGAGAGCCTTTTAAACGAGGTAGAAAAAGCAGCCTGAAACTCTATCAAAAGTGTCGTTAAAATTATTTTTGGCAATAAAAAAGTGATAATTACAAAGAGATTGTTGAAAATCTATTGTAAAATTAGGAGCGTATGGGTGTAATATGTCACTAAAACTTCTTTTTTGCATTCCCATTTAGATTTTATTACAGAAAATCTTGGTAGTTTGAGTGATGACCACGGTGAGCGATTTAACAAAGATTTAAAATCATTTGAGCAAAATTATCAAGGTTTTGGGACCAAAATGTGCTAGGTGACTATTGTTGGGCTGTTGCGAGAGATACAGATGAAAATATTTATAACAAAAGAGCAAAAATTACCCATTTTTAACTGTCAATTGTTTATTTAGATGTAGTTTTCTGTAAAAATCTTCTTAATAAATATTTAAAAAACTGACGTGCTAGATTTTTTAAAATATTTTTTCCGAGTTGTAGATACCCAAAGTAACGTTACCATATATATTCCATTTTATGGACAGAACTCATGTAAACTAGTGTAATCATTCAAAATGATTCAGATTCTGATAATGTATTTTACAACTAAGGTGCTGAGTTACCTTAGCGAATATTAATCTACCTCTACCTAATAAAGGTACTTACCACTATTACTTAGTAAACTGCTATAGAAACTGACGCATCTCACAGTCAAGTCTTTGGAAAGTAGGTCCATCCAACGTGAACACGAAAAGCCACAATGAATGTAGCAAAACAAAGACGACCTCGATCCCACCCTAGGTGCAGTATCGTTAACGGCGTCTGGTCTGAAGCATAATATGAGGAGTTTCAAAAATATGGTACAATGGTCATTTTGGCATGCTCCCAAGTTCATATTTTTTTTACCGAAATTCGGAGCATTATTATAAGTTGACTTGTTACTTATCTGGTTATTCAACTTTTGTACTTGGGTTTTAGTTTAAATTTGATATGATTAAATGAAAATTCAATTTATGTAATTTTTTTTACTAAGCCGGAGGCTTTAATTTTCGTATGTCCCCAGTGTACTGTAACATTTTTGATTGAATATTACTGAATTTTTCTTAAACACCTTGACATGATTTGTTATTTTTTATAAAAATTAAACCTTTTTCTTAAGTGTTCTATGTATAGCTTAAAATAACTTTAATCTATTTAAAATCGCGCCTAAATTTTGTCCCCGAAAATTATTACTTCTGGACATGTCGGTTTTGTTATTTCATTTTCTTTAAAAATATTCTACCAAAATAATTTTATGTTTCGCAAAGGCCACCCACATGGCTTACATTAAATCGGTAATTAAATAAAAAAAAACTCAGTGTAAATTTTTCGGTGATGTGAGTGAGTTTATGCGGCTGGCTGGACTGGAAAGAAAATCGTGTCCAGGTTTGTTATTATATTACAATCACAACTTTACCACACATTTTTTACTTGAATGTATTTTCTAAAGAAATACTATGTTTTGAATGAAGAACTTGGTGTATGCTGTTTAACTTACCGAGAAACTGTGCTGCTAATATATTTTTTTGAATAACATATAGACTGACCGACAAAGTAACAAAATCGATAGCATAAAGCTTGGCAGACATGGCATTGGAATCTGAGATGATTATTCTCTTTAAGAATTGAAAATCGTGTTAAGATTTTTTTAACTGACTTCAATAAAAAGGATTGCCCCAAATTCAACTGTTAGTTCATTAATTTTCAGCTATGTTTTCGCCATTTGGGGACCGATTTTAATGTATTTTTTAAGAATGCTTTCCCGATGTGGTCTTATTTAAAATTGCTGAAGATCCGCTGAAGATCTTCAGAGATATATAATGGAACTCTTCAATAAATGACACAAATGTGAAGATTGCGTCGATCCCAAGGAACTTATACCCCCAAGGAACTTATACCCGACCCCTGGAATGTGCATTGTCAATTTGACACCATTATAAAAATAAACCTTATGTATATGTTACTAAGTTCTATTACAGACAATCACTTGGCCAGAGAGAAATTCGGTCCGAGAGAGAAAGCGTTGCGAGAGCCCTGTGTCCCTTTCTTGTAGTCCGGGAGCCAGCAACAGATTTTCATGACTAATTTCCTCTCGAGCGGTAGTTAGTAAAATGCATCAGAGTAAAGAATTATAAAGCCTCGTGAACGTCAGCTGGCGCTCGGTTGGGGGGATGAGCGGTTGTAGCCTCCCAAACACGAAGAAAAAAAAAACTTTAAAAAAAAAATCAAACCGCCGAAAAACTGAAAAGCATAAAATAATAACCCTTAAAATTTTGAGTCGGCGTTTTGAGTGATCATTGATTCATTGATTTTTCAGCGCCACCGACTCAAACTTTTAAGGGTTATTATTTTATGCTTTTCAGTTTTCGGCGGTTTGATTTTTTGTTAAAAAGTTTTTATTTTATATTTTTTTGTGGCTTCAATGAACTAAGAATACTTGGCAAGGTATACCCTATCCAACAAAAAAAGTATTATTAAAATCGGACCAATCTGTATAAAGTTATGCGTGGTTATACATTACAATCAGTGAGTGAACAATCAATCATCCCCTGTTTTCCGACCCTTAGGGTTCGATTTTGTTTTCCAAATTTATATGGGACCACCTTGGGAGTATACCCTTTCTAACAGAATAAGAATTGTCGCAATCGGACCACTACGTAAAAAGTTATGCGTGGTCATACATAAAAAAAAAAATATACGCGTCGAATTGAGAACCTCCTCCGTTTTTTTTTCGTCGGTTAAAAAATTAGAAGTAAGTATGTACTAACGGATCTCCTACATGTTAATTTAGAACAAAGTATATTTTTAAGTAATAAATGATTTTTTAAAAACTTATTGCAATGTTTCATTTGCCTTGAGGTTATGTAAACCGTGTTTTACAATTGTGTCCCCAAATTTTTTAAAGAGTTTAACGGATTTTCTCATAAATTACTACACTTTTACAAATATTTTGGGTTTTGGTTCAAAGTAATAAATAATTGGCGTTTTTTGGTTGTGTCGTTGGTATTTTTTTGCCCATTTTACATCGATAGCATGAAAAACAAATGTTGTTTTGGAACCTATGGTATCAAAAGCGTAAAAAAGTGATATTTTTAAGTATTTGAATACAATATTTATTTTTCTTATTGATTCATCTAGCAATACAAAATAACTGTATTTAACCAAAAAAATCATTGGCGTGGCAGAATTCATCATAGTTTTTTTTTATATTTGACCTTATTTGTGGTAACAAAACTGACACTTAATCAACACCTTACTATCATAATGCCTATTTTTTTCCTGAAATAGTATTTTCATTTAAGAGAAATAGTAATTTTATTAAATTAGAGAGTATAAACTTTTAAATGTAGTTCACCAACATACCCTACCATGAAGTTATATTTGAAAGTCATATTTTTACCAGTTGTACCATTTTTTTGAAACTCCTCATATGGTTGTGAGGATGAGTACGACCATCTATCTAAAAGAAATAAAAATAAACCAAGATATGTGCAATATTAATGACAAAATTTTTAATGGGATTTTGGAAACGAATTGAAAGATGTCATGTGATGTTAATGTAATTTTTGTTTTTACTAGCTTCCGCCTGCGGCTTCATCCAAATGATATATCGAAAAAAATTAAGCCCATGTCCTTCCCCACAGTCCAAAGTATCATCAAAATTGGTCCAGCCGTTTCGGAGAATACTTTATACATACAAACAAATACCTCTTCATTATATTGGTATCTTTGCATGATAGTGATTCTTTTGTATAGCCGGGAAAATCGACGACCAATTTATTAAATTCAAATTACGAACTGCCATTTTTTTACAGTTTCATGAAAAGGTTTTAACTTGGTAAATTGACGTAGTGTGCCAATTTGATAAATAACAAGTTTCTCGTCTGTTCCTACCTCTAAGAATATATTGGCGAGATCGTATGGTATGTTAATATGTGTAAAACACCTACTTACATGATTACTTACTCTAATTACTTCTCAAAATCTACATTCCTAAGAACAAATTCCTCTATCAAGAAGGTTTCTGTGAAACAAAGACTTGATTAATTCTGCCCCAGGAGTAACTACGATGTGTCGCGAAGCAAACTACACAATTGATACCACTTGGTTCCTGTAATTACGTAGAAGTTTCGAATCACTGATTAATCGGGTTATCAATTAGTGAGAGCGAATTGCGAAATGTAGGTAGAAATTTAGGCACTAAAGGATTGGAGAAGGTAAGTCGTAATGTAATTAGTATTTTCAACGTTTATTATAGCTGGTTATTGTGATTTGAGAATTAATATTAATTAATGTAGATAGCGTCCCATTTCTTCCCGTGGGCGTCGTAAAAGGCGACTAAGGGAATTCGAGAGAATGGGCAGCAGCGTTCTCTATGCATTCTAACCACCAGATATTGAAGACATACCCAAAAGTTTATATGGTTTCATGAAATATTAGTAGTAAGTACCTAGTATAATAGTATTATACTATTAGTACGATGTACTGTACTCACCGACGAACCTAAGCTTCTTTTTGTACATAACGTATGTACATACCTACATAGATGGTTAGGTAATCAGCTGTAGAATATGACGTAGTTCATAATGGTCATAGGAACTCACGTTTATACTTATCTTCTGTTGTTGTTATTTTCTACAGATGTGTTTTGTAATATTCGAGCTTTTAATTGGCAATTAATGAATTCTTTTTTATATAAACTCAACTTATAAACTTGTTTATCTATTTATTTAGTTTGAATACTAAATGTTCTAGACAGACCAAAATTAAGAGCTGCAGAAATTGGTCTGTACTTGTATAGTTTGTAATTTTATGCATATGCATGAGTTGGGGAGTTCATTGTTGATTTGTAAATGTAATTAGTGTATTCTATTGTTCTATCACTTGTACAAATAACCTTAGTAATAGCATTGTGTGTTGAAATACTTAGATGTTTATTGAACCAACGCTCTTTGAACTTTGTATATAAAAACAATGATAATTCAATGAGTGTTATGTTATTTTCCGCTTATTACTTAGTTATCTCGTACCTATTGCGCACGAAGAGCTGGCAGTTAAGTTTATTTACTGTATTGACTATCATCTCAAAAGTAAAGAATGAACTAACGATTAAGATTCACAGGAAAATAATACGAATACGTTACAACTAAAATTTATTTGGTACAAAAATTTATAGGTTAAAAAATATCGTTGTAATCATAATATCTATTTGTTACTGTAACCTATACGACAGCAGCTATTTACAGATGCGAAATTACAAACTAAACACAATTATCTATTTTGCAACAATAAGTGGCTCACCGGCTACAATAGAACTTTCAATACCGCAGTGGTCTTCACCTCGCAGAATTTTGAAGAAACCATTGTCACCCCAGTCGCTGTTCCAGGAGTTCGCAATGAGCCAGTACTTGTTGCCATTCTCCACTCCCCAGCCTAAGATCTTAATAGCGTGACCACCGAGAGCGTCGCCAATCGTGTGTTTGTAAACACCGGTCTTGTAATTCAGTAAGTCCGAGTACACTGTAAACGCACCTTCTACAGGCCCATTCTTGAACAATTCAGCCCTGATGTGATCCTCCTTACTTGACACTGAGAACACGTGTTTACCGTAGCGCTTATCCTTGTGGTAGTCTCCATTGAAGCTTGGCTCGCACGTCTTCTGGCATTTCGGGGTTTTAGAGTCACCGTTGCAAGGCAGCCTGTTGCCGGGCACGTGATGTTCGCACGGTGGTATCTCGTACGGTCTGCAGCCCTGGGTTGAGTTATAGCTGCCACCTGACACGAGACCGATATGCTTCCAGTACTCCCAAGCTATCGTGGGCATGCCTCCGTTACATCCGAGACCACAGACTGGACAACAGCTCAAAAGATCCTCAGCGGAGAAATGGAAATGTTGTGTTCCATTTGAGTAAGTACAGTACCGGTCGGTCATTGCCTCCACTGCGCCAAACGCCCAGCAGCTACCGCATGAACCTTGATCCCTTACTTCGTTCAATGTCGGGCAGTTCGGCCATTTGTCTCTGGGATCGAAGTTTTCCGGAAGACTCGCGATCAGTTCGTCTTCATGTTCAACTTTCGGAAGTTTCGCAAAGTGGGTATCTTGGAGAACGCCCGCTAATTTCTTGATGTGTGCGAACGGTGTGTTTAGAGGGAAGTTTCTGCCGGCTTTCCAAGTGTTTTGCTTCGAATTGATGAGATTGATGAACTCGTCAGTGAGCGGATTCTGTATAGCATCTGCGGTGATCGCGAGTGCGCACACGAGCGCAACGAACGTTGCACGCGAAGCGGCCATTATTCACTTCTTTATTTTCTTTTTCACAGCCGAGCGGTTAATGGATGTGTATTCGGAGCGAATGTGGCGCGACGACTGAGCGGCGGTGGCAGCGGCGGGTGTAGTTGATAGCCGCGCTCGCACGCCGTGTAATTGCAGCGCAGCGCACGACACGGTCAACAGGGGCGAGACAGCACTTGACCGACCGTGTCGAAGGTTAACGATACATGTACACCTACCGATAACATAAGACAAACAAATGTTATGGTCGAACGCTTTACGACCATTAGTAAACATTTGTTTTGTATCGGTCGGAAGTAATTAATTGGGGATCGGAGCGAGTGTTTGCTCCTATGTCAGGTTTATCAGGATGGTACCGAGACCCTTGACATGGGTCTTACTTGTGTTGATGGTTGATATTGTTATTTTAGTCCGATCCTGAAAGAAAGTATTATTCAACCGTATGATACTTTTGTCAATATTGTGGAAATCTGGGAAATACATATGCCAATGTTTGTATGCTTCTTCGTACTTTGAAAATGTTCTCGGAAATTAATAGCAAAACAATATTGGAAATTACTGTTGAAATTCAGACGTACCTACTTTCCTTATTATTCCAAATATTCCTGTAATTATACATTTAAATTATTTCTTCAGTTGTTTATGTTCAACTTCCTACCATATCAACACAACGGCGAAAAATAGGTATGTAGCACACTGAGCATTACCTACTTTCAATTAATTGGTTGGTAGAACATACCTACGGTGGATTGTGATTCACCGGCGAGTCTGAAGAGTAAGTATTGTTTGTTGAATAGTATTGAGATGAGTGCTAAAAATCAGTAAACATTAATTAAATAATCCTTTGCGAATAACATATATTACCTAATTGTGTTTCCACAGTCAGCAGTGGGGCCTGTGGCTATGTAGAAACACCCTCACGAGTCGATCGATCATGTTAAGCTACGCTTGCCACGGTTGGTTCGTCGATTGGCGACCATCTTTACATACCAAGACCCCTCTGTGCCTCGGAAAGCACGTTAAGCCATTAGTCCCGGCTATCATTCGTAGATCTTTGACAGTCGTTACGGGTTGTCAGAATCCCGAAAGTTTGATAAAACCAGTCTTACCAAGGGGTAACCAGTCTTACCCAGTAACTCGGATGTGGAAGTCAGATAGGCAGTAGCTCCATGTAAAACTTTGGTACACAGCTGCATCGACACTCACTCAGAGAGAAATTTAAAGAAACTAGCTTCTGCCCGCGACTTCGTCCTCATAACATTTTTGGTCTCCTGACCCTTCCCGTCGAGTCGAATTGCCTGCCAGTTTTCGTCTATTTTTCGTTGCTGCTCCGCTCCTTTTAATTGAAGCGTGATGTTATATAGCGTATAGCTTTCCTCAATAAATAGGCTACCCAAAACATAAATATTTTTTCAATTCGGATTTTCTAATTTTCCGCGCAATTTTTTTAAGTTTCATAAGAACCTTCTCCTGACAATAACAAACACAACAACAAAAAAAAAGTGAAATCGGTCCAGCCGTTTACGCGTGATGGCGTGACCAAGGGAAATATGGATTCATTTTTATATATATAGATTAATGTAATGACGGTGCCTTCACAGTATATTTTTGAAAATCTTTTATATGCCCATAAGAATATAAAATTGTTTAAAAAATTCAGTGATATCCATTATATAAATAATAGGAATAAACACAAATTTGTTGTACCTTCAACAAGGCTCAAGAAAATTGGTGGCTCATTCAGATGTCAATGTATACGCTTTTATAATAAACTTCCAAGCCATGTTCAAGATCTAAGTCTCAATAAATTCAAATCTTTCATTAAACGTAAGTTGTGCCAGAAAGCCTTTTATACTGTAAAAGATTATATTGAAGGCAAAAAACCTTGGGATTAAGCTGCTCCAATTTTTATGTTATAATTATACTGAATGGTTTTATTTTTATTATTATTATTATTATTTATTTGGAAATATACACTTTGACATTTGATTATTGTTTACACTATGACATGAAAATATACTTTCAGAAGTATAATATTATTATTATTATTTAAGTGATTTTGAATGTGAGGACTATGTATATGATGTTTGTTTTTTCTTTTTTAAATCTCTCTTACTCATTTCATTTTAATGATAATCTGGCAGTTTGAGTACTTAATGCGGCCTACCAAAATGTCCTTTCTTTGGTATTGTTCGTCGAATCGTTGTGCTCCTTATATTCTGAGTTGAGCTGCAAGATTACTGACAAATGCGTGCATTGACTGGACAGGTCCACTCAATCTGTATGGTTCTTTCCTCAAAAGACCATTTCAGACACCCCCATGTACCTACATGGTCCTCAAATGATCAGACCGGGACTATTTCCTGATTTTATATACTCATTGACATTGATGAATTTTACTTATACATGAATATTTAGTTTTAAAGTTTTAATTATTGTAAATGTGAAGACTAAGTGGGTGTTCTTTTTTTGGTTCCCTTTTCGTCTCATTTAATTTTTTACATTGTCTGGCAGTTTGAGTAATTTGTGCGACCTACAAAAATGTCCTTTACTTGGTATTGTTCGTCGAATCATTGACCTCCTTAAGTTCTGAGTGGAGCTGCATGATTACTGACAAATGCGGGCACTGATTGGACAGGTCCACTCAAGCTGTGTGTTTTTTCCTTAAAAGACCACTTCAGACACCAATCCACATGGTCTTCATATGATCTGATCAAGATTATGTCTGGACTTTAAAAGAGACTGTGACCTCTGAGTTTGTTTCGGCGTTTCTTCTCAGAGTAGTCAGATAGGAAATGCCGACCTCATCTAATTTAAAAAAAATATGATTGACGTGTAAAAGTGTTTGTACGAACCTACTTGCAAAAATAAAGTCATTTATCATTATCATTTATCATCCAGTTAGACTGGAAGCTGATGAATTCAATCGAGGACGTGGAATGAGAGAGGGATAAGAGTAGTTGAAGACCAAAGAAACGATGGATGGACTGTGTGAAAGATGATATATTATGGCTAGCAAAGCGGTTTTACGACATGTCGACTAATATCTATACTAATATTATAAAGCTGAAGAGTATGTTTGTTTAAACGCGCTAATCTCAGGAACTACTGGTTCAAATTTTTGTGTTGGGTAGGCTATTTATCGAGGAAGGCTATGGGCTATATAAAATCACGCTACAACCAAGAGGAGCGGAGCAGTAATGAAAAATGTTGCAAAAACGGGGAAAATCGGACGTGTAGGCGATTTGACGCGACGGGAAGGGTTAGGGGAACAAGAAATTTAACGCTGACGAAGTCGCGGGCAGAAGCTAGTATATTATAATAGAGAAATTTGGAAGAAAAAGACACGTTACTACGACCCAAAATAAATTGGGATCATCATTTCAGCCGTGAGATGTCCACTTCTTCTGCTACTGCCCCCCCAAAGAGAGGGGCTTTGCGAAAATAATCACCACACTTGGCAGGCGAGTTGGCGATCGCAGAATGTTGGTAAAATAAGTGTGTGGATGGTAATTCTCTAGTAAGTCCCATAGTCGCCTTGACGTCACCCACGGGGGTAAATGGGATAACGATATCTTTGACGTCCGGCACCTCCGGATATTGGAAATTGGGATGAGTGCAAGGAAATGATGATTGTAAGCAGATGACGTCAGGCTATTACTAAGATGTTGGCCTAGTGTCAATAAATCATTGGCCGGAAAAGAGGGTCTAACCTACAATTAACAGGAGAATTGGTGATCGCACTTAGTCTATTTTTAGTATCAGGCAGCAGGAAGTTACTTATTTAGGTATTTATTGAATCTCCAGTAGAGGCTAGATAATTACGTGCAAGTTTACAAGAACATAGACGTAGTGTGCGCTTCTAGTTATAGGAGACCACATCATTCACGTAGAATTCCATAATCGTGAAGGGCGGGCGTTTTTGCGTACTCACAATCATTTTGATGTTCGAAAAGTATCGAATCTCAGCCTAATTTGAGTAAATGACTTATCATTTTGATTTCATAATTCACCATTATTCTTTATCCTCAATTTGGATACATACATACCTACACGGATGAAAATGGCAGTAGAGAAATTCTGTTAAATAAAAGTTTCTCTTACACAATTGGTTCAACTCGGTACTTATGTAATATACCCAAAAGTCCTTGGGTGGGTTTTACTAGGATTAAGAAGAAAATACAAAAGGTTGTATCGTTCATCAAAATAGATCCAACTTCCAAATATCCACTAAGCTGCTTAAACACATATTCTAGTCCTTTTTCAGAGCCAGTTTTCGATGAAAAGGGATTTTAAACTTTGAGCAGGTCCTTAAATAATCTATTCGAGGTTTCTAATAATGTAGATTGGTAGGCTCACGATAGACTATCTACAGAACTAACGAGTATATCTCTGGAACTGACCTTTATACTGTAATCTATCTGAGTTGAAAAGTTTAAATTGCCAAGTCTACATATTAATCGATAATGTAGACGATTACGTCCAGATAAGGCATCTGGAAGACCGTTCTTCTTCGTCCTTTGATAGCGGTCGCCCATTCTCTTTATAACCTTCCGGAGATAATCTTAAATTTTTAGTGTTCCGCGGTGACAACCCCGAATTGTTTCTTTTATATTATGGTTATTTTATGTTATTATAAAAAAGTAATCATCCATTTTATAGCTCGCAGATAAGCTGCTAGTAATTCAGGACAAGATTCTATTATTTAAAGGTTATATCTTCATTAAAATACAGGCTTTAATGACCACTGTTATTTTATATCTACTGACTTTTTTTGGTTGCGACTGGGATGTTATGCAATGCCGACCATAATTGTGGAGCAGTGGTCATGGGTTCGAATTCATGCAGGCGTTTTGCTTTGTGTAAATAATTTCATCACCACTGCTCTAAAATGGTGAAAGAAAAAATCGTGAAGAACCCGGCACTAGGTTTTAGGTTCTAGAACGGCATGTCCTAGAACCTAAAATGACAGTGGGCAAAAATGTATGGGAGTTGGTCCAAGCGTCGCCAAGGATGAATCATAATACTAAATGGAAGGGTACAATGTACTGTTCAAATTTGCAGAAGGGCATCAAAATCTGTCCGAGAGATTTCGAGAAATGATAGCTTATTTTTGCTTCAGAAGATACTACGGATTTTTTATTTTGCTTCATTGTCGAGTATTGTTATAGTTTTTTCTTGTTATTTAAAGTTAAAAATCATTACTTAATACTTATAATCATCATTATTTATCATCATCATCATCATCATCGAGTAATGATATCTAGATTTTATATTTTTGTTACATTGTCGGTTTGTTATTTGATACAGGTAAGTATTACGTATTTTAATAGTTTATTAATCGATCATCTTTTCGGTTTGGTCCTCCTTCGCCATTATAAAACAAACAAGAGATAAAAGAAAACAAGAAATGTTTTTAAGCGTATATTAAAAATTACTTAAATAATAGTTACATTCTCTTCAGACGTCAATAATTACTGAATCCTGGTAAACCTCTGCTGGTCTATGTATGGATTCTTGGAGACGAGCAAAACCCAAGAACCACACTATAACCATTATGTGGGCGCAGCAACCTAACGTGCGTTTATCGGCTTTGCAAGAGCAATAATAATAATAATTAATAGCGTCTAGTCCCGTTTCGTTTCACCTACAGTAACAAATACGGGCTTCCTATTGTGAGTCAGAACGAAACGTGATAAGAGTATTTTTGGATTTGGAGTGCTCTAAAATATCAAGCTATATATGAACGATTCTGGGTTTCATACAAAGGATTTTAAAGGAAAAATACACATACTTAGGTACCTACATATTAATCCTATTAATTAATTAGTAAGTGGCAATGATATAATAGATGATCGATTAATAATGATGATGATAAAACTATAGTAACATTCGTAAAAGAAACAAAAAAAAAACGATACCTAATTACTTAAAGTAAACTTATCGTTACTCGATGATGATGATGTATAATGACGATCATAAGAATTAAGTTATGACTTTCAACTATAAAGAATACCAAGGAAAAATCATAATAATATTGACAATGAAACAAAATAATAAAAACCAGTAATCACTTCTAAGACAAAAATAAGCTATCATTTCTCAAAATCTCTCGGTCAGATTTTGATGCCCATCTACTTGTTTGAACAGTACATTGTGCCCTTTCATTTGGTATATGATTCATCCTTGGCGACGCTTGGACCACATTTGCCCACTATCCTTTGATGACATGTGACATCTATCAATCTGCACTCGGACCGCGTGGTAGATTGCAGCCCAATCCGGCAGGAGGCCTGTGTCCCAGCAGTGGGAACATTATAGGCTGATAATGATGAGGTACACACATTAATATAACAATATTCAACTTATACATGGGTAATAAAGCAAACCCTGCCAAGCAGGAGCGGTCACTAGTTTCCTACTTATGAAAAATCTTACAAAAACTTTCAGTAAGTAGGTTGCTTAATGCAATGAATTTTACTTCATACCCATATTACGAGGTTTCATCATATTCAAGTTAAAACTTCAAACGAAAAATTTCGCGAGGTTACAGCTGACCTGGGACAGGTCACATGGAAGCATAGTTTAGCAGAGCTTATATCACATACTCTCTACATTGTAACAAAATTTGAGAGCTCGCTCGCAGTTTCAATTCAATTTTTGGCAGAATTTCTTTGCATCTTGCATTTTTGATACTTATCCCAAAGTGTTTCTGTTGCTCGTTTCATTCGTCTTTTCCAAAAACCAACCGAGTTCAGGAAAAAACACAAAGTGAAAATAACTTTAGTGTTTAAAGAGAAAAAAGTTTTTATCTTTCAATTTTATTTATGGTACCTTCCCCACACCAATTCATATACGACTACTTGATATGTAAGCAACAGTGACAAGAAACAGTAGAATGTCATCTAGATATTCAAAGTGCATTCAAAACGTACTATCGAGGCTAACGCCAAAAATATCCAAGCAAAGTTAATAATTTTTTTATGGGACCTCCCTGAGGTCTCCCCTATGCATGCAGAATTTTAGAAATCCATTCACAATTGCCGGAGATATCGCAGAACATCCATAAAAAAAAAAAACATACAGATGAATTGAGAACCTCCTCCTTTTTGAAGTCAGTTAAAAACGCTTGGATTTCGAATGTAACTAAATTTATTTTATCCTCAGGCCATATAACATAAGGTCGCCTTTTGCAGACAATGTTAACAATACCTAGAGCTGCCGTCTTCTCTTTCAAGCATTCATTTCTTTCTGTGTTACTCACAGGTTTCTTTTTGTAATAGAAATACGATGATTTGTAGGTTAAGCATACATTTAGCTAAAAATGATCGTCAGCCAGTACTCCACCTGATGATGTTTTTTTGCTTAAAGTATGAGGTAATGTTTATACACAGAAACTGGTGTTTTTTCCGGCCAGCACACTATTAATAAGAATCTGAATCATTTCGAAGCTTACTGCTGATCCATACTTTCATATATCAAAAAAATCTGCTTAGTAACGTAAACAACGCCGTGAATGTTGTGGAACTGTCGGAGTAAAAGCGGTTCCTACTCATAGTGTGTTATACAATTACCCCTCTGATTAGAGGCTCATGAGGAGTACTGCTAGGTACTAAAATACTTTTGTCTAGTAAAATATTTTCAGTCAACCTTGTACTGGCAGCCGTGATCAGTTCGACTTATAAAAGTCTATCAGCAGTGTCGTACTGCCAATTATTGCTAGTAGATAAAACATAGGCGTTGACGTTTAAGGCACAGTTAAGTCTGCTTCATTTATGTGTTCAGAGACGTTGCTTTAAAGGAATCAATCGTTTATTTTCATTAAAAAGTTATTTATTTAGGAAGTGGAACCCTGTCAGACAAAATAAGACTACTTAGTGATAACACTGAGTACGGGAGACGGCGGATTAGAGGTTAAGTAGGTACCTATGTCTAATTTTGTAATTACTGGTTGTTTGAACTGGAAATTTGGACCGATTTGGTACAAGAAAACTATATTACAAGAATTACTTAGCCAGAAAACGCCAGAAAATAAATCTCTTGGATGATTTAAAAATAATAGAAACTACGAATAGGAATACTTTGTGAATTAAATTAAATAGGAATTAGAAAACCAGACTTTGTTTGTCAACATTTTATGGATGATTTCATAAAATAGGAACTAGAAAACAAAAACTTTGTCTACGAACTAGGTAAATAATTTAGAAGACTTCATAAAATAGGAACTAGAAACAAGACTTAGTGATCTTAATCGTTTATAATATTTAAAATAATAGGCCTTTTCCCAGGAGTAGAACATAGCCAATTAGAAAAACAATGCCAACTAGTGTTCAATTATTTTCTTATTAAAACTTCATGTACAATTATAGTTGTACATAGTTGGACTTAAAGTCGTAAGGCATTCTCTTCTTTGTTATATACATACGTTGCCTACGCGACATATTTTGATACTCGCAACATGAATCATGAAAGGCTAGAAGCAAGGTCTCACAGCACAAGTAAAGGAAAAGTCCGAGAATCGTTCATTTGTAGTTTTATTACATTTTTTTTTGCGTTTTCAAACTTACGTTTGTGAATTGATCGTGACATAAACCGATGTTCGGAAAACATGTTTTTTTCACTACAAAGTTAAGTTTGTTTTTGGCTTTAATTCATCCCAATTACGTAATACTTCTTTCAGCATGGTCCGACACACAATTGGCCGGTTTTTTTCCTTTATTCAAACTATAAGCGGTTCGCCGGCGACAATGGAATCTTCAATAGCACAGTGATTCAGACCACGCAGAATCTTGAAGAACCCTTTATCACCCCACTCTTGGTTCCAAGAGTTCGCAACAAGCCAATACTTGTGGCCATTTTCCTCTCCCCAACCAAGAATCTTAACCGCATGGTGACCGAGAATGTAGCCTTCCGTATGATTGTAGACCCCATATTTGTAATTAAGAAAATCTGTATACACCGCCATGACACCTTCGACGGGTCCATCCTTGAATAGTTCAGCTTTTATCTGGTCTTCATTAGCATCTATTGAATAGACGTTCTTGCCATGGCGTTTATCTTTATGATAGGTAATGTTGTAGTTTGAATCGCAGGATTTGATGCAATCTGATATATCAAAGATTTGTCTTACAGGCGAAAAGTTACCGGATACATCATATCCACCCGGCGGTGTCTTATAAGGTCTGCAGCCCTGGTTTGAGTTATAATTGCCTCCTGATACAAGACCGACGCGCTTCCAGTATTTCCAAGCAGCCGTGTGCACTCCTCTGATGCAGCCCAGCCCACAAATCTCACAACAGCTTAAAAGATCTTCGGCGGAAAAATGGAACTGCTTTGTCCCGTTTGAGAATATACAGTACCGATCTGTCATCGCTTCCACAGCACCAAACGCCCAGCAACTGGAGCAAGAGCCTTGATCTCTGATTTCATTTAAAGACGGACAGTTTGGCCATTTTTCCCTCGGATCAAAGTTCTTAGGAAGTACCGCAATAAGATCAGCGTCATGTTCCAATTTCTGCAGTTTTGGTAAGTCGTCGTCTTTTAAGGTTCCCATTAGTTTTTTGATATATTTCATAGATGTGTGCAAAGGAAAATTCCTGCCAGCCGTCCAAGAGCTTTGTTTTGAATTAATTTGATTGATAAACTCATCGGAGAGTGGGTTCAGTAAAGCAGTGGTACCGTAGGTTAGTGCGAACACGAATACAGCAGAAGTCGCATACAATGATCCCATTGTTAATTGCTTGATGTTCTCTCCGGCTGCTTATCAGTTTAGCTTTGTTAAATGGATGGTTTCATTTTTTGGATCGAACGTGGTAAGTTTAGTAGGTACTAAATTATGTTTACACAAAACGACATCAAAATAAACTTTTTATGAAATAGTTATCGCGACAAATTAGTTCTATTGTTATCACAAAATTCTGCTACTAGGTATTGAGTTCTGGTCAACGTTATCAACTTTATTTTTCAACCATGGCTCCATTCCATAATTAAACCAACACTGCACTTCTTCAGTGACGTAAGTATAAATAAACTGCTTGAAAGTATTACACTAACGTCTACACCGTGGCGTGAGTAAAGTGAAGTGTGGTTCATACGGCGAAGCCAGCGTTGCCGTACGTCATTCGGCAAGTCCTTTGTACCTCGTACCCCGCTCCTCACCTCAGCAGCTCTAAATCTCAACTGATTATTCGTTTTACAAACAATTACACTTGTATCAGAGGTGAATAATTATTACACTCACATTTCGAGCGGAATAATGGCTGATCCTTGCGTTATGCTCGTGAAAGTGTGCTACGTGCAGTGACAGGTCCTCTTGCTGATCATGATTTAGTTATTGTTATTTTAGTAATTAGCTGTTTATTTATAGACTCCGAAAAGCCTACTTGGTATATTGGCGTGTGGTAGCTGGCATATGGCATATAATTTAATTTAGTGTTTTGTGTTTCGTAACGTTAATATGTTATTGCTTACAATAGTTACTATTGTAAGCAATAACATATTTTATTAGAGAGGTAAGCCGGAACAAAATAAAAATGCTTACCTAGGTCGGACGTGGCGCACGTCCGGCCAGTTACAGTCCAGTTACTTAAAAACTTATTCCTACAACGATACCTGTCAAGTATTTCTAACAACTGTTTGGATAAAACTTCAGCAGTTCGACTTCCGCTAACATCGTAAAAACCTAGGAATCGTTCTTCGATCGAAAAATTACAGCCAATTGCTCACTATGACTGACATCGGGAGTTTCAATCATTACAGACAGAAATTGAGCTTTATCTATCTCGTTTCTAATGTGGTCTCGTAAAACGGATGCAATACTATGTTAAATCATTTTGAATATCACTAGAGAGACTAGAAAACGCGGGGTTCTGAACTGAAGAACATACTTCCTAATGAGAGTCCATTACGGTGTCATACTTGCTCAGATATAACAAGGTTTCAATATAGTTACAGCGGTTTTCAGAATTCGGACGTTCATCGTGGCCACGAAAAGCTACTTCTTGTTTACCTAACAAAATAACGGAGTCAATAAACCGTTTCATTAAATTCCTATTTCGACCTACTTTCGTATTATGACCTTCATGCGAATTAGTGAAAAATGGTTCTATCCTACTATTCCCGAAGTCATGTAAATCTAAACAGCTACGAATATAAAGCATATTCAGTCTGTCATGTCAGTTTGTTCTTCGATAGGGCCGTAGCCCACCGCAACCCTCTGGTTGTGGTGGCAGCTACTTACACCCCCTCCCGTATTAGTAAAGTCTGCCGATCGCGGCACGTTCTATCCGATCCTGACGATCCCACTACTCTCCTCCAGGAGAGTCGAAAAGAGACCAGTACAGTGAGCAAAACACACAAACACAAATCGTACCGACCTCGCCGCCGAGGTCCGTCGTCGCGACCCCGACTTAACAGTCCCTCCCGACCCTTGTAAAAGCCAGCCCGCGATGCTGCGCCGTTAGCTTTAAATTGGTCCCTAAATAATTTAACCCAGATCCAGCCAGTCCCTTGCTGTCCCCCCACCAGTGATTGCCTAAGCCGAGGTTCGTACCCCCCTCGGGGTAACCCTTAGAGCTTTCGCTTTAGTTTTTAAGTATAATAAGCCCCGGCTGGAGGCCTAAAAAGGTAACTTTTTACAACTCGCCGGGCCACAATCCGTTTAAGTAGTAAGAATCTTTTCAGATTAACTACGAGATGTCCTTCAAAAAAAAAAAAAAAACATGTCAGTTTGAACATGTTTTTTTGATGGATTCGTCAGATTTTTAACCACTTAAGTTACACAGTTCGACATAAGTAATTGTCTTTCTATTGTGTCCCTAATTACGGCATTCGATGAGTTATTATCTGTAAAGCCCCCTTTATTCCATAAACTACTAGAATCTGAGAAAAGTAAACATGGAAAACAAAACATCTTATTCAATTTACAACTACCAGTCAGCCATTGATATTTATCGTAAAGGGAAACATTAAAATTTTTGAAAAACTGATCGCATGACCTAACCTAATTATGTGCTTCTTATTTTCAAAACTTAACCTTGAAAAGCATGTTTCTTCACAAACCAATAATCTGTCATACAACAATCTAAAACTATTAATGCCGCCATCCTACTAATAACTTTTCAAATCTACTGTAAAAAAGTAATTTCAACTTGCTAATCTATCGACTTACCGCAAATTTCTAATTGCGAACGCACAATTTCACAACAAACTCACAATTATCTAATCTATATATTAATACGTGATGCGAAAACTTTGGATCCCTTTTTACGAAAATTGGGCGGACGGAGGAGTATGAAATTTCGCACACTTATAGTTTATACAGAGAAGAAGTGACGAATGCTAATATTTTTTTAAATTATGCGTTAAAATACATTATTTTCAATAAATAACACGTTACACACACTACTGTTAATTACCGTGTATCTAATACACACATGCATAGATATTCTTTTGTTTATGGTCCAAATCTGTCTTTATTATTTTGTGCAGTGTTACCAACACCCAGAAATATTTACCCCTAAAGCTTAAATTAAAAACCCCTAAAATTGCCACAATTACTAAAAAAAATCCGCTAAAAAATTATAATGAAAATAACCAACGAATGTTCAGTAATCATAGACCCGGCACACAGTAGTAATATTTGTCTACATTTATTACGCGACATTTGTTAATCATTCACTCTGCATTCTTAGTATCGAGGAACCGTACTAGAAGTCGCTAATGCTTTTATTGTAATCAAAAACACAATGAGAAATGTAAGATGGCAAAAAATCCCTAAGAATATCCATAAAAATGGAACGCCCCTAAAAAATCTCAATCCTCTTATTTACCCCCTAAATTTGGGAAAACCCCTAAGTTGGAAAGCCTGATTTTGTGCCTATAGTCTTACTGAATGTCAAGTATGGTTATACTAGGTAACAAATTAATTTTATAGATATAAAACCTATTTCATTTTTAAAATCTATGATCATATCGAGAATATTTGTTTTTAATATTATTTCTATTAGCGACGATAGGAATTTAGTTTAGATTTAGAAGAAATATTTTTTGTGGTTTTATGGGGAGTGTCAAGTATGGCATTAGTAAGTTTCCCATACAAAACTTAGTGTCGTGTGCAAACTGTAAAGGTTGTATGCCTCACGATTGTACAGGCTGGTCATAGATTGTACGGGCTGGTTATAATTATGACATTTGGAACCGTCATAATTAATTAAAAATAATAGGGAAAATTCTATAAAAACAGAAAAAAATTCTGTGATAATTCATTCCATATTGTTCCATATCCAGCAGTTAAGAAGTATTAAGAAAATAAAAAAGAGAGTCCTGAAGAAGTATTCTTTACTCATTACACCTACGTCCTGGTCCTGGCCATCACCATCCCGCCAGCGAACCCTCTCCACAGTAGCACAGCGTCAACAATTTGTTATTATTATCTATATTTTTTAATTTAATAATGTATTTCTATTCAAATGAAGTACGGTCGAATTTCGACCAATGGGCGATCACTAGTTCTAATTGTTACACTAATACTACACTAATAACTTACATGAATACAACGAAATAAATGCTAATTAACTACAAGTATCAACAAAATGACAAAATTATTGTTGCGTCGAGCGAGCCAAGGGGGCCGGGCTTCCATCCGACACGAACCGAGTACTTACGAAATTCAACGAATGGACCGATATTCCTACTCTGTGTAACTTGTTCATAACTCGACTTATTCCGGCTTCCCAAGGCCTCAAAAAATGCGTGACACGTGACCTGAAGTGACGTCATGACGAGATGATTTTGTATAGAAACTGATGTACTTCATAACCCAGCGTTGTCAGCGAGTTATACTGCAGAAAAATGTTCACGTGCGGTGCTGCGCGAAATTCGCGCGCACTTTAAATGTTTTGTTTTCGTTGGAATATAAAGACAAATATTTTTTTTATGTAGGTTGGGGTTTTGTAATACTTTAATTTTGTGGTGTAAGATTAAATACATTCAGTGTGATTATTAAACACTGCTGAGAACTACTGACTGTCATAATTTCCTAAGGGAAGCCGACAGGAATCGGCTTATTAGTTACCTGCGTCACTGCAATAGTATAGAATCAAGTTCTTCTAACCGAACAGATAGCTTTGCTGCTGAGGAGTATGTTGTACCGCTTCTTCGACCCAGCTAAATCACTAGGAAGTGGTGAAGGGCGAGCGTTTTGAGTAGATTATATAATTTTGACGTTCAAAATGTGCTGACTCACTGCCTAGTTTGAATAATTTACTTGATTTGCGTCCTGTTTCAGAGTCTATTCAGAGGTTTCTTCATTGCTGTTTGAAAGAAGGACAAACGAACAATCATACTTTCGCATCTATAATTTATTAGTAGGTATCAGTAATCCTGCCAGGGTCGCGTGACCTGCCGGGGTCGCGTGATTGTTCGAAAGAGATACCGTGACCCTGGCACATGGGCAACTGATGGAACACGGGTGGGTTTTAGTCAGTAAAAGTCTGACACGCCCTCCCGCTCCGCCCAGAGCGGGAGAAGTCATTTGATGATTTCCCATCCTGAAGAAATATTTGCCACCTCGACCGATAGAACAAATTGTTGGGAATTCCGATGAAAACTTCATAGAATTAGGTACATACGTGTATAATTATTATCTATATATTAATACGTGATGCGAAAACTTTGGATCCCTTTTTACGAAAATTGGGCGGACGGAGGAGTATGAAATTTCGCACACTTATAGTTTATACAGAGAAGAAGTGACGAATGCTAATATTTTTTTAAATTATGCGTTAAAATACATTATTTCCAATAAATAACACGTTACACACACTACTGTTAATTACCGTGTATCTAATACACACATGCATAGATATTCTTTTGTTTATGGTCCAAATCTGTCTTTATTATTTTGTGCAGTGTTACCAACACCCAGAAATATTTACCCCTAAAGCTTAAATTAAAAACCCCTAAAATTGCCACAATTACTAAAAAAAATCCGCTAAAAAATTATAATGAAAATAACCAACGAATGTTCAGTAATCATAGACCCGGCACACAGTAGTAATATTTGTCTACATTTATTACGCGACATTTGTTAATCATTCACTCTGCATTCTTAGTATCGAGGAACCGTACTAGAAGTCGCTAATGCTATGCTATTGTGATTGTACGGGCTGGTTATAATTATGACATTTGGAACCGTCATAATTAATTAAAAATAATAGGGAAAATTCTATAAAAACAGAAAAAAATTCTGTGATAATTCATTCCATATTGTTCCATATCCAGCAGTTAAGAAGTATTAAGAAAATAAAAAAGAGAGTCCTGAAGAAGTATTCTTTACTCGTTACACCTACGTCCTGGTCCTGGCCATCACCATCCCGCCAGCGAACCCTCTCCACAGTAGCACAGCGTCAACAATTTGTTATTATTATCTATATGTTTTAATTTAACAATGTATTTCTATTCAAATGAAGTACGGTCGAATTTCGACCAATGGGCGATCACTAGTACACAATAATTGCTGTATGTATTATAATTATTATGAACAATTTTTGTGCAAACATGGCTGTCTCTTGCATGACTGTTGTTTTATTGCTGTCCGTGCTGGCAGCCGTAATGACTGAAAATCTGAACCTGTTGTCCGATGAATTCATTAAGGGCCCACCTTGAAAGTGAATGATAGTAGGATGGGCGTGGTTTATGACGGGTCAACCTAAAGTGGCCGGCCGCCACAAACTTATATCTGAACCGTCTATAGAGAATAGGAAAACCAGCGGCCAAAAGTTGAACTAATGACAGAAAATGTCTCGAAATAAAAAACCGTTACTAATTTAGCATAGCCTTGCTGTAAGCACTATTCCTGTCACTGTTGCACATCTGTCAAACTACAATAGCAAGGTAGAGACGGAAACATCTTAGAAAAAAGTACGTGAAAGTAGCATAAATTTAGTCGGTCTATGAAATTTTTGCACTAGCGTGCTATGGAGTAGACAAATAATACAAATATTTAATTATGAGCAATAAAACTATCTTACAGCAATAAATTATCTTCTTTATCTATACGTAATATTATAAATGCGAAACTAACTCTGTCTGTCTGTTACGCTTTCACGACTAAACCTTATTCGTTACCCATTAACCCTATTAATTCCGCGACTTCACCTGCGTCCGCGTAACGTAAGATTTACGCAGACGAAGTCGCGGGAAAAAGCTAGCTAATATTTATGTACCGATGTTGGGTAATACGAGATTGATTAACTCAAAATAATTAAAAATATATAATAAAAAATTTAAATATTTATATTACTAGTCATCGCCCATTGGTCGAAATTCGACCGTGCTTCATTTGAATAGAAATACATTATTAAGTGAAAAAAAAATATATAATAATAAATATAAAGGAGGTAATAATAATAAGTATATAAGGTACTAAGGAGCTGCTCCTCATTGATATGACCATTAGCCAACAAGTTCGTCGTTCCCGAAAGGATCTGTCGACATGTTGGATCGACTATAAGAAGGCCTATGACTCGGTGCCACATACATGGCTCATGAGGGTGCTGGAGCTGTATAAAGTCAATGCATCTCTTCGCACCTTCCTGATTTCATGTATGAGGCAGTGGAGGACGGTCCTTCGCTATCCAGGATGTTGAAATATCCAAGGGAACAGCGAACCGATAAGGATCAAGCGAGGCATATTTCAGGGTGATAGTTTGAGTCCGCTTTGGTTCTGCTTAGCCCTGAATCCTCTAAGCACACTGCTGGAGGATTCACGCATAGGCTATCGGATGAGGAGAGGTGGTCAGGTTATATCCCACCTCCTTTACATGGATGACCTAAAACTCTTTGCCCCCAACAATTTTCAACTGATGGAGCTACTGAAAGTAGCTGAAACCTTCAGTAGCGCCATCAGAATGGAATTTGGTGTGGACAAATGTGCGGTCATGCATGTAAAGCGAGGGGAGATTGTGGAATCCGTGGGAACCCAACTCTCGGATTCCATAAACCTCCGAGCCCTCTCCGCAGCCGAAACCTATAAGTATTTGGGTATGTCGGAAGCGTTGGGCATCAATGTTACTGACATGAAGCAATCGTTGAAGGAGCGCTTCTTTGGCCGCCTAAAGAAAGTTTTTAATAGTCTTCTATCAAGTGGAAACAAGGTGCGCGCCTTCAACGGTTGGGTCATGCCGGTTTTGATGTACTCTGTCGACATACTCAAATGGACTCAAACCGAACTCAACGCCCTGGACAGGAGGGTCCGTACGCTGTTGACTGCATATCGAATGCATCACCCACGGTCATCGGTAATGAGACTGTATATCCCGCGAAAGTGTGGATGTCGAGGTTTTTTAAACGCTAAGACTCTCCACAATCGTGAGATATGCAGCCTCAGGGAATATTTCATAGAAACTGACGTGGGGATGCATCGAGATGTGGTCGCGGTTGACAAGGGCCTCACCTCGCTCTCCTTGGCTAACGAGAACTGGCGTAAACCTGTAATACTCGACACTAATAACCGCTTGAAGGTATGGCAGAGTAAGGAGCTCCACGGACGCTATTTCTGGGCCTTACATGGATCCGATGTAGATCTACTAGCGTCCGTAGCCTGGCTGCGTTTCGGTCACCTCTTTGGGGAAACCGAAGGTTTTGTCTGTGCAATTATGGACGAAGTTATGATGACGAACAACTACCGGAGATTTATTGTGAAAGATGGCACGGTTGACATCTGTCGGGTATGCCACCGTCCAGGAGAATCAATTAGACACATAATTTCCGGGTGTTCTCGACTAGCTAACGAAGAATACTTGCATAGGCACAACCTAGTAGCTAGGATTATCCACCAGCAACTTGCTCTGAAATACAGTCTTGTGGAATCAGAGGTGCCGAACTACAGGTATGTGCACGACCCAGTTCTCGAAAATGGAAATATCACATTGTACTGGGATCGATCCATCATCACTGACAGGACTATTGTTGCAAATAAGCCTGATATAGTGGTGGTGGATCGAGTAGAGAGGCGCACAATGATTGTTGACATAACGGTCCCACATGACGAGAACCTCGTGAAAGCTGAGAAAGATAAACAGATCAAGTATCTTGACTTAGCTCGCGAGGTTGTCGACATGTGGGATGTGGATTCTGCGATCATTGTGCCGATAGTCAACGGCTTGATAGCCAAGAGCCTCGACCAACATCTAAGGAGGCTCTCGTTAGGCAGATGGATCAAGGGCTTAATTCAGAAAGCGGTACTTCTGGATACGGCTCGTATTGTCAGGAGGTTCCTCTCTCTGGAGCCCTGACCGCCGGTAGCTTGGACCCTGTTCCCGATACCGGTGGGCTACTATTTTTTATATTTTAAAATGTTTTTATAATTTTTGTTATTTTAATATTTAAAAATATAATTTATATGTTTGTACAATGAAATAAAAGAATATAAAAAATAATATGGTATTAATATTGAAAATAATGAAAATAATGTATTTTTACGCATAATTAAAAAAAAATTAGCATTCGTCACTTCTTCTCTGTATAAACTATATGTGTGCGAAATTTCATACTCCTCCGTCCACCCAATTTTCGTAAAAGGGGTTCCAAAATTTTCGCTTCACGTATTAATAATAGATTTACAACATGAAATTAAAAATAACGAATTAATCTTCTAGAGGTCTATGAATAAAATATATGATGGTGTTTAAGAGATTAATAACAATTTCATTTCACCGATTACTATACATTTATTTGGTAAATGACAATTACAATATTTTACATAGACTTCGTCCATTACGAAATACTAGTTATGAGTATTTTTTCACCTTATTTTACAAGTTATTTATATTTCCTTCAAGGTCAACTTCGTATGGCAATGTGTATGATAAATGTTAAAATTACTTGACTTATACATACATATTTTAGTAATTACGTGTGACTGCGGTTAGAAAATCAAAACCGATATTATTGCCGATATTTTGTAACTATGTCTAGATTATATCTTTTTATTTGGGTGTTTTACCCGACTGCAGAGGGCAATGTGTTTATCAGCCTATTAACTCGTATGTATGTTTGTTCTTTTATTAATTTTATTTTTCATTACAGTTATTTTGGGGTTAGGGGTAATTCAGAGATGGAGTACACAAATATTTTGCTAAACAGTCTTCATAAGGTTATAGAAGTATGTTTAGTGTTATTCAAAACAGAGTAAAACACCATTGCTTTGATCATCCATAAAATCTTGTAGGAATGAAAAATTATAAATAGCCAATATGTTTTCAGAAAGCATGTGTTTGATTAGATATCAATTAGATATCGAGAAGCAGTGGTGGCTCAGTGGCAACGGCTACTACTTACGAGTTCGAACCCGAGCAGACGCTTTACTCTGTGTAAATTATTTCAACACCACTGCTCTCAGAACTGTGAAGGAAAACATCGTGAGTAAACATGTCTTAGAACTAAAAAATCGAAGACATGTGACATCTACCAACCCGCACTGGGCCCGCGTGGTGGATTATGTCCCACTCTCTCTCACCGAGAGGAGGCCTGTGTCCCAGCAGTGGGAACGTTATAGGTTGCTAATGATTAGGTATCAAACACGGTACATATAGGGTTCGAAACAGCTAGGCTCGGCTTCAGGCCACGTGCCTGACAAGGATGGCTTTGTGAAGGTAGAGAGGAAGAAGAGGAAGAAGCTTCGTAGTCGGAACCAGTGTGGGACCGCGCTAGCAGGACTTAGTATGCTGCTGCGTCCAGCTACACTAACGACGCAGCTCTATGTGTCCCGTCAACATTACACCACGAAGGTTGAGGAGATCGTGGAGTTTGTACGTGTTAATTCCAACTGGACCTTGAGGGTCGAGAAGTTGGAACCGTGCCACAACACGAACTTCAAGTCATTCGTGGTCCAAGTTACAACTCATCAAATCGAGACCTTCCTCAAGGAAGAGTTTTGGCCGAAGGGTGTCGTGTATCGGCGATTCCATGGAAGGCTACGCGATACTACGCAACGCAACACGTCGCCGTCACTTCGTGTACAATAGTTATGTTTACGTGGTTTTTTTGTATGTATGATACTCTGTATGGTATTATGATTTGGGTCTTTGTAGCCCGAAATAAACTGATTTGATTGATTGATTGATACATGAAATTAAAATTTATATTTTCAATAAAACTTCACATCTGCTATAAATGATAAATGATTTTATTTCTGTAAGTAGGTTTGTACAAACACTTTTACATGCCAATGATATTTTTTTAAACTAGTTCGGTGTTTGACACAGCCTGTTTAAATCATTACCCTTCTTTGAGCTGCTGTCAAGTAAAACCTCACCTTTTTTTACAATTCTAATGCTACTCCATTCATTCGTTGTGCTCTTGCATTTGAAGTGACAGTACTTGACATATAGATATATTGTTGACATAATTCAAACCTAAAAACAAATTATATATTTTACTTTATTTCTAAATGCATGATTATTATAAGTTTTTGGGATAAAACAGACGTTCTTCTCTAGAAAATTAGGTGTTTACTATATTACTTTACAAAGTGAGAATAGATTGTTGCTGTAATGCCTTAGTGAAGGTGGTGAATTCGATTTACTGTTATGATCATCTTATTGGTATTTCATTCTTGCAAAATGAATAAATTAATTGCCCTGTGCAGGCACTCCTAACCTTGAAGGTACTGTTCAGTTTTGGTTTATGGTTCTTCCCATTTTCATACATAATTTAGGTCGTCTCTAAATGGTAATAGAAAAAGAATGTTATATTGTTCACAGTCACAAAAATAGACACATATACATTCGAAATGCAAAGTTATTTGGAAAGCCAACACTTATTATATTAAATCATTACAGCAAAATGCTTAACTACTACCTTTTTCTGTGAACACAAATATTTAAAAAACGTAATTTTAATCGCACCGATTTGTAAAAAAGTGACATAGGTTCGTCGTCGATGAGCCCTACTGGGCGACTGATTTATGAACGAACGAGAGTGATGACACTACTTATGATAGGAAAAAGAAGAGATGGCGATAATGTGTGTGCGCTTGGAATAAAATAACGTATGTGCCAAAACGAATCGCCGTTTTTTATGAATGAAAAGTATCAATCATAGATAGAACTTTGCGATTTTTTTGTATCGAGAAAATGTCATCGTATCGTGTATTCCTTTTACAGGATACTAGATCATATAGTCAAAAAACATACACTAAAAGATTAAGTACGGATGCCATACGGTAAGAAAGGTACGCTAAAAAGAAAAAGCACGTTTATCTCGCTACGTCACCTTAAGGAGGCGATTGGCGGCGGTGACCTCTCGCGCCCGGCCCTGGTGCGAGCCATGGTACGGAGCGAGAGGGAATGGGAAGCCGTCACCTCCTTCTGCGAAGCAGTAATGCTCGCGAAGGAGGAGGCCGGGCGCGTGAGGGAGTGGCAGTCTCTGCGTCCTCACGTCCCTAGCCGCCGCAGGAGGAGACGCCCCGGGCATCGGGAGTCCATAGCGGACTTCCGGCCACCGTAGGCGCGAGCTTGCGGGTGGCGAGCAATGGGTAGCTCGCCGCCCGGTAAGGACCAAGCTCGGGTCGACGGCGCGTAGTGTTCCACGCGCGCCTCAAAGAGATGTCAGCAGCGCTGAAGGGGTCTTCTAGGACCGATGCCTGCCGGGGTCGCGTGATTGTTCGAAAGAGATACCGTGACCCTGGCACATGGGCAACTGAAGGAACACGGGTGGGTTTTAGTCAGTAAAAGTCTGACACGCCCTCGCGCTCCGCCCAGAGCGGGAGAAGTCATTTGATGATTTCCCATCCTGAAAAAGAAAATGGGTGCTTTGGAAGACGACATTTTTGGCAAATTACCAAAGGTGGAACATGACGCTAAGGTGATTGCGAATCTTCCGGAGAGTTTCGACCCGCGGCAGAAGTGGCAATTCTGTACTTCTTTACACGAAATTCAAGACCAAGGCGCATGTAGTAGTTGCTGGGCTGTTGCCGCTGCAGCAGCCATGAAGGACCAGTATTGCATATACTCCAATGGAAAACAGGAATTCCACTTCTCTGCTCATGATATTTTGAGCTGTTGTTCGAATTGTGGTAACGGTTGCCACGGAGGTTCCGCGATGCGTGCTTGGGAGTACTGGAAGGACATCGGTGTTGTATCAGGAGGGAACTACAACTCAAGCCAAGGATGCAGACCGTACGGACTGCCGCCGTGTGAACATAATGTGCCAGGTAACCTACCTCCCTGTGGCGCTAAAGTTAACACACCAGAATTTCCAGCGTGTCCTTGTGTGTCCAGCTACAGCACTGATAATGCTAAAGACAAGCGTCACGGCAAACACGTGTATCGAGTACCTTCAGATGAAGAACAAATAAAAGCTGAACTTTTTAAGAACGGACCCGTAGAGTCTACTATAGAAGTAGCAGACTTTATTCATACAAACACGGTGGTTTACAAACATTTATAGGGACCAAAGACTGGCGTTCACTCCGTGGATTTTAGGCTGGGGAGTAGAGGGTACTCAGAAGTACTGGCTTGTCGCGAATTTTTGGAACGCAGATTGGGGAAATAGGGGTTTCTTCAAAATACTGCGAGGAGAAGACCACTGCAGTATAGAAAGTAGCATTGTAGCCGGTGAACCTCAGATATAAAATATACGACTTGGTTATAACATAATATTATATTGCACTAGCTTCTGCCCGCGACTTCGTCCGCGTCAAATTTTTCCTCCCCTGACCCTTCCCGTCGCATCGATTTGCCTGCTAGTTTTCGTCCACGTCGTTTTGAGTTATAGTGAGTCAACCTTAAAAGATAGATATATGCTCTCGCGGACTTTTTTTTAGAACTTTTTAAAAGAAACAATTCCGTCAGACATGATTTTTGCGTTACTTTAACCGTTTACGCAGCGCACGCAAAGGAAACTCTCAAAAGGAATAAATTTCCCCGTTTTTGCAACTTTTTTCATTACTGCTCCGCTCCTCTTAGTTGTAGCGTAATGTTTTATAGCCTATAGCCTTCCTCGATAAATAGGCTACCCAACACAAAAAGAATTTTTCAATTCGGACCAGTAGTTCCTGAGATTAGCGCGTTCAATCAAACAAACAAACAAACAAACAAACAAACAAACAAACTCTTCAGCTTTATAATATTAAGTATAGATAGATTAGTATAGATTAACTGTGTTACGTTTCTGGTGCACAATAAAGTATTTTAAATCCTTTCTAAATGTCTATTTGTTACCTACCATCCTTTAGTCATATGTTTCGTATCAGTCAGCACACGATTTCTTTTCCACCTGTACTGTTGTTCCACTATTAATGTTGGTAAAATCCAGACAACGACTTGCGCTGTTTCATGTCGTGACTTTTTAACACTCTTTTATGTGGTTCACCTGTATGTATGTGTGTAAGTTTGTAACCGACTCCTTTGGACTTGATTTTGACCCACTTCAAACGGTCAAATTTCATTTAAACTTTGTAGACTTATCGATGAGAATGAAAATACAATAATTTTCATAAATTTGTGCCATTATCCTTATCAGGGTTACCAGGATAGTAAAAAAAAACTGTCTTCAAAACTACGCTGTCATACGACACAAAATTCGAAACATCATAAAAAATAAATAATAGTTTAAAAAACTAACTAAACTTTTTGAAAGCTTTTATTTAGTGGTACTGGTTATAACTCCTTGTTAGTATGTTACTGTATGTTAATAATCTTTGGTAAACTACTCCTATCCTACCAAACTGAAACTCTGTACAGACGCCACCAGGTCAAGCTACCCGAAACTGTCAATTTTTCCCAATGAACCTTGAACCTAATGCTCTAGAATTAAAGTCGAAAATCTATCAAAGAAATCTGACAGATTGCAGTAGCTTGATGTGTTGGCGTCTGTACATACTCGTTCCATTCCGATAACAGTACAAATACTCGTATTTGGTAGTAATGACCGCCCTAATTGCGTTATATACACTATCAATCATAATCCGAATCATGTTGAAGGATATAGCTGATCCATTGCTTCATATGCCCCGAAAAAATTGTCAACAACGTAAATAACGCCAATAAATAACCTCATCGAAGGAACCGCGAAGACCACCCTTTTTTTTGGCTTTCATTTTGAAACTTTAATAATATTGATTATATTGTTGAAGTTTCAAAATAAAAGCCTTTCTTACTGATAATGAGGTACGCAACTAACCCTGCTGATGATTTATTTAAAATAGTCTTCTTACGAGCTTTAATTCTATATTGGTACCCAAAAAAAAGGGTGGTCTTCGGGGTTCCTTCGATGAGGTTTAGCTATACTTGCCGCGATTGGTAGATGGGTGAACATCTTTACAATATTATGAGACTTTTCCGTGCTTCGGAGGGCACATAAAGACGTTTGTTCTAGCTGTTACTCCTGGATCTTTGATAGTCGTTACAGGTTGTCTAAATCTCGGAAGTCGTTAGAGAAAATAGTGAAAAAATAATAAAATAATACACATAAAATTGCAACACAATTTTGATGAAGTCTCTGTCAATTACTGGCATGAAAATTAATTAGCAAAAATAAGTTTGATTCATATTTTTCAAGCAAAAATAGACTTCTGTATGGCGGGCTATCTTAATGTTGTGGTGTTGTTGTTTTTGGGTGATTTTTGTTGGCCAATAAGAATTGGACAGGAAAAATAGGTATACCAAGAAAACTAATGTTATAAAGCTCCTGAATTGATCATACACTTCTTGTACTATCAACAAATAAGACCATGATCCAGAAACTGCGCTGTGAAATGTTACTCAAACTTGTATAATGTTAGTTGTTCTTGTTGTGTTGTACACGGAATGTATAGTATTTCAGTTATTAAAAGTAATATTTGTTTAAATATTCTTTGCTTTCACTTTAATATAACATTCTCTATGTTAGAAATCTTTGCAATTTTTGCAGTTTACCTTTGCAATAACAAGAAATATTTGTGCGATAATCCTGCAAAACGAACCATAAATAGTCGCCTCAGGAGTCACACTTTTATTCTGCATTAGCTTCTGCCCGCGACTTCGTCCGCATCAAATTTTTGCTCCCCTGACCCTTCCCGTCGCATCGATTTGCCTGCTAGTTTTCGTCCATTTTTCGTTGCTGCTCGCTCCTTTTGAGTTATAGTGAGTCAACCTTAAAAGATAGACATATGCTCTTGCGGACTTTTTTTTTGAACTTTTTAAAAGGAACAATTCCGTCATACATGATTTTTGCGTTACTTTAATCGTTTACGCAGCGCACGCAACGGAAACTCTCAAAAGGAATAAATTTTCCCCATATTTGCAACATTTTTTATTACTGCTCCGCTCCTCTTAGTTGTAGCGTGATGTTATATAGCTTATAGCCTCCCTCGATAAATAGGCTACTCAAAACAAAAAGAATTTTTCAATTCGGACCAGTAGTTCTTGAGATTAGCGCGTTCAATCAAACAAACAAACAAAGAAACAAACAAACAAACTCTTCATCAGCTTCATAATATTAGTATAGATAAAATATTCAGAATTTAAGAACTCCGCAATACTGGTCGCAGTCCGTATGACTGTTATTGTTTTGCTGTGCGCACTGATAGCAGTGACAGCTGTTATCAATGAAAAACACAACCCACTGTCCGATGAATTTATCGATTTGAGCAATTCTAAGCAAAACTCTTAGAAAACAGGCAGAAACTTTCCAGAACATACACCTTATTTATACATGAAGAATGTAATGGGTGTCTTGCCAGGCAAAAACTTTACGAAATTACCAAAGCTTCAGCTGCAGCAGACGCATGATCCCGAGCTAATTGCAAATCTTTCCGAAAGCTTCGAAATTCGACAGAGAGATAGACTGAACGAAGATGGGAGAGTGAATAAAGTCTGTGCGGTGACAAATACAAGTTAAGCTGAACTTGAACTACATATATATAAGGTGTATCTATTCATACACGAAATATTTTAAGAGGTACACCTGTGGGTGGTAAAGAAGCTACACCAACGAAAAAAAAATTACTAAATGTATTTTTTTCAAAATTCTATATTTATAAATTATTTGACGCACATAAGAAATATTGGCTCCTTCTTATTTTTGCGGCGCGAGACACCGCGGCCATGCTCGTGCCGTCCGGTCACCGCCCTCGCAGTGTCAGGCGGGCCATTCACAGAATTTGGAGTAAAGGTTTTATGCAAAACGTCTCAAGCAGTTTTAAAATTATAATAATTACGAAAATTAAAATAAGCTAACATAAAAATTTTCTTTTTCAAATCAAATCAAATCAAATCAAATCAATTTATTTGCGATAAGTGTTGGTACAATTTCGGTCTTAACATAAATAATTATACAGATCCAAAACACTTAGTCATAATAATGTGACATGCAAACATTTGGGTTTATACAAAGTCATAGTAAATTATATTCATGGTCAAAATTCAATTAAAATCACACTATTATTATACTTATTAAACACATTAAAAGGAAAAAAAAAATGTCAGAGAAATGTCAAATATTGTGATTATTATTCATTTTCAATCTCTTATTAAATAAATCGCTTACTGAATAGAAATTATTTTCCCTTAACCATACTTTAAGACACCTTGTAAATTTATTAACTGGTAATATTTTAATGCTGTCAGGTATAGCATTAAATATGCGACCACACATTGCATAGCTATTCTTGCTATACAATGCTGTCCTCGGAATGAGGGGCAGAACTATTCTATTTCTGTGTCTAGTACTTTTCGCGAATACTTCATGAGCTTTTTTAAATAGCTCCGGGTGCATTTTAACAAATTTAGCGCATTCAAAGATATATAGACTTGGAAACGTTAGTATCTTGAACTTTTTGAAGAATGGTTTGCAAGATTCCCATGGGCGTATTCCCGCTATGGCGCGGATGCATTTTTTCTGTGCGATGAACATTCGCTGACTGTCCGTTGAGTTACCCCAAGTAATAAGACCATATCTCAATACAGAATCAACATACCCATAGTATGCAGATAACACGGTTTTTAACTCTGAAGTTTTTGAAAGTTCGTATAGAACGAACACAAATTTATTTATTTTACTGCATACTTTGTTTACATGTGCCTTCCAGTTGCAGTGTTTATCAATCATGATACCAAGAAATGTCGTTTCGAATACTTCTTTCAACTTAATGCCTCTATAATTGATGTCCAAAGCTTCCATATGTAGTAAATTGGATAAAATTAGTTTTTGTTAGATTTACATGTAAATTATTTTCATCAAGCCATGTTATTATTGATTCAATTGTATTATTGATGTCAGTTGTATATTTATTCATGTCATTATTATTCGAAGTCATTATTAAAGATATATCATCAGCGAAAAGAAAACATGGGTGATTAGTAGCTTCAGGAAGGTCATTTATATATAGTAAAAACAATAGGGAACTAATCACACCCCCTTGGGGCACACCAGACCTGTTATGTTTATAGTTTGATCTGTGTGACTTTAGTTCTAGTTTACTATCGATTTTTTCAATTTCTACACATTGCACTCTGTCATTTAGATAACTTTCTATCCATTGTAGTGCTGGGCCTCGTATCCCATATTTTTCTAGTTTGTTTATTAGTAATGTATGTGAGACGAAGTCGAAGGCCTTCGACATGTCAAAAAATATGCCTGTTGTCTGAATTCGCTTATCTAAATTAGTGACGATTGTGTCAATTAGATTAAAACAGGCTAATGTTGTGGACTTTCCCTTTTGAAACCCGTATTGTTCTTTCTTTAGTATAGCATGTTTACCGATGAATTGAGTAAGGCGTTTATGCATGGCAGTTTCAAAGATTTTTGATATGATTGGAATGAGAGTAATAGGTCTGTAGTTATTTAGATCTTCCTTGTTACCTTTTTTGTAGAGAGGTTTTATAACAGATTGTTTAAGTAGGCTAGGAAAACATCCAGATTCAAAAGATAGGTTAACTAGGAATGTTATTACGGGTGTTAATTCACCTGAACAACTCTTTATAATTTTTGTTGCTATTTCATCATAACCTACTGAGTTTGTGTTGTTCAAGGATAATATAATTCTATGGATCTCTTCATATCCATATGGTTTTAGGAATATACTATCACTAACGGATTGTTTTAGGGTATTACGCGTATTTTTATGCGTATCGTTTGTTAGATTTATCCAGTAATCATTGAATGTTTCAGCAATTTTGTTCGGGCTATTTACTATTGTTCCTTTATTCCTTACGTTGTCTATGATTTGTTTGTGCTTAGCACCGATGGACTCGTTTTTTATCAGTTGCCATGCTGCCCTGCATTTGTTTTTCGCATGACTAATAAACAGATGATTCATTCTTTTGATGGACCCTTGTATGCAACGCCGTAGGAGTTTAGAGTAGTTTTTAAACTTAGTTTTATTTTCACCAGTTTTGTTAGAGTAGTATTGGTTTCGTAATGATCTTTTAGTTTTGCAGCTTGCTCTAATACCTTTAGAAATCCATTTTAGGGGTCGATCCCTATTTGTTATCTTTATTCTTCGGATAGGGAAACATAATTTATAAAATAGATATATTAACTGGTAGAACTTTTCGTAAGCTACGTTAATATTGGATTCATTAAATACCTCTGAAAACGACAGTTCGGACATACATTCCTTAAATTTAATAATGTGATGTTTATTATAGTCTCTCTTAAACATTGAATATTCTGTCAAAAATGTGTCTTTGTATCTCACGGGTATACTTAATAATTGTGCAGTATTATGATCAGAAAGACCTAGGTGTAAGAGTTCACCTTTCGCAGATTTGATGTTGCTGATTATGTGATCTATGCAAGAATTTTGTCGTGTTGGTTCTTGAATATGGAGCACTAGATTATAATTTTGAACAATTTCGATAAACGCCTTAGATTTATTATTTAAATGTAGTGTGTTAATGTTCAAGTCACCTGCTATGACTATTTTTTTCTTGAATTTACGTGATATAAATTGAAGCACTGTTTCAAATATTTCAAAAAACTTGGTAATGTTAGAAATTGGAGTCCTATATATGCACAAGATAAATAGATTTTGGTTCGTGATTTCAATGCCACAACACTCAAAGACATTGTCAATGCAATGCTGTTTCAAGAATAATATTTCTTTAAATATAGTTCCCTTTTTTACTAGAATTGAGACTCCACCTCGCTTTTGTTTCTTTGTCCTACAGTAACAGGTTGCCAAAGTATAGCCTGATATTTTTATAAGACTTTCATTACCTCGTTCTATGAATATTTCCGACAGACAAATAATATCAGGGCTCATTTTAAGATCCGAAAGCTCCGATAAATGTATTTCTATCAAATGAATTTTGCTAAGTAAGCCGGCGATATTTTGGTGGACTACTCTTAAGTACTTAGTCTCGAAAAAACGTTTGCATACCTGCGACACCGAGGTCGTCCTTTTGGGACATACTTACGTGGTTACCATTAGAGGTACTAGCTACAACCTCCTCGACGGAGACCACCTCATTTGTTTGAGTACTAGAGTCTTTTAGTATGAGTTTCGACTCCGTATGGCGTCTTTGTGCAAGAAGATTATGTATTGGAGCCGGGGGATATTTTTTGAGATGTAATAATCGTTTTGTATGTTCAGAGTTTTTATAGAAATGTAAAAATTTCGAATCGTAGTCAATCTGGTCTAGAATTGAATTGATCTTACCGCATAACCCAGAATCATTGAAAGCGTTAAATTTGTCAGAGTAATCCACATATGTGCAGTTATGCGATTGTTTACTGAGTAGTCTTAGAGTATCGTTTACCTTGTTTTCATTTAAGTGATCAGTTTTAAGTACTTTTAACACTAGAGTAGGACATTTTATACATTTCAAAAATACACATAATTCAGTCATAATTTTAAGGGGGTCAGGGTCATGTTCGCCAACACATAGTATAACACGGTCTTCTGACGATATCTCGAACATTTTTGCGCTATTTAGTATTTCCTCTATATTAGCGTTAGGTTTTATTATTGAAATAAATTGATATTTATTGTAACGGTTGTCTAGTCTTGATTCTATAAGATTTTGTGCCAGTCCAGTGCATTGACGACTACCAAAGATAAATGCTTTTTTGTCAGGCATTTGCTTTTTAACTGGCATTGGATTAAGCTGAGGTTTAAAAGGCGTTTCTGCTTGCGTTTGCGGCGATACTTGATGTTTGGGCATAGATAGTGGATTTGGTACAGATTCGGAGTTTGGTTTTGTTTCTATTACAGGTTTAATGGTGTGTCTTATTTCCCCCTTTGGCATTGGATCTTGTATTGTTTTATTTTTATTTATCTTCGTCATGGAGTCGTCGTTTTGTATTAGTGTAGATGTCGTCGGACTACTAAAACTGTTAGTAAAACTCTCAGCTAGTCGCCGTCTTGCACTTTTTTTCGAACTGGAAGCCATGTTTTTTCTTAGTGAAGAACGTGGGCTAGAACATAACCGTTTTAGGATAGCCATTTCTTGAGTAAGGCTATGTATTTGCTTTTTTAGATCACAATTTTCAAGAATAATATTATCCATTTCATTTTGTGTGCTTTCGAGCCTTGATTTTAGCTGTATTAACTCTTTTCTCATTTCTTGTGAGTAATCGTTTTGTACGTTGGATGACAGGTCTAAACTTCTACCCAACATGTCTTCAGATAATGTAGAATCGATAGAATTATTGTTTAACATGTTCATTGACTTGTGTCTCCGGAGTGTGACATTTCTGTTTGCACTATCCATAGTTATTCTTATGACCTTATTATAATTTATACAATATTATTTAAACCAGTCGTTTGATTCAGACTTTATACACCTCTGTCGAACCCTATGGGGAAAAGGGCGTGATGTTATATATTAATTATGTACACTTTGCGTCTTGAATATGTGTAGATCCAAAATGAATCATATCGGCGTTGTTTCTGGTGAGATCGGAACCTGCGCCGCTTGACGTAGTAACTAGGAACCGCAGTCCACTCGACCACGGAGACCGTTAAGATTCAATGCGAAATTTTTGATCGGTTGCGGCCAAAGAGTATGGTTCTTCGAGTGGCCAATAGATGTCGTTGTGTTCAGGATGTAGACTATTTGAAGTAAGGCAACACTGTTTAGGATTTGGCAACACAGTATGATCGGTAATACAAAAGTGAATTTTACCTGTCATCTACGAATGCAATGTAAACAAATCGTTCGAGTGACTATGTTAACAAGTTATGTTGTTGTTGTTGTTATTTAACTTACAGTTTTGGGGTATTATCACAAACACGATACTCGTATATTGTCTTCGCACCAGAGTTGTTGTTAATTCTGATTTCGTTGTGCGTTTTTTATTGCACAATGTGTTTCGTTCACTATTTCGTTCTTGGTTTGTATCTCACTATTATCTTCTTATAGGTTGTCACAAACATTTGACCACATAATTTGCATTACGGACTACACTTAAAGTAACTTATAGCTACTAAATTGCTACTGTTTATTTAATTGTTTAAATAGATACGCGGAGCTACTGTTTTTGTGACTTGAGCGTCATTTTTTTTTTTTTTAATATTTTGCTTCTGTCTTCTTTACCACCTACAGGTGTACCCACAGATATAGATAGACCTAGATAGACCTAGATTCGCGTGCCTAGCTTACGTACAAAAATCGTAAGTGGCCAATTTCGCGCTCAGTCTGCATCGGAGCATAGCGCTAGTCGGACGTCAGTTAAAAATATTAAAATGGTTAATTGTGCTGTTATAAATTGTAAAAACTGTACAAATGCGAGGAGAAAAAATAAAGTAAACGTTTCCTTCCATCGGTAAGTCATTTTATGATTAATATTATGCGTAATTAATTTAAAAAACAATTATTTTTAATCTAACACCCTCAGTAATACCTGGTAATACCAAATTTGAGAAAAACAAAAATTCCTATTACATTGTAGCTTTTACTTGGAGCGGTCGATGAGACGTTTTGTTTTAACAAGTAATGAATATCGAAACAAGCAATACTATCGTATATCATTTCGGTTTTGTAGTACAGGGACTTTCATCATTTTTCTGTCAATTTTAGCGATTAGTGCTGTTCATCATATGCAACACAAATCGATTCTCAAGAATCGATTTCGGAAACAGAGGAATGATTTTGTATTATATAAGTACTTATTATGTAGACAATTTTAATAAATAATCGTAACGTTTCGTGATTTTTTTAGTTTTCCACATGAACCCAATTTAAAACAAAAATGGATTGAGGCGACGGGAAACAAAGATTGGTTCCCAACAAAGCATAGCACTATTTGTTCAATACATTTTGAGGAAGCAAGCTTTGTTGAAGGGAAAAAGCAACGAATATTATATTAACAAATTATCACATACATTGCCGGATATGTAGTAAGAGCAATACAAAATAGTATCAAATGCGACGAATGTATCAGTGCGTTGTCTTTACATGAAAAAAAGGACATTGATCATACTATGAATTTGTTAATTTCAAGGATAAAGGTGGTCTCGTTTATCCCACAAAAGATGTAATTCAAATATGCAAAGTTGCAGAGATAGAGATTCGTAATATAATTAACAAATCACAAAAATTCAACATAAGGCCGTCATTAAGTAAACTCCTTCTGATTAATAAGATTTTACGTTATTTTGTTAACAGTAACATCTTCAGTAGCATTGCCATTCATCAATTTGATCAATCGCCAACAGAGTACCATGTAGTCAATTTAATTAAGACAGTCGCGAGTACATATATGGATGTGCGTTTTCATTATTTAACAAAATTTTTGAGATCTGCTGTAACAAAAAGACAATTATATAATAAGCTAATTTTATTGCAGGGACAATAACTTTGTCGTTGCGCCCTTAATATTGTGAAGCAAAGTGAAACTACATATTTAACTTGAATGAATCAAAGGTTTATTATCAAAATACTTTTAATAAAGAATATAATTCTCTGAATTTGTTGTTTTTCTTCTTATAAATGCGCTAAAATAGAAATAGGTTGACCCTTATACCCGGTACAGATTGGTGAAACGTAACATTAAACTTTACATAAATGAGCCGTCCAAATTTATGCTATGCAATCTGAAATATAACACAATAACTATGCGAATTTGTTTAAATGTGTGTTGAGTTTCATGTTACGTTTCACCAATCTGTGCATTAGTGACAAACCAAGTAAAACGTACTGAGATCATTATCATACCTTAATTTGTTTCAATGTGTGTTGCGTTTCATGTTACGTTTCACCAATCTGTGCATTAGTGACAAACCAAGTAAAACGTACTGAGATCATTATCATACCTTAATTTGTTTCAATGTGTGTTGCGTTTCATGTTACGTTTCACCAATCTGTGCATTAGTGACAAACCAAGTAAAACGTACTGAGATCATTATCATACCTTAATTTGTTTTAATGTGTGTTGCGTTTCATGTTACGTTTCACCAATCTGTGCATTAGTGACAAACCAAGTAAAACGTACTGAGATCATTATCATACCTTAATTTGTTTCAATGTGTGTTGAGTTTCATGTTACGTTTCACCAATCTGTGCATTAGTGACAAACCAAGTAAAACGTACTGAGATCATTATCATACCTTAATTTGTTTCAATGTGTGTTGCGTTTCATGTTACGTTTCACCAATCTGTGCATTAGTGACAAACCAAGTAAAACGTACTGAGATCATTATCATACCTTAATTTGTTTCAATGTGTGTTGCGTTTCATGTTACGTTTCACCAATCTGTGCATTAGTGACAAACCAAGTAAAACGTACTGAGATCATTATCATACCTTAATTTGTTTCAATGTGTGTTGCGTTTCATGTTACGTTTCACCAATCTGTGCATTAGTGACAAACCAAGTAAAACGTACTGAGATCATTATCATACCTTAATTTGTTTCAATGTGTGTTGAGTTTCATGTTACGTTTCACCAATCTGTGCATTAGTGACAAACCAAGTAAAACGTACTGAGATCATAATCATACCTTAATTTGTTTCAATGTGTGTTGCGTTTCATGTTACGTTTCACCAATCTGTGCATTAGTGACAAACCAAGTAAAACGTACTGAGATCATTATCATACCTTAATTTGTTTCAATGTGTGTTGCGTTTCATGTTACGTTTCACCAATCTGTGCATTAGTGACAAACCAAGTAAAACGTACTGAGATCATTATCATACCTTAATTTGTTTCAATGTGTGTTGCGTTTCATGTTACGTTTCACCAATCTGTGCATTAGTGACAAACCAAGTAAAACGTACTGAGATCATTATCATACCTTAATTTGTTTCAATGTGTGTTGAGTTTCATGTTACGTTTCACCAATCTGTGCATTAGTGACAAACCAAGTAAAACGTACTGAGATCATTATCATACCTTAATTTCAAGGCATAACATTTTTACTTACTGGTATGCTTTTTTTTTTTTCAGGATGGGAAATCATCAAATGATTTCTCCCGTTCTGGGTGGAGCGGGAGGGCGTGTCAGACTTTTACTGACTAAAACCCACCCGTGTTCCATCAGTTGCCTATGTGCCAGGGTCACGGTATCTCTTTCGAACTATCACGCGACCCCGGCAGGCATCGGTCCTAGTAGACCCCTACACTGCTGCTGACATCTCTTTGAGGCGCGCGTGGAACACTGCGCGCCGTCGACCCGAGCTTGGTCCTTACCGGGCGGCGAGCTACCCATTGCTCGCCACCCGCAAGCTCGTGCCTACGGTGGTCGGGAGTCCGCTATTGACTCCCGATTACTGGTATGCTTACTTACTTAACAAATAATCAACTTGAATTTTAACAAAAATAAACTTTTATAATAATTAGCAATTTAAACTTAAATAAACTTTTATAGTAATTAGCCATTTAAACTTTGACGTAAATTAACTTATAAAAATAACATTATTTGGCATTTTGCAACTACTAATTTTAAATTATAATTATAGGAACCCCAGTTTCTTCTAAACAGGGCGTTTTAAAAAGATTCAGATTTTAATGAGATCTTGAATGCTTTATACTGTATACCTATATAATATTGGAAAAAAAATATATTATTATCGTTTTGAAACACCGTATTTTTGATGTTTTTCTTCAGTGATATTTGCGCCATAAAAATCTTATTTATTTTTCAATTCTTCGAGACCTTTTCCGACGTCAGATGATGAGATATTATATTCCCAATTTGACGTAGTACGACCGGATCCAAACATTTTTTTCAGATCAAAATTAACTTTGACATCTGAAAGTATAGTCACTTTGGGTTCTATTCTGTTTTTTATGCTGGTATTTGACTTCACAGTACATGACTGCTCTAAAGGATCGTGTCATTTTCTAAATTGTGGTCAGTAATCATGACGTCATGATCGTTTTCATTAACATTCACGTGGAGGGTTTTTTTCTGCTTCTGCCTACGTCTGTAATATGCTCTCGAATTCTTACGCCATTGATCTCGCTGTTTTTGCTGTTCATCTATGCTCTTGTCCTTTATACCTATAACACTCTTGTTTTGCTTTTTCTTCAAGTAATTTTATTTATCTTTTTGTTTTCGTAGCTCATGTAATTTTGGATCTATTTTAATTTTATTATAACGTATTTTACTTGCTTTTCGTTTTGCTCCTAAAATTTCTTCTCTGGATTTTTTCTTTGTTTCCGACATTTTGATAGTCTACAACAATTACAAGAAATAATTAGGGAAATACTAACAATTTTGTAAAAAACATATATTCCTAACTGCCTTATAAGCAGATCAGGAATTTTATTTTATGTCATTCATTTTTCTGTTTATCTCATTCCTCTGTCTATCTCATTACTCTGTCATAAAATCGATTCATAAATCGATTTGAACGATTCTTAATAATGTTTTAGGTACTGTACACAATTACTCAATAAATAGTATTCGTATAGTAATTGAAAAATGGTATATACAAAGGCGAACTTTATTCAAAATTGAGTTTTCACCCAGCAAATCTTTATGTGATAGAAAGAAATGAAAAAGGGTAGAATCCCGTTGCTTCTTGTAAACACTAGAACTAAAAGAATTCGATCAAAACACCTTATATTTAAATATAAGGTGTTTTGATCGAAAATTTACGTGTTTATAATGGTAAACTTACTTGAAATTATGGCAAAGGTATCCAAAACCTAGCACGTCGTCGAGAGACGACTTTCAGAGTACTGCTGGCCGGGTGGGCGCTGGCGCATGGCGGAGGGTAGGACGAGGGGGGCGCCGCACGCGGCGGCGTCTTTGAATCGATTTGATTTTCCCATCACTAAATAGTGCTTGTGACGTCATAATAGGTAGTCAAAAAATGGCACGCTTGGTTTTCATACAGATCGTGATACTTGCGTTATCTAGGTCTATCTATATCTGTGGGTGTACCTCTTAAAATATTTCGTGTATGAATAGTACACCTTATATATCTTAGGACAACCAACGCACCGTTATCTGATCCCAAACTAGGCAGAGCCTGTACTATGGCAACCAGACAACTACACAGACACTATACTTATATATTTCTAAATACATACATATCATAGATAGCTTCTTCGACCACGATTTCGCCCGCGTCAAATTTTTGCTCTCCTGACCCTTCCTGTCGCATCGAATTGCCTGCCAGTTTTCGTCTATTTTTCGTTGCTGCTCCGCTCCTTTTGATCGATTTTTTCAATTCGGACCAGTAGTTCGTTAGATTACCGCGTTGAACGCGGTGAAACAAATAAACTCTTCAGCTTTATAATATTATCCACTAGACTAACAGGCTAGTCGTCTTAGCAGTCGACTGATTGACTCATTAGCGATTAGATTTGACTTCTAACGGCCATCTTTAATGTTAACTCTGTTATTTATCGCAGTACAGTTTTTCATCGGAATTCGTTTCCAATTTCAAAATTTCAATATCTCGTTTTTTGTCATTTGACAAATTGGATTTTTATTGTCTAAGCGTTAAAAGGATTAACGATATTGATGGCTGTTCATAGAGCGTTAATGTCACTCGAGTGTCTTAACAACAGCATTTATTACGAAACTTGAAAAAGTAAGGGTGTAATAAAATATTGATCAAAATGTTTTTATCCTTCAATTCTTTTATTGCAATTTTTGGTTAGATTTGCTTTTGATGTAGAATTTTCTGGCTTTGTTTTTGTCTCCTAAAATCAGACAAATATAATGATATTTTTTTGAGTTTTTGTAAATACCATTCTATATCTTTACATAAATAGTTTGTCAATAGTTTATGAATTTAAAAATTGAAAACCAATTGAAATTAATGATGATGCAGAAAATGGCTACTACCATTTTACATTGTTAGTATCATCATTCATTTAAACTCAAAGCAAATATGTTACGAGAATATACTTCTTTATTATTTAATGATTTTTTGGGATGCAACCTGTGTCACCCTTGCGTCATGTCATGTTCCTAGCACGGCGGGCTGTGCTGGCGCCGCTGCTGCGGCTGCTGAAACCCTTAAGCGGCGCAGATAGTGTAACCTAATAGGTAATTATAGTTTTGGGCCGTTTGGGGTTGAAACGTTTGGGTCATAGAGCTCGAGTGCGCGTCTCCTCTTTAAGAAAATTTCTCATCGACTGGTCGATACTTAACGTTATCAGAAGGCTGGGTCATTCTTTGGCTAAAGAATTAGCATTGCCATTGAACGTGGCAATGCTGCCAGTCTACTAAGCGAGACATTTGAGTGAGCATGACTGAAGTATGTAGTTTAGAGTAAGCACTTTATGCATTCTACGTATAGTTAAGTATTAAGATTATTATGTTGATATTTTATTTGTAATAAACTTTGTTAGTGTGAATTATCTTAAAATTTGATTATGACGTAGTTGTTGTGGGACGCGTTGATTTGAATTTCTAGAGTTCACAAAATAAGGCTTAAACAAACGATGTACAAAATTAATAACAAGGAAACTTAAAAATCTATAATTGACATGACACTTATGCTCACGGAGGTGAGACTGAGTTATTTGGCCGAAGAAATGCTGTTATAATGCAATAAAGGTATGAATTTAAATTTGAGTCTTCACGATAACTTTTTTTCAAATCACAAATATTAGTCTTCGGTTCAAAAATAATTTTAACATTTTTTTTTAAATAAATATTGCAACTGTAGAATGCAATCAATTTACTCTATAATTGGTTTACCGGCTGCAATTTGACTTTCTATCTCGCAATGGTTTTGTCCACGTAGTATTTTGAAGTATCCCTTGTCACCCCAGTCCGGGTTCCAAGAGTTCGCAATAAGCCAGTACTTTTCACCATTCTCAACTCCCCAACCCAACATCTTAATAACATGACCACCAAGAAATTTACCGTCCACATTTTTGTATACACCTTTTCTATAGCTTAGAAAGTCTTCGTAAACTTTAAACCAAGCACTTACGGGTCCATTCTTAAACAGTTCAGCTTTAATCTGTTCTTCATCTGAATTTATTGTATGTATGTTCTTGCCGCGACGCTTGTCTTTATCATAACCATTGTTGTAGCTCGGCTCACAGGACTTGACGCATTTCGGGGTGTCATCCGTTTCGCCACAAGGCGGTAATTTTCCACGCACATCATGTGCGCAGGCGGCTATCGCGTATGGCTGACAGCCTTGACTCGAGTTATAGTTCCCTCCTGACACAATTCCCGTGTTCTTGCAGTAGTTCCAAGCCTGCACGTGGAGACCTCCGTTGCACCCGAAACCACAATCCTGGCAACAGGTCACAACATCCTGAGCAGAGAAATGGAAATTTTGTGCTCCATTGGAGTATATACAATACCGGTCGGTCATTACTTCTACAGGGCCGAACGCCCAACAACTACCGCATGAACCTTGGTCTCTTATTTCGTTCAGGGAGGGACAGTTCGGCCATTTATCCCTTGCGTCAAAACTTTCGGGAAGATTTGCAATCAGCTCGGCGTTATGTTCCACCTTTGGTAATTTCACAAAGTTTTTGTCTTCCAAGGCGCCCAATAAATTCTTGATGTATGAAAACGATGTATGCGCTGGGAAGTTTCTGCCGGCTTGCCAAGAGTTTTGCTTAGAGTTGATCAAAGTAATGAATCCATCAGACAGTGGGTTCAGTCTTCCGGTAATGACGGCTGCCACAGCTTACAGCATAACAACAACAATCGCACTCAAGGCCACAGGGGTTAGTGTCACTGAGCGGAGATGAGTTGGGAGTGAATGTGTGACAAAGCGTCCATTTATATAGTAGTTTTGCAGGATTTTAGTTGTCTATAGAAATTTCAAAGTTATTTGAAATACGTGGCAACAGATAAATTAAGGCATTGAATAGTTGTAACATTCTTAATTTAATGTCCGAAATATACATTCCTCGCGACGCGACGGTGGCCTACAGGGGTGGATGTGACTGTGCGACGTTGTAGCGAAAATAATAACGAAAGTATTATTTATTTTTGTTGGTAAAGTAGTTATGTTGTTGGCAGCGAAATACTTTTTGAGTGTTTATGCACGAGTTGTTGGTTTACTAATGTTGATATTTGATAAATATCTGTATTTATATATTATTAATATCTCAATTATATCCTATACATCTCAATAACTACCCGTGTCATAACTTATGTCCATTTTTGTTACAAACCGCTGTACTAGGTGAGTTGTGATATAACGACTCATTTCAGTTTATGTCATTTTTACCTGATTTATATGGTTTTTATTATTATTAAATCAAAATCTTCTAGAGGATAGAATTTGCTATTTGTATCTAAATCATGAATACGCTAAGGTTGTTTATAGTTGCGATATGTACATAGGCGTAATGTGACAACCATCCTCCGTCTCCCCTTGCTATGAGCTAATATGTTACCAGAATACCTCTTTATTAATTACTTGCTTTTTATAAAAATTTAATTAATATAAATATTTTGACGTGACAACGTCTTATAAATTGGTTTGCCGGGTGACACTTCAAGAAACTGCGTTACGCTCCGCTCACGTTATGCGCTCACAATGAGAGCGAGTGAGAGGCACGCGTCCCTTCCACTCGGGCATGGTTAGCCCGCCTAACAGCGAGAGAGACAGACATAAAAAGTGAAAGGCACGCGCCTTTAAATATAATTCTTTGTATAAATAAATGTTTTAAATTGTTACTATTATTTCATCCTTCTTCCTACTATACGAATGAATATTCACATTAAAATTATTTTACCACTCAAAGTCGTTGTCACGTAAAACTTTCGCCCGTGTACCGACTTTACAGGCAACCAATTTTTTTTTTTTAAAGAGTAACGGTGGACTTTCTTGCTGGCTTTTTTTCATAGGGAACAACAGTTGGAACCGTGCAGAGAGCGAGCACGTCGTCTATTGACGTCTCATAAGTATGTCTTCTTTACACAGTAGGTATAAAAAAGTCACATTTCGTGTTTGTACGCTTAGATCTTGTAAACTAAGCAATGGATTTTAATGCGATTTCATCAATAGACAGAGTGATGGATTCAAGGGTAAGGTTTATTTGCGCAACGCTATGTTTCGAAGTAGCATAATGGGGTCTTCAGTTGGACAATGTGCGGTGGAAGTCCACTTGCCGTTAGCGAATTCAAAAATTCTACGGTGTAATGTGTGGCGTCTTGCTCCACACCGGTATCAATGAACATGACATATTACTTCCCTCCTTTCAATTTACGAGAAAACACTCTTATGGATCCCTGCAGCTTGATCATTGGATCTGGAGGATTTGTGCGCATTTCAAACATATTTTTTTTGGTGAAATTGAACTACTTTACAACATGCTTTAAAAATATGGCGCTATTAGATTCGTTTTGTATAAATCTAATCGAAAAGAATAACATTTATTAGGCCTTTATTTTTAATTCCGACCTTTTTTGTTGTTGGGAATCATCAAATGACGTCTACCGCTCTGAGCGGAGTGGGATGTGAGTCTTTTGACTAAAACCTACCCGTGTTCGTTCAGTTGTCTTCAGTTGGTAACACTTTTGAACAAATCTCGCGAGCCTGGCAGGCATAGGTCCTAGCAGACACCTTTAGTTATGCTGACATCTCTTTGAGGCACGCGTGGAACACTACGCGCCGTGGACACTGGTCCTTACTGGGCGGCGAGCTACCCATTGCTCGCCACTCACAAGCCCGCGCCTACGGTGGCCGGGGATCCGCGATAGACTCCCGACGCCCGGGTCGTCTCCTCCTGCGGTGGCTAGGGGCATGAGGGCGCACGGACTGGCTCTCCCTCACCTTCGCTTTCGCGAGTATTACTGCTTCGCAGAAGGAGGTGATGGCTTCCCTTACCCTCTCGCTCCGTACCATGGCTTGCACCAGGGCCGGACGCGAGAGATAGCCGCCGTCGATCGTCTCCACGAGGACACGGCGGCGGCGGTGCTCCACCCAGGCAGGGCACACTCCACCGTATGCTCCACTGTGTCTTCCAGGCGATTCACGCAATGGCAACGAACACTTTCTAGTATTAGGGGAAGTACCCTAGAGGTATGGATGAGCGAGTAGAGAACACAATTTTGAAACATTTAGCATTTTAGACTAGCCTGTTAGTCTAGTGGTTAGTGACCCCGACTGCTAAGACTGAAGTGTTGGGTTTGATTCCCACCCAGGACAAATCTTTGTATGATGAGCTCAATTATTTGTTCTTCTGAGTGTAATTTATCTATAACTAGCTTCTGCCCGCGACTTCGTCCGCGTTAAATTTCTTGTTCCCCGACCCTTCCCGTCGCGTCGAAGCGCCTACCCGTGCGATTTTCCCCGTTTTTGCAACATTTTTCATTACTGCTCCGCTCCTCTTTATTGTAGCGTGATGTTATATAGCCTATAGCCTTTCTCGATAAATAGGCTACCCAACTAGAATTTTTCAATTCGGACCAGTAGTTCCTGAGATTAGCGCGTTCAATCAAACAAACAAACAAACTCTTCAGCTTTATAATATTAAGTATAGATATGTATGTATTTAGAAATATATAAGTAGATATATTTATCAGTTGTTACGTGGTTACCATTGTACAGGTTCTGCCTAGTTTGGGATCAGATAACGGTGTGCTGGTTGTCCTAAGATATTTATTTATTTTATTTAACTCCCATGTCCATTTTCCATAACCCATTTCTTCCCGTGGGTGTCGTAAGAGGCGACTAAGGGACTTACTAGAGAATGGGCAGCAGCGTTCTATAAGCATTTCACCACCATACTGCGATCGCTATCCCGCCAGCCAAGCGTGGCTATTGTGGCAAAACCCCCCCCAAATTGCTGCAGGACTATGTCAAGCAGTCAGACGTCTTTCGGTTAAAATGATGATGGTGATGATGAGCATGTTATTTCAAAACCATAGACTTCTTAAGTATAGGTTTTACTGAAACCTGTACCTAAGGTTACAGATGTAATTTCTGTTTTTTTTTTCAATGTTAAAGGCTCAGCAGTTTTGGAGATGAGTAGGATAGTAAAGAATTGTAAATATACATTTAATTTCTTAAATAACATTAAAACTGTTTATTTTAAAATTATATAAAATATATTTGTGACCAACGCTCATTCATTATAAGCACACACTTTATTTTTGTTTTACATTTTTTGTACCTGCCGCTCCCCCTCAAAATTGACCTCCGTAATAAAAATTCGTTTATGGATTGTACAGGTCCGTGTTTGGGTCACAGAAATAAATATGTATACCAAATTTCAACTCAAACAGTCCAGCAGGTTTGGAGCAATATGGCTGTGACATACGTACAGACAGACACACGAGTGATCCTGCAAGGAATCCGGTATAAAAACTAAAATACTACTTATGTTTATTGGAAAAATGAGAAAAAACCTCAAAGTATTTATTTATTTTTTAAATTTATCTAATTTTTTAATTTTTATTTCAATATTAAAGGCTCAGTTTTGGAGATGAGCCAAAAAGTAAGGAATTGTAAATATTCATTTACTTTCTTAAATAACATTAAAGCTGTTCGTTTTAAAATTATCCTACTAATATTATAAATGAGAAAGTTTGTATGTATGGATGTGTGGATGTTTGTTACTCTTTCACGCAAAAACTACTGAACGGATTTGGGTGAACTTTGGAACACAGTTAGTTTATAACCTGGTTTAACACATAGGCTACTTGTTATTCCGGTAGTACGTTCCCGCGGGATATTTTCTGACCTCCACGCGGGCGAAGCCGCTGGTAAAAGCTAGTATAAAATATATTTGTGACCAACGCTCATTATAAGCTCTATCATTTAATATGTCACACACTTTATTTTTGTTTGACATTTTTTGTACCTGCCCCTCCCCTTCAAAAGTGATCTCCGTATTAAAAAAATCGTTTATTTATTGTACAGGTCCGTGTTTGGGTCACAGAAATAAATAAGTATACCAAATTTTAACTCAAACAGTCCAGCAGGTTTGGAGCAATATGGCTGTGACATACGTACAGACAGACACACGAGTGATCCTGCAAGGAATCCGGTATAAAAACATTTTTCCCATAAACATAGTATTTTATACTTTGTTTATGGGAAAGATGATAAAAAAAACTCAAAGCATTTATTTCAAATAAAGCACCTTTGAATCGTCAAATGTCGGAGACTCAGTAAAATCAGCAAAACTCAGTAAAATCAGTAAAATAAAGCTAGTTGCCCAATCCAAAGCGAAGGTACAGACGCCACCAGGTCAAGCCACCCGAAACTGTCAATTTTTCCCAATGAACCTTGAACCTAATGCTCTAGAAATAAAGTCGAAAATCTATCAAAGAAATCTGACAGATTGTAGTAGCTTGATGTGTTGGCGTCTGTACTTATGGAGAAGAACGGGCAAGAAACTCCATGGACACTCACAAAGGTTCCATCATTAGCTGACATTTTAAACGTGAGAACGATGTAAAAATACACGCACAATAAAAGTGTCCGCAATCAAACAAAAATAAAATAACAATTCAGATATTATAAATAAGTTGTGGCAGCTAAGACATGACCAGTCCCTACTGATGGCGCCCTTTCATGAACATGACGTATGGATTTCACCATTTAGCATTTGACGGGAATGATCTAACACACACTCTACCTCCAGCGAGACATTTAAGTTAGCATGACTCAAGTATGTAGTTTTGAGTAAGCACTTTATGCATTCTAATTAAGTATTTAGATTATTTTGTTGATATTTTTATTTTTAATACATTTTGTTAGTGTGCATTATCGTACAAAGTGATAATTATGATGTACTTGTCGTGTGACGACGCGTTGATTTGAATTTCCAGAGTTCACAAAAATAAGGTTTAAATTGAACGGGTTGAGAGGTTGGGTCATAGCGATGTATAAAATTGATAAAGAGGAAACTTGAAATCGATAACTGTGTTTAATTTTTTTTAAATACAGTAGAGCGTCGATTTTCGGAACTAATTGGGGGACAGGAGTGTTTGGAAAACCGGTTTTTTTCGGATAATCGAACTGTATTGATTCAGCCGTACATATTTATGTACAGGTGAATAAAAACCTTATGTTTATACATATGAAGGGCTAATGAAAAGAACTGGATAAAAAGTGGATTTTTGTGAGCATAGACAATAAAAAATCAATTTGAAAAAATGTGACTTAGCCGATTCTTCCCCTTAGCCTTTCATTATCTTTAATGAAAAATAATTTCTTTCACGCGGTAAAATTTAAATTATTAAATAACGGCTACTTGGGAGTGACATATGAGTATATACAACTAACAGTTCGAGACAATTTCGCGTATATTATAGCGTGGGAGGAGGACAGCACGCGCGAGTCGGGCGGGCGTAGTAGTTCGGATAAGCGGTCGTTCGGTTGATCAACGTTCGGATAATCGACGCTCTACTGTAATAATTGCAACTGTAGAGTGCAATAAATTTACTCTATAATAGGTTCACCGGCTACGATTAGATTTTCTATCCCGCAATGGTTTTGTCCACGTAGTATTTTGAAGTATCCCTTGTCACCCCAGTCCGGGTTCCAAGAGTTCGCAATAAGCCAGTACTTTTCACCATTCTCTACTCCCCAACCCAATATCTTAATAATGTGATCAAAAATATAATGACCGTCCACATTTTTGTATACACCTTTTCTATATCTTAGAAAGTCTTCGTAAACTGAGAACTGAGCACTTACGGGTCCATTCTTAAACAGTTCAGCTTTAATCTGTTCTTCATCTGAATATATTGTGTATATGTTCTTGCCGCGACGCTTGTCTTTATCATAATCAGTGTTGTAGCTCGGTTCACAGGACTTTACGCATTTCGGGGTGACAACCGTTTCGCCACAGGGCGGCAATTTACCGGGCACATCATGATGTTCGCAAGCAGCTATTGCATACGGCTGACAGCCTTGCCTCGAGTTATAGTTCCCTCCTGACACTATACCCGTGTTCTTCCAGTACTGCCAAGCGGCCGAGTGATGACCTTCTCCGTCGCAACCGTGACCACAATCCTGGCAACAGCTCAGAACATCCTGAGCAGAGAAATGGAAATTTTGTGTTCCATTGGAGTATATACAATACCGGTCGGTCATTGCTTCAACAGGGCCGAACGCCCAACAACTACCGCATGAACCTTGATCTCTTATTTCGTTCAGGGAGGGACAGTTCGGCCATTTATCTCTTGCGTCAAAGCTCTCGGGAAGATTTGCAATCAGCTCGGCTTCATGTTCCACTTTTGGTAATTTCGCAAAGTTTTTGTCTTCCAAGGCACCCAATAAATTCTTGATGTATGAAAACGGTGTATATTCTGGAAAGTTTCTGCCGGCTTGCCAAGAGTTTTGCTTAGAGTTAATCAGATTAATGAATTCATCAGGTAGCGGGTTCAGTCTTTCGGTATTGACGGTTGCCACAGCGCACAGCACAACAACAACAATCGCATTCAAGGCGACCATTACTGCAGAGTTCTTAATTATGTTAGTGTCACTGAGCGGAGTTGAGTTGGGAGTGAATGTGTGACAAAGCGTCCATTTATATATCTAGTAGTTTTGCAGGATTTTAGTAGTCTTTAGAAATTTCAAAGTTATTTCAAATACCTGGCAACAGATAAATTAAGGCATTGAATAGTTGTAACATTCTTAATTTAATGTCCGAAATATACATTCCTCGTGTCGGTGGCCTGCGGGGGTGGATGTGACTGTGCGACGACGTCGTGGCGAAAATAATCACGAAAGTAATTTTTTGTAAGCTATAGGTATAGGTTTGGATATCTGAAGTTCAATTCACGATATTTACTTCTTATCTTTACTGCACATCTGTAGATTATGTGACATTGTTCTGAACAAAGCATGGTTTTTGCGCTCAGGATGGTTGTGGCAAGCTGTAACAACTCTCCTTTCTTAATATTTTGTAATGTTCCGAAATACTTTTTAGTGTGTTTATGCACGAGTTGTTGTTTTATTGTTTTAGAATGCCTGAAATATTCGGTAGATAGACAGAGGCATGTCTACGAAGGAAACACACAAATCGTCTCAATTTCGTACCAAATAGTGGTTTAAGTATTGTCTGTTTTTTTTTTGTTTTTATGAATTATTCGTATTATTGAAAGTTTAATGTTGATATTTAATAAATGTAACTTATTTACATTTATTTGCCAATTTAAATTTAATTTAGTTCCATTAAATCTCAAAATGACCTGTGTCGCAACTTATGTATATCCACCTCTTTTACAAACTACCCCTGTACCAAGAGAGTTGAGATATAACAACTCATTTAAGTTTATGTCGTTTTTATCAGATTTAGGTGATTTAAAGTATTTTTTCTATCAAAATCCTTTAGAGGATAGAACTTATAGCAATTCATATATAAAACACGAGGAGTGCTAAGACTGGTTTCAGTTGAGATTTTTCCATTTGGTGATGTTGCAGCCATCCTCCATCTCCCCTTGCTATGAGCAAATATGTTACAAGAATACTTCTATATTATTTAATTACTTATTTTATATTTGTTGATAACGTCCAAGCTGATACACCTATACAAATACGTGGTGGCTTAGGCATATAAATAATATATGTAATAGGAATGTTTGGAACATGTAGGTATCTGTCGTTATAATTACTAAAGTCGTTATTCAGTTTGTACTGTATTTCTGTGTGGTTTTGAATAGATAAGATGCATATTTTTGCGTTTGTATGTTTAGGTTCGATATTTGATATTGATTATAATACATAAATGCAAAAATTACATCAATTACATGATAAATTTAACTTATGGCTGATATTAATATGAAGCAACGAATTTAATGTCAACAATGAAAATAGAAAATGCGGATCACGGTAAGATTCTGGTCTTTTTTCACCATTATTTATTTAATACTTTAAGCACACAAATGTACAGAGGCGGACTTAATGCCATAAGCATTTTCGACAAGTCAACCTTTCATTATCATAATTTTAGTCCAAAGACGTCCACAGCAGGACTTAGGCCCCAGAAAAGGGGTTTGCCATAATTACCACGCTTTGGAGGCGGATTGGCGATCGTAGCATGGTGGTAAAATGCATAGAGAATTCTCTACCTTACGTGTGCCGCTTCACAGTCTCGACTCAAGAACTCGTCTACCTCAACGTTTAATCGGTTACTTCTAGTTAGTAAAAAAATATTATGTTACATCGCGTAATTTACAGTAGCTTCTGGCATTTACATGGCATCTAAACGGTTATGTAATACGGAAAGCATCCGGCTTATAGCTTCACTGTTCTAGAATGGATTAAAACCACCTTTGAACTTAGCACAAAGTTACTTAAACTTTAACTCAACGATTATATTTATTGATACAGACAACAACAGTGGTCGGTTAAAACTGTTATTTTAACATACCTATCATTTAAATTGATACAGAATTATTCAATACATCGCTTTTTTAGAATTTTATGTAACTCCCTAAATATTGTGTCAGTTCTCTTTTGTTGATGAATATTTTGCTCAATAATGAAAAAAAAAACTGTAATTTTAATCTGAAGGTTGCGTGTTCAAATCACGTTGGGGTCAACAATTTGCCAGTGGTGATGTTCAGATTGATGTACGAGGTAGGGCTTGCAGTGCTAGTCAAAGGATTAAAACCCGAGACGGTGCTAAAAGAATATGTATAATCTGAATCAACTTACACTGACAATATTCGGAGAGTCACTCTACTCCTATACTAGTTCTTAGCAGGAGAGTACCTATGTATATAGGTATTTAAGATACTAAATTATGCTTAAGTAGGCATAGTATTAATCGCCATTTGTTGCTGTCTATAAGTTTTTTTCATCCCACCATCTCGGAAAGAGTATTTTTAATCTTCAATATCTGAGTGGAAAAGCCGTTTTTATTCTCTAGAGGATAAAGTAAATTGAATTTAGAACATCGTGTGCACTAAGTTTGTGAATTAAAAACATCATTAAATCTATTTACTTCTATCTCCATGGTGCCGAATTTATCATTCAACCTTTTTCTAATTTGTAAAACTTAGACTCGGAACCTTCTTGATATACTTTTTTTTAATTTGCTTTGCGCGCGCCATTTTACTTTTCACGTCACCAACATTACAGTACCTAACAAAAATATTACACTCGACTTTTGGTAACTGTAGCAACGTTACTTTCAATTTTTCTTAATTATACCTAAGTATCATTTGAAATAATTTAAAGATTATTCTGTAATACTTACCTATCATAATGTAGTACATAATAAATGTTAATACCTAAACTGAAATAAAAGTATCTTGTGATTGAAATGCTTTTTTTGCATATTTAGTCATTTCCTCGCTGAGGTGGGATGAAAAGTTACGTGTTGCACTCGAGTGCAAAGATTTTTCACCTCGTGCTCTTTTGATTCCCTCGCTAACGCTCAGGATTCTAATTTTGAATCCTTCGCTTGCTCGGTCATCAAAATTGAACACGCGGTTAAAAAGCAACTTTGCACTCTTGTATAACAAATACTATTGTTTTATTTTTGTTACTTTTTATAGAAGGGTGTTAAAGCTGTAATGGTACAGCGGTCTGTTAGTCTTCATCCCGGTATTCCTGGGTACTGTCGGTTACAGTACATTTATAGGCCCCGAACGTTACTTTTACGATTTAGTGACGACATGAATGACGAAATGCTTCTGTGCTTCAGCTGTATAGTTTGAATAAATAACATAAAATGTCTTTGTAGCTGTTTACGCCACGAATAATTTTTATGGCTATGCTAAAACACTGCTAAATGTAAGCAAAATTCAAAGATTGCGTCGCCGCCACCGCCGCGTCTGCTTTTTGTTTTAAAGGACAGTATTGTCGAATCTGTATGTGATTTTCATGCAAAAAAAATGTAGTTGACTGTCGTTTTAAACGAATTTTTACCTAAGTATTGCTTTTTGCGTACGCTAGGTTCGGTATCTACATATTTACACTTAGACCTATGCTTAAGGACTTATTTCACTGCTAAGGTTTCCCTTAGCTGTGAAATAAGTAATACTACTCAACAATTACATTTTTATTCAAAGGTAATTTTAATGATTATGGTTTTTGTGAAATTGTAATACTTCATGTATTACAATTTCACTGTATTGTATTATAAGTTTTATTTAAGTAATTATATCTTAATTCTCTCTTATAAAGTGTCTACACAGATCATTAGTGTTGGCCAGCGTCGCAGATGGCAAATTAGGTACGGAACCACTTCGCTATATCTCGGGTACATCCTCGCACATCTGTAGGTTGTTTAAACATTGTGTCCTCGTTAATGTGCTCGTATTTAACTCTAAAATGTGTCCTTCATGTTAGCATAGAGATGACTTAATTGAGTGACGTAATCGTTGTGATGATAGTTAAGAACTCTTAGTGTTATGTTTGTAATGTTTTGGCTACAGCTTTTCAGTTATAATGTTAAAAACTCGGATGTATTTAGCATAACAGCAATTTTTACAATTGAACAAACTGCTGCTCTGAAAATACACGACTTTTCTTCATTAAGTAATTCATTAAATAAAACGGTCTATTAGAAACTGTATTTAAAGCATTTCCTGTTGTTCCTTACAAGTCAAACTTCCAAAAAACTGACGTGTTCCACTTTTTGAAAAATATTGGTCGGTAAGCAGAAAATTTTCACTAAGTCTATAAACATCTTCTGGACACTAAAACGACTGAAAACCTGTGTTGATATCTTACCTAAGTTATACTCACTATACCTGCGTAAAATAATACCGCCTGTCACATTGACATAGTAAACAAACTTCTAATCTACGCGTGTTTGTGTTTGTTTGTACAACAGCTCACTCGGATTGACTTTGAAGTTCTAAGACAATGTCGTTGATTGCCATGTTTTCATTAGTCGCTTGTTTTATTGACTTGTTGTCTATATGGTGATGGTTTCTCTAGACCCGATTTAACACATCAAGGAATGCCAAAATAAGGCGTCCTGTTAGATTTCAAAACTTAGCCGCTGAGCGTAGAAGATCCAGAGGCATACCTTTTGAAAATCTAAAAGTCTTCGCTCGCGTGTATGATCGGAAATTACGCGGAAATAATCCCACGGAAACGTCCTACCGGAATGAAACTGTATTCATCCAAATAATATGTTCAGCTGTTTTTGCGTAATTGAGTATCAAACATACAAACTTTCACATTAATAATATTGTAGTAGGATAATAGTTTCAAGGATTTAGGCTAAATTTACTGTTATACGGACAACCGTATAGGAGCTATCGTATAAAAAGAAGCATGTAGTGGCGCACGGACCGCGGGCCGTCCATCCGTACAAGGACTGTCCGCGGTGTGCGTCTGTCCTCTGTACGTCCGTATCAGGGTGCGCTAGGCGCGAGTATACTCATCCGAGCCGTACGTTGGTCCTTGGGGCACAAAATACGGCCTTAATTAATTATATAGTTATTTATCAAATACCTAAATACATAATGTTCTTAGCTTTAATCTCCTGCAAATGGGTTGATCTTTCAAATGTGCAATTTTATGCTCTGCATTCTTAGCGTCATATAAAATTCTAATAATATAATGTTGGGACCATAAGAGAGAGCACGACCTCTGAGTTTGTTTCAGCATTTCTTCTCAGGGAACAGTTAGCTAGGAAATGCAAGCGCCATCTAGTTTTTTAAATATTTACTTTCAAAATATTGACGTGTAAAAGTGTCTTATAAGTTTTACATAAATTAATATTTCATTTCATTATGGAAAACCTATATGCTGTAAACATGTGACTGTGAAACACAGATAGAATAATCATAAAAACTAAGTGAAATCTGAAATACAGAACCTGTACAAATCTCTCCAGCAAAAAGGAGAAAAAGAAAACAATTTCGTTATGTCGTTTTGATAGCACCGCGAGTTTATAAAGGGACTTAGCCAACTCAGAACTGGAGCAATTTGGTGTCGGCGTGAATTCCGCCCAGAGGGATTCGCGTCTAACACTCGGATGGTAAGCGGAGTATTCCCTTCTGTTTCCCTGTAATTATTATTAGAATAGGAACACTGCCCCCCCTTGCAGTACACTGGGAGATTTATGATGACAAGTGTTGTAATTGTGCGTTACTCTTATTTGTTTCGTGATTGGAATTGTGAAAGGCGTTTGACTTTGATCGCGTTGATAGAAAAAATGTTGTTAGTTTATCAAATTCATTGAAACCTTACGTACATTACGTATTTTTAACGTACACGATTAAAATAATTAATCACAATTAACATTATAGTTTTTAACAACATTAAACTTAATTTTATGATTATTTGGTAAAAATACCATTGATACAGTTTACATATATATCAGTGGTTTACGTTGAACGGGTGATATTACTACGCGCGTATCTTATGCATTCATTTAGGGTGGTTAAGTGTATATTTTTGTTGTTTGATGAAATCAGGATTCTGTTTTTGGTAAAATTGTTAATTTAGTTATTTAACAGACTGAAAATAACTTGAAATAGCCGCTGAACTATTTAATGTGATAACCTAATCGACACCCAGTAATATATGTATAAGTTATGCTTAGCACTGGTGCTGGTTTGCGATAAAAGCAAATTTAATAGTATCTATGCAGAAAAGGGTTTTCTTTAAAAAAAGAAACATGTTAATGGATTTAGATACCAAATGACACCAATTCATTTTAGTAATCTCACTCGTATTCAAAAGCCCAGACAAATTTGTTTTATATTATAATATTATTCACAAGAGCGAGAAATATCTTAGAGATATGTTCTAGCAGTACTAGCCAAGATTTACTCGTAATATAATGGGAACCGCTAAGAATATGGAATGCATTTCATTCGGTGAATATATTTTGCTTAGCGAACGAATTCAAAGTTCGCGTCTTCGTTTCTATTGTTAAGGGAATTCAAGAATATACCTACGAAGTATGGCTGTCCAAGTCCATCTCATGTTATTCCAATGAACCTAACTTATAACACAATGCAATAAAATTGATGAGGGCGACGTTGCTTTTGAAAATATACGAGGTTCCATGTAAAGGAATGGCTGCATACTAAATTGCAATATCGAAAGTCGAACGTTTTTCAAAGTTCGTGATGTTTTGATCGAGTTTGAATCTGTTTTAGTTTATAGTATATTTTTTTAGAACACTGATACTAAAAAGCTTGATGTGAGCACCAACATGAACATTTAATGCCTTATTTTGAATAACGGTACACTAAAAATTAAACGTGTTCATTTGTTTCTCTGCGTATAATGTCCTTTGTAGACGGCACGGTTTTCTTACGGTACGGCGTGCATTTCGGGCCGTAGAAAACCGTATCGGTGTAGAAGCGTCCATAGTGTTCCATTCAACACTGACGACCGTGCCTAGTTGCCTGCAGACAACAAAATCAGACGTATGTTTTCACGGCAAGAAATACCCTATGTTTATAAAGGGCCTTAGGGGTCTTAGTTTGGAGAGCAAACAACACGTCTTATTATATATGTTTATATAACTGGAGATTTATATAAAGCTCATATATTTATCTTAATTTAGTTCATTGGCTTTGTTTTCAAATTCATCAGTCGTGTTCAAAACACGAGCATTTTTAAGCAACAAATGGTTGTTAGTAACCTTTCTCATTTCTTTTCGACTTTAGCACTGTAAGGGCAATTAGCTGTGTTATATCCATTTCATACAAGTGACAATTAATAACACTATCGTTTGTATAAAAAAATAATATATAAGCTAATCAAAACTGTACATTGCACAGTTTTGGGAGTTTTATAAAAATGTGGCTGTTCTTTTAGTATATTGTGTATCTTACGACTTTCACACGAACGAAGCCGTGAGCAGAAACACGTTAGTACTAAATATACGGGCAATTTAAATAGTACTAAATTCGCTATTAGTGATTTTACTCTTATATCTTTTCCTTTTGTTCACCTAAGTTCTGTTTTACTAAAATGGAAAAGACAAAGATTAACTTTTTATGACGAACGGCTGATTCCGTATTCATGTCATATTGGCTTACGATTACGTTTGAAACCGTAACACGTCGTGGTACATAAGTAATGTTATTCCATTAATAGGATTCTGACATAAGGCTTCTGTTTGCACTATATAATACATATTAAGAAGTAGATTCTTCCGTGTTTATATTTTTGTATTGTTGTTTTATTGTCTATGCCTATTTCTGGTTTTCAGATTTACGATTGAATGAATGGGGAAAGGATCATTTTCAGATTGCTGTGTTGTTTATTGTAATTAGTAGTTATTAAAATATTATTATAATTTCTTGATTATTGTTGATAAGTATGTTGTTCTGTTTCTGTGAGAGTTCAGGGACCCTAGATCCCTAAGTTCGGGTCTGCTTTCATATACAGTAATTATTCTGGAACTCAATGCTTGCTTAGGAGAAGCTCGCCATTGAAACCAAAATGTCATTTTGTCGTAAGCATCAAGATCGCCGAGTACTAGGAAGACGCTAGGGAGACGCTCTGCAGAGAAGTGATCTGAATTAAGATACTTCTTGTAGAGGCAGGAGGACGGGTTCCGATATGAGGCAGCAACAAATTTGTCAGACCGTACAGAGTTAGTCTTCGTGGAAAATGGATTATTGAATACACAGCGGTACACAGGTACTTATGGAGTTTATTCCCCACGTGTAATCCACAGAGTCGACATAGAGTGAAGTGTAGGAAATTATAAATGAGGTAGTCTGTTCCTTATAATTAATAAGTCTATGTATGTAATAATAACTATCTAGGGACTAAAAGTAAAAAAAACACAAACATATCCCCTAATCTGGGATAAAAAACCGGCCAAGTGCGAGTCGGACTCGCGCACCGAGGGTTCCGTACAAACCTGTAGGTATTTTCGGTTTAAAAATATATATATTTTTTAATTTTTATATTTCAGTTGATTGAATGTAAGGTAAATTGCGGTTTACGATTTATGACGTTTTAAAAAAAAACTACTCACTCGATCTCGTTCAAACCAATTTTCGTTGGTAGTTTACATGGTAATGTACATCATATATTTTTTTTAGTTTTGTCATTCTCTTATTTTAGAAGTTACGGGGGGGGGGGACACACATTTTACCACTTTGGAAGTGTCTCTCGCGCAAACTATTCAGTTTAGAAAAAAATGATAATAGAAACCTCATTACCATTTTTGAAGACCTATTCATAGATACCCCACACGTATGGGTTTGATGAAAAAAAACATTTTTGAGTTTCAGTTCTATGTATGGGGAACCCCAAAATTTATTGTTTTTTTTCTATTTTAGTGTGACAATCTTAATGCGGTTCACAGAATACACCTACTTACCAAGTTTCAACAGCATAGCTCTTATAGTTTCGGAATAAAATGGCTGTGACATACGGACGGACAGACAGACAGACAGACAGACAGACAGACAGACAGACAGACAGACAGACAGACATGACGAATCTATAAGGGTTCCGTTTTTTGCCATTTGGCAACGGAACCCTAAAAACAACAGAAGAAAACATTTAAACAATACCCGCCAATTGTCACCGGAAAATTTGAAAAATATTAAAGTCGTTTTGCAAAGAATATGTAACAATTGTCATTTGTTTCGCCTCGTTTGTTAACTTCACAGGTGATTACGGAAGTTTTGATTTTTGTTTCGTTCTTTAATGGATCCGACCCAATTCGAGTTGTTAAAAATTATAATTATTTGTGTTAAAAAATACGCCGTTTATTCCCAGTTCCTGGCATTTTATGGTGCCCAGGGAATTGTTTTTGTTAAGAGGTCGGTGTCTCATGGGTACGTCTTTTTTTTTTGGATGGGAAATCATATGCTCGCGTCGCCCTCATGCTCTTGGGCAGAGCGGGATGGCGTGTCAGACTTTTACTGGCTAAAACCCACCCGTGTTCCTTCAGTTGCCCACGTGCCAGGGTCACGGTGTCTCTGTCGAAAAATTTTGTTTTTAGAATTTTACAAGTCCCGGTATAAAAGAATGAATAATGACGCTTTAAATTCTAGCTGTAAATTACACTCGCTTAAAATTCAGTGGCTGTATAACAAACAGTTCTTCTTAATTCAACAGCATCCGAATGTCCACATCACTATTCGTATGTTATTCGCGAATGCATTTAAATCTTGTTTAATGAGCACAATTCGAGTATCCATTTATATTTAGGTAACAGAACATTATGTGGTTGGGAACACTGAAGTCCATTCGTGGAGGCAAATGACCCATATTCAGTAGCGCAGTTTAAAACGCTCTGCTTTTATTTATGATGTTTAACTGTGTGTTTGCTCAGACGTATGTTCAGTTCATGTACAGCTCCACTCCTTTTCATAAAAGCCTCATATGCTCATTTGCAACGATTTGTTTCGTTTACATTCCAGAAAATGGCTAAAGACTGTCTGGAATTCGAAGCTTTGTATCGTGCAAATTCTAATGATTAAATAGTTGCTCATAATTTTATTTTAATTGTGAACCTTCCAACGTTTTCCTACCTTTAATGTCCTTTAGATATAGCAGTAGCAATGTGAAAGGAAGAAAATATTATCGTGGAAGTTTATTGCAAGTTGGAATTGTACTGTAATTGGACACCGTTCCCGACAATAGCCGACATAACGAACTAAGGATGTCAAATAAACGCACTTCCTTGTCGTGTCGTGTATTTTCCCTCATAAGGCAACGCAGCGTTTTGTCTGGTGTTTGACATCGATCTGCGGTGTCGTCTAACATCCACGCTGACTGTACAAAAATAACATTTGCATAAAAGAAGGGGAAGTTCTCCCCTAGCTCTTTGTTCGCGGGAAGATTGCCCGATGCACCGCTCTCGCCTTATTATCAACAAAAGAATTTACGAATTTTCTTCCTCGTATATTTGTTTAGGAACTAATGGAAACCCTTCTATGAAAAATTCACGTGAATAAGAAAAACTTTGTAAAAGTGACGGTTGCCATGGCAACACCCCTGTGAGAGAATCTTAGTTACATAATTAGATTAGCTCCGAAAGGATTATATGAATTAAAATTAACGGATAATGCCTTGTTGAGCAAGTTTTTTGAGTTGAGATTAAAAAGGGTGGAACAAAAGTATATTCTCATTTTGCAAGTCGTAAATATCGTATTCTTTACATAGGGTTTTATCAGAGTGGCATTTGGCCTTTTCAAGGTAATTAAAATATATTTGTAGTGCAAGTGTACAATGTGAACAGTATTAATTAACACATGCTTAAGCATTTTAGGTGCCAATCTGTTTAACTATAAATTTACCTGATTAAGTAAATTTATAGTTAAACAGATTGGCACCCTACAACACTGCTATTGCCATTTCATACAACTATTTTTGAGTTTGCTCTGGGTAACTTTAGTTTTAGCCTAAAGCTCTCAGCCAGATTTTGCGTTTCCAGCTTTATGAAGATTTTGATAAAGTTCTTACGATAAAAAATACAACTACGCTTTTTTTCTATTATAGTGCCATTTTAATAACATTTTACAATATGTCAATTTTATGTTTGACATTTTTATTTATTTAACAACTTTGGATGACTTACAGCTAAAACAACCAGATTAAAAAATTGTATGTGAGACTGACAGTCAATACATCAGTTATAGAAACAGATTAGAAAGAAAGAAAGAGTGAGCATCACAACACAGCTATCAGAAAAAAAGAAGAAAACGAAAAAAAAGACAGTGAAACATTAATGCTTAAACTAAATTCACATTTTAAAGCAAAAATCAATTTCTATTCCGATTTTTTAAATAGTTTTTTTGACAATTTTATTTATTATTTTTCTAAGTAAGTTGTTGAATATTTAAGTTTAATTAATAACCATGTTATTTTGGGATTTTGTCTGTTTAGTATCTAAAATAGTTTATAATTTATACTAAGAAGATTTTAAATTCATGGTTTTACATACGTGGATAACTATGGACTATAGTTATGTGTGCAATAAATATAAAATTAGCACCAGACTAAGTTGTCAGTTTGGTTTATAGAACTGTACTTACGCAATTTCTGTTAAGTTCTTATTTCAAAAACAGACTCGATGGTTTAAACCATGCATAAAGCAAAACCTTATTTTGTAATAAGGAGAAAAGAATTTCAAGCGGAATGGTTAGTTTTCTCGTAACTGTGTCAGTGTGCATGCAAATCTTTACACTTCTTCGCAAATATGAAGACGAAGTAATAAAACAGGCATTTCTTTTATTATTTGCAAACTTTCCGTACGTTACGTATTTACGAGTTCAAAACAATTTTGGTACTTAGGCACATACATTGTTTCCAATTACTTTTCTTCCTTGTGTACTTATTTTCTTCATGTTTTTGTATAATACTTGTAGTGAATATTTCTTGGTAACAGGTAACTGAATTCACACACATAATTCACTTTTTCTTCATTATTCTAGGGATACTCGTATAATATACTTAAGTTTTTGGATAGGTATATTCGTATTGGAGTTACTTATACTATGATTATATTATTATGTACTCGTATCAGTTTATTATGCACATAACAAAACATCACGCCACATTTCGCCAGATATGCTTAAGTCCCATGTTATAAGCGCCGAGACTATTGCCAGCCGTTGTTCCTGCGCCTGATCTCACTCCAGTCGTGTCGGATGGCCGTCCCATCGCACTATGAGAGTGAGGGAAGAGTGAGTGCCCCTGTGTTTGCGCACACATTTGTCTTGTGCACATATAATATCTCCCACGCCGCCGCCGATGGCTAGTCTCCGCTGAGATTGGCCCCCATGGCCGAAATACGGCCTGGAGGACTTATTATCTGCTCACATCATGTTGCGTGTATGCTTATTTCGTGATCTTTTTCTGTTTAATTGAAGTTTTCTGTCTTTACCGGTACTTATCTATACCCAATAATAGCACCATCCCATTCTTCCAGTGGTTTTCGGAGAAGGTGACTAAAGGACTTACTAGAGAATGGACAGCAGCTTTCTCTATTCATTTTGTCACCATACTGCCAACCCGCCTGCTAAGCGTGATGCGATTATGGTAAGCCCCTCCTTTGGAGAGGCTTATGTTCAGCAGTGGATGTCTTATGGCTGAAATGATGATGATGATCATCTATACTCAATTAATGATTTACGAGTAAATACAATTTTAGCTTGAATCGTTTGTATCTTTAAAAGTCTAATGCAAGGGTTACAACTAGTCTCGTCTTACTTTATTCATTCGATTAATTATCCAAACAATTCTATAAGTTCTCCAGTATTTCTTTTTTTAATTCTCTATAAACAGTAAATGCGACTACGCGTGTAGAACCTCACAATAGTAAACAACTATTGCCACTGCCATTCTCGGTCCGTTGCCTCTGGCGTGCATTTTGTAGGAATGGCAATCTATAGGTGAATACATACCGTATGATGTGTTCCAAAAGTATCAGAGAAAAATGTCAACAAATGTATCGGTAAACGTAGGTTACTGTGGATGCCAACTTAAAATAATAATATGTATTGGTATATAAAAAGGAAAAAAAAATAGGGGATCAAATAATTCTTCCGCATCGTTGTCAACAGTAAAAGTGCCCACAAACAAGGACGGCAGCACTGCCACGTTGTTTAGCCATGCTGATTCTGCGTATAGAAAATAGGCCAGCTCTCTGGTCACGTGAGAACATGCAAAGTATGTTTCGGAAAACTAAGTGGCCACTCGGTTTCAACCCCAAACGGCTTGAACATATACCTAAGTCACCGATAATATTGGAATATTTGCGCTGTTTGAATTTTCTGCACCTGCTGCAGCCACTCCAGTGCTTTCATTTGATTATTGGAATACTTAAAACCAAAATTCTAATTAAAAATCACCTTGAGGTTATTATTTGAAGATTTAGGTGAATTATATGACCTCAGTTTCAATTGATTTATTACTTTTAGGCGAACAGTCACGACGCTATTTAAACTAAACAATTTCTATGAAAACTTCGTGGATTGATCTACTAGATGAGCATCGTGTTGTCGCGTCGTGCCTGTCTGTGGGAGTCTTTAATCATGCTAAGGTGGGAAAAGAAGATGGTTGTAAAAGAAAAAGTGGTAAGGTTGAAATATTTTAAATACAGATGAATGTTTACAATTATTTTTTTTAGTTCCGTGTTGTGTCAGACGTAAAGAATAGCACACATCCCATATTTTCCGCCGCGTGTCGTAAAAGGCGACTAACGAACTTACTAGAGAATGGGCAGCAGCGTTCTCTATGCACTTTATAACCATATTGCGATCGCCACCTCGCTTACCAAGCGTGGCGATTGTGGCAAACCCCCCCTTCGGGGTGGCCTCTGTCAAGCAGTGGACGGCTTTCGGTTGAAATTATGATGTGTTATCAAGTGAGTGAGTGATTGCGTAAGAATTTAACCCATAAGTGCGATAAGTGTAAACAGAGACTATTTACACTCATCGTCAGATATTTTTGGAACAGACTTTATGTACAATGTATATCTGAATATGTTATCCATTTGCGATTCAAACATAATGTATTTATATCGTGGATTTAGTATCCTGTTAGATACTAAACTGTATCTAGCAAATGTGCTTGCTATTTAGAAAAACGTGGTTTGAAGTTTCAATGAGAGCATATTTTGTAGAAGATAGTACCTAGTTTTGAAGAAAATATCTTGTTGTTCGGGGTTAAACGTCTGATTATATTAGCTTGGCGCAGACTATTTTATTCGAGAAACGTGTTTAGCGATAATTTAAACAAGAATAAAATCAAATATTTATTTATTTATTTTATTTTGCTTAGCCTTTTCCCAGGTATGTTGAAGTCGGCTTTCAGGCTAACCGGATGCGGCTAAATACCAGTATTTTAAATGCGACTGCCTATCTGCACAACCCTCCACCCTCCTGGGTAACACGAAATCCCTTGGTAAGACTGGTTGTCAGACTTTCAGGTTTCTGACGACCCGTAATGACTGTCAAAGATTCAAGAGAGCGGGGACCAACGGCTTATCGCGCTTACTGAGGCACGGAGGGGTCTTGGTATATAAAGATGGTTACCCATACCCGGACGAATCTCAGCAAGCGTAGCTTAACCTGATCGATGACCACTGCTGCTGTTACTATTAAGTCACAGGCCCCTCATATCAAATGCTTATATTCGTTTAAAATTATGCATGAAGGGGGTCTGAGCAATCTTCATGATGTTTGCCAGACGATTGGTACGAGTAGCTCAATATAATATTCTGATTTCATGTAGGAAAAGTGATTTATCCTAATTGGCTTAAATGTATACAGGGTTATTTGTAAAACACCGGCAACCTCTCAGGACTATGTTACTAACATACATCAACAACTTTTGTTCTATGACTTTTATCTTCATATTTTAATTCATTCGATTGTCATAAAAAAATAAAAATATTTCAATTGAATGCTCCGAATGTTACGAATGCTGTGAGAAGCAAAAGAAAGCGATAGTAGGTTAGCGAGGGGAGCGAGGTTAGGGTGGCGGGGGCGCTTAAACTTGACGTATTTACAGGCGGACGATTTATGTATGAAAATCTGATGAGCTAGAATATGATGAATTTTTTAAAGTCAAAGAACTAAAGTTGTTGATTATGATGTTAGAAACTTAGTCCTGAGAGATTGCCGGTGTTTTACAAATAACCCTGTATAACCTATCGTCATTAGATGCAGTAGATATAATGGGCATATAAAAACTTAAACATACTTAAATGCACCCGCTACGCCAATAACATATAATTTTATCAAACTTTTCTTAAGGGCGCAACGAGCTTCTGGCGCTTATTGAAGCGTGGCGTTTCTAGCTAGATTGGGCGATTCGTACGCTAATGAAGGTTATTTTCTTCGTATTATTAAAACAAATTATACACATTTTGAAAACGTATTCGTTATAGAAAAGAAGTCGTTTCTTGATTTAAAAAAAAAGAACTGATGACCTGCCGTGAAGGGTTTATTTTGTTTTTTTAGACATAGTTTTTTATTTTTATCGAACCAACTACAAGTAGGTACGTAATCTTCGTAAAAAGTGTAGGATTTATAGAGTGAATTTTTCGTTAAATATCCATACTAATATTATAAACTAGCTTTTGGCCGCGGCATCGCTAGCGTTAAATTCAGGGTAACACTGTTCCCTTTTCCTGATTTAGAACACAGAAGAGAACTCGGAACAGAATGTTATTTTAATACGCTACTGTAAACGATATTATATATCTTTCCATTTGGGGATAGAATGTAAAAATTCTGGGCATTGGACACACGCGAACATGCTACATACATTTGTACATGGGAAAAGCATGGCTTTTCTAAGTTCACCACAGCCACCTAAAAAAGATTTTTTTAAAAGAAAATTATTATTATTATCCTTTATTCCATTTAAACATTCTTATAAATTATATTTTTAAATATTAGTTAAAAAAAAAACATTTAAAAATATAAAAAATAGTAGCCCACCGGTATCGGGAACAGGGTCCAAGCTACCGGCGGTCAGGGCTCCAGAGAGAGGAACCTCCTGACAATGCGAGCCGTGTCCAGAAGTACCGCTTTCTGAATCAAGCCCTTGACCCAGCTGCCCAACGAGAGCCTCTTCAGATGTTGGTCGAGACTCTTGGATATCAAGCCATTGGCTGTGACAACTATCGGCACAATGATCGCTGAGTCCATATCCCACATGTCGACAACCTCGCGAGCCAAGTCAAGATACTTGATTTGTTTATCTTTTTCGGCTTTCACGAGGTTCTCGTCATGCGGGACTGTAATGTCAACAATCATTGTGCGCCGCACTGATCGATCCACCACCACTATATCAGGCTTATTTGCAACAATAGTCCTGTCAGTGATGATGGATCGATCCCAGTACAGTGTGATATGTCCATTTTCGAGAACTGGGTCGGGCACATAACTGTAGTACGGCACTTCCGATTCCACAAGGCTGTATTTCAGAGCAAGTTGCTGGTGGATAATCCTGGCTACAAGGTTGTGTCTATGCAAGTACTCCTCGTAAGCTAGACGAGAACACCCGGAGATAATATGTCTGATGGATTTGCCCGGACGGTGGCATGCCCGACAGATGTCCACCGTGCCGTCTTTAACAATATACCTCCGGTAATTCTTCGTCATCATAACTTCGTCCATAATTGCACAGACAAAACCTTCGGTTTCCCCAAAGAGGTCACCGAAACGCAACCAGGCTACGGACGCTTTATTTATTATTATTATCATTTATTTATTTTCTTACATATTAAGTATATTTTTAAATATTTTTACAAAAATTATACAAATAACATTTAAAAATATAAAAAATAGTGGCCCAACGGCATCGGGAGCAGGGTCCAAGCTGCCGGTGGTCAGGGCTCTAGAGAGAGGAACCTCCTGACAATACGTGCCGTGTCTAAGAGTACTGCTTTCTGAATCAAGCCCTTGACCCAGCCGTGCAATGAGAGCCTCCTGAGGTGTTGGTCGAGGCTCTTCGCTATTAGCCCATTTACTGTAACAATTATCGGTACAATGATTGTAGAATCCACGTCCCACATGTCGACAACCTCGTGTGCTAAGTCAAGATACTTGATTTTTTTATCTTGTTCAACTTTCACGAGATTCTCGTCATGAGGGACAGCGATATCAACAATCATTGCACGACGCTCTCGTCGATCTATCACCACAATATCAGGCTTATTGGCTACAATAGTCCTGTCTGTGATGATAGATCGATCCCAGTACAATGTGGCGTGACCATTCTCGAGAACTGGGTCGGGCACATACCTGTAGTATGGTACTTCAGATTCCACAAGGTTGTATTGCAAAGCAAGTTGCTGGTGGATGATCCTAGCTACTTGATTGTGTCTGTGCAAGTACTCGCCGTTAGCAAGACAAGAACAACCGGAAACAATATGTCGGATGGATTCACCGGGACGGTGGCATGCCCGACAGATGTCAACCGTACCGTCCTTAACAATGTATTTCCGATAATTATTCGTCATGATAACTTCATCCATAATCGCACAGATAAAACCTTCGGTTTCCCCAAAGAGGTCACCGAAACGCAGCCAGGATACGGACGCCAAAAAGTCTACATCAGGCCCATGGAGAGCCCGGAAAAAGCGACCGTGAAGCTCTTTGCTTTGCCTGCTTCCTTACGATCCTTAATATCTAATACTGCAGGTTTGCGCCAGTTCTCGTTCGCCAAGGAGAGCGGGGTGAGGCCCTTGTCCACTGCAACCACATCTCGGTGCATCCCCACGTCAGTTTGAAGGAAATATTCCCTGAGACTGCAGATCTCGCGGTTGTGGAGGGTTTTAGCATTTAGGAAACCTCGACCCCCACACTTCCGCGGGATGTACAGTCTCATCACTGATGACCGTGGGTGATGCATCCGATCTGCCGTCAGCAATGTACGGACCTTCCTATCCAGAGCGTCAAGTTCCGTTTGAGTCCATTTGAGTATGCCGAAAGAATACATCAAAACCGGCATGACCCAACCGTTGAAGGCACGCACCTTGTTGCCGCCTGATAAAAGACTATTAAATACTTTTTTCAGGCGGCCAAAGAAGCGTTCCCTCAGCGATTGTTTCATGTCGGTAGCATTGATGCCTAATGCTTCCGACATACCCAAATATTTGTAGGTTTCGGTTGAGGAGAGGGATCTAAGGTGTATAGAATCCGTAAGTTCGGTCCCCACGGATTCTACAATCCCCCCTCGCTTTACATGCATGACTGCACATTTGTCCACACCAAATTCCATCCTGATGGCAGTACTGAACGTTTCTGTTACCTTCAGTAGCTCCATCAGTCGCAAATTGTTGGGGGCAAAGAGTTTCAGATCATCCATGTAAAGGAGGTGTGATATCACCTGACCACCTTTTCTCAATCGATAGCCTAGACCTGAATCCTCCAGCAATGTGCTTAGAGGATTCAAGGCTAAGCAAAACCAAAGCGGACTCAAACTGTCGCCCTGAAATATTCCTCGTTCAATCCTGATCGGTTCATTGATCTGCTGGATTTGTGGACATCCTGGATAGAGAAGGACCGTCCTCCACTGTCTCATACACGACATCAAGAAGGTGCGTAGAGTTGCATCTATTTTGTACAATTCTAGCACCCTCATGAGCCATGTATGTGGCACGGAGTCATAGGCCTTCTTATAATCTATCCAACATGTCGACAAATCCTTCCGGGATCTACGAACCTGTTGGCTTATGGTCATGTCTATAAGGAGCAGCTCCTTAGTATGTACCACGGGACCCATTCTTACATCCATTCTGAGACACCGACATAATTGTGTTACTTTGAATATGGTGTGAAATTTTTACTCTAAGAATGGATGTAAGAACTTTATAGACCGTCGGTAAACAAGTTATGGGTCTATAATTTTTAGGTTCCGTAGTACTACCCGATTTATGAAGAAGGTGGGTAACTCCTGTTGTAAAGAACAGTGGTAGCGACCCAGTCTCTAAAGATGACTGGAATTGTGAGGCTAAGCAGGCATGTGACCTTTGTAGCCATTTGATCCAAAAATTGTGCAGTCCGTCCGGTCCTGGGGATTTCCAGTTAGGCAACGGACGGACTGCACGGGCCACATTATTATTATTATGTATCTTTGACATTCTCGGGACCCTGGGGTCCCGGACCTTTGGAAGGCGTACCAGGGGCCGAAGCCAACTCGCAGAGGCCCGTTAGAGGTTCTTAATGGAATGAGGCACCAAACCGTCGATTATCCCTGTTTGTACTACGCAAGTGCAGCCAAGGACAACCCACGATTGGTGTAGAACTATTGCAGGATATGGAAATAAAGATATTGGGTTATGGGTTTGGGTGGCTAAGTGAACTGGTTTTCTCGAATTATGGAATGACTATGGCCCCTGCCTGACCAATGTTTTAAAAATACACAGATAAAATGGCAGGGGGTGACTTGCACACTCAATAATGGGCCTCCGTAAACGGTCGCTAGCACAAAGTGTCGTAGCGCCAAGGGGGCAACATGTCCTGAGGTGCTTTGAGGAGTGGAGCGGTATTCCACGGCTTTCAGAACAATCCCAGAGCCCGGAAGATGGTCAAGATCCCTACGAGCACTTACTGAAATACTTCCTTCCTCCGAGCACGTTTGCTCTTGCGAATCTCCACTCAAGCCAGCCAATAAAGGCAAGAATGAGGTGGGAGCTCTGTTCCTCGTCAGTGTTCACTCCAGCCGGCCAATAAAGGCAAGCCAGAGGTGAGGAACAAGACTTCTCCCGGGAGTTAGGGTCCGTGGGGTCACTACTGCCCAACAGCTCGCCACATGCTGCCCTGCGGTTTTTTGTATCTCTCTTGGTCTGGCTCCTCATCCTAGACCTGCTCCGGCAAAGTAAACTCTACCGGCACAGACCTAGAGTTCGGAGCGCGCAAGCCCCACCACGACGTCAACGTAGAGATACGGCGGTGGGGTTATTATTATTATTATTTTGAGTTCTTTATTTTTCTTCCCATTTAAGGGAGTTAAAGACCTTACACACGGGCCGGAACCAAGTGTGTAAAGGGGAAATTTAAATTGAAAAGGTGGATGATAGTGTAGAAGAAGTCAGGAATTTTCGTGTGATGCGACAGGTGTTGAGTATGGTGGCTTTTTGTAGCATGTAAAGTGTGTGAGAAGGCATGTGTAGAGTGTTAAGACTTTGTGTGAGAGCCTTCGGTACTACACCGGTGGATGAGAGTACTATAGGAACGATATGTACTGTTTGTGCTTTCCATTGGGTTTTAATTTCAATGGCGAGGTCCTGGTACTTACTAAGTTTTTCAGATATTGTAGTTTGAATATTGTGCGAGTTAGGTATAGCTATATCTATCAAGTAAACTGTTTTATTTATTTTGTCGTGAACTGTGATGTCAGGTCTATTGTAGTGTATAGTTTTGTCTGTAATTATTGTTCGGTCCCAATAGATTTTATGATTCCTGTTTTCTAAAATAACTTCAGGTTTGTATTTATAATAGGGAATCATTTCACTTATAAGTTTATATTGGTAGACTAAGTGTTGGTGTACGATTGCGGCCACTTGGTCATGTCGGTGTTTATAGTCTGTCTGTGCGAGTGATCGACAGGCCCCTGTTATGTGTTGAATGGTCTCAGAGGCACTGTTGCAATGTCGGCATGTGTCAGACGGCTGATTGAGGTCTTTGATGATGTACTTTCTGTAGTTACGGGTTACTATTACTTGATCTTGGATCGCAAGCATGAAACCTTCGGTTTCAGGGAACAATTCACCTCGTTTGAGCCATTCGTTCGACTTAATTTTGTCGACGTGTGGTTGACTCAGGTACGCTCGGTGTCTCCCATGAAGCGCTTTTCCAGACCATGCTGCAATTTTTTGTTGTGTGCTTATAAGATTTTCATTAATTTGAGTGTTTCTATTTTGTAAGTTGAGTGGTGTACGTTTTTTATCTGCTTCTGTTACATGTTTGTGTAGTGATGAATATTCTGATTTGTTGTGGAAGTACGATCTGAGTGAAAATATTTGTTTGTTGTGTAAGTTGTGTATGTCTATTAATCCTCTTCCTCCTTCTTGGCGTGGTAGCGTTAGTCGCTGTATGCATGATTTAGGATGGTGTTTTCTGTGTATGGTAAGGAGTGTATTGATAGTACGCTGTAGTTTTCTGATATCTGTTTTTGACCATCGTATAATTCCGAAAGAGTATGTAAGAATGGGTATTGCGAATGTGTTGATGGCTTTTATTGTATTTCTGGAGTTAAGGTTGGTTTTAAAGATAAGGTTAAGGCGATGTGTAAATTTTTTGAGTAGTTCTTGTTTTGTCATCTTTTGTTCTATCTGTCTTGACTGTTTGGAACCTAGGTATTTGTAAGTACTGTGTTCATCCATTGGTTCAATAGTTTGACCTTATCCAAGTGTGTAACTATTGTTTTGTGGTTTTCCTTTTACTATTGACAAAATTTTACATTTGTCTATCCCGAATTGCATAATAATATCGTTAGAAAAGTCTTGTGTAGTGTCTGCTAAATGAAAGAGTGACGTTTTATCTGCTGCGTACAACTTTATATCATCCATATACATTAGATGTGTCAATGTGAATTGTGTGTTTTCGTTTGTCAATGTGAATCCTGTGTTAGTTTTATCTAGCAGGTGTGATAGTGGATTGAGTGCCATACAAAACCATAAAGGGCTTAGAGCATCACCTTGAAATATACCACGTTTTATGTGGATTGGTTCAGTGGCTAGAATCGTGGAGGCTTGATTTATTTTAAGTACCGTTTGCCAATTTTGCATGGTAGATTCTAAGAAAAATCTGAGTGTGGGATGGATGTTATAAATATTTAGGACGCGTATCAACCAGCTGTGCGGAACTGAATCATAGGCCTTTTGGTAATCGATGAACATGGTATGAATGTCTTTTTTGCTTTTTACTGCGCTGTTCATAGCAATCGCGTCGATAGTGAGTTGTTCTTTACATCCCTGGCTATTCTTACGACAACCTTTTTGTTGTTCTGCAAGAATGTTATGGTTGGTTAAGTGGCCGTATACTATTTCACTTACACAGGCTGTCAAGATTTTATAAAAGGTTTGTAAACAAGTGATTGGTCGATATTTGGCCGGATCTGTTGTGTTATTCATGTCCTTAGGTATCATGTATGTAACTCCATGTGTTTATGTATGATGGGAGCAAATGTGGTGACTGAATGAATGTGTTTAGGTGATTATATATGAATGGGTGGATGCTAGTGAATTTCTTATACCAGTAGTTGTGAATATTGTCTGAGCCTGGAGATTTCCAGTTGTGTGTGCGTTTGATGACGTCTATGAACGTGTTTAGTGGTATGGATTCAAACTCCATTTCGGGAATTTCTGGTGTTGCTTCCTTAATCCAGTCTGCGTGATTATTATGATATACTGGATTTTCCCAAATATTTGCCCAATATTCTCGTAATACTTCCGGATGAGGTGTCTCGGGGGTTTGGTTCGTGGTGTCTTTATTATTAGCTACGAGATTCCTATAAAATATTTTCTCATTGTTGGTAAATTTTGTGTTTTGTATTTTGCGGTTCGTACATGTGATATATCTTTTAAGTCTACTGGATGCTGCGTTTAATTTTTGTTTTAAAGTGTCTAAAAAGTGTACTAACTGTGTGTTTGAATTTTCGTGTTGCGCATGTAGTTGATATTTTCTTTTTATTTCTTCTACTGCAGCTATTAATTTTTGACTTCTGCTGCCATTAATAAAATGTGTGAGCCTACCTATGCTTGCTCTTAAATTTTTGATTTTTGTTTCTAATCTAATTTCCCATTTTGGTTTCCTCTGTTTATATGTGCGGCATTCGTTATGTACTGAGTCTGATATTTTTGCTCCATTACATTTAGCTGCCGTCCATGCTGCACAGTAAATTATTGTCTGTAATTCTATAAATTCGGTTTCCTTACTAATGGACTTTGGGAGAATGATATTATTAATGTAAGTAACTGTGGCAGAGAACTTTCTAGATGTCGTCTGTTTGGGAATGTATGGTCTGTTAGTGGGGTGAGTATCCGAAAACAATTGTTGAGCTTGTTGAAACGTGGCTTCTATTTCTGTGTTGGTTTCTGGGGCAGCATCAGAGTTAGTTTGTGTAGGTCCAAATTGACCAATATCGATGTTGTTAAAGAGATTGTAGTCTTCGCCTGTATTTGTGTGTGAGTGAGGTATGGTGTCAATGTCTAGGTTACCATTTAGGACTACATTTGTGGTGACGGTATTCGCATATGTGTTAGAAGTTAGGGAATTTGAATTTTGAGTATTCAGTGTATGAATATATTCTTGAGGTTGTACTAAATCGTTCTGTAGTTGGTTATTCACATTCTCGTTATTTATGTCTTCTAAACTGTGTGTGTTTGTATTTTTATTATTTAATTCAGCAGCTACCTGGTTTTTAATTTCTTCTAATCTGCTGGTGTATATATATTGGTTGTTAATAATGGCTCTTACTTGATCAGATAACCTTTGCTCTGATATATGTGCTAATTCTGGATATGTATTTATGAATTCCTCATGTAACTGTTTTCTGTAGGCTGATTTATTTGTTTCCAATTGTGTGACAGTATAATATATTCGTATGATTTTTTCATTACATTCGTTCGTCCATTTCATGCGCTGCCCACTTTGACTGTTAATGTATGTTTTTGTTTGTGTTGAGTGTTGCTGTATTTGTGTATGAACCATTTGTAACTCTGCTCTTACTTCTTCATAAATCTGATCTATTGTGTCTTGTGATAACAATTTCTTTTGCACTATGGCTCTACGCTGGTCACCTATTCTTTGTCGACTTACTTGCATATCCGGATATTTTTCTAGAAACTGAGTGTGAAGCGATGGAAGGTACGCGTTTTTGTCTGTGTCCATATTAGTAAGATGAAGATAAGTGCGTAGGATGAATTTATTCATTTCAATGCTCCATTTCCTACGACTTGTTGCAGTCTTAGCAGTGGGTACAGTTTCGTCGACAAAAATTGTCTCCTGTACAACATCCGCTGACTGTATACTAATTGATGATGATGATGGCGTCGGCTTGACGCGAAAAGATTGTGATGTTGATGGGACAGAAGGAAAAAGAGATGAAGAAGATGACGAAGAGAATTGCGAAGTGTCCTCATCTATCTGAGGCAAACTTGCCTGAAGTAGTTTTTTTGTTTTAGATCGAGTATTCATGTTATTCCCACGAGTAGCTAGGGACTTAAAAAGTCAACCACAACAGAGCCCTGCGTTCACTGTGGCAAGGGTGAATAAAACTGGAGGTCCCCTATTATCCAGAGTTGGCACACTAATGACTACTGCTCTCCCCTAGCCATGCAGCCCTCGGCATGTGCGACCTTGGCTTGGATTTGATTGTATCTCTCTTAGTCTGGCTCCTCACACTAGGTCTGTCTCGTTAGTAAACTCCAACGAAACAGACCTAGGGCTCATTGGAACACGCAAGCCCCATCACGACGTCAACGTAGAGATACGGCGGTGGGGTTATTATTATTATTATTATTATTATTAGCCTTTATTCAACAATCTTACATATATGTTTCTTACATGCTAATTACATTATTGGACACCAGTTTCGCGAAGATTGTGTTGCTTCCCACCATAGGCCTCCCCTAAAGCTTGCCACAGAGTTCGATCTCGTGTCTTTCTTCTCCACGTAATGCCAGCCATAGTTTTTATGTCGTCCTCCCATCTACGACGCTGTCTCCCTTTCTTTCTTTTACAGTGGCTTGGACACCAGTTGGTTACGTCCTTAGCCCATTTCTCCTTCTTGCTCCTCATCATGTGGCCTGTCCACCTCCATTTTAGTTTTTTTATGCAGTATGTCACACTCGTAACTCTAGTTTGCTTGCGAATTGTTTGTAATCGTATTCTGTGTCTTAGTTGGATATTGAGCATACTCCTTTCCATACTATGTTGACAGTTCTCTAGTTTGCGTATGTTTCGTTCTGTCAAACTCCATGTTTGGCATCCGTATGTCATAATCGGTAGAATACATGAATCGAATATTTTTTTCTTAGATTTAAGTGGAACATTGGGGTTCTTTACTATTTCTTTTAGAGACCAGTATCTTTTCCAAGCCAGATTAATTCTGTTGTTAATCTCTTTTGTTGTAGTGTCCTTCGGAGATATTATTTGACCAAGATACGTGTATTCGTCAACATACTCAATCATTGTACCATGGACCGTGATAGGGATTTTATCTACGTTTGTCATTAATTTAGTTTTTGAGGTGTTCATTGATAGTCCAACGTCTCCACTTTCACAGACCAATTGTTCTAGCATTTCTTGCAGGCTTTTTGCGTCGCATGAAATAAGTATTAAATCGTCTGCAAATCTCAGGTGATTTAATTTCGCTCCGTTAATACTTATTCCATAGTTGTCCCATTCAAGACGTCTAAACACGTGTTCCAAAACTGCCGAGAAAAGTTTGGGTGATATCGGGTCACCTTGTCTAACTCCTCTTTTAATAGGAAATTTTTCACCTCTTATATATTAGTCTTATATATTTATTGCATAAATTAAAGGTAACAATGAAGCAGCAAGGTATCAAACAAACAAAATTATTTCGCAATTCCCTCGGTGCGCTCTTAAACGTCTATGAATTTACGAAAATCCCCTCAAAATCGTTGCAGTGATTTGCGAGTTCAGGACACAAAGACATGCACACCGGGGTGCTTATCTTATTATGTAGTAATGATGTGTGCTTAAGGTGAAGTTTGAAGCCCAGCAGTGGGTAGATATGCTTTGATTGATGATGGGACTTGAGACTTTTGAATCGAGTTGGACAAAAGATTGATCCTTGTGTTTACGGATATCACTTTAAATGAAGATCTTTAAGTCTTTAACATAGACAATATTATTTGGTGCTTATTACAGGATGGCAGGGACATCGACGCTCAAACTGAAACCATGAATTCAGCAGATGATTCTAGAACTCCTAGTGCAGCAAAATTTCAGTTATCTAAACAAAAAATCTGCTGTTTCATGAAAAAATGTAATATAATACCTATGCGGTCTTTGATCTTCCGTCAAATTATGAGGTATCCATCCAACCTAAATGTTCAAGTAGCTATTTTTGCACTTGAGTCATACCAATGCCTAAATCTTCTCGAATGTGTTGATATGTCACCCATTTTTTTTTTCAGTATGGGAAATCATCAAATGACTTCTCCCGCTCTGGGCGGAGCGGGAGGGCGTGTCAGACTTTTACTGACTAAAACCCACCCGTGTTCCATCAGTTGCCCATGTGCCAGGGTCACGGTATCTCTTTCGAACAATCACGCGACCCCGGCAGGCATCGGTCCTAGTAGACCCCTACACTGCTGCTGACATCTCTTTGAGGCGCGCGTGGAACACTGCGCGCCGTCGACCCGAGCCTGGTCCTTACCGGGCGGCGAGCTACCCATTGCTCGCCACCCGCAAGCTCGCGCCTACGGTGGCCGGGAGTCCGCTATGGACTCCCGACGCCCGGGGCGTCTCCTCCTGCGGCGGCTAGGGACGTGAGGGCGCAGAGACTGCCACTCCCTCACGCGCCCCGCCTCCTCCTTCGCGAGCATTACTGCTTCGCAGAAGGAGGTGACGGCTTCCCATTCCCTCTCGCTCCGTACCATGGCTCGCACCAGGGCCGGACGCGAGAGGTCGCCGCCGCCGATCGCCTCCACGAGGACACGGCGGTGCTCCGCCCAGGCAGGGCACACCTCCACCGTATGCTCCACCGTGTCCTCCAGACGATTCTCGCAATGGAAACACCCGGACGTATCCTCCCGCTTTATCCTGAACAGGAACCCACCGAAGCACCCATGCCCGGTGAGAACCTGCGTCAGGCGGAGTGAGGACGCCGTGACGCCTCTCTATCCACTCCTCAGATATGTCACCCTTTTATCAGCTTCTATCATTAGCCTCACAGCACTCACGTTATCTTTCGTTATTCGCCGTAGAGGGACGTCCTTCTCACCAATCATCGGTGAGTATACTTCGACCACGCTTAAACTCACGGGATGGGGCGTGTTATGAACTGCTAATCGAAGTCTATCGTAACATTTTTGTTGAAAGCCGTAATAAATCAATGAGTGAAAACTTTTCTCTATTCAAATTCATTTAACGTATGACAGACACTTTTTAAATTGCCGCCATTTTGTAAAAACAAATGACATATGAATTCATTACACATCTACAAATTCCCAAAGCGTTCCTAATTCAAAATTTGAATACATTTTTCATCGCCTGTTTTTCTTACTGGCCTATTCTAAAAAGTTTCAGTATGATCCCCGTACTTTTGTAGGTCAACTTAGGACGCATGTTTGCTAAGTACAATTTTTTATTTTAAGTTTAGTATGTCTTCTCTGATTTAATTTCTCATGCATGCCTTTTTTTTTTGGATGGGAAAACATCAAATAACCTTTCCCGCTCTACGGTGGAGCGGAAGGGCGTATCAGACTTTTACTGACTAAAACCCATCCGTATTCCTTCAGTTCCTTTGCCTTTAGCTCTGTTCGTTTTGATATATTGTATCTATTACTCTCAAAATGTGCAAGTCATGTTGTACTTCCCACTTCAATTTCGTAAATTGTGTACTAATTGTGACAACCATACACCACCTTCTTTAACGCGAGTCTTTTTGCTTTGCTTATGCTTTGGTATCACATTCAGCGAAGATGATCACTGGCCATCTTATGACGGTGGACTTAATTTCCAGGGCCTAAAAGTTCCGACTTACCAACCATCTCCAAAGTTCCGACTTATTATCACCAAAACTCAATTCGGAATTATCGGAGGCATCTAAACGCTGAGTTCCGGGCTAGCACCTTCCAGCGAATCCGGGTATTATTAAGCTCCGCGCCGGGTACATATTTTAGCCGCGTGGCGCGTTGAGTTCACTACGGTCTGGCGAAACAATCTGCTAATCGTCACCTTCGCTAGTGTCTGGAGCGTGGCACACCCAGCCAGGAGAGCCAAGGAAATTGACAGAATTTTGTAACCTTCCTTTTTTCTTTTTTTGACTTTTATGTTGACACCACGAGGTTTTATTTCTCTTTACCACGCAAACCTTTTCCGTCACAAAGGGACGACAAATATTTAACAATATAGTCTCCTATTTTATGTTAGCAGTGCAGCTCAAACAACCGGACCCTTTCGCAGTAGCCTGTGGCGTGGCAATCAAGGTCTGACAATGACTCAGTGCGGCCACGTGATACTAAAGTCTTAACGTAGGTAGCCGACAGTAAATGTTAAAATGGGTGCGTTTTGGTTGCAGACTGTTTTATTGCAGTGCCTACACTAATCGTAGGTAGGAGAGGTAGGTTTAGCTACTGTTTTTGGGTGCACTTCTAGAGCTACCTAAGGAGCTGTGAGTCATATTAGTACTTCTTTTTCGGTGACTTTACCTATAAGGTAAGTATATGCATAATTATAGGTTATTCATACAATGTCATTAGCATTTAAGTATAATAAAATCTACAAAACAACCAAATTAAAGTTTTCTTTAATGTGTTTAGGTAAGTACTTGCAAGTATTTATTAATATAAATTTATTTAATATTTTGGATAACTCACGCAAAAATGTTGTACCTACAGGTTCTTAATTTTTATTTTTTTTAGCTCGAAAGCGCATTTTCATCCGACTTACTTCAAATTTATCGTCACAGCTCGGCTCCTATGTGTCTTAGCGTTATGTTATATAGCCTATGACCTGCCTAGGAGTAAGGACTACAATCGTACCAAGTTTGGTTAAAATCCCTTCAGTAGTTTTTGACCCATGCGTGCACATACAGACAGACAGACAAAAAAATTACTGATTGCATTTTTGGCATCAGTATCGATCACCATTCATCCTCCAATATTAATTATGAATAAATTTTCAGTGTACAGAATTGACCTTTCTACAGTTTTATTATAAGTATAGATATAAGGTGTAAATTATAAATTTATAATACTTACCGAAGTCACGCGTAAAATAATAAGTAAGCAATAACGCGCTCTGATTGGTTGAATAAGTCACGTGTTCCTTCTCGTTCCTCTCCACCGCCATTGTTCGCCAAAAAGAGAGGTAGTAAAGAAGCTACAGCAACGAAAAAAAAAATTCAAAGGGTTTTTTTAAAATTTAATATTTATAAATTATTTGACGCACATAAGAAATATTGGCTCCTTCTTATTTTTTTACGGCCCGAGACACCGCGGCCATGCTCGTGCTGTCCGGTCGCCGCCCTCGCAGCGTTAGGCGGGCCATTCATAGAATTTGGAGTAAAGGTTTTATGCAAAACTTCTCAAGTAGTTTTAAAATTATAATAATTAAGTACGAAAATCCAAAACGCTTACAAAAAAAAAAAATCTTTTTGCTTCTATAGCTTCTTTACCACCTACCCCTTATAATATTTCGTGTATGAATAGATACACCTTATAGATTAGAAAAACTTTTTAAGAAAAAATTAAACCGCCCAAAAAAATTAAAAGCAAAAAATAATAAACTTTAAAATCTTGAGTCGGCGCTTTGAGTGATCTTTGTTCATTGATTTTTCAGCGCCGACTCAAAATTTTAAGGTTTATTATTTTATGCTTTTCAGTTTTTCAGCGGTTTAATTTTTTGTTAAAAAGTTTTTATTTTATAATTTTTTGTGGCTTTAATGTACTAATAATACTTGGCAAGGTATACCCTATCCAACAAAAAACGAATTATCAAAATTGGACTACTCTGTATAAAGTTATGCGTGCTTATACATTACAATCAGTGAGTGAACAATCAATCATCCCCTGTTTTCCGACCCTTAGGGTTCGATTTTGTTTTTCAATATCCCTTTACAATAGAAGAAGAATTGTCACAATCGGACCACTATGTAAAAAGTTATGCGTGGTCATACATAAAAAAAAAAATATACGCGTCGAATTGAGAACCTCCTCCGTTTTTTTTCGTCGGTTGAAAAACATTCGGTTTTAAATGAATAATAGGTAGTCAAATTTCGAGCACTGGACGGCCACTAGTTATATTTCTTGAATAAATTCCTGTTTGCTAATACAATTCAGTAGCAACTCGGAACTACTTTTACAAACCAATAGCTTGAACTCAGAAGATATCATATTATCTTTTATGAATTCCGTTTTATTTAATTTCGATTCCAAGAAGCAAGCCGACGAACGTGAATGAAATGAAAATTTAAATGCCTTGAAATGTAAAGTTTATTTTTCTATAGAACATATTAAATGTATGATTGCATTCCTAAGCGGGCTGTCTGTAGATTAATAAAAGGCTTTAACCGGCTTTTTCTTGATTTAAATACTACGCTACCGCTTGCTTTCATTCAAGAAGTGCTTGTTGAATGATTATTAAATTTTTGAACGCAATCATTTGAAAAAAATATTTCTTACTCGAGATCAAAGATCTACCGAAGAAAGAAACACCAAGTAAAAATGGTTTATTGGGTTTAACACTTTCACTTGGTCTATCTTGTCAAATATGAAGTGTCTCATCAGGCGTTTAACCAGCGTTATTAGCCGGTTCTTTAGTGTAGCGGCTACGTGGAGCTATGCAGTATTACGTCGAGCAACACAGCGCTATCTAGAGCTACGCAGCGTTACGTAAAGCTATGCAACGGTACGTGGAGCTACGCAGCGCTACGTAAAGCTGCGCTGGCTAAGCAGCACCTACGAGTCATGTAGTTAACGTGTTACGTGGCACAACGCGATGCTACGTGGAGCATTGTAGTGCCAAGACATTCTAACAAATATTTGAAATTTAACGCAATATTTTTGAATCAACTACTTACCTAACCCAAACCGAACCTACTATTTCTTGGTATTTTGTATAGTAGCTTCAACATGGTTAGTCTTAAATTAAATATAATAATTTCAAAAAAGACTTGCACTTGGAGAACTCCCCAGCAGTGCAGTAATTTCATCAATTATCTACAATATTGTACATAAAAGTCATCTGTCAATTTATAATTGAGTAAAACACCGAGACACAATAGCTGAAGGAGGGCGGAACCCAATTTACAAAGTTATCGCCTTCTTCAAACCCTTTTAGCATTTGATAGATTCAGAAGCGTCTGAAAAAATCATGAGCCGATACAAATTATATGGCCGTGATTTTGGTCATAAGGGCCGCATTAAAAAGTTTTACTGGAAGAGGAATTATAACTTTTTTGCGAATTAGTTTAATATTTTATTGAGTTATACAGAATTGGAACAGGATCAAACCACTTGACGCTTGCGAGTCCGTTGAGGTGTAAAGCGTATTAACTTATAATGAAATGACTTTAAATCACTTTGTAACTTTTGAATTTGATAATATTTTGTATACCTATATATGTTTCGATTCCAGTCTCTAGAAAATAACAAAATATAGCTATATACACTTATAACACTTGTAATTTCTTCTTCTTCTTCGTGATTCGCAAGTGTTTTGCTGTGTCTTCACCATGTCTTAGCACTTTTTACCTAACTACTGCGAAGCAATAAGGAGGATTGTGATTTTGACCGGTATGTATGTATGTGGGTATGCTTGTATGTACGTTCATCTGTTCACTCATAACTTCTAAACTACTTATTATAATTTGACAAATGAGGTATCGTTAGACGAGTCTTAACCTTTTGAATGTCTTAAGTTACACAGTTCGATATAAGCAATTGTCTTTCTATTGTGTCTCTAATTACGGCTTTCGATGAGTTAATCATCCACTACGGTTTTCAAATGAGTATGTTCTTGTTTCGTACTTTTAGAGTGTCATTTTTGAATATACGGGTTTTAGTTTTTACTTACTTTTTAATTCCTAGAACTATCCTCTGTAGATTATAATAACGTAGAGCAACATAACACAAAATGCCCAATGTATTGATTAAATAACAGCTCCCTATTACTTGTATACCTCAATGCACCCCTATAAACGGTGCCGAAGTTTCGGACGCAACACAGATATAATTCGCTCCGATAATTGGACATTAATTTGCACCCCCAGCTTATCCCGATAATTTTGTTGCAAAACGGAAAACATTTTGTTAGGAAACAAATATTTATAAATGTTTTGCATCTACTTACGATTGCCAACTTATTTACTGTATGAGTGAGTAGCGTTTGTGGTTGCGTGAAACCTAGTTTTAGTCACGTTTCATATAGAAAATTGTTGCATGGATAAGATACACCGGTAACTGGCAATTGTGACTCACTCACTTATTGATATTTTCTGCACTTAATTATCTTATCTAGAGAAAAATATAAACTAGTAAGTTTGGTATTAGAATTGCAATTGAAGTAAATTAAACTAAATATTTGTTTATGTATGACAACTAGGCCCAATTGTTAGTAACATTGTTAAAAAAAAAAAAACAATTGTAAGGTCAGCTGTGGGTTCTATCGGCCAGCACCTCCACAGCGTGCGACAACCAAAGTGCGTCGTATTTTTCCATTACATAATTAGGATGCTGCTAGAACTACTCGTAGACCTACTAGTAATGTCGCGCCTAACTTGAAAATCCAAGTTTTCTCAACGAAATCGGAAATACTCTTGCCAAAACAAACAAACTATTTGCAATAGTTATCCGGCTGACATATTCGGATATATCTGGAGTCAATATTATCCGCACGGTATCTGTATCCGCGAAAGCGTGAGTGGGTTTCCCGCTCGCGGTCTCGATTTCCTGTGAAAACGGAAATTTCCGAACGTCCGCTCAGAAACAGCAAATTCCAAGTTATTTTGCTATCGACTGTTTTATGTACTCACAGTTTTAATACAGGAAGTACTTTTTTCCAGTTATGTTTAATGCTTTGTTAGTAAATCAATGTTATTACTAGACGTGTTGCTAAATGGTTAAGCTATTTTATAGTTAAGATTGCATTTTTTTAAATTTTAGTGAATTTGTTATTATTATTTGTTTCATTTACGTCCAGAAAAAGTCGGACAGTACAGCAACGTAACGTACAAGGCTTGCATTTTAAGAAACTCTTCTGAAAAAAAAGATACGAGACACTTTTAGCCCGGATGTCGAAACCTAGGAACTGGGTTATTGCTAATTAGACAATGTTTAGCTACTAAGTGCAGAAAGAGAACCTGACTCTGGACCAAAAAGCCGAAACTTCAAGTATTTGTTCCCAAATGGTACTGCTAGATAAATCGAATTATTATGTCTAGAACAATATAATAAGTACATACAAAGTTCATAGCAACAGTGACAGATGCAAAGGAATTTCATAGAAAAAATATTGTTTACGTCCGATTTACAATTTTGTAAGTATAAGTGCAACTAATCAATAAAATCTTACGCTAGAAAATTATTACGTTTCTGTAGTGTTTGGGTCACCAAAATACAGACTGTGCCTAGTTTGGGACCAGTTGCTTAATCTACGTCTTCTGTTAGTGAGAATTTCATACCATGTATTACCACAATTGCCAGCAGTGGTGGCCTAGTGGTATTAGCTCCGACTTACGACTTACGAGAGCCCAGGCAGGCGCATTGTGTAATTTCATCACCTCTGCTCTCAAAACGGTAAAGGCAAACTTTATTATAAAACCGGCATGTCCTAGAACCCAAAATTTGGAGACATGTGACATCTACCTACCTGCACTGGGCCCGCGTGGTAGATTACGGTCTAATCCCTCTCACCAAGACGAAGCCTGTGTCCCAGCAGTGGGAACAATATAGGCTGATAATGATTCCCACACTTAAGAACTTTGTATGTTTTAAATAAATAAATTTGAATAACATAGGTACACACGTGCTCTCACAAGTTTTTGGGGTTTCATGATAATTGCTAACTTCATTGTATTGTACATCTGGCTTTTGTTTTGTTTAGTTATTTGCAAACACCTGACTGATAAAACTTTACATGTAGAAATAAGTACGTATACATACATACGTAGGCATCTTATTTAATGTGATAATGCTTCACAATAGCTATGCATGTAGGTATGTGGAGTGTGTTTCATGAAAGAATTCCCTTCGCCATAATGTTGGCTCTCTTGTCTGTAGAGTGAGAAAACACAGAATGTCCGTGCTACCACAATTACGGCTAAGAGAATTCTTTCGTGATACGCACTCTAAAGTCGACCTTGTAATTTCTACCCTGTTTTTGTGGGTGGGAAATCATTAAATGACGTCTCCCACTCTGGGTGGAGCGGGAGGGCGTGTCAGACTTTTACTGACTAAAACCCACCCGTGTTCCTTCAGTTGCCTATATGCCAGTGCCACGGTAACTCTTTCGAACAAATCTCGCGACCCTGGCAGGCATCGGTTCTAGGGGACTCCTTCAGTTTTGCTGATATCTCGATTGGCGTGTGTTTCGTCCCGTGACAACAGACGGACCGTTTGACTTGTTTAATCTGTGCGCCTACGCATCATAACTAAACGGAGTGACATCTGTCACTTGTCAGTTTGATTTTGACACTTGTTTTTGATCTTTGGAAAAGTAATGGTCGCCGTATTGCCTTGCGACCTTTTGTTAATTAATCTTCTTGAATCGATCGATTTGTGGACAATTTGTCGTGATCCAATTGTTTGTGTGTAAATAACCCCTTTTGACGAAATAATACGGGTTTAGTTTGGATATATTTTTTGTTTGAAATAGTTTGATGTGATAGTGACCATTGGGAGCCGCGTGCTGAGAAAAACTACAGCGTATTGTAGCGGCCTGGTATCCTGGAATACTTGCAGCTTCACTACACAATACAATATACACTCATTTACATACATAAATCCAGGTAGGCTCCAGAACCGGTTTTCCTCAACCAGGTGAGTCTTTTGTATATTTGTATTAATCCGCTCCGCGCACGGCGGACAGTTCGCTGCTTCACTCTTGTCCCAGGGCCCACCATAATGCATCCACTGCGCTAATTAAAATCCTATGGCCGGGGCCTTGGCCTGGCGTCGAACAGCGTGCGTGGAACACAACGCGCCGTTGACACGGGCCTGGCCCTTACCGCAATTGTGACGTGCCCAAGCGTAATTGCTACCCTAGAGTTGAATGTCACTTGCACGTCATAAAGCCTCAGGGTCTACCTTTAAAAAAAAACAACTTTATTTCAGACATGAATAGTCCATAGGTTGTTTAGTGATGGTAGTAACGGAAAGTACTTAAAGCCTATATTAGTATTGTTAGTAAGGACACAAAATAAAATTAAATTGACTAAACCCGCCTTCAAGGCTCAGTGTGGAAGCTCAATAAGTACGTCAAAGGCAAGACGTAAAGTGGTGACGTTATTTACGACACCTATAGCTACTTCCACCCAGTGCCGTTTTATAGGACAGTCTGGCCTTTAAGTGTATGAGATAGTGTTTAACTTAGTGAAGTTCCAATTTACTGAAAGTATTTGTTTAGAGACGTAGCGTTGTAAGGCCTTCCACAAGGTGGACCGATGACCTGGTGAAAGCCGAAGAAATCCGCTGGATGCGAGAAGTACAGATCTGGTTGAGGTCGCGGTCTTTGGGGGAAGCCATGTGGAGCAGTGGACGTCTTTCGGCAGAAATTATACAATGGTGGTACAGCAATTACGTAAGCTTTATTAACTACTAGCCAGCGGCTTGGCCCGCGTGGAGGTCGGAAATTATCCCGCGGGAACATACTACCGGGATAAAAAGTAGCCTATGTCCTTTCTCAGGCTCTATACTATCATTTAAATTGGTTCAGTAGTTTTAGCAGGAAAGCGAGATCTGTCTCGCTTTCCTGCTAAAACAGACAGACAGAGTTACTTTTGCAATTACAATATTAGTGTGGATGTAGATATGTAGTCAGTTTAGTATCTTAGGTACCTTGTCAGTTGGTCTTTGCATTAAGAAGACTCTCATGACCTTATCACTTTGTTAATTTACAAGAACTAATGGGACTTCACTATGTTGGCGATCCGTTTCAACAATAATTTATTTTTTTATAATATATATAATTATAATTTATTTATTAAGTATATTCATTGTTTTAATTAAAAAAAAGAAAACATTTGACTTCTAAATATCATTTTAATTTCAGAAATCGGTGTAATGGTGTATTGTATTTGGTTTTGTATTTTCGTTTTTTTTTGCCATTCACTTCCGAAATCAAAGTATTTCATGTCACTTTGTACTGTTTTTTTTTTAATTTACTTTTAATTTTAACTAAGTAGCTGTGGTACCTTCCCCACACGAATTCGTGTAGCTTCAATTCCTAAATGACAGGATTTTTTTGCAACATAATCAATACATACAAAGTGATAAAAAAAAAACGTATTATAAAAGCTAACTCAAAAACCAGTAATCAGAACTTTCCCAAATTTATATGGAACTACTGGGTAAGTATACCTCTCAGATCAACCGTTTTATAAATGACTGTACTGGGCTAAAAAGCTTTCAAAATAAATTATAAAAAAACAACACAATTAAAAAGCTTTCCTCCTTTTTGAAGTCGGTTAGAATAACAATCCAAGGGACTAGATCTTCCGGCAATTGGGACTCGAGGTGGCCTTGCACAAGTGCGAGGCCATGGGTTTTCATGGTCCTCGGAACGCGCTATCTGCGGGTTCCCAACTCACGGTGGAAGGGTTTCACATCGGCGTCGAGTCGACGATGAAGTACCTGGGACTTGTCCTCGACAGCCGGTGGAACTTCGTCGAGCACTTCCAACGTTTGGCTCCCAGACTGGAGCGGGCTGGGGCTGCCTTAAAGCGGCTTCTGCCCAATCTGGGGGGTCCAAACGCCTCCTGCCGGAGGCTCTACACGGGGGTCGTGCGGTCCATGGCCCTCTACGGGGCACCGGTGTGGGCGCCCTCATTGAGGCTGCGCCCAGCGCGCTGGTTGAGTGCGGCCCAGAGGGTCATGGCCATCCAGTTAATCCGGGGATACCGCACGGTCTCGTGCGAGGCGGTGAGCCTCCTTGCCGGAGTGCCGCCATGGGATCTGGAGGCAAAGGTCCTCGCGCACATGTGGGAGTGGCGCGAGGAGGCGAAACGCCGGGGCGAAACTCCGCTGCCGCGACAAATCGCGGCACGGTGGACAGAGCTCCGGTGTGACCTCATGGCAACATGGCGGGTATGATTGTCGCAACCCAGTGCTGGGCACGCCACAATTTCGGCGGTAAGTCCCCTCTTTGAGGCGTGGATAGAGAGGCGTCACGGCGACCTCACCTTCCGCCTGACGCAGGTTCTCACTGGGCATGGTTGCTTCGGTAGGTTCCTGTTCAGGATAAAGCGGGAGGATACACCCGGGTGTTTCCATTGTGAGAATCGTCTAGAGGACACGGTCGAGAATACGGTGGAAGTGTGCCTTGCCTTGGTGGAGCACCGCTGTGTCCACGTGGAGGCGATCGGCAGCGGCGATCTCTCGCGTCTGGCCCTGGTGCGAGACATGGTATGGAGCGAGAGGGCATAGGAAGCCGTCACCTCCTTCTGCGAAGCAGTAATGCTCGCGAAGGAGGAGGTGGGGCGCGTGAGGGATTGGCAGTCCCTGCGCCCTCACGTCCCTAGCTGCCGCAGGAGGAGACGCCCCGGGCGTCGGGAGTCGATAGCTGACTCCCGGCCACGTAGGCGCGAGCTTGCGGGCGGCGTGCAGGGGTAGCTCGCCGCCTGGTAAGGACCAAGCTCGGGACGACGGCGCGTAGTGTTCCACGCGCGCCTCAAAGATATGTCAGCAAAACTGAAGGGGTCTGATAGGACCGGTGCCTGCCAGGGTCGCGAGATTGTTCGAAAGTGATACCGTGACCCTGGCACATGGGCAACTGAAGGAACACGGGTGGGTTTAAATTTTCGCTCTTTCAACCGCTTCTTTACGCAAGGGAACAAAGAAAAATCGCACGGTGCTAAGTCTGGACTGTAGGGAGGATGACTAAGCAATTTTATTTTAGATTCCTCGAAAAAGGTGATTGTAGAACCAGCTCGATGTGCTGGAGCATTGTCGTGGTGGAGGAACCAAGTATCAAGTCTTGACTTAGGTCGCTAATTTTTTAAGGCTTCAAAAACTTTTGGGAGACAGTCATTAACCAGTCAATTACCGTAATTACAGACACAATTAAAAAACCATTGTGTCGATACCAAATGTGGTATCTCAGGAACTTAGAGGTTAATGTACTAAGATGCTGTTACAGTTTTCTGTGTCTCTAAGGGAATAATAGCTATTATAACTTTCTTTCTAAAGAAAACTCTGACCATTAGTTTTTTTACAGATTGAACTTGTTTTACTAATGTTGGTGGTTCCTCGTCTTCAAATACCCACATTTTGCTCTGGGATCTAGTAGGGACGTCGTAATAATAAATATAAGTTTCATCACCAGTGATGATTGAATTGATATTATTAGAGTGACCGTCATCGAATTTTTGAAGCATTTGTTTGCACCACTTTACTCTCAGCTCCCTCAAAGTATCGGTCATCAAATGTGGTACCCAAAGTGAACAAACTTTTCTAACTTTCAATTCGTTGTGTAGAATATGGTGAATTGTTGGTGCACTTATCTTCATTAAATTCTCTATCTGGCGGTATGTGATTCGTCGGTCTTGCGTTATTAGATTTTTTAATGTAGAATATTTTTATTAGTTGGCCTACGCGATTTTTCCTCATCCTTTAAATAAAAGTTTCCACGTTGAAATTGTAAATACCACCTTTCTATCGTACTTAAAGATGGACAAGTATCTTGCAACACACCACTCATTTCCTCAAAGCATTGTTGCTTTGTAAGACCACGACGAAAATTGTATAACATAATCACCCGAACATCACGCCGCGTAAACTTAGCCATCACAGTGGTTTATTTTATTTTTATAATTTAGGAAAGCACAGTGCGCGTATCAATTACTATCCGATAGTAATCCAATGAACTGAAGTTTATTATACTACCCTCAAACAAGCCTCGTTTTACTTCGATCAAGCATACGACAAAATTTATCTAGCGGCTTACGTATGATTTAAATACACCATTATTTTTTCTTACCCTTCGTGCTGCAGTACCAGTTTCCTTGCACCTCGGGCAGTATTTTCCACTTTTTGATTTTGCTTCGAACATAGAACAACTTTGTCACTTTACATTTCAAATTAGTTTGTAGGGGTACTGAAATGCAGCCACAACGTGGTAAAAACTGTTAAAAACTTTTTAACAAAAAATTAGACCGCCGAAAAAACTGAAAAGCAAAAAATAATAAACCTTAAAATTATGAGTCGGCGCTCTGAGTGATCTTTGTTCATTGATTTTTCAGCACCGACTCAAAATTTTAAGGTTTATTATTTTTGCTTTTCAGTTTTTTCGGCGGTTTAATTTTTTGTTAAAAAGTTTTTATTTTTATAATTTTTTGTGGCTTTAATGTACTAATAATACTTAGCAAGGTATACGCTATCCAATAAAGAAAGAATAATCAAAATAGGACTACTCTGTATAAAGTTATGCGTAGTTAAACATTACAATCAGTGAGTGAACAATCAAACATCCCCTGTTTTTCGACCCTTAGGGTTCGATTTTTTTTTCAAATTTATGTGGGACCACCTTCGGTGTATACCCTTTCCAATAAAAAAAGAATTATCACAATCGGACGACTATGTAAAAAGTTATGCGTGGTCATACATAAAAAAAAAACATAAAAAATAAAATATACGCGTCGAATTGAGAACCTCCTCCGTTTTTTTCGTCGGTTGAAAAGTGTCATTACTTTTAAGTCACTTTAGCTACTTAAAGCATCAGTACATGGATAATAATAGCAATTTCCAAAAATATTTTGAATGGCTAAAAATGACATCTTTCTACAGTAAAATGTGTTCAGTATACGGGACTTATATCCTACTAATATTATAAATGTGAAAATTTGTGAGGATGCATGGATGTATGGATGTTTGTTACTTTTACACGTAATAACTACTTAGTAGAGAATGGGCAGCAGCGTTCTCTATGCATTTAACCACCATACTGCGATCGCCAACCCGCCTGCCAAGCGTGGCGATTATGGCAAAGCCCCCCAATTTGGGGGAGGCCTAAGTCCAGCAGTGGACGTCTTACGGCTGCAATGATGATGATGTGTCATCATCATCAGTAATAACTACTGAACGGATTTGAATGAAATTATGGAATATGGCAAACAGATAGTTTATGACGTGGATTAACATATAGGATACTTTTGATCCCAGTAGAAAGGTCCCGTAGGATAATATTCAACATCCACGCTGGCGAAGCCACAGACAAAAGTTAGATTCATATTGTTACGTAGATCGTAAAGTCTAGAAGCATCATGCTAACTCCGTCTCAGAAAGGGGCAGTGTGACGTAAATCGAAAAGTCTAGAAACATCACGCTAATTCCATCTAAGGACGGGGCAGTGTTAGAAACTACTGGAAATGACATGCTAACGCCATCTGTTATTGAGTAGCAAGTACTACACGAAATTGTACGTAGACGCTACTGCCATCTATTGTCGAATAGTGGAATTAAACAGTTCAATGGAAGTTACTAGAAGCTTCTACGCTGTGGCGGTGTCGAATGTTCGAGAATGTTCTGCTCGGGATATAAATAGCGGATTGTCGGGCCGACAAGCAGTTCGATTTCGGAAGCGAGCGATTACGATTCGAGTGATACAGTAGCGAAGCGAAACAAGTGATTCCAAGTGACGTTTCTTGTAGTTGCGATATTTGTGTTTATTTAATTAAACTGTGTTGTGTGTTTTGGTAAATTGGTTTAAATTAATTTATCCCGAACCCCAGGTCGTAACATTTGGTGTCAGAGGTAAGGGATAAATTATGCCAGTTTTACCGAAGGAGGATACGGAAGGTATCCGTACCAGGAGTCAGCGCCAGCAGGAGGTGGATCAGAGGCGGTTTGAAGGAACTTCTAGACAGACACCTGGGGGTAATCAGCCAACGACAGAGCCAGTCTCCCAAGCGTCTGGTGTTCCTACAGCATCACCAGCCATGGATCTTTCTGCGCTAATGGCGATGCTGCAGGAGCAGGCCCGCCGCCTACAGGAACAGCTGCAGCAGGACAAAGAGGAGCAAGCTCGCCGGCAGGAAGAACAGGCCCGCCGCCTACAGGAACAGCTGCAGCAGGACAAAGAGGAGCAAGCTCGCCGGCAGGAAGAACAGGCCCGTCGACAGGAAGAACAGACCCGCCGCCTGCAAGAACAGCTTCAGCGTGATAAAGAGGAGCAGGTTCTCCTTTTGAAAGATCTACACGCGACATTTGGCAAGGACATCAAAGCCATGAAGGAGACTGTTCACGTACATGAAAATCGTATCTCCGAGGCCGAAGTCCAGATCGCTGATATAAGAAAAGCGGTTGGAGTTCTGAAAGCTGGAGATCGGACTACGGCTTCGATAGTTGCTGCACCTTCCGTGCGCGGGTTTAAAGTGCCACCCTTCGACGGAACATCTTCCTGGTCGGCATACAAAATTCAATTTGAAGCTGTCATGGAAGCAAATGGGTGGACAACGGGCCAGGCCATGACCGCGCTTACTTTGGCGCTTCGTGACCAGGCCTTAACTGTGTTAGAGGCTCTCGGCAAAAATGTTACCTATGAGCAGCTTGTTGAGGCGTTAGAAGCCAGATACGGTGAGGCGCACCTGGAACACGTTTTTCGTGCGCAGTTGAAGGATCGTGTGCAGCGCAGTGGTGAAAACCTGCAGCAGTGGGCCCTAGAAATCGAGAAGCTGGTCCGAAAAGCGTACCAGTCTGCGCCTGCAGTCATCGAAGGGACTCTGACTCAAGCTTTCATAGATGGCATACGGGACCTGGAAGTAAGGGCTGCTGTAAGACTTGGACACCACGACACGCTCAAGGACGCCTTGGCCCATGCGTTGGAGGTGGAGGCAGTGAGGCATGATCATCGAGCTCATCGCATCAGGGAGGTTGCGGCTTCACCTGTTCGTGACCGTCTGAGGAACAGCCCTAGGTGCTACACTTGTGGGGAAAAGGGCCACCTCCGTTCAAGTTGTCCGAAGCGTAGCACTGCCAACGAAGATCAGACCCGGGAAAGAAGGGTGGCAGATGTCACTGCCCAGCAGCAGGAAAACTAGTCAACGCCAGGACTGCGGGGCGGGTGCTGGCTGGTGTTAAAATAGCCCCAAGAATTTTGGTCTCACAAGCCCATGATGGGAACACCCTAGTCATAAAAGGTGAAGTGAACGGAAGACCATGTAAGCTGACATTGGATACTGGAGCTTCTCGCACGGTTGTCAGTTCCCAACTAGCGAATCGTTTTCTTGGGGACTTCTTTGGTAAGCATGACGGCGTAAATTTAGTAACAGCTACCGGTCAGCACATAACCGTCCGTGGTGAGAAGGAGGTGGAGTTAAAACTGGGTAACACAATCTACCGGCATAAAGTCATCATGGCCGACATAGTAGACGACTGCATCCTAGGTTTGGACTTCATGCGACAGCACTGTTGTGAGATCGACATTAACCAAGGAGTCCTAAAATGTGGGTCAGAAGAAGTCTTCATGGAAGGTGCACAATCACTGAAAGTGTACTGCTTGAAGAAGATTGTTCTTCCTCCCCGATCGGAAACAATAGTTCCAGTTAGTCTTCCACATAATTCTGGGCAGAAAAACCGATGTATTCTCATTGAAGGATTAGATGGAAACCTTCCATGGAAGATTGCGCGGACCTTGGTAAAGGCAATCGACGTTGCAACCGTACGCATACTGAACCCAAGTGAAAAGGAACAAGTAATCAAGAAGGGTACGTTGATGGGTTCCTGTGGGGAAGTAGCTTGGATGCGTGAATGCCAACATCGGCCTTCTCAAAATAACGCCCAACGTGCAAGATTTAATGTGTTAAATCTTTTGGAAGACTGTCGTAAAGATTTATCGGAAGAGGAAAGAGAGAAAGCTAGGAAGATGCTACTTCAGTATGCAGACATATTCTCTACAAACGATGCGGACATAGGGAAGACTGGTTTGGTTCAACACAGAATTAATACCGGAAATGAGTTACCAATACGACAGCGACCAAGAAGACTACCAGTGGCAAGAGAAAAGGACGTAGATACCATGATTAAAGGAATGGTAAAGGATGGAGTTATAGAGCCTTCGTCTAGTCCTTGGTGTTCTCCTGTGGTTCTGGTGAAAAAGAAAGATGGCAGCATGCGGTTCTGTGTAGACTATCGTCGATTGAATGACGTTACTAAGAAAGACAGCTATCCACTACCCCGGATCGACGACACACTGGACACGCTGTCAGGATTGAAGTGGTTTACCACGTTAGACCTAAAAAGTGGCTACTGGCAAGTGGAAATAGACCCCAAAGACAAGGAAAAAACTGCATTTTCTACGGGAAAGGGACTATGGCAGTTTAACGTCATGCCATTCGGATTGTGCAATGCTCCCGCAACATTTGAAAGGCTAATGGAGCTAGTTCTCACGTTCGGACTAATTGGAGACGCCTGCCTTGTCTATTTAGATGACATCATCATCGTGGGCCGCACATTCGAAGACCACCTTCAAAATCTGGAACGTGTTCTATCGAAAATCCGAGGAGCCAATCTTAAGCTAAGTCCAAAGAAGTGCTCATTCTTCAGACAGCAAGTTAGCTTTTTGGGGCACATGGTTTCGAAGGAAGGAGTGGAAACAGATCCTGAGAAAATCGTCGCCGTCAAGGAATGGCCAGTCCCAAAAGACAAGACGCAGGTCAGAGCATTTTTGGGTTTGTGCTCGTACTATCGACGGTTTGTCAAGAATTTTGCTGACATTGCCAAACCTCTTCACAAGCTTACTGAGGAGAAGAGACCGTTCTGTTGGGATGAGAACTGTGACATCGCATTTCGAGACTTAAAGGAACGTTTGTGCAATACCCCAATTTTGGGCTACCCAGACACAGAAAATGAATTTATAGTTGACACGGACGCAAGTAATACTGGAATTGGCGGTGTGTTATCTCAACGGAAAGGAGATTATGAAGTTGTGATAGCTTACTTCAGCAAATCTTTATCAAAGCCAGAAAGAAATTATTGTGTCACGAGACGCGAACTTCTTGCCGTCGTCAAGACATTGCAGCATTTCAGCAAATACTTGCTTGGACGTAAATTCCACCTGCGGACTGACCATGCTGCATTAAAGTGGTTGTTGCAATTTAAGAATCCAGAAGGACAAGTGGCCAGATGGATTGAACTGCTACAAGAGTATGACTTTGCAATTGAACATCGTAGTGGGAAGTCTCACGGTAACGCGGACGCTTTATCAAGAAGACCTTGTCCTAAAGACTGCAAGCATTGTGTCAGGCAAGAAGCTAAGGAAACGGTACCTGTCAGGATGCTAAGAACGGACCTTAGTGACGAATGGAAGGAAACCCTACAGCATGCTCAGCAAAGTGACAGAAATATCAGGCCAATTCTCGAGTGGATTAAAGCTAATGCTCCCAAACCGAAATGGTGTGATGTTGCAGCGTTGAGTACCACCACAAAAAGTTATTGGGCACAATGGGAAAGCTTGGTGATCCAGGATGGTGTGTTGTGCCGAAAATGGGAAAATGCTCGAGGGAATAGCTGTCACCTGCAAATGGTAGTCCCAAAAACGAAGGTACCAGATGTTCTACGGCTCTACCACAATGGTTCTTCAGGAGGTCATATGGGAGTAAGAAGGACTTTGTTAAAGATCCGAGAAAGGTTTTACTGGATCCATTGTCGAGAGGATGTGGAGGACTGGTGTCGCAGATGTACCAGTTGTGCAGCGGTAAAAGGACCACACACACGCAGCAGGGGTGCATTGAAAGTGTACAACGTGGGAGCCCCGTGGGAACGGATAGCACTAGATGTCGCTGGGCCGTTCCCTGAAAGTGAAAGTGGAAATAAATATTTCATGGTTGTTATGGATTACTTCACCAAGTGGCCGGAAGTCTTCGCCATCCCTAATCAAGAAGCTTCAACAGTCGCTGATAAATTAGTCCACGAAGTCTTCTGTCGGTTTGGGGTACCCTTGGAAATCCACAGCGATCAAGGAAGAAATTTTGAGTCTCAAGTATTTCAGGAAACATGTCGGGTTATGGGTACTTACAAAACCAGAACCACTTCATACCACCCACAATCTGACGGAATGGTGGAGAGATTTAATCAGACGTTGGAAAGATATCTGGCAAAAGTTGTAGCAAGCAGACAAAAGGATTGGGACAAGCACATACAACCGTTTCTTCTGTCATACCGAAGTGCAGTTCACGAGAGTACAACTGTGACGCCAGCATTCGCAAACTTTGGAAGGGAGCTAAGGTTACCAGCTGATCTAATAACCGGCATTCCCCCTGATTCACCACGGAGTATAACAGATTATGCAAATGATCTGCGCAACAAGATGAATGACGTATATGAGCATGTCAGAGAATCAGGCCAACAGATGTCCGAGAGAATGAAAACTCGTTATGATCGGAAGATGAACAATACTGGCTTCGACGAAGGTTCGCTAGTGTGGTTGCATAACCCAGTGCGCAGCAAAGGAAAGTCCCCTAAACTACAGGCAAAATGGGACGGGCCGTACCGAGTTGTGACCAAGATCAACGACGTCACGTAACGAATACAAAAGGGTATGCGAACTGCACCCAAAATTGTCCATGTAGATCGATTGGCACGATACTACGGGAATAATGATGCTCGGGACGAGCATGTCTAAGGAGGGGGCAGTGTTACGTAGATCGTAAAGTCTAGAAGCATCATGCTAACTCCGTCTCAGAAAGGGGCAGTGTGACGTAAATCGAAAAGTCTAGAAACATCACGCTAATTCCATCTAAGGACGGGGCAGTGTTAGAAACTACTGGAAATGACACGCTAACGCCATCTGTTATTGAGTAGCAAGTACTACACGAAATTGTACGTAGACGCTACTGCCATCTATTGTCGAATAGTGGAATTAAACAGTTCAATGGAAGTTACTAGAAGCTTCTACGCTGTGGCGGTGTCGAATGTTCGAGAATGTGCTGCTCGGGATATAAATAGCGGATTGTCGGGCCGACAAGCAGTTCGATTTCGGAAGCGAGCGATTACGATTCGAGTGATACAGTAGCGAAGCGAAACAAGTGATTCCAAGTGACGTTTCTTGTAGTTGCGATATTTGTGTTTATTTAATTAAACTGTGTTGTGTGTTTTGGTAAATTGGTTTAAATTAATTTATCCCGAACCCCAGCTCGTAACAATATAAATGTGATCGATTTTGTTAATGATCACAGTAAAGATAGATATTTTTACCGTGTAATGATTGAGTGCGTCTTCCTATCCTGCTAATATTATAAATGTTCTTGTTTAGATGTTTGTTACACAATCACGAAAAACTGGCAAAAGGGATTTGGACGAAATTTGGCACATAGATAACCCGGATTAATACATAAGATACTGCTTATCACGGTATAAGTTCCCGCGGGATAATTTCAGCCATAAATTATGCCCTTTTCCATCATGTTGCAGTTATTAAAACGACTCGTTTTTGCAAACCTTATCCCCTTGAGTTAATCCGGTCAATCTTCATCGATGCTCTGAAATTTGTTTTCAAAGCCATGACGTTATTTTCCCGGAAGAAGAACTACTATAAAATATGATAGGTCAACTAAACGATATCTTTCTACAACCGGGGTTAGAATAACCCACAGCTCAACTAGAGTGCGTATTACGAATAATATTTCAGTCTCGGGATTATTCCCTCTAATAACACTGCAGCCGTAAATTGACGCTGAATCTGAGCCTTATTAAATTGTCTTGTAAATCGCGTTCGCACTGTACAAAGTGCTGATCACATAAAAAATAACAGGGCCATAAAGGCGGCGTGCCTCCCGAGCGCGCTCGTATAATCAGACAAATATATCAGGATAACTATTGATTTCTTGTCTTATTTTTGGAAGGGTAAAGTGAAATTTTGTTTAGTTTAATACGCTGCTGTGTTTGCTTGTAGAAAGGCTGTGTGGAGTTGTTCAAATTGGCATTGTTTTGTTTGTTTATTTATGGATTAGGCACCAACGAGATGAATTATCATTTCCAATAATAAAACTTGTATAATAAATACGTTATCCTGTAATGTATACTCAATTATAGGTAACCACAGCTTACACATTATCGAGTTACTACACATGTTCTGAATATATAATTAAATTAAAAAACATAAAAAAAAAACAATAGGTACACATCCAAGAATTTACAGACGCTGATCGTCAGAAGCCCGAAAGTCTGTCAAGCAGTCTGGAGTATCATATTACTAAGACTCTGGGTTATGGAGGTCAAATAGGCAGCCGTTCTATCTAATTTACTGGTACTCAGCTGCTTCCAGATAGACTGGAAGCCGCCCCCCAATATAGCTGGAAAAATAAATAAATAGATAAAGAAAATAATTGACATGCAATAGCATGTGTTGTTAGCATGCGATTTTAATGTTTTATAATAATAAAATATTAGTTTCATGAGTGCCCTTGTAGGTTTATGTGAAATAAAAATATCTTGATTTGACTTGAATAAAACCTAGTAATAATTTGATTTTCAATATTACAGTATTTTAAGAACAGCTAGGGCCATTAGTATTGCCTAGCCAGGCGCCCATCCCTAACGTTGTTGTGTGATAAGTATGATAACGCCTTTTTCCTTTTTTCGATATTCTATATTAGTTTCTTAGCAAAACGTTGTTAACACCTACATGATTTATTCAATCATCGTCCATATCTAAGCGTGCAGAAACATTGAATAAATAAAAACCAATACACATACATAAGATACAATACACCAAATTCAACTTTTCTATTATTTATTATATTGTTATTGATACTACATTCAATTCACGTTTCATTTCGTGTTATCAGTTCAGTGGTTCGTTCATACAATATAGCGGTACTTGTCGAAATTTTATTGGTTTCCCGGGTAGTATGAGCACTTGTGGTATTACCGTCAGTCATCTGAGTGGTATAGCATAGAGAGGACCCCGAGACGTCTCGGCGGGCCGCGCAACCCTAGCTTCTTTAGGCTATGAACAAACGAAAGTATTGGGTGAATAGTTTATGGTATTTAGGAAACGTTTTTATTCAAAATATTCTAAAACAGAAATGTATTAATTTTAAGGTCTTGGATTCAATGGACAGAAATGACGAGGAGGTAGTCAATTATCAACTGAGCCTAGAATTTTTCACTTATTAATATTAACTAGTGATCGCCCATTGGTCGAACTTCGACCGTACTTCATTTGAATAGAAATACATTATTAAATGAAAAAAAAATATATATAATAATAAATATAGTCAAATTGTTGACGCTGTACTACTGTGGAGAGGGTTCGCTGGCGGGATGGTGATGGCCAGGACCAGGACGTAGGTGTAATGAGTAAAGAATACTTCTTCAGGACTCTCTTCTTTATTTTCTTAATACTTCTTAACTGCTGGATATGGAATGAATTATCACAGAAAGCTCTGTTTTTATAGAATTTTCCCTATTATTTTTAATTAACTAAGACAGTTCAAAATGTCATAATTATAACCAGCCTCTACAATCTATGACCAGCCTGTACAATCGTGAGGCATACAACCTCTAAAGTTTGCACACGACACTAAGTTTTGTACGGGAAACTTACTAATGCCATACTTGACACTCCCCATAAAACCACAAAAATATTTCTTATAAATCTAAACAAAATTCCTATCGTCGCTAATACAAATAATATTAAAGACAAATATTCTCGATATGATCAAAGATTTAAAAAATGAAATAGGTTATATATCTATAAATTAACTTATTACCTTAGCTTATTACCTATGGTTATACTTGACACTTGACATTCAGTAAGACTATAGACACAAAATATTAAAGACATGATTCTCTATGCATGTGTGTATTGAATACACGGTAATGAATAGTAGTGTGTGTAACGTGTTATTTAATGAAAATAATGCATTTTTACGCATAATTTAAAAAAAATATTAGCATTCGTCACTTCTTCTCTGTATAAACTATAAGTATGCGAAATTTCATACTCCTCCGTCCGCCCAATTTGCGTAAAAAGGGATCCAAAGTTTTCGCTTCACGTATTAATATATAGATACCTAGAACAGAAACAAGATGTTCCATTATCAAAGATTTATTTACGAAATTGGGCACTTTTACTACTAGCGATGCAGGCGATTTTTTTTTGATGCCCAATGAGCTCTTTTCTTTCTTTTTTCCTTTATAGACTTGTACATAATACCTATTTATTTCAGTATTCGATTGTATATTGTATTTAAGATTTCTGTAAGTATATTTTATTTGATTAATTATGAACAGTTTTACAGGCAAGATACTAAAATAAATCGCTAACAATACAAAATATATATATATATATATAAATAGATATCTTATAAGGGTATTTATTTCTTAATAAGGATGTAAATGATGAAATTATAAAAAGTTGGAAATATGTTTTTCTAAGCGCTTAATGAGTTTTAGGTCTAAACTGAATGTGTACAAAAACGTCAACGACCACTTCGTTGTTAATTACCAACAAAGCCTAGAGTTTGCCACTGATTTAAATATAACTTATCCAATATATTCCACAACTCAAGATGTTTTCATGAAAAAATGGGGAAGGAAGGGATGATAAATGAATTTCAGAGTCTATTGTACTTTTCAGAATGTCAATTTAGTGTTGCAGTTTGTCACGTGTATTCATCCTAATGTTAGGGGCACGCCTTGCTGACCCAGTTCGCCACCGTGACGGGATGGCGGGATGGCGGGATCACTCGAAAGGGTTTACGGTTTCAATATTTGGAAGCCTTCACATATATGCGCACTTTAGCTATCTTATATAATGCACTTCGTTTCGAGTTACGCTGACTTTTATGAAGTAAAACAACGCAATTTGTGTCCGCGACCTATTTTTAACTGCAAAAAGATTAGTCGCAGCCTTGCGTAACAACTGACAGCCTTCACAAGGTAGCCTTATCTGGTTCATAGGGCTGGTATCCAATTTGCCGCCACGTTATTGTGGGGCTTCGACCGCAGCTCGCGTAATTGATACCGAAAGTAAAACCGCAACTTATAAATCGGAAAACGTAACCTAGACGACAACCGCACGATGCAAAAACCACCTGCGAAATTACGACACGTACCGCCGCCCGCGCCACCGGCCGCGACAATCGCCGGCCGGTATTACCAATCTACTCGATGCTTTATTACTATCGTCCCGGCTTCCAATAAAAATAACGTAATTTACCATCCGAATAGAGCGGTCTTATAGGTTTAGTTTAGAAAGTTGGCATCTTGTCCATAGCGGTTATTCCGCGTTCCCTACATAGACTACCAGGCTGCAGGTTGTACAAAAAGAAGGCTCTATTTAACGGGAACTGATTCGGAAAAAAGCGCTCTGTGAGCTCCATGACGAAGAACCGGATTACTATGGCCGGGCCGCAAAACAAATCCACTACGATTTACGTACCGTAAACTCGTTACGCGTTTCGAACGAGACGCGTTCGCGGTGGCGTGTTTAGTTGGAATTTGTTTCTTGTTGTGAGCATCCGAGAGTTCAGATCGGGTGTCGCGGGGTGCGTTAAGTACCGCCGGGCGGCGAGAGAGAGGCGAGCTTACAGTCTATGGAGAGGTTCGCAGGTTCATTCGGAGGAAGTGTCGTTATCACAGTCGCTGTTCGGCGGTCGGACGGCGTGGTTCGATGCGGATGGTCTGCGTGCTCGCTGCGTCTACACTCGCTTCGGCAGAAGTTTTGCGGAGATCGCGTTTCGATATTGCATCGGCGGCGGCCTTTCCCGGCTTGTGACTGATCACGGACGCTTTGTAGAAAGTGAAACTGTATGCTTGAGGCGTGAAAACAGATAGTGCAAGGACGTCTAAACTTTGTGAATTGAGTGCTTAAGTGGGACAAGTCGGTTTTCAAGTGAAAATCGAATTTTTAGCGGGACTCGTTTCGATATCAGCGCAGTTTTATGAATTAAACTGTGTCTAGATTATTGAAGCGTTGCTGACTTTTCCGAAAACGGTAAGTAACGAGAACTTTTCATGTAGGGACCCGAAATGGAACGACTAAGTAACTTAGAAAAACTTTATAAACTATTGGAATAATATACTAGGTTAAACAAGAAATTCTAGTCGGCGAATTAGGTACCAACTTAAAAGACCTTTAATGAAGTATATAGCGGTAAAAAGTGTAGGTGCAGAATTTAATAAACCTACTTACCAACTAAACCTTGGAGTTTAATCACTATCTCTTTACTCTCGGCACAAACAGTAAATATAAACATGAAATAAAAATTAAGTACCTTAGTGATGAATGTAAATTGCCGGCTCATCAACATTTTCTTAGCGTCAGTTACAGGGGCTCAAGTATTCACGAGGACGGAAGTGTACGTAAAAAATGGTAATATCATTAGAGGAACATCGCTGCATCGTTCAGGGGATGTTATTTACAAACGGCGAAATAATTTACGGTAATAATATGAAAATTTTAAAGTACATTTTCGTTGAAAAATATTTTCCGAGATTATTTTTATGATTTTCGGGCGGCTAAATAATCTGATAAGGTCTTGTACACATTTGCATCGGTAACACCTTCGATGTCGTTGATGACTGTGGGTACCTTCATCTGTGTAGTGTATGCTTAAGGTCTGATATCATCATTATGAGAGATACGTTGCTATTTCTCGCTTATTACGTCATTAGATGTTATGATCATTCTCGTGTGTTCATCCCTTTATATGCAATTAACCGTTTATTATATAAGGGTCGTCGTAATCTAACGCAACGAAGCCGGCATGTGTTCTTAAGGTGCTATTCCACTGAATAAGAGGTTGTTGGTATACAAATTAAAGACCATGATTTTAAACGAATTAAAAAAGGAGGGGATTCTCAATTGAACATTTTTTTAAATATATTTTTTACGCAATATTTACGATTATTATGAATCGATTTCGTAAATTCTTTTTTTTCGGTCTAGCTTTCATTATAACGTGCGTTCAAAAAATATCACGAAGACAGACAAAATAAAATATATTATTCCATAAAATTGCATTATACTTAGTGCATACTTGCATATAAAAGTGAACCAACAAAATCTGTAAATAAATGTATGAAAAGAGACGGGGAAGTCGGGGTCTTTGATTTACACAGGGCCCGACCCCTGTTAAAGCCAATTAAAGCTTTATAGAATGTTTTATTCATTATGTACTTCAAATTGTACGCATTTGATATAAATAAAGATAACGTTAAATATCCGGACGTGTGTATCGTTTCATTACATTACATCATAACCATAATTCCTATGATTGGGAATTAAGATTTTGCAAAATAAAACGAACTTATCTTTCTCATGTACGTGACTTTTATAATTACGTACATCGGTATTGGAATTTAATGGCTTTTGAACAAAATTTGCTCAATTCTAATTGTATTTAAAGCGGTAATTAGGTTGAAATAATTTATCATGGGGGAGCGAAATTGTACCGAGCTTAGGGACCGGAATGAGTATCGACTCAATTTCGAATTTAGCTTGTATCAATAGAGTAGGTACCTCTCATTGCCTTAATGATATTTTACGTTTAATTGATACAGCGGGGTTTCTTTAAAAGCTGTAGTAACATCGTGGAATATGTACTTAATTGTTTTTAGTTACAGCAATAAAAAATGATTCAAGGCTATTATGCCAAAACAGTAGATAAATAAAATTAATCTTTAATCTAAAATTAGTTTTTGTGTGTGTAATTACGAAATAATTAGTAGGCATACCTACTCCATTATCATACAAGTAATTACATCTCATCATAAACTAGTTTCGATAGATCGACATCACAGATTCCACAGACAATGTACGTACGTACGTCATGTTCAAAAATCGAACACTCATTCAAAACCGTGCCACAAACCATAGATTAAATTCAGAGCAAAAATAAAAAAAGTCCGAGCATTGTAAACGTGACATAGATGTTACGGTTAAAGAGAAAAAAAAAGATAAAATCTAATAACGTCTATTGACACGGCGATTAGTATGCATCGTATCACTCGCACGTCGTGCTGTATCATCGCCGTATCATATTTCTACTTATATGCCAAACCATGCCACTTATAGGTACTTATGTAAAGGGATAAGTAAAAAATATTCCGTAAGTTTCGCTTTCTCTATTTTCTGTGGTGTTCGGGAAAATCTAATTAGGTAAGGTTTGTCTGTGTCCTCGTATCGTAAATTGAATAAGGCTATGACTAAAATTTAATTAGGTCTGTTTGAGACGTCCACATAAACTCGACTAAAAAAATAAAATTGAATATTAGTATTTCATAATAATTTTTTTTTTTATTACTTTTTGTACGTCTTAAGACGGTTCAAAAAGTTTTTTTGCATGAAAACAATTTTATTTTGGGTCCTGTTATAAATAATTTTTAAGATTTTTCTCCATTATCTAAAGAATTTATTCCTGCTGGTGTATAATACATACATTATAAACGATTTTTTACTGTAAGTAGATTTGTACAAACAGTTTTACACGTCAATCTGACTACTCTGACAAGAAAGGCCGAAACAAATTCTTTTAAAGTCCAGATATAATTTTGGTCAGATCATGTGGAGACCATGTAGATTGGCGTCTGAAATGGTTTAGGAAAGAATCACACATATTTGACACATTATCACAGAAATCTCTATGTTTTGACATGTCACCATTGCACCCGTGCGAAGACAAGGCAGGTCGCAGATAATTAATAAAATAAATGAATAATTACTTACTTTCTGCATAAATGAAAGCGACCGGTTTATGTGTCAATATTCTTTAATAGGGACCTGAATTGCGCTGTAGCTATAAATGCACAGTGGTGCAACTGCACTTAATTTAAATAAATACAGCTCGGTGATTTATATTTTAAATTACAAAAATTGTTTGTCGTAAAGCTAATTACGAGAACTGCGGGACTGATGCAAATTAGATTCGAACAAAATTATTTCTGAAAGCTATATTGCAAATTATTTAAACCAGATTGAAACATTTTTTAGGTATACCTACTTACCAAGTTTGTGAAGAAATTGCGAAAAACAAATCCTTATTATTTTAATTACCTAGGATTCTAGAACCCAAGACCCAAGACCCCTTGGCAAGCGATATCGCGGTAGGCCCTGAAGGAGATGGTGGGATGAGTGGGCTGGACTCCTTCAAGACGAACTCGTCCTTCGCAGATTTAAACAGACAGAAGGGAGAAGAGAGTAGGGAGAAGGCCCTGTAGTGGGACATCACAGGTTAATAATAATTACAACGAATACGAAATAAAATTTTAGGGGGTTATTAATTGAATAACCTTGAAATAGGACTCCTATTTCTGTTTTCGGGTAGGTATGCACTTCAGTTAGGTACATTATACAGGATAAGTTTTTATCCAGTGCGTAAATTGTAATCATGAATTCTACATATCATCTGGGGGGTCTAGAATGATATGATGAATTCATGGTTACAGTTTGCGCACTGGATAAAAACGGATCCTGTATAGTACAAAAGATATAAGAATATTTTAAAGTCAAATAAAAAGTACATTCATGCACAAAGGTCTACCAGCAGAGCTATTTACAAGCATTCGACAGGCTATCGAACAGAAAATGCCACATTTCGATAAGTTCCTTTGCGTTGCTCCTGACAGCAAACAGCTTTTAGAAGAATAGTGCTCATTTATTTGATGAAAACTAACAAAATTTTCGAGATTTGGTACGGAAGCGTATCGAATGGTGCTGAATGGCTATGCTGAAGGAGTTAGTGCGGAAATCAACATAGAACTCATCATCATCATCATCTCAGCCCGGAATCACCCACTGCTGGGAATAGGCCACCACCTTATTCCGCCATACATCTCGGTTCCATTCGTCTCTCATCCATGCGTTTCCAGCGACCTTAACGATATCGTCAACTTAACGTGCTTTTGGACGGCCTTTGTTTCTGTGGCCTAACTTTGGCCACCATTCGGTCACTGCATTACTCCATCGGCCATCTCCTTGTCTTACTAAATGTCCTGCCTAACTCCACTTGAGGCGCATCGCCCTGTCCCCACGGCGACGTCGAAAACTTTTGTCCGTCGACAGATTTCGGTGTTACGCACTCGGTCTAGTATAACCCTAGTTATGCCAAGCATGGCTCGCTCCATGGCCCTTTGTGCTACTTGAATGTGGTGGACAGTCTCCTGTGTCCATGTCTCGGAACCACTGGTCATTATTGAAACATAGAAATACTCAGTAATAATCCAGAAACTAATATTCACCTATTAGCACGCCTGCCTCACATAAAGGCGAGAATCTTTGTCACGACAACGTTCAAAGTTCTCGCGGTTTCCTTTACGAAATAGTTATAACCTAACTTAGGTACCTATATTTCAATAAACATCCAAAGTCTTGGAACTTACAAACTTTGAAAGTCATTTTACACTACTGCCCTAATGAATTTTACCGAATATTACCTAATTTTGGAGTTAAAAAGAAAACTTTAGCGCAAAAATGTCTGCTATCTGTATGAAAAGTTTGCACGTTTTACAAAACAGGTGAAGGAATGGTAGTAACTTGTGAATTTTAATCAGAAACTTTTATAACGCCACAATAATCCAGAACATACCAACTACTAGAGAAATACTTTTCAACAAAAAGTTTTTATTTTTCAGTTTTTAGTTATGGTGTTTACCCCGCACTAATTCGCATACCACTACTGGCCAGGTCAATAGCAGTGACAGGAAGTTTTAGAAAATCATCACGATAAATAAAGTGGTTTAAATACGTATCATCGAGGCTAACGCAAAATCTACAAAAGCAAAGTCCATACAATTTATTTGGGACCACCCTTGAAGCACAACTTATCCATTAAAAAAGTTTTTTTTTGAAATTGATTTACAGTTGGCGGAGATATCAGTGAAAAAACATTTAAAAAAAAAAAACATTAGAACCTAGAACCACCTCATTTTTGGAAGTCAGTAAAAAGAGTTTATCAAGAACGATACTAACTCAAGTAACCGCCTAACAATATACCGTCTATAAATATCAACTGTATTTACAAAATATGTTAATGTACAAAATTTATGATGAATAAAAGACAATATAAGCACCCTTCACCAGCTATTTAGCTTCTAAATGCAGAATATTTTCCAGACAAGTCTAGCTCTTTTTATTTCTAGATTTCCGAGACACTTACTCTACACCAGTGGCAATATTTTTTGCAATAGTCGGCAATAAAACCCGTTGGCAGTCGTTAGTATAAAATATGATAGTACTTATTACGTAATGAGCTAGTCTGTGACACTTATTACTGTGGCCTGTACCTACAAGTACATGAACGATAAAAAGTATTAATATTATGAATTAAAAGGCTCTCAGAGATAATTGCGACGTGAGCATACAACGATTTTTAAAAGGTTTTCTCATGATTGATCACCACTTAATTTTGCTACAAGACCTTTTTCTTGCTTATGTAAGCAAAGTTATTTGAGGCAATCTCGGTAATTTTAATTTCACGTTTCAAATAAACACGGTGTCAGTTTAATGCTCAACCTTTAATCGGATTATGAAATTGAAGATGAACGTAAACTGAAACTAGATCGATGTTCAATTGTTTTCTCGTTTTATATTATTCATTTGAATTTCTCGTGGAGAGAAACAAAATTGTTAACATAATCTGTTACGAGTTTGTCAACAATTTCATAAAAATCTGGCTGGGCGGTGTGATACTGTTGTTTTTTTTTTTGTGTGCGTTCGAAAAACGTGAGAACAGAGATGTTCAAATGTCACATAGCTCTACGTACCCCGTGTTATACGAAAATTAAATAAAAAAAAGATAAAGTTGCGTTACTGTTCCGCGGTATACATAATTAATGTATGATAATGTCAGTCCGAGCGGGGTTAGGTTGAGTGCCCACTTATGGAAACCATTTCCTTTTACATTTTTATCTACATTTATGATTAGATGGTTTCTCAGATAGGGTTTTCTAGATTACATACTTTATCTGTAAAATGTGGCAGTTTTAAATTCAAACGCGGAGTGTTAAAAGGAATAAAATAAGATTATTATGGTGTAGAAAATTCTAGTTATTTTCAAACGAGTTTAGCGCGAGGAAACTTTGAGAGAAGCTAGCCTTCTTTATTTTTATTTCTACTCATAAGGGGCCATCCATAAATTACGTCACACGTTAAGGGGGAGGGAATTGGTCGACGAAGTGTGACATTGTGTGAAAAGGGGGTGGGACGGGTCCTAAATTTCGTGAAGTCACATTTCAAAATCAATTTTAATCTAAGTTTTAAGTAAAACACATATACGTATAATAGCTATTGCCCCAGTGCCGAGGCATACTTGTTTAAGCGACCATGTGACATTTGTGGTTTATATTTTGCACCATAAAGGCCACTAATCAACATAAGCAAATACATAAGAAACAACAAGATTTGCCCATCGTGAAGATTCGTCCTCAAAGAATTTCTGCTAGACGTGCCAGAGAAATTCTTTGTTTGGGTGATGACGATGATGCTGTATGGGTCGATGAGAAAGATGTGGACACAACGAATATTCCTGACATTAACAACCCAAACGAGAGCAAAGTGGCTGCTATGCCATGCATATGCCTACCTATAAGACTAAAGATGATTAAGTTTGATCTTTAATTAATATGTATAATGAACCGTTTTTTGTTTTGTTAATTTCTTGCAGTGTTTGTATCATGTTCATCTTATTAAAAAAAAAACATTAAAATTTCGGAATTGCTGTTTTAATTCAATCATTATTTCTAGATGTAAAATGATAAAATTCGTGACATCACACTAGGGAAGGGGGGGTCTCACAAATGCGACCAGCAGTGACAAGGACGGGGGAGGGGGTCAAAAATCATGAAATTCGTGTGACGTAATTTATGGATACCCCCTAAGGACAGGGCATAGTCTGAAAAACTAGTGAATAAATACAAGTAAACAAGAGACTACGTTGAGAACAAATCTTTTAGCAAATTTTTCAGTTATGTGAAAAAAAAATCTGAGGTCTCTAAACTTTCCCAGTGTTTCTTAAATGTATGGCACATTTGACGCATAATTTAATCTCCAAAATTATAGACAACACAATGATGTACACAACATTTTAAGTTTCACTATTACAGCGCCATTGACCGAAAAACCGATAATTAAATCCCTGAGAACAGACAGCCAAAGAAATTAACATTAAAATACTTACGAACAATACTTTTGGTAGCAACCTTAACATTGAAAGTAGTCTGAGATGTTCCGGTTTGATACCACACAGAGTAACTTTAATCAGTAACTGACAGTAGGCAGATGTGTGCAGACGTGCGATTAATCGCGGAATGTGTAACACCCGTAAATCGTACACTGTGTCATCGTAAATTGTTTTTATGACGACACGTATCGTAGTCAATTAGAATTAGCTACTTTTTATATGATGTATGATGTGATGATAGTGTTGTTGTTGAATAAATATTAGGTATCAATGAAAAAAACCTTGCCACAAGGTTTGTCAAGAATTATGTTATGTTGAAAATCAATCTAAATACTAGATTAGAAATATAAATACATAATCAAATAATTAGAACATTGGCTGCTATGTTGCAAATGATAAGGTTTCTCCGTATAACTTAGGTAATCCAACGCCTTTTTTTCTACATGTCTGCATCACATCAATGAACGCCCGTCTACGCCTCAGACGCATGAATCATAGAGGCTAGCTTTTTGCTGCATCCGTTTTTGCACATTGTTGTATCAAATAATGGAGTGTCTATTAGATGCGATCTATTTCGCCCGAAACTCCTCATCGAATTGATAGATATTTAATTCAGAACGTGCGCTCCATGTAAAGCGGTTATTCATTTAATTGCTTACATGACCGCAGGCTTTTATTGAAACATTTCGATCGCAAGTTATATTGTACAAAAAGTAGGTTTGTGAATCGTGGACCAATTGAAATGTTGCTGTCACGGTCATAAATAACAGGCATCTATTTGTAAATACATGAAATGATAATAAGCAGCTATAAAAATACTTTACGAGACATTAAAAAAAAAATCAATGCGTGATTTATATTCCCGACATCGTAATAAATAACGAGAAATGCCGAAATACCGATGAAATTTTACGTAAGCAGGTACCGCCACGCGCCATTGGGAAACACTGCGACATTGAAACGATTGTCAAGGGAAAAAATGAATGAAAATCCAACGTAATACTCAGTTGATATCAAAACACACTTCAGGTCAGTGTAATTTGGCAGACAAGCTTTTTTGGGAAGTCGTTTTGCCCGGCGTTCCCCCAAATGCGGCGTGACTTGGCTAGCGAAAGAGATGAGATTAATGACAGGGGTGGAACGACTTACATCGACCTGCGCTCACACCATTGTCCCATACGTGCTTTGCGTACTTCTAAATTTAAACTTTTTTTAGGGCTTACATAAACATAAGTCGTTGACTGTCGGTGGATACGTAAAGACATTATCTTGTAGTAATAGTATTTTTTTGAGACAGTAAATACTATCTAGACACGCGGTAGCGTGTCAAGCCAAGTTCAAGTAACAGAACTGGCGAGCAGCACCGTTTGTAATATTACACGAACCATTTAGAGCCACTTTTGACCCCCTCATAACTCAAAAACTATTTCACATAAACGTGTCAAATTTGGCTCATACTTGCAAGATACATAAGTGCTCCAAATTTCATAAACAGATCTCAAACGGTTATTTAGATATTAACGTCCAAAAATCGCCATTTTTATTACTGACTGACCAATAGATCAAAACTCTAACCCAGTTCCAGATGACTTAGAAAGTTCAAATTTGGCATGCAGATAGGTAATTAGGTGAATACAAAGGAATAAATCAGAAACTGGTAAATTTTTATCATTTTATTATAATTTTTTACTTAATTGATTCTATTAGGAACACTTATAACAAAAACCATTTGGTATTAATTTTGTTATAAATAAGTACCTACTAATAATTTATGTGCAAAAAGTAATAATATCCCATCAAAAACATAAATGTGAAATGAGAGCCAAGTTCAATATTATGATATATGCCTTGGTTGTTGACTTAAACGACAAAAGAAGTGAGATCTAAATGGGTGCTAAGTTCAATGGTCAGTCCTGAAATTTATTTATAACTACATAAAATATAATTTCTTCTTATAACTTATGATAATATATTGTAGGCTAAGGTCTGACTTGGCTAGTTTTCATATACGAATTATATCCTTCGCAAGTTCTAAGCCTGTTACTTGTCGGTTCTTATTTTCTTATTCCGAAAATTTGGCTTGCTGGTAGAAACTAGCCATCGAATATAATTCTACTGTCCCTACGTACATAAAGACATGTCAATAATGGAATGTTTTGACATGTCTTTATGTACGTAGGGACCGTCGAATTATTCGTATATGAGAACTAGCCAAGTCAAACCTTAGGCTACAATATATTATCCTAAGTTATAAGAAGAAATGATATTTTATGTAGTTATAAATAAATTTCAGGAGTGACCATTGAAATTAGCACCCATTTAGATCTCACTTCTTTTGTCGTTGAAGTCAACAACCTGATATATGCCTTCTTATCAAATAAAAACAAAATATAAGTTACTAAACAGAATATAGATACACGAAAACTTTTTAACAAAAAATTAAACCGCCGAAAAAACGGAAAAGCATAAAATAATAAACCTTAAAATTATGAGTCAGCGCTTTGAGTGATCTTTGTTCATTGGTTTTTCAGCGCCGACTCAAAATTTTAATGTTTATTATTTTATGCTTTTCAGTTTTTTCGGCGGTTTAATTTTTTGTTAAAAAGTTTTTATTTCATAATTTTTGTAACTTCAATATACTAATAATACTTGGCAAGGTATACCCTATCCAACAAAAAAATTATTATCAAAATCGGACTACTCTGTATAAAGTTATGCGTGGTTAAACATTACAATCAGTGAGTGAACAATCAATCATCCCCTGTTTTCCGACCTTTAGGGTTCGATTTTGTTTTCTAAATTTATATGGGACCATTTTGGGAGTATACCCTTTCCAATAGAAGAAGAATTGTCACAATCGGACCACTATGTAAAAAGTTATGCGTGGTCATACATAAAAAAAAAAATATACGCGTCGAATTGAGAACCTCCTCCGTTTTTTTTCGTCGGTTGAAAATTGAGTTTTATGAATATAAGTTTATCAAAAAAGTTACGTAGTAGTAGAAGTTCTTTTTCACTAATAGAACGAAGCCTTGCCGAGTAAAAAGTACTCAACTTTCGCGTAACATATTACAGTTTTGTGTCCTACAAAAGTAACGTATTGTAAAAGGATCATTTTTGTTTTATAAAAGAATTTTCTTCCAACATTTTGTTTACCAGAATGAAAATAGGAGCCTACATCAAACGCCATTCCGTTTTATGCCCCAAAAGGACACAAGAGTCTAGATGGCTTAGACTTATTAAATTGAGTAGTACTTTTTTTAGAGAATCACTTAGAAAGTACCCGTTGTTTCAGTATTTTTATACGAGGAAATGTTAAAGTCGGGTCATGTCTTAAAGCTTAGATTTTATAGACATGATTTCGGCAACGGGTAAATCACCTCCAACTAATCGTGATGATCGATCAACGTAGTCTATCACTGTCACTTCTTTAATTCACTCTGGTTTATACCGTTACCTTCTAAAAACAGTAATCTCGGAAGGCGACGCTCATCGACCGACCGCAGCCGTCGATAAAAACTTTCCTGGAAACTTTTCTTTAACCAGTTTTCTTCGAATAAAAGTAGCTATCGATATAACCGAACGTTACGTGACGGTGTGATTGGAGGAACTTCGTCGTATCTCGAACTGACTTCCGATGGCTGCGATTGTTCCGATGGACTCTGACTCGCATACATTACATCTGACCTTTCGTCGGTAAATCGTCCCATCCCTTCACTGGCATTCAAAAAACCTATTCATTAAAAGAACATATTATGGTTAAGTAACGCATGGCTAACTTAATTAAACATCTTTGTAGTTAAGTTTTGTGATCTATGGGTTCAATACTTGACCTTTTAGTTCCTATTATTGTGAGTGTATTGTTCAGAGAACTTCAAGTCTCAAGTTATAATTAAGTAGATTAATGGAAGTGTTTTAGTGATTCAATGGCGCTTCACTGTAACATGAATAGCTTTGTTAAATAATGAGATAGGACGTGGCAGGTCAGGTTCTTTGAGCAGATTCGAGCATTTCCATTTTGGCATTTTCTCCATTCATTATGACTTCCAACCGGAGTAAAATTAGAGTTGGTAAGACACGTGTACCTGAGGTGATATGAAAGGTTGTCAAGGAAAGAATTGCTTTAATAATAGGTATACCAATATATAGGTATTCGGTGCACACAGGGCGAATTGATTCGTAACTGGTAAACCAATCTCTATGTATAGAAATTGCTGTTTAAGTAAGCCGATTAATTTCCCAAACAGTTTGTGTCATAGGAGCATATTAAATGCCTATTGCAGTGGCATAATGCGGGTATTAGGGTAAATGGTGTTGTCAACAAATAATACGGTTTCAATCTTATTAAGATTAGAATTTCATAGTAGCAACCCGGACCTTGGATTTGTGCCCTGTTGATTGCAATAGGTATACCCCTTTTTACATGGGACTTAGGCGGTTCACCCACTGAAGATGCGTCCCGCCGCGGTACGCGGAGCCACGTATAACGCACGGGGCGCCTTCCCGCGCATTTCCGCGTCGGCAGCGTGTTGAGCTAGGCGTGATTTCTATATAAATTGAGATACTTGCATACAATGGTAAAATCTGCCATCCCGCGCTACGCGACGGGGCGCGGTGCAGTGGGTGGACCGCCTTAAACATAACTGGCGAAATATGGGTGTACCAAACACGCTTCTGCCTATCTCTTCGAGGATTAAAGGCGTGATGTTATGTTACGTTAATCTAAAACTGTTTATGATAGACGGTATTGAAGTTTTTCCTGAAAGTATTTTCTAATGACAGGTAAAATAAAGCAAGAACTGTGATGCAACAAAAACCGAGTAAAGCATAAAATCTAAATGTTACGGATCAACAGTCAAATTTAATGATATGCAATAGAAATCACTGACTGTATTTCATTCAACGTTTAAAATAATATATTTCAAGAGATTTTGTCGTCGAAAATGAGCATGAAACTTTCGGAAAGAAAAAAGAATTTTAATAAAAATATAAACTCGTGACGATTTTTTTCGTAGCGTATTTGTAATGCTAGTTTAAAGCGCACTTAACAAGACTTAAGTATGGCACAAACTGAAGCTTAGGAAAATTTATATCCAGAAAGAGTGTGAAATGGCTTATTCAAATGCAAATGCGGAATCCTGTCCGGTCAAAGCGATTTCGCTTAGTATATTTTCTACCTCCCTTTCGTAAAGTTTTTCACAGTTTACAGAGTGGGCGACATCGTCGTTTTCTTATGCAAAAATTTAATCATAACATGTTTACAAAATAAGCTTTGAAAGTTATTTTCATGGAGGTATCCTAAGCCACTGACCCTTAATATAGAGCGAATATTTCCTGGTAAGTATCGGTTTAAATATAAAGAAGCCGTATGAAACAATTGGAGCATTGAAATAAAGTATGTTCTTAACTTATCAACATTCACACGTGAATGCAATCTGACGGAACTACATAAAACATGGAAACAGAAAAACTTGTCACTTGCAAACGGAAATCATCAAAACTTCCGTCGCAACCAGTCCAGTGAGAGCCGCTATTAGAAAATTACTGGAAACATACCAATCCAGTCTAACTCTCGCTTTTAAAAAATGAATCAAGATTACAACGATGATATTGACCCCAAGTCCGTGATCTAATACCGATTTACATCGGTTTATGCCGTTTTACGGTTTTGGACGATGGATGAAAAGTTGTCGTGCCGATGCTATTACGTTTGTTAGAAGCTACGCAATAGTTACGAAGGACCTCGGGTTCGAGTCACGATTGAGTCTCGATTGATCACTCTTGGTTTCAGATTTACGCCATTCGAAATTTAAAATTGCTGAACGTAATGGGTGGTGATATTTCAACCGTAATTTCATTTTGTTTGTTTTGCAATTTTAATTTGAAGCTATATTTGGAAGGTTTCGTTATTTTCTTAGCCTTGGAAAGTAAGTGGCTGCGTAGATGAATTAATTAATTTCAATATTTAAAGTTAGTGTGGCAATTTACCGTAACGGTAAGATATGAAATATCTTTTAAATACTATTTTGTAAAAACGTATGTAACTAGGTACGTGTTTACTTACTTTCGTAAACACACGACATCATTTCAGGAAACATTTAACTCCGAATAACAATAACTTGTTATTTTATAGTCATACAGCTCACAGTGGCCACTTTCTCTGAAAGTGGACCTATTAAAACTAGAAGACACACAAAGATGATGTCATAATGCGAAACTAGATGTAATCGCAACAGAATATACTCCCGGTTGCACAGTTTTAATAAAAGGTGCTTTACTGTAAAGTCTAGACCACACTAGGGCACATGATCTTGACACAAAATTCGAAATTCAAAGAGCTGTCAAACTGATACTTGACCGCAGATGTCTGATGACAGCAAAGAGGAATGGAACAGTACCTCAGCATTAGTCGTAAAATTTGCTTCCTAATGTAGACAAGTCTTTACATTTGCGCTTATAAAGCAAACTACAAACATAAGCGCAAGTAATTAAAACTATTACTAAATGTTTTACGATCCTACGCTGTACACTTTGCAACTCGGAAACTGTGCTCTCTTTAGAGCAAAATGATTAATTACGACTTTAAAGTGTAGCTAAGCGGTTATTGAAAAGTTTGAAGTACAGTGTAGTTTTTATGTAACGATTGACGTAAAAAAAAATACACTGGGAAAGTCAATTTGGTTCGAGGTGTTCATCTGGATGGGTAGTAAGGTTCCCGAAATCCCTGCAGATGAAAGTTTAGTAAGTTAATGGATTAGACGACCCTCTCTCTTCTCTAGGGTGAATTAGAAACGTCGACGAGATAAAATTATTAAGAGTGCGGACAGCCGCATCTATTCTCTAAGTAAGCAGTCATCATTCTATATGCTAAGCCGTTCACCGAGGGTGCTATAAGAACCCCACGGTCAGTGGGTGACATCCTAGCAGTGACGGTGAGAATGTCTTTAGTAATGTCCGAGCAAAATGATACCCTACAACAGCGTTTCAATACTTACGTACTGACACAAGTATCAAGAATTAAACAATACACGTCTTATCTTACTTGAAGTTATACATCCAACAATAGAATAATAACAGCAACAAAACGAAGTGTGTTCGCACAAAGAACATCAATAATAAATATATATCAAAACACTTTTATTTATGTGCCACCTAGAAACTTTTTAGATTCTATTCACGCGAATCGGATGAGCGGCGTGCGAGATGCCATGACAAGTATTCTGAGGAGACAGGAGGGTGACCGTTAGTGGACGTGCCGGAATCTGCCGTGTGGGTACCGTTACCGGGCCGGCCGATCGATGTGCGCCTTGAAGAACCTTCGCAAACAAACGGCAAGTGATTTTTGGTACGGTATGCCATTAGCCTTACGTCCTCAACCAACCAGTTTGTGAAATTAATCTCCTATGATTCGAGCTGTGAACTCGTGCCGAGAACAATTTTATGTCCAATTTATTTTTTTCGCAAAATTCGAGACTATTAGCGTGGAATTTATCGCTTACTAGATTTTGTTCGAAAATCCAGTCGAGTTCCTAAGCTTTAAGTACCTACCTCATTTTTATTATCAACATTTTTGACGTATTTTTGATGACTACTTACGTACATACTTATAGACTTTATTTGACACTTTCGAAGTTAAGGATGGAATATGAGTGAAAGTTTTCAGAAACTCATTAAAAGTAGTTTTTTGAGAGGAGGCTGTACCGAGAGTACCGACCTGAGATGTTATGATTGGCAAAGTTCTGAATGTTTTGATTTTGTTATTCGTCCTTGAAGATTAGACATTTACCATTTTTACAATTTCTTTAACAGAACATTCTATAAATGTTATCAACAGATAATAATAACGATTATTAATATTCAATTTCAAAACAATGTCTATTAAGCAACGCCCACACTTCAAAAATAAGGAAACTCCACTAATTTACTCGGTTAAGTTTACGGAGCTTAATAATGCCATTTATAAGGCGAAACTTCCAAGTTTTTGAGGCTCCCCGGCTTACGAACAGGATCTCAATTTAATTTACTTTCTGACCATACCGAACAGATTTCACTGACATCGTGATAAATAAGAACTTGTTGCTTTTTCCGACGTTTTTCTCGAAATTATTAAGCGTTCAGTCAATGGCGAGAAATCTCGGAGAGTGTATACAGCTAGTTTCAATAGTATCTATTAAGTACGTCAATGACGGATACCATTACCAACTGACCGTGAAAATCTGACGTTTTCTCTGCGCACGGGCACTCTTTATATTGTGGGCCAGTGAATTAGAGATTTGGATATGTTATTGCTTTTTATGAAGAAACTGTAAATAAATAGAGTTCGTTAATATGACTTTAACATTTGATCAGCAGGATTGACCGAAATTTAAATCGAAAGCCAATTTTAAATCAAAGACAATAAATTAGGAGACAAGTCTCTTGGTACAATTTGCAAAACATATTTCTTTAAAAAAAAAAAACAGGCCATCAACATAACCAGCCTATAATGTATCCACTGCTGGGATACAAGCCAAGGATGTGTGCTGTAATTGTAACCTAACTACGCGGAGTTACCAATGCAGGTTGGTAGATGTTACATGTTTTCGAATGGTTGCTTCTAGGACATTTGGTTTCCTCACGATATTTTTCTTCACCGTTCATTGGAGAGCAGTGGTGATGAACAACGGCCTACAACTCGTAAGTCGGGGCCGATACCACTTGGTCACTGCTGCTGTCTTTTCACTGCTTCTGTAAGAATATCCACAGTTTGTTCATCGCTGGTTTAGGAACCATACACCATATCTACGCCAGCAGTCCAACAAAAGCAAACAGGTGATACTTTCTTCATTGGCACGACCAGTCCGTGACGAAGTCAATCGGTAATATGCAATTGCAATCAATAATAAAGAATTATGAGTTATTGCGTAGCGCAGTTGCAAATACTCAAGGAATTGGACTTTGAGGCCACGCCGCGTATAATTTGATAGGTAGGAATGAATGAATACTATTTGTTTTATTAAGACATGTTTAGTAATGTATTTTGACGGCTTTGAATAATTTATTACGAAATTATCGAATGGATCGATCAAATAAAATATAATTATTGGGTATTAGCTGCTGCCCACGGCTTTGCCCGCTGTGATGTCGGAAATTATACTACGGGAACGTGCTACCGGGATAGCCTATGTTACTTCTTATAACATCATCTCTCTGCCAATGAAAGTCCCGTCAAAATCTGTCCCGCCGTTACGGAGATTAGCCGAAACGAATGGACAGACAGACATAAAAAGCATAATTATGTTTATTTTTTGTTTTTGGAACTGTATTTACTGTCCTATGGTTGTTGTAATAAAAGTTATTTTGACATTACAAACAGACACTCCAAGCGTATTTATTCGTATACAATACTTGTTTAATACCATAAAAGTATAAGGGATTAAACAATTTAATTGTTATATTGAGCTGTTGAAAGTATTTTATTGTTAAAAGCAATCGCTGTAAATTGATTAAGTAGTTATTTAACAGTGAACAACATTTTTTCCTTCTTATTTTCGCAAGACTTCAGTGCGGAAAACAATCTGAAAGTTAGCTCTCTCTCTCATTTCAGTGAACACTTTTGACACAGTTGTGGCAAAACTGTTTTCAAGAAAGAACTTGAGATTTGGCATCGTTATAATTTCAGTTTTCAGTTATAGTTTTGATTGCCAAATCCTAGTTATGGGGCGTTCGTATTGAGTACGCAATAGATATGGATGAATCGTTTTTTGTATTTTATTATTTTAAATGCAAATTCATCGTGGAATGTTGAACGTCACAAACATCTTAAAATTAAACAGTTAAGGACGAAATAAATTGTAGGGGTCTACTAGGACCGATGCCTGCCGGCCGGGGTCGCGTGATTGTTCGAAAGAGATACCGTGACTCTGGCACATGGGCAACTGATGGAACACGGGTGGGTTTTAGTCAGTAAAAGTCTGACACGCCCTTCCGCTCCGCCCAGAGCGGGAGAAGTCATTTGATGATTTCCATCCTGAAAAAAAAAAAAAAAAGGACGAAATAAGTTAATGCTTGCAAAAGTATTAGTCCAAAATGGTGAGATATCCCTACCGATTGGCCACTCAACTTACGATACCAGGTTGTATCAGCAGACTCTAAAGATGCAACAACAAGATAACTAGAGTAACGTAACAGTGTTGCTCCTGAAGAGGAATAACTCAAAATCAAGAGTCATTTATTCAAATTAGGCGGAGGATCAGCACTTTACGAACGTCAAAATTACATAAGAAAGTCACCCAAAACGCCTGCCTTTCAACTTCGCTAACTCATTCTGCATGCTGACTGACTGGACACGTTTACTCAATCTGTGTGGTTCTTTCCTCAAAATAACATTTTAGACACCAATCTACAAGGTCTTCACTTGATGTGACCAACTTATGTCTGGTCTTTAAAAAAATATGTGACCTCCGAGTTTATTTGGCCCTTTCTTCTCTTAGTAGTCAGATAGGAAAAACCGACCTCATCTAGTTTAAAAATATTATCGACGAGTAAAAGTGTTTGTACCTACTGTACCTACTTACAAAAATAAAATCATTTATTATTTATCTTCCTCTACAGAACTTCGTACAACTCCTCTGAGGTTTATAAAAAATCTTGCAAGATAAGCAAACCAAAAAAATAAATAAAACTAACTTGAAAACTAAACACACACTGCAGTGTAAGCAGTAGTAGGCTTCTATTGTGAAATATAAAAAAAACTAAAATTGTTTTATGAAAATTTCTTTATTAGAAATCTCTAATAAAGTAATTTTCATAGAAAACTGGTTTTCTATTATCTAATCAAATTCTAAAGCGTCGTGCGTGACTCAAAATAATTTTATTTTGATTAACAAAAGAAGCCAAACAGCGGCTTCAAAGTACTCATATAACTTCAGTACAATATCGCTCTTTAATCAACTTCGTATTTTGGCATAAATTAGGTTCCTCAAGATATATTCGAGTAATTAATATGCAAAGATTTAAAACACGTCCCAAATTGTATTCAATTATGTTTTCAAAGGTATTATATTTTTCCATCACAGCAAATGAGAGGTTAATTATGAGTGTTCATCTTCGACCCTCTAAATTAAAGATAAAATATTAATTTTGAAGGTTTATGCGAATATTAAGTTGATTAGTTTCCCCCATTTCGACTTAATACAACATAAAAAATATGCGATAGGAACTGAGGGGGACTATTAACGTAGATTTACGATCTTATTATGCAACTTAACGAGATCGATATTAGTCTAATATAAATTATGTGGTGTCTGCTTCTGATTTTTAATCACGTCATAAAATATGCATTTGTCGAAAGCTGAAAAGAAATGAGATTACTGTCTCTATGCTGATTTCGCCAATTAGGCTTCGATTTTATGGTCGGAGTTGATGAATTAGCATTTTTATAAGATATTCGATTACCGTGTTGTTCAGCTCATTTACTCTGAATAATGTTAACGTTAGCGTCCTGAAAGGTTAAAAATACAGCCCTTTGAAGGAAGGAATCCATCGATACGTTTGATGTGAGATACCTGTCTAAGCCTGTTTGTTCACTGAGTTAGGGATTCCCGCTGACAATAGAATACAGAAAACCCACATGATGAGAGTTGTGAGTGAAATGCTTTGTGCTTATTTCCCCCAGTTAACGTTTGTTATATTTATTATTTGATCTGATCTCCCGGTTCTTAATCTGAGGTACTGAATGTGATTTCCTTTGCTTGTTGTTAAGGCCGCGTCCTTCAGTCGCAAATAATTTTATAAGTACATTAACTTTTACCTTGTTATCGATGTGTCGATTTTCACTCTTTGTAATCACTTTGTAAATAAGTTCCAATTGAAGATTAATGACAAAAAGAAAGATGTACAGTGACTGTCCTCAAATTAACTGTCGGTTAAGAATAAAATTGGTAGCTAGTACGACTTGAACCACGCTTCGCTCAACGTAGCTACAAAGAGGGGAATTCTGCAAAAAATAAAATAAGCAATTTTAGATGCTTTGGCGGGCGGAAACTCTGTGCAAATCGATGAGAGGCTATGAGGAAGTCTGGAAGATTGTCACCATTGAATAATGTGTGGATTAAAGGAAAAGTTGCCCATTCTGCCGGAGGCAGGCGGGTCGGGAGTACGGTCTCTCCGTTAGATTTCCTGCTAGACCGTCCAAACTTGGATTTTACTTGCGAAAAAGAGATATAAGAAAACACTTTGGAAATCGAATCATACATATTTGAGATCACAAGATTTTGTCTGTTTCGTCTAACATCTAAGTCTCTCATTACCAAAATGTTTTCGTGCGTAATTACGTTAAGATAAATTCAATTTGATAAACTGCTCACGAAGAAGATGAGGTCATGTTATAATAATCATAATTAGGATTGTTAAGTCTCATCGTCCTTGACGCTCTCTGCTGGGAATCTGGTAATCTTACCATCAAATTCTTACTATTTGTACTAATCATAAATGCAAATAATACCTAGATTTATTGATTCAATCGTGATTTACTGAGGTTTCAGCTTTGATTGGAATTTAATTTTAGTTGCTCAACGCCCGAGGCTTTACGTAGGCGAAATTGGAAAAGTAATATTTTAATAGAAGAGATGGGAAATTTATCATTGTTGCTAAGGAAACATCGAAGAAAACGAACGCGGTTTTAGAAGAAAAATAGGACGGTTATTTAGTAGGTAAGAGGATCAGGATAACATAAGCTCTGAAACCTTTAATACGAAAAATAAGTTTGGTATTTTTCTGCTGAAAAGTTATGATTTTTTCTATTTAGTTCGGTAGGAATTATCCTCATTAGACTTGCTCCTGATCGATTTATACGATCGTTCCGTATATGAAACTTTTGAAACGAGTCCTATTATAAGTTTCACTCCTATATGTATCCTCCAATTTGCGATTCGTTTAATCTCATTTGACTCCAAAACTTATTTCACTAGGTTTTTTATCGACGACGGTGACGAGGGCGTTGACCTCTCATAAAGTTCTACAAAAATACGTTACATTTAAACTAACAAATTGGTCGCTTTCTAGGAAAACGACCCATGTCAGATTATTTATTGTACTGACAGTATCGTTCCACTTAGCTACAGGCACACCTAGTTTTTATCGCGACGACTTAAAAAGAAGTAATAAAGCTATTTTGGGATGTTGTTTTGAAAAGAAAATTGTTCATGTTTTTCGTGTTATAATTTCTTCTACCTATGTTTAAATTACCATTCAACTTGAGATGATTTTGTTAACGTTCTAAATAGCTATATATCGCAAAAGAAATAAAATTATAACGTTGACATTAAACACTTTTACATTTAAACGAATGTAAACGGTAACTTACGTTCTCCTAGGACACGTAGGGCCACAAGACAGCCATCCTGTTGTGTGTTTGCTTCGTAAATGCACGTCTTGGTTATATTTCATACCGAACGATACAGATGGCTCAATTTTATTTTACAAACGTTTATGTTTCTCACCGTTTCTGAAATGCAAATTCTCGCTTGCTTTCAAACTTTTGGTACTGAGAAATATACGACATTATCTAACTTACACAGTACCTACCTTATCATCTTCAATTTTTATATACGTACCAACTTTCCCGTCTAGACGATGTCATCGCTCATAAAAAACTTTAAATTAAATTCAAAGCTAGCATTATTGCAGATGCGCTCACTTTTGTCATACTTACATCATTCACCATTTGACAAAAATGTGACCCCTTAAAAATATCGTCGTACTAGTCTGGTATCGAGTACGAGTATAAGTCGTGAGTTCGTACGAGAAAGGCAATTTACTTTGAGTATTTGACTTCACCACCACTGCTCTCAAAACGGAAGGAAAACATTGTCAGGACACCGGTTTGTCAATTCGAAGACGTGTCCGCTCACCCTTACTAGCCCAGCCTGGTGGATTCCAGCTCATTCCCACCCGCAGAGTCTGAACATCTGATTACGGCCTGTGTCTCAACAGTGGGAACGTAATAGGCTGATTAAACATACCAAAATAATTGCAGCTGCGCCCGACTTTAGTTATACTTACATCATTCACAATTTGTCAAAAATGTGACCACTCAAAAATGTTCTTATACAAGTTATATGATTCAGACAAAGTTACCGGTAAAAAATTCAATAACCTCATACATTCCAGTACTTGTTCACGAAAGGCCACGGCCATGACACGGCACGTCAGAAGTTCTCAGCATTTTAACGAAAGTGATGGGCAAATAACCATAACGTGACGACCCGAAGAGTCGGTTACATATGTTGCGTAAAACATTGATTGCATACAATGAACTTACGGAGTTACGGCTAATTCATTCATAGACGATTTTAGATGACTCAATGTGGCCCACGCCTCACCTCTGCGTTTTAGTGTTGTTGTAATAATTGTTGTAATAGTTGTTGTATTCATGCATTGTTATCGTTTACGATTTGTTCCGTGTCGCTTTCAGTGGGTGTTGTTGCATATGCACATTCGAATAGAGAATTTATTAGCAGGTAGATTTGTCGTAATGTATCTTCATTGTATATCCTGCTAGACCGCGTATTATTTCGCACTGGTTTTTGAGCCCTCGGTGTAGTACTTTTTTTGTGGGTTGGAAATCATCAAATGACGTCCCCCGCTCTGGGAAGAGCTTCCGCTCTTCCCAGAGCGGGGGACGTGTCAGACTTTTACTGACTAAAACCCACCCATTTTCCTTCAGTTGCCCATGTGCCAGGGTATCTCTTCCGAACAAATCTCTCGACCCTGGTAGGCATCAATCCTAGCAGACCCCTTCAGTTTTGCTGACATCTCTTTGAGGCGCGCGTGGAACACTACACGCTGTCGACACGGGCCTGGTCGTTACCGGGCGGCGAGCTACAGATTTTCAACCTTTGGCGCCAAGCAGTGTCTTGAAGATAAAAATGGCGGACAGGGCACGAAAAAATCCTTCCGTGATGTTTATACTTCCGTGTTGACGTGCACTAACTCAGACACGCACAAAGGCTGAACGGATTTGGATGACATTTGGCAACCAGATAGTTCATAACCTGGATCGACACATAGGATACTTTTATCCGGGTAGTACTTTCCCGTGGGATAACTATCGATATCTAAGAGGGTGAATCGTGGGCAAAAGCTTGTATTTGTATCTTTTTATATTATGTACTTATGTATTTATATATTTTTTTTTATAAAAAAAAAATCTTGTTCTGTTTGTTCGAAAAAGATAGTCAGTACTAAGGAACTAACGTCTTTTTACCTGACTGCGGAGGGTTGCGTGTTTATCAGCCTATGTATGTATGTTTATTCCTTTGTGGCACTCTAGAAACTAAACACGTAGGCCGATATTGATGATTGTTACGTCAATCGATTTGCCTTAATTTTGTGAATGTTTCTACAGACAAGACAGTAATCAAAAGTCAATATGGCGACAATAGACGTCATATTGTGAAAAAGAAAAATAATAAAGTCAGCGAACCATGTCAAGTGAGGTATCAATGAATAGGTTTTCGAAAATAATCTTAGATTTTCTTTGACTGATTTTGATTTTGAATGATCATTTCGCATCAACAAGGATTTAAAGTTGGTAAGCAATCATTTTCGCTTAAATATTCAAAACTTATAATAAAGCTGTGACAAAGTTCTCAAATAATCGCTGTCTTACGTAGACAGTTTTTTTTTAAGTCCACTATACTTTTCAGACAGTTAGGAATTGCAGGCGCCATCTAGTGTCATTGACCAATAAAATATGGAGATGTAAAAGTGTCTGAAAAGATCTACTAACAAAAATAAACATTTCATTTTATCTTTTCAAAGAATGTCAGTACATTGAAACCAGTTATAAAATAGGTTACTGATAATGAAAGTTTATAAAGACTAAGCAATGAAAATTGCCTAGAAAATGCAGTAAATGCCTACATTTACGTGCGGTAAATATACGCATTTACTACATTTCTATGCAATTTTCATAATTGTCGTTGTGTGCAACGGGCAAACTGGTTTTATTTAATTGTGCTCATGGGCTGCTCTTTGCACTATTGCGATATTGAAATTGTATATGTTATTGCTTTTCATCTTACCTACATTTGTTTATTGGCCATAAATAAGCGTTTACTATGACAATATTACTTTGGGAATAATGTTTTCGATATGATAATTATATATTACAACCGTAACGTCAGTCCTAGACGTAGGCAAAAAGGCTGCCAGGCTAAAATGGGACTGGATTGGTTACGCCATCCGCATGCATAGCGACCGCTGGGCAATAGTCTTCACACAGTGGGTGCCTGAGGATGGACGGCGCTGCCAAGGTCGACCCAAGAACAGGTGGCGAGACGATCAAGGCGCGTATTGCAAGGGTTAAATCGAAGTAACCCTGGAAAAGGATACCCGGAGGGTCATCCTGTAGCTTTATGCTTAGTTAGAACTTTAATATTAGTTAGTTCACAATACATTGCCTTTTAAAGATAAGTATATAAAATAACAAGTCTAAGAACTATTACTTAGACATAGTATTTCTTGTGAGGCTGTTATAGTCGCACAGGTCGAACGATGAGGTTATGTTGGTCCGTGGATGGGTGACCATGGTTACGTATAAAGACTGTGCCTCGGAAAGCACCTTCAGTTATTGGTCCGGGGATCTTTGACATTCGTTATAGATTGTCAGAAGGCCGAAAGTCTGACAACCAATCTTACCGAGGGTTATCGTGAGGGGTCAGATAGGCAGTCGTACCGTGTAAAATGGGTAAGTAATAGATGATATAACAATACAATCTCTAATATTAACAACATATAACAACGGAACCTATATTTTTATTTAATATAGCGATTAGTTAATATTACGATTGATATAATTTTAAAATAACTAATTTTTATAAGCATTAACATCGTTTGACATAACATACATTCAATATAAAATCGTTTGACATACCACTCAAAAGATATAAAACTTATTTGGTCTATAAAAGCCTCCTACAAACCGGCGCGACGCGGCAGCGCGACACGACACTCGTAGAACAATTTTTATGTGAACTTCATGGAAATTGTTCTACAAGAATCGCGTCGCGCTGTCGCGTCGCGCCGGTCTGAATAAGCCTTAAGTAGATATTAAACATAACTAGCAACTGATTACCACCTGCGCTAAGATAGGTCGACGGAGCCCCGCTTCGCAGGGATCCTATTTCAGGGTGGTTAAAAAAAAAGCCGGGGAACTCTGAGGCGGGGTGTTAACCATAATGACGTTTTTAGGGTTCCGTTGCCAAATGGCAAAAAACGGAACCCTTATAGATTCGTCATGTCTGTCTGTCTGTCTGTCCGTCCGTCCATATGTCACAGCCACTTTTCTCCGAAACTATAAGAGCTATGCTGTTGAAACTTGGTAAGTAGATGTATTCTGTGAACCGCATTAAGATTTTCACACAAAAATAGAAAAAAATCAATAAATTTTGGGGTTCCTCATACTTAGAACTGAAACTGAAAATATTTTTTTTCATCAAACCTATACGTGTGGGGTATCTATGGATAGCTCTTCAAAAATGATATTAAGGTTTCTATTATAATTTTTTTCTAAACTGAATAGTTTGCGCGAGAGACACTTCCAAAGTGGTAAAATGTGTATTAAACGGCCATATCTGGCCCCGTAACTTCTAAAATAAGAGAATGATAAAACTAAAAAAAATATATGATGTATAACGAAAATTGGTTTGAACGTGATCTAGTAAGTAGTTTTTTTTAATACGTCATAAATCGTAAACCGCAATTTACCTTTCATTCAATCAACTCAAATATAAAAAAAACCATTTAATTTCATAAACATAAACCTTATGCATAAACTGTGAACACGGTTTGTACGGAACCCTCGGTGCGCGAGTCCGACTCGCACTTGGCCGGTTTTTTATATATATTAAACGTTAGACCTAATGATTTTCGATTAAATAAACAATATACATATTCAACGATAGACCAAATGATTTTCGATTACATAAACATAAAGTTTTAGAATAAATAATTATTAAATGTAAAGAAATTATATCAACAGTTGGTATATCTCACGTTGATTATATCTTATGAACGATAAAAAAATGAAATGATACCAAATGAGTTTATACGTTATGAGACGTACCCGTGTAAAATACTTGTAGCTGAATCCAGTTGGAATTGGGACTCCAATATAGTTGGGAAACGGCTAGGCAGAAGATGATGAACTGCTTATTTTTCCCTCAATGCATTAGACGCTGGGCTATTATTAATTAAACAAAATCATAATTTGCATAAGAAACCTAGCGTAAAAAAACCACACTACCTCAATTTTATTGCAGTCATTAAGTGAATAAATAATAAAATGCTCTTGAAAACGTGAAAGTGTTAGTAAATTAGCAAGTTAAACAAACTAGTGAGCGATAATGTGATTTTGGAGTCTGCCCACGACCCTTTCACCGTGGAGTAGCATCTAAATTTAACTTAATTCGACTACTTAGCTACGTATATTCAAACTTTAAAATACCGAATGTAGGTAAGTCCTACTAGTAGAGTTCTATTTTTGTCGTTATTTTATTTTATTTTATTTTTTCCCGTGGGTGTCGTAAGAGACTTATTAGAGAATAGGCAGCAGCGTTCTCTATGCCTTTTACCACCATACTGTGATCGCCAACCCGCCTGCCAAACGTGGCGATCATGGCAAGCCCCCCCAAATTGGGAAGCCAATGTCCAGCAGTGGACGTCATTCGGCTTAAATGATGATGATTCAAACTTTAAAATGTCGAATGTAAGTAAGTACTACTAGTAGTAGACCTTTTTTTGTGTTTTAAAGGCTGTAAATATATAGACAAAATGCTATGGGTAATAAGTCAATATCAGGTTGACCGAGCTTTGCTCGGTATTTTTTGGTAAGTTGTGTTTAAAATAATAAGTTTTTGTTCAAGTTCATTATCGATAAAGTTGGTCATTGAAAACACGAATAAAACGACATTTTATAAAAATGAATCCTAGTTAGATCGATTTATCGCCCCCGAAACCTCCTGTATACAAAATTTCATGAAGATCGTTGGAGCCGTTTCCGGGATTCAGTTTATATATATATATACAAGAATTGCTCGTTTAAAGATATAAGATAAGATAGTAGAGGATAAAAAACATTACCTCGTTGACTTTTTGGGCACTATTTCATTCTATATAATAAATAGCCTTGACAAATTTGAGTAATCACAACATTAGGGATTGTGATTAGTCAAGTTTTTCAAGGCTATTTATCTCTCTTAGTCTAGCCAATTGACCATGACTATTTTTTAAGCCTTATTTAGTTGGTAAACTAGGTAGTGCAAGAGTCGGGTATCGGGATTTGTGGTACGTGCAGTAACAAAAACTATGGAATAAATATTTATTTAAATGTATGGACATATAAAATGAGGCCTTTTCAGAACGATAAATGAAATGTTTATGTTTATATAACTATATAAGTCAGTAGATCTGTTAAAAACACCTTTAGATGTTAATATTCTGTTAGTCAAAATTTTAAAACTAGATGGCGCCGGCTTTTCCTAGCTGACTGATCCCTTTTTTTCTGGATGGGAAATCATCAAATGATTTCTCCCGCTCTGGGTGGAGCGGAAGGGCGTGTCAAACTTTTACTGACCCACCCGTGTTCCATCAGTTGCCCGTGTGCCGGGGTCACAGTATCTCTTTCGAACAATCACGCGACCCCGGCAGGCATCGGTCCTAGCAGACCCCTTCATTGCTGCTGACATCTCTTTGAGGCGCGCGTGGAACACTACGCGCCGTCGACCCGAGCTTGGTCCTTACTGGGCGGCGAGCTACCCATTGCTCGCCGCCCGCAAGCTTGTGCCTACGGTGGCCGGGAGTCCGCAATCGACTCCCGACGCCCGGGGCGTCTCCTCCTGCGTCGGCTAGGGACGTGAGGGCGCAGAGACTGCCACTCCCTCACGCGCCCCGCCTCCTCCTTTGCGAGCATTACTGCTTCGCAGAAGGAGGTTACGGCTTCCCATGTCCTCTCGCTCCGTACCATGGCTCGCACCAGGGCCGGACGCGAGAGGTCGCCGCCGCCGATCGCCTCCACGAGGACACGGCGGTGCTCCGCCCAGGCAGGGCACACTTCCATAGTATGCTCCACCGTGTCCTCTAGACGATCCTCACAATGGAAACTCCCGGGGCTGACTGATCCCTGACAACAAACTCAGACAGAAGTCATGGTCTCTTCTGCCAGGGTCGCGTAATTTGTTCGAAAGAGATACCGTGACCCTGGCACATGGACAACTGAAGGCTGACTTTTTGATTTTGATTTTGCTCCGCCTAACTGCGGAAGACATCATTTGATGATTTCCCACCCACAAAAAAATACGGTCTCTTTAAAAGTTCAAATAACAAGTACAGATATTAAGATTGTTCGTGAGTCTAAAAATGAAAGGCCATATCTAGCTCTTCCTTCAGAGAGAAAGACTGAACGAAGAAGGAATAGTAAATGAACTCAGTGGGTCGATTTTTATTGTGGTTAGTACAAATGTACTGAAAGAGGGGGGGGGGGGACTAGATAACTAGTTGACTGTGTGGTCAAGTTATAATTATGATTAGCTAGCTTCTGCCAGTAGCTTCACCCGCGTGGCGTTCGGAAATTATCCCGCGGAAACGTACCACCGAGATATTAATCCAGATTATAATCTAAACTATTTATGTGCCAAACATCCAAATCTGTTCAGTCGTTTCTGCGTGAAAGGGTCACAAACTTCCATACATTCTCATCAACTTTCACATTTAAAATATTTGTAGAATTGTTACTGAGGTCAAGGGTATTTTTACGTGCAATCCCTTTTATTGAAATAGCCTTCCGGTTTTAATTTGAAACCGCTCAGGTGTAACAAAAAGAGTTATCTTAATGCGATCTAAGCACGATTTCAATGACGGTCACGTCTGTCAACTCTTGCGCAAGTGTGCGAAAATTACGTTCATAATCAGCCTATATTGTTCCCACTGCTGGGACACAGGCCTCCTCTCAGCGAGAAGAAGTGGGCCGTAGTCTACCACGCGGGCCCAGTGCGGGTTGGTAGATGTCACATGTCTTCGAATTTTCAGTTCTAGGATATGCCAGTTTCCTCACGATGTTTTTCTTCACCGTTTTAAGAGCAGTGGTGAAGAAATTAAACACACAAAGTAAAGCGCCTGCCTTTTTTATGCGTTGGAAATCATCAAATGACGTCTCCTGCTCTGGGCGGAGCGGGTATGTTAGACTTTTACAGACTAATACCCACCCGTATTCCTTCAGTTGCCTATGCCAGGGCCACGGTAACCTAAAGCGCTTGCCTGGGTTCGAACCCATGACCTACGAAACTACGTAAGTAATAATAGTTATTTGTTATACAAGAGTGCAAAGTTGCTTTTTAACCGCGTGTTCAATTTTGATGACCGAGCAAGCGAAGGATTCTAAAATTGAATCACGAGCGCAGCGAGTGATTCAAAATTAGAATCCTGAGCGTTAGCGAGGGAATCAAAAGAGCACGAGGTGAACAATCTTTGCACTCGAGTGCAACACGTAACTTTTCATCCCACCTCAGCGAGGAAATGACTAAATATGCAAAAAAAAAGCATTTCAATCACAAGATACTTTTATTTCAGTTTAGGTATTAACATTTATTATGTACTACATTATGATAGGTAAGTATTACAGAATAATCTTTAAATTATTTCAAATGATTTAAAGATTACGGTTTTAAGAAAACGGCTGCGGATGAAAAAACTATTTTCATCCCACCATCTCGGAAAGAGTATTTTTAATCTTCAATATCTGAGTGGAAAAGCCGTTTTTATTCTCTAGAGGATAAAGTAAATTGAATTTAGAACATCGTGTGCACTAAGTTTGTGAATTAAAAAAACATTAAACCTATTTACTGCTACCTCTATGGTGCCGAATATATCATACAACTTTTTTTTAATTTGTTAAAAACTCAGACTCGGAACCTTCTTGGTGTTCTTTTTTCAATTTGCTTTGTACGCGGTTCTTTACTCGGCATTTTTTCACGTCATTGTTAAACCTTATATTAAAAACAAGAAACTTGAAAACAAGTGAAAAAACTAAAATGAGTGATTCTAGCGACGAGGAAGTTTGCTTGACGCCAACAGAATTGACTGAAACTGTTAATAATGCGCAAATGAGCTTTCTCCCTCAACAATCAAGCGAGAAGTATTTAAAACAGTACGATATGTTCAACACGTGGCGACTAGCAAAAGGAGCCAAAACTTTCTCAGAAAACGTTTTGCTGGCATATTTTATAGAATTCTCCGAGAACAAGAAAGCAAGCACTCTATGGAGCACGTATTCGATGCTAAAAGCAACAATAAAGATGAAAAAGACAAACATATCGATACCTATCCTCATCTGGTCATCAACCAAAAAAATCGAAGGTTTTCACAATATCTGACATTGAAAAGTTTCTTAACGAAGCACCCGATTCCGTATATTTGGCGGCAAAAGTAAGTCAGTTGCACATTCAGTATCTACTTAAGTATATTAATCTCAATTAAATAGTATACTTAGTAGATGTTGATAGGCATAATTATGCGTTCATATCAATTTTATTCATTTATCTACTACAATACTCTTTACGTTACAGGTTGTTCTTATTATTGGAATAAACGGAGCATGTCGAACTAATGAACTAACACAACTTAATGTCAAAAACATTGAGAAACATTCAGATGACTTACTATTAATTAATTTACCTAATACAAAGACAAAAAGAGACCGCAACTTCGTCATTCGCAAGGAATACGTAACGATTGTTGAGAAATATCAAGCCTTACGCCCGCCTAACACTCCAATCAATCGATTTTTCTACAGTATCGCAATGGAAAGTGTGTTAGACAGCCTATGGGTACTAATAAAATTGGCAGTATCCCACGAGAAATAGCAACATTTCTTGAACTTCCAGAACCCCTGTTGTACACGGGTCATTGTTTCCGACGAACTTCAGCCACACTTTTGGCTGATTCCGGAGCTGATCTCCTGTCCCTTAAGCGCCACGGAGGCTGGAAGTCCAATGCAGTTGTAGAGGGATACATAGAGGATTCCATCCAAAATAAGTCTAAAATATGTGCAGGCGTCGTAGGAGCCATTACACTGAAAGAGCCTCAATCGGATCCTTGGACTGGCCCTTCTACATCAAAAATAAGCCGTTATGAAACACCTAACCTCTCCCTCTCTCTCCAACATTCACGCCAAGGGAGCCATTTTACATTTTTGCGCGAATATCTAAGATTTTAGTCGCCTTATTTACCTCTCATCTCATCATTATAAATACTCTGGCATTGACGAATACATGTAAAAAATAGATCAATCTTTTGTTTTGTCACTTTTAGTAGAACATTTACAAAAACTTATTTGTTTACTTTGTAGTAATTAATCTCCCACAACTAGTTTTCGTAAAAATCAGCGCAGGGTCAATTTCAGACTCCTATTTCTATCATTAATATGTAGAAATTTGAGTTAAAAAAATACACAAAACAACAGACATATAATCTAGTTGTTACATTTAGTACAAGAATATTGATTTTTAATAACATTAATTAGTAAAAAAAATAAAGTCTTATGGCAATTTTTACGATTTATTCGCAAGTTTATCGCGTTTTTTTGGTTTGAATAAAGCATAATTACATTAAAAAATTCATGTCAATATAAAGTATGGTCTATAACAAATCGAATTCTCAAGTTTTATTTAAATCTGTTCATTTAATTAGACATAATATCGTTTTTGAAATCACTCTAAATTAGAATAAATTACGATGCACAAGCGAGCAGCGTTTAGTACGGCGCAAGCGCCCAACGGGGAAGGATCTATGTCAATTTTTCCCGCGTCTCAGTTTACGGGTACTCGTATCGTGAAGGCAAAAATATACTACGACTACAACATTTTGCTACTCTTCGCATTTTTTTTTTTTTTGAATAAGAGTTTCGTTAATTATCAAGTAAAGCATTATTTTAATAGATTGTAGAAAAAATTTGACTAAAATAATTTATTTTAACTAAATCTGACTATTTTTAATCGCGATTAAAAAGGTGTGGAGTAAAACTAGTGGTCATGAACAAAAATTCACACCAACGGCAACGCCTCGCCTCACGTGCAAAAACAGTACTGTTTTTTTTTTTCTTTTGCTTATATCTCGAAAATGGCGTGTCCTATCGCAAAAATAATGAAATTTTCGACCCCCTTTATAAAACCCCACACATATAAATCTCAACACGTGGGTAATATTTTTTTTTATTTTTCAAACAAAAATGAAAAATTCCATATAAAACACGTCCAGGATGCCCCCTTGCGCGCGCCTTCGTATCACAGCAAGTTCATTGCGTAGCGCACAAGTACTACGTTGCGAAGCCAAAAGAAAAAAAACCGGCCAAGTGCGAGTCGGACTCGCGCACCGAGGTTTCCGTACAAACCTGTATGTATTCTCGGTTTATGCAAAAGGTTTACGTTTATGAAATTAAATGTTTTTTTTTTTTAATTTTTATAATTGAGTTGATTGAATGAAAGGTAAATTGCGGTTTACGATTTATGACGTATTAAAAAAAATATTTACTAGATCTCGTTCAAACCAATTTTTGGTGGAAGTTTACATGGTATTGGTGCCGATTCTGTTGAACACGAACTAAACTAACTAAACTATCTCTAAAATTCCTTACTTTTGGCTATGAGAATTGTAACGCTATTCTGCAAGGAAAAATCTCTAAATTTAAAAACTATTTTGACACGACTAAAATCGAATTTGACAATCGCGACTCAGCGTGGTATTTTTTTTTTCTTTTGTTTTCGCAACGTTTACTTGTGTGTGCATTGCGTAGAATGATTTTTTTGAGAGACGAAGGCGCGTGCTACGGTGCAGCCTGGACGTGTTTTATATGGAATTTTTCACTTTTGTTTGAAAAATATAAAAAAAATGTTACCCACGTGTTGAGATTTAAATGTTCCGGGGTATACTAAGGGGGTCGAAAATTTCATTATTTTTGCGATAGGACACGCCATTTTCAAGATATAAGCAAAAGGAAAATAAAAAGTACAGAACTGTTTTTGCACGTGAAGGCGAGGCGTTGTTGAGAATTTTAGTTCATGACCACTAGTTTTATTCCACACCTTTTTAATCGCGATTAAAAATAGTCAGATTTAGTTAAAATAAATTATTTTAGTCAACATTTTTGGTGAAAACCGGCAAACTCAGAAAAGCAAAATTGTCATTATCACTAAACTAATAACTCGTGCAATCTTAGTGCTGTCAAACTAAAATATAGTTAAGTTGTGTCATTTTAGTCTATTTCAGAATAGGAAATCGTCGTTTGACAGGAATAAACCAAATTTTAGTGATTTTTAGTTTAGTTTAGAAAATTTTGTGACAACAGAATCGGCACCAATGTACATCATATATTTTTTTAGTTTTATCATTCTCTTATTTTAGAAGTTACGGGGGGAGGACACACATTTCACCACTTTGGAAGTGTTTCTCGCGCAAACTATTCAGTTTAGAAAAAAAAATATATTAGAAACCTCAATACCATTTTACCCCACACGTATGGGTTTGATGAAATTTTTTTTTTGAGTTTCAGTTCTAAGTATGGGGAACTCAAAAATTTATTGTTTTTTTTTCTATTTTAGTGTAAAAATCTTAATACAGTTCACAGAATACATCTTCTTACCAAGTTTCAACAGAATGCTCTTATAGTTTCGGAGAAAAGTGGCTGTGACATACGGACAGACAGACAGACAGACATGACGAATCTATAAGGGTTCCGTTTTTGCCATTTGGCAACGGAACCCTAAAAATACCACGTTGAGTCGCGATTGTCAAATTTGATTTTAGTCGTGTCAAAATAATTTTTAAAAGAGATTATTTCTTGCAGAATAGCGTAACAATTCTCATAGCTAAAAGTAAGCAATTTTAGAGATAGTTTTGTTAGTTTAGTTCGGTGTACAACAGAATCGGCACCAATATGTAATTGTTTTAATTTTTTATTTTTATTGTATACTTTACATAACATATAGTTGTATTTTTTTTGATTAGTCTAGAAATCTTTGTTAGACTGGATAAATAAAATAAGTATTTTCATAAATATCTAAATACCGCATTATAATTCTAACGGATTAAGATTGTTTAGACCGGCTCAACACTCGCGTTACACTGTTTGTATTGTGCATGTGTGGATAGTTACGCACACATACATAAGATTGCCGTCTTTTACCTAAACTCGAGCGTTCAAATTTTGTAAGAGGGCTCTTAAGTATGACAGATAGTTTATCGAAAAACAGTACACAAGTGACTAACACCAATATTACAGTACCAAACAAAAATATTACACTCAATTTAAATAACTGTAGCAACGTTACTTTAAAATTTTCTTAATTATACCTTAGTATTATTTTGTTATAATTTAAAGATTATTCTGTAATACTTACCTGTCATAATGTAGTAATTAATACCTAAACTGAAATAAAAGTGTACCTATCTTGTGATTGTAAAGGTTTTTTTTTGCATTTAGTCATTTCCTCGCTGAGGTGGAATGAAAAGTTACGTGTTGCACTCGAGTGCAAAGATTTTTCACCTCGTGCTCTTTTGATTCCCTCGCTAACGCTCAGGATTCTAATTTTGAATCACTCGCTGCGCTCGTGATTCAATTTTAGATACCTTCGCTTGCTCGGTCATCAAAATTGAACACGCGGTTAAAAAGCAACTTTGCACTCTTGTATAACAAATAACTATTAAAGTTTCTTGTTTGATTTGTTGATAACTTTAACTGATTTATAGCTAAGTAACGTTTACTAATTCCTTCATCACAAAAATGTCTTTGAATCGGCCTAAAAACTTTTTTGTAAGCAAAAAGTTCCGACTTAAAAAACAATGCTAATTAGCGTCCTTTGAGTGGTTAAACATTTTCTTTCCACGCCGGAGTTCAACGACATTTTCTCTTTTAAGAATTATTCTTTTATTGAAAATAAGTGCTCATAGTTAAGTAATTCAATTGACCCGATAAATATTCGTTGACAGTAGTTGGTAAGTTGCCTTTCACTAGCATTTACGGAATGACGTTCACAGCTCAATTTTTTACATAGATTTCAACAGACTAATAGATTTGTATCGTTTTATCACGTTTAAACTTTCATCTGATCATAGTTTAGTAGGTATAAATAAAAGCGTTACGTTATTTTTCACTGTGACACCAAACATCACATAGATTGAGCCTATTATCACTTTCCCATTACACGAAGCAATCATCTTTAGGTACGTGTTACACAGATGTGCCATGATTTACGTGTTTCTCTCCATTACTCCATTATCGGCTGAGCTGCTTTCTACTCCGTTATTAGCTAGTTATCTGTGGGTTAGGGGTGGGAGTTTTAAGCCCGTAGTGGCTAATAGCTATCTAAAACCGATGCGATCTAAATTCGGGAGCAGCAGTAAATTCGTGGCTCTTAATGGAATTTCCGCATCAAAGAGCGACGCGGCGTGCGTCCGGCCGCGGCAACGAGAACACGGGTACGCTGGGGTTCCACCGGCCATCATCACCCTGACATGAAAAAAATGCAGAAGATCAGTTCCACACAACGAGTGACTACGCACGCACCCATAGATATGCGTCTTCACCCAGCGGGTACCAGCGCACTTGCGATTGTCAGTTGATTGACAAGTGTGAGATCGTCGTACGTTCACGTCGTGTTGTGGGTGCGCCCGATTTGAAAGAGGAAAGAAAGAAAGAAAAAATGTTTATTCTGCACAAACAAAACGCATAATATAAAATAGTAACAAAAAAAGAAAATACACACGTACAAAGTAGCCAAAAGCCCCGTATTCATGATTAAAAAGGTAAAGGATTTCGCTAGTTATATGGTGTGAGTCTTCTGTATTTATAGATTTAGTGACTCTGCCCCCAACCCTCATATTAATCCGATTAATTCCTAAACGCACTTCCAAAAAGGTGCCAGTTAATGATTTTTACTATTGGCATTTTGACATTCCAAACCCAACACCTTTCGCCCGAGGGTGAAATAAGACCCTACGTTTTATTCTACAATGAGCAATGAATATTAATAAACAAAATGGAAGCTGGGATGGGTGCATAATTCAAATTGGATTCAAATGGCAATCAATCTTCGTTCCTTGTAAGTTTTCAGATTCTTTCTTTCGACAAATGATGGAATGGGGCAGGAATTATTTTTTAAGGCTCTCCCAAAATAACTGAGTGAAACAAACTGCTCTTAAATGGTGTGTAAATATACATAACGGTGAGCAAACTTTTAAAGAATTTTACGGTAAAATGCAAAAGTGTTTTAAATAAAATATTAAAACGCTTTAGTGGTGATTTAGCTCTGATAAAAAAAAAAAAAACACGTAGGGCTCAATCAGGCCGGTCTGCTGTGCGGCCGGTAATCGATTGTATAAACATTGATTTCCAATCTGAGTTCCCCAATCTGAACATAACATACGGCGCTCAAATAAAGATATCCGCGTTCAGTACGAATCGGTGCACACAGCTCTTGGTTTGATTTTAATCAAAAGTTTCGATTGGACTGCCAGCCATCCGGTCGAGTGCAATCGCAGCGTGCGTTTATCTCGCGCCGCTGCCACTATGATCGGGCTTTAATGACTGCACCCGAAATGTGTGTTCAATCTAATGCGTATTTGCAGTTCCATACTTGTTGAAAGTTTCACCGTAGCGATGTGCTGTGCGAGCCGCGCTTCTATCTGCTCCCTGACATACATGTAACTCGTTATAAGTTTGGGGGCGGCGCGGCGCTCCCACCGAACTGCCTGCTCCGCGATCCTTAATGAGAAAACCATAATAGGTTTCACTAAGTAATAAGTATAATTCATAACCACTGTAGGCCGGATTCCATCGAACAGGTTTTAATTTCCTTGGCAATGTAACGAGTATTTCCAAAGAGAGCTTTAATGAAAAGTGAAGGTAAATCTCCACGGTCCCTGCGCCCACATTTAAGTGAAATAAAAATAAATTGTACTCAAAGTGGGATAGCCGCTCAAATTAAGCACCTGAATAAATTGTGTGATAATCCGTAGCAGTCTTTTAATGCTTTACGAAGCCGCCGCCCGCGCCGCCGGCGACGACGGCGGACTCGTGCGGAAAAGAATAAACGAATAAGATAATGATTACTCTCATTTCATTACTTCTCTTGATCCTAGTAATTGAGGAAATTGGGTCGAAGTGTGATAAGAGAGAGAGAGTATCGGGTGTTATTGGGCCGGTCCCATTAGGGACCTCTTAATCGTATTTAACGCCTTTATCACCTGGGGTGCGCAATGGCCGTAACGGGCGAACATAAGGTGCAGAATTTTCGGGCTCGCATTTAATAGCCCTGTTCGTACTCTCTTATTTTCTGAAATGATTCAGTTCTATTCATAGAATCTATTTACATAATCATACCTTTTCAGCTGTTGTTAACAATGCGAGTAAATATGTGTACTCAGTGGGAGTCTCTTCAGTGTTGTGTAGCATTGTGTAGTCCTAATATTTTCGCAGCACGCGGAAAGCGGAGGGTTGGTCGGCTAGTGGTGTTTTAATTTATATTTTTTCTTCTTATTCCCGAGGCTGGGCCGAGAGTTCATAATGGACAAAACATTAGCTCGGCCTACTTTGGGTGAAAGCTTTCAGGGCTTTTCGACTCATCTTGCGTTAACATTTGCGTCGAGTTCGGAAGCATTAATAGTATGCCATATTTCCCGAAACTTTTTCATTCAAAGCACTCAGACGTTTATAATAGTGTTGAATGTGTTCAACACATAACAAATGATTGGCGCTTTATTACATCAATTTGAATGAATTCGTTCCGTAATTAAGCTTTTCGATTGATGACCTGACGAAAGTTTGTATTGTTAGAGTAGTTTGCTTGTTAGTTTAAATGAGTATAGACATTTATCTAATCGTTTTCAATTATAGTCGATGATTTATAGAAGCTGTTAGATTAATTATAATAGTTTGATATTAGGCTTGATTGGTGGGGCGGCAGAGAAAGTGGCTTGGAGTGAAAACCGCAGAAATGCCACCGGTTCACTTTCCTATGAGGTGTGCATATGGACATGTGTTAGACTGGTTTAGGTATGACGAATTCTACTAGTACTGCTTATGTTGGTAATATGCGTGAATGTGACACGTCGGAAAACAAACAACTTTCTGTTTATGTCATTTATTTATGCGGTTAATGAACTTGTTTCATTTAATATTATGGTCGTTAAACAAGTATGTGGCCATAAAAATGTTCAGCAATTTAAATGGTTGATCTACTTAAAAATACAACAAACACTTTCTTTTAGGCTCTACCCTACTCTACAATTAATTGGATATATTATGTAAATCATCATCTGCCTAGCCTTTTCCCAACTATGTTGGGGTCCGCTTCCATTATTACCGAATGCAACTGCCAACTAGTATTGTACATGAAGCAACTGCCTGTCTGAGCTCCATAACCCAGTAACTGGGTACTACGATACCCCTTGGCAAGACTAGTTGTCAGACTTTTGGGCTTCTGACAACGCGTAACGACTGCCCAGGTCCACGAATGACAGCCGGGACCAACAGCTTAACGAGCTCCAAAGCACGAAGGTGTTTCACTGATAGGCACCCATCCATGGGCCCACCGCGGCAAGCGTGGCTTAACCTGATCGACCCTTTTTTTTGTGGGTGTGAAGTTCCGTTCAGTTGCCCATGTGCCATGGTCACGGTATCACTTTCGAACAAATCTCGCGAACTTGGCGGGTCCTGATCCCTTGCAGTTATTGCCCTCAAGATAAAGTACATATCGATACCGGCAATTTCAATTGTCGTAAAGGACATTTTGCCGAAAATGAGTTATATATATATTTGGAATCAGCGTCGCAAGCTCTATCAATTGGTATATTAAAAAAAAATCTATCTTTAAAAAAAAAGCCCCTTACGACCTGGCTTTCCAACAGCTCTAGCGCGATTTTTTATACTATTTGGGATATATCGTAAAAATAATTTTCAATAGGGGAGCGTAAAGTCATGTTTTAATTATTTAAGAGGTCGTAATCCTCATTTTTGCTTTAAACTTTTTATACGACATTCTTAACCACATACCTAATAAAGATATAGTCTTAACCCTTACGACCAAATCTATGCTTTGTTTTAACTTACGTAATTAGGGCGTAAAGGACGTTTGCAATGTGTCAATCCACATGGTCTTCACATGATCTGATCAAGATTATGTCTGGACTTTAAAAGAGACTGTGACCTCTGAGTTTGTTTCGGCGTTTCTTCTCAGAGTAGTCAGATAGGAAATGCCGAACTCATCTAGTTTAAAAAAAAAAAATTGATTGACGTGTAAAAGTGTTTGTACAAACCTACTTGCAAAAATAAAGTCATTTATCATTTATCATTTGTCTAGTATACATACCTTTATGTAATATTAACGTATGGAACCTCCACGCGTGAGAACAAAAAGTTTTAAGTTTTTTTTTTGTATGGGTGAAAACACAACAAAGTTAATTTATTTGAATCTGAATGGAACTGAAGGGCTGATGCTCACAAGAGGTATTATACCATACACGGCGATCAAGGTGACATCAAATTCATATACCTTTCAGTGCCGCTTCGCGCGTACCAAATTTTTGAATTTTCGATACGTGATTTTTCAAATCTTTGACATGGTCAAACGAAGTTGAGCATCGATTTACTTGTACTGTCGTTAGTTAATAGCCTATTAATGACTTTTTTAATGATAATAATTAAATACGATATTGATCAAATACTTTTTTTTTACAAAATTGCATAATCAATCATAATCACGCTGATTAACAAGTGACTAAAAACTGATGTTACTAAGTCCCTCATTTGTTAATCACCGTGACTATGGCTGAGTTATAATGACACGCCCTTCCGCTCCGCCCAGAGTGGGAGACGTCATTTGATGATTTCCCAAACACAAAAAAAGACGTCTAACTTATTCATTTCCGTAGGAGTTGCTTTACATATATCACAAGTCGGAGATGAGGTATTTGATAGATGGGAAGTGATTTTGCCATCAGTCATGGTCGTAGGCATCGAGTGCTTAACAGAATGGCCTCCCATAATAGAAGGCTGCAGGTCTTCAATCTCGTTTCCAATCGTAGCCTGTTCTTCAACTATGTTCAACCTGTTTTCTTTTGAAAACTTAAAATATAATGGTCTGCAGAACATTGTGAAAGATGGCCCTGGATTCTCCCATATCACTTCTTCGCCACAAACTAAGCGCAGGGGCTCAAACGAACATATAAAATTGCTAGAATCGTCATCCTCTGCCAAAGTTTGCTTATACAAACTTTGCCCTGAAGCACCATCAAAACCCCACTTGAATATAAGTATACATTCTTTGCCATGCAGTGAAGATTCTACACGAAAAAATATTCCAAGTCTAGCCACAGTTTTGTTCAAAATAGCTTGAAGTTTTACTTTAACCCCTCTTTCCGTGACTTCTATGGCATCTTTTGGCGGATAGCAGTTCTTCTTCGCTTCAAGGATAGCTGTATAAGAAGGATACAATGGTATTCCTTCTTCTTTTGCACAATATATTAATGTTATATACTGCCACGTCGAAAGCTTCAATGAGGTCAAAATACCTAAAGCTTTATCAGCAGAATATATAGGCATAGTTTTCTATGCCTTTAACAATTCCTTTATCTTTGTAGCTTCTTCGGGATGCTCCGAGACTAGTTTAATGATATCTGCTACATTCTTATTTTGTGCTTTTAAACCAGTTGCATGAGCATGACTTTCAGTTCTGTACGTTAGGAGCTCTTCCACTCTTCTGTAGCGGGCTTAGCTTCACAAATGGTTTTCTTGGACTCACAACTGATGTTGATGTTCCAACACTGCACGTTTCCGGTCCACAGGATGTTGATGCACCCTCATTTATAGCGAAGTCAGAACTGGAACATGGTTGCTGTTCTACTAACACCATAGAAGGGGTTATCTTTTCCCTCACGACCAAAATGGCCTCATTTTATGCCCTTTTGCAGCTATGTCTCATACTTTTTGATGAATGTCCATCTCGTGCGATTACGCGAGATCCATTTGTTCCTCAACAAGCACACATAAGTCTGACAGAATTGTTTCAATTCGTTCTTTTCATTTTTGACAAATCAACTTTATTCGCAAAAACTTCAAATAACATTTGAGGTTGTTAAAAAAAACTGGTGTTTGCCACAAACAGGAAAATGTCCAAATTGGTAACAAAACCTTCCATCACAACACAATAAAATTATAAATATAACGTAATAGCGCAAAACATTTTGTTTAAATTTTGAATTCCTATTAGAATAATATTGTTACTACTTTTTTACTAAATATTTGAATAATAAATAAAAAATATTTTAATTTCACTTGTTTTTACTACATATTGTAGGTATTTCTATTCAAAACTTTAGGTTTTTTGTTCCTTTTACCCCCTTAGTCTCTGGTTGAATTGCCCTGTACTATCCAATGATAATCAAGATTAGTCCTTTACGACACATCTGACTTTATCATAACCAATTTTTCGTGGCTGTAAAGTACTTCAGTTAATTTTTTTTGGGCTGTAAAGGACTCTCATTTTCGTCAATAATTATGTTTGGTTTATTTTATTAATTTTTATGGATAGAACACGAAAAAATAGTGAGGGTTTCTTTTGACATCATGAAAAAGATATAAGTCAAAAACAATTTTTTTTTTTGTTTTTTTGGCTCTACTGAAAACTCGTGTTTTGTCCTTTACGACAATTGAAATTTCCGGTATCGATATGTAAATGTTAGCCTTCTATTGTAAAATCATTTAAGCCATTTTTTTATAATGAAATCTCCTAAAGGAGCCGAAAACATTTCTAATGAGTTCATAACAAAGAGCGTTAAAAATAAAAGTGCAAATAAAATGTTTAACAGCCGGAAAAAGTATCAATACTTAACATAAAAAGAGTGAAACTCTGCAAAAGAGAAAATAGCTTTTTTGTAGGGAACGTTTATCGATGATTTTCAATATCTACGATGGTGGTAAAAAAGTTTTCAATGGCCTCGCGACACCACAAAATACTTTGCTTCGAAGACTGTTGTCAGTATAAAGGGTATTTAAGTTGAAGCCAGGGGGGATTTCATTGGTCTATTCGGGGGCGTAGTAGCTACGTTTCCGAGTTCTAAGATCTGGCTTACATCCAGGATAGATACGGAGAAATTACTAATTAGTCTTCCAGTTGTAGTGCCTGGACAAACTTCGGGTGTAATTAGGAGGGTTTAGTAACAAAAGATTAGGCTGATCCTAATTCTTCAACCCCTAATCAGAAGTTAGAAAGAGGTGGAGAGAAAATCGTAAATAAAGTTAGTTCGGGCGTCGTCCGGGTAATCATTTAGGGATCAACTTTGAAACCGTTTTTGAATCAATCTGTCTAGTGTTTTCCCCAATTTTATTGAGGTTGGTTTCCAGTCATATCGAATGCAACTGCATACCAGTTGTACGCTGCCAGGCCAGATCTCAATTCAATAGCGCAGTGGAAGTTATGATGGGGGGCTCTGGAGACTAGAGTGGCTAGCGTACTGTCCGCCGTTCGCGGAGCAGACAATACAAAGTGAACAATTACAAATACAACAAAAGCACTTACCTGGTGAGGTTGAAGGACACTGCTCTGGTGCCAACCTGGAGATATGTATGTAAGTGAGTGTATGTGTATCGTGTCGTGACGTTATGAGTATTCTCCTGGTAACAATCCGCTCCGCTCCAAGAGATCTGCCTTCCAGACATGCGGTCTTCAAATCACTCATTCACAATAGCGTCACTTTGACTTGACCTTCAAACTATTTCAACCAAAGTACAAAGATACACCCGTTCTAGTTCTTCAAAAGGGGTTATTACACAAACAAACTCAGGATCAAGACAAATTGTCCACAACCGGATCCATTTACAAGGGATTAATTTCAACAAAAGGCCGCGAGACCCAAGCGGCGGCGTGCTTCCTTGGTCCCACCGGATGCCAAGAGAAAGGGTCAAACGTCAAAACTGTCAAGTCAGATGTCACTTCGTTACACGCGCATTCCGTTAGGCGCACAGATAATAAACGGTACGCAACATCTACCCCCCCCGGACGGGCCTTCCCGTCCGCTAATCACTTGGCAATCCCGACAAGGTTGCGTTTTATCAGTCCACCTGACGCGCTGCTGGAGGATGTGCAAATACTCCAAGCTCTAACGCTTGCAAAACTCTGAGCGAGCTGCTGCACCAACTGAAACCGCGATAGCCAATTTTGGCTCACATCGACAAAAGGGTGCTCCGGCAGGGCGACAAGTGGCTGTCAAATCAAAAAATGGCCCGTGGTCAGGGCCTCCAAGACGTTCAGGTCCGAAGACAGCGGGCACAATGGACGCGAGTTCAATACAGCTTCAAAACGGCAAAATACCGTAGCTAACTCCTTAAAGGTGAGAACGGTGTCTCCCAACAATCTGCGCCAGAGTCCCTGTGCCGCTTTCACCGCGGCCTCAAAAATACCCCCCCAATGGGGGCAGGCTGGCGGATCAAAACAGTAACAAACAACAAAACAACCAAACAACAACAATCAAACAACAACAACAACCAAATGGCCCTCCTGAGGCAACAAAAGGGGGTGACGGGCCCCATAAGGAAGGCTAGCGTGACTCAACCGTCAACAACCAAACAACAAAAGACCCGTATCGTCCAAAAAGGGGTTCAACTTAATAACGGCTCCCGACAATATCCAAAACTCTCGCTGCAGAATGGCCAACAGCGCATTGCAACCGGCATGCGAGTTCATAATGTGACGATCAGTCACCAACAATTCAACAACAAACAAACAACAATTCAACAATTTGTCGAGGGAGCTAAATCGACTCAACAAAAAATCAGGGTCCTTCGTTCCAACAGCGAGCACCTTGAGCCCGGGCAAAGGACCCGACATCAAGACTGGCGATCGAGGCCAATCATCCTCGGGATGAGTCAGCCAGTCTGGTCCCCACCATAGGGGGTAAGCAAACAAGCGGGGTGCCATGCACCCGCGTGAGGCCACGGCGCCTGGATTCAAATCTCCAGGCACGTGCCTCCAAATCAAAGGCGTTTCAAATTTTGAATCTGGGACATTCGGTACGCAACAAAGACCTCCAAAGAGTGGACGGACGTCTTCAACCAACACAAAACAATTTGACTGTTCGTCCAGGCGTAAGAAACCCGAATGTCCACAGTTCCACCCAAAGTGTGAGCAACGTGGTTCAATAGACGCACAAGACGCGCCGCCCCTGACAATTCAACTTAGGGATGGTCAGTGCCGTCCGGAGGGGGGCCACCTTGCTCTTGGCCAAGACCAGTGACAAATTCACCTGGCCTGTGCGCAGACAAAATAGCTGCATAACCGTGCGAAGACGCATTACAAACAAGGGTAGCAGTGTAGCTCCCAGGGGGGAGGATAGCGCGGGGTAACACGACCTCGTTGACTGAAGGGAGTGCGGATACAAATTGGAGCCAATCTTCCAACCGGGTGTCCCGAATTGGCTCGTCCCAGCCAAGTCCCGCAGTCCAAAGGCGCTCAAGAAAACAATTTTGCCCAAAACAATACAAACAAACAACAAAACAATAGACAAAAGGCAACCCTGGGCTCCCATGTCCATAATGACACGGACCACAACAGAGTCCCCCGTGGGCCCCCAGACCTGACCGATGCCATTGGCAACAAAACCGTGTCGATCTGAGACCTACCTTAGCGGGGCAGGCGCCAATGTCCTAACAATGCCTGGGCGGCGACCGATCGCCGCACCCAGGCTCAAGTCTTTCCCGACGAGGATGCAATTCAAATTCCTCGTACGCGCGGTGTCCCGAGCCACGCGCCATCGCTGGAAGGGCATATCCCACCGGATGCCCAAATGGCGGGGGGCGTGACTCCAACCGGGGACGCTCCGCCAAAGGAGGGGAGGGAAGGCGGTGCTGGTCCGGCCAGCGGTGCCTAGCAACAATTGCGTAATCGCCTTTACGCGGGGAGACCAAATGGCGGTCGCGCGGCTCCCGATCAACTTGCGCGGGGGGTGGAGTGCGGCGCTCAAAATTGCGGGCCTCTCCCCGGTTCTGAACCGGCGAGCCAGAAGCCCGGTGACCAACTCCATGGTACCCCCCCGTACGCGAACCTTCAACAGAGGCTGGTCTGCCAGCGTGGTTCGCGTTAGCGCATAAAATGTCCAAATGGGACCCCCTACAAATTCTACAAGGGCGGGGGTTGGGGCAGTCCCTATGGAAGTGAGCCCCCAAACAAGAGAAGCACATGCGGCGTGCATTGGCAATTCGGCGGCGGGCACTCACGTGCAACTTCAAAAAGGCCGCGCAAGTTGCCATGCCATGCCCCGTGTCCCTACAAAACTCGACGACTCTGGGTGCCAGCAAAACGAGCGGCGGGGCAACCATCAACAGGCCCGCGAGCCCTAGTCCGTCCCTGGTCTCGTGGCCGGGGAGACGGCTGGCATGACTCAGTGGCAACGCCAGAGTTGTCCACAAACCGACACTCATCCTCTAAAAATTGGACGAGGTCATCAAATGGGGGGAGATGTGTGACACTATCCCCACCATACTTTTGCTCGAAACGAGCCCTCAAATCGGCAGGAAGCCGTTGCAGCACAACATGTACCAAAAAGTAAGACCAATGGTCCACCGGCAACTCCAATTGCTTTAAAGCGTTGGTCGCTGCCACCAACGGGTTCAACAGGTCAGTACGCAATGCTGACAAACTAGTAATGACCGGTAACCCCAAAATCAATCCAATATGAACGTCAGCCAAACAACGTTTATTTTGGTACCGCCGGGTGATTAGCCCCACAGCGGTAGGGTAGGCTGAGTCAGTCAAAGACAGATGCTGCACCAAGGCTCGGGCCTCACCTTCCAGGACAGACAACAAATAGGCCAACTTTTGGGCGGGTCTGAGGTCCGAGCGTGCATCAACCAAACTTTCAAACAGGTTTTGGAAACTTAACCACTGGTCCAAGCGACCGTTAAAGTGTGGCAGTTCCAAGGTAGGCAGTCTACTCAATAGTCCGGGACCTGAAACAACCGAGGTCTCCGGTTTGACCTGGACAGGTGTCCGGCTCCCCAATATTTCCCGAGCACGTTGACCAATGACATCCCCCAGGTCCAAGATCTGGTCGTAGTCAGCAAGGACCTTGTCACGTGCTGCCTGATCCAGCACTTCCAGAGCCACATCACAAATGTACTCGTTGTAGCGGGTAAGCAGAGCATCAACGTTGCCGAGTCTCACGTTCAACTGCTCGAACCGAGCCAGAGTGACCGCTTCAAGATCCGGGCGCTCAGCGGTTGCTGCAGCTGAAGCGAACCACCGTAGCTGTGTGGTCAATCCACTGATTGCCTCTCTCACCGCTTTGTGTGCCATTGCACAAACAATACAATTCAAATAAACCAAAATTAAATAATCAAATACCAAAGTTCAAACAATCAATTACAAAATAACTACAAGTAAACAATCAAACTACCAAACTGACTAATCAGCACCTCAAGAAATAACAAATACTGGCTCTAATTTAATGAACAAAAATAAAGTTTTATTTTAATTCAAACCAATGTCAACGTTCAAAACTGTCAATATGATATTCAATTCAAATATTCAAATTCTATCCAATTCCAAAAGTTAAGTTCACAAACCACTGTGTCAATGGTACAACAATAATGAACCCTTATACCAACTCAAAACAATGGTAATACTCAAAAATGCCAATTTCAAATATTAATATTCACAAATAACCATATCAATGTTACAAAACTCAATATTTTAATGTCTTCCTGACATTCAATACAACACAGAGGTCAAATAACAACAACAAGAGGTTATAACATAGCTCAATTCATTCCAACTCTGTGGTATATGCAAACCTGGTTGACGCCGACAATATGAGTTACTCGACTCAATAAATTCAAACAAATTATTTCAAATAACAATTAATTATAGTTATCAAATATTTACAGCGTATTACTACTTCCCTTATAGAGACTGCCAAGTAATTAGCTTACTGTAAATTTCCAATTTGGTGGTTATGTCTTATAACCACGCTCTGAATACCAAAAATGTACGCTGCCAGGCCAGATCTCAATTCAATAGCGCAGTGGAAGTTATGATGGGGGGCTCTGGAGACTAGAGTGGCTAGCGTACTGTCCGCCGTTCGCGGAGCAGACAATACAAAGTGAACAATTACAAATACAACAAAAGCACTTACCTGGTGAGGTTGAAGGACACTGCTCTGGTGCCAACCTGGAGATATGTATGTAAGTGAGTGTATGTGTATCGTGTTGTGACGTTATGAGTATTCTCCTGGTAACAATCCGCTCCGCTCCAAGAGATCTGCCTTCCAGACATGCGGTCTTCAAATCACTCATTCACAATAGCGTCACTTTGACTCGACCTTCAAACTATTTCAACCAAAGTACAAAGATACACCCGTTCTAGTTCTTCAAAAGGGGTTATTACACAAACAAACTCAGGATCATGACAAATTGTCCACAACCGGATCCATTTACAAGGGATTAATTTCAACAAAAGGCCGCGAGACCCAAGCGGCGGCGTGCTTCCTTGGTCCCACCGGATGCCAAGAGAAAGGGTCAAACGTCAAAACTGTCAAGTCAGATGTCACTTCGTTACACGCGCATTCCGTTAGGCGCACAGATAATAAACGGTACGCAACACCAGTATTTTTCAAGGAGCGACTGCCTATCTGGCCTTCATAACCAAGTTACTGGGTAATACAATATCTACCCGTTGGTAAGAGTGATTGCCAGATTTTCGGGGTTCTGACGACCCCTAACAAATGTCCAAGAATAACAGTCGGGACCAAAAGCCTGCCTTGCTTCAGTATGTAAAGATGGTCCCACCCATCTAAGGACGGACCGTGCCGTGCGTAACTTAACCTGAGTGACCCGTACTGCTATTATTACTAAGCCATGAGTAATAAACATTCAAATCAATTCCTAAAGCACTTAAAGTTAATTGCCTTGCATCATATTCATATAAATAACGTGACAAACATGACGGATTATATGATACTAGCTGACCCAGCGAACTTAGTACCGCCTCAGAATCAATAAATGTTGTGTTAACTTATCAGACTTATCAGATCCCACCAACACAAAGTAAAGAGCACCAAGTACCATATACCCATGTTAGACCAAGTTATGACAAACTGGTACTTTGAAGGCATAAAGCGTTATCTAGCTACCACACACCCATAATAGGTGAGCTCTTACCAAATTATGCCAACATAGTACTTCCAAGACATAAAGCGTTTTCTAGCTACCACACACCCATGTTAGGTGAGCTCCTACCAAGTTATACTAACCTAGTACTTCGAAGACATAAAACGTTTTCTAGCTACCACACAGCCATGTTAGGTGAGCTCCTACCAAGTTATGCCAACCTGGTACTTCGAAGACATAAAGCGTTTTCTAGCGATCACACACCTATGTTAGGTGAGCTCCTACCAAGTTCTGACAACCTGGTACTTCGAAAACATATTAATAAGGAACTTTTTTGGATGATTTTTTACACCTTGGGTCCGAAAAATCCAAATATCTTAAGGACCCCTATTTTTTCTAAAATAAAATATAACCTATGTTACTCGCAGATTATGTAGCTTTCTATAATGGTGAGAGAATTTTTAAAATCGGTCCAGTAGTTTTTGAGTTTATCCATTACAAACCAACAAACAAAAATACAAATTACACATACGTCTAAGAAATACAAAATTCCAACAATCGCAAAGGTAAACCTCCTATACAAAATATAAAGCTTAGTCGACACATAATAACGGTGTCTTGCAGCATTTGGCAGTGAGTACACAGACTGCAGCTATGCGGCTGGTTGCGACACTTGCATCGAAAGTGCAGTGCGATGTGGGACACTAGGTCTAGCTTACCTACCTTGTATGTACACTCACGAGCAGAAATAACTTACACTTACGCAGGAATCTAAAGCGATTTTTTTTAAAGGATTGATAGATAGATTGGCAGATTTTTTTTGATTTGCTAGATTGGTAGATTGTATTATGAACATAATATTTTCGATACAATTTTTTTTTATTAAATAAGTAGGTCATTTTTAATGTTATTTAATGAGAAATTCGCTTGGAATTTTAAGGTATTTATTATAACTAGTGATCGCCCATTGGTCGAAATTCGACCGTACTTCATTTGAATAGAAATACATTATTAAATGAAAAAAAAAACATATATAATAATAAATATTTAAAAAAATATGGTTATATTTGACATTCAGTAACACTGTAGACAAAAAAACAAATATTCTCGATATGATCATAGATTTAAAAAATGAAATTGGTTATATATTCTATCTATAAAATTAATTTATTACCTATGGTTATACTTGACATTCAGTAATAGTTACGGAGCTGGCGAGCAAAATTTCGATATGATCAGCACACAAGGCAGACGTTATTAATAGTGATAATTATACCCTAAGAAACATCAAGGACCTCGTCTGCCACCATGGTGGCGCTGCGTTGTAAATTTACAGCGTTTCAACAATGTTTAAAAAAAAGGTGTGCTATATTATGCGCACACGTCTGCCTCTGGGGCTGATGATCACAGTCATCCTGGAAACAGAAAGAATCAAAAAGGCAGAAATCCAGGGCTCTGACTTTTGTAGTAACATTTTTTACATTTATTTTTATGATTAAAAAAACTCTCTATGAAGTGCAAACTTGGCAGATTTGAATTGTTCGATTAAAAACAATGAGAAGAACCACGGAAAAATAGTCTGCCAACATGTTGCCTCTGCGTTGTCTATTGACAGTGCTCCAAAAATGTAAAAAAAAAGGTGTGCTTAATATAGCAGAATCCACAGAGTCATAGTGAATCGAATGGGCGCAATGAGAACCGCGTGCAAATGACTTAGTAGAGCTTTTTTTTAACATTTTTACAACTCCGTCCTATGATAATGCAGAGTCCTGAATGTCTGCCTCTTCGATTTTTTTCGTTTCCAAGATGATTGTGACCATGAACTCTAGAGGCATACATGTGCAAATGATTTAATACCCCGATTTTTTTAAGCAACTTCAACCCGCTGTAACGCGAAAATGCAGTCACATAGGACCTTAATTGATTGGACCAAATCGATTCGTAATGATTTAAACTGCAATCCACCTTGACGTGAAACGTGTGCAAATCATATACCGAAATGCTCGCCAGCTCCCTAACTATAAGACTATAGACACAAAATAAAGACAGATATTGTCTATTGGACCATAAACAAAAGAATATCTTTGCATGTGTGTATTGAATACACGGTAATGAATAGTAGTGTGTGTAACGTGTTATTTATTGAAAATAATATATTTTAACGCATAATTTAAAAAAATATTAGCATTCGTCACTTCTTCTCTATGTAAACTATAAATGTGCGAAATTTCATACTCCTCCGTCCGCCCAATTTTCGTAAAAAGGGATCCAAACTTTTCGCTTCACGTATTAATATATAGATATGTTTATTGTAATAATTGATAAAAAATTAACGTGATATCATATACGCTATATTTTCTTTTAAAAAAATAATTAGACGTCTGTAGCTAAGCTAGGCGATAGCCTATATTTCGGCTAATAGCGCCAAAACCCTCAAATAATGTACATTTAAAACTAGCCATCAATTAGAAATGTTGTATATATGAAAAATTTGTATCTAAAAAAGTTATCGGGAAGATAAATAACATTATTATACATACAATAAAATAAAAGGCAAAATTAAGTAAGTTAGTAAAATTAAAAATCGATATAAAGTGCCAATGAAATATAAAAGGTCAATAGATATAAATCGATTTAAATTAGAACAAAAATTTTAATTAGATCTGGATATTGTGTCCTCTCTTTGTGTTTTATGAAGTAGTCAATCACCGTGTACCTACACGGTGATCGATTACTTACCACAAATACCCTCTGTGTTTGTGGTAAGCAGTCAATCACCGTGGTATATGTAGAATCAACTCGGTCTTTTCGTAAGTTAGTATTTGTAAATATTTTGTTACCTTTTCTTACGTTGTGATTTCGTTAGTGGGTAAATGTTTTTCTGTGCTCTGTTTATATTATTATAGATGTAAGGTCCAATGAAGTAGGTAAATCTCGAGCTGAAATTAGTTCTAGTTATTTCGTTTCTGACGCATACCTTATCACCTCTTCGTTTTTGTAAGTTTAGCGGATAAAAAGTTTGTTTGCTCTGTTGAAGAAGAGATATAGTTGTCTTACAGAACCTTACAGTTTTTGTACAATATTGCGGTGGGAGAAAAAATACATTTACTTACACACGTGACTGTACTATAGACGTTTGTATTACTTATTAAACACCTTGTGAATTACGTATTAGATTGTTTGATTTAGCCGCGATTGAGTCAGGTGCAGTGCAGGCAGTTGGCATTGAGAACAGCTGCATAGAAATTCGTGGTAGATGTGGTGTTTATGTTGATGCATTTAAACACACTATGCAACTAAGGTTGAACTTTTAATCCTATTCAGTAACATGACAGTTGGAGGGATACCAGGTTTTGCCAAAAAAAAGATAGTGCGGTGGTGCAAGAATGAATGAAATTGATTGAACTTGAAATAATGTACTTACATGCTAACTTTGTATTTTAAATTAACACGATGTATACTATATCGATATATATATATATATATATAGTCTATGGCTGCCAGAGGAAATAAAATGAGTATAGTAAAAAAAAAAGTAAAATGACATGATTATCTTTAGTTTTGTTTCCATCCGAAGAAAATAAAAAATGAAATAACTATTATTAATAATTATCAATTATTCTTATATTAGGATTTAAAAAGGATTTTTTAAAGTTTTATTTAATTTAAACCATTTTATCATTCATTCTTTACGCGAAATCGTTCACTACCTCAACACTATTTGTTTTAATATGGTATCATTATTTTTCGTTGAACTGTCAAGTTACTGAATAGGATTAAAAGTTCAACCTTAAATAATTTTGCAGGCTATTGATAAAGCATTGCTACATATGTTTGAAAAATTTATCTGCACAGCAACGTCAATAACGCAATGAATATTGTTGTTGTTATTGTTGTGTATTGTTGTTGTGTTTATTGTTGTTGTTTTCAAAATTGAAACCGTTCGTACTGTTATTGTGTTACGTAACTACGCCGCAGAAATATGAACGGTGGAGGATAAGATTTGCTGTGATGAAGGGAGGCCGGTTGAAAAACAAACTATAATTAAAAAACAGGTATACGTGGTTTCGTATGACTGGCCTGTTAGTCTAGTGGTTAGTGACCCTGACTGCTAAGACTGAGGTCGTGGGTTCGATTCCCACCCAGGACAAATGTTTGTGTGATGAGCACAAACATTTGTTCTGTGTCTGGGTGTAATTTATCTATAATATGTATGTATTTAGAAATATATAAGTATGTTTGTCTGGTTACCATAGTACAGGCTCTGCCTAGTTTGGGATCAGATAACGCTGTGTTGGTTGTCCAAAGATATTATTATTATTATATCAAGGTATACATTTTCAGTTTTAGCTGACAATGAGAACTCTGTTTATACTAGAAATGTATAGCTTGATTTGTCGCCGTGCGTACCTACTAAGTGGTTATAAATTGGAATGGGTCAAAGCGCAAATTATTTTAAGGAGAGAGCGTCATGGTAGCCATGTAATTAAAAATTTCTTACGGCTTTTTGTAATTTGCAGGTGAGTGTACGACTGCACGTTAAAAAAAGAAATATGATTCACAATCGTAACAAATAGGGCTTTACATAATAATTAAAGACATCAAATACAGCCCTCTAAGTTCATACAATCCCATTGAATGACATGGTCATGTAAATCGACCTGTTAATTACAAAAAACATAACAAATTTTTTATTTCGCTGACCCTGGTGCTTTCCCTTTAAAACGATTTTAACTTTTGACTCTTTCTTAATACGGCCACTTGGTGAGTTTAAAAATTATAGCGAATTTTTTAAGTGGCTTTCCTTCACAATTTGAAAACTTCACCACAGCAAATCTTATCCACCACTTAACTAAGCGTTGTCCCTCAATGATTAGAAGAGGATAAAAGACCAACATAATTTTCCTTCTTATTTAAAACATGGTAAGTACAAATTGAGAGTTAAAATTTCAACAAAAAAAGGTATCGCATTTTATAAAAACCGCGTCAAAACCGTCCTCGCATCGAGTCAATACCCTCGTCTTAAAACAGAAGATAATACGGAAATTTGAAAGAGATTAATGTTTCTCTCAGGTAAATTAATAATATTGAAGGGCCGTTAATTTTGTGTCTGGACGGCAATTTTCTTAATAGGCTTTTGGTTTCGGCATTATGGGCCGTGGTTTTAGGTGTCGAAGTTGAAGACAGTGTCATTAAAAGTCAAAGTTTGATACAGGGATCAATTTAGTACCTTTAAAAGCTATACTGGAAAAGTCTCTAATTTATTATGTTATGTTTACCAGAGGTCACAAAAAAGTAATACTCCTCTAGACCGCTTTTTGGCCATGGCGGCTAGCCTCAACGGACCAGCCTTCAGGAGATGTTTTAATGCAAAAGTGTGTGCGCAGAGACAAGTGCTTTCCTTCTGGTTCCATTCTTACAGGCCAGAGATACTCCGATGTGGTCTTATTTATCTATATCCAGACTACGACCTCTGATTTTGTTTCAGTGTTTTGTTATCAAAGTAGTCGGATAGAAAATAAGGACCATAATAAGCTTTTAAATAATTTTTTGATGTGTAAATATGTTTTTTTTTAAATTAACATACATACATAACCTCACGCCTTTTTCCATGGGAGTAGGCAGAGACTACGGAATGCCACCTACTACGATCCTTAATATTCCTTTTGCCTCGTTTCGGATCATAAATACACACCCGCCGTTTGCGAGTACAACGCACCTGGTCGTACTGAAGAACATTACCAATAAAGTCACTATATCTCCTCCTAGGACGTCCCCTCCCGGCGTCTCCGTTTTTTAAATTAAATTGACTAAATACACATTATTTATAATTTATCATATTAATATGTGTGCGATGTGCTTCTTGTCAATTGTACTAATACTGCTAACTAAGCTGCACGTAAATTAAATACACAGTTATTGATAAACCAACCGTGCTCAGGCCCATTCAAACTTTGAATGACCAACTTCAACACTTTCAATAAAGCATGACTGATAAACATCTTCAATTGTAAAGATACAATGTACTAACACAAGTCCGGTAATCCTGTGGTTGATACTACAAATACGAATAAACTCCACCAAGTATTCGGCATTTTATTGCAAAAGTTCAACTGCCTCGAATTGAGAAGTTTACGACGCTCGAGTATTGCTCGAGTCGACGCTTTATCTTTCACACGTCTTCGTACGTAACGACACGGTTTTATTACATACGAAATTATATTACACACAAAAATTCACAGTGACACTGACTCATGATAAAAAGTCATTTTCACGCATAACATCACGCCTTTTATTCCCATAGGGTTAGGCAGAAGTCTACACCCAAATTGTGCCAGTTATGTTTAACTCCCATGGTATTAGGGGGCGAGCTTTTTGCCATCGACCGGGTACAAATGCAGACTCCGGGCTGATATTGAGAAATTGCACTGATTACGCTTTGCTCGACCAAGGAATTGAACCCATGATTTCGCACCCACAAAAAAAGGACCTCATTCTCCCTGCCAGGGTCGCGGAATAGTTCGAAAGAGTTACCGTGGCCCTGGCATAGGCAATTGAAGGAACATGGGTGGGTTTTAGTCAGTAAAAGTCTGACACGCCCGTCCGCTCTACCCTGAGCGGGAGACGACATTTGAGGATTTCTCACCCACAAAAAAAGGGCCTCATTCTCAGTAGTACCGCTTACTACTACTTACTAGACCAACGAGGCAGTCATTTGCACACCTCAATGCTAAACAATAGAATTAATGACTGCCACACGTCGGTGTAATTAAAGGGCTAACCTTTGCAGTGCGGCCAACAAATATAGAATGGTGAATAGATCAGAAGTCGGACCTGGTTGGCCAATTTAGGGGTCCGTTGTTCGCTTATTACTTGGCGTAATGTGCCCTTTAACTTTTATGGGCCGAAGTTGCGGAATGAGACTGCCCCGACTCGCAGGGGACTAATATAGGGCAAGAGTTTTATCAGTTCGTACTTTTGTTTAAATTTGCACTAATTTTAGTGTTGTAGATGTAAAGGTGATTGTTTTTTGGTTGTAGTTTATGTTGCGAGAAAAAGAAAAAGCTGGACATGTTTTGTCACAAACTTGATTCATGGAAACGGTATTACAGTATTGTACGCAAAACAAGCAAGACTTTCCTTAAAATAAAAGTATCCTAACTTATTTTTAACAATTTTCCTTGATAAATCTGTTTCTTTTTTGCAGGTAAGTGAAGACGATTAGAAATAAGTGGATCAAAGAAGTAAGTAAGAACAAATTATTACATTATACTTGATACCGAGAGATCGAGAAGTTTCCAATTCACCGGTGGCCCTTACTTAAAAACTCACCGCGCTCCGTTGGCCTTTAACAAGCGAATTAAAAAAACAAAAATTATGAGAGCATTCAAAGAATTTCTAATCACTGTCTTATCGAGGTGGCGCACTTTGTAAAAGTAATTAAGAAGATTTTATCACGCCAGATAGCGTTGAGAGCAGGTTCGAGTGGTTTCAACTTGCTCTATAAATCTAGAACCCTTTACACTTCATAGAATAGCTGTGAGTAGGGTCTTGTAGAACAATTACTCCGGAATATATTACGGGGCGAGGACGAGGCGGTCGCGAGTAACGCCGCGATATTAACTTATCTCAGGTGCGTGACGCAGTAAATATACAGAGTGCTTACTTTGGGAGTGTCAACGGGCATGAAATAATGTAACGGGAAGAGACCTTATCTTGGCGCATCCACAGTGAAGTAAGGATGTTGGAAAACATGGAGAGGGTATCGTCAAACGGGGTGAATAGGAATACAGGGGTGAATAGGGGCGAAACTTTAACATTGAATTAGTATAGTTAGGTTGCCAAAAATTACTTGAATTTGTTAACTGTATGTTAATTAACGATAAAGTGCTCTTGTTAGCAACACACTATATTATTTCAACGTTAAAATCAATTTTAAAGTTTCGTCCCGATTCACCCCTGCACCCTTATTCACTAAGTTTGTGTGTAACGTATTACAAAAATAAAAAAGATGGCCTGCAAACCGAATGATCATCTATCATTAGATTTATTGTTGTGCCAAAAGAATCTGCGCGGTTCCTGACATGGTTATTAACGAATGGAACTTGACGTCATACTTTATTATCCTTTATAATGGTTTCCATCAATAGCTGCTTTGTAACATTTTGAACCGCGTCCAAAATTATGTTCCGTTGTTTTTTCAGCAAATCATATCCTACTATATAATAATATTATAAATATGTGAGTTTGTATGTTTGGATGTTTGTTACACAATTCTTGGCACACACATAATTTATAGCCTGGATACATATGATCCTGTTTATTAATTTCTGCTTCCACGCGGGCGACGCTGCTGGCAAATATTATCTTCTAATATTATCAAAGTAAATATTTTGTATGTTTGGATGTTTCTTACTCAATCACGCAAAACGGCCAAACGTATTGAAATTTGGCACACATATAATTTATAGACTGTATTAACACATGAGGTTCTTTTTATTCCGGTAATACGTTCCTATTGGATAGTTTTCGACCTACACGTGGGCGAAGCCATTGCAAAAGCTAGTCCGAAATAAATATATGGCAGAAAAGCATATTACATTTCTTGTGCCCGTACAAAACAGATTACAAACTGTAGATTTGTTTTTTACTTATCTAAATTGCGTCTGTGATACCGAGATATTGGCAGACAGTGTAAAAGCTTTGAAGTAGGCGACACGTATCGGAATGTGTTGGTATTCTCTATTCGTCGAGAAACAGTGAGCATTTCGCATCACGCGCGCGCGAATCTCGTTGTCACTTTGAAGATATTACTTTACTTCAAACATCACGTTTTTTTATGTAACAACGTATGTAGGTACGTAAATACGTACGCCACAGTAAAATAAAAGTCCTGTTAATGTTAAGACGAAATAATAAACGGTAAATTCTCGATGTCCGATCCAACAAAATTTTATCTCCACGCAAGGCTGCGTCGAGTGTCTCCTTCTTAACGGCCTGGAGGTGGGGGCGCCCAAAATTATTGCGAATATATGCGTTATCGCAATGCCTCGCCCCAAGAAAGGAGGAGTAGAGACCATTGTGCGCTAGCACTCGCATAAACTTATCTAATTACGCGTAATTTATATGAGTCTAAAGAACAAGGAAGGACACTATTCAGCAGGCATTATTCCTGCCACTTATCACGTAATTGCAAGGAGATTTTCTTTATTAAATCCGCTATTGTAATTTCCCTCAAATAAATGTTTGCTTTTCCCATTTCAACTCAAATTGGAATGGAACTGACAGGAACGTGAAACCCCAAGATATTATTAATCTCTAATCTCAGTTTAACATAGGCTTTGACTTAATGATTTAGGGGCCATTTTGAGGCAAGATCGATCTCGACATCCGTGGCACTTAATCCTTGATATGAGTTTCAGTCGGTTGATCGCCAAGACTATTACGGAATGTGGGTCGTAACCTCTAACAGTTGCTACGAGGCTTACATTTTAGTAATCCTCTTGTCGTCAGGGAGTGCGCCCGACCGTCACTTCGTACAAAATTAAGACGACTTTGAAAATACCAACGTATGAACAATTCTGGTTTCAATTAAGTCGAGACAAATTGAGTCACGTTTAAAACCGGCAAAGGGTCGCGTAATACGATGAGAGATAAAAATATCTTCAGGGTAAACGATTTTATTCCGTCTGGGGTTTGCGTAGGAGGCTTCAAGTGGTTAAAAGGCTCAATCTCTTTTACTTCTTGATTACATACACGAAAAAACCTAATTGAGAAGCTTTTATTAGACTCACTTTTAATTGGCAACTGTTTATTACACTCATAAATGAACACAAAAACTGTTGTAAGTATTTACAAATAGCTTATATGTCCTCTTTAAAGTTAAAAATATGTAGCGTGGGTTCAAACAAGTTCACAACATAAATATAACTTTAATCCACTGCAAAATAAACATCACGACACCAAATCAGCAAGGCGTTTTATCAGAAAATGGGATCGTTCGACAATTTAAAATGCAAATGTCTTGCAAGACATATTTATGTAGGAGTAGAATATAAGCCGGTTGTAGAATGTTCAGTCCGATACCGCTGCCAACTAGATAAGCCCTTTCACTCCTCTCTAGCACCCTCCCATTGCTTTTATTTTAAGCATTATCTATCTGAGGTCGGGGTGAAAAAATTAGGCCAATTTAAGCGAACCAGTGGACCATTTTATTTATTTTGTTAGAATGCTGTGCTACGTTTTTGGAGTATTTTTTCTGCGGTTGTCTTTGTCTTTTCCGGTTAGATAGGTGATCTGTTTTCAAATGAGGAAATTGCTTTTTTTGCTGCACGAGTCACCGTTCTAATTTATGCTATGTTTACATTTTTCTCACTGTGTAAAATAGATAAAATTCGTACCTATTTTACATAGTGTCAAGTGCAAATGTCACAAAAACACAAAAATCATAAAATCACGTCTGTAATCCTTGAAGCGTTAGACAAAAGTGTATTTATAGTAGACTCACCCACGTTTCGCCAGTTATGTTTAAGTCCCAAGAAAAAAGGGCAAGCCTATTTAAAAAAACACACTCCGTATATTCGTATCGGTATTTAAAAACTAGAAGCATCCATCTCTCTACGATTCAGATATTGAAACTGACAAAGATATATGTATTCAGGCATATAAATGCAAATTCTTAGATCTCTGTTCGAGTAATAAAACTAAGAGCGAATCTGAAGGAGCAAGTTGGTTATCAGATAGCGAAGCAGAGGCTATATGATTTATTTCTCTCGATAAGACTTACTAAGGGATGTTTTTGTTGAGTTACAAGGGAAGATAAAAATTTGTACAGTAGGTAACTTTTTAATGGTCACGGGGGGTTCTTTCACCAATTAGGTTAAATAATTGGCTATTTAAACGTGAATTTTCTCCCTTTTTGTGTGAGTTTTTTATCGGTTGGTATTCTGGACCGTGTAAATAATCTCTTTGTCAGCAGCTTTTAAATAAGACATTGCTAATTAGGGGACATCCATAAATTACGTCACACGAATTCCCCCCCCCCCCCTCCCTAGTGTGACGTCACGAGTTTTATAATTTTACATCTAGAAATAATTATTGAATTAAAACAGCAATTCCGAAATTTAAATGTTTTTTTTTTAATAAAATGAACATAAAATCAAACACTGCAAGAAATTACCAAAACAAAAAAAGATTAATTATGTTAATTAATCTTTTTTTGTTTTGGTAATATAAATAAAAATTGTGTACCGTGTGGTGCCGGACGTAAAGAATAACACCACCCCATTTCTTCCCGTGGGTGTCGTAAAAGGCGACTAAGGGACTTACTAGAGAATGGGCAGCAGCGTTCTCTATGCATTTTACCACCATACTGCGATCGCCAACCCGCCTGCCAAGCATGGCGATTATGGCAAACCCTCCCAAATTGGGGGAGGCCTAAGTCCAGCAGTGGACGTCTTACGGCTGAAATGATGATGATGATGTTAATTAAAGATCAAACTTAATCATCTTGAGTCCATATAGGTAGGCATATGCATGGCATACCAGCCACTTCGTTCTTGTTTGGGTTGTTAATGTCAGGAATATTTGTTGTGTCCACATCTTTCTCATCGAACCATACAGCATCATCGTCATCATCAAAATTTCTTTGGCACGTCTAGCAGAAATTCTTTGAGAACGAATCTTCACGATGGGCAAAACTTGTTGCTTCTTATGTATTTGCTTGTGTTGATTAGTGGCCTTTATGATGCAAAATATATACCACAAATGCTACATGATCGCTTAAACAAGTATGCCTCGACGCTGGGGCAAAAGTTATCATGCGAATATGTGTTTTACTTAACACTTAGATTAAAATTGATTTTGAAATGTGACGTCACGAAATTTAGGACCCCTCCCACCCCCTTGTCTTACAATGTCACACTTCGTCGACCCCCTCCCTCCCCCTTAACGTGTGACGTAATTTATGGATGGCCCCTTAAATACCTGCTTCGGAATCTGAAAGACAATAATCAGTGATTATGAGAAATCAACAACGAGCAGTCATCATCTGCTAGCCTTTTCCCAACTATGTTGTAGTCATCTTTCAGTCTGACCGGACGCTGCTGAATTCCAGTATTTTACCATAATTTTTCCATAACCTAGTTATTGGGTAATACGATACCCCTTGGTAAGACTAGTTTTCAGACTTTCGGGCTTCTGACGACCCGTAACGTCCGTCTTAGATTTACGAAAGACACCCGTACAGACAGCTTAACGTACTTTCCGAGGCACGGAAGAGTCTTGGTATGTAAAAATGGTCACCCATCCATGGACCAATCGCGGCAAGCGTAGCTTAACCTGAACGATTAACGCAGTGGTCTCGAACCTACCGATTTTTCGGTATTTCTACCGATATGGGTCCTGTTCTACCGACATACCGAAATATAACGAATATTCTACGATTTCACAGTACACATGGAAATGTCATTTACCGATTTTGGGTACAAATATACCGTTTTTAACTGACAATTCTACCGATCTCGCTCTATGACGTTCGAGACCACTGGATTAACGCGTGCAGCTGTTATTACTTATCCACAAGCCATTCAACGATCATCAACGAGAAGTCATGCTTATTTTTATGCTTACGGGAGCGTACCTAAGCAAAAAAATAGTCAAGCTTATTTTTTTGCTTACGCTCCTTAAAGACTATCTTTTGTTCATTTCATAATTTTGTTCACATTTGGAAGAAGAAACTGTGTTCAACCAAACCCCTAACACGTAAATGCAATCAGCAGATACTTAAGTGCATGTAACATTACATATAGGTATTTATGTCTGCCTATACTAAGTGAAGTATCTACCTACTTAGTGTCGATTTCCTAATCAGGCAGGTATCTCTAAAGCCTTTTACTGCTACCATTGTTGTGTCAGAACAACGTTTAGCGAAACGCCTCCTCGGACATGTCTTTTAAGTTTTAAGTGCTTTTTCATTTAGTTTGTCCCAGGTGAGTATAGAAAACAGCGACGCAACGCGATGAAAGGATTTATGACTTCTTCGAAGTCAAATCGTATCGATTTGACGTCATAATATAACTGGAAGTCTCGAAGCGATGTCAGAGTATGAAATAGAGATTGTCTATGCTTTTTCAAAACCAGTCACATTGGTTGCCAGGTCTCAATATTGTGACAGTCTAAAGTAAGATAACTATTTACTCTCCTCACTGAAGAAAATGAAAAACAAAAACTATACAGGATAATGACCAAATATATTTTTTTCTCTTAGGAAGTTAAAATTTGACCTGTAACGTAATTCAATCACATCAATCTGACTATCCTGAATCTCCAGACTAGCCGGAAGCAGATGACTGCCAGTGTAACATGGCCTATTCTATATTAGACTATAACTACGGAACGCCACCTGCTACGATCCTTTATATTCATTTTGCCTCGTTTAGATTCATACAATTGGTCATACACTGGACATACATATCTATTTATTGCAGTACTTATCTCGTACGTCTGTTTCCTCAGAGAAAGTGGCACAGTCTAAACACAAAATGAATAATAAAAGCCGCGAAAGACGCACTGCGTCACAACACACTTGGCAACACCTATGATTCCCTTTTCAAAATCGTTCCAATTTCAAATATACTAGCTTCGCGTCGCATTTCTCTCACACCTAATTTAAGTCATCCATGAACAACGACTTTGCTTTCTTACAAACCAGTCCACTAGTCACTAGTTAAGTAATCTACTGTCTTTCCAAAGAATCCACTCGAGATTTAAGTGCTATTGTGCAATTGATTTCTGCACTCGCGATGGTAAATTAACCGATACTTCTTTGTCATAGATTCTTTATTTGTTTAAAAGTTTATAGAGAAGGTAGTGGATAGCGGTTGAGTGGATTGTGGGATTCGAGTTGTTCGTTGTTCTATAAGATGGCGATGTTGCTTTCGTGAAGTTTGGCAACTCATGATATTTTCAAGCATTTACTGTTACCCATGCTGGGTAAAGGGCTCTTGTGATGACTTCCAGTGCTGATGCGGACCACTGGTCGTTTGTTTTGTCCTGCTCGTAGAGTCCTCTGTGACGCCTTCTAGCTGCGTCAGAGCTCCTCATAGTGGTTATTTTTGCCTACAGCTCATAAAAGTAAAAGTAATTTTAAAATATTATAATTCTTAACATCATTCCTTTCGGTACCAAAATAAAAGCCACTGACCCGATCTCATTTGCTCAACTGTGCGCAGAATTAATTCATTTTAATCAGACTACCTATGCAGCATGCCATAATTTCACCCAAAAGCTCTATAACAATGAACTAAAACAACAAAACGTCATTTGGCAAGTGTTAATATACTCGGGGTTTGTTGTTTCACTCATAATTGGCTATAAACTCATAATTCACAGATAACAAAAGGCGAATGGCACACGGGAATATCGGCGTGATTCCAATTATCATCGCGAAATTGAGTCGAGCGACTCTACTGGCATACTAGCACCCAGCGACAAACGAAGATTCGGTGTCAGGTTGCGTTCCATTGTCGTTTCCCCGTAGATGTTTGTATAAAACCCGTCAATGTTATTAAACTCACTCCGCAGTGTACTTCGAAGTATAATAGAGCATTTCGTGTTCCGTATTCGCAGTAACACGGAGGATTCTAAACAACGGACTTGCAAACAAAGGCTCATTGCTGGCATTGTTACAGTCGCGACCAGACAACGCCGACTTAATGGTGACATTGTAGGAAACGTTAATTAAACCAACAACGATACAACGAATGTGAGACTATAAGCCCCCACAGGTTCCTGTTTAATAACACTGAAACATGATATTAATATAGTTTGGGAAACAGTTACCTTAATAACCACTTTGAAATATGTGCCAATTTCATTAGGTACATTGTTTAGAATATTGAAATCACATATTGGTATTAGAGGTTTAGAAATTATAACAAAGGAAAATAACTCTGAAAACATCTCTTAAACCATAATATTATATACACCAGTTTTTCAACAAAACTGTCAGCTTGAAAAACCTCCCGCAGTATATAATTCCCCACTCATAATCTAAAACACGACCAAAAATATGACGTCACATCAAGTGAAATATACGCAAAGAAAATTGGATGATGACATCACCATCCCGTAATATCATGCGCTGCATATTTTACCCGGGAACATTCCATCCGTTCCATTTTTTAAAGTCAAACACTTCACTTCGCCTCTATTAAGGATTCCTGCATAAAAAAACGCAGTGTTGCCAGCCACAAATGTAGCGGGATTAACAAGATAAAATAAAAACAACGTAAATAAATGGCATTTGGCTACACTTCGAAATCTGTAGCGAACCGAATGGACAATGAATCGACAAAAATTTGGCCCACTTACATAATAATTTTGTGTTCCCAATAGAATAAATCTATTTTTAACTTTATTAAAAGGGAGGTTTTTTTTTGTATAGCTTCCCTTAATGGAACTGTAGTTTGTTATTATTTTGATGGCATTCAATTAAAAAGGCGGTTTTTTCGGGCGCTTCTGGAAATAATAACGAATGAGTAGGCAACACTTAGCACTTATGTCATCATTTATGTTTAAAAAAACATTTCATCAAATCAAAAAGAAGCAACAGACACTACATTTTTATTCAGATCGAAGTAGGCCTTAAACGCTTCCAATTTCGTCTTACAGAATACCCAAAGCATTTTCCCCAGTAAATCCACAGTATTGTTGTTCATAAAGATTTGCTACAGAAATATTGCGTATAATACCGCTGTCCGGGCTGTTCTCATGCCATCCATCATTTCCTTTCACTTCATTAGGCATAGCGTTCAAAATAAACATGTTGTCCGCTAACCATCCGGACGATGAATAACCTCTGTGTTATTTACTCATAATACAATGTATTTCCAATGAAATTATGGCTCTTTTTCTGGGGGATGATACTGTTGTATTTTATTATAATAGTGCTGCAGTGTTCGCGTATAATAGACAAAAGTTGGCGTTCTGTCAGTCAATCGTGGAATAGTGTCACATCAATAGTTATGCCGGGAAAGTTTGACAGTTGCCAAAACCCGTTTAAAAAAAGAATCAACGATACTAAAGTTTTATAAAAACAAAAGCTACCAGTATTTTATCGCTTATGTCTACAATAGAACAACGGAATGTATGTAAAACTTGTGGAAGGCTATAAAACGTAGGAAGAGACAATACAATAAAGCAAGCTACGGATACGCGATGCATGGAAGTGAACTCGATTCCGTATAAAAAATCATTGGATACAGTTCATTTCATATCTTTTGTTTGACTTACAGTCACGTGGCATGTAGCTACATGATTTTTATGGTTATTTCGTATCGCGTCATAAAAATATAGGAGATGGAATTCTGCAGAAAAAAGAATCCTGATAGTCAATCCGTAACTGCAATGTAATCTTTTTTGCCGAAGTTCGAGAACACTGAATTGAAAGAAGAAAATAATATATAGTATTTTGAATATTAAGTTATAATTAAATCTAAAATCAAGATAGATAAAGTCCTATGCGTGGTTAAAGGTGTAAAAATACATAAAGGTGTAGTGAATCTACCATAGTTTCCAAGAACTACTGTTTGTTTGGACATCAACAAAGATAATCTTAAGGTGCATAAACTGACAAGAAACAACTAACAACAATAAAAAGGACAGCGCTATCCTGAAGTGTTTTGCCCTAATTATTACTTGAGATTCGGGAAATAAACAAGGAACGTGGGATGTTGTGGACGAACTAAACAAACGGAGGTCACTGTAGGTGAGGCGCCAAGTATCACTGCTGTCGATTCCCACAGTCCCGAAGACGCGTTGTTTGTTCAAGGCGTTTCAAACAACTTGCGTGAAATTGATATGAAGCTTACACACGATCCTCTGTTTGCGCATAGTGAATCGTTATTACAATCGTGATAGGATCTCGAACGAAACGATTTTATTTTTTTATGGGATACAGAATAAGCTTGCGGTGAAATGTGTCGGGGTTAATTTTGTGGGGTTGAAAGTGCGGTCGGATTTAATGTTTTCGTACTTTTGGTAATGTTACTTAAAATTCACATGCTACTTAAATGATACATGTTATAAAAAGAGTTGCAACGATTATAGAAATAGAGAATTCAGTAATAAGTATTGCAATTGTTTTATAAAGGTCTTAAAAGATTAATGTTTTAACAATAATTTTCATTCTGATCTTACTAAGAAGACACGAAAAGAAAAATATACCTACATACGAAACCTCCAAAATGTTACTTCATATCACATTTTTATACGCGAAATCCCGGACATAATAAGATTGGCAACAGCCAAACTCCATTTAACTTTAATCCCATTCGTAACTTTACTCATATCATTAGGCACATAAAACACAAAGAAGTCACAGAATCGGAAACTTACGAGGTGTACCCGAAGCGATATAACGTAAGATAGGAAAAGGCGCCCTTCCCTTCCGAACCATATACTACCCATTCATTGCCAGGGGTAGCAAAATTTTATTTCAAGTTAAATTGTGTTCGCAACTCAGCCACTTCTTATTTATTGGGGTGGAGTATTGACGCCTCCGGCATATCACACGTGCACAATGGTATCTAATAATAAAGTCACAGCGCCCTTTGTCATCACTACAGCCAATTTTGAAATGCATTTCCTCTAAGTGCCCCTATTATTTCTTCTCTATGAAGTTTATTATTGAATCAAATGTTCTCTCAGTATTAATCTTTCGCGACTTATTAGCTAGGGGCACGCCAGGGGGCTATATTAAGAAATGCAATAGCCTCTTTTGACAAGTGATCGCTGTCAAAGACACGGTCGCCCTAAGCGTTCCAGACATTTCCTTATTTATCTGAGCGTTGTTTTATGTTGCCATTTTATGTCGTCTTCAGACAAAATACGTAAAAGCTTATATGGAGACATGTCAAGGTTCATCGCTTATTTACTTGTTTCCGCGGATATTACGCGCCCAGCGACAGCGGGCTTGTCGAATTCATGCTCCATTTTTCGTTTACCTCTATTTTAATTAAGTTTGACAATAAAATGAATAAAGTAGCGGAGGAGGAACATCTTGCGACGTCGGCGAATCTGTGGCGTCCCCACAAGTGTGCCTTGTTTTATTCATAGGCCTCTTTGAATAAAGATGAAAATATTAAGCCTGACCAAGGAAAACGCCGACTGGGGGCTAATGTGGTTGGGGGTTAATAGTCATACATATTAATAGGAAAAATAATATGTTGACCGTGTTATTTTAGTTGACGTGTTCGTCGCAAACAACATTGAAGTTCCTCGCGTAGGACTCCAACAAACGTTGTAATATGAAGTTATCCAGACTTACCCAACAATGTCTTACATAACGTACCCGATGCTACTTTTTACGCATATAATATCTACTCACGTATTTTCATCGTCATTTTAAAATTCCTCATTAAATAGTTCAATTGCATAATAAGGTACCTGAATAATATTAAAACACTCATTAAAATAATTTTTAGGTGCTTTGAATACGAAAGCTAAAAAATAAATTTTGAGGAAACGGTATGCCCAGACGTGACTGCTTTGTTAAAAATAAAAACAAAATGCGATTGCGAGGGAGCCCTAATTAGTTACCGGCTGTATAAAAGCCGGTGCTGTAATGAAACCCGGATGATGACTTAAAACTGTTATCATTTGTTTAGCTATTCATGAAATAGAGGCAGATTGTGCACTGCTCGCGGAATTGTAAAAACGCATCTATAGTTGAAACGGAATTTTCCATGATACCCTTATTGCGTAACACACTATTAATCTGAATCTGAATTATTTTAAGGTTATTGCGAATCCATTGCTTCATATGTTCGAATAATTTGTCTGCTAAACAACGTAAATATCGCAATGAATGTTGTTGAACTGTCAAACTGAAAGCTGTTCTTACAGTTAGTACACACGGCTACATATCAAGCTATACATTTCCAGTTTAAGCTGACCTCTCATTATACAGGAATCCCATAAAATGTGAGATCAAGTTATACTGGAAATGTATAGCTTCATGCGTACATTACGCAATTATGCGGTAGATTTTGTATCATTATTTTGTATTACAAAATAAAAGCCATTAAGTATTCATTTCCCATAAAGTGTGCTCAGTCGGTTACCCGGTTTACATATTAATGAATGTAATCAACAACAACAAAGAAACCTAGAGTTACGACCAAAAATTCCATACAACAAATAAAGTATCAATAAAAATGTAAATATTATTTTACGTATTCATTTAAGACTTCTGAAGGACGGAAATGGGCAATCATTTTAATGACAGGATGATACGCAATAAATGTAAATATCATAATTGGTGATCGTAACAAATATTCTAGGGAAAAAGGGCTTTTCCCCCAATGGCAAATACTGACTGACGTACTTTATTTTTTAAGTGGCATTTTCATGTCAATTATTACGATAGGAAAGGAGTTTCTGAATTCAAAACTAAGACTCAATCAAATATCGCTAGAAATGTTATAAAATGTAGTTAGATACGGTGTCTAGAAATAAAAGTAATTTGCTAAAATAACTCACCTAGACCTTTAAGTAAGGTTTCGTTTTGCCTAGATTTTTCTAGCAAGTCCAGACATAATAAAAACATGTTGTCTCGGTTAAAACGATATATGTAGATTCTGAAAAAACAAAACAAATCGAATTCATGTAGGCTTTTATTGCCTTACAGAATTAAAAAAAATATTACGATATCTACTGATGTGGCTAAATAATAACAGCCGCACGGGTCGATCGATCAGGTTAAGCTACGCTTGCTGCGATTAGTCGGTGGATAGGTGACCATCTTTTCATAACCGGTTTTTTTTTGGTCCCGGCTGTCTTTCGTAGATCTTTGATTGACGTTAGGGTCGTCAGAAGCCCGAAAGTCTGACAACAAGTCTTACCATGGGGTATCCTGGTACCCAGTACTTGGATTGTGGAGGTCAGATAGGCAGTCATCATCATTTCAGCCATAAGACGTCCACTGCTGGACTTAGGCCTCCCCCAATTTGGGGGCTTTGCCATAATCGCCACGCTTGGCAGGCGGGTTGGCGATCGCAGTATGGTGATATAATGCATAGGGAACGCTGCTGCCCATTCTCTAGTAAGTCCCTTAGTCGCCTTTTACGACACCCACGGGAAGAAATGGGGTGATGTTATTCTTTACGTCCGGCACCACACGGTACATTAGGCAGTCGCTCCATCTATAATACTGGTACTCAGTTGCATCTGATTAGACCGAAAATCGACCCAACATAGTTGGGAAAAGGCTAGATGATATGTATCTAGTGATGTCTGTAGATGGGTTCGAACAAAGTTAAATACCGATATCATCACTAACCGGTACTCATTCATCGTCTACGCGACATAACAGCTGTCACCCAGTCAGCATTTACTTTTTACAAACGCTAACAGGAAAACTACAAATAAAACAAACTTCCCTGCACTTGTATCAGGCATACCCTTAACTGCCCTAAAATCCAATCCACACGGTTCGATTTCATTTGACGACCGCAAAGTCGTCAGCAACATAAAAGTATAAAATACAGTAGCACCTGACGCATCAATCCTCGTTTATGAAAAAAACAGTATGGTGGACTTTAACTGGGCGCCCGGGCAACACTTTTACAGCTACTTATGCCTCTCATCTCTCGTGATAAATGAGTGTTGGCGGAGTTTTAGTGTGCGCCGCGTGCACGTTACGGTCGCCCGCTAAGATACTAACTTGCGAAGAGGTAGACCGTAAACAGTCGGTGCGTTTCACTTGTTTCAACATTACTGGACCAGTAGGCGCACAGTTTCGACTTCCGCGAATCTCAGTTGGGAAACCGTTCTATGATTTCTGTAACTTTGAATAGTGAAATTGTAGCTTTGGTTACGGTTAAATTGAGACAGCTTAAACGTTTTTCTCTATTTATTTGGGTATTTGTGGATACTTTTTATTTGACTGGTATAGAAATCGGTGTTCTGATAAACCCTTACATGTTAAATTAAGCGTATGATCGTAACAACATCAAAGTTTGATATCGCCTTCGAAATTTTTTGCGCAACCTATGCAAAAATCGTTTTTAGGGTTCCGTTGCCAAATGGCAAGAAACGGAACCCTTATAGATTCGTCATGTCTGTCTGTCTGTCTGTCTGTCTGTCCGTCCGTCCGTCCGTATGTCACAGCCATTTTATTCCGAAACTATAAGAGCTATGCTGTTGAAACTTGGTAAGTAGATGTATTCTGTGAACCGCATTAAGATTTTCACACTAAAGTAGAAAAAAAAACAATAAATTTTGGGGTTCCCTATACATAGAACTGAAACTCAAAAATGTTTTTTTTTCATCAAAGCCATACGTGTGGGGTATCTATGAATAGGTCTTCAAAAATGGTAATGAGGTTTCTAATATCATTTTTTTCTAAACTGAATAGTTTGCGCGAGAGACACTTCCAAAGTGGTAAAATGTGTGTCCCCCCCCCCGTAACTTCTAAAATAAGAGAATGATAAAACTAAAAAAATATATGATGTACATTACCATGTAAACTACCACCGAAAATTGGTTTGAACGAGATCGAGTGAGTAGTTTTTTTTTAAAACGTCATAAATCGTAAACCGCAATTTACCATACATTCAATCAACTAAAATATAAAAATTAAAAAAAAAAATATTTTTAAACCGAGAATACCTACAGGTTTGTACGGAACCCTCGGTGCGCGAGTCCGACTCGCACTTGGCCGGTTTTTTCATACCTACTTTAAGGAACGCAAATTCTCCTCCATGAATTACAGTGGAGTATATAAACAGATAACAGAGTAGAACTAAAAAAGCGTACAATAATATTTACATAAAAGAATCGACTAACGAATCGTATTTACACGCAAAACAAGGCGCTTTTCCTTTCATTTTCCGCATCTCAAAGTCAACACGGAGTGCGTTGCGTCGCCTGTCGGCTTTTCTCCCACTTTAATAGCTTCATCTTTATTCGAGGCCTCGTGAATATTACTGGATGCCTACGTCGGCATTTGTCCTGTTACCACTGCTGAGATACCACTCAATCCTCAGGAAAAAGTTAGGTTTTTTTTCTCACGCCCTCGACGACAAGACGTTTCAACGAATTGGAAATGAAATTGTGATGACAGGATTGTACTTACTTGAAATTGAAAGTATGGAGTTAACTGAAGTTTCTCGCGATATTTTCTTTTAGAATATAATTATATCAGATAAACGTCACAGAATATAATCAAGTATTAGTATGTACAGTATAGCTTAGTTAAGCAAAGTGCTAGTTTTGTCACGGTATGTGTACGTGCCAGCGAAATTACGTCATCAGGACAAGTTCTTAGGAGCGGCGTCCATAAATTTTCCACTTCATTACAGATTTGAGACCGAAACTTAAAGAAAATTATCGATAAAAGGGAGAAAAAGAAAACTCTCAGAAGGGTTTTGTTTTCTTTTTTCCTTAAAATACTTTGGGGCAATAATTTCTCGCTTAGCACGCCCTGAAGAGTCATTTCATTGCTCACGCACAGTTCGGGATTATAGAGGTGTTTTATCAGAGGGTACAATGAATGGATTTATTGTATCAGATAATACATATTATTTACTGAATAGGAAAATGTTGGTTATAACGCGGTTCATTATAACGCGATCTTGTGAACAAAAGGACTTAGATTTATTCTGAAATAAAATGAGTTGGTTCCTAATTCGTTATTATAAATTATTCACCTATCAAGTTCCCACCGTATAATTATCGCCATATCCAAAGTTAGAGATGAACACGAAAACTGAGGTGTCGTAAACAGAAATAGGGGCAGGATGACTAAGTAATTAGTACACAAACAACTCGTGTATCTCAGCGCTTCTTTACCGGAGCGAACTCGTACATTCCCAACTGATTTCAAAGTTGATAGGTTCGAAAGTAGTTCGACGTGAATCGTTCATCTTTATTCAAACCGCGTTCATGAATAACACAGCTAGGGTAACAAAGTAAAACAACTCAGTAAGGGTAAATACAACTCCCGCGCGGACTAGTGATAACGCACAGGCAACGGGAGACGTTAAGAGCAATTCAGTTCAGGATCTTTATTACGCCCAAGTTTCTTAAGTGGAGGATAAGATACGAATAATACGAGATTAGAGAAGTTATCTCTGGTGAATTATTAAATGCATATAGTTTGTGAACTACATATCAAGTTGTTTTCCGCCCTTTGTCTTAATTGTGGTTGTGGGTTAGATCCGTGATGTAGATCATTTCCATGTTTTCTTTAAATTATTCTGTGCACAGTTTTGTTAAATTTGGATTTTTGGGGAAGTATATTTTATGTCGCTGTCTCATTCCAATTTCTTCGTTTAAACTTTTTATGGATCACAGTAAAATAAATATATTTAAATATACTTAAATTTTTTTTCGCATTTATACGTAAGTGTTATAAATAGATTAACTTCTTCTACTAAATTAACTAACAAACTCTTTATATTGAAATATAATAACCGTATATAATAACTTAAATATCCCTTCTAAAAATTTCTCTGCATTGCTGTCGACTGGCAATGTACCTAAGAGATTGGCGGCGTTGTCATGTTGTATAGCAATGGCCAAGGTAAAAGCCAGCCTTGAGTCATGGGAAGTGTCAACCAGGCGTCTTGAGATTTCGTTGCACAAGTTATGAGGCCTCGGAGTCTATAGCCCAAGTATTTAACTCCAAACGACCCGCAAATATATTTACCGATACTATCGGCGCTTGAAATTTTCCGCTGGTGCATACATTTTTATTTCATTTCAATTAATACAATGTAAGGAAAAGTAGGAAAGAAGGCTTTAGTCATGAGAAATAAAGTTAAGATGACGCTAATCCATCACGTCCTCATTTGAATAATTTACACCGTACAACAAAAGTACGACGCCAATGTCAAAAAATGGCTTCTTTTTGCTCAAGCCTTCTTCAACTAATAGAACAACTTGAATACTCTGGTCGCGTACAAATGATAAGCGTCGGCTCTCATGGCCCCGCATTATGTCAGATGTAATGTAACACATGTTACATTACACATTCTAGCACTTTTAGGTCTACCGCATATTCGACCCCACGACTTTATTTCGCAAATTTTATGTGTTCCTAAGTATGACGGCTGAATGTTAAATACGGTCCTATTTGAGGCCAAGTGTATTATTTTGAAGAGAAACTGACATCTTTATTTCCTATGAAAATGAGTTTATTTTTGGGTGTGTCACTTTTTGTAGAAGCTTTGGACCGAGCTGCCTTATCATTTTCACATGGTTGCAGGTTTCAGTTCAGGTGACTAATTTGCCATCAACATTGTGAGGCACTGGTACCCCAGCTAGGTGGACCGACGACCTAAGGAAAGAGGCTGGGGCAGACTGGATGCGGAAGGCGAAGGACGGGAAAGGAAGGTGTTGTGGCGCAACATGGGATAGGTCTATGTCCAGCTGTGGACTGCGATAGACTGAGTTGATTGATTGTAAGGCAAGACAAGGCCATTGTTTTAGAGTTTTCAGAAGTAAGGATAAATTTCAAGGTAAGTTGTTCAATGAAACGAAATAGCTGGAAAAAATAAACTGAACAGAAAGAAACCTTTTCAAACACATCAATATGCAGGATTATTGTTTTCTTCATCTTGGCAAATTGTTTTCGATTATTAAATTGTCTGCTCATGCGGTCATCAATAGCGGTTTGGAAACAACAACGATCATTTAGCCTTGAAGATATCCTGGTCAATGACGTTACAATGTTGTCTTTTTAAATAAGATAAAAAAGGAAGAAAATAAAGAATGAAACAAAAGTGATTAAGATAAGCGCCAAACACAAGCCGTTTTATTATAAAGGCTAACAGCAAGCTTACTAAAATTGTGTTCAAAGTGTAAAAAAAAAAACTGAAATTTAATAACTACTGATAATTTTACCCAAAAGACGTCCACTGCTGAACTCCCGCAATTTGGTGGGGTTTACCAAAATCGCCACGCTTGGCAGGTGGGTTCGCGATCGCAGTATGGTGGTCAAATACATAGGGAACGCTGCTGCCTATTCTCTAGTAAGTCCCTTAGTCGCCTTCATAAAACTACTATTTAGTAGAAATTATATTAACCAAATAAAAACTGTAAATAAATTATTATCGAATGAGCCTTCATAATATATGAAAAGAAATAGAGTGACATTTTATTATACCGGCTTTTCCACATGCTGATTTCCAATTTAACAGAACTGCGTAAATGGACCTTCATCCATTCGTTTAAACGTTAAAAATGTAGTTTAAATAAGTGTTCATATTAATTCGTTGCAAGCAATTACACGATGCAATTCGTTTAGCTCTGAAGTTTATTAAGGCCGGTCTGACTGAACACATGTGCCACGCATTTCATTTTGCAATATAAATCATGTTATAACTAACAGTGAGGGCCTTATTAAATCGCTTTCGCGGAAAAACGGAAAGAGCTTCCTCTCTCCGTTGATGCGATTCCGATTTATCTCTATTTAGATTTTCATTCAGAATTTTTAAATGAAATTCCCATTTGAGTGTTGAAAAATAATATAAGTGAATTGACTTCTATTGGTACGTGTTTAACTGGTTTATTATGCAGGTTATGGAGTTTTTAAAACACGATTTTAAAATTAATCCACAGGTCTTTGTAAGTTGAGAGGTCACTCATATCTATTAATATTTTGTCGTTTTTCAGTATAACCGGTCGATAAACAATTGTGTAAGTAATTCTATAATCATCATTATAGAAAAAGGAATAAGCTACTTAGTTCAATCATTACAACAATAATTTTAATTAACGTAACTAAAAAAACATAGCACAATGGAATTACAAAAAACAGACAATTAGACTACCTACTTTTCCCACGATTTGTACCAACATAACTATCAACTGATGGAATAATTGTATTTTATTACTTTAAATGTCTAGTTTAACTTCAAACCTGTTATATATATATCCAAGTGCCATAATATAGAATAGTGACAAATGATTGCACTGACTGGTCAGATCCACTCAATCTGTGTGGTTCTTTCCTCAAAAGACCATTTCAGTCACCAATCTACATAGCCATCACATGATGTGACCAAGATTATGTCTGGACTTTAAAAGAGACAGTGACCTTTGGGTTTGTTTCGGCCTTTCTTCTCAGAGTAGTCAGGTAGGAAACGCCAACCTCATCTAGTTTAAAAAAAATATCACTGACGTGTAAAAGTGTTTGTACAAACCTACTGACTGAAATAAAATCATTTATCATTTAAACAATAACTCAGATAGAAAGTGTTAATTTGTTTAATTTCTCAGTATTAACAATGTTAACGCACACGTTAACACCTCCGATACACACATGCATCATCAAGCAGAGGGGAGCGGGCGGGGTGGTAGCGCAGCAGCTCGATGACGGCTCGCGCGCCCTCCACACACACTCCTTTTAACAACGCGATCACAATCGCATGATTTTTATTTAATTAAATTTTGACCTTTGTAAAGCCTGTAATAACCTAGAAATACAGTCCGCTTTTTATTCTACCTGGGCCTATCTATGGTCCTTCGAGCCGGATTACAAACAAATAATAATACTCTGTGAAAATTTGGCCATGCAGATTATTTAAGGAACCTCTTTCATTATCTTCATCATCATCCACCTAACCTTTTTCCAATTATGTTGGGGTCGGCTTCCATTCTAACCAGATGCAGCTGAATACTAGTAATTTACACGAAGTGACTGCTTATTTGACCTCCACCACCCAGTTACTCGGTAATATGATGCCCTTTGGTAAGACTGGTTGTCAGACTCGGGCTTCTGATGACCCGTAAAGACTGTCAAAAATCTACGAATGACAGCCGAGACCAACGACTTTACGTGCGTTGCTAAGAACCTGCTTGCTCTGCAGTAAAACCACAGTCAACAATATTTTGACAAGCACACCTATATCATACATAAACTCATATCTCTTTCCCATGGAGGTAGGCAAAAACTATGGAACGTAATCTGCTACGATCCTTACAGCATACTATTTTTGTTGGATCATACATCTGGCCATACACGCACGCCAGTTGCGAGTACTACGCGACCTCTTTGATGATCATCACCAGTAAGGTCACTATATATCACTATAAGTTAAGGAGTACACCTAATTATTATCAGATGTTACCCTTTATTTATGTGTCAATGTATTGTTTACATCTTTTGTTGGAGATCCTAAATAAATAAATAAAATATGTCCCAGGGCGCCCCGTCCCGGCGTTTCCAGTCACATCTGCCATATAAATACCTTCTGTAAGCCATCCTTCATTCATCTTCTCTACATGACCAAACGTATGTTATATTTTGTTGAAGATAATATGAGTTACAAATTACTAAGTATTAATAACAATACAGGTCCATCAATTAATTAGTTTCGTAACAAAGTGAAGTCGGTTAAACTTGAACTAAGTACAACAAGTATCGATTGTTACTTAGAAACAATATCTTAACTAGGTGCTAAACTAAACGCAGGCTTCTGCTTACATAGGGAAGAAGCACCTCATCTCTACACTAGCTTCTGCCCGCGACTTCGTCCGCGTCAAATTTTCGCTCCCCTTCCCGTCGCGTCGAATTGCCTGCCAGTTTTCGTCCATTTTACGTTTGCTTCTCCGTTCCTTTTAACCGTAGCGTGATGTTATATAGCCTATATATCTGGCTCTTGTGATACAGGAATTCCTAGTACAAGAGCCAGGCTACAATGATGTCTGTAACCTGAAGTGAACAATAAATAACTTATAACTTATAACTATAGCCTTTCTCAATAAATGGGCTAATCAACACAAAAATATTTTTTCAATTCCGACCAGAAGTTCCTGAGATTAGCGCGTTCAATCAAACAAACAAACAAACTCTTCAGCTTTATAATATTAGTATAGATTGTATAAAACAAAGTCACTTCCCGCATCTTTTTAACTACGCAACGGATTTTAAAACGGCTTCCTTCAATATGTAGCGTGATTCAAGAGAAAGGTTTATTTTGTGTAGGGGATGAAGCCGCTGGCAAAAGTTAGTGCTAATAATCAAGCTGAAGTGGTTGTATGTTTGAACGCACTACTCTCTAGAACTGCTAAAAATATAAATATTTTTCCATTTGGTAGCCAAAGTCTTGAGAAAGGTTACAGGCTACCTCACGCTGCGACACTTGCACTGCGTTTTGCTTTTTAATTAATATTTATATAAAACAGTACTTGTTATCTTATCTTTAGAGGCTGGATCGGGTCGTTTAGATAACATCTGATATTGGTTTTTGTTACAAAGATTATTTACCGTCTTACTTTTTTTTTATTATTTTTGAAAGAGTTGACGATGTTATACCTATTTATTATCAAAGCTATACTTTAAATTTACATAAGGTCACGCTTGTAATCGCCAATGGGTTAGGCAGAGATTTACTCAAAACTTACTTCCACATTTCACTAGTTACGGTTAAGTCCCATGTAATAGGGGGGGGGAGCCTAATGCTATCAACCGGGCAAAATCCAGATCCCGGGGCTGCTACTGAGAAATTCCTGATGGAAAATCCCTATAACACTTTACCCGACCTGGAAATCGAACCTAGCACATGTTCAGCAGTAGTACTTTCGATCGCTTGACCATGGACTTAAGAAACCATAATAATAATAAAATCTGCTTCGCACAATCGATATAGCGGTCCCGCATGACGAGAACCTCGTGAAAACTCAAAAAGATAAGCAGATTAAGTATCTTGACCTGGCTCGCGAGGCTGTTGACATGTGGGATGGAGATACGACTATTGGTGACGTCATTGTGCTTATAGTCGTGACGGCCAATGGCATAATAGCTAAGATCCTCGACCAATACCTCAGGAGGCCCCCGTTAGACAGCTGGATCAAGGGCTTGATCCAGAGAGTGGTACTTCTGGACACGGTGCGTTAAGGACGTTCCTCTCTCAGCAGCCCTGGCCACCGGTAGCTGGGACCCTGTACCTGTATATTTTTATATAGATAATTTTGTAGTAACAGAAATAATAACAGAATATCTGTTTATTTACGTAAAACGAAACCTATTCAAAGACCTTTACCCCGAAACGTTTGGGTCAGCAACCCTTGCTATATTTACCTATCAAAGTAACAACTCATTTTGATATCTAAAACTTGGAGTCAACACTATCGATATCTATTATTGTGTTAACAATATAAATTTGAAGGCATATTTCAAGCGGATATTGGTTCCAAAGTTTCATGGTACTTCTACGCACCATGGAACAATGCCAGATCAGGACTTTGTCGAATTTGGAGTGAGGCTATGGCTATTTATTGACACCCTGGCTCTTGTTCACAGTGACCTAAAAAGTTCTTTATTGACGTACAAAGTATATTGGTTCTTCACAAGCTGAAGTACCAATATTGCTATGACAACGCAATAAACGACAAAAAGGAACACAGCATATCTACACTCCTATACAAAATAAGTATGGTCTATTACAAAAGTGTGCGGTGAAAGTATAAACAAGAGGATCAGAAAACCTAATTGTGGATGCCTATTTGTAGTGCCAAATTGAGCGCTGTAATTTGATATTTTGATTATTTAACTCGGAGTACTAATTTGAAATAACCTAAAAGATGTTTTTCTGTTGACCTTTGGGGTTAATTTTAAATTCTCAATTTTTGGCGATGACGTTTCAATTACGATTTAGTCAAGTTTGTCAAATGTAATGTTGAAATCTTCTAAATATACATGAATGTGTCCCAAAGTTCTATTAGTGAGTGATTGCGGAAAATAATTAAGCTGAAGGCCAATTCTCGTAATTAAAAACATTCAAAATCTAGTCGTAGTTTCACCTCGGTGACAATGAAATGTCAAAAACTTGTCAAAAGTGTAAACAAACTCGAGATATTTTTGAAAGATTGGGATTGAGATGAGACTGTGAACGTTCTTAAAATTACGAGAATTGCCCCTCTGAACAGACTTTGTTTACACTTTCATTAGACACGTTTAGAACAGACTATGGTACCGATTCCCTTGTTCACAAACTAAACTAAATTTAATTTCAGTGCATCTCTTTCTTTGTATTTCATTAAGAAAAGGACAAAAGAAATTTTTTAGTTTAGTCCTTTCAAATTAATCAGCGCCTGTCACTACTCCATACAAGTTTAGACGTGATTAAAAACTTGACTACTAAAATTACGTCAATTTACGTCAAGCGCTGATTAATTTGACAGGACTAAACTAAAATTTATCTTCTGTCCTTTCCTTAATGAAATAGAAAGAAAAAGATGCACTGAACTTAAATTTAGTTTAGTTTGTGAACAAGGGAATCGGCATTAATCAGCGCCTGTCACTACTCCATACAAGTTTAGACGTGATTAAAACTTGACTACTAAAATTACGTCAATTTACGTCAAGCGCTGATTAATTTGACAGGACTAAACTAAAATTTATCTTCTGTCCTTTCCTTAATGAAATAGAAAGAAAAAGATGCACTGAACTTAAATTTAGTTTAGTTTGTGAACAAGGGAATCGGCACCTATATCTATTTGTGTCCAACTTCATTTCAACTCGTAAGTGTCTTCTGAGAACCTTCTAATCGAGTATTGTAGATAAAACTGTTCCTCTCAAATAATTTCTCCATTGAAAACTTCTACAGTAAAGGCGACAATGTAAAATTGCAGCTATTGGCAGTCATCCTTGCCACAAAATCTCTAGGGACCCGCAGTCTAGTCAAAGCTCAATCATAATAATCAGGTCAATTTTATTTTTTATATTTTATAGGCTAAAGTGTCCAAATGATTTAACGTGAATATTAAATAGCATTAGTGATTTATTAATCTTTTTATCACATAAAATCATAATATTGCCAATTATTGTAAGTACCCAGGACAACATCAAAAAGTATAGCTTTGATAATAATAGGTGTAACATCGTCAACTCTTTTCAAAAATAATAAAAACGTAAGACGGTAAATAATCTTTCTAACAAAAACCAATATCAGATGTTATCTAAACGACCCGATCCAGCCTCTAAAGATAAGGTTACAAGTAAAAAACATTAGTCTGAACTGCCGAAACTGTCCCTAAAAGCTAGTCACCTATAAAAACAATCATAAAACGATAATACCATTAGTGCGTCGGCCGTTACAAGGGGCTGAGGAAAACTTTAATACTTGAGTCAGCACTAATAACTAGACCGATCCAAACTTCCATACATTTTGCTTCTAGTGGGCATTTGTTTGATGAGTTTAGGGTTGCCAACCATACTTTATAATAACGTATCCTACTTTATTTTTGATAACTATACTTTATACTTTTACATACAAATAAAGTATGCAAAAATACTTTATTTTCAACGTTTACTGTGATGCGTAAAACAAAATACTCATTATGGGTACTTAACGATTTACAATTGCTGAACGAACTGTTTAAAACGGATAATGGAAACGATTTATAATTACTGAACGAAATGTCAGATGTCAGTTGTGACATTTGTCACAGATGTCACTCACTATCTGTCACTATCGACGAAATTGTTCAAAACTGGTCCGTTGTTTTTGTTTATAAGTGAAGAATGCATTTTAAAATAAATATTAAAACATAATGATGCGTAATTCTGATAGCGACACACCAGTGACTCCTAAAAAAGCTAAAATAACCAAGGTATAAACCTGAGTGGGAAAAACAATACGACTGGATAAAAAGTGATCTTCAAAATAAAAGTAATGCAAAATGTATTACCTGCGGCGTGAATTTTACAATCAGTTCAGGTGGCATATTTATAAATTTAATTAAAAACGAATTGTTTATTTATTTAAATTTAAATGTTGATTGTCAAACAAGCTTTGTAACATTTAAAGATAACAAAAAATTGTTTGCATGTGCTAAAAGCACACAAAAATACGTTTTTAAAACAATAAAAACATAAAATTTAAAAAAATACTTTTTTTGTCCCTTATACTTTATATTTTTCCCATCCAAACTAGTTTATACGCTTTTTTTGTCAAAAAAAGTTGGCAACCCTAGATGAGTTCTATGCTCCAATTGAAAACTGACGAACGGCTTTTGTTTTTGTATTCGAATTTCAAATGATGATAATTACTTGTCATTCAGTTTGTGGTAGTGCATAATTTTGTAATTTAGGTAGCGGTCACCCGAGGGGTAAATGCGTAGTGCACTATTAGTAGGAATCGTTTTTAACCGACTTCAAAAAAGGAGGAGGTTCTCAATTCGACTGAATTTTTTTAAATGTTTGTTAGCTCATAACTTTTGGCCTTTTCACAGTTCCCCAACATTCACGGCGTTGTTTACGTTGCTAAGCCAACAATCTTTTCGAACATTTGAAAGAATGGATGACAAATAAGCTTCATTTTTTTTTTCAGATTCTTATTAATAGTGTGTTACGCAAAGAGGGTGCCTATTCTGAATTCACGACTTGTTTACCTAAACGAACTAGGCTTTACAACATTATTTACAATTCTATCAACGAGATCAAACACCAGTTAATAACCATTTACTTTGTAGTGAGACTATTCAAACTGATGATTAATTAACTAAATAAACTTGTATGTTCCAAATTTGTTATTTTCCAATACATTGGTTAACCAATTTCACGAATGAAACAATGTAATTATCATTTGCTACAATAGATGTGCGATCAGATTATAATGTGGTAGATACAGCTTTTGTATGTTCGAAATATCATTTTGGATAAACCGTGTGCTGCACACATCTATTCTATGCGTTCAAAATGTAATAATGTGATTTCGCGATTTCGCTTCGTGGCTATCAAAACACCATTTCGACTGGTATAAACTTTGACCTTTTACATGTAAAAGGTCGCTAAAATTCCAATAACTTTTTAATTACGCTGGAGCAAACAAAAATATCACAAAATATGTATTGGCACCAAAATGATTGTAAGAGGAAACCATGGCGAAAGGAGCAATAACTTGTTTGTTGTATTTTTGTTTGAATCATAAATAGGTCACGAGGACACAACTCCACAGGGGCCAAACAAATTGTAAAAAAATGTCCGGTCAACTTTGACGTGCCGACAGCTCACTTCCATGTTTCAGAATTGAAAATGATAAGTACGTAGGTACGCCGCGCTGCGCCTCGGGCGATATTCACACGATGCGTTCGGTTGAGAAAGTCTAGGATGTAAACACATTTGCTAAGCTGCATTTACATTCATAATGTATTGATTTTACGCTGAATAGAAGAGCTTCGTGATAGGTACGTGTTGTGTACGTACAGTTTTGTGTCAGTAAACACTAACAACACGCTCGATGTAAGCCGAGCGAGAATATTACAAACTGTATCTCATCGTACGAGAGGGCGCTTCAAACGTGAGGTGCATTATGAAAAATCAGAATTTTGCTATCAAGTATGGGGTGAGTGTCTTTGTGGCTTGACGGCGACTTCGACAACTGCGACCACGGCAACTCGGCAACACTCGGAAACTTTCGCTCGCGGATGCCGCGATCGTTTGCATAGAGAAAGCGCCCGTTTTGTTTAAAGTTTTCCTTTTGTGAATCTAAAGTGCTGTTTTATTTTTCACGTCGCAGTTTTTGGACTTACAAACGTCTGAGAGAAGGATTTTCTTTTGTCGCCGCGGCCGAATTTAATAAAGAAAATCTGTAGAGACATTGAGATATTTTGTGAGTGGCAGTCACACACGCCATGTCACGGAGGTGTTGCTCTCAGTATGTACGATGTTTCATTTCCTCAGCTCTTGATATCACTAATTAAATGTTAGGAGAACTTGTTGCCAGATTTCATTTAAATCTCGTAAAGCGTCGCGAACTTGAGACGGAAATTAAAAATGCTGAACGTTTTATTGTAAAAGTTTATCTTAGTTTTGTGAGACGAGACTGCGCTGTTGAGAACGTTTTGATTTTAATTTGTTCCAGATTCTGTTCACTGAATTTTATTTCGCCTCGTATACGAAAGCTTATTACTTACTTGATGGTTGCCTGGCGATGAAAGAATTTGTGAAAAATATACAGCGAAGAAGAGAAGTTTAATACAATACCCCAAGTGCTATATTACACGATGACTTGGCATGCAGAGAACACTACCCATTCACTTTTCAACCGACGAAAAAAAACGGAGGAGGTTCTCAATTCGAAACGTATATTTTTTTTTTTTTATGTATGACCACGCATAACTTTTTACATAGTGGTCCGGTTGTGACAATTCTTCTTCTATTGGAAAGGATATACTCCCAATGTGGTCCCATATAAATTTGGAAAACAAAATCGAACCCTAAGGACCAAGCTCGGGTCGACGGCGCGCAGTGTTCCACGCGCGCCTCAAAGAGATGTCAGCAGCAGTGTAGGGGTCTACTAGGACCGATGCCTGCCGGGGTCGCGTGATTGTTCGAAAGAGATACCGTGACCCTGGCACATGGGCAACTGATGGAACACGGGTGGGTTTTAGTCAGTAAAAGTCTGACACGCCCTCCCGCTCCGCCCAGAGCGGGAGAAGTCATTTGATGATTTCCCATCCTGAAAAAAAAAAAAAAAAAAAAAAAAAAAAAAAAAAAAAAAAAAAAAAAAAGTTTCGGAAAACAGGGGATGATTGATTGTTCACTCACTGATTGTAATGTATAACCCCGCATAACTTTATACAGAGTAGTCCGATTTTGATAATTCTTTATACAACATTAATTTTTGTTTATGCGAAACCCGAAACACGGGTCTAGTATTTTTATGTAAAGAATCTATGAAAAAAAATTCAAAACTATATCATTAATAATCACAAAGTTATAAGCTTGATAAGTTACCTGGTTGTTCACGCAAAAACATATGCAGATCACCACAAACAGCTAGTGTACGTACCATCTCCGTGTAATGGACGTTTGAATACGAGAAAGACATGATAATTTTAAAATCGAAACAAAACACTAAGGCCCGCGACTTGGAAGCGTAATTAAATATTTTTGGTACAAAATATAACATGGTGTAAAAATTATTGGAATCGATTCAGTTACTGATTCTGAACAAACTATATTCAGGTTTCGCATATACTAAAAATAATCTTGTATACCTTGCCAAGTATTATTAGTACATTAAAGTCACGAAAAAATATAAAATAAAAACTTTTTAACAAAAAATTAAACCGCCGAAAAAACTGAAAAGCATAAAATAATAAACCTTAAAATTTTGAGTCGGCGCTGAAAAATCAATGAACAAAGATCACTCAAAGCACCGACTCATTATTTTAAGGTTTATAATTTTTTTTATTGCTTTTCAGTTTTTTCGGCGGTTTAATTTTTTGTTAAAAAGTTTTTAGTATTAATGATACCACGTTCCAAAAAATGCAATGCCCTCTTTATCTATGTATTAATACGTGAAGCGAAAACTTTGGATCCCTTTTTACGAAAATTGGGTGAATGGAGGAGTATAAAATTTCGCACACTTATAGTTTATACAGAGAAGTAGTGACGAATGCTAATATTTTTTTAAATTATGCGTAAAAATACATTATTTTAATTTAAAAAAATAACACGTTACACACAGTACTATTCATTACCGTGTATTTAATACACACATGCATAGATATTCTTTTGTTTATGGTCCAAATCTGTGGTCCAATCGGGAACATCTGTGTGTTAAATATTTTGTGTCTATACCTAGTCTTACTGAATGTCAAGTATAACCATAGGTAATAAATTCATTTTATAGATATATAACCTATTTTATTTTTAAAATCTATGATCATATCGACAATATTTGTCTTTAATATTATTTGTCTATAGTTTTACTGAATGTCAAATATAACCATATAATTTTTTATATTTATTAATATATATATATATATATATATATATTTTCATAAATAATATATTTCAATTCAAATGAACTACGGTCGAATTTCGACCAATGGGCGATCACTAGTTGAGATAAATCTGACACGCTGGATTAATTGTAAATTCTATTTACAATAAAACTGTGCAATAGATAGCATCCTTTTTCAGTTGCAAAAAATACCAATACGACTTGTCTAAGCCAGTTTTAACGAATTATTAATAACTTTCATAGATCTGTAGATGTTTTTTTTTAAATTTTATGACATTCTTCTCTAGAGGTTTATGAACGTAAACGAAGCAAGAGGAGTAGGTATTAAGGATTCTAGCAGCTGGCGTTCTGCAGTTTTTGCCTAACCCCATGGGAAAAAAACATGAGGTAATGTATAAATATTCTGTAGAAATATTCGTACAATAACGCATCCGTATTCCGAAATGTACTCACCAACTTTACACCGTAATCTCGCCTCAAACACAGCAGCTTGATGTAGACAGCGTTTGTTTATCGAAGCTCAAGTCGACATTGTGAGAGTCAATAAACGATTTTATGCTCGAATAACTATGTTAATGGCGCCGGCAACCACAACAAAAACATTTGTCGTCTTGCAGGAAACTTGGTAACTGGGTCCCTATTGCGTAGAGTTTTTTGCGACTGCGTATAATATGCAGAACTTATCTGTAATTTAGATCAGTGGCTACGAAATTTGTCGATGTATAAACCAAGACAAAATGAGTATTTTGTGTTTGCATCTTAGGCCCATATTACAGAATATCACTCAATACTCAAGCACAACTTAAAACTAGATACAAGTCATTTGATTGGTTGAAATTTGTCTTGAGCAATGCTTAAGTAATGCTTGAGAATTTAGTGAGACTTAGATGTCTATATGGAAAAAAAATCTTTGGAACTACACAAAAAGATTTAGTTTGCAATACAACTTCAACTAATTCTGTGACTTTTTCAAAACTGTTAGTCAACTTAATTACACTAATATAAACTTGTTAAATTGGAAAGAAAATCAATTGGAAACAAGGATTTGAACAGACTTTAGTATGTCGTACTTTTTTACGAATCCTGAGCTTCTGAAGCAGGAAGTCCAGGGATACCTCCTCTTCAATTTGAGAATGTTTTTTTTTTCAGTTTTTTCAGGAAACCATGTTTATTTTTTCCTAGAGTCACGTTTTCATTTTCAATGTATGTACAATTTTGTATCTGCAATCCGTAACGCAGTGGTCTATTTGTACACAATAAGCCTTTCCTTTGTTTCTTTGTCATTGTTTTTAGTGGTGAGCAAAAAACGGAATGGCCTGTTTCGAAAGTGGTGCAGTATCGGAGTTTATCGTGGTCCAAAAACCACGAATGACTCCGATACTGCACCTACTTGCGTAGAGCTGGTTGACAATGACAACGATTAGCTGGAACTGTCCTGTCTGTGTGTATGAATTCGTACATACCACATATAATAAGCCTAAATGGTTCCCACTACTGGGACATAGGCGTCCTCTCTGTGAGATGAAGTGGGCCGTAATCCACCGCACGCCACGCGTACTCAGTGCGGGTTGGTAGATGTCTTCGATTGTTTGGTTCTATGCTGGTTTCTTTACGTAGTTATACATCAACGTTTTGAAAGCAGCGGTGATGAAATAATTTACACAAAGTACTGGCAACCGGCGTACGTATATGATCAGATGTATGAACATAAACAAAGGAAAAAGAGTTTGTAAGAATCGTGGCAGGTGGTTCTGTAGATTCTGCCTACCCCAATGGGAAAGAGGCGTCAGTTTATGTAAGTAAAGCGCCTGTCAGAACTCTTCGCAGTTTTGCTATTTATTTACTACGTAATCTATACTTATAATAAAACTGTAGAGAGGTCAATTCTGTACATTGAATATACATTCAAAATTAATATTGGAGGATGATTGGTGATCGATACTGATGCCAAAAATACAATCAGTAAATTTTTTGTCTGTCTGTCTGTCTGTATGTGCACGCATGGGTCAAAAACTACTGAAGGGATTTTAACGAAACTTACGATTGTAGTCCATACTCCTGGGCAGCTTATAGGCTATATAACATAACGTTTAGACACATAGGAGCTGAGCAGTGACGATACCCGCGGGATATTTTCCGACCCGCACGCGGGCGAAGCCGCTGGCAAAAGCTAGTGTTACAATAAAAAACTGAACCAACTTAGTATCGAATTTAAAACTTTCTTCAAGTTCTTTTAAATGTCGATAAACAATTGAACTACATTTAGAACATTTTAATTCTCCTTTGACAAGAAGAAACTTTATTTAATGTTTCTACACGTGTAACACGATAAGTAACTCAATGTTTTTCTCTTTTCAGGTAAGTGTCAGCCCTGTTGCCGAGTCCCCTTGATTGGTAGGTACAAAGTAGGTAAGAGGGCTTCACTCAATCCAGGTGTGAAAACAAAAGGAGCTTGCTCTCAATTGTCCCAAACACAATTGTAATCTAAGAAAGATAAGTTTGGGGCAGGTATTAATCGTTAAAAGGAAAGATTAACCCTTTTATTTAAAGGAAAGAGGGAAGGAAGTCGCAGAATCATCAATTATACGAATTAAAAAGTTGGCACTTTTATTATTTTAATGTTGAAAGGTCAACAGACTTAGTATTTAGTAACTTACTTGCCTAAATCTTGTCACTGCACAACTTTTGAAAATTTATATAAGTACTTGCATTTACGTATAATATAATTACATGATACCAATATTGTTTAGTAACGACCTCATTGTAACTGAATGCAGTTCAAAGTTTAAATGCATTAAGGTTTAAATTCGGACAGTGAAAACGGTATTCGCAACCAACCAATGATTTCAAGTGAGTCTAAGTATCCAGTCGCATATATTGCCTCGAGTTCTAGCCGCCATAATAGTATGAAGATAACAATTAAACTACATAAACATCACTTTGTGATCTCGAGCGCACTGCGCAGTCGAGTCGAGCACAAGAGGTTGTTCCATGTAGATCACAAATAATGAATTTACGGTTCGATAAATATGTAAATTTCAACTGGAAGGATAGCAAATTAATGCTTAATTTCTCTGTTCTGTTTCGCATAAATTTCACAAATATATTCCTAAAACCCTTTTGATAGGCGCCAGAAGCAGAATTTATAGGCCACCAAATAATACAAAATGCTTTAAGTTACTTGTTCGTGCTTTATTTTGGGACCAATTTGTTATTGGTAATAACAAGTTTTAAAGAGATATCTGAATTAATTTATTGGCTTACAAGTTGGACAATTTAAACTTTTAAGTGTGGGTACTTAGGTACACTTTCGGAAGTGATTTGTTTGGATGTTCTAATTATTGTTGGATTGATTTATGATTAATTTCTGTGTAAAATAATTGAGTTGTTCACAAGTAATCAGTGCCGGATGGAGAAACTTTAATGCTTGAAAGTTAAATGCGGACATCATTCAATTTGCGTAAGGCGGTAGAAAATGAACTAAATTGTCTATTCTTGACAATGTTAAAGCACCTACTCGCGTGGATACTATACTTAAGCAATGTTCACGTAGAGTGGCAAGTTTTAAATCCATCTTGAGACTAAAATTGGAATTAAAACCAGGATCTTGAATGTAAATAGGTATGTACAGACGCCAACACATCAAGCTACTACAATCTGTCAGATTTCTTTGATCGATTTTCGACTTTATTTCTAGAGCATTAGGTTCAAGGTTCATTGGGAAAAATTGACAGTTTCTGGTACTTGACCTGGCAGTCTGTACTTTTATTTCAAATAAATCTCCTACTTATCTAAATCATCATTTTAGCCAAAACACGTCCACGGCTGTAGGCGTCTCCCAAGCACCGCCACTTCGACCGGTTCTGTGCTTCTCGCATCTCGCGGATTCCTGCGGCCTTCACCAAGTCATCGGTCCATCTTGGAGGAGGCCTTCTAATGCTACGTATTCCAGTAAAAGGCTCTTACACCCGTCCAGGAAGACTTATCTAACTGAAGTTTGTTATTACCTACGGACCAAATACTTTATTAATTTTAGAAAACATCCACATTTAACTAGGCACTTTCCCTTTTACCTCAACTGAGATGCTAAACTTAATAACGTTATCTTTTTCCCAGCAACGTATAACGGTGCAAACTTTATAATTAACCATGTTTTATTTAAAGCCGCAGAAAATTTTATATAAAGAGCAATACACATGAGATGAATTAATACCCGGAATAAGAGCAGACACTTTAGCCCGCAGACGATCGTAAATTTACTCCATAAAGAGCACAATTCGAGGCAGTCCTATATAAAATTAAACGCTTAACTTTTTCGGGTCACTTCTTTAAAAATTTTCCCTTTTATTTCTTTACCCATTGACGTGCTCCCGGGTAAAAAATGGCCATTTATGGTTCGTTAATCAAGTCATTAAGTTCTTGACCAGTAAAAGTGTAGAGTTCCCAACCGCTACGGAGACGCAATTAAAGTCAACGGCCACTTTTATTATTCAATAGGTACTTTTGACAAACTGAATTGTGCGGAATAGGCTGTTCTTTGACCATTTAATACCAACTTTTCTCTAATGTTGTGACTTTGATGTCAGCTAAATAGCTTTTTAAATACATCCGTTTGAACTTCGGTAATGCTTAAAGGCGATTTTCCTTTCCTTGTCACTTCAGTTTGGCAATAATCGGGTCAATTAGCGAAATAAACATTAAAGTGAACCGATCTGGATTGCCATTACAAATATTAAATTCAAATATTTGCTATTAGAAGCTTAGACTGAATTAATTTAAGAGGAATGTTCTAATTTTCTCGTACTTGACTTAATAGAACGGTAAGCTTTATCTGAGTAATTAATGTAGCTCGGATTACATTGTTTCAACGGAGAAAGGAGAAGCGCTGTTTCTAGGACATAAACTTGAAATGAGTTTTATTTTGAACCTACTACGATGCAACTTAATCTAATCGTCTTTCAGCCGAAAGCTGTCCACTGCTGGACGTATGCCCCAATTTGGGGGGGGTTTGCCGTAATTGAAACATTTATCAGGCAGGTTGGCGATCGCAGTATGGTGGTAAAATGCATAAAGAACGCTGCTGCCCATTCTCTAGTAAGTCCCTTAGTCGCCTTTTGAAGAAACCACGGGAAGAAATGGAATGGTGCTATTCTTTACGTCCGACACCAAACGTATTTATTCAACACAACATATTTCAAACTTCGACACAACAAAACACGGTGTCCACAACAAAAAACATATTCAATAAACATCAGTGGCGAGGTGTAATTTTTTCGAAAAGAGAAGCCGATGCGAAGTCGGCTTTAACTTACTGACTCATCAATAAAGAATACTTACTATCATTCTAAAATTAATATAGGAATATAATGAATTAAATACAATTAAATTGAACAGCTGAAAACCGAATATAATATGCAATATTCCTCTATCTCGTTCTCGCTGACGCATTTTTCTATACCTGTCTCTGTGATAACCCGTTGTACAGCGGCTTGCTCTCGTACATATCAAGCGGTGCCACGTGACCTAAAGTGACATCATTACGGGATCGCTGTTGTATGAATATTTTTAGTTCCCGATTATGACGTTTTGGCGCCGGGTTAATTTAGAACATTTCTCTTTTGTTGTAATACAAAGCTATAAATAACCTTTTTTGTTGTTTGAATGTTATGGTGAATTAAATACCCGTAGTGTAACTATATTTATTGACAATAGTAGCCACTATTTACATACTATTGTATTTTAATAGTGATAGAGTTACCAATGCGAATCCCCGAAGGCAAGCCGGTAGGAATCGTGTTATATGGTGCTTTCGCCACTGATAAACATTCCGCCTTATTAGGACCACCAGTTGTGGGAAAATAAAAGTTTTATTAACACAAAACAACTTTTTTAGTACCGTACTGTTCCACATAGTACTAGGTTCATATTAAATTGCACAGCTGTTGTGGCAGGCTGGGATATTGTAATGGCGGCGCAAACTGTCATATGGGCAGGCTTGGCCAAGTAATTTGATCAGGAAGATGGGCAGCGGCCCCCTGCGTCTGAATATGTTACGCTGTTAACACCAATCAGTTTGGCACAATCTAATGTCAATATTGTATAGCTCAGGTATATATAGTACAAGTGACAATGGTATAGACTAACGAATAGGTATCTAATGGGGATTTACACTAGGGCCATTTTCGGTGTGCATTTATACAGGTGCATAAAAATTTTAGTCACCCGCCGCATGCGAAGTCGAAAAGTTCTCTATTTTGGAACTAACGAGTTTAGCCAGCTGCGGCCTAGGCGGTTTACCATTTAGACAATCATGCAGCTATTTTATCTGTGTTAAGCCCGCATTAGATAAAAACTAGTTATACACTAATTTTCAATTAAATGCGTTTTTATAATTATCACTTTTGTTACATAAATAGATTTAAAAATTGTACATTTTTAAATGTAAATGTCCAAAAAAGTTAAAAGAATGTTAGGTAAGAAAAAAGAATGTTATTGCTGTCGATTTTCTTGTTGGTCCTCTTTCTATAAATATTATATTCTGCATATATGTATGTTTGAGTTGCTTAAAAATTGAGAGACTGGACGAGACCGATCTTGACGCTAACACTTGCTTTCGGTCATGTTCTGGCTACATTTTTTTTTTAAATTAGCCTTTTATGTCCTCATAAGCAAAAGCCGTTCGGAAAAAATCTGATAATTCTGAATATTCCAATATCCGATTAGCAACGTACTATCTATCTACCATCATCTTGTATACCTCTACTCATCCCACAACCGGCGCAAGCGAGATAATACCAGCCCGCCAGTTTACTACAGTTTCCCCGTTTGAGTTGGTATCACCTTGGGAGTCAGTTTGTGCGGAACGCGGAGCCTAACGAGTAAAGTTATAAGTAGGATCAGCAAGCTTTTAAATTAAATAATCCTTTATAGAATAATCTTTTTTTATGTACTTTAGAGCCTGCCGCGGGGCTTACGAGGATAATAGATAGGATCTTATTTGTTTTTTGGGACATTGATTAAGATTGAATTTGTTTTTTTATTGTTAAGGCCTGGCTGAAGAATAATCGTGACTGGAATGTGGTAGTCGGGATATACTCGTGTCAATGGACTGCTTTTACAGTAGACGGTAGGGGAATGCTAAGATAGCCCGCAAAATTTAATTTTTCTTACGTTTTGTTCCCACTGCTGGGACACAGGCCTCCTCTCGGTGAGAGGAAGTGGGCTGTAATATACCACGCGGGCCTAGTGCGGGTTGGTAGATGTCACATGTCTTCGGATTTTTTGTTCTACTAGTATGACATACCAATTTCCTCGCGATGTTATCTTTCGCCGTTTTAAGAGCAGTGGTGATGAAATTATTTACACAAAGTAAAGCGCCTGCCTGGGTTCGAACCCACGACCTACAACTCGTAAGTCGGGGCCAATACCATTGCGCCACTACTGCTCCACTGCACCACCACCGCTGCTTACAGATTTATAATTATTCAAATTTAATCTTGTCACGGTTGCAAATTATTGGCGTTGAAAACATGCATCCATATAACTGCTGCTTCGTATACTCGTTATGATTGTAGGCAATTTTTATATAATTAATTTATCTTAATCCATCCCGTAAGCTTTACTAATATACTACTAACATTTAGACCCGGAATTATCCCAAACAACACAAAAAACGTCTTCTAATAAATACCCTAAATAGGGCTAATAACCTTGTTACATGTCATGATTCATTCGTATCATTTTTAATAAGGTTCGCTGAATGGGATCTTTTCATACAATGTGAGGTTGATGAGGTGAAATTTGTTGGAGCCACCGTCAATTTTCCGGATCCAATTATTGCCACATTGTTGGTTGCAAACGCAATATTACCCTTATGTTTACTTACTCCGTTTTATCAACCAGAACGATTTTTTGGATGAGCTAAAAAATAATAAGGGTACGGTTAATTTTTGGTATCCTAACTTAATATTATAAATTTGAAAGTAAGTTTGTTTGATTGTTAATTATCCACGTCTAAACCACTGAACGAATCATCCTGAAATTTTGCATATAGGTTGCAAGATGGACAGAAAAGGACATAGAGTACCTTTTATATCGTAAAAAAGTACTATTGTGTCGTGTCTTTCGAATTATGATTGAATTATATTTAACACGCAGAGTACAACCCGAATTGATTGTCAAATTCCAAATTAATGCGAGCGGAGCTACCAGCAAAAGCTATTCTGGTATAAGTGATACTGTTAAAACAAGAAAATATATCTAAGAGTCAAACGGGACATGCAATTAATAAAAATGACAAACACAAGCCTAACAAATATAGTATAGAACCTTTAATTCTAAACTAACTGATCCTAATCCCCTAAAAAGCTCACAAACTAGCAATAGAAAAAAGAAATTTAACTAATGAAATTCGGCATTCACGCTAGAAACAATTTAGAGTTTATTAAACGTTAAACACATCTGATGGATCCAAAATTAGTATTCCAACAGTTAACATGTAACCTACATAGTGATAGTGATAAACGATATGTCTGAACACTAAATAAACAGTTAATGTTAAAGCTATTATTTCCTTGCTTTAGGCACAATTTCACTCTGTATTGAATACGGATCTTATATACTCATTATTACTAGATGAGATCGTGTGTGTTTTAACGGATAGTCATATTAGTAATGTGCAATATGAAATGTTGGTAGTTATATGCCTAGCCCCAACCTCTAGGGTCATATTTTCACTATGATTATAGACATTCAGCATTTCCAACTACTCAAGAATTATTCAATTATTGAGTACCTATATCTTTGCGTTTGGTTTCGACTGATATGCATTCGAGTTAAATATTTTCAGCATCTACGTTCAATTGTTTTACTTTCTTTATCAGCAAATATTAAACGCCATATTTAAAAAAAAAATCATATTGCAAAAGGCCTGTTTGGGGTTAGCAACCCAAACGCACAAAATCTGTGGCCTCAACCAATAATTTCGTAGAAACACAATTAGTATAATTACTTCAACATCAAGTACTTTATTTACTTACTCCTGATTTCCGACAACCTCTCTCATCTGTGGACCCTTGGATACATTACTGTCACGCCAAATTGTGTTATTCCCACAATGTGGGAGTTGCGGGACTCAATTTTGCGACTTCTGACTAGTAATTTTAAAGGTCCACGGTCCCTCGTTTTCAAATGTCATGTACAGGTGCTGTGGTCACCAACTTTCTGTTTGACCTTTCACTAAATATGGAAAATTGATTTTGTTGCAAGCTTGAATTTAAAATTAGTTTTGCTCCTGTGGTGGAGTTATTAACTTTTTGTTCTAAGTTGTTATTGTATTTTGTTCTTAGATATTTATATAGTCTTCTTCTTATCTTTCTGCTATTGTTGCACCTTATTTTATGAAATTAAATTGTTTTGGTTTACTTTGCTCACGACCAAATTCCTTGCTAATATTTTATCTATGTGAGCTTTATTATCGTGAACTACAAACGGCCTTGTTTATCGCACAAAGCTATAGTTACATAATAATACTGAGTTGTTGGTAACTATGTTTTGTAACAATATCGTATTGTTTTGTTATAATATAAGGTCAGATCTCACATTACTGGAGTAGGTTTTGAGTAGAGGTCGTTAAAGCTTCAGTAAGGCTCGTAGGGCGGTAAAAGGGTTACCTACCTTAAATTCGAAAATTCTGAAACATTTTACTATTCCGATCTAAATATCCAAAAACAAAAAATTATATTCTAAATGTAAACAGTTAGGAACACTAACAAGGTTCACATTTGAATGGCTTTATTTTAAATATTTTAGACTATATTAGAAATTATACCATTAAAAATTCAAGACCATTGTTGTAAGTACTAAGTAAGCAGACCCTAAAACTATTACGATCGACGCGACACCGAATAAATAAAGATACTCATTCAAAATTCAACGTAATACGAGATAGAGTGATATTTACTCACTAAACGTTGACGAGATTGGCGCGGATCAGCGGCATTTACATCAGCCGGGAGAAATCCTTGCCATATTTATTTATCGCTTTCGATAGCAATGGCGAGAGGCTACAATTACCAGAGCCCCACGCTACTGCAATTTCACAAATTGCTGATTTTACTTCTGCCGAAGGCAAGACGTTTTAAATTGCAACTCGTTAAATGCATTAAAGAGTAACATCTTCGATTCACGGATTCCAACGTGAGCTAAGTTTTGAAATACATGTTGTTCACGATATTGTAATTATATATGAGCCATACATATTTATAACTTGTACATCTGTTGTTTATTTGTGAACTCCGAATTTTTGGTCATCGACATCTTCGGAATGCTAATGACTTGTTGTGATTACAGCTGAGACTTCTTATTCATAACATTATTATGTATTTTCTGTTTGGAATTTAAGTTCGTATAAACTTGAACAAAAGTGAACAGAATTGTTAAAGTAAATGTAAGATCCAGTACAAAGAACTGTAGCATCTTTACTTTCTCCTTGCTTCGCCTATATTTCTGTATTAGGTATGTGGGTAGCGTCTTCCTTGTATGGAACCGATAAATAACTCGTCTGTTCTACATTCAATTTTATGTTTTAATCAATATAAATAACGAAATGGAGAACGCACCACAATGATAGTAGCTCATACCAACGAAGATATAACTCAATTTTAACTAGTGACCGATTAAAAATCGCTCCCAATTGTATGAAGTGTAACGAATCAACGTAAATTATGAAACTTTATGCCGGAGCTAGCAGTTATTGCGATAAATTGCTCGTTGTCGAGTTCATTAACGAGTTACTCGCACGCGAGTAGAGCGAGTACAAGGCGTTTTTCATAACCGAAGCAGACGGCCTTATGCATATTTGATGGAGCGTAGCAGTGCTTTTAAGTACCTGTCAACGTTTGCTGAGGCGGCAGCGAGCCAACTAATTAATATAACAACCTGTTATAACACGTACAACGATGGCGATAAAGTCTAATTTACATTGTTTGTAAGCTTTAAATAACGTGGTCCAACATAGTGGAACGCTCCAAGTATATGTCAAGGGCGACGAGGCTGACTTGCATACAAGTTTAACATTGCACCGCGTGCTATTGATGATGAATATGTGTATTGCCAAGAACCGTGAAATTGCAAAGCTATTTTTTAAAGTCCTCATTAGTGCTCGCAGTAATATTTCATAATACATAGTTTCATCTGTGAAGGCCACGGAAGACACTTGTCAGTAATTTGTCAAACCCATTCCTAATTGCAGTTAGGCAAATTAAGGAAGGTCATGGTATGCATGCTCTCCGTTGAATTTTCAATGTTTATTGTACTCTAATGAGGTATGAAGCTGTGGCTGATTGATTGCCAATCAATTTCATGGATGCTTCAGATCACTGCTACTATTTTGGTTTGGCATTTAAATCTAAACGGTTCAAAATTGCATGGAGCGTAATTCCATTCAAAAATCAATTATTTTAATGAAATACGGCTGCCGACATTTTTTATTCGGCAATTACGAAAGAAGCAAGAACAAGAGCACGCAGCTGCCTATAATTACAATTATCATAGCGAAATTATAAGTTGTGGTGCGTACCACCGACACTTAATACATTTAATAACAAAAGCGGCGCGGGCGCAGAGTAATGACACAAGAACGCTTGCGCTGTTGCCGTAATGCAATGTGGAAGAATGCAATTTGCGTAATTAAAAGCGAAAATGAGGGTCGTATGTCTACACTGTGATTAAATCTTGTCTCTACAACTATTATGGGCACAATTACATTTAATGCGCGAACCAAGAGCGAAACTTTCCTCCCCATAACACCGCGTGTAGAATGTGACCTATAAAAAACAATTTAGATTCCAAATCCCGGGAAAATCCTGCCTTCCGCCGGTTTATCTTTATCCAAAGGGACTCTATTTGATACATTTTGTAAGACTCCGTTTGCCCTTAATGTGAAATTTCTTTTTATACAACATAATAAGATTTTGATTTCGTAGAGATTAAATTCAAATGCGAAATAAGGTTAGCAGGAGAATAAAATCTGTTTCCATTTTCTTACTTTACATTTTTTTTTTGCATCTGACAATACCTGAATCAGAATATTAAAATTGGAAACAAGTCTATCGCCAACCAAGCCTGTATGCCAAAACCTATAAGATGATTCAACAAATTCACAAGAAGACAATCACAAAGCCCGAAGATCGGGTGCAGTGAATCAAACGGCATCTTACTATCTACGTACAACAATACCGCGAAATCTCGCGGAACAAAATACAAATTCGAAAATCGGGGTAGGTACAATAAAGTGGGATGCCTTATCTGCATTACTTTCTACTCCTTGCTGTCAGGATAAGTCCTACATACGGTCTATACACCATTAAACGCCTACGTTGGCGGTATATAAAAATACTGCAGTACGTGGTACATTTTGTATCTCCGTTTTTCCTCGAGGACTCAGTTTGGATTAGCCGCCGGAAGATTTATTGGTTTCTTACTGTAAGTTTAGCAGGTGCGTGTGTCAGAATGTCGCTTCTAAGAGGGAAGGCTTTGTTTTACGTTTAAAGGGGTTAAGACGAGTAATTTGTTTGATTTAATATGTTACTTGCTTGTTTTATCTTTCTGTTAAGATGTACTTCCGAAATTATTTTTGCCGTTTTTTTGTTTGTTTGTTAAATATGTTTTTAACAAGTGAAGTCCCATCATAACGTTGGTTCTTCAGAACTGAATGTTATAAGTTACATCTACATGAACAGATCTCACAAATAAAGTACGAGTACTAAGTAAAGTCTCTAACATTTTCATCTCGATTAAAAGAGAAAATATTTTCAGCCGTTCGCAGACAACCCTATCGTGCATTAGTGTTATACAATCGACTAAACACAGACAATCTTTTAAATACGCCACTATATTCTCATCTCGCTTAATGACTACTTAGTACACTTTACTTTTAATTAACAACCGACGTTTTTAAATGAAAACAAAGACGGGTGATTGCCAATAATTCTGTGGGGCTTAGCCAAATAGGTTTCCGGGACATTTTAGATCGTCCTCCAGTGTACAATGGACAGAACCGTGTTCTTTGTTCGTCGATCTCGATTGCCCGATAAACAAACCTTACAATAAAGAGATCCGACTGGGACTCGTAAGAACATCCAACTATTTGAGGAAAATACAGGAAAGGAAATCGCTTCGATTCCTGGAAGGGTTGGGTAAACAGACCACTTTCTAGCAATGGAAATGAATCTGTGATCGATGTCTGTATCAACTTTATCTAATACGGCTATTATTTTAAACGAGGTTTTGTTCGTGTACTAAATGTCAAGGGCAAGTTCCGGGGCTCTTCCGCTGAATAATTTTAGTTTTAAATTGTTGTGACCACATTGACCTTTACAAAATTAGGTTACTCAACGTTTTTCGTTTTTAATTTAGTCTTTTTTCCGCTCGGGAATGTTCTTTTGACTGATCTAACCTGGGTCGTTAAGTCTAGATGTTTTCCTTGTACTTACAAGTGGAATATTTTTATCTTATTAAATGATAAAGTATTTTTAATCATTATGTTTTGTATAACTTGAGCATTTGTTTACAAAGAAAAGAAAATCTTGAAAGGAATTTTATTAGTGCCTGAGTAACAAATCAACTTGCAGACCGTACAAGGAACACAACACTGCACGCCAAAACCAAAGTCACGGACGTTACCCAGAAAGCTGCTCAGCTTAAGTGGGACTCGGCTGGACATGTCTACTGGATGTCAGATGACAAATAGGCTAATATAACCACCATTTAGGTCCCACTAAATGCACAACGCAGCTTGACTTCTACTGAAAGGACTGGCCAGCACTAGCAAAAGACAGAATTCTGTGGAAAAGAGAGAGCGAAGCCTTTACCCTACTGTGATTCAATACAGGCTAATCAGTATTTTTTTTTGAGTGGATAATCATGACATGACGTCTCCCGCTCTGAGTGGAGCGGAAGCGCGGGTCAGACTTTTACTGACTAAAACCCAGCCGTGTTCCTTCAGTTGCCCGTATGCCAGGGCCACGGTACCTCTTTCGAACTAATCGTGACCCTGGCAGGAGGCTAATTAGATTAGGGTAACAAATGCGTACCAAGCTCGTTTAAGCAAACATAACTTTAGCAGGGAGACGATTTACATCAAACTACTTACTATTCAACATAGATCAACATTAATACATCAGCGTATTTACGATAATTATCATTACCCGAATGTTTATCACTGCTGATCGGGGTATTCAATCCAAGACGCACGCCTTTGGCAGCTTCCCTGAATATTAATGGAATGATATGTTTTAGTGCGTGCCTGACGCTGAAACATTGCCAACAGCAATCCGAGGCAGACCGTAAACATTCCGTATTGAAGCTCTATATTAAATAGACCTAGGCACTTACAGAAGGTCAGTTCTATACGAAGTGTAAGTTTAATAACTGGAAACTTCTTAGAGTACCTATTGATCAATATGAACCGCATTTACGATGGGACTAAACCTGAGTGGCAATTCTAGTTTTAAGAACGTTCACAGCTTGATCTCAGTTTCTATCTGTCAAAAATACGATGAGTTTCCATACATTTTTGACATTTGTTTGTCGCCGTGCTGACACTTTCACTAAATTTTGAACGTAATAACGAGGATTGGCTTTCTTAAATCACTCAAACAAAACACTGAAAAGTGAAAAATCATTTTAATTTCGGAAGCCGATGTCTTTGGATGTGTATTTAAGTTAGTACGAATTGAGAACCACCTCCTTTTTGAAATCGAATATAACTAGGCGCTCCATACTCCATCCTTTATGTTCCCTTAATTTAACAACATGTAGGGAACAGCTGCATTTTATTATGGCGTGATTTCTGATTTGTCTCGTACTACATATATGTAGTTAATGGATCCATAGTTAGAGATTTTCAATTTGTATAGTACTCAGTACAATGAGCAAATATGGGCTTACGCACACATAGACTCTACTTACGAAGATTTCAAACTGTTTCAAACAAATGCCAGTGTCGAGTACGCTTGCACTCACTGTACGTGAAGAGTACCTATGTCTGCGTGCGTGTATGTGGTCCTAGTTGCATGGAGCCAGCCTTCTGTATCTATCTATTTTGTGGAAGTTTTGTGTATTATTGAATAACTTCTACAGAGCAATGACATTATAGGAACGTATTAATTCCAGGAATTGGCAACAAAGAACCAAACAATTTAATAGTTCTCTGAGATTGACTGTAAGAACATTTTAAACTAACGGAAGCTAGAGAATTTTGTCTTTAATTTGTTTTGTTGCCTTTGTTTTTACAAGCAATTAATTCACTTAAGCGATTCCTCAGAAAGGGAATGCTTTTAAAGGCTGTTAGTTTACTTTCATTAATGGAAACAAAAATATTTTGTTTAAAAACAAAAACGGACGCATCTGTAGCTTTATTCTGATGATGAAATATGTCACGCGAATATTGTAAAGCTACATAAAACGGTCAAACGACACAGCAGTTTCATATCCGCGTGCATTAATAGACAAAAACCGAGTTCTTTGTGTATGGATTAAAACCTCATATATGTCTGTCTATTGTTCATTGCAATGCAAGAATTGATTTCCCCTCGCAATGTATACCTACGTATTACAACTGGGGCAAGATTAATTGTCGTGCGACAAATTACTGACACACTTTGTATGACTGGAAGCCGCTATATCATTTTATAATTGGTCACGATCTGGTACCAACCTAAGTCTTATTCCTTCGAGTGTCTGTACTTGAGTTTGTCGCGTTCAATTTTTGTTTGGTTTTAGTAAGTTAGATATGGGGGTAGCCCGTAGCCAAATTCTGTGCTAACGAAGATTTAGAATGCTATCGACACGCTAAGAAGAAGAAGAAGAAGAAGAATAAAAGTAAGTTAGAAACATTTTAGATCAGACTGATGTGTTCGTAAATCCGTGATGGATTAGAAGCTGAAGTTGACCCAACAGTAACTTCTTAACTTTAGAGGCGGCTTAGTACACAAGTTGATGCAGACTGTTAATAAATAAATATTTTAGGACAACCAACACAACATTATCTGATTCCAAACTAGGCAGAGCCTGTACTATGGTAACCAGACAACTGATAAACATACTTATATGTATATTTCTAAATACATACATACTATACATAAATTACACCCAGACACAGAACAAATGATTGTGCTCATCACACAAAGATTTGTCCTGGGTAGGAATCGAACCCACGACCTCAGTCTTAGCAGTCAGGATCACTAACCACTAGACTAACAGGCCAGTCGCACCGTACTTCATGAAAAAAATGTCTTGTAGGTAAAAAGCATTTGAGAAAATCATAAACGCCGAGAGAACAAGCCCAAGGAGGACATATAGTGACCTTATTGGTGATGATCTTCGGAAAAGTCAGGTGCGTACTACTTGCAACCGGCGTGTGTGTATGACCAGATGTATGAACCAAAACGAGGCAAATAGGTGTAACAAAATCCCGAACTATAAAAAATTCTGAAATCGCTTAATAGATTAATTTAGAACTCAACCTTTTCGAAGCAAGATCCTAAAATATTCGAGCTAACTTCACTCGCTCTTGCATTCAGGCATCTCTGTATTCTAAAGTTATTCTAAATTGCATTAGTCAACAAAGTAGGTACCGAACTCCAATTTCAGAAAATCTAATCGAGCTTGCTTCACTCTTGCATCTTACTCTGTCTTAATTCTTAAGCTTCTTTATATAAATAGACACAACTAGTACTCTTTCAATATGCACGGTCAAAATAAAACCAATCGAGGTGAAATGCAGAAATGATAGAGTTTGCTTCGTGGAGCTGAAGATGCACCCCCTGAAAATAAACTTACCGGCGCTCACCGGGTATGCGCGCCAGTAGCGCGTGTTAGTTCTTGGGAAATGTACGAAAGTGATGAAGGAAACTTTTTGGAAAGCGATGCGGCTCGCATCAATGTGCGTTATAACCTTGGGATATAAAAAAAATGCAAAATGTGAACTACTATCAAAATAGTAGCTCTCACGTTCGTTACGTTAAAACAAACGACACCTGATACGATCAAGTAATTTGACCGGGAACTTGTTAATTACATTAATTCGACGATATGATCTGAACAAGTGTAATTGGACTGGATCACGGTATGTTCGTATTACAGCCAGAAGGCGCCCTAATCGACGCTCATTCCGCCGCACATTAGAACATCACGTAATACCTCTCCACACGATTAAATTAAACGCTACAACTACAACTTTGAAATAAGTTCATAGGTTACAAGTGATGTCCTTAATGATAGGGGTAAGTGATGGTTTCTCCCTTTTTTACATGTAGCGTTACCTCGCTTTGATTTTCCGAATACTTTGACACGTTCAGAGATTTTTACTTAATAGTCCTCCAGACAGAATTTCGTCTATAGTGCAAATATGAATAACCATCGCCGCAGGGAGATATTACAGTGCACAAGCGCGTGCGCTGACACAGGTGCACTCACTTCTGATGGTATCTGGTCGATGCTCTGGATGGCTTGATGGGAATGTAATCCGATAAAGCCGGGGATCAGATGCAGGTCCAACGGCTTAACGTGCTTTCCGAGGTATGGGACTATCACACCGGTTCCAAACTCCACTTACTGAGAAATACTTAATGGAAAACCCAATAACACTGCCAGACCTGGTAACCATTCGGCCATCCGACTACTAGATCAACGGAGCAGTCGCTCCCATAAGTAGTTATTCACTAAAGTGTCTGCCGACGCACACGATGCATTTTATGAAACAGTTTACACGACAATTTACGTAGTTTTGTACGAAAACAAGCATCGCTGGAGGTAATGCTCTTATGAGCAGCTTCATTAACGAACGCGACGAGTTTCAAAAGCGCTACACATACAACTCACGCACCATAACAGACAGAGACACCCTTCAGAGGAATACTGAAACTCTACAGTTAAGAATCAAATTGACTTCTGGACAATTCAATTAAGTTGCACGGTAAGTGCAAGTTTGCAAACAACCGTGCGAGCTAGCCAAGTTTCCTAGAACAAGTTTATCAAAGAGATTGTAGCCGAACAAGTTAGCCTTCGTCGAACAGCCTTTATGTTTATACGAGTAATGTTTGTTCGCATCTCCGTACGGGAATGTAGATTTGATTTATTTTGGCACACCTATACGTAAACATAGGTGTCTCTGCCTATGTGTAAATATACAAGACGTGCTATTGACGATCAAAGGATCTTGTGGATCTCACGTTGAACCAGATAAGTCGATTTTTTTGCTGATACGTGCCTTTGAAGTCATTTGACGGCTGTCAATTTCTGATACAGTGTTTTCTTTATGTCACCAGTAGATAGACAATTTATCTTTCGATAAATGAATCAGTTTTTCCGTCTTATTCTGTGACGAAAATCTAAACGCCAGTGTTGTAAGATAAAACAGCTGGCAATACGTTATGTTGTTACCATTTAAAAGTTGTGCTTTCCACGGTTAACTTCGGCAAAGTTAAAACGCCTCGACGTAATATGTTCTTTCTACTCTGAAATACTGGTATTATTGTTCTGGTAAACAATCTTAATAAAGTAAGTTATCATAATAATCTATTGTCTTTACTAAAAAGATGCGTTGAAATAAGTTTTTATCAGTTCGTTATTTATAAATGAGAACAAAATGTAGAAAATGTTATCTATCTACTTAATTTAAATCTTAAATTCACTGGCAGACAACGTACAACCAAATCGTTGATTCTAGAAACATGAAATTTTGCACAAAAGTGCCTTACCTAACGAAAGTGAGCACTAAGGAAGGATTTTAGAAAATTCGTCCCCTAACGAGGTAAAATAGGGGATATAACTCTGTATGGAAATTCATCATTTTGTTCTATAGGAAATCGCATTGGCCAAACAGCTTGTCAACATATAAATAGCCATGTCTCTATGCATATCCGAAACCACTCTAAGTAACCTAACTTACAACTTGCCATGGGAGGATCGAACTGAAATTCAGTTATGTAAGCAATCCTACCAATGTGAAGGCAGTAGGTAAGTCAACCGACGAATTAAATTATAAGGTTACCCTCACAGTAACTCCATCGAGATTATTCAATTGGGCTTGCTGAATATCAATTGGATGGCAAGTACCAAATCAGGTAGAATAGATCCCAGCTGAAATAATATCTTCTTGGTTGACATAGTTTAATAGCATTTAGATTTGTAATAGAAATATTTGTGATTCTGGTAAATTGTCGGACTGTTTCTACTTGGAATCACTGAAGCAGGGTTCATTATAGGTACGGCCAATTCCGACAAGGGCATGTTAAAAAAAAAAAATATACGCGTCGAATTGATAACCTCCTCCTTTTTTTTTCGTCGGTTAAAAATATACTTCATCTGAGGCAAAGAAAAAGATTGGCGTAAAATAATTGATCGAGATAAGGAACAGTTAATTCAAAAATTATTTATTTAATCTTTCTTTAATTCCGACAGTCCATAAAACCGTAATAAGAAGACCTTAGCAGGGTTGTTATTCGTACACGCAAAAACAAAAATAAAATAAAAGTGTAAATAATATTGTATATAGGGGTAATGTTAAACAAAACAAGTTGCAAAATGACTTTGAATTTATTTCTTATTCCTGTGCAGGTGTACACCTGTTCAGTACACAGGAAATGAACTATCAACTTTGCATTGTAACGTTCTGTGTGCTGGTGCTATCTTGGACTCTGCTCATCATCCATGCAGTTCTTTTTCTGATGTTGGCGAAGAAATCATCGATGGATGCATCTGTAAACATTTACGTTTTTTGGTCAGCCAAAAAACGATGGATGGGCTGTGTGAATGATGATATGGATAGAACCACAGAGATGACGACTAATAGACAAGGAGTAAAATAGAACAGAGGTGGATACTAATAGAGGAGAATAGAGGTGGAAAAAAAAAATACTGCGCAGACCCCAAATAAATAGACATAAGAACAAGAGAATGATGGTGATGTTGAGTTGCCAAGCCAGATACAGGTAAACAAGGTCTTAGTTAAAATATCCAAAACATTTTTAAACGATGATAATTTAATCAGCAACCTCCTCCTTTGCAACATGTGAAAAATAAGCGAAGTCTCTCTTTTTTACGACCACTAAAAACGTAGCTTAAAACTTGCCAAATTATTAAAATGGTTTAACATGTACCGAAAAGATGGGCGGATAATGTTGCCAGCAATATCAGATGACTACAAAGTAATACTTTATGACGTAACTAGTTTTACGATCACCCTGTGTCATGGTCCACTTAGGCTACAGGTACATTATAATGTACCTGACTACCTGAGAATATTCCAAAGGACTGTTAGTCATAAACCTTGTCACCCGGGTATTGTGAGCCTCCTTGTTAGGCTGCGAAGGATCCCAGATCCTGTATACATGATTTAGTATTCCCCAGGACAATTCCCGGGAGGACTGGAGGTGTAACTAGGATGCCTCAGTTATGTTGACGGTAATAGCCTTCGGTAAACGTCCGATTTGCATGTGTTAACTGCTGATGTAGTTAAGAACTAATACAGGGTTATTAGTCGTTGGCAATTATGAGCAAATGCGCGCATTTACATGTTTGAGTCGTGTGGTATTTCACGATTGAAGACTTTCAAGGAATTTAATCAAATATAAGAATTTTAATTCAAAACGTAATATTTATTTATTAGATTTATAACATCACGCCGTGTTTCCCTGAAGGGTTGGGCAGACGTATACCCTATAATACACCCACATTTAGGCAGTTTTGTTTCAGTGCTATGTAAAAGTGAGCGAGCCTATTTTCATCAACCGGGCACAAATCGAGACTCTGGGCAGCTACTAAGAAATAGATAGAGAACCAAGCGACCATTAGGCCAACCAAGCAGTCATTAATAGTTTAAAAATTAGTATTATTTATTAAATGTGATTTTCTAAGCAATCCTTTCACGGAGAGTTTAATAGTCAAAATGCATTTTGACAGCTCTTAAAAGTCCCACCCTGCAAATATAAAATTGTAGCCTAATAAAATTATGCTTGAAACATTTAAAAACACTAAACAGACCATCATAAAGTGTGATATAAAGCACACACGCGACTTCGCTATAAACTTCAAAGTTCATAAGAGCACATTATGAAACTTTTCCTTTCATAAATTCAGTGTTCCTTCGACAAGAGTTAAGTGAAATTTTGAATTACCCGACGATGCACCAAAGTGTATGGAGTATGGATACTTTCTAGTGAGGTGCCGGATCGTTTAAAAATGAATATCCGCGGATATGGATCCGAATACGGATATTTAGTATCAAGATCCGCGGATAAGGATACGGATCTAAACTTTCTTAGGCAATCGGTGTCGATGCGCGTGATCATGGAACGATGGTTGACGCCACTTGACGCTTTGCTTGACAGGGCATGTTTTGACTTGCCAAGCGGGATTCTTTCTTTTGTTCTGTTTTTAGTTTAGTCACAAAATATTTGATTTTAAGAAATAAAAAAATAATCTGAATGGAATTTAATAGTTCTTTGTTGCTATCTAATCACGTATACATAGAATTTAATATATGTATTGAAACATTTTAAAACTGTTTCGACATTATACTTGAAACTGTTAGGCACTATATTTTGAATTTCTTGGAATGTTAATTAATAAATCACTGTTCTCTTAATTGTATGTAAATTGCATGTACATTCAACACAATGTAAATTGTTCACGAATAAATGAAAAATTAAATTAACATTAATATGGTAAAAGATCCGCCAAAAAAGTAATGGATACGGATAAGTATCTTTCTTCTCCCTCGGATATCCGCGGATTCGGATACGGATATCCGGCACACCACTAATAGTTACTATGATGTAGATACCCCTTTAAGTGTAAAGTTTCAGGTTCTTTAACTTTAGTATGTACTAAGTTAGGTTTCATCACAACAAAACTGTTTCTGATAGTATTGTAGTTTGTGGTGTATTTTTAAGCTTTACGTCTTTTAATTTCAGTTATATTTGCTCTGAAGTCGCGAGTAATTTGTTTAGTTGGAAACAAAGGTGTCAAAGAGTAAAACAGTGTACTACCCTCAAAGAGTTTTCAGTACTGCCTACCTAGAAGGTTTATACATGTATACGAACTCGATCGTACGTTCGAACCCTGACAGGCGCTTTATTTTGCGTGATTGTAGCATTACCAATGCTCTCAAAACGGTGAAGGAAAACGTCGTGAGAAATCCGGTATGTCCTAGAAGAAAAATTCCTAAGGCAAGTGAATCTACCAACCCGCACTCCCTCTCAAAGAGAGAGAGAAAAAAAAAGGCTTGTGTCCTAGTAGTAGAAAAAGGTGAATATGTATACGATCCTGAAATATCTTTACTGTTTTATTTTCTCAGTAATCATGTTTCGCATTATACATTTTAGGTTCCTAGGAAAACCTGTTTAGTTAAGGTTTCAAAGAAAAACTGATTGATTTTCAAAGAATTCATTTTTATTACCTACTTCCGAACTCTACTAATCTAGAACCAGTTGAAAGAAAATATTTTCAGGATTAAGTATCAATTATTCTTCAACGTAACTTATTCAATTTTCCTCTAGAAGAAAAGCTCACTTTTGGTCTACATTACTATATTAAGTCTTTCTAATGAAGAGAGAGAAGTAAGAGAGTGAAGAAAAAAGGCTGCATGAGTAGGAAAGTATAGTGAACCGCACGTCGATAGTCATTATTTCAGCCGTAACACGTCCATTGCTGAACACAGACCTCCCCCAATTTGGGGGGGGGGGGGAGTGTCATAATCGCTACGCTTGGCAGGCGGCTTGGCGATCGTATGGTGGTCAAATGCGTAGAGAACGCTGCTGCACATTCTCTATTACGTTCCTTAGTCGCCTTTTACGATGGGTCTATTCTTTACGTCCGGCACCACACGTCTATAGTAACAACTAGAAATTGACAACTCTTTTATTTCAAAGCATTGAGGGTTTTCGGTAGGAAATCATTGTGAAACTTGGGTGCCCGCGACGTCATCCGCGTTAAATTCCTTGTTCATGGCCCCGATTTTTATGTGAAATCTCGATTATTAATGTAAAATAGCCAAACCGGATTGAGCAAGTCTGGTGATCAATGCTCATGCCTTTTATATTTGAGAAGAGGCCTATGCCTTACAGTAAGACAATAATAGGCTAGTATTATTTATATAATAAAGGCCGTTTTCGTAATTCAAATGTTACTGCGACTCGAAAGAGTTACCGTGGCTCTGGCATAGGCAACTGAAGGAACACGGGTGGGTTTTAGTCAGTAAAAGTGTTACACGCCTTTCCGCTCCCCCCAGAGCGGGAGTCGTCATTTGATGATTTCCAACTCACGAAAATAAAAGAAAGGGTTACTCTTCACGCTTTCATTATAACGGTATTTGACCTATAGGTATGAGACTAGTGAGCAATAACAGCACTCGTAAGCTCATTAAATTGTACCACCGCAGCCCGTTAGATACAAATTAGATATTTCTAGCGTTGCCAACTCGCGGTGATTAAATTTTCCTATGATTAGTAACTCGATTTGTTTGGTTTCGGATCGCAACCGATAATTAAGTAGTTTGAGTTAAATAAATAGGCCTTTCTCTGGTAAAACAGGCAGGACACATTTTCTGTTTTCTGTCTAAAGTAAAGGCTTCTTCGGACAGGCGCGACGCGACACTTGTAAAACGTTTTTCAAAAAGTTTTTATAGAAATTGTTCTACGAGAGTCGCGTCACACCTGTTTGTGGAAGCCTTAAAGTATTGATTAAGATGACAAAGGGTATAAGAAGGGCGCTAACTTTACTCAATAAAGGTTACCTACCTATTTCGCAGGACCGCTTAGCGACAAGGTACACTTATGCTGAGAAATGCATGCACTCCTTGGATAGGTCCACTAAACCGGTGTTGTTCTTTTCTCAAAAGACCATTTTAGACACCAATCCACATGATCTTCATATGATCTCACCAAGACTATGTCTGGACTTTAAAAGAGATTGTGACCTTTATGTTTGTTTTGGCCTTTCTTTCAGAGTAGTCAGTTACCGCCGACCATATGTAGTTAAAAAATATGATTGACGCGTAAAAGTGTTTGTACAAACCTACTTACAAAAATAAATCATTTATACAAAAAAATAAATTATTTCTGCGACTAACTAAAAGAGTTGTATGAACTTTCCCTAAACACGCAAATTACTAATTTAATATAACAAAACTCATATATGATTCAAATCTCATACAAAGTCATTGTTTCAAGTAAATTTCAAGATTAAATATCTTAGCAGCTTACGTAGTAAATTTGGAGTGAATCTCAAAATTACCGGAGGCATTTGGCGTAATACTCAATTTGTCGAGGGAACGACCGAGAGCTGTCCTGGCTTCCCGCGGTGATAACAATACCTACTGGAATTACTTTTTAAAATATTTTTTAATGTAATTCGGTGGTGCTCGAATGATTTTTTAACGAACTTCTTCCATCTCCTCGGACCCAATGTATTGGCTCCATGAAATTAGATGGATTTTCCCGTGAGAAGGAAAACGTTTTTTTTTGTATAAGTTACTCGGGACGCAAATCTGGTATCGGTAGCGGCCATCGCTCATGAAGTTTTGGAATTATTCGCAGTTGTCAGAAAAACGTTGGCTAGCGGAACCCTTTTCATCATAATATTGAGGTTGAATTGTCTAAGCCCCAAGGTTTTTCAGGAGCGGACCAGCGGGACGGAAAGATAGTAGGATAGTAATGACTAAAAAGGGTTCCGAGTTCCCAGCGTACTTACGTCAGGTCTCCAAACCTTACTCAGTTTATACTAATCCCTAGTCAGTGAAATCTTTGAGAGCGTAACAGATAGGATTTTGCTCTATCCAACCGTTTTTCACCGAACTGCCACTGTCTATAAAATTTATAAAGGTATGTGGATAAGTTAAATTTACTAGGGACAAGGTTTATTTAACAAATGGAATAACTGAGCCTATGCTGGATGTCTGGCCTGGACCCCTTATCACATTACAAAGTAATCATTTTAAGGGAGTCTAGACACTTTTTTATTCAATTTTGACACTCTAGGACTGCAAGGCCAAGAGAAACTGAACACTTTTCAGAAATAAACACTTTCAAGTTAAAAGAACAGTAGTTTGTTTCGACAATTTATTTATTTACTAGCTTTTTCCAGCGGCTTCGCCCGCGTAGAGGTCGGAAATTATCCCGCGGGAACATACTACCGGGATAAAAAGTAGCCTATGTCCTTTCTCAGGCTCTAAACTATCTGTATGCCAAATTTCATTTAAATCGGTTCAGTTTTAGCAGGAAACCGAGACAGACAGACAGACCGACAGACAGATAGACAGACAGAGTTACTTTTACATTTATAATATTAGTATGGAAGTATGGATGGATAATATATAATATATATAATATTATAGTATGGATTAAAACTTTATATATAAGTAAAAATATTGTACAAAGGCGGACTTAATGCCTGAGGCAATTTCTACCAATCACCCGTAGGGTGATGCAGAGATTAAACATGGCAGACAATCCTGTTTGATCGAATCCGTGGCGCAGTGAGTAGTAACAATGTGATTGACTTCCATGTTTTCATCTACGTGGACATCCAATAGCCTGTGTACTCCACACAAAAGTGATACATGGACCTCTCACATCAATAATATTAACTTCAAAAATGAGACAAATAACCGACTCTGCAGCAGAGCTGATAAACTGGTACGGTGAGAGTGAGTGGGTCATAATCCTCCACGCGGGCCCAGTGTAGGTTGAAAGAAGTCATATGCCTTCGAATTTTCGGTTCTAAGACATGCCGATTTCCACACGATATTTTCCTTGAACATTTTGAGAGCAGTGGTGATGTAATAATTTACACAAAGAAAAGTATGTTTCTTCTTTCGAAGCTACGTCCTACAACTCATAAATCACGGCCGTTATCATTGGGCCACCACGGTTCTATATGTCTCTTCATACGGTATTTGACTCGATAAAAATATCTGCTATCCTGAACTATCTGACAAAGCCGCAAAGGATAATGCACGTCTTTTGTTGAGCACGTTTAGCAGATCGTCATCGAGCGCTCTCAAACGTCTTGAGTCAAATGAAGCATAATGATCTCGCCTCTCCTCTTGCGATCCTGCACACGATGTGTACCTAGGATATTTACTTTTCGATCATAGTAGTTTGTACACCAAACTTTGAAGCCAAAAAGAAAGTAATACTAAAGTACGAAACCTAAAACCTTACTTGTGTAACGTTATATAAAAGAAACACTAAGAATAATTATAAAAGCTTGTTTGGTACAACTTTGTTCGAACCTTCAGAAATTTTGGTGGAAGTTCCTCAACAAATATATTGTTTATAAAAACTTTCAGCAACAAAAACAAACTGCGAAGGAAAAAAATAACATATTTTTATAAGAAGTGGTATCCAATGGTACCTATTTTTATTAGTTACTTATCTGATCGGTAGTTTGGTGAGATCGACTATTGTTTCTTTTTTATCCGACTACAGAAAAAAGAAAAGAAGGGATATGATTTTTAATGGTATGTATGTACGTTCATCTGTTCTCTCATGACTCCTAAATTCATAATTATCATTCTCCTGCCCATATCACAATTTATTTGATGTCGGCGCAACATGACTTTTTCTTCCACACTTCTCTATTAGTCGTCATCTTAGTAGTCACTCCCGTTCTATCCATATATACTATTCACGTTTTCTAGCTAATCTACTCCTAAAACTGCTTATCATAATTTGCCAAATGAAGTAGTGTTAGAATCGTTGTTTGACGCCAGGCCAGGGCCTCACCATATGATTTAATTATTATGTGGAAGCGCGATGGTGGGCCCTGGGTCAAGAGTGGCGGTAGCGAACTGTCCGCCGTGCGCGGAGCTGATTAATACAATATTCAAAAGACTCACCTGGTTGAAGAAAACTGCTTCTGGAGCCTACCTGGATTTATGTATGTAAATGAGTGTATATTGTATTGTGTAGTGACGCTGTCAGTAATCCAGGATACAATCCACCGCTCCAATACGCCCTGCTACCAAAGCATGCGGTCAATGGGTCACTATAACCTCAAATTATTTCAATCAAACAAACTGAACCCGTATTAATTCGTTAAAAGGGGTTGGTTACACAAACAAACAATTGGATCACGACAAATTGTCCACAAAACGATCGGTTCAAACGGATTACTTTACAAAAGGGATTAATTCAACAACACGGGTCGCACAAGCAAATTCGACCGACATTTTTCCAAAGATCAAACCAAAAAAAAAAAACGTCAAAAATTGACAAGTGACAGTTGTCACTTCGTTACACGCGCTCCGTTAGACGCACAGATTAAACAAGTCAAACGGGATGGAACAATCGTCTTGATTGCAAGCTGGTCCTCTAGATTAACTAAACTGACAAATTTAAAATTAATGATGCCGTCATGTATATCAAATGAAAGGGCTTAAGTAGCAAAAACAATAAACAGTAAGTTCAAAACCTAAAACCCGACAGCTGGAAAGACAACAAAAAAAGTAGGAAACATGAAAATATTCTAATCTGAAAGCCGTACGCACGTAGTAAGCGATCAAAGCTTTACGGCATACTTTTTAGAGCGTGATTTTTCAGTAGTCGGAATTTAGTTTTTGTTACTTTAATTCCCATGCAACCTGTATTCCTGTAGTACCGTACATCCCCTCTCGTGTAAAAGTTTTTTCAATTTTTTTCAAAACTCATTCAATCAAAGCTTAATTCTGTCGAGGGGGAGACAGGGGCTGTCAATAGCAGCAGGCGTTACTAATTGTCGTACAACTCCTAAGCCAACGGAAAAGGCTGGCTCTGATGTACGAGTTACTAGTGGGTCGGCTCGTTTGTTCTGTTTTTGGAGATATCGTGTTGTCTATTGATTGTACTGTGTATAATGGTGTACCTATATCTTGTTTCAAAAGTATCCGATGAGAATGTAAACAAATGGATCTGACGTTTCAGATTTTACCTGTGGATGTCAATGTGTAGTGCCGCTAACCAGGGCTTTTGTTTTGGGTGGGAAATCATCAAATGACTTCTCCCGCTCTTAGGTGGAGCGGAAGAGCGTGTCAGACTTTTACTGACTAAAACCCACCCGTGTTCCTTCAGTTGCCCATATGCCAGGGCCACGGTAACTCTTTCGAACCAATCTCGCGACCCTGGCAGAATTGAGGGCTTTGATTTAATTTTTTGAACCCGAATAAACAATTTTTCTTTCTCTTTTTTCTAAATTCTAATTTTAACTCACCGTTAACATTTTTTTATTTTGACAATTTAGGTTAGGTAATACGGGCTGGCATCCCCGCAAATGCACAAATAAGCGCGCATTTTGCGAAAGGGATAATTTTGGTTCATTTTATAACCTCAATAATCTTAGATGTTTTTCTATTACAATTTAATAACGTTATTTAAACAAATAATTGTTGGAAAAGGTGATAAGATTTAAATTCGGATTGGAATCTTCTAAACGGATGAATGTGTATATTCTTATAGTGAGTGAGTGTGTAAGAGTTTACCTGAACAGGGTTTGTTAACTCATTCCTTAGATACTTTTCAAACAAAACATACCTAATGTGCGTAGATTAAAGAAAATTTTAAATTGGGTTGTACGTACTTAATTTGTTCAGTTGTTACTTGTTCTAAACTATCATTATTCACAAGATATCTCTTGTGTAGAAACTTTTTAGAGTTCATCTTGTTAAAGTAAAAATAAAAATACAACGTTGACACTTACGATAAAAGTTACAGGTTGTAAATTGGGCAGTTTTCAGTCCAAAATATCTTTTTCTAGCTCTTCTGGACGAGATCATATTTCCAGTATAAGCTGACGTCTCATTGTACGAAAAGCATATACAATGCGATGTCAGTTAAAATTGGAAACGTATAACTTCATATGTCGCTGTGTGTACCTTGTCTAAATTTAAATCGTCACTTAAACAAATAAAATAGATTTTGTCTCAGCCTAAACTGTAGGTAATTCTTAATTAATCTTAATTGATGAATTCTTAATTGATCTTTACTTAAATAAAACATCTCCAATAATCTCCATATCAGCCAACTAATTAGGTGATACGTCAATCATCTATTGAGTTCAGCAGACGTAGGAAATTAATAAATATGTCCAATAAATCGATCAATCAGGCAATCAATCAAGTGTCTGTGTTATGGTAAGCCACAGTACCAAACCGTATCATTATTAACATACAGACTAAGACAGATATAATAATCTTGAAAAAGCAAATGATGATGAGTTACGCTTTAAGCAGTTGCGCAGCGCTTTCGGCATTATTTCGGCATTCCAGTATTTTAGATGTAGCGACTGCCTATCTGACCGCCATAAGCCAGTGATTGGGTAATACGATACCCCTTGTAACCCAGTTATTGGGTAATAGTAAGACCCTAGAACCTAAGACTGGTTGTTGGGGTTTTGACGACCTGTCATCATCATCATCATATCAGCAGTAAGACGACCACTGCTGGACATAGGCCTCCCTCAATTTGGAGGGTTTTGGTATGTAAAGTGTAAAAGTAAAAATGTGGGTGATGATATTCTTTACGTCCCGCATCACAGGAATGAGGACCCGTAGCGACTGTCAAAGATTTGCAACAAGGGTTTTCCGAGGGACGGAGGGGTTTTGGTATGTAAAGATGATCACCTATTCACGGACTACCCTCGGCAAGCGTCGTTTAACCTGATCAATCGAACCGTACGGATGTTCTTACTTACCTATTGAAAAAGCATATCTATTACCTACATATTTAATGAGATCCGATTATTCAAAAATTATACGCAACATGTTTTCTTTACCAAACATAATTAAGCAATCAATGAACACGGCTACAAGCGACACTGATCATTATTCCAAAAAGTTTAGAGCTCAGAATAGTTTGGAGTTTTGGGATTATAGGGCTGTGTACTCAATGTATGGATGTGGCATATAGTAAAAGTGTTCGTGGCAGCACAATATGTAGCTGGGGCTGTAAAAATGTCCTGTATAATAGAGAATGTGAAGGGGCCTTTAATTAAAAGTCCACCCGTCGGTCCTTGCCGAACAATAAAACTCCACATTGAATGGTTAATAGTTTTTTCTCTTTCAATAGGCACTTTAAATTTCTAGACTGAATTGTTTGCTTGTTTTGACGACAAGTTCCTTTTCATTTTTAATTAGGCAATATTTGGATGTGATTATTGTTTAGCAAAACTAAACATAAGAAGAGTTCACAGACAGCCCTAAAAAATAGTGTATTTATAGAATGTAAATTTTAAAAACCGTACGTTATTTACAATTGCGCGGGCTACCTTCTATGTTTCATGGTAGCAGGGTTTGGTTTCTGCTCTTAGTTAGTAGTCCTTTAAGTGGACCATTGTGCTTGTGTGGACTACCTTAATACGATATTATTATTTTTCTTAAATACCTATAATAATTGGTAATGCTTAAGGAGCCTATCCTAGGCTCCTTCGAAATGAGAAACTTGAAACTTTTCTTTTCTTCTTTACATAAGAAGAGATAGAGATACAGTCAGCCTCGTAATAACGTATTACATCAATAAGAATTCATTTAATGTTCTTTAATCATGATTCCATAATGAGTTATCACAAAAAAAAAAAACATGTGGAGTTGGGAGATCCCCGTCAAGAACATTTCCTTATGTTATTTCCTCAACTCCGAATGTAACGTTGGTTAAATACTCAAAGTCCCTACTTCACTATCGGCTTTGGCACCCTCAAAAATCATTAAAACGACATCCATGACAAAATAATTGAAAGTTTTCCTAACTGTCATCTTGGATTTTCTTTTTTTACCTCAGTTTTGACTTCAGCAATCTCGAAAGTCGTCAAAATTATCTTATTCTCTGTCTCTTTCTATTATACTAGCTTCTGCCCGCGACTTCGTACGCGTTAAATTTCTTGTTCCCCTGACTCTTCCCGTCGCGTCGAATCGCCTACCCGTGCGATTTTCCCCGTTTCTGTAACATTTTTCATTGCTACTCCGCTCCTCTTGGTTTTAGCGTGATGTTATATAACCTATAACCTTTCTCGATAAACAGGATATCCAGCACAAAAATAATTTTTCAATTCGGACCAGTAGTTCCTGAGATTACCGCGTTCAATCAAGCAAACAAACAAACAAACTCTTCAGCTTTAAGTATAATAATAGGTCTTTACGTATGAAAATGCCGTTTTGTATAAAAAAAATTAAACGATTTTTTTTTCATGTATTTTTTATTTGTATTAATCGAAATAATCACGCATGCAATCTTTGCCAACGCAGTGGCAGTTTATTGATGCCCTTCTTAAAAAAATCAGCTGGACGGGAGGCAACAAATTCTTCAAAGGCATTTTGTACTGCCTCTCGGGTATTGATTTTTTTTCCCGCCAAGAAGTTATCCAAATTCTGGAAAAAGTAGTAGTCTGTAGGCGCAAGGTCTGGTGAGTAGGGCGGATGACGGAGAGCTTCCAACCCCAGTTCTTGCAACTTGCAGCGGAGACGAGCGATTGACCAATGCTGGTTGGAGATGTGCCAGCTTTTCCATCATTGTGTTCAGTTCTTCACAGTACACATCTGCAGTAATGCTCACCCCGTTTGGTAAGAAGCTGTGATGAATCACACCGGCGCTAGACCACAAAACAGTGACCATCACTTTTCTAGGGGTAAGTTTTCGTTTAGGGCATTGTTTAGGTGCTGAACCAGGATCCAACCAACTTGCTGAGCGCTTGCGGTTATAAAACAGAATCCATTTTTCATCGCAGGTAACAATGCGGTTCAAAATTCCTTCATTTGTGTGTCTGTTGAGCAGTGCAAGGCACGTCTCGACGCGTACTTCGCGCTGGCGATCATTGAATTCGTGGGGCACCCATTTGTCAAGTTTTTTTACCTTGCCAATTTGACGCAAATGGACCAATATTGTTTTGACGCTAACGTCGAAAGCTGCTGCTAATTCAGCCGTAGATTGTGTATCATCAGCTTCCACAATCGCCTTTAATTCGTCATTGTCGACCAAAGTCTTCGGACGACCGCGGGGTTCATTTTTCAGGTCGAAATTTCCAGAACGGAAGCGAGCAAACCAATAACAGGTGGTGCGTTGGTTTGTAGTGTTAGCTCCGTAAACGTCGTTGATGTTGCGTGCCGCTTGTGCCGCGTTGCTGCCACGACGGTAAGTACTCATATTTCATAATTACTCGAATTTTTAACGTATCCATGATGACGAAAAAGATTGAAATGCGATGAAAATGTAACACTAATCAATAAACAAATGACTACTTTTGGAAAGAGAATTCCATGTTTTTAAAATAAAATTAATTTGAAATTAGAATTCTTAGACAAAAAAAAATTTTTTTGATTTGAAATGGCCAGTACTGCAGAACGGCAATTTCATAGGTAAAGACCTAATATTACATAGTATAGATATAATAAATGTCGCATGGATGGAGGGCATAACGGATCCTACAGTTTTATTCCTACCGCAAGCCACGTTATAGAACTTTGTTCTAAAAATATTACATTGGGCTTTTAATTGTTGCTATAAATTGATACAGTATTATAGAATACAAATTGTAGACACTAAAAAATTAAATTAAAAATTAAAAAACCCCCGACACAAAAACCTAATTTCCCTTTAAAAAGTAAAAAATAATAAAAAATAACTCAATCTTAAAGTACCTAAGAATGCATTAATAATTCAAAAAAAAAATACGCCGCGTTGGGGACGTTTTTTTTTTTGAATTATTAATACATTCTTAGGTACTTTAAGATTGAGTTATTTTTTATTATTTTTTACTTTTTAAAGGGAAATTAGGTTTTTGTGTCGGGGGTTTTTTTAATTTTTAATTTAATTTTTAATTTTGTACTTTTTACAGGTATATACTTAATATAATGTAGAATCAAACGAAGCTAAGAACACTCTCGATTAATTCATCAATATTCTCTTTCAGTGCGCTTTCATTTGAGACCCCACTCGAGTATATTTGCTGACATTCGGTTACTCTTCCCCACTTTCCCCCCCATAACTTTTAAACGGCTTAACCGATTTTCATCAAACATATCTAAGAACACTCGCAGATAAGTCACCTTTAATACATATTTTTTTTTATTGAAATCGCATCATCCGTTCGGGAGCTATGATGCCACAGACAGACAGACACACAGACAGACAGACAGACAGACAGACAGACACGTCAAACTTATAACACCCCTCTTTTTGCGTCGGGGGTTAAAAATGAAGATATAATGGATATTTTTGAGAGTGACAATCCTTATCGAAATTCCCGTTTTCAAGACAAAATTGCTTGCGTACCCATCAAAATTCTGCTTCACTAAACCGCACTTCGGAAGCTAGTCAAAATTGTATTAGCAATATAGTCGAAGAGCTAGTGACTAGTTCTAACGTTGCAGAGGACGTCTTTCAGTCCGATACACTGCGGTGCGCGGTTACAGGTGGTTTTGACACACCTCTGCTCTGCAAACTGCAATATTGGGACGGAATTGACGGTGTTGTTTACATGGAGTTGCATGTTTCGTAAAGGTGTGTAGATTCACTTTTGAGACAAATAAAAGAAGCGATCAAAGCAGATCAACGAAGCTGCCATTATATCTTTATCTTCTCTCTTATCGCGGGTATGCTCAAAGAGATTTCTATAGAAATAAGCCTCACCTCTGTACCAATTTTTTTGTTCTGTTCTTTTTCTCTGTTTATTTATGTGTGTAGATATAAAAATGGCTAAATAAAAAATAAATATTTTAATTAGTGCACAGTAGTTACCAAAAATATAGATTTTTGTTTGACGCCGATCCAAAATTAATAATTGACATAAGAGCGTAGTTGGACCAAAAGGTTTATTTCGTGCTATTCAGTTTCCTTTTTCGTCGATTTAAATTTTTGTAAAGATTTCTTTTCGGGATATTTTTATTTCACACTTGGGGTGGATGTTGTTTTTCAATTTTATCGGACCACTTTCGAAATTTCCCTTTTCCAATAATCTAATAAAAAAGAATAGTCAATAACGGACTACTCGTTAAAAAATTATGCGAAAAAAAAACTAAAAAACACGCTTCCATAGAAAACCAAACTAAAAAAGTAGAAAATAAGGAAAAAAAGCGTGGGGTGCTTTTTAAGGTATTTTTATTGATTTTTTCCATTATTTCCGTTTGGTTTTCTATGGAAGCGTGTTTTTTAGTTATTTTTAACTATTATTTATTTTCTATTTTTTAGGGTGTTTCGAATTTTGAGACGTATGTCAGCGTAGTTTATGACGTATGTCAGCGTAGTTTTCGAAGACAGTTTTCTTGCTGTCCTGGTAACCCTGAAAAGGATAATTGCACAAATTTATGAAATTATTGCATTGTTATCGGTCTTTTACAGGTGTGCAAAGTTTGAATGGAATCTGGTCGTTTAAAGTGGGTCAAAATCGCGCTATAAGGAGTCGGTTACAAACAAACATACAAACAAACATACAAGTGAAGCTAACATATAGCGTGTAAAAAAAAAAATTTGCAAAAATTTTGTTACAATATAATATTGGTCGTCTTATCAACAGCGGTATTTGCCACGATCACGATGGACAGAATTTCCGTGTATGACCAACGTAGGCAGGTGCTACGAAGAAACAAGCAACCAAACCAGTGGACAATCTAACAGGTAGCAGGGAAAGCACGCACAGCTAAGCAAGACAAAACCCATTAAATATGTCTCGACAGAAACTCGAGCTAAAGCGTCTGCATTGTTACATACAAGGTAACAGCTTACAGCAGCATTAAAACAAAATCATAAAGCTTTTCTTCCCTACTAAAATACCTCGAGGTTTCCTCCAAAAAGACTTGCTAACTTAAACATAAACATCCAAGATGTTCTAGAAGTTTCCTGAGATAAGCTGGCGCTGTACACCACGCAAGTAGATAATAACGCTGGTCATATTTCACGAGCGCACAGCCCCGATGAAACAGGGCATTACCTCGACATATCGCTTTGATTTATGTACTGTTTAAGACCCCTTAAAACTATAGTAGGAAAGCCGATATTCGGAAGGCTAGATTAATATCTTTTGAGGGTGTTTTGCATGGAATATGCATGAGGTTTGGGTTTGTTAGGGACTGTTACTGTGGATGACGTTGAGGGGCTGTGGCATACCCGAAAGATTATTAACACACTAGCTTTTGCCAGCGGCTTCACCCGCGTTGAAGTCGAAAATTATAACACGGATACGTAATACCGGTATAAAAGTATCTTATGTGTTATAGTGTTCATCCTATACTTACACTTTAATTCATGATTCTTTATCATCCTCTTTATTTGTTTCTATGTTTACACTTCATGCTTTACTTATTTTATTTTATTTATATGTCTACACTCAACAAATCGATCTAAATACGATTTATTAACTTAAAAATAGCTGAAATAAAATATTAACTCAAATTTTCATGTTGTGACAAGCCAAATTGTCAACTGTCAGTTACTGTTCTGCTTAGTCTATGAATGGCTACTTTTTGGTTTATATAATTTTAAATTATTTTTATCAATATGTCTAGCTATTTGATTTTATTAATTATTACGATTGTTTACTAAATAACTTAACTTAAAATTATATTTATAAAATTCTTTACGCACTCATGTGGCCAGCTTCACTCACTCATGTGGCCAGCTACACGCACTTATGGATATGTCCTGGCCGACTACACTTGTCAGATGAGATGATGGCTAAACTAATATTTTGAAAATGTTTGGAAAGGGAAGACGGCTTTGGTATAAAAAGGGGCGTCTGAACCGCTGATGGCGGACACTCTAGAGGACCACACTCTGGAGGCCGTACACTCTGGAGGACACACTCTGGAAGACTGTAGACTCTCGGAAACTACTCTGAAGCGCCCACACTCTGGGAAACTACTCTGAAGCGCCCGCACTCTGGGAAACTACTCTCAAGCGCCCACACTCTGGGAAACTACTCTGAAGCACCCGCACTCTGGGGAAACTACTCTGAAGCCCGTCTACTCTGAAGCGTTCACACTCTGAAGCCCGTCTACTCTGAAGCCCGTCTACTCTGAACTCTGAAGCCGGTCTACTCTGAAGCCCTCTTGAAGCGTTCTACTCTGACAGTTTACTCTTTTTCATTTAATCAATTGTATCAGATCTGCCTTATCCATTTCTTTCACTAAGCAGATTCGTAACAGTGTTAATCCAGGTTATAAACTATTATTTTCTAAATGTCATCCAAATCTATTCATCCTAGTTCAAGCACGTACATTTTAGGAATTGTAAATATTTTTATGGCTTAATAATTTTTTTAATCGTATCTCGTAATCAGCTAATATTGTTCCCACTGCTGCGACAAAGGCCTGCTCTCGGTGGGAGGGAGTAGGCCAGAATCTACTACATGAGCCCAGTGTGGGTTGTACTTATTACATGTCTTCGAATTTTTGGTTCAAGGTCTGCCACCTCACGTTGTTTACCTTCACCGTTATGACAGCAGTAGTGATGATTTTATTTCCACAATGTAAAGCGCCTGCCTGGGTTCGAACCCACGATAGGTCGGTAGGCAACTCGTCAATCGGGGCTTTCGACATTTTTTTTATCCGTGTTTGCATGACTGAGTCACAAAAATCCAAAAAATCAAAATTTTCCCATTTATAGTATTAATAGGATACGGATAGAGGTTATTACATTCCTTACACGTCCATACTTATCCATACTTATATTTATTACTTATTTACTTATAATATATAATTATATAATATAATATTATAATATTAATATATATATATATATATATATTATATATATCCATACTTCCATACTATATACTATATATATTATATATATATAAAATATTATGTATGCAAAAGTAACTCTGTCTGTCCGTCGGTCTGTCTGTCTGTCTGTCTCGCTTTCCTGCTAAAACTACTGAACCGATTTAAATGAAATTTGGTACACAGATAGTTTAGAGCCTGAGAAAGGACATAGGCTACTTTTTATCCCGGTAGTACGTTCCCGCGGGATAATTTCCGACCTCGACGCGGGCGAAGCCGCTGGCAAAAGCTAGTATGATATATTACTAGAAATATACTGCAATGTGTCGCTTCCCGCAGTCGACTAGTTGACAAAAACGTAATGGTCACGGGTCTAAGACACAAACCTGGGATTCTAGGATGAATTAAACGATCAGAATACATCATGTAGTTTTAATTAAACGATCTCATTTAAATTATCCCTCAGATTACAGAACAAATCCAATCTTAAAATGACTCTGAAACTTCAACATTATTTTACAAGTTAATCGGCTGTCAGAACAGACAATCCGATTTCAAAATATTGTTCAGTAGAAATACAAATGCAAATACATAAAGACATCAAACGCTCAACAGTTTTCGATGAAGGTGCGGATTTAATAAGCCAACGCCGGCTTCAGAGCCGTGCCGTCTACTTCCACTGCCTACAGCTGTGACAAATTGCATCTTAATTTGAACTGATTAAAGCAAAATAAGAGTGAGCAGCACTTGAAAAGTTTCATTATGTAGAATTCAGCTGAAACATACGTGTGCGAGGCAATACTGAGCGGAATACATTACTGGCGGAACGCAATTTGTCCCTACCCTACAATTTATGTGTACAACCCACTTTATGCAAAGGAAGTGACGAAAAAAGGAACAAAACTTTCATGTTTCGTATAATGAATACACACGAGTGACTTGTTGTGACTCGGTCAATGTACATAATTAATTTTGTTGTGGATGCTTCGGTGAAACTTGAAGGGAATGCTGCAAACCTATCATAAGTTTAAATTAGATGCTTCACGGTTACAGAGAAAACTTGTTAAAACATTGCGTAGGCTTTTGTAAGATTATAACTTGGTTACTGCGAATATACTTACGTCTAAGTCTCTGACAAAATGAATTAACTTATTGACAGAATTATATGAAGAGCTCTCATAAAACTGGATGTACTGGCGTGTAAGTGCTCAAGTTCGTGGTAAATGTGGCCTGTTCGCACTGTGTGTCAGGAAAATATTATCAAAGTCTTCCTTATCTGCGGAAATCTAATATTCTACAAGGCATAAAAGCCTGGCTAAGATTATATTCAGTAGTTCACTGACGGAGCTCTACGATGTTCATCGCAGACTTAAATATTAGGTTACTGTAAACTTTACCTAAGTTGGATGTTATTAAAGTCAACTTTTAAAGGCGAATAAAATAAGAATTTCAATGAAAAAAAAAAAATAGTTTTGTTTTATAAGGTGATGAACAATATACGAGGAACGAGAATTTGGCACCATTAATTGCATTTTGATGACCACACAAGACGACTCATGAGATATTTCGAAAGATTATAAAAAATTGTATGAATATGATTCTAACAATTTTACAATTAAATAACAATTTGCGAAATTGTCATTTACTGGTAATGATAATAATAGTATGTTGCCTTATTTATTTGCGAGACGTGAGCTCTTATGTTAGGAAACGCTGTTCCGTTTTTGGAAAAAAAAAACATATAAATCTGAGCTGTTTACATAAAGAACCGTGTTAGTGCCTGTTAGTCGTGAATTCATTGTTTATCTTCGTTCCAATATCTTTCATCATCATTATCATCATCGTTTCAACTGAAATACGTTCACTGCTGTACAGTCGCCACCAGGTCAAGCTACCCGAAACTGTCAATTTTTCCCAAAGAACCTTGAACCTAATGCTCTAGAAATAAAGTCGAAAATCTATCAAAGAAATCTGACAGATTGTAGTAGCTTGATGTGTTGGCGTCTGTACATAAGCCTCCCCCAGCCTTGGAGGGGGGTTTGCCATAGTCGCCGCGCTTGGCAGGCGGGTTGGTGATCGCAATATGTTGGTAATAAAATCTTTCATAGAAATGGATAAAAGGGTTCATATTTGGAATGATATTGATGAGTAAGAATCTGCTTTTCCACTCAAATTTATTCAGTAGAGTGCAAAACACTAAACTAGCCTAGCTAATTGACTCAATGTATACGGGGTCAAATTAAATTAGCTGGTAATATAAAAACTATTGAATAAAAAAAAAAAAAACGAAAATATATTTTTTTTTTCATTAATCGGTGGGTATTCATGTTTTTGTTATTTTTCACGGGACTTAGAATTTTTTATACCGTATTTTTCATACTGTCTGGACGTTTGTGGTATGTTCCGGATCGGCGCAAAAAACGGTTGAAATTTAACATCCAGATAGTTTATAACCTGGAACTACCTAAGTACAAATACGATAAGACTAATCCTTAAACATTCTCTTGTATGTTATAGGAAGACTCTTTTCCAACATCTATATCAAAGCTGCAATTTCAATAATTCAAGAGCGAACTCAGTCTTAGAACGTTCTTGCTACTTCTTCTTCTTCATCAATGATAACATAGTTCTATAAGGACCCGTAGGTCCCCATAGGGACCCATATCCACGGGGACAATCCATGCAATCTATGCCCCTTCTAAAAATTAGCATAACCATATTATAGTAAGCTTATGTAAACTGTTAAAACGTACATAAATAACGGGGAACGATTAACAGACCGACACACAGTACGGGTGACCGTAATATATTCACTGGCTGAGCCCAATTTGTCTGACCTAACGCAATATTGGGCGCTGCTGATCCATCCCCCATAACTTTGCATATGTATATCTATAGTAAGTAAAACTTTATCTGCCTAAGTGTCCACTACTTGTATCTATTTTTTTACCACTTTTTTAGTTTTGAGTTGAATAGTGATGGTTTTTTCTTTAAAATATTTTTTAGGGGGGCTCGTGGCTAAGTAATAACAGCCACATGGGTCGAACCATCAAGTTAAGCTACGCTTGCCGAGGTTGGTCCATGGATGGGTGACCGAGCTGTACATACTGAGACCCGTCCGGGCCTCAGACAGTACGTTAAGTCCTTGCTCCCGGTTACCATTCATTGATCTACGACAGTCGCTCCGTGTCGTCAGAAGCCCAAAAGTCTGACAACCAGACCAAGAAGCATCGTATCACCAAGTTACTGTGTTGTGGAGGTCAGATAGGTCGTCGGTTCATGCAAAATAGTAGTAGGTGTATCTGGCTAGACCGAAAGCCGACCCCAAAATAGTTGAGAAAAAGGCTATATACGCACACACGCTATATAGCACTATATTTTTTTAAACCTTTACGTCGCGGTCGATCTTATTTTTTTGCTCGGCATGAAATTGCTGTCAGCAAAAGTAGGAATATTTTTATTTTGCATGTGGTGATCAATATTTTGGACATTGGGGTGTGTTATTTGGTGAAGATAAATAAACCAGTCAATCGTAAATACGGATTAATTGCTGTTACGGTTAATCTTTCATTTAATCCTATCGCATATGCGAAATAATATTTTATAAAGCGCTCAGTTGCAAACCAATGGCTCGTTCAATATTTCGATTTAAAATAAATTTTGTAGGGTAAAAATGTGACCCCGCCGAGTCATAAAATTTTGCGCACTGCGTCGTTAAGCGACGCACTAAACATCAAAAATAAAATCGGATATTTTTCGCAAACCAGTTTACTGTTTGTCGGGGTGAAAACGAATCGCTTCTATGTACATTCACGCCTTTGTAGCACGGATACGTTTTCAATTAACTGAATCAGGGAGATAAAGGGAAAAAAGATAGTGCCCACATTAAAAATAGTTGTGCTAGTGTTTGCAACACAAACTCAAATGTGGCTCGATTGAAGTTCAGCCGATTCAGTTGGTAGAATTGTTTCTCGTTTAGAGAACGGGCGGCACATTCCTTGCGTTCCTAACACTGTCGTTTAATTGAATTAAAACTTGTTATTGGATTATTTCTTCGTCTTTCCACAAATAAATCTTAATTCTACTTTATAAACCCGTATTCTTGAAGCCTTTCGTGAAAGATAAGAAGATTTTCAGTTAAGTTTTGGATTAGTTTAGTATAAAGGCATCTTTTATCATCATCATCATCATTACAGCCGAAAGACGTCCACTACTGGACATAAACCTCCCCCGATTTGGGGGGATTTGCCATAATCGCTACGCTTGGCAGGCGGGTTGGCGATCGCAGTATGGTGGTAAAATGCATAGAGAACGCTGCTGCCCATTCTCTAGTAAGCCCCTCTCTAGTCGCCTCTTACGACACCTACGGGAAGAAATGGGGTGGTACTATTCTTTACGTCCGGCACTACACGGTACGTGTTTTATGTTTTTGATAAATTAATAAAAAAACGTTGTCTTTTAAAGTCACGATATAACTTTAACTTGTATTAGAGTTTACTTTAGAAAGAGTTCAATTTTGGAATTTTTGCCGTAACATCTATTGGAAAACCCCAATATTGTTTCACTATTTACAAACTGTGTTTGTCAATCATTGTATACAGGGTGTCAAGCGCATTTGTATAGCTACACATATGACTACCTACATATGTACCGCCCCCCAGCCCTCTGACAGCAGTCTGGCACTAGCCCCGAAGGATTTTTTAATGATTTTTGGCCAGTCAATTTTTATATACCCCACGTTTTTACGAGGATATTTTGTTATTAATTTTATTCCTACTATTTATTTTCACGTCAACCGTACTTCTACTATTTTGTTGCGGCTGCACTTTTAAAATGAGAAAGTACTGCAATATTAATTTTTAAATCTCAATAATTACATCGACAACAAACACATTACTTGCATTAAAACGGTTCCAGACGCTAGCAATACTGGCAAACCGTCGTCGTATTGTCTCGCATGTAGGTCTCCTATATAATACGGAAGACATTTATAATAATTTAGTGGGAAACTGCCAACTTTAACGACGTACCTGTACGAATGAAAATTTATCTTAAATCCTGCGTGCTTGCGTTCTGCGTCCTTTTAACGAATTCTCTTACCTTCTGCTGAAAATCAGGCATACATGATAAATTATTTTAATTGAGCAAGTAGGTTTGTAGAAATACTTTTTTACACGTCAATCATATTTTTTTAAACTTGATGAGGTCGGCGTTTCCTACCTGACTACTCTGAGAAGGCCGAAACAAACTCAGAGGTCTCAGTCTCTTTTAAACTCTAGACATAATCTTGGTCAGATCATGTGAAGACCACGTGGATTGGTGTCTGAAATGGTCTTTCGAGGAACGATCCACACAGATTGAGTACACTTGTCCAATCAGTGCACGCTTTTATCAGTAATCATGCAGCTCAACTAAGAACTTAAGGAACTCAACGATTTGACGAACAGTACCAAATAAAGGACATTTGTGTCGACCATATAAATTACTCAAACTGCCTTACCATGATAAAAACTAAATGAGAAGAAAAAAAAAACCAAAAACACTTAGTGTTCACATTCACAATAATGAAGACAATATAAAGACATAAAGGATTGGTACTGTCACTGACGGGAGTTTAGTTACACAATGTCTCTACCACTCTCTCGTCTCTACCAGTATCCGTCTTGATGCATGCTGCATAATCTTTAGTTGCAGCATTATATTAATTACATGAATTTAAATCTTTTGTGTGAGCCCGCAAATCGAACGCAATCAGTGTCAGTTTCCATAATTAGCACCCCATTTAATCAAACTGATAGGTGCCAATCCGAAAATTCGACAATTTAAATATTTCGTAGTTTTTTGCTTTGATAAACAACATTTGTAGGGCGAGCTGCTCTGTGATTAGCTTTAATCACGCATTTTTATCACGGTTTTTGCTTCCAAACTGTGATAAAAACTCCAGCCCAAGCCTAATACGAGGCCCAGGCCGTGCTCGCCTCGCTCGCTGTTGCTGTCACGTTTAAACAAATGTGGCATAGTCACTTATACAAAATACATAGAGCATAATTAGCCTATAAGTTTTCCCACGGCTGGGATAGGCCTCTTCTCTGTGAGAGATACACAGGTCGCACGAACACAACCCATCTCACACACTCTCTAGTGTAAAATATTAAATACACTGTAAAAGGGTGTGAGTTAAATATTGTCCCGTGTAGTGTCATTTATACGAACTCTGTTTACTCTCTCGTTATTAGGCTCCTTATAATGTTATCCGTAAGTTTGCACAGACCTTTTGTAACAAGATACGGGGCTATAATAACACAATTAAAATTCATGTATCTGGTACTTAATTAATATTAATAAATATAATTTGGTCGGGCGTTTATGTTTGTTTTTTTTTTTGGATCGTTCTTAGGAAATGTATGGATATCTTTATATATATATTGCACTGTTTAGAAAAATCTTGGCACAATTTATAAAACTGCAACAAAAAAATTATTTGAGGTTGTCAATTTTGGGTATTCTTTGTTTTAAATTCATCAGAATTACGTATCAGGTTTTTATGGCAAGAAAAAATAGAATAGTTCTATAAAAAAAATCTAATTCGGGAAAGCCTGAACGTTTGAAACGAACTTTTTATGGGTTAGAAAGTTCGTTTCGTTGTCAATTTGGACAGAACAACGTCTGACTGGTCAGCTAGACCTAACTAGAGATATGTAGCAATGAAAATTATAGGATATGATCAGGTGTTTAGAAGATTCTAGAATGTGGTTCAAGTAGAATGCGGAAGATGAAGAGCCTTGTGTTGAGGCGGGACATTAAAGAGGTCTGTGTCAATTTGATATCAAGTTGATTGTTTGATTGATATATTATAATGTAATAGTGTTATGACAAGGTGTTGGCCTTGCTCTATCAATTCATAATCTGTTATGAAGTGATATGCCTATTTATCATTAGCTTTGTATTTTACAACCTTTAATATTCGGTACTAAACTCTTTTTTCGTGTACATTTGCGTAGCAACAAAAGTACTTTTTCATTCATCAAAAAAATCTTAATTAATGTACCCGTTATAAAAGGCTAGCAGCCCTACAAAAGTAAATGAAAAACTAATCAAATCTTAGCTTAGGTTTGGCCCTCAATTTTTTTCTTAAGTTAATAGGTGTAAAACGTATGAAAATTCCGATTTAATATCAGGCTAAATTTAGTACCGTAGGCGCGGACGGCAAGCAATGGGTAGCTCGCCACCCAGTAAGGACCAAGCCCAGGTCGACGGCGCGTTGTGTTCCACGCGCGCCTCAAACAGATGTCAGCAAAATTGAAGGGGTCCGCTGGGACCGATGCCAGTGTCGCGGAATTGTTCGAAAGAGTTACCGTGGCCCTGGCGTAGGCAACTGAAGAAATACGAGTGGGTTTTATTCAGTAACAGTCTGACAAGCCCTTACGCTGCACCCAGAGCGGGAGACATCATTTGATGGATCCCACCCACAAAAAAAGGCTAAATTCAGTGTCGAATATTTTCAACAGCTGTTCCTTGTAACGAAAGTTTGTGTTGATTTTATCATCATAACTGTTTTCTTAACAACTTGTTGGAAATTAAAACAAAAACATTTGTAGGGTACCGCAGCGCGCAGAGGCGGCGTCGCACAATTTGAAAGTTGTTTCTTCTTGTACCTCCATCTTGTTTTGTCTTTATAAGTATTCGTAACAATCTATTAACTTATGCATGGAAGCCCAGAGGGTTTAAGATCATCATCTGACTAGCTTTTTGCCACTATGTTAGGGTCGGCTTCCAGTCCAACTAGATGCAGCTGGAGTTTCTGCCTATCTGACCTCCACAACCTAGTTACTAGGTAATACCCTATGGTACCGTTTTGGTATGACTGTTTGTCAGACTGTCGGGCTTCCAATCCATTACGTCTATTAAAAATCTACGTGGTCTTAGTTACCTAGATTAATATTTTTAATTGATTACATCACCATACAAAACTGAAATATTTATTAATTTAAAAATATCACCGCACTAATCCTATGAGCAACAGTGAGATGAAAATAGCAATCAGATCAAACTTAACGATCGAGGACTCGACAAAGTAACAAAAAGACATGTTCTGTACTTTTTACCCTTTATGCAATGTCCCGTCAAATTCATAACCATTTCTTTTGCCTGTTCCGATGCGGCAAAAGCCGAAGCGGTAAAAAGAGATACCTACGCCTGTATACGTCAGACATAGACGGGCGCAGTGACGTCGATATATCAAGAGGGAGACATTCGACGCGTCGATTGACACTCGTTGGAAAATCTCTTCGGTGCCAAAGGAAACAGGGACTACACTGCAGTGTCTATTCTTCGTAATGGTCCAATAGTTTTATGAGCGTTTATGAAATATTGCAGTTTAGGAATTCCTGTAATTTCATAGGACATTTTTGTGTCTAAAAGATGAAAAAAAAAGAGAAAAATCGGAAAAAAAAAATTGATGTGTGTTGATTGATTGTTTTTTTTAGATGAAATGTTTTATTTTTTGTATTTTCAGCAACTACAACTTAAATTGTCACTACCAACCAACTTAAAAAAAAAAAAAACTGAAAACAGTCACAAGTAAATGTGTTGCTTACGTAAATAAAGGTAAACACCATTACCGAATCATAAAATGTCTAGACATACGCTTAGATAATGGTCAAAGCGAACATCTTTACATAGTATAAAAAACTGAAAAGCATAAAATAATAAACCTTAAAAATTATGAGTCGGCGCTTTGAGTGATCCTTGTTCATAGATTTTTCAGCGCCGACTCAAAATGTTAAGGTTTATTATTTTATGCTTTTCAGTTTTTCAGCGGTTTAATTTTTTATTAAAAAGCTTTTATTTTATATTTTTTGTGGCTTTAATGTACTAATAATACTTGGCAAGGTATACCCTATCCAACACAAAAAGAATTATCAAAATCGGACTACTCTGTATAAAGTTATGCGTGTTTATACATTACAATCAGTGAGTGAACAATCAATCATCCCCTGTTTTCCGACCCTTAGGGTTCGATTTTGTTGTCCAAATTTATATGAGACCACCTTGGGAGTATACCCTTTCCAATAGAAGAAGAATTGTCACAATCGGACCACTATGTAAAAAGTTATGCGTGGTCATACATAAAAAAAAATATAAGCGTCGAATTGAGAACCTCCTCCGTTTTTTTTTCGTCGGTTGAAAATAAAGTCTCATTTTGTGTCTGTTCGTTTAGATCTCTTAAACTACGCAACGGATTTTAATGCGGTTTTGATCAATAGACAGAGTGATTCAAGAAAATGGTTTATATGTGCAATATGTGGGCAAAGCTGCTGGCTAAAGCTAGTATCAATAAACAAAGGAAAACAAAAAAAAAATATTACGCAAAGGTAGAAAAGGGTTGTAGTCACTGGTGCGAAAGGACAGGTATTGCGGGTACCAATCCGCTTGAACAGTGCTGTGACTGCGAATATTTTTGCGTGATATGATCCAAAAATTGATCAAATTGGGCAGTGTAGCAAAAATTGCCGAGTTCCGAAATGTTACAGTAATTGTGAAAAGTGTTTTTGTAAAAATAAGAAAACCCGGAAGAAAGAAACACAGAAGTCTTTATGTCGTATTTGAAGTTAGCTTAACACAACAGAAAACAACTTTTCTCTTTACAAAGTTCAAATAACAACATCTCCGAACAAAAAGTATCACTGGCTTTGAAATCCCTGTACAGTAATAAAATGAAATAACGAAAGAGTTCACAAAGGCTGTGGCAGATCAGTAGGATGACTAGAGTAAGCTACAAAGTACAATCCTCGTTAGGAGTCACCTGGGACTGTCCCGTCTAACTGTGGACACAGGGGACACAGTAATTCCGAATCATCGGTCCGACCACAATGAGATCGACGCTTTTAGCGGAATTAAAACGTGCGACGGACTGTGTACATGTTTTATTGATATTAATGGATGCACACTAGCAGTGCAGTATTGCTGGAAAACATACCTACACTTCTGTGGTCGAGTCTTTGGAAACGATTTATTGGTACGCGTAAAATTATTTCGGTTACGATTCGCCAAAAGTTTTTGCGGTATGGAAATTAAGGCTTAATTTGATTTATTTTCATTTCTTTGTGATGTTAGTACCTATCTGTTATTAAAAACCAATACAGATTTATCTGCCTAGCCTTGTCCCAACTGTGTTGGGGTCAGCTTCCAGTCTAACTGGATGCAGCTGAATAAGAATATTTTATATGGAGCGACTGCTTATCTCACCTCCACAAACCAGTTACTGGGTAATACGATATTCCTTGGTAAGACTGGTTTTTAGATTTTCGGGCTTCTGACGACCCGTAATGACTGTCAATGATCCATAAAATGACAGCCGCGACCAACAGCTTAACGTGCTTTCCGAGGCACGAAGAGGTCTTGATATGTAAAGATGGTCAGCCATCCACGAACCAACAGTGACAAACGAAGCTTAACCTGATCGATCGATCCGTTCGGCTGTTATTACTTAGCCACAAGCCCCGCGAAAACCAAAATAGATAGATTTATTTTATACTACCCCTTGTTGGTCATGCTGTGAGTGCTTCGAACTGCACTTAACCCTTTCATTACCGTTATCCGTTTTCAATATCTCCGTAATGACGTCACGAGACACAGCAATTAAAATAACGTTAATTATCGCTTTTTACTGCATTTTCTCCTCATCTCCGAACTATAATTAAAAGTTATGTATGCGAAATCATTAAAATTGAAACATAATATAATGCACGGTCGGCTGATGAAACGAACGGATGCTCATTTGAGTTTTAAATTGATTATCGTTTAAATTCGATTCGATTTTGATTCGGACGTTGGGCCCTTCGCGCCCGATTACCGATTTTCGGTTGACAAACAGTCAGTAACAGTATTTAGAAATTAAATTATGAATCGAAATATTTACTGTGACCTGTTTGTCTCTTATATGAATTACCCGTATTTGTATAGCGTAGGTTTAGCGAGAGATACATGAAGCGGGATCGGTATTAGTTGCACACCGTCTCGCGACATTTGTTCGAAGTCAAATCAAGTAAATGGGTTCCTAAGATTTTGTCGAGCTTGACTGAGCACACGTTTGCTTCCCTGTACGTAGTTCGTAAGTCCGATGTACTATAAATGTCGTCTACTTTTGACTACAAATATGTTTATTAAAATTTAAGGAGCTTTGAAACCAACAGTTTTATTTATGAATTCTTTTTTGTTACAGGTATTTCACAATCTTGGTCTTCATACAAGAAGTGATTTGCTGTGGAAAATTGAGCTTTATATGGTAAGTGGTATATCCCGCTTTTGATTGTATGTTTTTAGCAATAAACCCAGCCAATTACGTCTATAATTATCGTGGCTTATTAAATCGCCCAAAACGGGTAAATCGACACTTTTAAGTAAAATATTATTTTCTGCGATTTGCAAGAAGTTAATTTATTTGTGAGAAAATTGACCAGCCGAACAAGTTAAGAATAAAAATGGGGTTTACTTACTATATAATAGAAGAAAATCGAAATAATATTATAATTATACAATTATAACATTATTTCGATTTTCTTCGGTCATACGACCTATTATTTAATACGTGCCAATTCATCATCAGCCTATATTGTTCCCACTGCTGGGACACAGGCCTCCTCTTGGTGAGAGGGAGTGGGCCGTAATCCACCACGCGGGCCCAGTGCGGGTTGGTAGATGTCACATGTCTTCGAATTTTTGGTTCTAAGACATGCCGGTTTCCTCACGATGTTTTCCTTCACCGTTTTGAGAGCACTGGTGATGAAATTATTTACACATAGTAAAGCGCCTGTCTGGGTTCGAACCCACGACCGTAAATCGAGGCCGATACCACTGGGCCACCACTGCTCTGGTCAAACGCAACGCCACTGCTCTGCACATGCCAATTGTCTGATACGTATTTCGAGAATTGTCGATTCACCCACGTATAAATTAACGTCATGCGAATCTATCTACACTATCTACACTAATATTATAAATGCAAAAGTAACTCTGTCTGTCTGTCTGTCTCGCTTTCCTGCTAAAACTACTGAACCGATTTAAATGAAATTTGGTACACAGATAGTTTAGAGCCTGAGAAAGGACATAGGCTAATTTTTATCCCGGTAGTATGTTCCCGCGGGATAATTTCCAACCTCCACGTGGGCGAAGCCGCAGGCAAAAGCTAGTACTATATATAATATTATAAAGCTGAAGAGTTTCTTTATTTGTTTGTTTGTTTGTTTGATTGAACGCGCTAATCTCAGAAACTACTGATCCGAATTGAAAAATTATTTCTGTGTTGAGTAGTCTATTTATCGAGAAAGGTTATAGGCTATGTAACATTACGCTACAACTAAGAGGAGCGGAGCAGTAATGAAAAATGTTGCAAAAACGGGGAAATTCGCACGGGTAGGCGATTCGACGCGACGGGAACAAGACATTTAACGCGGACGAAGTCGCGGGCAGAAGCTAGTAGTCCATAAAAAAAATGTAAGTGTTGATTCGCCAGTTTCGGGCGAGTAAAATCATGCGAATTGACAAATAAGCCATTGTCACGGTGAAATGTGAATCGGCATTGATTGTAAATCATGATAATTTTCGTTAATAGCAAACGCCTGCGGTACCAACCCACGTAAATCAGACGGAACAAAATTTAAATCATAAAACCCTGGGCTATTGTGTAAACAGATTTTATGAGTGTAACATTCTGTCAGGCTGAAATGACATACGGCGAGTGTTGGTATAATTATAATGTATTAAATGTGACTTGGTGTAATTTTACAGCTGATTTTTTATTCTTTGCCCATATGTTTTTTGAGACTGTATAATATTATACATATATTCATCATATCATGCTCACTATCAATTAATAAATACTGTATGAATAAAAACATTCACAAAAGATTCAAGAAGTATAAAAGATACTGAAAGCAGAAAAATTACATCACTATAACCTACTTACTGTTTATTTTCCTGGCTTCATATCAGCCTGGTCCTCAAACCTACGCTAGAGTTACGGCAATGCGTCAGTAGCACAATAAACCCCTTTAACTTATGGCTGTCGTCCCATTGGCATAATTTTGTTCTTCCCAGTCGTATCTATACAGCCTCGGTAGGGCTACGACCTAAACCTTGTCTTTATTCGACCTTGAGCTTCTAAACAAAGACGCATTATGACGTAGGCACTTTTTAAAATTGGAATAACTTTCGCTATAAATATTCCATTTCTTAAAAAAGAAATAAAAAGAAAAGCTACTTTATCTTTTATTAAAAATGTTATTATAATAAAACTACAAACAACTTTCGCTGTTGAATTTTCTAAAGGCCACAAAAAAGGAAAAAGTTTCTTTATATTTTTAACAAAAAAACATAGTAAAGTAGTGCGGTTGCTTATGTCTGATAGCACCTGAACTTATTAGGTAGTTGAACGCCCGCTGCACCGCGCAACGGCTGGGCCCACCCGACCATGGCAGTCACGCTCTGCCACCGTTCTAGTTTTAATCTGTGATAATACCTACAATTATTCTCACAATACACTCGAAAATGACTCTATTCTCTGAAGTTTTGTTTTGTAGAAAAATTAAGCACAGTTATTTTTTTATTTAGAAGAAATATACCGTTGACATTTTTAATCTCTCTACTTGAAATACATCGTTTTTCTAAATTTTACAATGTGATTAGGTAAATTACAACAGTAGAAAAGTTCAGATATGTAACCAAAAGATAAAAAAAAAAAAATGAAATGAGGGTAGCAAAAATATTGCGTTTACTTTACATAGTGACAGCGTCACATTGGAATTTACGACGCACACTACTTTTTGCCAAAACATTTCCAAGAGCATCAGGTTTACCTATAACATTACAACTTTTTTGTCTACTAAATTAAATACAGCATACTTTTCCCTTGAAAACTGTCAGTACATTAGGGTTTCCGAGATACACAAATATAGCTAGGTGTTCACACAGAAACAGCCGAACAAAAGGGAAGTCTGAAATTATTTTGAGCACGTACATCGTTCGCCCGAAGCTGTGGCCAACGGTGACTTTTAATTAATTTTGGAAAAAATCTATCTCTAATTACGACCCAAACTGCATTCAACACAGTTACGGCTTTTTTTACTTTTTTACGCAAAAGTTTTTGTGATCATCACTTTTACTTTTGAAAAATAAAAGATACCTACTCAACGGTTTGGTAGATTTTTTCGTAATTGCTCCACTTTGTATCAAAGACATAAAACATTAAAATGTTTTTCGTAGTGCCACGTTCTTTTTTCTGAAATGTTTTATGGAAGTGCCGTTTTAGTAGAAAAATGCAACCGAACTAATTTTAAGAAAGCACATAAAAACAACCCATTATTTTATTATTCTTACCAATGTAACATCTAAAATAGAGTTGACACCTAAAATATTAGTAAATCTTTAATTATTATTTCATTCTTCGGGACGAAATTTGTATGGTGGTCCCGGGAGCTTTTCATTAACCATTCATTGAAGCACGTTTACTAACCAGCAAGAAGAAAATAATGAAGACATCACATAAATATTTATTGAGGTTTTTCCCCCCAATTTCAACATACAGAACTTTCCACCGTTTTAATTAGTAAACAGCATTGGATTCATACAACGCTTCATTAACTTAATGAAATTAGATATCTTTTATCAAATGAGACTGGAAAATGGGAAAATTTGGAAAATAGGTGTCTTATTTCGGCCTTGGATTTCTCACAAATGAGCCAGACAAATTCGTATCTAATTTATTTTCTAGTAGAATTAAAATTCAATTGAAAATTCGTTTCTTGTATTGAGGGCTTCGTTCTAAATTATGTTATGGACGTCTAGACTCCCTATCTTGGTTTTTTACCTAGATAAAGGTAAATTTATGTTCTAGACATTTGAATAAACCTATTCTAGACAAGGTTCTTGAAGTCAAAACTACTTATTCACATGAGTTATGTTTTAAGGAAGGATTTGGTGGATAATATTTCCATATCTCAAAAGCAATTCATCGCTGTTGTGAGCAATCACAAACATCGGCAATAAAGAGATGATTAATTAAGATTATGCCATTTTATTTTATTATTCCATAGACTTGGGCTACGTTCGAATTTATAGTTGGGTAGGGGTGTACCTTGTCGGTTACTATCAAATAAATGGGTTCGCTCGGTTTGATTCATGCGAATGGGGATCGGAAAATACCCGCTAACAAATAAAACGAATCAAACTACCAACTGGAAAGGCAGCTAGTGAATCAGAGCATTCAGAGCTAGGGATGGGCTGGTTTGTATACGACTAATTACTTTAGCCAACTTTGCCTATTTGAATCACGTTTATTCTGACATTAATTAAGTAAAAATACTCTACTAGGTGCTGGAGTTCTTTTCAATGTTTTTTTTTTAACATGGGCTGCTAGGTAAGAGACATATATATACATAAGCTCACGCCCTTTTCCCATGGGGGTAGGCAGAAAATACAGAACGCCACCTGCTACGATCCGTTCATAAGCTTTTTGTTTTTTTTTTTTTCTTTTGCTGGGCATCTCGTAGTTAGCCTATTAAGGCTGGTACTACTTAAACGGTCTCTACGTTTATGTTCATAGGCATATACATCTGGACATACACGCACGCCGGTAACCAGTACTACCTTCGTACCTGACCTTTCTGAAGAACATCACCAATAAGGTCACAATGTTCTCATAGAGCGTCCCCTTCCGGCGTGTCCAGTCACATCTGCCTTGTAAATACAATATTTTTTGTTAACCGCCCTACATTCAACCTCTCAACATGACCAAACCATCTAAGCATGCTCTTTTCAATTTTAATGTAGGAGTAAGAGTTCTTGATTAACATATTCGCTAAAGATATGATACAAGGTGCAGTTTTGGATCTGCAAAAAATTTTAGGAGGTAATTATGTTAGTGATTCTCGATCCGAATCAACAATAAAATGGGCAGGTAATTATTTTATTTTTTTCATTTTATTCTTATTTACGGAAATCGGTAAGTGTGCACTCCCTTTTTTAAAACGCGGCCAGTCTGTACGTGTCCTTAAACTGGGCTTTCACACAGACAAACTGACGCAACCGACATTTCTTTCATAGATTTTTTGAAGACGGTTGTTAAGAGAGTTATTCTGAAAAACAATAAAATTGAAAAAACTAAAATAAAAAGTATTATTGATTATTGACTTGGTGTCGTATTGTTATATGATTATTTATGAGTCTCATAACAACCTCCTGAAATGTTTTGCAGATTCAAAAATGCATCTTGTAGAAGTGCAATTAATCGGATTAGTATCTAAAAACTATGATACATGAAACTGCCAAATATTAGACAGAACGTTTAGTTTTAGTATCACCAAACTGCAGAATATCGATATCGGTTTTCAGTTAGCGCGTTTGCGTGTCGTACGGGGGCCGTCTCTACCGCGTTTCAAGCAAGGGTTACCGAGATCAACTTGCCTGATTTTATATCAATAATATATTTTCTATTTGTTTATTCCTTTGTCACGTACTTAGTTTCCTAACTTAAAAGCACGGCACGCTCCATCAGACATTGATTAGTTTTGATTTTTGAACTTATGCGTTGTCTAATTTACCATGGCATATAGTGATTGTTAAACGAATTGATATTTGACTGAAATGTTCGTACAACCATTTAGGCTGAATAATTGCGTCATTTAGTTGTGTATCAATTTGATATTATAATAATAATAGAACCATTAACAAGACTTTTAGAAATCGGTATCAATTTGAATAAAAGCAAAAGAATAAAGCTTCGCAATAAAATTTCGTGATACATTCACAAAACAGAAATACAATATATTTTATTTCACGAAGTTAATTTAATTTCGAACGAAATACTTCATACGATTTGCAATTTCCGCCCCTTAGCTTTGGAAATGGCGTCCTAAAAAATGGAAAGCCATTGACAAAGCCGGTTGGCAATTAAGAGCACTATTCATTCAACCGGTGCGCGCCCATAAGTTTGAACCTAACCCTTTATCGCCGCTTCGTTTGCCTGTATTTTGCACACGCTTGCCACATAACTCTGCTCAAAATACCGGACAACATATTGCACCTTATCTCAGTTCAGGGAAACATTTTAAAGACGGTTTTCACTTGCTTTTGAATGAGGAAATGTTGGGGTAGTGACGCCCTTTAACGTGAAAACGTGTCATTCAGAATCCACTTACAGATGTACAAAACACTTACCCTTTTTTAATTTCCAAGAAGACGTCAAATTACCGTTTTGTATGAGCATACTCGACAACTCTAACGACAGTTCCCTAAAACAGTTGGCACGAATGTCTGTAACTCGCACATCAAATTAGTAAATGTGCGTTAGCTTTAATTTTTGGGTCCAAATGTAATAAAAACTTATCGGACACGCTCCGTAATAAATGCAAATTAATTAATTATTATTATTGTGTGGATTCTGTAATTTGGCCGTAACAAAAGTTGGGGAATATTGGGTCTATAAATTCATTGTCGTATGTTCCCCGGGCCTGCAATACTTTCCGGGATATTGAAAAAGGTGACTTAGAAGCAGACAGCGTTGGTTGTTTATTACAAAAATAAGTTTCCTTAGGTACTTATAAGGTGGAAAACGATAGGATATTGAAAATAACTGAACTCAAATACCTTTTAGCCATTAAATTAAATAGGAAGTCGTTACATTACGTAAATAAAGTTGATCATTCGCATGATTGGTTCGTTTAAGCTGGGCTATTTGACTACGCCTCGTGGGACCATTAGGTTTCACTCAATTACCGGACCCAAAGAGAATCTAATTTCTTTCATACTTTTCAATTACAGAATCTGTAATATTTTTGATAGATTTGAAGAGTAATTTCAATGAGTCTTAAAATATCAAAGGGACTCACATGAATAAATTAAAAAAATACATAGATTTTTCAATGATGTAGACACAGCTTTAAGCTCTTAATTTACCTACAATATTGGAAGAAAAAAATAAGTTGACTAGAATTGTATCTAGCTCCCGCTCTAAAAGCATGACTGTTCTATGTTCACGTCAACACAGAATACAATGTCCAAAATATTCATGCAATGTAGCAAAACGTTCGAGCGGACAGCACGCTCACTTCAAACTTTGGGCCACAAATAGTTTGGGGCAATTCGTGCTCCCGACACAGGGTTATTGCGTACTGCACATCGCGACACCTGTATCTGACACCACAGAGGACAAGCCCGACATCACAATATTACACTTATTGTAAACACGCACACAGTCACACACATCTCTGATATCTTCTGTGGGATTTTGAGGCGATTGAAAAGCAAACCTGTGTGTGTGCATCGGGCAGGAAAATTAATCATTCCTCTGTAGATTGCAGACATGTACAAACCTTGAGGTATCGGCAATGTATTGTGGTCTTTGATACACTGTACGCGCTATAAATCAAACCTTACTCGAGTTTCTAATACAAATTGTTGGACGTGAATAAAGCAGAGAAAACGGATAATATAGTAAATTAAATTATAGAGATAGTCTATCTTGGCTTTCAGTAGATAATTCAGAAACAAAGATAAACAGTGGATATTCAATTAAAGGCGTATTGTCGCAAGCGGATAGCTGGTCTGGCAATAACTACGCTGACTGGGTAATAAGACCAGTTATTAGGTCCGCCGACTTTATCGCCCCAGGACACACGGAATTCTAAATAGACGTGGAGTAGTCAGCAGTATTAGATTGTACTGTAATAGTCCATTAAGAGCATTACGATAAGACGCTATTGGCTTTTAGGATGAGAGTTTTAATGAGATTGGCATTAACGTTATTTTCTAGTTTAAATAAAATGTCTTGTTTCTTGAATTAGAACTTCCAGAAACAAGAAATTTTAAGGTACTCCTTTATCAAAATGAAAAAAAAACATTCATGCGAAAAAATACGTATGAGCCATTTTATTAAACTATGATAATTTTAAAGTTTGGATGTTAGTAACTCGGCTAGGCTAAACGAATTTAGATAACATTTGCAAAAGTGATAGTTTATAACCTGGATTAACACACAAAAGATACTTTTTATCCTGGTATTACGTTCCCGTGGTATAAATTTCCGACCACCACGCGAGCAAAACCGCTAGCAATAGCTAGTATAGTATACTTATATTGTATGTAAGCAAAAACCATTCTCATGCATAATTTTAAAAAAGAGCGATACTTTATCGTCTTATGAATCTTTTAGTGCCATCATCATAATATCTTTTTAAAATGTAAAGCTATCTTAGTTTAGTAGTAAGTTAACGACCGGGCGCTTGATATTATCTCTGAGTAGGTCTCTTGCTTCGTCGACAATAATAATTGGATTTTGATTCAATATCCAGTGTCATTTTAAACTTGGAACGCTTCAAGAATTCTGAACAAATACCTCCAAGATTTTCTATGAAATTCATAGACAAGCTCTTAATTATGTCGGTACTTCAGACTTACAAGGTAAGTTTAAGTTACAGAATTTTCAAGTAAAATAGGTGATCGTTTTAATTAGGTTTCAAGATAAAGGAAAAATTAATACAAAATGTAAACTGTCGTTTTCACATCTTTTCATTTTAGCTTTGACTTCCTTTGGCTCATTAGACAGATTTTGTATTATTATTGACTATTGCGCTAAGAAGATTATAGAGAATTTTGAATGGAAATCCCCTTTTTTTTAAAGTTATAACCTCGAACCTCTTATCCGTGTAGTGTCGGACATGTGTAGTGTCCTAAACGGCGACTACAGGATTTACTAGTGAATGAACAGCAGCGTTATCACTTTATTTTATCACCATGCTGCGATCACCAACCCGCCTGCCAAGCGTGGAGATTAAGGCAAGGCCCAAATTGAGGAAGGACTATGTCCAGCAGTGGAACTGTGGTCTTACGGCTGAAATGAAGTTATAACATATAAATAAGTTATTCTTATGCGATTTCTGCCAATAAAAATTCGTTACTGTTTTCTTCTCTTCAATTTAATAATGCTGCTACAATATACTCTTTAGGAAAATATTTTGCTGGAGGAGTTAGGTACCTTTATTTTTCTAGCCATTATCTAAGCTTTACAACATTGTGTTGTGTCTGCCTTTACTTGTAAACCTTGAGTATTTTAATTGGATATCCTCTTCGGAGATTTTTTATAAAGACATACTCAGCTCAGTAAACTAGGTTAAGCTATTCCCATGAAAGATGGAGTCATTTTCTCTAGCGAATTAAAGTACCACGTTCAAATGTGCTACTTATTTTTCTTATCCTTACCTTTGCTTTGTTTCCCTCTATTGTCTTTTTTATTGCATACCGCCTCGAAAGCTCAATTTCCTGTAATCTGGATAGGTTTAAAAGAAGCTTTTTCTTTATTCTCATTATTGTTCAAACGGTCCAACTCTGGTCCTTAGATTCACAAAATATTATTGGTAGACCCCTAAAAGGTCGTCTTCGAAATCCGAGTTACTTTTCGCCTACTTTTTTAATGAAATTTCTTATTTTGAACCAACTTTTTCGGTAACAATGAAATGAATTAATATTTAGTATATTAAAACAGCTATTGTCATCAGCAATTTATGTAAAAAGGTTATTCGTTTTTGGGACAACGTAATTTTATGTTGAGCATAATTTTCATTGAGATAACGATATCGATTTGTCTCGAAGCCTCTTTGATATTTCTTGCGTAAATTTTATCATTATCTAAAGTACTTTAGATAGTATTTATTTAACGCTTTATCTCGTTATTTTATGGCATAAAGCTGTCGCCGGGTTGTTTCTATAGCTGGCAGTCTGGCACGGTCCACAAAGTCAAGATTACCAATGAATACGTGTCTTTGAGAAAGGATGTAGCAAGAAAAAACATGCAGTAGGTGTAATATGTTTAAACTTTGTCGCATCGTGTGCCGACCGATTGCTAAGCAACCAAATATTAAGTAATCCGTTTCCCACAGTTGACTCTTACAAATTGCGTGGGAAGATAAATAGCTGATACGTTTAATACGTTTCTTTCTTTTCCAGTTCAGAGGAACCATAAAATAATGTGGCCGATACTTTAAAAGCGACATATTCGGGACAAAATGTTTTACGTCGAAAACAAAAGCGAGCGTCCTTCGCAAAAAATATGTAAATAAGGATCCCTTTAGCATTTTATTTGGTTACGATCGTTAGTTGCTAATAGAACCGTGTGTGAGTCTGGTCTGGGCCTGCATGCTCGGCTGCGCTGAGCCCCGCTGACTGGGCAAGTGGTTCCGCTTCCGATTCCCTTAATTGGTAAATCTTAGCTGACGCCGCTCTTTGCAATTAAGGCGAGATTCTATGCAGTTTGTGCGGATGAGCGCGATTTAATGCATCGCCTCGCAACTTCACCGAATTAGAGAGCATAGTTAATTAATTGAAAGCCCTTATATGATTGGAAGTTCACTATTATGTTGTTAGGTTAAATTCATCTAGTATTCAGGGAAATTAGAATACTACGTTGTTCGCTGTTAGAGAGGCGGGAGTTGATTAAGTAGCTCAAAATTCTTAGCGATAGGAATGTAACCAGGTTAACAACGGTAGCCCACTAAACAGTGATTGTCCTGAATAACAAACGAGTCAGTCAAAGGAAAACTTTGACCGAGACCTTTACGTTGTTTGTGCTATTGATCGCGTTGGTAATTTTAACGTATCGAGTTGGCAACATTCGCGTCACGTCGCGAGTTGTCCGGAGTACGTGTTTGTTCGCCATCTATCTCCGATACTCAATACATTACAGTTATCAGAGGCGCGAAATCAATTATCGGCACGTGGCACACTTATCAACTATGAAACTCGGATTTATCATTCGCGGATCAGATTTCCCTTTTGTTTACTGTTATGCGTCCTAATTGGCCTACTTTCCTGTTCTTGGGTTTCACTTACTAATAATATTAATATATTAAGGAATTCAGAAGGCTGTCGAATATATTAAGTTTAGTAATTTATCAGAATGTAGGCAGGCATTTATTGAATTTCAGGTAGGCGTTATTGATACGATCGGAATGTAATTCTACATAAATTATTTAGAAGGGTTCGATATTTTTAATTAAAGCCGGTTTCATACCGAAGTTTGGAACACGGAAAAATGCGTAAGAATTCTGAATAGCTTTGGCATTACCCTATCTTCGTTGGTGTATCTCATCGTTAAGCATGGGAAGTTCTTTCCCGGAATAAACGAGTTAAATCAACCATAAATTCGGGCCAAAATGGGGCTCGAATAAGTTATCATCGGCAGTTAGGTGGCGGAGTGGCGAATTTTATCTATAGACAATGGCCGTCTTTTTGTTACATACAAAACATTTTTGTTATATTGGATTGTAATGTCATTTACTTGATGGTTTCAATGGTGTGTTTAAGTTCGAATTTATTCGTTAATAAGGATTGTGCTGAATCACATACTTAAAGCTTTCAGCGTGTTTGCGTAGGGATTTTAGCCCTTATAGCCTGATATACAGCATGCAATACAATTCCGTATGGCATACATATTGATCAGCCTATACTGTTCCCACTAATGGTTCACACGGCTCTTCTCTTCGAAAGGGAATGGACTGTACCGTGTGGACCATCATCGTTTTGAGAGCAGTGGTAATGAAATGTTTTAAACAAAGTATAGCATCGGGTTCCAACCCACGACCAACAACTCGTAAGTCAGCTGCATCCGGTTGGACTGGAAACCGATCCCAATTTAGTTGGGAAAAGGCAAGCAGATGATGATGATGATGCAGTGAAAAAAGGCACAAATTATTGTGCTTCAGATAAGTACCTCCGTTTTAATTTCCGTACATTTTTGCCGGTCGAAAATGATGTACCGAATTTATTGCAATACTTTATGTTACATACAAATCTGCTTACACATAAAACAAAGGGAAAAGCCTAAATATGTACATCATTAGTCACGTCAATGGACTGCGGAATGGGAAGGCAACTAAATCATCCATGTTGTAATAAATGTACCAGAATGTTTACCATCGAAATATCTATCGCGGAGAAAAAAATACAACAAGACTAAGAAATACACTAAGACTTATGTCGATAGAAATGCTGAATTGTTGATACATTCGTCATTTATTAGCGTCAAGACCTGCTCACTTGATGGCAAAGTGTCAGTGTCGAAATTAAAATTTTCCTACGTTCTTTGTAGATTCAGAGTCTTGTTATAGTTATAATATTGAACAAATATGATTTCGGGCCCAGTGCAGCGAGTCTAAAAAGGCCACTTTGGCAGAATCATAATAGGATAATAAGAATCATATTTTAAATCGTAAAATGGCATATGGTCACAAATTGACAACCCATAATGACAGTTCATTCTGAACTGAATTGAGTATGATTGTGCTAATATGTGTCATCATTTCACGTAAATTACAGGAATTGCTAATGAATTGCTGGGAATTCAGAATATGAATTGCTTAATGTGGCCTTTTTAGGCCCACAGGTTGGTAGAAATCACATGTTTTTGAATTTTTGGTTCTACAACATGCCGGTTGCTTCACGTTGTTTTTCTTCACCACTTTTAGAGCAATGGTGATAAAAATATTTGCGCAAAGTAAAACGCCTGACTGGACCTACAACCATTGGGCCACTACTGATCTCAACAGGTCCTTAACCTTAATCCTGAATATTTATCACTAGCTTCTGCCAGCGACTTCGTCCGCGTTAAATTTCTTATTCCCCCGACCCTTCCCGTCGCGTCGAATCGCCTACCCGTGCGATATTCCCCGTTTTTGTAACATTTTTCATTACTGCTCCGTTCTTCTTGGTTGTAGCGTAATGTTATATAGCCTATAACCTTCCTCGATAACTAGGCTATCCAACACAAAAAGAATTTTTCAATTCGGACCAGTAGTTTCCTGAGATTAGCGCGTTCAATCAATCAAACAAACAAACAAACTCTTCAGCTTTATAATATTAGTATAGACTAGTTTCTGCCCGCGACTTCGTCCGCGTTAAATTTCTTGTTCCCCCGACCCTTCCCGTCGCGTTGACTACCCGTGCGATTTTCCCCGTTTTAGCAACATTTTTCATTACTGCTCCGCTCCTCTTAGTTTTAGCGTGATGTTATATAGCCTATAACCTTCCTCAATAAATAAGCTACTCAGCACAAAAATAATTTTGCAATTCGGACCAGTAGTTCCTGAGATTAGCGCGTTCAATCAAACAAACAAACAAACTCTTCAGCTTTATAATATTATAGTATAGATTAAGGTAAAATAGCAACACATACTTAAAAACAATTAAATCACATCATAATACAATTCAGTTCAGATTAGTATTTTAGCTTCGGAAGCAAAAGCCGACACAAACATCAAGTGTGCATATAATTTGTAGACAGGCAGCTCATGAGCTCATTAAGATTAAGTACGTGCTGTTATAGTGCTTAAGTTGAACTTAGAAACACTTAGATGTTGTGAGATATTGTTTAGCTAACTATAAGTTTAGGAAATGGTGAGAATACTTGTTTTGAATTATTGGATATGAAATACAGGAAGATTCTTTTACCTGTGCGGAAACTGTAACTTTGATTTCAGTACCTATACGTATATGATCATAGAAATGTTTCGTCGGTTATCAAAATAAAAATCTGCTGTTTCAGAGAAATCTGCAATTGATCAGAATCAGAATCAGAATCATTTATTTGCGAAATATGGGTGGTTCAAGAGGTGACATTTTTATATAAGAGCTTTAGACCATATCCTACCATGACAGGTGTGCAAATATTTGGTATAAATACAAATTAAATAGTAAATTCTTCTCTTACCAATCTTACCAATTTTAAAAAATTAGTTATAAATTTCAGTACAAACAAAATATTACATTCTCAAATTTCAATATAGACAAAACATTACATCCTCAAATTCCATTACATTATCAATTAATTCAATATTATAATAACTAGTCATTTACATTTATCATTTAAATAATCAAGAACAGAATAATAACATTTATCAATAAGGAATTTTTTTAACTGGTTTTTAAATACATTTAAATTCTTGGTTTCTTTTATATCCTTGGGCAGTTTGTTATATATTTTAGGGCCCATACAGAAGGGACTCTTGTCAAACATAACCGTTCTGTGACTTACTGCACGAAGTGTACTTGCAAGTCTGGTACTTTTTAAGGTTGGATATTTACCTAATTTTTTTCTTATGTCCAATGCTAGTTCATATATGTATAATGATGGAAATGTCAATATTTTTAAACTAATAAAGTGCGGTTTACAGGAGTCAGTTGATTGTAGTGCACAAATTGCTCGAATACATTTCTTCTGAGCTTTGAAAACAATATCTCTGCCAGTGGCATTCCCCCAGAACATTATACCATATCTAAGTGTAGAACCCACATACGCATGATACGCTGACAGGAGAGCATTTTGATTTACAACTTTACGAAGCATATAAATAGCATAAGAGTAACGGCTTAATTTTAAACACACTTGTTCAATATGTGTCTTCCATGTCAAGTCTGAGTCTATGTGTAGTCCTAGAAATTTTGTGGTATATATTTTGCGTATGCTTGTTTGTTCATAATTTATATTTAAGGTACTATCTTTTGAATTTCTATTTTTAAATGTCATCATATATGTTTTTGTTAGATTAATTTGGAGTTCATTCAGTTTTAACCAGTTAACAATTGATGCTAGCGTAGAGTTTATCACATTCTCGTAACATGTCTTAGAGTCATCAGATTCAAATATTGCAGTACTATCATCAGCATACAAAACCATGGGGGATTCGATTGATAGCGGGAGATCATTGATATACAGTATAAAGAGCAAAGGTCCCAAGATGCTCCCTTGTGGTACACCTTTGCAAACTCTTATCGGAGTTGATAGGTGTTTCGTTTCCATTTTAGTTACTTGTGAAATGTTAGATATTTCAGTCCGTTGTTCCCTGTTTCTTAAGTAAGATTCTATGATATCTCTAGCCTTTCCTCGAATCCCGTATGCTTCCAATTTAGCTAATAACAGGTCGGTTGATCGCCAGTCTGTTTGTAAGAAATTCCTAGAACCCCAGGCTTAGCAATCGCGCTTGGGAGCATGAGACCCCGAGACTGCGACGTTATTAAAAATGTCTACTTATTTTGGATTGGTTTTCTAAAAAGTACAAGTTTTAATTATCTGCTCTGCTGAAGTACAAATACATATAATATACCAAAATATTATAACTGTTCTACATTTCAAGACAAGTTAAAATTATTAAAAAAAAGCATAGATTAAAAGTCGCTGAAAAAAGTAAGCAAATACTTAGTTGCTTGTTAAAAAAACTAATTTGTACGACTAATTTTGCTAACAAATAGTCTAAGTATCGATATCGAAACTTTCGATATCTCGACGGAACATCACCACACCGTATTAATTATAGTGTTAATTGAGCTATAAACTATAAATTAATATTCAAGCAATAAAATACACTAATGAAGCAATTCGTTATGTAATAAGGTGCAAGACATTCAAAAATTAAGACCAAAGTCGTGTGAATGTGCGTGTGTAACGAACATGAACAATTAAATTTTCCCAGCAATGTTACGTGTGCGTGAAAAAATCTAAAATTGCTTATATTGTTATTGTTTTAGGTAAATAGGGTAATGTGTATCATATTGACCCTAAGGTATTTGTTACGTATGTAGGTAATAACGGTGGATTGGTGGTTAAGCTACACTCGTCGAGATTGGTCCGTGGATGGGTGAACATGTATTGAATATCGAGATCCCTCCGTGCTTCAGAAACTACGTTAGACGGTTGGTTTCGAGTGTAATTATATTACGTCGCTTCATTCTTCAGATACAAATAACCATGTAGTGCCTTTATTCTACAAGGCTCTATTCGCACGTTTAAAGAATCGACTTTTAGTCGATGGTCAATACTTTTTTTTTTTTTTTTTTTTTGTCAACCGCCACTAGCGCGGTCCGTCCTATGAACGTCATTCCTTTTTCTTGCGAGGCATCGTTCGCACGTGCCTTAAACTAGTGAATATTTCGTGCTCAACAATAATGCCGAAAAGAAGAAATCAAGATAGAATTGAACGTTATCAACGTAAAATTCAAAAACTGGAACAAAGAAAATACAAAAGAATTATTTATTCGTCATCGGAGGACTCCGATGAAAATTCAGGTTAGTAAATCGTTATTTATTAAGTGTTCAGTGCCAAATATTTTTAGAGAAATATTATCTCGTTTACAATGCCTGGAGGTTGACCGTGTGTCATCACGAAGGTAACTTACTGTACCTAGAGGTTAACCGCGTGTTAGCACAAAGGTAATCCGTAATTGTTTAAAGGACGATTACGTTAAAACAAATAAAATGCCTGGAGGTGGATCGTGTATCCTCACGACGGTTATTAATAGTACCGCTTTAGCGTTGTAATATTACCTGAGAGATTAACCGCGTGTTAATACAAGGTTAAAAATAAAAAATTGCGTCTACCCTCAATTTTTTAACTTTTAATTTTTATTGTTATAGACAATACACGGCATAACGACGAAGATCCAAACCCCATAGGGTTAATAGATCAGACCGGCATGAACGATACATCACCCGATGAGGAGATTAAACCAGATGGCGAACAGGACTTAACCGCAGTACCGGAACTAGATCCTCATATTCTCTCCGCCTTAGGTGAGACCACGGAAGAGACGCCAAAATTTGGCCCTAAAATTCATGAAAACCTATCGCGGCTTTGGCTACCTATTCTCCGAAAAGGGATGAATAAGGAGACAAAGGAGAGACTTCACAAAGAGTACCAAATTCCTGAGAATTGCTCATTATTACAAGCGCCTAAATTAAACCCAGAAATATTGGCCGCTGTAAATGAGGGTACCCGTATTCGTGACAAAAGAGTAGAAGGAGTACAGCAGCAATTAGGTCACGGAATAGCCGCTCTCAATAAAGGTTTAGATTTGCTTCTTGACGATGACAAAGACAGAGTTCAAGCCATAAAATTTTTAAGCGACAGCTGTCGCCTGTTGTGCGATCTGCACTTTGAAGAAACCGAGGCGAGAAAGAAGTTCGTCACCCCGAGCCTGGATAAATCGTTTTTAAATATCATGCAAGATATTGATCGCGATGAAATGCTTTTTGGAAGCAAACTTTCGGACAAGATAAAAGCTACGAAAGTAATTGAAAAACATGGCTTACAAATCAAGAAAGTCGCACCGAACCCCAAAACGTCCTCTTCTTTATATCACCCAACAATGAACCGGCCGCGCTCCCAGGGAAACTGGGGAGGCCCTCCTCGCTTCTCTTCGAACAGGGGGGGAGGGGAGGGCCAAGGAGGTCTGCGCCAGCACCTCGCAAGCCCCAGACAGGTGCAGCTCAACAGAAGGCATCTGCCCACAGCAAACAGCGTGCGGCAGTTCAACAATAGAGGTACATGCTGGGAGAATCCAGCATTTTTATAATTGTTGGGTTAAAATTACTGCTAATCCAGTAATTCTTAAGTGGATATCTGAAGGATATTCCATTCCATTTTTTAAAAAACCGGAACAAGTATCAGCCATATGTAATTCTGTATCTCCGAGCGACAAACCGCATATGTTAGAAGCCATCAAAAAATTATTACAGTTAGGAGCTATATCCCCATGTCCTAGATCAAAAACTGATTTCGTTTCCAAAATTTTCTTAACTCCTAAACCTAATGGAGGCAAAAGGTTTATTTTAAATCTAAAAGCTTTAAATAAGTTTATTACCACTGGTCACTTTAAAATGGAGGACCATAGAACTGCAGCTAGACTTTTACCTAAAGATGGTTTCATGGCTACTATTGACCTAAAGGAAGCATACCTTTTAGTCCCAATTTGCAAAGAACATCGTAAATACTTACGTTTCGAGTTTGATCAAACATACGAGTTCAACGCAATGCCCTATGGTTTATCTGTTGCTCCTAGGGTTTTCACGAAGTTAATGAAGGAGGTTATTAACCATCTAAGACATAAGGGTTTTAGGTCAGTAATATATCTCGATGACATTTTTTGTATCGGTAGTAATTTTGATGAATGTCGTGACAATGTTAATGAAACACTAACATTACTCAAATGCTTAGGTTTTGTCATTAATTACGAAAAAAGTTGTCTTGAACCTCGACAAATTTGTAAATTTTTAGGTTTTATATTTAATAGCGTCGATATGTCACTAGGTCTCCCAGGTGACAAACGAACAGGGATTATGAAATTGATAGTTAAGTTCTCTTCTCTTCTTATGTGTTCTATTAGGGAACTATCACAGTTGATCGGAGTACTTACTGCAGCTTGCCCTGCAGTTAGATACGGTTGGTTATACACCAAAACTCTCGAACGTCAGAAATATTTAGCCCTGCAAAAGTACGGTGACTTTGATGCAAAAATAAGACTGTCGAAAGTCATCTTACCTGACCTAGAATGGTGGAGACGGAACATTAATTTAACATACAACGCGTTGAGAAGAGATGAACATTTCGATTTAGAAATCTACACGGACGCTTCTAGGACCGGCTGGGGGGCTGTCTGTAATAGTAATCGAGCAAACGGCGGTTGGAAAAACCAGGAATTATCTTTCCACATCAATTACCTCGAACTGCTAGCGGTTTTTCTAGGATTAAAGTCCTTTGCAAGCTTACATTCTAACTGTTCCGTGTTGCTTCGCGTGGATAATACAACTGCTATCAGCTATATTAACCGTATGGGTGGAGTTCGGTTCCCACATTTAAATGAACTTACCAAAACCTTTTGGCAATGGTGCGAGACGCGAAATATATTCCTATTTGCGTCATATATTAATACACATGACAATATAGAAGCCGATGAAGAATCTCGGAAAATTAATGTAGACACAGAATGGGAACTATCTGATTGGGCCTTCCAAACGATAGTTAAAACATTAGGTGAACCAAAAATCGATCTATTCGCTTCCCGCACCAATGCCAAATGTAGCCAGTACATTTCATGGAGACCGGACCCTGATTCTATAACAGTTGACGCTTTTACAGTTAGTTGGCAATCTAGCTTTTTCTACGCTTTTCCACCGTTTGCTTTAATCCTAAAATGTTTGAGAAAAATCATTGACGATTCAGCCACCGGCATCCTAGTCTTTCCTTATTGGCCTGGCCAACCTTGGTTTCCATTGCTGAAAAGAATGCTTATGTCAGATATTGTTTTCTTGGATCCTAATGAGGACCTTTTGTATTCAAATTACAGATCTCGTCACCCGCTTCACAGCAGCCTTACACTGGGGGCCGCGACGCTCTCAGGACAGCATTTACGAGACTGAATACCCCAGACGTAGCGCTAGATTTAATGCTAGGCTCCATCTCGGATAATACTATGAAACAATATTCCGTCACCTACAAATATTGGTGGCAATTTTGTCTCGAAAATAACCTTAATACTTTTGAAGGTTCCGTATCATCAGTCCTAACTTTTCTGGTGTATCTCTTTCATAAGGGAGCATCATACGGTGCTATCAATAGCCATCGATCTGCCCTTTCATTACTCCTCGGGAATAACATTGGAGCAGACGAGAGAATAAAACGTCTACTCAAGGGTATTTACAGGCAGAAGCCATCTCGCCCCAAATATAACAACACTTGGGACCCAAAAGTGGTATTGGACTACGTATCCCAATGGTACCCCAATACCAATCTTGATCTAACAAAACTAACAAAAAAATTGTCAATTTTATTAGCATTATGTACTTCTCACCGAGTACAAACCTTCTCCCTTATTAGAGTGGAAAATATCAATAGATCCCCCACTGGTATTAAGATAAACATAACTGACATGATAAAGACTTCTGCAGCAAATCGAGAACAACCTGTTCTATATTTACCGTATTTCTTAGAAAACCCAAGGATATGTCCTGCAAAGACTCTCGAGGATTACCTCGAGGTAACATCAGCTTCACGACCCGAAGGCACCGATAGTCTTTTGCTTACTGTTAAAAGACCATATAAAAAAGCATCGTCACAAACCATCAGTAGGTGGATAAAGCAGACCCTAGCGGAGAGCGGCGTCGACGTCACAGTTTTCAGTGCGCACAGCACGCGCCACGCCTCCACCTCGGCGGCGGCCTCCGCGGGAGTCTGTGTAGATACCATTAGGAAGACGGCTGGCTGGGCTAGCTCGTCTCAGACGTTTACTCGGTTCTATAACCGACCATTAATTGACGATGGAATTTTTGCTCGATCTGTCTGCGCCATCAGTAATTTAGATCTAGAGTAATAAATTACTAAATATATGTACATTTAAAACTAATTAAATCAAAATACGTTTAGGCATTATTATTTTTGTTTTGTTTTAATAATGATTATTGATTTTATAATTAAGAACAAATTTGTTTTTTGTTATTATTAAAATAAAAGTTTTCTACTGATAAGCAAAGTTTAATTTACTTATTGGAGAACCTATCTCTAAACATCTACATGGTTATTTGTATCTGAAGAATGAAGCGACGTAATATAATATAAGATCAAACGAACTTCTTGAAGTGAAGTTCGATCATTATTATATGAGTCGCTTCATTCGAAGATACAAAGTCCTCACCCACCCAAACCCATCGTAGAAAACTGATCTCTAAACAAGAATGACGTTCATAGGACGGACCGCGTTAGTGGCGGTTGACAAAAAAAAAAAAAAAAAAGTATTGACCATCGACTAAAAGTCGATTCTTTAAACGTGCGAATAGAGCCTTGTAGAATAAAGGCACTACATGGTTATTTGTATCTTCGAATGAAGCGACTCATATAATAATGATCGAACTTCACTTCAAGAAGTTCGTTTGATCTTATATTGTGTGTGTCATTACGGGTCGTCAGAAACACGAAAATCTGACAACCAGTTAAGACCGGTTGCCACTGTTTGACTGGTTGACTTGGCTTGGTAAGTCTAGGGGTATCGTGTTACCCAGAAACTGGATTGTGGAGCTCATATAGGCAGTCGCTTCATGTAAAATACTGGTATTCAACGGCATTCTGTAAAACTGGAAGCCGCCCGCAACATTGTTGGGAAAAGGGTTGGCATATGATGAATCACTTTTATACACTAAACACTTCTAATTACTAGTGGATTTTGGCGCCGCATGCCAGCGCATGCACTTCTAATTACTATAAGATCTGATCAGTATCTTCATCACTCGTCTGCACTACTAAGATTCACATTCATCATCATCATCATTTCAGCCGTAATACGTCCACTGCTGGACATGACCTCCCCCAATTTGGGGGGCTTTGCCATAATCGCCACGCTTGGCAGGTGGATTGGCGATCGCAGTATGATGGTAAAATGCATAGAGAACGCTGCTGCCCATTCTCTAGTAAGTCCCGTAGTCGCCTCTTACCCACCCACGGGAAGAAATGGGGTGATGCTATTCTTTACGTCCGACACCACACGGTAAGATTCACATTATATTAGACTAACTTCTGTCTAAGACTCCTTCGCGTGGTAGCCAACTATAGGTACCATAAACATACCGTTTTTAGGGTTCCGTTGCCAAATGGCAAAAAACGGAACCCTTATAGATTCGTCTTGTCTGTCTGTCTGTCTGTCCGTCCGTATGTCACAGCCACTTTTCTCTGAAACTATAAGAGCTATGCTGTTGAAACTTGGTCAGTAGATGTATTCTATGAACCGCATTAAGATTTTTTACACTAAAATAGAAAAAAAAACAATAAATTTTGGGGTTCCCCATACTTAGAACTGAAAATCAAAAAAAAAAAAACATCAAACCCATACGAGTGGGGTATCTATGAATAGGTCTTCAAAAATAGTATTGAGGTTTCTAATATCATTTTTTTCTAAACTGAATAGTTTGCGCGAGAGACGCTTCCAAAGTGGTAAAATGTGTCCCCCCCCCCCGTAACTTCTAAAATAAGAGAATGATAAATCTAAAAAAAAAATTTGATGTACATAACCATATAAACTTCCACCGAAAATTGGTTTGAACGAGATCTAGTAAGTAGTTTTTTTTAATACATCATAAATCGTAAACCGCAATTTACCTTTAATTCAATCAACTCAAATATAAAAAAAAAACATTTAATTTCATAAACATAAACCTTATGCATAAACCGAGGATACCTATAGGTTTGTACGGAACCCTCGGTGCGCAAGTCCGACTCGCACTTGGCCGGTTTTTTAAATCGGATGAGTTCTTTCGCAGTTTACCTCCTTCATCCAAACTTACAAATTTTACCCCTTTGTAACATGACTGTGTATAGAAATTTCTAAAAAGATTATGACGATACTTCGATGTCAATCATTCAAGGATTAGTGTGAGAGCCAGACGTTCAATCAATCAATCAATCAACTCAGCCTATCGCAGTCCACTATTGGACATAGGCCTCTCCCATGATGCGCCACAACACCCTGTCTTCTGCCTTCCGCATCCAGGCTTATTTCTAAATATAAAACAGTGACATAATGACACTGGAAGTAATAATGCCAGTGGAATCTTCTAAATGGAACGAGACATCGTCCTAATTACACACTTGCCACTTCTTATAGTCGTTAAGATGTGCGACATGACATAAATATTTATTAAGTCAGTTATATTTCTTCTTAGTGCTATTATGCTGGTTTTTACCAGAGGGGTAATTGCGGAACTTTTTATCGGTAGGAATTGGTTTAATATTCATAGTTAAACAACATTCATTGCGTTATTTACGTTGCTGAGCCACAATTTATTCGAACAAATGACGCAATGGTTTAGAAATAATCTTCAATCCCATTCAGATTCTGATAAATTGTGCGTTTCGCAATTAGGGTGCAGGATACTTGATCATTTTCTCAGCAATATTAACAGAAACAGTTTCAGGATTGCTTATAGTTCATAATCATCACCATCATTTCAGCTAAAAAGACGTTCACTCCTTGGTATATAGTTCTCCAAACGGGTGTTTGTCATAATGCCATGCCGATCGTAGTATGATGGTTAAATGAGTTTAAGTTTAGACGAGTTTAGAAGAGTTTTACATTCTCTAGTAAGTCCCATAGTCTTCTACAACACCAATGGCTAGAACTAGGATGGTCCTATCTATACTAATATTATAATGCTGAAGAGTTTGTTTGTTTGTTTGTTGTTTGTTTGATTGAACGCGCTAAGCTCAGGAACTACTGGTCATAATTGAACAATTCTTTTTGTGTTGGGTAGCCCATTTATTGAAGAAGGCTATAAGCTATATAAAATTACACTACGGTCAAAAAGAGCGGAGCAGCAAACGAAAAATGGACGAACACTGGCAGTCAATTCGATGCGACGGGAAGGGGAGCAAAAATTTGACGCGGGCGAAGTCGCGGGCAGAAGCTAGTTATTTATGTCCGGAACCACGCGGAAGATAGTTCATAGTTATTGCATGTAATTCTATTCTATTGTTTAAAAAAATAATCAACTCTAGACAAAACTTCGATGCCATTGAACACTATTCTGGTCTTATTTGAGCACGAGGCTGAAACGTAATTAGACACAGAACATCGACAAACTGAATACCTGACATAGACAATGCTATTGAAGATAGAAACTCGTTTCCTGCAGAGGTTAACATTTTTAGGGTTCCGTTGCCAAATGGCAAAAAACGGAACCCTTATAGATTCGTCATGTCTGTCTGTCTGTCCGTCCGTATGTCACAGCCATTTTATTCCGAAACTATAAGAGCTATGCTGTTGAAACTTGGTAAGTAGGTGTATTCTGTAAACCGCATTAAGATTTTCACACTAAAATAGAAAAAAAACAATAAATTTTGGGGTTCCCCATACATAGAACTGAAACTCAAAAATGTTTTTTTTCATCAAACCCATACGTTTGGGGTATCTATGAATAGGTCTTCAAAAATGGTAATGAGGTTTCTAATATCATTTTTTTCTAAACTGAATAGTTTGCGCGAGAGACACTTCCAAAGTGGTGTGGTAAAATGTGTGTCCCCCCCCCCCGTAACTTCTAAAATAAGAGAATGACAAAACTAAAAAAAAATATATGATGTACATTACCATGTAAACTACCAACGAAAATTGGTTTGAACGAGATCGAGTGAGTAGTTTTTTTTTAAAACGTCATAAATCGTAAACCGCAATTTACCTTACATTCACCAACTGAAATATAAAAATTAAAAAATATATATATTTTTAAACCGAAAATACCTACAGGTTTGTACGGAACCCTCGGTGCGCGAGTCCGACTCGCACTTGGCCGGTTTTTTTTCAATATTCGGTTCGAGTGTAATTGACGAAGTAAAGTTTGCAGATATGCAAATAAAGCTGCAAGTAACAGCTAGCAAGATGATAACTTTAAAAACAAATATAGCTACAAATATTAAATGATCTGTTCCAGAAGTATGTGATAAAAGTGTACACAAACCTTGTTCTGGTTATTTATTTAAGAAATCACTAACTAATACATTCATGTGTATTTAAAATGATTCAACATTATATTATCTCGCCAATTCTTTCGAACGATTACTGTTTGAAAAATAATATTAAATCGTAATTGAAGACTCATTGATTGACGATGACATTGAAAATTGAGGTTATAATATTAACGTCTATTGTCAGTTGAGAACCACAGTTTAAGGAGGATAAAATTTTTAATTTTAGTTAATTGATGCAATAATCAAAAAGGTTTGTAACCGCATTACAAATTACTATCCACAGGTAGATTTTATTTGACGTTTCCTGATCCATATGTTTTCATTTTCGTAAGATACTTTTGAAACAGATTATAGTTACTTTGCAAATGTTGCAACGACGTAAGTACATTCGCATCCAAACTGCCGAAGTTTGGTGCAACTGTAAGCACCAATCGAATTGATTTCTATTTATCTGTTGCGACTATGAGTTTAAAGGCAAACAATAGTTGTTGGTACCAAATAGTTTATCTTAAGTAGGCATTATGCAAGAGTGGAACTGAATCAATCGAGTTGAAGTAACTTTAAAAGTTCAATTGCATTGCTTAATTTCTTTAGTATAGAACCACTTGTTTTTTGTTTTGTTATGATTGTTATGACATAGTAATAACAATGTTCAGTATGGTATATACTTCAATTTGGTTCAGAGAATAATTTACCAACCCAAGGTTATCATTCGGCACTATTTTTCATTCGTATTGTACTCGTCTATTCACTTTTTCTTCAAGGAAAATATGTATTCTCGGATAACGTTATTTATCTCCGTCAGCTGAACAACAAGACTGTCTGGGTAGGTACGCATAGTTTCAAAGCGAATGTTAAGAGAAACGCAATTTGTAGGTACACCTTATCTCCAATAGTTCGTAGACAAACACAATGAAAACTCGGAAGACAATTACAACAAACTTACATCACAAAACAGATGATACAATCCTGAAACATAGTTACAGCGTGTTTGTCAGAAAACTCGGATATTACGAACCTATAGGGAGAGCAGTCAAACTTCTCAGTAAAATTAAATTCACCTTGCGACAATAATACGCGTTCTAGTTTTCTCCAAGTTCACAGCCTTTACGAGTCTGTTGTATTACTTGTTGTTGTATTGTTATTACAACATGCCGTTACCTGTTCTGCAGTACTCTGTGGTTACTTTCACTCAATCAGCGCGTTCTCTCGATCGCTGTCGCGTCGTGCTATGTACATGGTTTCCTCATTAGCACGCTTTTGTTAGGTACGTCCGTGACGCCGCCGTGTTTAGTGTTCGCTATCGCAACATGCTCCAATCAAAGCTTCAAGGTGTCTAGAGCAATCGAACTGTGTGCATGAAATTATATCCAGAATTTCGTCACACGAATTTCCGCCTTAATCCTGTAAGTGCAACGCCTAGAATAGCGTCTTCTGGTGTGATAGACGACGTAACCAATTGCGCCGGTATTTGTAAGCGTATTAACCTATTGTATTGAATACCGACGTCTGCCTCTCCTTGATGATTCACGGTGCAGCCAATTGGGTCGTATATTATTGTCTAGAAACTGTCTTCGGTTGTCGACTGTTAGAAATCTGTTGATTGTTGATGAAAAAAGATTGTCTAAAGTTTTAGTTGATTTAAAAAAAGTGATATAGTTAATTATGTGACAATATGCGTGTTATATGCCATTTAGAATCTGTAGAAGGCTATTTATAAACGTCTACCCGTATATTTAGATAGCAAAAAGTCCACTGCGACGTGTGCCCCGTTAGGCGAGTATTTTTTTTTCCTAAATCCGAATACAAAAAGCATACACGTTTACATAATTTCCTAGAATTGTCTCTCTCACGCTATCGAATGAGGTTTTTTAAGTTTCATTAGAATAATAAGTCTAGTTGATCACTTTTTGCGACTACTGACTTAAAAACTGCTATAAAATCTTCTATCAGTATAGAAGGACCAATGAAAAAAAAAATATTGACGTTCTTATTCTTTGGTCGTTTTTGAAAATGGATTCTTGCAATCCATTTTCAAAACTGCCTATCTACACTTATAACAATTTAAACAAACCTGATATTTTTAAAATTTCGAAAATAAACAATTATTCGGAGGTAACACCTACATAAATTGAATATTAAACTTGTACCAAGTTCCATAAGCTCAATATTTCCTACAAATACTTTCGTACAATAGCCTCCCAAGTTATTTGGTAAGCTACCTCAAAGGCATGGCATTTAAGTTCCTACTCAACGGCCTTCACATTCCAAGAGTTCAAACTGACATGTAACAAATATGACTATTACAATGAATGAATGATATCTGGTTTCAATCTCATTCCTATGGTTCCTCAGATATTTTTTCTAATACATACTTACCTGTCAATTTAATTGTCAATGTTTGACTATATAAATACATTTGAAATAAGAAACTTTGCATAAGAATGGTATGCGTGTACGCCTCTTTTTTTTCATTCGAGGTCGACGAAGGGCGTATTTATGCCATATGCCTGTGGCAAGGTTTTTTTTTATAAAAAATATTTGAGTCTCTCAGTATTTATTAAGACAAATGTAATTTTAAATAATTGATCATGTGTGGGTGAAGAATTATTGTCGTTTATCCTAAGGCAGAGTTTCACAATCGATTTCGATATTAAGATTTCAAATTGGTTGAATGAACTATTGGAGCTAAAGTCGTCTTTTGTTTCGGTATCCGGTAATCCTATCTTGTAGGCGCCCACATTGACGGGCGCCTAAACTGTTGTTGAGTTTGTATGTTATTTATGCCTCGACTGTCATATTTTGTAGATAGATAGTAGGTACGAAAACAGACAGGGCTTGTCATAGAAAGATACTCAGAGTACTTAAGTAGGTAACTACTTTAGTACTCTTAGTATCTTTCTTACATATGTATCTCTCTGTATATTCGTTGGTGTATTTTATTTTTTGACACCTTATTATCGTAGGTATGTTGTTATGTTTGGTTCAGTTAGGACATTGAATTGCTTTGTGTATGAGTGCTAGTTGATTTTAAATGGTATTTCAAACAGAACTCTATTACTGGTACATGAAAATATTTATAAATAGTTTGTATGTGACACTATATGCGATATTTGTTATTTATTATTAGCCTACACTGTCCCGCTGAGCAAAGGCGTACCCCAAATCCCTCCCTGTCACTTACATAGCCGAAAAAAAGAATTATATCGAAAACGAAGAAGGTTGCTCTTTCTTAATTTAAAAGTAAATCCTTCATGCAAATCTCATATGTTAATCAATTATACAACGTTCAAAGTTAATTGATTTAGCCTTCAATTAACTTCAACAAACGTGTTAATTAATATTGAAAGTAAGACAAGTCTTACAAGGCATGTAGGGTGAAGGAGGCAATTATTAGCTTAGGATAGGCGCTTATTTCGTTCTAGCCCCCACTTCGCCCGGTTGTAACTTGACAAATCATCAAGATATATTATAAAAAGTAAAATTTGTTTGTATACAGGGGTAATCTCCGGAACGGCGGGATCCATTTTCATTAAATTGGGTATGGGGATACTTTGGGACCTGGAGAAGGACATGGCTACTTTTTATCGACATACCAAGCGGCAGCTTCTGTTATATAAATATGAACCTTCCAAACTCAATCATCTAAGTAAGAGTCAACACCGCATCAAAATCCGTTCTGTAGTTTAGAAGAACAGCACAGTCACACAGATAGACACGAAGAAGACTTTATTTTACAATACTCGTATGTATAGATAGACGTCAATCCGTTTGACAAGTGAAGTGGCAATATTTACGGTCGTCCATTGCAATTCAAAGACCAATTATTCTGCAGAGGACTTTTACTGGCCTACTGTCATATTTATTTGGGAGTTCACTCATATTTCAGGTTGATTGTTAGAAAATGTCTGTAGCATTAAACTCGCCCCAGTACATTTGTGTACACAAAGTATTAAAAACAAAAATAAAAATTCTGGGGTATTATGGTGCAAAGCAGTGGGCCCATTGGTAACAGATACGACTTACGAGTCGTAGGTCGTAGGATCGAATCCTTTACGCTTTACTTTGTGTCAATAATTTTATCACTACTGCTCTCAAAACGGTGGAGGAAAACATCGTGACGAAACCTGCATGTCCTAGAACCAAAAAATCGAAGATACGTGACATCAACTCGTACTGGGCCCGCGTGGAGGAATTTGCCCTCTCACAGAGAGGAGGCCTGTGTCCCAGTAGTGGGAACATTATAGACTGATAATACTTATGCTTAAACTTCTGTAGAGAATTTTCAGCTTACCTACAAACATGCAGGACACAAAAGTTGAGATGTTTATATTCTGGGATACTCAGGTACCGGAAATATTGGTAGTTGGTTTCCGATCCGTTACCCAATTATGAGCCTTGAAGATTGAGTGTTGTTAACCTTTCCTTAAAATATTGTGTTCATGGATACCTGTATTTTGTAATAGTGCATAATAGGTATGTACCGTAAGACCACATTCGCATGGACGTAAAATTATCGCAGCGGGGTTTTACCTCGCACGGAATTTGCGACTCTCGGCGTTGAACCGAGGATTGAGAATCCTACTGAGTGCATCCCAGCATGTCGAACAAACAAACTGTTCGATTTTAAACTCTCGGCGCTAAGTGTAAGGAAGATCTGCCAGGGTCGCGATATTTGTTCGAAAGAGATACCGTGGCCCCGGCACATGGGCAACTGAAGGAACACGGGTGGGTCAGTAAAACTCTGAAACGCCCTCCCGCTCCGCCCAAGAGCGGTAGACGTCATTTGATGATTTCCCACTCACAAAAAAAAAGAAGATCTGTAAAATAAAAAAATCCCTCTACGATATTTTTACGTCCGCCCAAAAAAATATTTCCTCAATTTATTTCACTTAAAATATTCTGACTGCAATGCCTAACCCATTACCAAAAACCGTGTTTGCGAAATATTCTCAGCTACTCTAAAGTAAACGAAATAATATTTATTCTTACTTACCGTTTTCTTTGCATTGCGCTCTATTGGTCTCAGTCAACAAACTTCTTTAGCTCAGTGTAGACCTTAAATTCGCTTTATTTAATACGAAACCAATAATATCTCCTGTTCACGATGAAAATTGATCATATCGACAACATCGACACATTTTCTATAGAAAGTGGGTCATGCTGATGAAGCGTCTCTAAGAAATGTTGGAAATTCGCTTTCAATAAGTGACTGGAGTTAGCACAATGTCATTACAGACTGTCAGTGCGATGGGAACATATAAACAATATAATTTTCTGGCATTAAGTATTGAAAGACTTTCTTTTGTTTTTAACCAGTATGTTGATTTCTACGGTTGAGTAGCTTGTGACTTAGTTATAATAGCCACACGAGTCAAAATCAAAATATTTTATTTGACATAAACTTACATGGGCACATATATGTAACGACAGTAGTTAGGTGCGCGGTACCAATTTGTTGACTCCTATGGAGATGAACCGGCAAGGAACTCCATGGTTACTCTTTTAAAAATAATTGGCTTTTATAATGGTTTTAATTTACAGTGTTATAACTGTGCAGGACGCCCATAGAACGCTTATGTAATAAGATCGCTTATCTAGTAATAAGTATATTATGTATGATCAATGTAAATAATAGCACCTATAAGTTAGTTTAAATATAGTTTGATTGTATTCCATTTAGGAACTAAGAAACTTTGTAATCGCGATCTATTCCGGAGTCAGGTTTGCTCAGATCAGAACGTGTCGAAACCTCGAGACGCCCTTGCCTGCCTCTGATTGGTGGACTCGGAGTCGATCACGAAAACACAAATTCTAATTAGTTATATTATTGGGTAAACCGAACAGACGGCGCAACTTGCACCATTGTGTTTAAAGTATAAATATAGGGTAAGTTAAATTTTAAGTTTACCCGGCTGGAGGCCTAAAAAGGTAACTTTTTAGAACTCGCCGGGTCAAAATCCGTTTAAGTAGTAAGAATCTTTTCAGGATTAACTACGAGATGCCCCACAAAGAAAAAAAAAATTAGTTTAGTTGTAAAATCCACGCCATGGGCGACTGATTAGAGAAATAAATACGTCTTCAAGTTTTAAAGTGAGTTTTAATACGTGAACCGAATAGCAGTTCCTCCAATCCAGCAAACAAATAAATGTGAGGCCTGTACACCTCACAATAACCATGGGAGGACAAGCTAGGCCTGTCAACAAGCACCAGGTACTTAATAAAATAGAAAATGGTCTATAGTGTACAAGGTCTGCATCGTCGATCAATCAGGTTATGCTACGCTTACCACAGTTGGTCCCTCGATGGTTGACCATCTTTACATACCAAGACCCCTTCGTGCTTCGGAAAGCACGCTAAGCTGTTGCTCCCAACTCTCAGTCGTAGATCTTTGACAGTCGTTACGGGTCGTCAGACGCTAGAAAGTCTGACAACCCGTTTTACCACGAGGTACCATATTACCCAATAAATGGGTTGTGGAGGTTAGATAGGCAGTTCATCATCATCATCATTACAGCCGTAAGACGTCCACTACTGGACATAGGCCTCCCCCAATTTGGGAGGCTTTGCCATAATCGCCACGCTTGGCAGGCGGGTTGGCGATCGCAGTATGGTCGTAAAATACATAGAAAACGCTGCTGCCCATTCTCTAGTAAGTCCCTTAGTCGCCTTTTACGACACCCACGGGAAGAAATAGGGTGATGCTATTCTTTACGTCCGGCACGACACGGGACGATAAGCAGTTGCTCCATGTAAAATATATGAGATTCATTATTCAGTTGTTTCTGGTTAGATTGAAAGCCGACACCACATTGTTAGGAAAAGGCAAGGCTGGTGATGATATTGTTTTCTACGTTAATCAGTGAAAGGAATTCATTAGGAGTTGTTGAATTGTAACTTTGTGACAAATTGAACAATAAATTGTTTGACCCAAGCACGCTTGGAGGAGTTGATTAAGAATTTGGGACCTAAAATTAATTAACCAAGACTTTTGGGGTAGATTGGTCTTTCGTTCAAGGTTAGGTTAATGCCCTTAACAGTTATTGGTATACTTTTTCGACTGTTGTTTATCATAATCAGCTGGGATCTAGACTTTCTTTCTATGAGATGGACTGTGTTCTGCCAACCCGCACTGTTGACAGTGTGCGTTGTCTTGAGACAACCCACAACCTGTCTGTCTTCGAAATTTTGGTTCTAGGACATACTGGTTTCCTCAAGATGTTTTCTTTCACCGTTGTGAGTAGCAGTTGCGGTGACATCATTTACACAAAGCAATGTGCCTGATTGTTTTCGAACCCAGGACCTTTGGCTCACCATTGCTCTTCGAATATTGGTCCTGAGAGAAATAATTCTTGTTATTTGTATGAACAAAATATATGACATTAGTTAAGCAAAGTGGGAAGGAAAACGATGTAAGAAATGATATGATATGATGGATCCAATAGTCTGAAATCGCCAATATGCATCGAGTAAGCTGAGTGCTCGAGTAATGCTTCTTTGTCTGTCATTTTGCAGAAGCAGTACATTTCCATGCTGGTCATCAAGCACCATTTATGCTTGCTTATTGTTAGTTTAAAAACCGTATTACTCAAATATGTATATGAATTGCAATAGGTTTTGCCCTATCAGGATTGAAATTGCAATTCATTACTGGAATGCTGTCATTTTAAAAGGATGTAACCATCCTTTTTGAAATTTAAACATTTGTGTTAATTATACGTTAAGAATGACTGCATCTATACATCTTTGGTATACAAATAAATTAAATTGAAGTGTCTGTTTGTTATGTCAAATGCATATGAAACTTTATTCATCCAATAAAAAACAAGTTTGTTTTAATGTGTCTTTCTGTCTCTTGTTCTGGATAACCTCCAAAACGACTAGACCGATGTGGACGGGAAATTTACTGGTAAACAGCTGATTTTAAAAGGAGCACTTTCCTGCAGAATGATTTCCACGCAGGCGAAGCCGCGGGCACAGCTATCAATAAAAATTTATTATCAACAAAATTGCAATAACAAGTTAATAGTTAGCAGTTAGGCACATTCCACGAAATAAAGAGGCTTCTGAATACTCTAAGTAAACACTACACGAGATTACTTAATACTAAGTTGGGATGTTACAAGTTAGCCGTGGCATCAATCGCAGTAGCTTGATTAACAAGTTGATCGGGCACAATGGCCGGTCTTCGTAATTTAATTTGTGACTTACGCTCCCGTTGTGATGTGATCTACATTATTAGGCACAACATTTATCTTATTTATTTGTTTATTTATCGATTTATTCTTAGCAGTGGTGGCCCAGTGGTATCGACCTCGACTTACGAGTTGTAGCCCGTGGGTTCAAATCCAAGCAGGCGCATTACTTTGTGTCAATAATTTTGATCACCACTGCTCTTAAAACGGTGAAGGAAAACATCGTGTGGAAACCGGCATGTCATAGAACCAAAGATTCAAAGACACTAGATTACGGCCCACTCCCTCTCAATAGGCTAATTATGTAATTATTTATAGGTATTTATTTATAATAAAGTGTAACAGAAGTTTAGATATCTTTGCAAATCAAAGCTGATCGGGCATAAATGTTCCCGCAAACAGGCGCGACGCGAGTCTTATAGAATAATTTCCATGAAGTTTTCATATAGGAGGGGCTATTGGCTAAGTAATAACACGGATCGATCGATTAGGTTAAGCTACGCTAGCCGCAGTTGGTTCCTGGGTGTGTGACCATCTTTAGCAAGAAAGAGCCCTCCGTGCCTCGGAAAGCACATTAAGCCGTTGTTCCTTGCTGTCAGTTGCGGATCTTTGACAGTCTTTACGGGTCGTCAGAAGTCCAAAACTCTGACTTATCGAGGCGTATTATCCAGTAACTGGGTTGAGGAGGCCGGATAGGTAGTCGCTCCATGTAAAATACTGGTAATATAATCAGCTGCATCAGATTTGACTGGAAGCCGACTTCAACATAGTTGGGAAAAGGCAAGGCAGATGATGTTTTACTAAAGTCGCGTCGCGCTGTCATGTCGCGTAGCGCTGTCGCACCGCGCTGTCGCACCGCGCTGTCACATCACGCTGTCGCGTCGCATTTTCGCAATGCGCCTGTCTGCAGAAGGCGCAACAGCTGGTCTTTGTAATTTACTTTGTAACACGTAACCGTTGTGACGTGATCTCTATTATTACACTACATTTATCTGATTGAAATGTTTATAGGTGTTTATAATTAAGTATAACCGAAGTTGAGATAGCTTCGCAAATCAAAGCTGATCCGGATAATGGCCGGCCATTCTAATTTAATTTGTGACTGACGTTACCGTTGTGACTTGATCGCCATTATAAGGTATACAACATTTACCTAATTGATTCGTTTGTTTGTTAATAATTAAGTCCATCGGACGTTCAGATAGCTTCGCAAATACAAGTGCGAATGCAGAATGAGAGTATACAATGCCAAATTACATTAGCTGGCAAAAATTCACAGATGTGGTGGGCACTGATATCTAAAGACGATAAAATAGTATGATGTTTTTTTTTGGGGGGGGCGGGGTCAACGACCTCGCGCTTCTAGTTTTGTTATTTGAGTTTTAAGAAATTCTGTTTACGTTCCTATTCTTATGTTTTATCGTATTTACATATCGTAATCCGTGATGTCTATGTTTACACAAAGAATTCAGATTTTTTGCAACTCATATTTTAAGTGATTACCCGAACTATGGTCGATGACCTGACAAAAAAACCATCAAATTACTTTCTTTTCTGTTTTATCATGTTAAGATATCGATACCCACTACGTCTGCGAACTCCGCTAACTAATTTAAATTGCCTCTGTATAATATTTAATGCTACATATAAAATAAATCGTGCTGTTTAATACTGCGATAAATCATTACCAGTAAATACTAAACATGATAATCTTACTCAAGGCTCATAGGAAGTGTTTACATCTTAAAATTACTAATAGAACAAAATCAGCTAACAGGTACCTATATCAAACCTATAATAATGGTATTTTTTTTGTGGGTGGGAAATCTTCAAATGATGTCTCCCGTTCTAAGGTGAAGCGGAATCAGCATCATGGTCTTTACGTCAGGAAAATAAATTTCTTAACAAACTGAATATCAGTTTCAATTGTCTGTTTATTTCAATCCATCCAGTTGTATGAATGGCTTTTTTTTTTGGATGGGATAGCACCAAATAACTTCTCCCGCTATGGGCGGAGTGGGAGGGCGTGTCAGACTTTTACTGACTAAAACCCACCCGTGTTCCTTCAGTTGCCCACGGTATCTCTTTTGAGCAATCTCGCGACCCTGGCAAGCATCGGCCTAGCAGACGCCTTCAGTAATGCTGACATCTCTTTGAGGCGCGCGTGGAACACTACGCGCTGTCGACCCGAGCCTGGTCCTTATCGGGCGGCGAGAAACCCATTGCTCGCCGCCCGCAAGCTCGCGCCTGCGGTGGCCGGGAGTCAGCTATCGACTCCCTACGCCCGGGGCGTCTCCTCCTGCGGCGGCTAGGGACGTGTGGGCGCAGAGACTGCTACTCCCTCACGCGCCCCACCTCCTACTTCGCGAGCATTGCTGCTTCACAGAAGGAAGTGACGGCTTCCCATGCCTTCTCGCTCCGTACCATGGCTCGCACCAGGGCCGGACGCGAGAAGTCGCCGCCACCGATCGCCTCCACGAGGACACGGTGGTGCTCCGCCCAGGCAGGGCACACCTCCACCGTATGCTCCACCGTGTCCTCCAGATGATCCTTGCAATGAAAACAGCCGGGCGTTTCCTCCCGCTTTATCCTGAACAGGAACCCCCCGAAGCACCCGTGTCCGGTGAGAACCTGCGTCAGGCGGTAGGTGAGGACGCCGTGGCGCCTCTCTATCCACTCCTCAAAGAGGGGACTTACCGCCGCAATTGTGACGTGCCCAGCTTTGGGTTGCGACAATCGTACCCGCCATGTCGCCATGATCATGAGATCCTGCCGGAGCTCTGTTCGCCGTGCCGCGCAGCGGAGCGGCAGCGGAGTTTTGCCTCCTCGCGCCACTCTCACATGTGGGCGAGGACCTTTGCCTCCAGATCCCATGGCGGGTATGAATGGCTACAAGCAGCATTCGTACACCAGTCAATAACCAAACGCGTATAAAAATAAAGAACGCATTGAAACAAACGCATGAAACTGGTACTTTAGAGTAGGTTAGGTTACAAGGAAAATTGACGTCCTTATCTCTGCTATGTTCGCAAAAGCTATAAAGATGCGGGAATGATTAAGTTGAAACTTATCTTTACACGAATAACCCTTAAAATAAAACAGAAATTACTGAATTACAACATTAATTAATTTCTACATACATTAGTAAAACAGTATTTATTATTGCTTTAGGATGAAATGATAGGGCAAAAGTTAATCTCAGCCCGAAATATACCACGTAACGACCCGCCCGGGACTCTGGGAGACGAATGATGCCTAATAACGAGCAAATTAGTTTTCTTTTTAAATAAAAGCAGCTTGGTATTTGGACCATTGCGAAAATGTTGTTTTAATAAATCTTTGACTGGCTTCGTGAATTAAGGCTATTAGGTTGGATAGTCTTTTCAGTGACTTATGTGCTAAGTACTTAGATATAAAACAATTTCTCGTAACAAATATAATTTTTTTTTACTTTAATTTTGCTAGAATTTTCTTTGCAATTTATGGTAAACTAGCTTCTGCCCGCGACTTCGTCCGCGTTAAATTTCTTGTTCCCCGACCCTTCCCGTCGCGTCGAATCGCCTACTCGTGCGATTTTCCCCGTTTTTGCAACATTTTTCATTACTACTCCGCTCCTCTTGGTTGTAGCGTGATGTTATATAACCTATAGCCTTCCTCGATAAATAGGCTACCCAACACAAAAAGAATTTTTCAATTCGGATCAGTAGTTCTTGAGATTAGCGCGTTCAAACAAACAAACATACATACAAACAAACAAACATACAAACAAACAAACTCTTCAGCTTTATAATATTAGTATAGATATTATTTTTTTCGTAGTGACTGCCTCGTTGGTCTAGTAGTCTCGCAAGTGGTGCTGCTAAGCATGTGGTCCTGGGTTCGATTCCCAGGTCGGGCAAAGTGTTATTAGGTTCTTATATTTGGAATAACTCAGTAGCAGCCTAGAGTCTGGATTTGTGCCCGGTTGATGGCAATATTCACGATTACCTGGGACTCAAACATAACTTACGAAATATAGATGTACAATAGGTACACCTCTGGCCTACCCTTCGGGAAAACATGGCGTAATGTAAATTTTTCATAATATTCGCTACGAAGGAACAATATGACCCGGCTCTTTGGATTAGATAAAAACTAACACTATCGAGAAAAAAAAAATAAACATCCTTTATGATAAAAGCCAAGTTTGAATTGAAGATAGATTTGCTATGAAATGCACTTGAGCGAACTTGTGGGTAGTTATTTGTTTCGACCAAAATTGAGTGATTCCTCAACTATGTCTTTAGAGAAAGCAACACCAATTTTTACCCGAATTTTCCGTCACTCAGTTGTTTCGTTTGTAAAATTGAAAATCCTTTTTATTATACATGACTAGATGTATCTTTACATTTATGTACTTAATAATACGTGAAGCAAAAACCCCATTTTAGGAAAATTACGCTGACAGAGAAGTATGAACTTTGGCTCAGTTAAAGTGTATATGAAGAAGAAGTGCTGAAAGCTAATATTTTTCGGTTTGGTTATAAAATTGTTTGTAATGGATAAACTCAAAAGCTACTTAACCAATTTAAAAAAATCTTTTCACCTGTGGAAAGCCACATTATTCCGGAGTAACATAAGCTATAAATCCAACGCGGACGAAATCTGAAGCACTTCGCTTGAGTATAATTATGCATTAGAAATACATGAAATTAATTTAAAAAACATGGTGGGATTCGACTACTTCTATTATTTAAACGGGCAATATTATGAAGCTACCATAACATTGCCCCCCAACCCACTACCATTATAACATAGCAGGAAGCCACATGACGTGAGTAGACGCACGTCCTGCTGACGCGACGTTATTTGAAGACAGCCCCTCCGCTGCAAGTGACGTGTTATTTGCAATATGTTATGGAGAGTTTAGGGTTTACGTCATCGGTATTAGGTTATTATGTAAAGACTTTTCTTATGTCAATTTTTATCAGGCGCTGTTCACTAAAATACGTTATCAAAAAAATATAAATTTTATGCAAAAACTTTGCACTTTTAATTGTTTTGAAGTGAAAATTTCTTTAGCGGCGTTGTGCACTTTTTTGTAATGGGTAAAAAATGTTAAACTCGCGTCAGGACACGTGACCTGATCGAAAATTCGTAAAACGGACGGAGAGTAGACAGCCGGCGCGGCGTAGGAGAGGAAGTATCCCCCTCTCTTTCTACGGTGCGGCGAAAATGTATGCCTGCGCCTGCTGTTTCTTTTAGGCGGCTCAGGAAACTTGCGCGAATGTTCGTGTGTGTTTATGTTACAGCGTGCCACGCGCATTCATGGATGGTGACAGCTGGCTCGACCGTCTGTGTAGTTGCCGTTTTCGAAATTATGGATGGAAGTTGATTTTTCTGAGAGATAAACTTTTTAATGTAATATAAATTGTCATGTTTGTGTACGATAGCGCAATAAATAAATACTGTATTCTACCACAGTCGTTTTTTTTTTTGTGAATGACACTTTTTTGTTTTGTTAAAGAGTTTTTTAATTGTTTTCTATTTTTTATGGTACTATCCAATTCTTATATCTCTACTTGCTATGCAAAAACTACCCAATCAAAGTTAATATTTATATGAACACTGCTGGCATTAAAAGAATTTTCGAAACTGGCCTACAATTGCTGGAGACATTGCAAAAATATACACAAAAATGCAGACGAATCGAGAAACTCCTCCTTTTTGAAATCGGTTAAACATAAAATTTTAAAGCCGTTGTACGGACGATAAAAATAAAACTTACAAGCTATACACCGAAAAAAACCTAAATTACAGAACAGTCTTCAAACGTACAGTCACGAGCAATAATTATATACATTGTCACATTTTCTAAAATATCTTAACTTCTACCATTCAAAAAATATGTGTACGATATTTTTTTCTAAATTACATAACCATCAAACTGTGTCAAAACTGGGTATACATCAGTTTCACAATAATATAAACGAAACAAAATCAGTAAAAAGTTTATACTTCCAATGTAATTTTCAAGTATCCATGACAACTTCTATAACATATATACAATTGTATACGTGTTATAGGAATTGTCATGAATACATTAAAATGAGATTGAAACTGTATACCTACTTTTTCCTGTTTTTGTTGAGTTACGATAGAGTAGAAATACGATATGGCACGTTGTTATTATTGATTTTATATCGATTTCAATAATAATCAGAATAACATAGGAAATACATATTTATCCAGCTGTACTGCACGACAACAAAAAACAGCCGTAATGTGCGCCTATCCCTTCTGTATGATTTGCAATGTTGCCGTAGGAATCTAATAGCCCGCTGGCCTCGTCACCATCGGGGCGGTACGGCCGATGCTAGACGACTGGCTTCGGAGAAGGCACGACTCCCTGTTATTTGGGGCGACGCAGGTGCTCTCGGAGCACGGTTGCTTCGGGTCAGACGCTCGGTGTCATCACTGCGTCCATTGTCGGGAAGACACGGTGTTCATACGCTTGCAGAATGCGCAGTTTGGGAGGAGTCGCGTCGAACCCTTGTTTCGCAAGAAGGAAACGATCTGTTGCTGCCGGCTGTGATCCGTTCTATGGTCGGTGGCGCAGCGTCGTGGGATGCGATGATCTCCTTCAGCGAAAATTTCATGTCGCAGAAGGAGGCAGCGGAAAGGGAGAGGGAGATTTCGAGTGCTCTCCCAACCCACAGCAGGCTCACCGGGCGTCGGCAGAGTACCCTCTGCTGACGCCTGGTGCATCTGCTAAAAATACATGTATTTAGGGGGGCCAGTAGAGGACATTATCGGTAGACGTCCTCTACCGGCCCCCCTAAATGGGTCCAGGGACGGCGGACTCTCGGACGTGCGCCGCCCCCTATCATATATGACCCGAGATGGTGGCGCGTAATGTATCACGCGCGCTCCTCTTAGACGTCGCGGGGGGAGTTAAACACCTCACTCCTCCTGCTTGACCAGACGGGGCCCGCAGTGGCGGGACGGCACCAGCGGAGGGCTCCGTTGAAGAATGCTTAAGCGTCCCCGTAGCCCCCTGTGCAAGTGTGCGAGGGAACATGGGGTGGTTTTAGTCAGTAGAAGTCTGAGAGACCCCTCCGTCCACCCCAGGGCCGAGGACATCCATGAGGATTTCCACCACGATAGCAAAAAAAAACAGTAAAAACGAATCTAATAGCACAATAGTTTTAGGACGGTACACGGAAATAAAAACAGTGTACGGGCGAGTCGAAACCACTCACTGATGGCTACTTTTACCTTACTATGACACAATATGTACAACGCAATGATAAAAAATCTAAAAATAAATAATACAATAAGATCCTATAACTATTTATGTACTCTGGTTTTGTCAATTAGGTAAAATCTCAATTTGGGTTCCTTTTGAATCCGAATTGCGACTTATTTCCGAGCTCAAGGTGCTTGAAACTGCTGCTTTGTAATTGTTTACATAATTTCGAAACTGTACTGTAAACATGTTTTTGAAATTTCCTTGCGTTCATAATTACGTAACTAAAAGTTAATATTATTTTATGGTAATCTATTGTTGACGAAAATTTGATAAAAATGTGTAGTTAATTTTGACACAATTTAACGGTTACATAATTTTTGGACCCAGTTAGCATACTTATTTTTGCGATTTAATGTTGCTACATGAATTTGAATTTTAAGGGCGTTTCTATGTTATTGCTCGTGACTGTACGCATAAGCCTACATATTTCACATACAGACACTTTAACGCCTTCTTTCCTACCGTAAAAACCGCCTCCTAGTAAAAAAACTACATTACTCTGGACATTCTCACTGCATCTCAAGTTTCGTGTGCCCATAAAATTCACGAAGAAGGGACAAAATTCTCTCCCTGTGTTTTTATCAAGTAATAAAATGTTAGGCAGTGCTTCAAGGCAACGCAATTTGGCTTCAACGCAGAATACCACCCCGTTATGGACACTGTAATGGAAGCCATAAAATGGATATCTGTTTTAAATGAATGCTCACTAATATGGTGTGGGAATGAAGTTGTTTGTTTACTAGGGACTTTATTTGTGAATGGGTTGTTTTAAGATATCCTGATTTAAACGATTATTTTGTCGATGATTTGGTTGAAAAATGAGTAGCACAACAATGCAAATGTTCGCGTTGGCGCATAAGCTGAGGTCCCCTTTTTTGTGGGTGGGAAATCATTAAATGACGTCTTCCGCTTTGGGAAGAGGGCGTGATAGAATTTTACTGACTAAAACCCACCCGTGTTCCTTCATTTGCCTATGCCAAGGCCACGGTAACTCTTTCGAACAAATTTCGCGACCCTGATCTGATCTTCCCAATTATTTATTTTGTTGCTAGTCTAAAAATGTTTCTTTAAGCACTCAATATAAAAATAAATTGTTTTTAATCTAAAGAAACCATGTATCAATTTTCTCTTTTCCGGGGCATCAATCTAATGAACTCGATTTTCCTTATAAAATTTGAAAAATTTCGAACCCTCTTGTGTATAAAAATCAATATTTAATTTGTGTATCAGGAGTTCGGGAGTTCGCTGGGGCAGCGAAATGAATGGGGAAGACAAAAAAATCAACAGGCAAAAGGGGCTTGTTTGTCGCACTCGAATTGATTTATTTATGCAATAAATCTAACATTGGATTAATCAGGCTAAGTTTTGTCGGCGCAGCAATGTGTTGTCGTGGAAAATATGTTTGGTGAAAAATTGCGATCGGCGGAATAAAACGACGTTGTGGGTATTGCCGCCCGTTGTGTAGAGCTTTTGCTAGTAGTAACAAATGTATTGTGACTCGCAATAGATTTCTTACTATTTGTAACTTTATGCTTTTGTCTCTGAATGTATTTACTGTCTTATTTGTACAATTATTGATAGCTGAGTGATATTATGGTTCTCGTGTATGTACTTATTCCTTTTTTCTTTATTTCAGGTAAGAATATTTCCAAACTCAAGTTTAAAGAATGATAGTATTTTTTCAATTACAAACAGAGGCCCAAAGGTACCATAATTTATTTAAAAAGATACACATCCACAAAAATAAATCCACGAAATGGTAGTCAAGAAGCAGGGTATGAATCGACCCATTTCCGTGGCAAACAAGTTCTCTATTTATTTTCTTCCGCTTCGAAGTAGTCTAAAAAGTTGTGCAAATTCCCAAACCCCTTTTAGTATTTACAACACGGAAATAAAACCAACTACAGCTTTTAGTATCAGTAACTTTGCTGCAAACGGTCAACTAATAGCGTAGTTAAATTTTTCAACGTTGTTTGCAGTGGTCTCAACTGTCCGTGTTATTCCTATCGCAAAGCTCCAAATGGTGACTTCTATTTCATTAAAAACCGGCCAAGTGCGAGTCGGACTCGCGCACCGAGGATTTCGTACAAACCTGTAGGTACTCTCGCTTTATGCATAAGGTTTATGTTTATGAAATTAAATGTTTTTTTTATATCTGAGTTGATTGAATGAAAGGTTAATTGCGGTTTACAATTTATGACGTGTTAAAAAAAAACTGCTTACTAGATCTCGTTCAAACCAATTTTCGGTGGAAGTTTACATGGTATGTACATCATATATTTTTTTTTAGTTTTATCATTCTCTTATTTTAGAAGTTACGGGGGTTACACACACATTTTACCACTTTGGAAGTGTCTCTCACGCAAACTATTCAGTTTAGAAAAAAATTACTTCAGAAACCTCAATACCATTTTTGAAGACCTATTCATAGATACCCCACACGTATGGGTTTGATGAAAATTTTTTTTTGGGTTTCAGTTCTAAGTATGGGGAACCCCAAAATGTATTGTTTTTTTTTTTCATTTTAGTGTGAAAATCTTAATGTGGCTCATAGAATACATGTACTTACCAAGTTTCAACGGCATAGCTCTTATAGTTTCGGAGAAAAGTGGCTGTGACATACGGACGGACAAACAGACAGACATGACGAATCTATAAGGGTTCCGTTTTTTGCCATTTGGCAACGGAACCCTAAAAAGCGTTCTATTTGCTGACATTTCGATAAAATTTTCTATAGACCAACAATCGTTATAGGAAAAAAAAACTTTGTAAGAGAAACTTTATGTAAGAAACAACCTCACGATGAAAGAAAGTTTGCAAAAGCAATCGGAAAAAAATTGAACGGATGCAAAATTTCCCATTCAAGAGTACGGAACAAAACAGCTCGGGCGTCCCGATGCCTCCGCGATAACACGCAAGTTTGGCAACCCATCTTTTTAATGTCCTGGCCGTCAATTATCATTAGGATTGGGGACGGTCTCAGGGAAGCGATCGTAAGTCAATATTAGTGCCTATAAAGGTGAGTGATAACCGCATATCCGCTCCTCCCTTCCTTTATACTTACAAATTACAATGTAATAGGGAAATAACCAATCACAACTGACGAATGAAGGTTTTTGAATAACATGTTTGTTGGGCTGTACGTCCCTACTTAGGCAGGGGAAAATGTTTGAAACTTTTTGAATAACAATATAAATCTTTCTTTACATTACTTTTCAAAGCTTGAAAATTATCACCAAATGTTAAATCTTTATTTGACACAAAGTTCCAGTCTCCTAAGCGTTATATTCTTAAGAAATAAAAACCCTTTGAAGGAAGTTTTCAAATTCAGAAGCCACGTAAACAACAAAGCAATAAAATAAGGTGACGTTTACACATGGCCAGTCATAAAAGTCAGGTAAAAGGTACCATTACATTAGCATTAGAAATAAATAGCACTACCTACTAGTGTTATTTATTTACTAAGATATAATGTTTACAGAAATAAAATAAGGACAAAATGCCTCTGCGTGCAGGCTCGCCGGTACTGCGCTATTACAATGCAGTTCGTGTGAACTGGCTTGATGTTCAGAATTTGTGATGCCGATAAACTGCCCCTAACACAGTTATCTGTGCTATTTTCTATTTGTTCATATTTCGAAGGATTTTCAACTCTATATTCTATTTGCAAACGGGATCGTAAAATCGGAATTTGATGAGAGGAGAACTTTGATTTAATGGGATAGCATTTAAAACGGAGATCGTAATTTGGACGTGATTGGAACTATTTCAGTTATTAGTCTCAAATGTAACAGGTTAGTCATTGCTTTACATAGCTTTGGGTAATTGCATAACGGTAACAAATTAGGTAGGCACCGTAAAAGACATGAACCAAGTCGCATTTTAGAGATACTAAAAGTTTTATTGAACAACATTGGAAAGAATTTTCAATTACCTTAAATACAATGTTGTCAAAATAAAAAGTGATATTCGTTTTAATATTGCTTTTCCTACAGTTATAGTGATGGGGCGCAAGTACAAGGTGTTGTCAGGACAAACTGTCAAGCGTCTTGACATTTTCCGCGCGAATGCACTTAAAATCTTTAGTGCGTTCTTTTAGCGCGACGTCGCGCGTCGCATGCCCTAGTCGTCGCGTCACTTATTGTAAATCGCTGAAGAGGAATTTAGAACTAAACGTCATATGGAAGGAAAAAAGAAGAAAAACAACTTAGCTATAGAAGCTGTACATTACCGGTATGTTTCGACTAAAGTAAGCATGTAAGTGGCTCTTTGTCTTTTTTTTTGAGTATAAAGTATTTACTTCAACCTCAAGTAAGCAAAGGAATCTGATCTGGAATCTGTCCTACTGAGCTTATTTTTAATCACGTTCAATTATTATTTAATCTTGTTTTATATCTTTTAAGTGCACCAAATAAATGATTTATCTATGGTATCTATTTGATATGTTTCTTTAAACATTTTCAATCTTTTCCGCAATCTGTTTTTATGGTTATAAATGAATGACCAAAAATCTGAAAAACCGACAGGTATACAATACACCCTTGAATTCACGCAATGCTAATGTGATTATGATGCCTGACTACCCGCTCGCTTTCCGTCGAATTTTCACAATATTGAGGGTGGCCAGGTGCACTGCCAAAAAGTTAAAAAAAACAACTGCAACTCTAGCGCCGAACAGTCCATGTGAACGGTTGGAAATGTATTTTTGTTTTGATGTTATACGATTGAATCAGATTCAAATTCGGAATCAGAACTTATTAACACGCTTTTATTAGGTCGACCTGTATGTAACTAACTATGTAATGGAATCTAAGGTAACTAATTTAACCATCTTCCAAGGATCGTAGCGTCATAAAAATTGGCAGCTGTATGTAGTTCTGATGACAATACAATAATATGGTACTGTCGAACTGATCTGATGATGGAGCCGGAAGATATGAACTGGAACTTCATGGTGGAACATCGTACCATAGCGGTGTTTGAACTTGTTAGAAAGTTTTCTAATGAACTTTGACCACGATTAGGTTTCAAGGTCTGATGATGAAGTCAGAAGATAGGCACTGGCATTCCATGATGGAATGTCGTATCATAGCCATGTTTGGACTTATTAGAAAGGTCTTGTAATGAACTTTGACCACGATAAGGTTTTGATTTTTACGTGCATTTATAAAAGCGTGTTTTTCTAGTGATTTTTATAACTATAAATGTATTTATTTTTAAGAACTAACAACCAATTGGTCTATGTGGTGTCGGACATAAAGAATAACATCATCTCATCGTCTCGTGGGAGTCGTAAGAGGCAACTTAGGAACTTACTAGAGAATGGGCAGTAGCGTTCTCTATGCATTTTACCACCATACTGCGATCGCCAACCCGCCTGCCAAACATGACGATTATGCCAAATTTCCAAAAATTGGAGGAGGCCGATGTCCAGCAGTGAACGTCTTTCGGCTGAAATGATGATGATGATGATGATGATGTTATAAGACTGAATCAGAATGCAACTTTATTCTTATAAATAATCTAATTGATTATTTGTAAGAATAAAGAACCAATTTCGCACAGTTCTTACACATGCGTAATACTTATATTCATAAGTAAGTATTGTAAGAAATTGGTCTACTATTACGATTAATATGTAAGTTCACCCAGTCTACATCACACAAATAAAATTCATGTCATGTACAGTCACTAAAACACATAAATAATCAGGGTCTTAGAAATCAAACAGTTCATTTAAAAAAAATAATTTAATTCGGAAACATTCATGGTTTTTTTTACTAAACTTCAACTATATCTGAAAACCCCGTCTACCTTTAGGTGACTGTACTTTGATGGAATTACGCATCAGCGCATTTTTTCCAAAATCCAATTCAGGATTTCCACCCACAGGAAAAAGCAACGAAAAACAATGGTAGAAGGTAACAAGGCTCGCGGTACGTCTGCGGTGTAGGCCCGGCACAGACCCGGCACGTTATCCGGCCGACTCCTAAACCAATTCCGTAGAAAATACAGTTACAAAAACGAATTACGAAGGACGACGGCTTAAAGCATAGACACGCGTTGCATTTCTAATTGTTTTAATTGAATAAAAGATTCAATAGTTTAAGTTACTTTACTGCCGGGAAACATAGAAAGGAATGGAACCCAAGTTCTTAGATTTGGACGTGTGTTGGTTTTTGTTGATTTTGATTTAAAGACTTATTGGTCGACTTGGCCGAATCGTCACGTTTTAATAATGTATTTTTTTTTCTACAGGCGAAGTTAATTTATTTGTGGCTGAACCGATAATTCCATAATTGCGTATTAATGCTTCTTCAACAGGCGCGACGCGACACTTGTAGAACAATTTCCGTGAAGTTTTATAAAATTGCTCTACGAGAGTGGCGTCGTCGTGCTGTCGCGTCGAGCCAGCTTGTGGAAGCCTTTAGTCAACTGGCACGTTTTTTATTTTATGTAATAAAGATAGTGTAATTTTGCCAATTTTTTTGAAGTGAAAACTTTAGCGGCGTTATGCACTTTTTTGTAATGGGTAAAAAATGTTAAACTCGCGTCAAGACACGTGTCCTGATCGAAAATTCGTAAGACGGACGGAGAGTGATTTTTCTGAGAGATAAACTTTTTAATGTAATATAAATTGTCATGTTTGTGCACGATAGCGCAATAAATAAATATTGTTTTCTACCACATAAATGATAGTATTTTTATACTCATAATTAAAGCAATTTGTGCAAAATTATTCCCTAATCATTCCAAAATATCAAAAATGCACAACGTTAATATTCAAGTTTTCACTTCTGCCGGCACTCCCGGAGTGCAACCTGTGCAACCCGTCGTTTTTTTTGTTTCCTTAAATGTTATTTCAAAACTAGCCAGTTACCTTATACGGATTTCTGGAATAATCGATTTATCCACAAATATATTAAGTTCATGAATCCACTGTAGAAAATATTTTATTATTTATGAGTGACTTTTCGCCCGATTTGAGCGAGATCATTCGTGCGAGTCATTTTAAAAAGTACCTACCCATTATTCCTTTACATAGAAAACATTGTAATTCACACTGGAAACCATGCAATGTTATACTAACAGCAAATCCCAACCGAAATTAAGTTCGTTAATTATCATAATCAAACTTAGAGTTGATTGCAATTCGCTCTTTCACAGACTGCCGTGTAAAATAAACACACAGTTACATTCGTGACGGGACTGTGTTTAATTCAACGCACACAGTCCGTCCTGATGTGAAATGAAACCGATTTCAATTACAATTGGTATTCCTACATGATTAGTTCGCAGATTTGGCGCCCGCATTTCAACCGTGTTTGAGCTAATTATGACGTGCACACAAATGGGGATATGGTTAAATACTGATGTCAGGATCGGTCGGTTGCACTGCCATTCGACCGTTAACGTTACTAGGGCTCTATGATAACAAATGCAGAATTTGAATGATGCTAAATCAGGGAGTATTATTTACATGTTGGAAGGTTGCAGTTTGCTAGCTTTGCGCAATACATTTTATGCGATACCTACATGGGTACAATCGAGGGCATCCGGATTGATACTTTTTCAAAACAAAATCCTTTGTACATGATGTCCACATGTGTACCTACCACCCTTTTAACGTCGACCAATAAAACAAAAATGCGTAGGAATATTTTGTTTAAATAAATTTCTTACGCTTTGTTACAATGATCACAGATGTCTGACCACCCTTTTTCGACCATTAGGAATAAAACAAAAAAGACCCAAGGACGAAAAGTTTTATACATTTATCGGGTCCAGTTGTTAATTTTCAGCTAACAAAAACTAACGTGTTTACATAGCAATTGTGAATCATATCTTCGTATCGCCTCACCACTCAACAGAGGCAGAGTACATTGAAGTACGCTCTGTATTTCTAAGCCCACATTTTCTCAGACGTAAAACTACCGCGGCGTAATTTTGTAGCATACTATATTTTCAATACCCGGTCTTGAGCCAACAGTCGGTCATTAAGAATCTAACAGATTGAATATCAGCAAGCACATCGAAAAATACACCGCATTATCAGCTCTCGGCGCAAGGCAGAGCGTTGAAAATCTAGAGTACGACATCGCGCCGCGATATATTTACGTCCGTTCAAACGTGAGCTACAAATAGGTAACGAAGCTTTTTACGTTCGGTAAACTGCTTAATAATTCCCTTAAAACTAGACCCATTTATTCGTCTAACTTTATATTATCTAAATACATAGCAACATTTCCATTATTTATTTACCAACATTAACTTAGACAGATGGCTCAAACCTTTATAAGTTTATAGAGTACGCTAAGACTGAATTCTTCACATTATTTACGATTGATTGAGTATTCTACATAAGCTTCAGACATAACAATGGTCGTGTGCACAGAGAAATGAGACATAATAAAACATGGCCGCCTCCAATGAAATAGGTCACGTTTCCAATCTAGTACCAATGTTTTCGTTTCACAAAAAAAGGGTACGGGGTACGTGGAACTTAACGTTCAACGCAATCATCTCATAATGGGTAGCGAATGATTTGTTCGGCTGCGTGTTTGTTCGTTTGATTGTATGCAGACATGATCGAGGGTACTGAAGCTGTTTCTTATTTTGTGCCTGTATGTAAAATTTTGCAGGGGAATTACGTCATCGTTGGCTTCTGAGAAGGACGACGATAAGGTTGCGTTTACGCTGATGACTTGGGTGCGTAATATGTGATGATTTGCTGGGAGGTTAGAAAGTAGTGAGAATTAATTCAATTATTAAACATTTTAACAATTTGAAAATTCACAGGAACATGCGAGTATTTTTTTTAAACTTCTGTACATCGATAGGTAGTTGGTTAAATGATGTTGTTTGTAATTTATACGCTTGGTGTCGTAGTAATATTTTGGGAAAACTGGTGTCAAAGTGTCATGTAGGTCGATGACTTTTTGAAATGTTTAATATACGTTGTTTTTATATCTTTTAACGTGTTTAATATATCTTTTAAGTTTTAAAAATTCTAATAATGAGATAATTTTGGTATATCGCCAGATTTGGGTACACTATAAAATAGCAATGAAGGTTACTCAATACGAAAGGTAAGATAAAAAGATATTATGTAGAATTCTGGGTGATTTTCCAAAATACACATTAGTGTTTGTTTTTTCGAATCCTATGAATTATCGACTCTATAGGATGCTTAATTGTTGTTCACACTATCATGTCTTGGAAATAATACGTCAAATTACAAGTCACCCAGTATATACCACAGCATGAAACTCACAAACTTCCTAAGTGCATAACTGACAGGCAGACACATAAATATAAATGCAAAGTGTCTACATTTCCATCTAAGCAAACATGTATTGCTTTAGGTTTGCGACACCTGCATTTCTCTAAGATTGATAGCAGAGGTGCTGCATCCAATAACAATGAATTTAGCGAGCGTTTAAACCCAATAGCAAGTGCGGTGCCTCGTTCAACTCCGGCTGAACGGGCAGATGACACCCGTGCTAGTTCTCAGGGTATTACACACTGCGCCGATTTAATATTAAACGTCTGCATTTAATATTGTTGCTGCACTGTCTTTGTTTAATGCCTCGTTTGTCTTGAATGTCTTTTAGCTTTGATTTGCTAAATGTGATTATGCTTTGGAGTTGAAATTCGTTTTTGTATTTAATTTTTGACTTAATTTTGATGGAATGTTATTTTTCGGGCAATCATTTTTCATTAGTTTCAAACAGTGTACTTGTATGTATGTGACTATGCTAATGTTGCTAAAATGTACCTAATGTGTGTTGTATGGTATTAATTAATTCCACCTAATACATTTAATTTTTTAAACTATTCTAGAAATAAATAATATTAACATCACGCCCTTTTTACCCAAGGGGTTGAGCAAAGGTGATTGCCATCAACCGGGCACAAATCCAGACTGCAGGGAAATTTCAGATAGAAAGAAGCATTAACACTTGGCCCGACCTGGGAATCGAACCCAGGATCTCACGCTTGTGACCACTAGACCAACAAGACAGTAAATAAGTAGCAATTTATTAAGTAATTAGCTCAACTCTGACCTCTCAGCCCATACTTCTCCAACACAAGATTAATCACAGATTACCACACCTCGACCATCAATTTCAATCAATTCCACGTCCGCATTATCTTCACAATATTATCGGATAATCTCCAACACGTAGGTATAATTGTATCTTTATAATAGTGTTATCTCGTACAGTATTGTCTGTAATTGCATTGTGTTTAATTCCATTAACGTTTGCGCCCGATCAGCTGGCACTGTCCTGTCGTCCAATCCGATTAGTCGCTTTAAACAATCGTGCGCAGTGAGATCGGGAATAAGTGCGGTTGTGATCAACTATTTATGGGACTGGAGTGTACAAGAGTGGTGTGTAGTGTAGTGGGTTAAGTTTTACATGTACGTTGTGTTCATCTTCGATCAGTGTTTCAGTGTTTAGTAGTGAGTATAGAAGATCTTATTTTTTAGGTCAGTGTATAAGTTATTCGTATCGCATTTTTTTTTAAATATATTTAGAAGTTTTAGTAGATGAGGCTGCAGTTCTAAGTAACTGTTAAGTGGAGTTCATATCCATTTTACTCAAATTTATTAGAATTTTTATAAAATTAGATAGGTTCATCAATGTAGGTTTTTTTTCCATCGTATTTTTTCGTTCATGTGAACCCATTATTCATCATCATCATTATCATTTCAGCTTAAAGACGTCCACTGATGGACTTAAGCCTCACCCAAATGGGGGGGGGGGGGGGCGGTTGGTGTAATCGCCACGCTTGGCAAGTGGTTTGAAGATCGCAGTATGGTGGTAAAATTCATAGAAAACGCTGCTTCCCATTTTCAGTAATCCTTTAGTCGCCTTTTACGACACCCACGGGAAGAAATAGATTTTTTTTTGCGGTACCACAAGGAACCACTTCATTATTCATAATCATCATTTCAGCTGAAAGATATCCACTTACAAGGAAATATATTATTATTTCGAATATCATTTCCGTAATAAAGATTCTTTACTTTCACTTGTCCCAAGATCTATAAGCTTAACCCTCTAGAAGCGATACTCATATTGTACCGGTTGAAAGGGAAATACAGCCGTATTGGATGCTTATTGTAAGTTGTGAAGCAATTGAGTGAAACTACTGGGTGCGGTCGCTGCGGCTTACTGCAAGTGGGAGCGTTTGTCTTCTAAGTTATGGATGTATTATTGTGGTCTTGAAAATTAGCCTTTGTATTTTATCAACATGCTTATTAAGAAATTTTAAACACAAAATACTCGTACAATCTAACACTAAAATATATAAAGGAAAAAACAAGACGAGCTCATTGCCTATCAAAAAATTTGTCCACATCGCTGGCAATATGAAAAGTGCCCAAAAGGCTGGCAGCGTCGTCGGCACGATGGATGGCAATTCTGATTCTTTGACCCAAAAATAGGCGAGCCCTCTTCTCACGTGAAAACTCGGCTAACCACTTGGCGATGTCCCGAAATACTAGATGAGCACTCGGACCCCACGGTCCTAGTGTTTTCAACCAAAATGGCTCAAAAATATAGCTCCCAATAAGGTATATTTGCGCTGTTTGAGATTTCTGCCATGCTAGGAAGATGGGTTGGCATCTCACTTGTATTATAGTGATGTTGAACCAGCTCAGGTGAAGACAGGCTGTCTCTGTCCTGGAGTGCAAAATGTGATGCTATTCCACAAACAATAGGGCATTTAATATCGTGTCTAGCTTGTTCTGTTGTGTGCATGGTACAGGAGCTGATGGACGTTACTGTAAACGACAAATAACGCGTAGTCACACTCTGGGTTGACTCAATTTAGATTGCCATCGACGCTATAAGAAGATTTAGATCTTTATGGGTGATGTTATGGTATTAAAGGTAATATTTTGGGGTGACTACCTAGTGTAATAGAGAAGTTTGGACGAAAAAAATGTTTCAAATAAATTTGATTAAGCGCAGGAGAACGATGATAGTTTTGATTTTAAAGTTTTGGTATGTTTAGGTGTAAAAGTATTGGTTTACTATTTAATTTGCATAGGTAATGATCGATTGGTTTTGTAGTTTGTGGCTGGTCTATGCTGTTTGTTTGGATAGTGTGCTATCAAAATGAAAAATAAAGTCGAGAGTCAGATAAAGACCATAGGCGTGATGTATGTACCTAATGTGTGTTATTTTGAATCCGAGTGACTAGATTTCAACTAGTGAATCAAATAACTGAATGGAAAATGTAGTTAATTTCCAGTGAAATAAACTCGGGTGTGCATCGCTGGTGACTATAATTTCCGCTTTTCGCTCACACCGTTCAGGCGGTCACACTGTGTTGCAGTATTAATTAAACGAAATGCGTCGACAGAAACAATGGCCATTAAAATATGTGAAGTATTTAAAATGCTAAACCTTGTAAAAAAATACAATTCTGTTAGTATTTATAGAACTGCATGGTCTTGGTCTAGAAGTTAGGTAGATCAGACCGTTTTGTAAACGGCTATTGCTTTAATTGTTTAACTCTGCAAGATGTCCTACCCACAAGTAATGCACATTCGTCTATGTAAAACTCCATAGAGCATTCAGTGGCCTATATCCACTCAATATTACCGTCAACTGGACATTAGTCTGTAGGGAGGGTATTAAAAATACAAATCACACTTACCTTCAACAGTAGGTCCCGTAAGTCAGACAAATAATTTTATTTGTACGTATTTGATTCCCATCTGGGAGTCCAATCCGTTAACGAATAGTGCCAAAATACCTTGAGTTAAGCAGTCCCCGAGTTGGTTGATTTGGTGACAGAATTCTCGATTGACCGACATTTTAAGATAAGAATCAGAGGTACTGATATCCTGCCAGGGTCGCGAGATTCGTTCGAAAGATTTGCCGTGGCTCTGGCATATGGGCAACTGAAGGAACACGAGTGGGTTTTAATCAGTAAAAATTAGACGCCCTTAGATTTCCCACCCAAAAAAAGGGGTACTGTACTGATATTGAAATAGCCAAAGATGGAAATGTCATAAAGTAACTTCATTTCCCAACTATATTAGTCGCTTTCCAGTCTAACAGAATGACGCTGAATACCAATATTTTACGTGGAGCAACTGCCTTTCTGACCTTCACAACCTAGTTACTGGATACCATTTTGGAGGTATGAGGAACAGGATGTAAAGCTCAATCAGCCTCCGTAGAAAAGAGATAATTCTCCGACCAGACAGACGGGTGTCGTGTCTGGTGGGCACTAGGAAGTGTCGAAGGGTGGGCGTTTTGGGGGGACTGTCTTGTGTAACTTTGACGTTCAAAAAGTGCTGACTCGCAGCCTAGTTTGAATAAATGACTTTTGATTTGATTTGATTTGAACTGCTCGACGACTGATGTCAGGACATTGTATTTAATCTCGTTACGCGGTAAACTGTGCTTGCGCAATGCAGAATTTTGCATGACGTGACGTCAGTGTGATGCCGCTGCACCACGATACCCTTTGGAAAGACTGGTTATCAAACATTTGCTCTTCAGACTACCGGTAACGAATCTAGATCAACAAATGACAGCCGGGACCAGCGGCTAAACCTGCTTTCTGAGGCACGGAGGCACCTATCCATGCACCAAGGGCAGCAAGCATAGCCTTCATTGACTGGGATGGCTGGTGTTATTTAGCCACAAGCCCCTCATATCATCATCATCATTTCAGCCAAAATACGTACACTGCTGGACATAAGCCTGCCCCAAGGTCCACCACTTCGACCGGTTTTGTGATTCCCGCATCCAATGGATTCCTGCGACAGATTGCCGATGGGGCCCTCTCACATACAACCAAGAAAATCTTAACTAAATAAAACTAGCCTGAACTCTTTGCTGCGTCGTATAATGTAGCTAATAGAATCTTTAACGTAGGCTATTGTCAAATATGATTAGAACGGAGGCCCTCATATCCTTTAGAAATGGGGTGATTCCGAATAGATAGAGCTTTATAATCCTTCTGGGACCAGTAGTTTCTGATAGCGGTTATAGCAGTAACTTATATGATAATGGTTACGTTGTTTCATTAGGTACGTGTTATGTTTTGAGCTACGGAAATGTCGTTTTAAATGATATGACAGACTTTTACTGACTAAAACCCACCCATGTTCCATCAGTTGCCCATGTGCCAGGGTCACGGTATCTCTTTCGAACCATCACGCGACCCCGGCAGGCATCGGTCCTAGCAGACCCCATCATTATTGCTGACATCTCTTTGAGGCGCACGTGGCCGTTAACTCGAGCTTGGTCCTTACCGGGCGGCGAGCTACCAGCCGCGTCAAGCACAGCTTAACCTGATTGATCGTTCCATGCGGCTGACAGCCCGTCCTTAGTGTTCACCTTCGTTGAATAAAGAATTCTTGTACAAAATTTCATGATTCTATACCCACCGGTTACGGCCAGCTGTTGTCTGTTCTATGAATGAACTAGCTGACCCGACAGACGTTGTCCTGTCTTAACGATAACTATTTAATTCGAATTGGTATCTATCTATATATATAAAAATGAATCCCTATTTCACTTGGTCACGCCATCATGCGTGAACGGCTGGACCGATCAATAACAAACACAACAAAAAAGAAAAAAGTGAAAAAGTGAATAGGGATTCATTTTTATATATATAGACTAGCGACCCGCCCCGGCTTCGCACGGGTGGACATTTATTTTTTAAGCTCTGAGCCGACCGCGCGAGTGAGCCGCGCGGCAACCTGCTTCATAGATGTGCACCCCCCTCCCCTGCGGTTTCGCCGTGCGAGTCGTGCGAGTCGTGCGACACCATCATTCATTTTAATACCAATTACAATTTTAAATTCGTAATATCTTTTGAATGGATTGTCCGATTGGAATAAAATAAATTTATAGCTATTGAAACAATCTTGCTCAATAAATAGTTTATTTGGATAAGGATATGTATTTGACGATAATATGATCAATAAACACAGGCTAATAATTTTAATTACTTTTATTCTATGGAAAAGTGGTTATAATGGCTAAAATATAAATGTTTGGTTTATACTATTGCGGACTTTTTTGTAGGCATTATTGAGTTCTACAACTTTTCTATAGAAGTCAACCATACATCTCTAATCATTTAGGCAGCGTTCGCGAGAATCGTTAACGTACGGCAGTTTTTTCGACGCCTTACTCCACAATTTTCACTACCACGAAAAATCCTATCTATTTTCCGGGATAAAATATAGCCTATACGGATTCGGAAGAATTCCTCTAAGTAATGGTAAAAAAAATTGAAATCGGTCCAGTAGTTTTTGAGCCTATTCAATACAAACATACAAAAATACAAAGGTTTCCTCTTTATAATATTAGTATAGATGAATGAATAAGTCAATGAACATAATGTTTTATGACATAGACACACCAGCTATCAATTCAAAAACCTAAATGGAATCACACTAAGTAGGCATCTAGCTCATACAATCAGGAACTATCACAAAGCCTATCGTGAAGTTCTTTAGTACCTAGGGGTTATCATCCTGCCAAGTGAGCATAACATGCATGTCACGCGACGGTACAGACACTCTTCTCCACGAACTTCGCCGACATAAACTCCCGTAAGGCAGGTCGTCTGTTGCCCTTCAAAGTTTTGTAACAAACTAACTTATTCTTAGTACCTATACATAAATGAGTACCTAGGCAAAGTGATTATTGTGAAACCGTTAGACGAAGTATTTTTAAATAATTATATTTTATCTTTTAATTTTTATTTGATAGTTTCTACCTTCCCGTTTTCTAAAGAAATAAAATTTTAATGTTAGGTATTCAAGATATGGTTCATTGCCACTCCTCCCCATCATGTTAGGGCACGCTAGGGCATCATGATACTCGTAGAGCCCAAGAGATAGAGCTGTCTAGGGGGACGCTACACTATAAGAAGACGTTTGAGTCAAATAGATACGCAAAGGAGATTTTTATCAAGTAAAATTAAGTCATTTCGTAAATGCATTTCGACATGACCGAGAAAGATACGGTTATTTTCAATTTGTCTATCAAAAAATAATTTGTTTTTTATTTAAAAACGGTGGTGTTCTTAGCAAAATACACTACAATATTTAATGTCCAGGCCAGACCTTTTCATTTTATACATTACGCGCACGATACGGCAAGACAGCGAGTTAAGCTCTTTGCAGCACTGAAATAGTAAAATATTTTTAAAATACCGCCGTACGTTCATTTCTAGTGTAAGGTCTCGGTCACATAGTCGCGGCGTGATAGCCGTCGCGGTTTTTTTTTTGGTATAGGCACGGCAAATATTTTCTTCTGGATATAATTAATTATAATTGTATTTTTTATTTCTTCGTCGAATTATGTCAAAGCATTGTTTGTATTGTATTTGGTCTAAGCTTTCTCATGCTGATCCATATAACTGGAGGAATCTCGACATCTGTCATACAGGGTTCTAGTTCACGAGTCGATTGATGTAACGTGCACTGAAGTTTTAGAAATAACGATTACTTTCTAGCATTTATAAATAAAGACCTTCTTTGCTTTTGCTATGGCTGTCAGTAGGTTTAAACAGCTAACAATTTAGAATTCAACTAGAATCATCAATTTGCTCACCTTTAATTCATTTGAAGTTAAAAATATAGTCTTTCGTACATTCAAAATGTCAAGCGAAAGTTTATTATTACTTTTGTTTTAAAACACGTTCAGTCGTTCACCTTAACATCGGCAGTCACATATTGCATAGACAATTTCTTCCGAAAACGCCTCTTACCTAATAGACCTTAGGCACGTTGAACGTGAGACAAGAACGGGCGCGTCTAAACGCAGCCGTATATCGTAGTCGCGTGAGTGTGGGCGAAGCCTTAAGCGGTTTAACTGGGCAGGTGGTGAAAGCAGACAGGTGAAGGGTTCGCGCCCTCCTGTACCTAGTGTCACTAAGATGTAGAGGAGCTGGAACCGACATGCAACGGGGTTTACTTGTGTTTCCGTGACAGGCTTAGGTACCTACCTACAATAAAGATTAGGTTTCGATTTCTATTGTTTATTGTTGTCGAAGTACCGATTGTTTAGTGTAATGAAAGTAGATTCAATTTTCGCGTTTCTATATAGCGGTCGGTCGGTCCCTTCGGCAGTTGAGTCAACTTTAGGTAACTGTCAAACTGTAAACGCTCGCAGGGGAAATCATAGTGTAAATGGGTATAGTAATGTTAAAAACAAAACCTTTCTAAAACAACGGCTCTGAAGTGTTAATAACATTAATTGATTACACATGATTGCAAATACTGTAAGTAGATTTCATTTAGAAATCAATTCAGATCTCGTATGTAATTCATTCTTACAAAATTATTTACAAGTTAATAATTAACGTTGCCGCTTTTATTTGGCGAGCAATAACATAATTAGCGTTGCAATTCTTTGTTAGCAGAGTAATAAAACATTACAACACGTGTCGAAACTGCAGTGTAACGTATCCAGCGAACTTATTCGCTGTTACTCTGTTTTATTTTTTAAGTCGCAATTCATTACTGAATTTAAACTACGCTTTCTGCTCCTAAGTATATGCAATCATCTCGCGGCACTAATCATTACTTGAGTAAGTTTTAATATAATTTGGTTAATTTAGAAATTATAAAACGAAAGCCACTGTTTTGCTTGCCGTTCAAATACTATCATTAATAAGTACTTACTGACTGCTTCGTTGGTGTACTGGTGGCAAGCGCTACTATTGAGCATAAAGTCCTGGGTTCGATTCCCAGATCAGGTACAGAGCTTTTAAGGTTTTACATCAGGAATTTCTTAGTAGCACATTTAAGTCCCGGTTGATGGCAATAGCCAGGTTAGGTAGGTGTCCCTATTACACCTACCTAACCTTTCTCAACTGTATTGGGGTCGGCTTCTATTCCACCCTGATGTACGCCTATCTATTACATGGGACTTCAAACTGTTGAAATGGGGCGCTATAGATACTCCTCTGTCTAATAACCCTTCAGGAAAACAAGCGTGATGTTATGTAATGGTCATAGGTACTAGTGGTTTCAAATAAACCCTAACATACCGAGTGAGCGGAATAAGCCGACGCGGCGACGTACACAAAATCGTGGCAGGACTCTTTCTGTATTGAATCTTCTACTTACTGCTTAGAGCCGAGAGTTGAAAATCAAACAATGAAACACACCTTTCGATTTTGAACGTGCTGAGATGCTCCATTGGATTCTAAATGCTCGGTCGAACACCGAGAGCTGACAATCCAGTGTACAAAAAAAACCAACCGCGACGTTAATACGTCGGTATGAACGTTGGTCTTCCATAGTACAGACGCCAGCACTTGAAGCTACTACAATCTGTCAATAGGTTTTCAACTTTAACGCTAAAGTATTAGGTTCAACACTGAGAAAACTGACAATCATAAAAGAGGTGAATTCAGCTTAAAGTATGATGAATTCACTCAAAGGACGGAGCATAGTGATTCACCAAAAAGAACGATGATAATACTGATGTTGATGATAACAGTATTTAAGATGATGTGTCACCATGGATTTAGTTTTAGTTACCTACTATTTTTCGATGCCTTCCTCATATATCCAGTTATATCCTATTAGTTTTCCTACAATTTTTCGGTGACTTCCTCACATATTCAGTTATGTCATACAATTTTTCCAACTATTTTTCGGTGCCTTCCTTATATATCCAGTTATATCCTATTATTTTTCCTACTATTTTTCGGTGACTTCCTCACATATTCAGTTATGTCATACAATTTTTCCTACTATTTTTCGGTGCCTTCCTCATATATCCAGTTATATCCTATTATTTTTCCTACTATTTTTCGGTAACCTCCTCGTATTTTAGGTTAGGTCCTCTTACTTTTCCTACTATTTCCTCATATCTCTGGTTATAGCCTATTATCTTACGGAGGTCGCCCTCAATAGGAGGATTGTGTTTTTTAATAAACCAATTAATATCTCTATAATACACCAGTGATTAGTTGTAGTTCTACTTATTCTCCATCAGTAGGACTACAACTAAATACTGGTGGATTACACAGAAATTGTTTGGATTATTAGAAATCACAATCCTCCTATAATTGAGGGCGCCACTGGACTTACATGATCCCCTTATTTTTAAGTATCCAATATTGGTTCTTTCCTTTTAAATATTATTAGGTGTGAGCTCAACATTAAAAAAAAACTGAAGAACCCTAAACTTGAACCTTAAAAAAATGGAGAGTAAGTAAAAAAAAATAGAAAAAAGTACCTTGGCAAGAATGGTAAGAAGGTGAAAAGGGATGTATGTATAAATTAAACAGAAAATTGAATGGTATTTTTATTTCCATAGTATGAATGAATAATTATTATATACTCTAAACATTTATATTCAGTATAAAAGAAGACTGTTTTGTTTAGAAACATCCTCGCCTTAATGATTACAGTATCTATTTGTCGGTCATTATAAAGAATCATTATATACATTATGTTCAATAATTCTAGTTTTTACAAATTAAAATAAAGGTTGAGACGAGTAGAAATTTAATTTACAAAAAATAACAAACTTTACATTAATGTACCTATAACTAAAACTTTTTTGCCCTTAAGGTGATTGCTTCAGGGTAGCCGTTTTTTGCAATTTGCAGGCCAGTGCTAGGTTGTATGTTAATTAAATGTTGCACGCGGGTGTAAGTACATAAGTTGTACTACATACGTCTTACACCCGCGTCTAACATTTCAATCAAAACCTAGCACTGGCCTGCAAATTGCAAAAAACGTAAGAAAATTTGAATTTCGCGGGCTACCCTGACGCTTTCACCTTAAAGCTGCATACAATAAATTGGTTATATTATTATAGTAAATATCTATTTTCAAGTAAAGTGCTACTATAAACACTCCGATGAGACTAATCTATCCCTCATACAAATACTTTACTTTAAAATCTATTACTAAAGGTGAACGCACACTTTTCAGAGCCGAAGGAGGCGAAAGAATCGAATTTTAGAATTACTTGTATGAAATCCTATGGAACCTCGCACACTTACCGAATCGGACGAATAAGGTCGTACGATTCGGTGCGGATAAGTGTGCGAAGTTACATTGGACTTCATTTAAGTAATTCTAAAATTTGATTCCTTCGCCTCCTTCGGCTCTGATAAGTGTGCGTTCACCTTAAACCAGCTATTGGTGCTGGCTCATACCATTACTTTATGCGGACACCGTTATCGGGCCGTCTTTATAGGATATCCTAAAGGGATATCCGATAAATACCGTAACTAAGGGTAGATTACTAGTTGAGCGCACTCTGCTATAAAAAAATAACTGCCCTTGGACTCTGCAGTGCCTCAAACTAGCAACGCCGCGTACGGTATAAGTACATAATTAATAATTATGTAAACGTTTCCAAAAAAAATTGATATTACTGGATTCAAAATAAAAACACCTTAAAAATGAGCAAACGAGTTAACTCGTTTGCGCATTTTCAAGGTATTATAGCAGCGACCGTAAGCCGTTAGAATACCTACAGAATTTTGAAATTTTTACTCTAGGTACCATCTACTTGTAATATATGACGTGTTACCTCGCATTAGAGTGAGCGTGTTAGGACACGGAGAAACGGCATTTTGGCAAGGAAAGCACAGATAATCATTACCACGTTTAACTTCATAAGAATTGTAATGAGAATTAAATTCAATAGTTTCAAACATACAGCAACGGAAAAAAACCTCTTCAGTATCTGTCACCAAAATTGCATCAATTTGGCCAAAAGTGGGTAAGAATTGTTCATCATCTATATCTACAGTAACAATAGAGTTCCGCTGCCATATAACACCAGCTATTGTAGCGGAAGTAACCGAATATTTGAGGACAACGCCAGTGCCGAGAGAAAACTTGACAGTGTCTCCTGAATTTAATGCAGATTTTTTTCCTAGTATTTTTGTTGTAGGTATTGTATTTTTCACAAACAAGTCATTGAGCATAAGTTGACATTTTATTGCTAGAGTCTTGCAAACATTGACTCGATTAAAAGATGATCTAGCCACTAACTTAGATACCCTGTGCTTGGCTTCAAAACGCATAGCCCACATGTTACGTACGGGGCCGAACTTCATTAGCATGGTAGGATAATGAGTCAGAAAATGAAACTTTGGCTGCAGGGGTGATTTTGTTAGCTCCGTGTACAATTGATTAAATTCTGCTATTATAACCCGGAGTTGAATATTGGTGTCACTGAAGACCCTATGACTTAATAACCTGTCGGTGATTTGCCGCAACATAATGTATAATTTCCATACTTTATTTTCTAAAGGAATGTAAAACCCGGCTATTAGGCTGAAGTATCTAATAAGGGTAAGCATTTCTGATGCTGAAGTTTTCAATTTTACTTTCGAACCTTGGACAACTAAACAATTACTTGGTTTTGAATTCCTATCTGGTCCATAATCAAATGAAATTATTCTTTGTTGCAATACTGAGATCTTTAAAAGACCTTCGGCAAGGAAGTGGTTTATGACAAAGGTCATTACATAACGAGCTACACCTTCTAATATATCATGCATTGGGTCTACTGCTACATTTTGAAATAAATCAAATCCTGTCACCTTAAGCCAACAGCATGATTCTTTAATGCCCGTGTTAGGTGTATCGTTTTCTTGCAATTGAGCGTGGTATGAAGTCATATTTCTAAGCAAGTTACTGTTTTCATATAGAGCAGTTTGCAAACCTTTCTTGTCAATGTTACAGATTCTGCAACACTTGTTAGCTGAAAAACTTTCAGTAAACCCGAGAATTGAATTCAGGCCTAAATTATCGCCAGTTATAGCAAAAACCTTCAATTTTACGGTTCCTTTAAAAAACTTATTTTCTATAAAAATTCCTTTGTTTTGCAAGTAATTCAATTCCTCAATAACAGGGTCAAAAATAGCTTTGTTTCCATATTTAGTTTTGTCAGCAGAATGGCAAATAGCTAACAGCAAAATGTTATTCAACAATGAAAATAAATGTGGTGGGAGTGCTGGCAAGGAAACGTATACACCACCAAGCTTATGCACCCCAGCGTGGCTCCCCAAAGGATTTCCAATTTCAAAATCATCATAGTATACTACTAAAGGAAGAATAATGTCCGACGCCTGCGGTGTACACATTGCCAGCCATACAGATCCCTGCATTACATTTTCTAGACACATTGGCCTCATCGGATTTTCTTCACGGATTATTAAATTACCCCTTAGGTGGTTCAAATAATCCGTTACATCTTTCCAAATAGTGTCAATGGAAAAAAAATTCTTCAAAACCTGGCGAAGTTGAATTACTTGCATTGTACGTGGCTTGGTGTGTAATGTTAAAGTGTTACTCCTTTGTGAAATGTCAGGACAATAACCAACGATTACTTCATGTGGTGGTATAAAAGAACCTAATAAATTCAATTCTCGGAATCTCAAATATTCTGAACGAAACGGAAAAAAGATGCCCTTCAAAGCTGTGTTGAACTTATGAAGTCGTTTATTAATTTCGCTTCCAGACATGCTTTCCTCATCAGCTAGCACAGGGCCGAATACGGACATTAAAGACGGTGCGATATTGTCAAGAAGGGTTTGCAAATGACTAACCATAGCTTGTACAGACGATCGAGATACAGAGGGATTTACATAGAGCGTTGAAATAAATTTCAAAACTTCTTTATGAATAATACTATCAGCATTATCAAGGACTTCCGGTTCACTATCAGCTTCAATGTATATGTGCTCAGTTGCTACTTTGGTAGTCTCTGTTTCACACATAGGAACTACGCAAGCCTCGTTTGAGGTGGATGGCAAATAACGAGTGTTTACTTTATTCAAATGTTTTAAGTTAACATGTTTTCTAAATTGTCTAACGTCCGTGAAATACCGGTAGCATGCGTCTTCACCACATTTATAAACTCCAGTAATATCAATTTTTTCACATTCTTTCCTTATGTGGGTAATAAGTGAAGAAAACGTGGGAAAAGTCCTTTTACAACTGTGACACTTCATCTTAATTTAAATTGTGACTCCGAGAGTAACTAAAATCTCCTTCACAGATTGTGACATACGATCGTACGATGTTTTGACTTTGTAAAAACCAATTTGGATAATAAGCCAAATGTTATAGCTTTCAGTAGGATATTTAGCCGCAGTAGCATGAAATATTTTAAAAGTCACATCAACAGCCTCAGTTAGTGTTGTGAACTTGTAAAACGTATTGTCACATACTGTGAAGGAGACACCTGACTGGCGGCACCAAATTATAAATGGTTGGAGGCTAATACCTAGGTTTTGAAGCTTTTGGCGACGCTCCTCAATTACCACTTGCACGTCTGCGTCATCATCCACGATGGTCACAAATCCATCCAATATCTCCGCTCGTGAAGCTTGCCAGTCTTTTCTAGATCGACGGGCAGGAGGAATATTAAAGAGACAGCCGAGTAGCAATATCGCTGCTATTAATTTTGTCTCTGGTTGTTCATCTGGAAAGAAAATAATAATAGTATATTTGACACAACACATCATCATTAACTGAGCAAATAGGGAAAAGTATCAGAACAAAATAAAATCTATCTATATAAGTAAAAATGAATTGCCGAAATGTGTGTCCGCCCGCCCGTTACTTCTGAACGACTGCACCATGTTAGATAATTTTTAAATTCTTTTTTGTCTATATATTTTATAACGGGTTCACCGACCCAGGGAGGTCGAGCACCTAGAACTATATAACAGAATCATTTCCTTACCGTCACAAATTGCCAATGTATCAGCTATTTTTCGACGAAGAAACGAGTCCTTTGTGGTGTTAAGCTTCTGCTGAGCAGCTTTTAGTATGTTTTCCGATGAAGCATCCAAGGCGTCGAGGCCCCCGGATTTATCAGGGAACAGTGCTTCGTAGTCATGAGTCAGGAGTCGCCATCCATCACTTGACTTCAGGATAGGATACTTATTGAAGTACTCCTGTAATGTCCCTTCCTCGTAGTACAAGTACCGGAGGCGAGCTCGCACCGTCTCCCGCCACAGGGCACTGACCTCCTGCCACGGACCAGCTGAAGGACTTGACAGCTGCTCTAATGCTGACGCTACGTCCTCCACTTCACCTGTACACAAAAATTAAAACGATTAATAATTAGTACAATGACAATAACGGTTCTTAGATTCAGATATTTTGTAATTTGTAACGAAAATTTATACTAATTCAGATATTTTTCTCAATAATTTTGTTCTTGATAATTTAATTCAATCTGAAAACATAAAATTTCTTGAAAAGGAGTTACCTTCTTTAAGTCCGGTCAGGTCGATTCCAGCGAGTGGAGGGGTGTCTAGCCTAGGACTGGACTTGGAGCGAGAACGTGACTTGGGCTTTTCAATAAGGCCCAACGAAACTAAATGCTGCCGTCGAGCCCTTCTGACTAACCAGCCAGAGATATTGCGCTTAGCCTGGTAAGCATCAGCCGGCAGGTACGGCGCGTAGTATAGGGGTGGTGACTCCTCTTTAAATAATCTGCCAATGTCGTAGGATAGAGCAAGCAGCTGCGAATCTGTCAGAAGTACCGGGTTTTCGGCCGTAATGAGCTTCTCCATAAGCAGCTTGCATAAACGCCCACGCACGTTTGAGGGTAAGGTGCCCGTTTTCTGCCCAATTGCTATTATTTGTTTTCCCTCGACTGATGAATTCAGTATGGTATTCACCTGAAACACAAATAGTATAAGTATGGCATTACAAACTAAATATGCAAGGTAAAAGTTAAAAAAAAATGTCACTAAAATGTTGAAAATACAGGTTCAATACCTACCTTCCATTCAGTATAATGATCAGTTGGAGTCGGTGCCAGTCTAGGCATCATGCATTTAGTTGTTAGTTATAGCTGTCACCAACTCCAAATATATTACTGATCTTTGTGACATATAGTATAGCTCCTAAACGGCCGTCCGTACACACATACAGGACAGGACAGGTACAGACGTTAAACTTATCTGTTTACGCCGGGGGTTAACAATATTGAATGTCAATTTAAATTCCTTATCAAAAGTACAGGATAATAGGCAATAACTTACTAAATTGCTCCCGGTGGACTCTTGTCTAACTGCTTCACCCACTGACGACGACGAGTCCAGTGGTATCACCAGTATGTCACCATCCTAAAATAATATTTACTTTGATACAATGTTATAATAGTACATGTAACAAAAAGGTGTGATAATATGAGTATGTACGGTCAATTAACCTCAATAATCGTTGAAATAATCACTAAATGTGTCCGAGTGCGACCGTTAACTAACAGGCTATAGCTAGCCCTAGCCGGAGATAACTCAAGGGAAGTGTTATATTTTTTTACTAGTAATCGGTTCAGCATTGCAGGTGTGAACGGTCCTGCCCTCGTCCCTTGATCCGGCCCTGATAAAAACTAATCGATCAAGATCAGGACTGATCCTGGTCTCAAAGAATGTCTATACCAAATTTTGCATCGGTTCAGTGTCTTAGGTATGAAAATGTGAAAAGGTCCTGCCCCAGCCGACAGATAGACAGACAAACTTACTTTCGCATTTATAATATTAGTATGGATGTAATTACAAATTAATACATATTGCTCTTGAACCAAAAAACAGTAAGTACGAGTACTTTTCTACAATTTTGCAGAACTTACCAAATTTTCCTGGTTAAGTCCTGCTTCGCAGTCTTGGTTGAGGATTGAGCTTTGCAGTCCTTCACACGGTGGCAGAGGCTCTAAGTTACAAGGTAGACTAGTTAACAAGTCATTCCTCAGGACCTCTTCAAAGAGTGATGAATTGTAGGAGTTATCCTGAAATTTAACAAGAAATTTAAAAAGGTAATAATAATGTACTTAGTTGGTAAACTAACAAGACTGATGAAAAGTTATGATTTTATTCCACTTTTTAAATAAATACTGCACCGGTTAAATTGTTAGGTATCTTAAGAAGACTTTAAAATAATAAAAGTTAATAAGTAGGTACCTACCTACCTACATGCAAGTAGGAGAATGTGCATTTAAGCGACGCAGGGCATGTGTAAGCAAAAAGTTTAAAACAAAATTTACTTTTTTGAAATACAATTTAACATGAAAACAAACCATATCTTTTGGTTGGTCGCTTTTTAACATGGCCAGAGCTGCTTCAAACCGGAGTCTGTCCCCTATTTGAGGGAACATACTATGTATGTCTTGTTTACTAAGCATCTGCATTGTTGCGATATCAATTCTTTCAGCTGAAAAAAAAAGGTAAATTTAACAGCGCCCTGATTGCAGCTGTGAAATGCACTACGTCGCATCGACTTTATAAAATGTAGGTTGGTAGAGCTCGTCTAAGCTGAAATGACGCGCCCCACTACTTAAATTTGTATACGTACACTACGGTAAATGCGGTAGTGGGGCGCGTCATTTTAGTTTAGACGCACTCTACCTATTTGTTTTTTTTTGGGTTGCAGTTGCACATCGAATCTAGTGTATAATATAAATATGAACGTATATCTAGGTAGGTGGGTAGGTACCATACGACAAGACTATTCTTGGTTGGAGTGTACAGCGGCCAAAAAAGTGTTATTTTCGCAAATCGTTTATTTTCTCGATTCTATAGTATGTAACACCTAGAAAGGCTAAAAGTGTCTGGGTGTTTTTTGTCTCCGACCAACCGTTTGTCATAAAAACGATGTCGAAGGGATCCATAGGTAAGGTTATGTTAGAACTGTGACCTTGAAATTGGTCGCGAAATTTTTTTAAGTATATTTTCATAGTGCCTCTAAGACGACACTCTGACCCTATTCTTGCTAGAAATTAGAATGTGTGAATGTAATGTGTGAGCTCATGCTAGCAACTTACTAGGTAGGTTTGTCAACTTACTTTCAAAACGATCGATGTAGCGTTCCAAATTCCACTTCTTCAAAAGATCACGCGTAGCCATATCCATTTTTGCACTGATCAAACACGTTCACTGGCACTAATGGAATTGTTATTGCTATTAATTAAACGAGTCGTGAGTCGTGACTTGCCGGCTGTAGCGGTGAAATACAAATGGCCGACCGAAATGGCGCGGCGGCGGAATGAAGTGAGAGAGGGAGACCTCATTATATAATGCCGTCACCTTAAATTTGTAGGACATCATTCAAATGCTACTCATAAATGGGTCTCTGTAATAATAATTTAGTAGGATACACATAAAATAATATGACTATATTATTGAACTTTGATGCTTACTCTAAAAATATGAGATTATTTAATCGTATTATCATAGGATTCACATAAAATAATATGACTGTAATATTAAAAAATGATGCTTACTTTAAAAATATAAGTTTAAAGCATTATAATTTAATATAGTACATTAGGGGGAGGTCATCGTATTTTTAGAGATACTTCTTCATATTAAACTATGAAATCTATTTATATTACGGTGACTGTCATTGTGTTTTTTAATTAGAATCTTATTTATAATTATCATACTAATTTATGGGACAGTGGACCATTTTCTATTACATTGTGTTATTATTTGAAGAAGACAATGTTATTTCATAATTACAAATTTTTACGATGACAAGTATCATAATATTGCATTATTTACCCAAAAAATTCGATTCCATCTTAACACATTTCAGTTCTAGCGTAATATTTACTTATTATCAACATATTATAAGACAACGCATCTATTTTAAACCAACGTCACGATATTTTAAGATTATGCCAAAATGACATTTTTCTCAGTGAAGATTGATTGGAAATATTTGACAGTTTCGGGTACCTTGTTATGCTGGCGTCTGTACCAACGGATACATAATCTTGCTTTTAGTTCCAGTGTATCGTAAAGCCGTGTTTTAGCTGTCGTAACAGCGCTAACAACTAAATAATATGTACTCAGCCTTTCTATTTGTTGAAGTTAAAGAGCAATTGCTGGTTATGCTAAAATAGCTTTGCATTTCTTAGCTAAGTTATATGATTTCTTGGTAGCGTGGGTGTATGTTTGATGTCTATTTTAGACCGTTTATTACGCGACTTAAACAATTTCTTTCCTTGTATTTTGACCCCAGAAATCCGTCATTTACAAACCGAAATGATAATTTCATTTTGGGTTTGAAAGAGTAAAAGTACTTATAGAGTGGTCCCATATAAATTTGGTCAAGTTCTGATAAGTTGTTTTTGAGTAAGCTGCAATAATACTTATTTTTTCTACTTAGTGTATGTTGAAGGTATTATCTATATATTAATACGTGAAGCGAAAACTTTGGATCCCTTTTTACGAAAATTGGGCGGACGGAGGAGTATGAAATTTCGCACAATTGTAGTTTATACAGAGAAGTGACGAATGCTAATATTTTTTTTAATTATGCATAAAAATACATTATTTTCAATAAATAACACCTTACACACACTACTATTCATTACCGTGTATTTAATACACACGTGCTTAGATACGTATTCTTTTATTTATTTGGAATTCTATAGTCAAATCGAGTCTGTATTTGTTTTTGGGATCATTTGTCTATAGCCTTACTGAATGTCAAATATAATTATGGAAAATAAATTAATTTACGACAATTTGAAGATATACATAATATATTCAAATAATATACTATAAATATATTAGTACGTGAAGGGAAAACTATGCACCCCTTTTTTACAAAAGTTTATTGTTGAAATCTATGGTCCAATCGAGAATATCTGTCTTTAATATTTGTGTCTATAGTCTTACTGAATGTCAAATATAACCATAGGTAATAAATTAATTATGGTCGAATGTCGACAATTCCTGCCGGGGTCGCGTGATTGTTCGAAAGAGATACCGTGACCCTGGCACTTGGGCAACTGATGGAACACGGGTGGGTTTTAGTCAGTAAAAGTCTGACACGCCCTCCCGCTCCGCCCAGAGCGCGAGAAGTCATTTGATGATTTCCCATCAGTTATAGTATGTAAATTTGTGTACCGCAACTAAATAGTGAAGAATATTTTTTTATTTAAATAAATAAAAAACAAGCGACTTCCAAAAAACACACTACAAAGTGAAACATTATTTTTATTTCGTAAGTCAGTGTCAATAAAACGACAATACAAAACCAAAGACAACAATTTCCGAAATTATAGTTACTTTACACGTTTACTTTTTACCTAATATATTTATGAAAGATGGTTATTTTTACACGCTTTATATTAGCTTCACTTGTATGTTTGTTTGTATGTTAGTATGTTTGTATGTTTGTTTGTAACCGACTCCTTATAGCGCGATTTCGACCCACTTTAAACGACTAGATTTCATTCAAACTTTGCACACCTGTCAAAGACTCAGTCTTGCCTGCGCCGCGTTCCAATGCGGACGTGTTTGCATATTCTGTGTATTGATTAGCGCGGCGCAAGCTGTCGCTCGTAATTTTCTCGCCATGAGTAGTGAACTAGTGGCGAATGAGCTGCTGGCGTTCCTGCAGCAGAAGCTGGATGTGATGGACGAGGTGTCCGCTGTCCAAATCTGCGCAACGAACTTCAGCGAGGAGGACATAGCTGCTGCCAAGCGGTTGTTGTTCAATGTGCTGAACAAGCGCGACCAGATGGTGTCCCGCCGGCGTGACGGGACTAAGAGAAGCCTGCAAGACATTATCACGCTGTTCAAGGAGACCGACCCGGACGACGTGCCTACGTTTGTGGCGAAGGAGTTGCACAAGCTTCCTCCTGTCACTTTTGACCACGTCGATGTTACAAGCCTTCTGAAGGATATTGTCTTTCTGAAGGCCCGCCTCGCGGATGTTACAGCGAAGCTAGATGCATCCCAAAACACCGTCGCCGATTTGCGCAAAGAATTTACCGAGTTGCGCAATATTGTGGCGGTATCTAGGTCATCAGTCGATGTGTCTAACTTAAACATGTGTCGCGGAGCCGGCGGCGATGTATCGCCGTCAAATTCCGCGTCAGCAGTTTCGTCGCCAGCGCATCCGTCGTTTGCTGAGCTTGCAAAACGCCCTGCTCACGTGCCTCGCAGCCCCGCGCCCGTCAGCACCGCTCCTCTACGCAGCGCTGTCCGAACTCCTCGCCACGTCTCGCTGCCAGTGTCTGCAGCTCTGACGAAACCCTGCGTCACTGCGAGTGTCCCAGGCGATCCAACTATGAAACGTAAGCCTGATGAAGAGGGTTTCGTGACGGTGCAAAGGAGGAAGCACCATTCGCGAACCAACAAGAATCGCTGCGGGAAAGCTACTGCTAAATCCGATGTCAGCTTGCGCGCTGCTAAGCCGAACACTCCCGTGTACATTTCCCGCCTACACTACACCACTAAGGCGGAAGACATTGTGGAGTACGTACGCCAGAAGACGAAGTACATGCCGAGGGTACAGTTACTGGAGTCACACCGCAACGTCAACTTCAAGGCGTTTGTGGTGCGTGTACCGAATTGCTATCTGCCCGTCGTCATGGACGAAGACTTTTGGCCACAGGACGTGGTGTTCCGTCGCTTCCGCGGACAAGTGCCACAGGACAGCTCACGGACAAGCTAACTTAATAGTGAAGTGCTACTAACATAGTTTATAGTACTATTATTAACACATGTTTTTGTATAATACTTATGTATGTTAGTTTGTAAGGTATTTGTCTATGGGTCTTTGTTACCTGAAAATAAATGTTTTATTATTATTATAAAGACCGATGACAATGCAATAATTTCATAAATTTGTGCCATTATCCTTGCCAGGGTTACCAGGCCAGCAAAAAAACTGTCTTCTAAAGCTACGCTGACATACGTCACAAACTACGCTGACATACGTCACAAACTACGCTGACACACGTCTCAAAATTCGAAACACCCTAAAAAATAGAAAATAAATAATAGTTTAAAAAAAACTAAAAAACACGCTTTCATGGAAAAAAGCGTGGGGTGCTTGATATCAATAAAAACATACCTCAAAAAGCACTCCACGCTTTTTTCCATGGAAGCGTGTTTTTAGTTATTTCTAACTATTATTTTTTCTTTGCATTTTGCGGTTTTTATGTAAACAAAGAAGTGAGTAGGTGCATCTGTATACTTTAGCTATTTGCGTTTCAATATTTGCCTCGAACAACAAAGGTAGAGCGCCAATCTAGGTAACAATATGTGTAAGTAAATAACAAGATCTGAGACGAAGATTTTTAAATAACGTTGTTTAAACACAGAAATAGCGCCATCAATTTCTCCAAAATATTCACAACATCTTTTTCAATTCACAAAACCGTTAAAGCAGAAATACTCTCACATTTTCTCAGTTAACTTGCAATTTATATTTTAAAGTCTCTCAAGTTTCAAGTAAACGAAAAATATACGGAATGGTTAATATAAAAGTAAGCTAAACACTTCGGGTCGTAAGGCTTGACATACTTTTATTTAATACTAAAATGCGACCACCAAAAATTTTACGAGTTTTGAACTGCAATTTTAAGGCACACAGGCGCAACGCGTTAAACAATTTCCAAGAAGTTTTCATTGAAATTGTTCTACTAGAGTCGGATTGCGCTTGTCTATGGGAGCCTTTAAACACTGAGTAAAACGTAACATTTTGTCATGTGATGGTAGTTTCGTTGTGTTTTGTGAATGCACATAGATAATCTTGGCTCGTAGCTCAGGTTAAGCTATGCTTGGTGACCATCTCTACCAAGACCCCTCCGTGCCTCGGAAAGCACGTTTAGCCGTTGGTCCCGGCTGTCATTTAAGGCCATTTGACAGTCGTTACGAGTCGTCAGAATCCCGAATGTCTGACAACCAGTCTTACCAAGGGGTGTCGTATCACCCAGAAATTGGAGGAGGTCAGATAGGTAGTCGCTCCATTTAAAATACTGGTATTCAGCTGTATCCGGTTAGATTGGAAGCCAACCCCAACATAGTTAGAAAAAGGCTAGGCAGATGATGACATAAGTAATCTATTCACGTTATTAAGACTTATTGGTTTAGCAAACAACTGTACCAATACAGTAATTAATTTGTCTGCTCATTTAATTAAACTGTAGTAAAAGTCGTTCGCTCTCTCCCTTGGGTAACTTCTAGTACCGGGTGGAGTTACAGACAACTAAATACGAGGGATAAAGACTATAAATAAAATTGAATATGTTTTACTTCAAGACTTCAAATAATGTTTCTAATATGTACATGTATATAAAACAGAGGTAAAAGATGCCCTGAGATGCCCACAGGACATCAAAAAATTCATCCGCGTCACTGTCAACAGGAAATGTGGCCAAAATCCTGGCAGCATCGCCACGTTGTATGGCGAGGCTGTTTCTTTGCCCAAAAAATTGGCCAGCCCTCTGGTCAAATGAAGACTTGACTAGTTTATGACTAGTATTTTTGGCGTAATAAAGTATCATTCGTGGGTTCGATTCCCACCCAGGACAAATGTTTGTGTGATGAGCACGATCATTTGTTCTGTGTCTGGGTGTAATTTATCTATAATATGTATGTATTTAGAAATATATAAGTATGTTTATCAGTTGTCTAGTACCCATAACACAAGCTCCGCTTAGCTTGGGACTAGATGGCGTTGTGTGATAGTTGTGGAATATTATTTATTTTATTTATTTATCATTGATCAAGAAATGAATCATAGTTAGAAGTACAAAAACATTCAATATTCAAAGTGCAGTAAAAAATAATATTTAAAAACTCTTAAGTCATGCTTTTCACGGTAAACAAACTACCCTCAAACGACATATTTGACTGCCATAGAATATTAAATACCAAACTGACTTTACCAAGTCACTTCCCAAATTTTATTTTCACTCTCAGCTGATTATGCAAATCGTATAACTTCATTCAAAATATAAAGCGACAGGCTACTCGAAATTTACGATTCAAAGGTCCGTAAATTTTCAGTAGCCGTGAAACATCTAAACTAAAAAAAACAGGTTTATTCAGAAGAAAAAATAAACAAAACAAGAGAACCTACGTTATTAAAATCTGGGTAAAATGAATAAGGCATTTAATTAAAATAGCTTGAAATATGCAGATGAAGTTTTTTTTAAAAAAAGAAACCTAGTGTTGCCAGCGTCTAAATTTATATTAAGGGGTGTTCACACTATACATATATACACTCATGCCGGCTTCCCAGGGGGATAGGCAGAAACTACAGAACACGATCTGCCCCAATCCTTACCTACAGACATACTCCTTTTGCTTTTCGTTTACGTTAACTAAAAAGTCAGATAACCGTTTGACGTACGGTGCTCTGACTTACACATTTATTGAAACACACAATCGACCCTACTTATTTGTCGTTCCGCGTTGACGCAATAAAACAGGCCCTAAAAACTCGAAACAGCGCCTTAATCCACATCAGATATGTTGAACAATAAAGTGAATGTAGAACCTACAATAAACAGTGGTTAGGGCGTGCGTGTCCAGCCCTGTTTTTTGCCCCCCGGTTATCCTCCCATGATTTATGCTGTGCCTGCCCAGAATATGATTACCAGTTACGTGTCGGAAGTACCCTTAATGGATATAAACGTTGTATTTAACTGGCCGGTAAAGACTGGTGTTTTTGTGTGCCTTTGTACTGCTCAATTGTGACCATATTTATAAGCCGTTTATTGGTTTGATCGCACACAAATTTGTGGCCTGTTGATGAATGTTATTGGTGTTGATTTTATAGATGGGCGTTCTTGTTTATGTGTTTCGTAAGTGCGTCTCTTGCTGGGTTTATTTCTTCTAGGTTTAAGTGTTTTTCTGCGTGGGTGCGCCCAACTTGTTTAATGTTAAGGAATTAATATGGTTTAAGAACTTTATTTCTCAAAAAGAATTACATTCACTTATATGAGAAAAAAAACTTATTTCTAATAAGATATATTAACTGACGCGACGGTTACACAACAAAAATGGTTTAATTATTACGTTATTACCGAAGATAGCCTAAAATTTTAAATCCGCTAAAATGTGTTTCTTTAGAGATTTTTTGAAACCAAACATGGATTTTTGATCTTTTGCATTTCGAGGCAATTTGTTGTAAAACTGTGCTCCTTCATACAGAATAGTTCTCCTGCCGTAGTTTAATACACTGGCGTATTCTGATATTTTTAAACTACATAGTGTTTCTATGTCTATTCTGTGTTGTTTGTGTTTCTGACTGCCTCGTTAGTCTACTAGTCGCAAGCGGTACTGCTGAGCATGAGGTCCTGGTTTCGATTCCCGCGTCGGGTAAAGTGTTATTGGGGTTTTCATGTAGAATTTCTTCTCAGTAGCACCACAGCCTGGATTTGTTGCCAGTTGATAACAATAGGCTCTTTATTTCAGCCGAAATACTTTCATTGCTGGACATAGGCCTCCTCCATGCACGGCCAATTTAACTAATACATTTCTGAGGGGTTTTGCCATAATCGCCACGCCTGGCAGGCGGGTTGGCGATGGCAGTATGATGATAAAATGCATAAAGTACACTGCTGCCCATTCTCTAGTAAGTCCCTTAGTCGCCTTTTTTGAAAACCACGGGAACAAATGGGTTGGTGATATTGTTTACGTCCGGCTCCATTCGAAAGCCGCAATAGGCTCCTAACCTTATTATATGGGTCTTGAACATAACTGACGAAATATGGGTGTACACTTCAGCCTAATCTTACGAGGAATACAGGCGTGATATTATGTTCTACGTATTGAACTTTAATTTAAGGTTCAATTTGCTTTGACTATCATTTAATTCCGGCATTATTAAACTGAGAGGACATTTATTGCTAAAAAAAGCAAATCAGAAACCGGTTATTTTAGTCGCTGCAATAAATTTGATTCCAGTAACTGGCAGCGGATAAATTGAATATTTTTGCAATGCACATATAAATATCAAATACCAAATAAAACGTACCAAGTATAATTCGATATATCTATGATTGAATTTATCCGTTCCATGTTGTTTGAAATGTTATTGTATTTTGGATATTGATCTCGCTAACCTTGTTTTATTTTTGTAAATAAACAACATGGAATAGCTACTCTAGTCTTATTCAACACTAGCTTCTGCCCGCGACTTCGTCCGCGTTAAATTTCTTGTTCTCCCGACCCTTCCCGTCGCGTCGATTCACCTACCCGTGCGATTTTCCTCGTTTTTGCAACATTATTCATTACTGCTCCGCTCCTCTTAGTTGTTATATAGCCTATAGCCTTCCTCGATAAATAAGCTACTCAACACAAAAATATTTTTTTCAATTCAGACCAGTAGTTCCTGAGATTAGCGCGTTCAATTAAACAAACAAACTCTTCAGCTTTCAAATAAATAAAATAAAATATAAAGTATAGATTCATGCCTGCCGGGGTCGCGTGATTGTTCGAAAGAGATACCGTGACCCTGGCACATGGGCAACTGATGGAACACGGGTGGGTTTCAGTCAGTAAAAGTCTGACACGCCCTCCCGCTCCGCCCAGAGCGGGAGAAGTCATTTGATGATTTCCCATGCTGAAAAAAAAGGAAAAAAAAAAGTATAGATTCATCGTCTATTTAGCCTTTTTCCACTATACACTATTATGGGGTTGGCTTGCAGACTAGTAGGATACAGCTGAATACGGTTATTTTACATGAAGCGACTGCCTATCTGACCTGCCTATTGTGACCTCGCAACCCAGTTACTGGGTAATACCATACCCCTAGGTAAAGACTGGTTGTCAGACTTTCGGGTTCCTGCCGACTCGTAATGTCGGTCAATAATCTACGAATGACTGCCGAGACCAAGCAGCAGCACGTAGGGGTGTTGGTCAGTTCACCAATCCATGACTAACCACGGCAATCATAGCTTAACCTGAACGCTCGATCTATGAGGCTATAAGAGCCACCTATACGAAAATTTAATGGAAATTGTTCTACAAAAGCGTCGCAACACTATTATCTATACATCTATACAAATAAATAAAACTGAAGAGTCTGTTTGTAATTTCAAATTAACAGCTTTTCACTAAATACATATGAAAGTAAATACGGTACTTACACCAAAAAATCATTTTTTTTAACTTTTGTCTGTCTGTTTGTACCGGCTAATCTCTGAAATGGCTGGACCGATATTGACGGGACTTTTATTGGCATGTAGCTGATGTAATAAGGAGTAACTTAGGCTACTTTTATTTAAGAAAAAGTCTTTTATTTTAGAAAAATACCTGCGTTAATTTCCGACATCCACGCGGGCGAAGCCGCGGGCAAAAGCTAATTTTGTATAAAAGTATACCTAGAAGACGAATTACTCTGAAGAAAATGTCTTATTTTACTTAAAATATAGCAGCTACCAGCCTTTGCCTGTCGTGTATTCTAATGCGCACACACATGCAAAATTCTATGTTAATCCTCACCCAAGACGCGCTACCAAACCTTACTTTGAGCAACAAAAATATAAGCAACAAAAATATGTTAATGCCCAACTTTATTAACGAATACAAGTACCAACAAATATAAAATAAAATAAACGAGATACATCTCGAAGTTCGTCTGTATATACAAAAAAGAGAAATAAAGTTAGTTGAAAACTGCGCGATTAGGTACTTACTTGGTTCTTGGAATTTTTGTTGTAGCACTGCATCGTTCGTTAGGCGCTGTTATTACCACTGAGCTCCTAATGAGGAAAAACGTTCCTCCCAATGATACTCTTCAGTAACATGAACTTCAGTTACTTGTGAGCAAGTTCCTCGCGCAATTAACTAGCTTAATACTCTTGATTTTCCGTGATACATTTCCTTTTGTAAGCTCAGTGGGTACTTAACGGGCAATATTTATTGCTTCCGTTTTACAATTCTTTGTTTTATGTAGTAGTTTGTCTAGTATTCAGTTTAACTAACATTCTTAGAAATTACAATCAATTATACTGTTTTTTTTTTCTTGGTAATGTTAGTAGACACGGACATGCAACTCCTCTAAGCCAGTTAAGACGAAGGGTTGATTAAAGATCGGATCAGTGCGCAGTGTTGCGCTATAAAAAGTAATAGGCAGCCCTTACTTTGTAGCAAAGATAAATGCAATGTCCCAGCCTTCGGCGATACTCTCGTTTTAGCTATCAACATAACGGGAAACTAGAAATAATTGGCTTAGAAATCGCAGACTAGCGATAAAGCAAGACATACGGAATTACGGATACAAATTGAGTGCTGAGAACTTATTTCAAAAGCGTGTTGCTAGGTTACGCGTTACGTGCTCGGTGCGTGCCTAACTTCACTTTGCGCGGTTTATATCACACTGGCAGCTAAAAGCGAAAAGTACAGACGCTCGTGTAACATGTTTACACAGGGTCAGTACACTCGTATATCGCGCTTTATTTTTTTTGGGAATCCGCTGACGCGTGTGCGATACCAGCAATAAACATTCGTTACGGGGAACCCAGAGAAAGATAAAGAAACATAAAAAAACACTTTATTATAACAGCTATGAAGCCGGAGCCAGTGAAAGCCTAGGGCTGATCCGTACACGCGTTATAACCGACGTTTTCATGTTTGTGAAAAATCGTTGACAAACTTTTTTCTAAAAAGGAGGCAATTACATTAAAGCTTCCGCTACGATCATCCGTCGCATCTATGCTCGGCTTACACTGAATTGGGTTATGCAACGAACGTTACAAAGTTTTAAAGGTTTATTTTCAAAAATGGCTCGGTTACAACATATTTTTATTTAATTTAATTCTCAGTTGAGTGTAGCGTGCGATGTTGACATTTTAGACGAACACAGCTCAATCTCCTCGATACACGAAGATGAGGTTAACAGGCATAACATTTTGAAAGTGTTATATACACCGGCGGTGTCGTCGCGACCGCGCCTTAAGTAAACATTACTTACTTTCATGGGGTGATAAAGATACCGTACACGCACGCAGCTGCATCTATTGACATAAAATTTAAGAGTTCAGCAATTTTTGTCTTTGTCATAAAAACTTAGAGACCAACGAGTCATCTTAAGAAACAAGCCATGTCAGAAGGGGGAATTTTCTTGTATTTTCGGGGCGCGCTAACAAGGGGCTCCTACATGACCGGAATATTTTTGTCACCAATTTCCTCAGGCAAACGGCTTAACGCCCCGGAAAAAGTTACTTAGACTTACCTGGGACTCTTCGGGCGCTGTCAAGATATCGTATATTTTATGGACCCCGCCTGAATGCCTGCTATATTTCTTTTAGAGGGCGACGGCGTCGAAATAGCCTTTCGATTACATTACCGCTTTATTAACACGTGTGTGCTAAACTCTTACTTGGCCGGAACATTCCGTGTTCTTTTTTCGTAACTTATTCAGGAGATCGGTAGCCAAATGAGGATGTATAGAGACGGATGGTGGCAGTAAACAGTTACTTGAGATATTCTTCGGTAGATCGACGGGCCGGGCGGGTTGAGACCTATATATCACTTAAAACGACAGAGCATAAATCTATGGGGGCTGTCGGCTCGTTATTTGTAGTCGCCACGTGAACCACCGGTTTCGGGTGAATATTAACGATATCGCCAATTTTCCGCAAGCTTAGTCGCGTCGCAATTTCTCGCCAATTGAACAATCGCATCGCATCGAGGGGCGATGTGCCGTCGAACAGTATTAACCCTGGCCTCGTGTAAAAAATGTTTATACATGCTTTTCGCGATCTGCCGCTCTGGGCTCTATTGCGAATAAACGTGAAAATTCCAATTTCCAAACCGCGAAATGAATGTGAACATTTTGCCAATATAAGGACCTTAAATTCAATATAGAATATCCTGAAGAATGCTCCGAGTTCTGACGCCCACGCAACTGTATAATTCATTTGATTAATTTTGTTGGTTACGAGTAGGTAAAGTCGTCTTATACCTCTTTATATGACTTATTTACATAAAATAATCATTTTAAACCATCACAATACCTAACAGCTATGGGAGAAGTCGTAAAGTAGCTATGTGTTTCCTGGGACCTTCCTCAAAAGTAGAGATGTATCGACTACTGCCTCAAACACAATGATATGCTTTGTTGTCACACGAATAATGGCGCCTAAAATTTGTATAGACCATCATTCTATACAATACTACAATGGAATGCTTCATCTTGCGAAAAACATTTAATAAGAAACATTGGAAAACATAAACGACGTTATCTTTTACTCTCACAAAAAGAAAATATTTAATTATTCAGAAAACGAAAGTTGATAGACAGTAAAAACGCAATAATCAAACTTTTATTTAATCACTTTTGACGAATTTTTATTTCTAACTAGCTTTTGCCAGCGGTTTCATTAGCGTGAAGGTCGGAAATTATCCCGCGAGAACGTACTATCGGGATAAAAAGTACCTTATGTCTTAATGCAGGTTATGAACTATCTATGTGCCAAATTTCATCAAAATCCGAGCAGTCATTTTTGCGTGAAAGAGTAACAAACATTCATACTCACAAACTTCCACATTTATAATATAAGTAGGATAATAGGATTTGTGCGTGTATTTCCAATTAATATTTGCTGCTCATTAAAGCGATGATACAAACATTTTACGTTTGTGATCACTGACCGATGCAAATCCATGATCGTGTGCGCTTAAATGTTATTTTTACGCTGTGCCAAACTGATAGATACGCTACAGTGGACACCGATGCTAATTCGTCGAAGTATTAATTGGATTTAATTAAGTAAATTTATCGGCGGCTTGGTTCCGTAAAGTCGCGATTAGACAAGAGTATTTAACGACGTCTCCCTTTCAAACTGATTGATCCCGACTGTTGCTAGGACTTTTGTCAATCTGTTTTAATACGTCTCGTCTCTGTGTAAGTAGTTTATTTATAGACAGATAAAATAACCGAGTTATATCCCAAAAAGGGAGCCTTTCAGTTAGTCAGAATATTTTGCATTAACGTTTATTCTTTCCCTGTTTTAAAAAAAGGAGAGCAGACAAAATCTTAAGTAAGAGACCATATTCTTTATTGCACATTTACATTCGCCTCGTGGTGCCGGACATACAGAATAGCAATACCCCTTTTCTTGCCGTGGGTGTCATAAAAGACGACAAAAGGACTTTGTCCATCAGTGGACGTCTTACGGCTGAAATGATGATGATTATTACTTCTGTTTTGGATTTATTTTATGTTATTATTTTTAATTTTATCCTTTAACTAGCTTCTGCCCGCGATTTCGTCCGCATTAAATTTCTTGTTCCCCCGACCCTTCCCGTCGCGTCGAATCACCTACCCGTGCGATTTTCCCCATTTTTACAACATTTTTCATTACTGCTCCGCTCTTCTTAGTGGTAGCGTGATGTTATATAGCTTATACCCTTTCTTGATAAATAGGCTACCCAACACAAAAAGATGTTTTTCAATTCGGACCAGTAGTTCCTGAGATTAGCGCGTTCAATCAAAAAAACAAACAAACTCTTCAGCTTTATATTATTAGTATAGATAATTATATTTTATACCAATACTCAAACGATTCCTTGTTTTAACTATATGTACTCAAAAAAAAAAAAAACATATTCCCGGATCTTATAGTTTATTAAAATACAAGGTAGTTGCTTCACGTTTAGTATTAGCATAAAAACACAATCTATAAGTCCATGACCATGCCACAAAATTATGAATTTTAACCGGTCAAGTACCGTAATTACAGACACAATTATAAAACGATTGTTTGCATACCAAATGTGGTTTCTCAGGGACTTAGAGGTTAAACAATACATATTTCCAGCGTGGCCATGACGTATTCAGTTCACCCCATTGCAGCTTTCAAATAACGTTTACCGCATGAACTTTCGTTATTATACGGAAATGTTATTCAATATAGCGACTTGTCAAACGCACTCGGCCCGCGGGTGGGTAAGGCTACCGCGTACAGCGCTATTCAGCGACATATACATATGTATATGTACAGACGCCAGCACATCAAACTACTACAATCTGTCAAATTTCTTTAATAGATTTTCAAATGTATTGCTTAAGTTTAAGGTTCAAGATTGATTGGCATAATTTGTCAGTTTCGGGTAGTTTGAAATGCTGGCGTGTGTACCTAGGTAGAACATACCATAGCACCGTCACTTCCAATGTTCTAGACTTTTCCTTTATACACGACCGTGGCGATTAATAATGTATTGAATGTCGCGAAGTTCACTAATTGGTTCTGGTCTAACGGCATTCATTAACGGTTGTATGGTAGTTGTTCTTAATTAAGGCTAAAGACTGTGTGTGTGTATTTTGAATATAGAACATCGCCCCATCACGTTTTCAGGGTGCGTTTATAGGTGACGTATTTTTTGTCGGTGGGAAATCATCAAATGACGTCTCCCGCTCTGGGAGGAGCAGAAGAGCGTGTCAGACTTTTAATGACTAAACCCCATACATGTTCCTTCAGTTGCCTATGTCAGAGCCACGGTAACTCTATCGTTATAGGTGTGCTACACTTAGGTTTTTGCTTACCTTGTAGACCTAGTTATCTAAACGCGACTGATGAACGTGTTGTCCCGTAGCCTAGACTTTGCATTTGAGCTCAGTTTTTGGCGAGGCTCGTCCCCCTAAACTTAAGCCTCTAACTACCACTTTAGGGAATTTTACCGTGAAGGGAAATCAATCTGCATTGTTTTTTTTTTTCAAATATATTGGCTCGGCTTCAGTCTAACTGGATGTTGCTGAATACTAATATTGTACATTAACTGACTGTTTATCTGACTTTAACAATTTGGTTACCAGTTAACTATACCCCTTGGTAAGACTGGTTTTTAGAGTTTCTGGCTTTTGACTACCCGTAACGACTGTCCAAGATCCACGTCCACCAGCCAAGACCAACAGCTTTTTATTTTATTTATTTTTTTGGGTGGAGCGGGAGGGCGTGTCAGACTTTACTGACTAAAACCCACCCGTGTTCCTTCAGTTACCCATATGCTAGGGCAACGTATCTCGTTTGAACAATCTCGCGACCCTGGCAGGGAGACCAACAGCTTTACGTGCTTTCCGAAGCATTTTGGTATATTAAGATAGTTAACAATCCACGGACCGACCGCGGCCATCAAAGCTTAACCTGATCAATCGACCCGTGGGGTTAAAATTACTGAGCCACGGGCTCTTTCAATATGACTGGCCTGTTAGTCTAGTGGTTAGTGACCCTGACTGCTAAGACTGAGGTCGTGGGTTCGATTCCCACCCAGGACAAATCTTTGTGTGATGAGCACAATCATTTGTTCTGTGTCTGGGTGTAATTTATTTATATTAAGTATGTATTTAGACATATATAAGTATATTTATCAGTTGTCTGGTTGCCATAGTACAGGCTCTGCCTAGCTTGGGATCAGATAACGGTGTGTTGCTTGTCCTAAGATAATTATTTATTTTATTTTATTATTTATTTGGTACTAATTCAATCTTTTACAAAGCAAAGACCATTAATTAAAATCCTATAAGCAGGCCAGTCTTCTCAGTAAAAGAGGACCGGAAAAAATGGTCCCCACGGCTAATATCAACAAAACATATGTCATTAGATAGGCATTTTAATATAAAGCATCGCGAAAATTCAAAGTAAGACCACTTGAAGTTTAACTATTCAAGAGTTCCGTTTTCCACCGTCCAAATATGTCTTACTAACACACCCCCATCTATTTCACACAGCGATTCTAAATGATTCGCCATAGTAATTATTGTATTGTAATAAAATACCTGTTCTGACACATGTGTGGTTGTTATTGGTGCTTAGACCGGCTTCCAAACAGTTTTGCCGATTCTCCAAAAGATTTAAAACAAGGAGTTACTTAAAACCACAGAACTTCGACAAATTTAACACGTGTTCGTTAAACATTATTATAGTGAGTAACATCAGTACCTATTTAGTCTCCTGGTGAAATTCACCTAAAATAACTTACCCGTTCAACTTTTACTACGGCATAACTTAAGTTTGGACCACGAAGCACGCTGAAATAAAGTGATAACCCGTGTATAAAGACGTATGTCGTTCTTTATGGGATATTTAACAGCGGCTAAATGCCGTGCCATAACAGACCATAGCTTTTGATTCACGGGCAAACGTATCTTATGATGTTGTTGTTTTATTTTTACTTGAGTATCAAAAGGCGGTACGTGACTATGAAAAGTAAAGATTAAATAGATATGCTGACATTGTGAAACGTTGATAAATTTGACATGACATTATTTGAAACTAGATTTTCAGACTATATGGCTTTTTTATAACATCCACGAAAACTATCCATTCTGATGTTACTGGAAAAAACGTCGAAGTGTCCAAAAAACGTTTTCAGGAAAAAAAAAATAAGCGACTACCGACTACCGGAGTTTGTTGTTGGTTTTTTCTAAAAGGTAATTATTTTTTCACTTTTAAGCTGGGGTATCTACCCCATTATATTCGTACACCACTCCTGGCTATGTAAATGACAGTGAAAGGAAGTTATTATAACACGATCAGTATACATAGTGGAAAAACGCGTACATACGTGTAAAAATTACATTTTGAAGCTAACTCAAGAACTACACAAGCAAAGGTAATAAAACTTATATGGAACCACACCCCTGAGGCATGCTTAATCCAATAAAAAAGAATTTTCTAAATCGATTTCCAATTCATTGCCGGAGATAACGCATAATATTTTTTTTCAACATTATAACTACTTAAAATATATCGTCACTACATAGTATAAAACAAAGTCGCTTCCCGCTGTCCGTCCCTATATATGCTTAGATGTTTAAAACCACGCAACGGAATTGATGCAGTTTTTTAATAGATAGAGCGATTCAAGAGGAAGGTTTGTATCTATACTTCTATACTATATATAATATTATAAAGCTAAAGAGTTTGTTTGTTTGTATGTTTGTTTAATTGAACGCGCTAATCTCAGAAACTACTGGTCCAAATTGAAAAATTATATTTGTGTTTGGTAGCCTATTTATCGAGAAAGGCTATAGGCTATATAACATCACGCTACAACCAAGAGGAGCGGAGCAGTAATGAAAAATGTTGCAAAAACGGGGAAAATCGCACGGGTAGGCGATTCGACGCGACGGGAAATGTCGGGGAACAAGAAATTTAACGCGGACGAAGTCGCGGGCAGAAGTTAGTGTATAATACGCGGGCGAAGCCGCTGGCAAAAGCTATTATTTAATATTTTACATATACAATTTTCAAATTTCTATTCCTATATACCTAGCTGCATTTGACCACAACCAAGAAGAGTACAACGCGGTTACACCACAGATGACAATTTCCCAGTACTAAAGGGCACTAGCTCGCATTGCCAATTACCTACAGGACTCGGGAACATGACTTATAACCCCGTCCTATGATAGTGTCAGTAGCAGAAGCCGTTTAATGCAGAAAATGAACTGCTATAGGAACGAATTACCTCAAAGTATGACTATAATGATGTGTATAATTGGAGCTCAGTGTAGCTATGAAATTTTGTTGTTTTTTCTCGACCATAGATATTACCATTTCTTCGATCGCTATTAAAGCGTTTCGCATTTTTTCAAATACCTTCAACAGAATGGACGCAAGGGTATCGGTAGCTATATGTCAGTCCAAAAACACGTAACATGTCACTTTGTCTAAGGCCTCAGATTCAGTATTGGAGATTCCTAAAAAATAAGTAATAGAAAAACAAATAGATCAACAAAACAATCTTTGATAAACCTTTTTATCAACTTTACATATTTCACACTCAATTTTCACCTCGGGGCTCTTAGTACGGTCATGAAACTTTAACCTATGGTAGCGGCCGATGGATTTTATTCATTACACTAAAATACTCTACGCCCACCAGTAATCCTATTAAATATAGACCTGTCAGATGCGGTTCAGCGTCTTCAACGCTTAATCCTTAACAGGTTACGTTTGTCCGTTTTGTCCACGCTTGCCCTTTCAGCAGCCAAATCCAAGTCCAAGATTCAAAGTTTGAACTACAGATCTTGGTCATCTCTCAAGCTCAGAATATGTATTTCAAATAAACAGATACTTTTGAATCGTAGAGTAGTCGGTCAGTTTGTCAGAAAGTTGAGGCCAGTTACCCGTTCCAAAACGTAGATGTCTATGAAGAAGAAAATCAAAAGTCATTTATTGAAACTAGGCTGAGAGTCAGCACTTTTTCAACATCAAAATTACATAAGACAGTCCACTAAAACGCTCATCCTTCATCACTTCCTAGTTCTTTAGCAGGGAAGAAGAAGTGGTGTCACAAATTCCCAAGCAGCGCAGTTGTTTGTCAAGTTTGAAGAATGAGTTCTTCGAACTTTTGGGTTATCTTTTAAATTAAAATATTACAAATGTTTTGGGTACATTAGGTATTCTCTTTTTGTTGCTTCTTTAATTAAAAAGGATACAGTACTAGTTCAGTTTAAAACAAGAGCTTTTCAAAATTAATAATTGAAGGTTTTAACCTCTAAGTCCCTGAGAAACCACATTTGGTATGCAAACAATCGTTTTTTAATTGTGTCTGTAATTACGGTACTTGACCGGTTAATAACAGTTATCACTGACTGCAACTCTTTAAGGATGTGCATATTTATTGTATAATCGGAACCAACTGATATGTGTCAGAACAGTAGTTAATTGTTGTATAGGTACATGTTATTATTTACATTTGTAACTAAGAAGGATGTAATCAAAGTAAAATAGCTCGCATAATCCGGTTTGTTCCTGATGCCATTACAAAATTAAAATATAAAGTACCGTCGATCGTAGAGACAATCGATCAGGTTAAGCTGCACTTGCCGCGGTCGGTCCGTGGATGGGTTTTACATATCAGTGTTCAAAGATATTGAGTATCATAATTGCAAGTATGACTCTATTTACAGTCAACACTACCAGTAGGTACATAATGAAGCTATTCTTACTTACCGATTTCTTAGGGACAATCTCCTTTACTTAAACCCCTAATTTCAGCATCACCACGTACACTTACAGAAAATAAAACACCCTCAATCATAATTTAACTATCCACTTAACAAAAATTCGTTCATAGACAAAGGTCGTGAATGATTGAACGAACGAATGAGTCGTGTCAGTCCAACGTCAAACGCACGGTACATTATGGCAAATTTCCCTGGAGTGAATGGGAATCTCATTACTTGGTGCACATGTGTAGTTGACAGACGAATGATTTTATACACTTTCACGATACCGGACATGGATATTGCTTTTTCCGAAATTTGATGGAGCGTGAGAGATGACAGGTAACTAAGAACGATGTAATAACAGAACACTTATTCTATATAACAAAGTAATATTATGCTAATATTGCTTATAGTAAATACACATACGCACAATAATAGTATTAAAATCCTCCATTAATTTATTCATGTATTCAATTTCTACTTTGGTGCCACAACATTGTACAGGATACAGAAAAACATGTATTATTCAAAGGGCTTGATAATATCTAAACGCATAATTAAGTTTTCTTTCAACATCCTGTGAAACGTATCAGGTGTCTATACAAGAGCCATATATGTACAATCATTGCCAAGAATAACATACCGAGACGTCTAACTGTCGAAGACAATACTAGCTCTCTAATTGAATTGTGATATACCGCAGGGTTAGCAAACTGTCTCAGTTCAAACATAGTTGTAATACAAGAAATTCAATGTGTCTACAAGTTCTGTAAATCCAGACAAGAAAACGAACATGAATATTCAGCTGCAGCGTGCAATTCCACATTATATTCACGATAACAAGGTTCGTCAGCAGAACGCGAGCGTCGTCGCCTGCGAACCATTTGTGCTAACTCGACGGCACCCCACCCCGCGACCTACCCACTCTTGTCTTGGCACCATACATCGCAATCACATTACTCCTCAAAAGATTTCCTTTAAAACTTACAAAAAGATCAGCACGACTTACAGTTTAACCCTAAAAGTGTATTCCACCTTCGCAAATCCGAAACTTGGCCGGACTTTGGGGATCTTAACTGATTTCGTACAAAGTGTTGTGTCCTTACTTACGAGGTTTCTAACTCCCAAATCCGGATACAACAAGTCCAATCCGGCCTAAACAAGTTCCAACTGAAATAAGCACCCGTTATACACATGCTCCGCCGCGCCTCAGGGATACGGGGAAAAGAGAGAAAAGTGGCAAGCTCGCAGTTTCCCGGTTGCATATGCAAGGGTGGCGGAGTGCGAGGACGGGCGCAAATCTCTCTTGTTCAAAATGAAGTTACGGATCTGCTCAGAAATTGTGTTTTATATTTTCCCTCGGCATGTGACGCGGAAAAAAACTTTCACATAGTTTGAGACCTTTTTCCTTAGGAGCTCGCTTGTCGAGTCGTTGAATAAAATTTTTCTTTCTTTCAATGTCGCTAACATCTGTGAAGTCAAGCACCAGCTGATTATGATTCCATCGCGATAAAGTTCCTGGGAGCTGGATTACAGTTGAACATGTGCGCGGAATTTATGCAACGAGTTATATCCAATATTTTTTGCGCTGTATTAAAATATGCTGGAATATTAAACGATCAGAACGTTTATAATATGCTAAAGGATCAATGAGGTCACATACAAAGCGGATGAATGGAATGTTGGTTTTAAACAAACGAAAAGCAGGTTTGGAGACTTGACCAACAACGATAGAGGCATGAAAGGTGGTTGGCTTGTTTTTCAATAAACTTTTATTTAATTACACGAGCCCGAGCGACGAGACGACTCTTGCATACGATTAAGGACGGAGTGCAAGCTCTCACGTTGCGCAATTATGCTAATCGTATCAAAATCTTTCGTTTGCTTTGACATTTTGACAACGTGCTTAATGCTTTTATCTGCATAAAATGCGTATAAATCTAGAAAGTAGAAGTTGACGGCACGCCTATTGATGAAAACTGGTCTCGTTTATATGCATTTTTGAAACGGAATTGAATATTTTCGGTAGCTGTAGGCGTGATAAAAAATGAAAGTTAACATTGTCGTCCATTGTATTCATATTATGTATGAGTAAGTAATACGTACCACGCAAATTGCATGTAGGCATTTAATTACGTTGCGTTGGCATTGAGAACATTTCATAATAGTTACTATTAACATTTTTTGTCACGAACTTCTTATCCACCTGTCTACCTTCTAGGTTATTTATTTTTCATATTACTTAGGAGATCAAAGATAAATCTAAAATAATTATGATTATTACCTAGTAGACATATTATAGCTTTATCTCAATGGTAATCTCTAAATGGGATGTAATATGTAGGTAAGATTAACACATAGATGATAAACAGCATTGAAAGATCATTGAACTAAGCATTTCGAAATGACCCAACAAATGTACGTAGTTTCTAAACAAGCTGCGTTACGGTAAACACAGCGAGAGGTTTAGACATCGAGCCCATACTGATCTTACTACCAGTCCGTTTACTTCGTGTTTCTAAATATCGGCATTCGTGAGATACCTACCGGTGAAGGCGATAGGTGACTCTACTGGCGAGCCTCGAGTACGACGCACGCCTCGGCTCGACAGCTGAACTTATCTCGGACAGGTGCATAGAAAAAAAAAACAACACATTTTGACATTTAAATTAAAACCTTTTTTTAAATTGCGAACGTCATTTACTTTTTTATACCGTGACATTAATTTTAAATTAGAATTGATTGTGAAAAGTTTAGTTGTTTTTAATAAGAACATTGAAAGTTAATTGTTGTTTTCTTTTGTTTCAGATGTGTTCGAAAGTGAGTTTGTTTGCTTGAGTGATTCGACAACCAAAAGGGAGTAGACCGTTGTGGGTGTACATTGAAATGTGAATTTTGTGTGTACAGTGTTAAAATTGAACTTTGTTCGTACGTTGTTGTTATCCCGATGAAGTTTCTTGTGTAGTCACAACTGTTCGTGGAATTGGTTTATTGAAAATCTTTCGCCATGGAGACGGAGGAGTTGACAAAACTTGTCGATGGCATCTACAAGGTAAGGAATACTTTTATCAAATATTGACCTAAATCTTTACAAAAATAATTCGAGTTCCCGAACTTTTAGAAAATTCTGTTTGTTTGTTAAAATATTAATTAAATTTTTACTTTCATTACGGAAACTAATATTTTTCTTTTATAATGTACAACTTAGTCCTGAAAATCGAAATCAATTTGAGAGGAAAAGATAACCAAGTTTGTTGAACGTGTTTACCATCAACAAAATTGATTAAGTTTTCGTCAGAATTGATTTTGGTTTTGAAGTTTTCTTTAAAGCTAATATTAATTTTAAATTAACTTAATAATCCATTCAATAAAATTACGCAACATTATTTAATACCATAATAACGTTAATTGAGAAGCTTCTTCACAGTACAAATCAACATTGTATCCTAAGGACTGATTACACACTAAACGTTCAACTCTTCATAAACCGTGGTTAAACGGCCGGGCCGCGCCGTCTTGTTACTGAGTTAAAAAATTAAATGTGAAAATACCTCTTAATTAAATTCATTGACTAGGGCATCTCGCACCTGCCTAAATGTCAAGGTCAAACGGTCACGCGGAGCGAGAAGCGAGGAGCGAGTACAACTCGATTTCTCCATCAGGTTTTATTGTATAAATATGTATATTTATGACATTCCTCAGATACATGTGTCGACTTTCGTTTCGGAGCTTTGTTGGAGTTAGTCTTTATAGCACCAGTTTGGGCAAAAGTTATGCTAATGTGACAGAATTCCTATTAGAATATTTGTTTGCTGAAAATCGTAGGCGTCGATACCGTTTCTCTAGGATCTCAGATTAATATTGTGGTGCCTGACCGGTAAATACCTAAATAAATATTTGTGGTCCATGAAAAAAGGCTGGTAGGTTCTGGTTGGGTGGGTTTTTTTGTTCTCTATTGGGTATTTTTAGTACCTACTTACAATAGATTGGTCAATTAAAAGCTTATTATTTTGTTTGTCGAATGCTAACTTGTATTGTATTCTCTTGGCTGTAATTTGATTTAGGTTACAAAAACGCATTAGGAATTTAAATTAGTAATTTGATGCCGCACCTACATATATTAGATAGGAAAAAATAATAATAATGTCTTTGTCTAATTTTAGAATAATCTAGATTGTAACATGAAAGACGAAGTAATTTACTTAGCCAGTACCAAATACTTTGAGGTTTTTGTAATGTTAATTATTTACATGTTATTGTATAGAATCAAGTTTTTCCAACTTAACATACAGATGTGCTGCTGGGGAGTTTGTTGCGCCACTTCTTATTTCCTGCTAAAGCACTAGGAAAAGATGACGGGCGGCATTTTCGGTGACTGTCATATATATTTTTTGTCGTTCAAAAAGTGCTGACTCTCAGCTTAGTTTGAATAAATTACTTTTGATTTTTTTGAGGAAGTTTCCAAATTATATCCGGACCTAAATTAGAGCGTATAAAAGCTTTATATGCATCAATAATGTTAATTTTCTCAACTTATCATCCGGTTGAGTTTTCTAGAACTTTATGACAGCCTATTAATAAATTTATATCTCATGAATATTTTCTAGAGCTTCATTAAGGACTCGCATTTAATTTGCAATTCCAGCAGGCTTATGAGAGACGATAAATCTTTTTAAAAAGCAATAAATAACGCTGATTGACTACATCTATATCGTCTTTTATTTGAATATCTATTAACAATTATATAGAAAGTTTAACGTCTACATATTTATTTAGAAATCAACAGCTATTGTGGATCTCAACGTTTATGGTTATCTCAAAAGCATGACTTGAATTATATCGTATTCTTTCACATCGTAACAAAATTAAATAATCATCGGTAGAAAAGAAATTATCACTACATAGTATAAAACAAAGTCACTTTCCTCTGTCTGTCCCTATGTATGCTTAGGTATTTAAAACTACGCAACAGATTTTGATGCGATTTCTTTTAAAAGATAGAGTGATTCGAGAGATAGGTTTATACGTAACACGCAGGCAAAGCCGCTGGCAAAAGCTAGTATTAACTAAGACTCTATCTATTCTTTAAAAAGTATGATTTGAATTAAATAAAAAGTAAGCAACCTCGAAAGAGATACCTTGGCCCTGGCACATGGGCAACTGAAGGAACACGGGTGGGTTTTAGTCAGTAAAAGTCTGACACGCCCTTCCGCTCCACCCAGAGCGGGAGACGTCATTTGATGTTAACAAATGACAACGAATACTGTTAATGGTTTCAATTGATTTAATTAATGTCCGATTCAATTTTTACGGCGAAAGCCTTATTCACTGACAAATCATCGATAATAACAGCAAGAAACAAAAAAAAACGTACTCATAGAAACCAGTTTTTGTTATTACATCTACGCTTTACGTTCGAGGAATTCAATAACTACTATCTCGTTTATTAAATCACATTATTAAAATCTGTGTTATTAAAATCATTTTAAATAGCATAACCGGGCCAGTGCTGCAATATTTTGAAATGAACAGCAAATTAATTATGTTTCTTATGTAAGTGATATCTTGTTGCCATCCGAAATAAATTAATGGAGTGTTCTCCATTTCGCCATTACATAATTCGGATCTATTATAATCTATAGGTAAACCAATTTGAAATTTTACAGCAGCTTTAGCAAAAAATCTATTTAGTGCTGTTATATTTCCTGTAGTCACAATGTTTTAAGTATACCAATTCAATTATCGTGGTACCTACGTCATTCGCAATATTTTGTGTGGGAAGCAACAAATTTCAAAACGGTTTCTTTTTTAACTTATAATTTATATATTCATATATTCACATCGCCAAATTTAGGCACCTTACTTAACTATTTAATTGTCTTTCTCCAACGCAATGAAAGTGCTATGATGACACTATACTGTGAAACTATATGCATAATATCATGACGGCTCTAACTTTCTCTCATATGATGCAGAATCCCCAGCAAATGCAAGAAGTGTCGATCTCATGCAGTTGTAAATTATTGAGTGTAAAGATTGCAATCATATTTTTATACGTTTCTGCAATTTCTGCATTGCATTCGCTGCGAAAGCGATTCAAGGTTATCCAGAATTAATGGTATTAGTTACACGAGTTTCGATTTATGTACAGACGCCACCAGGTCAAGCTACCCGAAACTGTCAATTTTTCTCAATGAACCTTGAACCTAATGCTCTAGAAATAAAGTCGAAAATCTATCAAAGAAATCTGACAGATTGTAGTAGCTTGATGTGTTGGCGTCTATACTACTAGCAAGCAACATGCTCCTGCTTCGCACATCAAAACACGACAAGCTATCAAGATTTCTTTTCACATACGTTTTATATTAATGTATCATACACATACGCATTCCGAAATAAATTCATTAAATAATGGTGACAACCACAACAAAATTCGTTGCGTAGTTGAGAAGAACAACGCGGTCATACGGACAGACATGAAAAGCAACTTTAAGTTATACATAGTATGTATTGACATAAAAGATTGTTCTATATGTTCTATAGAACCATTTATTAAACCTTAACAGGTATAAATAAAGATTAAAATGTATGTATATAGAGCTATTCTTTGTTGTTTTATCGCCATCTTATTTTATAACGAGCAATATCGTATTACTTCTCAATAACAAGGTTAACATGATTGCATATAACTATTAATAATGCATATATGTAGTTTGCATGTATACCTTCATAGCTAGTGATGCTTTATAAAGTGTATAATTGTAAGAAAATATATAAGAAGTAATTTGATTTAATGACTTATGTGAATGGAATTCAGTATTAAATAAAATATTTGCAAATAACGGTAATTTGCTGTGAGCACTACTTTTGCTTCCGGAAAGTGTTGAATGCGTTATTGGTACGGAAGAAAAGGTTTGAATTTAAGTGAAGCTATTGAAGTGTATGATGGTATTATGTCCTCACTTACATCACTCACTCACTCACAATAACTCACCTCCATCACCTACCTCTAGGTAATTTGTAAAGGGTAAATGACAAACACATTTTCACTGATTTCAAAAGCAATATTGTGTACAAGTAGTTCCTACTTTGTTCTACCTTTTTGATCAAGTCTATTTGAGCTGGTGTTGTTGGAAGATGTATTAAAATCGCCTCATTAGTTTTCTTAGATCCAGCTTGTCATGCAAACAGATGTTGGCAGAACTTTGCTCTCTAGAATGTGATACAGTACAAACTAGTTAATTCTAAGACACTGTTTTAGTACTAAAATGTATTTTTAAAATAAGTGGAAAAAAAATTAAAATTCCTTACGATTGAGCAGGAAACACTATGTCTCAAAAAAGCCAACTAACACGCAAAAAAGGGACAAAAATCAAAAACATTTTAATTAAAAAAATGTGGCAACATTATACTTACATGACTGTTATAAATTTCCCAGTTTTTACTTCGTTGTCACCTAAATAGAATTGCGAGGGGAGAATTAGGACTTTTTGCCCCAACAGCACAATTACGTGGCTTTGAATCACTTCACTGAGTGGCATTTTGTTATAAAAACTCCACCGAAAATAGACGCAACTTAAGATATTTATGCTTCATAGAGTGGAAGGCCTCTTAAATAATTAGGATAATGACTAAGGAAAATAGGTGATTTAGGTGTGATTTTCTTGGAAATGCTTTCAGAAGTTAATTTTCTCTGCGAATTGTGTTCAACTTGAAGTTATTTAATACCTTGGGAAATGTAATCGCTAGGTATTTGTTTGTTGAAAGGTTTTTTGAAAATAAAATGCCAGAAATACGCGTGTAATTTTTGTATAGATACAATTGTTCTCACAACACAAGACTGGTTTATTGCTTCAATTTTCTTTATGATATGACATCAAAAATATTGTTTAGAGGAGTTTGAGTTATCGTGGGTCGGTAGTAAACACTGATTTGCCTTTGTTGTATATGAAAATAAAAGAAAATTACAACATTTTTCCGTGAAAATATAATTTAAAATGATGTCCGTGTTCAAACCGCTCGAAAGTAAAATAATGTGCTAGTATTATTATTTAATACAGTCAAACATTTTAATCTTTGGTGCAATATTACTTACAATTTTATTGGGCACAGCATAATAATAAAACAAACACAGTTTATGATAATGGTCATACAAAAAATGTCGTAAAAACATAATAGACAATATTTACTGTCCGCAGAAAATGGAAAAGAGTTATATGAAGAACTTACTACTTCCAGTTATAAGCACAGAAAACCGCTTCCGAGATACGCATTTGTCTTTGTAGCCATATCGCGGGCATCATCGTAACTGATCATGGCGACCATCATTGCATGAGCCTCATCAGCTATTTTGTATAATATTTTTGCGGGATCAGGGTTCAATGGTGGAGTGTTGCCCCGTTTCCTCCCTAGAATGAGATTGCTTCGCGACATTAAACCGGCCCGATGTAAATTTTCGTCGTTACTCCATGTCTGTTTGTTCGTAGCTAGCTCCTCATGTATTGCGTGATTTCCCCGGTCAATGAAAGGATCTTCGTATGAAACCCTCTCCCTCCGAGGATAGTGTAATATGGAGCACAATGGGTGCCGGAATAGCTTCATTTGTTTTTATGAACCATATTTATATTAATTATTAGCTTTATTTCCTTGGTCTTGTTCGTGCTGTGATAATGTGGTGTGAATTGGTTGGAAGCATGTTTAGTTATACAACGAACAGTCGTGTTTTACTGGTAGTGTCCAAAATAACAACATTGTATAATTCATACTCAGTATGGGTGTTACAGAGACATCGTAAAGTTTGTCTTAAAATTAGCAAGTATACGGTAATGTGACAGCGTTTTGGAAAAGTAGGTTAAACTATTTGCATGTACAAAACCTCTATTAGGATCTAATGTTTGCTGAGGCCCAAACAATGAAATGAGAAAACTTATTTTTCTTTTATCTTTTAACGGCAGCCTGAAGTTAAGCTGTGATATCCGGGTTGAGCAAAAAACTAACTGATATTGAGCTGTCTGCTGTAGATCTTAAATTACTGCCAATTCCAAGTTTTATTTTCCTGACTATACTACTTCCTTGGCGTTCGATCAATCAGGTTAAGCTGCGTTTACCACAGTCATTCCGTGGATGGGTGACCATCTTGACATACCAAGACCCCTTAGTTAAGTCGTGGGATCCGTTGTCTTTCGTGGAACTTTGGCAGTCGTTAGGGGTCTTGGAAGCCCAAAACTCTGACAGTGTTATGAAGGTAATATAGGCAGTCGCTCCACGCAATATATATACTGATATTCAGCTGCACCCGTTTAAACTAGAAGTCGACCTATAAATAATTGGGAACAAGCTAGGCAGCCGACGATAACATCCTTGGCGTATCTATTTCTTCCTTTCCTTATCTATACTATATATAATATAATAATATTATAAAGCTGAAGAGTTTGTTTGTTTGATTGAACGCGCTAATCTCAGGAACTACTGGTCCGAATTGAAAAAATCTTTTTATGTTAGGTAGCCTATTTATCGAGAAAGGTTATAGGCTATATAACATTAGGCTACAACTAAGAGGAGCGGAGCAGTAATGAAAAATGTTGCAAAAACGAGGAAAATCGCATGGATAGGCAATTCGACGCGACGGGTCGGGGGAAAAAGAAATTTAACGCGGATGAAGTCGCGGGCAGAAGCTAGTCTTAGATATAAAAAAGTTCTACTAAAATCGGATCACCCCTATACCACCACTAACAAGAAAATCTTATTTAAAGCCATCTCACAACCACTGTTATCATATCATTACAAAGCCAGTCTATCCAGCCTTATGACGATTATTCAGCTTAAACATTTGTAGAGCGGGGTTGCGGAAACCACTGCACTGTCACGGTTCCCGGGGGTAAATCGTTGCCCCCACTTATTTGAATAAGAATGGCCCGACAGTGTCCCACGGGGCCAGGCCAGACGGTCCCACTTACCTTGCCACGTAAAATACCCACAACGGGTGTTTCAGAAACGTAATGCATTAACGATAATGTACATAATGATGGTATTATGAAGTAAAAGCTGTCCACAGTATAACCACATAACTGCCCATCGTTTTTCGCAAAGAAAGCGTCTTTTTGCTGCGAAATTGTACGCAAATTAGCTAGAGAGAGCTTCTTCTTTAAGAGTCTGTTTTTGTATAACACTTACTTATGACAACTACGTAAACTATCTTGCATCCATGTAATCGGGATGATCTTTATGATACACAACAAAATATTTACCCACATGTAAACATTCTTGGAATATATGTTGTCGTTTTTTTAGAAAATCTAATTTAATTTGAAGTCCATAAAATATTTCTTCCAGTATTCGAGCTTCCACTTAGAGTTCGAGAAAGTAGTTTTTATAAGCCGACTTATCAAGTTAAAAAATCAATTTGGCCGTGATTTCTTAGTTATTTTAACATAACAATTTAAGTTAATTGAAAAATTGCTTTCAAAGTACAAAAACCTAATCCATTAAAGGTTTCAGTAGCCATGTAACAAGCAAAAGGATAAAAAATATTGAATCTATCCATGCAAAAAGTCTCACAATATTCCGATCCCGCAAAACTTATAGGTTGATAGGCCAAACTTCGTCGTTTCACCCTTTCGATATAGGCTGACGTTTACCAAGTTTCCTTCACATTGGCTAAGGAACTAGGAAGTTAGATTGAGTAACGAGGGCGCCCTCTTTCGGAAAGAGGTCGATTTGTTAGGCTGGCGATCACGTGGCCCCGGTGATGGCCGGATACTTACCCAAGTTACATCTCATGACACATCTTGTGAAGGAAACTTTAAATCACTTCACATCTTGAAATTAATTTTTCGAAAGTGTGTTGTGAATTTTGAGGAGTATGTGTGTCAGAGTGTAATATATGATGGTAGTTAATGCTGTAATTCTGTGTTTACGTTTTATATTATAAACGGATTCAACGTGATGCATGAATAGATGACATTATTTCATTGACCAATAGAGTCCATTTTAATGATATCATGAAATGTTTTTTTTTCTGTTAACACATACACTGTCTACATCTATTCATCTATTTTCCTGTCACAGGTATGCTGGAAGAGATTTCTTTAGAAATAAACATCACCTTTGTGCCAATATTTTTGCTCTTTCCTTCTTGTCTGTTTATACATGTGTGTATATAAATGGTTAAATAAATAAATGAATGGTCTTTGCCTTATAAATTTATGAGCAGTGATTCAGTTATCTATTCAATATTTAATGCAATAGGTAAAATTTATATACCTCTTCATTTAATGACTAGAATGATCAATTAAACGCAGACTGATTACTGAGTCCAGTCACTGACTCAGTATTACTACGAATATCATAAACAGCCAATAAAGACACTTCCTAATTACAACTAGGTATAGTATAAGTACGTACATATATCCGTGTCGAATACGTGACTTCCCCTTCAGAAGTCGTGAATATATCATGAGATCCTATAATTTAAATGTCATTGATTACTGTTTAATAGATCAAACAACTGGTTTTAAGATATTAAGATTACTGTACAGAGGAAATCGTGTACTGAATTATGGTTTAATGGCAATGCACTTTTCTGACGTTTGAAGTCCGAAGTCTACAAGTCCTTGAAGCAATCATTATTTATAGAGTCGTCCGGTCACTAATGACATTGGCTTTACAATCTGAGGACCAAAGCCACTACAGGTCGCTTTTGTCGTGAATAGGTAGACGCCACAAAACGAACGCTTTATGCAATGCAGATCTGAAGTTCTGGTTTACTTTACTTTTATGTCTGTTAACGTAGACCAGCGTTTTCGTATTTTCTACGTTTCTGGAATGTTAATCTTATTTATTTACATGATGAAAATCTAGCTGTCGCATTTGGTAGAAAGCAGACAAAATTAAGATAAATTAACAAATATACATATATCTTCCATGCTGCAGAAATCGTATATGAAATGGATAACCTGTAAACTAAACCTCTGACAAGCGTCTACTGTTCACGCAGTGCAAAGCTATACATATAGTGTTGAAGACGTGAAATTCGACTGTAGACGAATGGTGTGCAACTTCCTAAAACAATTGTTGACCTTGACCGACATTCACATAACGACTTTAATGATTGACCAAATATGACTTAATTTGTGTCTTGGGTTAAATTAAAATTTGAACGTGTTTTGTTTTTAATATAGTATAGTTTCTATAAACAACCCATTAGTAGCTCTAAGACAGGGTAAATAGATAGAGTGTAAGCAAAGATTTATATATTTGGCAGGCTTTGTTCAAAATTTTTATATTCATGCTGATTCTATCTTTCTTTAGATGACACGACATTTTATGCGCTCCAGCCTAAAACGGCAACATAAAGCCATCAATATGGAACATGTCGTAAAACACAGGAGCAGATCACCGAACCTATGGCGCGGAGAGAAAATATAAATAAATTTTGTCTTTCGGGTCGCATATGTATTAAGTTTACGCGTATTCGTCCAAATACAATTTTAGGAAGGAAATTGCCTCCCGGTAGAAACCGTACAAAATGGAAGATGTGATATTAAATCTGGATGACAGTTATTAGGAGTGCCGAGTGGCACTCGCTGGCTCTCCACAAAAAGAATTGAAAATAAAACGAGGTGATATTTAGCGAGGAATTGTTAACCGAAGGCGAAAATGAGCTTTGTACATGAACACTTTTATTAACTCCAGCGTCATAGAAATGATATCGATACAGAGCGAAAAGTAGGTCGGCTTGCAGTCGTGTCTCTAGATAATATCACAAGGAATGTACGGGACACCTGAATGTAATTCGCATTGGCACAGAACCAACTTAATACGCCGGCTATATGGAATAACAGTTTTGGCATTGTTGCTGATTTTAGCACGCAAAATGGCGACACACGGATTTCTTCAAATATTTTCCCGTAGAGATCCTTTTTTGGCGTAACTTGGAATCTAATGAATCAGGCGTGAGAGCTAAGAGCTGCCTTTTGTCATTGTTGTCAAAGGTTACAAAAAACCAGATGTTCCAGGATTAGATACGACTCTTTTGGAAGATTAAACAAGAACGGATAAGAACACGCCTACCCGCAACACCCCAGTGAAAATACAATGAAAATTTATTTTATAAGCGCCTGTCTAGCTCGCTCGCTCGTTGTATAAAAATAAACATTGTTATTTTTCTATCCCTGAGGTGAAAACTTACTTTAATGGTATAATAGGATTCCGCAAGTAAAGAGGAAAATTCAACTGCATTTTGACTGCATGTATGAAAATGTATCCATTAGCACTCTTTTAATTAATGAACATTTTTGGGTGTCTTCGTATTTTCGTTGAAAAGTAGGATTCTTTTGCCTTTTTAGTTTTAATAACACTGCCATGTAATTCCAATTCGTGAAATAAACAGCAGGAAACAAGTCCATCTTTTTCATTCGTTTTTAATATTGAAAAATTGGCATCGCTGGAGCTAATTCTGCTATAAATTAGGTGCGGAATCAGCACAACGGGGAGTTGTCCCGTACATGACAGATTCATTCTTCATTTTATCAGTGGGTACCCGACTGTGCCGCTTGTAAACAGACGTAAATTATGTTTCCCAATCCGCTTAACTTTCGACTCAGGCCTTTTTAATCTTGTCAAAAATTGCGCCAACATTATAAATTCTAAATTAAAGCGATTTGTTCCTGAGCGTTTCGGTACTGTGATTGTCATTACGAAACTCCACTAGACATACTAATCTACATGTTACTCCGAATCCTTCTAAGTTAAGACGTTGATTAAATTTGTTACAAGAGGGAAGGGCAAACAAAACATTTTTCGTTAAACCCTCTTCATTTTATTGCGAGAATATTCAGGGTTTATGATATCGGTAAACAAAATAGTCTGGGAACAGATGGCGTTCAAATACAATGTAATTATGTCTGTACGTATTAGGGCGGCTCGGCGTGAGACGATCCGCGCAACTGCCTCGCTGAACTAATAAGGGCAAACTCAGCCGTTTTCATATTTGCACAAATTACATTAATGCTTATTGCCTACTGTAGACGTGGCGAAATACAGAATGACGTTTCAAGCGCTCCAATAACCGTAATTGTTTTATCAGTGTCGGAATGGAAGGAAATAATTACATTACGTCGGGAAGATCGAATTAATATCAGATGGTAACCGTTAATATTTGTGTAGGAAGCACTTTAAGTTCTGTCTTCATTATTGGTTTCTTTGGAAAATTGTTGACACGAATATGATTTCGATAATGTTTTATGATTTTGAAAAGTTCAGCAGATTTTTTCTAGGGAAGCACGTAGCTAAGAAATTATATCCGCACGGGTCGATCCAGATAGTTAAGATACGCTTGCCGGGGTTAGTCAGTGGATGAGTGATCTTTATATACGGGGCCTCCGTACTTCGGAAAGTCCCGACTGTTATTCGTGGAGTTTAGAAAATCGTTGTGAGTTGTCAGAAAACCGTAAGTCTGACAACCAGTCTTACCAGCAGTGGGAATCGTATTACCGAGTTACTGGATTGTGGAGGTCAGACAGGCAGTCGCTCCATGTAAAATACAGGCATTCAGCTGCATCCGTACAGACTGGAAGCTGATTGACTGACGCAGATTTTCTCTACAAATATAAAAATACAAAAACACAACATTGTTTTTTTTGTAGATTACAAACAAATAAAAGAAACAAAAATCTTGTAAAGAATTAGGTTCACATATTCATGTCGTCTTTATATAACCGTAACGTGCCTGACTTTTTAGGGTTCCGTTGCCAAATGGCAAAAAACGGAACCCTTATAGATTCGTCATGTCTGTCTGTCTGTCTGTCTGTCTGTCCGTCCGTCCGTATGTCACAGCCACTTTTTTCCGAAACTATAAGAGCTATGCTGTTGAAACTTGGTAAGTAGATGTATTCTGTGAACCGCATTAAGATTTTCACACTTAAATAGAAAAAAAAACAGTAAATTTTGGGGTTCCCATACATATACCTGAAACTCAAATTTTTTTTTTTTCATCATACCCATACGTGTGGGGTATCTATGAATAGGTCTTCAAAAATGGTAATGAGGTTTCTGATATCATTTTTTCCTAAACTGAATAGTTTGCGCGAGAGACACTTCCAAAGTGGTAAAATGTGTCCCCCCCCCCCCCCCCGTAACTTCTAAAATAAGAGAATGATAAAACTAAAAAAAATATTTGACGTACATTACCATGTAAACTACCACCGAAAATTGGTTTGAACGAGATCGAGTGAGTAGTTTTTTTTTAAAACGTCATAAATCGTAAACCGCAATTTACCTTACATTCAATCAACTGAAATATAAAAATTAAAAAAAATATATATTTTTAAACAGAGAATACCTACAGGTTTGTACGGAACCCTCGGTGCGCGAGTCCGACTCGCACTTGGCCGGTTTTTTTAAATCTCACAGTTGTCGACAAACAAGAGACGCGATCTGATAAAACATGATTATGTTCACATGATACGCACTCTCGATGTGTAGGAAGCATGTATCTTAACGGCTCTTAATGAGTTGTGATTATTCGGTTAGCCGCGCGTTTCGCCCGCAGCGTTTTACCCGCCACACTGCACAGTGCTAACTTGCCATATCTATATAATTATATTACCCGACTTTCCCTTCCTGACGCTTTTGTGCCGTTGATTGTCGTTTATGTAATTGCCTACATTCTGCAGCATCACGGCTCGTACTCGTCTCGGAGCCATCAGAAATTAGTTCCTCTAAATACGCGAAATATTTTCGTAACTGCGCGCCGGGGAACAAAACAACATTATTTCTGTGTAACGGATTATGACGTCACCTGAACGCGAGCGGAGCATTTACTTAACAGTCCGACTGAGCTATTTACTATTCCCATCTCACCGTATAAATGCGGAAACTTTACTAGAACTGAAATGAGAATGTAACGAAAGTGTGTAGTCCCTTCACGAGTGCGACAAGTATCGATGTCACTCTTGTGTAACAATTAGACTTTACCCATTGTGTTGTACTTTCTAAGTGAAACAGACAGTGGCCTAGCTATTGGCGTGAAATTGGAATTTTAAAGTATTGTCACCGTAAGAACTGTGCGCGTTGTTTTGGCACAGCGTTAAATTTATTCCATCGGTGGCCGCGCTATGGTCCCGCGGCCACCCGCCGTGACAAATACCTGAAAGCTACCGTCCGAATTCTGTACGACTTTTTACCACCCAAGAAAAAGTTAAATACGTTGGGCCGAGAAATACGTGATATTACAGGGGAAAAACTAAACGATCAAGTTTGCAGGCTTATTTTTTATCGGGCACACCGACGTAGTCACAATTTCTTTCTAATTAAATTATCCGCTTATTCCGTACTCTTTCGTTTTCTTGCAATTAAAGCAAAATGAATCTATGGCAAAAGTTTTCCTTGTAAGGATATTTTTTATTTGGCTTTCCTTTTTTCCGAGTCGCGCTTCCCTTTACATAGGCTCAATTGCCTTTTGATCTATTGGTACGTACAGGCTGTATGGACTGCGCAACCACGATCGCGTGAAGAATGAAATTCAGTTCTTTGTTGGTTTTAGTTTGAATTTTGAAGTAGACTCTGTGTGCTTTTCTTTATGTACTGAATATGACTAGCAGGGTCGAGTGAATAATGAATTTCACAGCTTCTTTTGGTACCTGATTTTTAAATACAAGAGAGATAGGTAGGTGCAATGAGTCACATTGACAGGTAGTATTACCTCGCAATTTAAATACGTAATATATGGTAGATTAGAGCTTAGTACACAGATCTGCATACGCGGTAGTGTAAATAGGAATATCATTAGTCTTCGAGGCATCGGCAGCGCGTTCCCAATCAAAGCTGATTACAATTCCGGACGGTTAACACGTAAATCCGATGCGGATAAATATTTGCACGACAGGTTGTAAACGGAACGTGCCCGGGGCCCTAATAGCCCGGGCACAGTTACTCGACCGGGCTATGTGTGTTTGAAATTTTAATAAACTTTACAAGACATTTAATTGTAATTCTATTACATTGATTCCGTTTCATTTTATCCTGGCTTTATTTTATTCTTTTCCGTGTTTGTGACATAATTGTGATCAGTTTTTATGTGTCTGTGTTTCAGTGATCCTGTTTACCCGATTCAAATTTGTTGACAGGTAAACAGCAAAAGAAATATGTATACGTTTTCAGTTGTTAAAGTTTAAAGTACAGATTAGCGCAATCGTAAATCAAAAAAGTTTAATCAAATTGCAACACAAGTTTCTCCCATTTAATATCAAATCAAAGAATCCTTTTGTGTTCAACACAGTTGTATCACAAACAATTCGAAATTAGTTTCAAGCAGCCACTTGAAAACTATTTAGCTTGTAAAAATAAACGGAGCTAAGAAAACAAACGGTATGGAGCGCGAGTTGCACCTTTAAAAGGTTTAATCGTTACTTAACCCGAGCTCAGAAATGAAATTAAAAACAAAGCGAATAATCCGTTTGTTCTGTTAAAGCGCGTTCACACAATGCTGTAAGTTTCCTCCTTAATATTTTTCCAAATACTTGGAATCGTATGCGGCCCGCACAAAAAACCGCACGCGCAATTACATGAATTTTAATCCTTATGGGGTGAGGGCTACGTTATTTGAAGAATTTCATTATGGTGAAACTCTTCCTAGACCGGCGTCGGAATTCATTCCGTTTCAAACGCAGACCAAACCCACTTTGAATTATATTGAAGTTTTTGTAAAAGAAAACTTTCTTTATTATTCCCCAATTTAATGCTGAAATGAGAGGCGAGTCTTAGTCTCAAGTTAGTTGTTCGTCACCTTTGTTTACGTTATTGTGGCGCGGATGTTTTGTAAAAGAATGGCAGTATTATCAATAGCTTTACGTGGAATTATGAATGTGATGTTCTCTACATAATACGCGTTTTAAACTGCATATTTTGAAACTAAGCAGCTAGGTCCAATTACCCAGTTTACCGGCAATCAAATTAGCAATCTAATTCTCTTTTATTATAAAATTACATGCAATAAAGTCAGGCTATTCGCTAAAGAATCTTGCGCAAAATGCTAAGTAATTTAAATTTTAAAATTAGAACTATTCGAGCTACATTCTCCCGCGCTACTCCTGCTATCTTACGCCATCTTTTTCTGCAGCCAGCCTTCCAGCCTTCCTACTAATTCCACAGAGCCAACATTTTTTGACACCAAACTTTTTTCAAGACTGTTTTTTTTTGTGTGCCTGTTTACTAGTGTGTAACCATGTACACATATCTCGTAGGTATGCTTTTATGAGTAATGTTGCCTCTGTATGCGTGGAATGCGGCTGCGAACGTAGAATTCGTGACTGCCAGGACTAGTCTGCGTAATGCGGAGCCAAGGTGTTCAGACGCTAAACATTATCTGCATGTTAAATATTGGACGAAACTAACGAAGAATTTGACCTAGCTTATATGACGATATCTAGGCGGCACATTCACTAGAAAATAATGTCGGTCTGTTGAATGAAAGGTCAGTTTTAGACAAGACTCCAAAGATTAGATTGTCTTGTCTAAAATGAATTAAGTAAAATCCATTTTAAGAACTTCTCGAAATCAATACCGATTCATCATCTATTTTTATATTCTCTGTTTGATTGAACAATTATCCCTGAGTATTTTCTCAGAAATTGTCTCCTATTTTTTTGCATTAGCTTTTTTCAGCGGCTTCGCCCACGGGAAGATCTAAAGTTATTCCACGGGAAAGTTTTACTGAGATAAATAACCTATATATTAATCCAGGTTATAAAATATATGTAAGCCAAGTTTTATCCAAATCCGTTCTGTCGATTTTCCGTGGTTGAGTAATACACATCAGAATCTAAACATGCAACATTTCATATCTATTATATTAGTGGGATGAATAAACCTTAGGATAAATTTAAATAATGAACAAAATTGAACAGTTCTTTACGGTAATAAATCCTTAAAAATAGACAGTCCTGTGGTAAGAGGCGTGGCAGATAAATGGCAAAAGGCCAATGCGGTCATACGCAAACAGAACGAAGATATACACTGTATAGATGTGTCCCGAAACACAGGTAGCAATAACGTAGATAGTGGAACAAAACAAATGACCATTCCAGCTCGTCATCAGCCCCTACATCTCCGAGCATTCCCGTCAGGTCATACCAGCAAGCCATCAGTTACACCAACAGCATTTTAATTCAAAGGGCGTACGTGCCCCAATCAATACGCACACGGCAGTAATCGAATCCCAATACATTGGGCACTGACTGATCAAACGTTCACACGATCCGACGATTAAATAAGATGACGTCATGAAACTGAAGCGATTAGTTACGTTGTTATGGCGGAGTGTGGATCTAATTCAAGGTCGGACCGTCACCGCATGCATTTTATTTACACAATCGTTGCGTTCTTGTGTTGTCTTAGTTTGGATTAGACGTATCAAATCAGAACATTTCCGCAACCAGGGCATGGCATTCGATACTTTTACAATCAGGATATACAGTACTAGCTTCTGCTCGCGACTGTGTACACGTGAAATTCCTTATTTTTACATAAAATATATCTTACAGCTATGCATCGCCCAGCTACGAAGTAAATTCGTTTTCTCATTGACTTTGTTTTCTTTGGGCACGCCACAATTGCGGCGGAAAGTCCCCTCTTTGAGGAGTGGATAGAGAGGCGCCACGGCGTCCTCACCTTCCGCCTGACGCAGGTTCTCACCGGGCATGGGTGCTTCGGTGGGTTCCTGTTCAGGATAAAGCGGGAGGATACGTCCGGGTGTTTCCATTGCGAGGATCGTCTGGAGGACACGGTGGAGCATACGGTGGAGGTGTGCCCTGCTTGGGCGGAGCACCGCCATGTCCTCGTGGAGGCGATCGGCGGCGGCGACCTCTCGCGTCCGGCCCTGGTGCGAGCCATGGTACGGAGCGAGAGGGAATGGGAAGCCGTCACCTCCTTCTGCGAAGCAGTAATGCTCGCGAAGGAGGAGGCGGGGCGCGTGAGGGAGTGGCAGTCTCTGCGCCCTCACGTCCCTAGCCGCCGCAGGAGGAGACGCCCCGGGCGTCGGGAGTCAATAGCGGACTCCCGGCCACCGTAGGCGCGAGCTTGCGGGTGGCGAGCAATGGGTAGCTCGCCGCCCGGTAAGGACCAAGCTCGGGTCGACGGCGCGCAGTGTTCCACGCGCGCCTCAAAGAGATGTCAGCAGCAGTGTAGGGGTCTACTAGGACCGATGCCTGCCGGGGTCGCGTGATTGTTCGAAAGAGATACCGTGACCCTGGCACATGGGCAACTGATGGAACACGGGTGGGTTTTAGTCAGTAAAAGTCTGACATGCCCTCCCGCTCCGCCCAGAGCGGGAGAAGTCATTTGATGATTTCCCATCCTGAAAAAAAAAAAAAAAAAACTTTGTTTTCTTTTTAATGGGACCCTTACTTCTTACTAGGGTTGTAGCGTGGTGTTAAATAACCCCTAACCTTCCTCACAAAATGGTATGGATGGATGAAATGCAAAAAGATTTTTTCATATTCCGGACTGGTAGTTCTAGAGATTATCCCCTACATAAAAACTTACAAATAAACAAAGTCTCTTTATAACATTAGTAAGTATAAGTCGATGTATCAGAAAGGTGTGGTCTTATTTAAGGATGTGGTCAAGACCATCGAACTGAACAACTTTCTCCATGGTCTGCATGCATGGTATGAACCTCGAAAAACTTTTAAATCAGCCGTCCCATACATTTGGGTCCAGTAGGCAGCTAATGATGATTTTTATGGGACAGTTCCTTATACTGCTTTGGTCATGGTCTTCAAGTAGGTACTTAATTGTATTTGTAACTGCCTGTGGCTAACGACTCTTGACATTTTGATTATCTAAAACAAAAGTAACATTTTAGCACGCTTGACAGCCGAAACCTTCCGAGTGCTAAATACTTCAGACAGCGACCACTAATGTTCCAGCAAAGCCTTTTAATAAACATTAAGATTAGAATCATTGGACTATTTATAATCGCGTAAATTAAACTGGTACTTTTGTTTTTCCGAATAATACGCATTAAATCTCTCAAAAGTCGTGAAAAACAATACCCAGACACGATTTCAGAGTTACGTGTTTAAAAACTTCCTCCTCCCTTTTGTGCGACAGCCGTGACACGCGTGGTTTCAATACCAAGCCTTATAGCTAGGTACCATGAGTTATGGGGACATCTGCCTGCCACCCATCGTGTAAATTCAGAACAGACATGTATTAAAATCCGTATTAATGTTGAAAAACCAGTACATTCCGTTACAAATACCACAAATTATTGTCGACCGCGTTGAAATTCGCTGCGGCTTTTCATTATAAACCATGAGCGATGAATTGATCGGGAGTTGGTAAATTTATTAGGTTGTAGGCTGTATACCTGCTGAATGTAGGCTGTGAAGAATGCAGGGCTAATTGAAACACTTCATAAGCACTAATGAATGTACAAGATTATGAAGATAAATTCACGTTTGAAACTAAGGCATATTTATGAGCCTCCTAAGTGCCGCAGTTAAAGTTGTAAACTTAAGCCATTGCAGTAAGAAGTCAATTCATCTGGTCGTGACTTGTACTTGTTCTGGTCAAGCGGCTAGTAGGCGAACCAGTACTTAAACGGATTAACGAGAAATCGTGGATTTCTTGATATCGCAGGATATTTCATTTAATACTTTCTGATGAAACTTTGACAACCTGTCCTTTTATTGCCACTATAAGATCTTTTCACTTAAGGACAGCTAATCTACGTACCTCTAATTTATGTACCTGTCGGTCTATTCTGTAAAAATTATCCAAATAATAAAATGTATTTTGAGACATTGTCCTCATCCATCATTGTCTTGCTTATTGGAAATAAATCGAGAGACAATGAAAGTTATTTCATTTATAGGTGGTATTCACTTAGATCTTTCACTTAAGTGAAATGAATTTGAAGTAAGCTGCCATTACTGCTAGTCCCAAGCATCAGGTGGATTGACAGCTTTATCCAAGCTCACTTTACCGGAGTTTTTATCGTGTGATTTTTACAGGTATACACTATCGTATACACCATATAAGATAATTTACGCAATACCTCATACAGTTGGGGTGTACAGTATCAAATTAAAAGCATAATACAATGACCTAAACTTTTTTTAAACTATCTGTTATTATTAAGAAAATAGTGTTGACCCTATAGCAATATTTAATGTATTAAAAATTGATTCTTTCTGCCTAAAAATAAGACTGAATTTTTATTGGGTCAATGGGTTGTGCAAAATACATAGTTTTTGAAAAAAATAATTATTTAAAAGTTACTACAATCGTGCCAGTAGTCAATTATGAACAAACTACTTTCTGGACCCCGTGCGATTTTCCTCGTTTTTGCGATATTTTTCATTACTGCTCCGCTCCTCTTAGTTGTAGCGTGATGTTATATAGCCTATAGCCTTTCTCGATAAATAGGCTACCTAACACAGAAAGAATTTTTCAATTCGGACCAGAAGTTCCTGAGATTAGCGCGTTCAATCAAACAAACAAACAAACTCTTCAGCTTTATAATATTAGTATAGATTAATTTCCAATAAGCAATACCTGACAGGTGACGACAATGCCTAAAAATAAATATTATTATTGGATCACGCAAAGCAACATGTTTTTAATAAAGCGACACGAATTTGTCATTAAGCTTAACCACGGATATCGAGGGATATGCCTTGGGGGCGTGGCACGTGCCGCCTCGATATTATAAAATTGGTCTTATGTTCGAGTGCCGGCTGTACGCATCATTCAGTCGCTTTGCGATTGCGTACAGTGCACTATTGGTGCGTAAAAAACCAAAATGCCGAGTTGTGCAGTAATTATTTGTAAAAATAGGTCAAATACTATCAACCTGAAGACAAATGGCGTGTCCTACCACCGGTTAGTAAACAATTAAGTCACTGTTTTATATTTTAAATCAATTTTTAAATGATTTACTAACTTACGTCCGGAGCGACTCGAACTAACCCGAACTAGCCCGAATCTTCCCGAACGAAACGAACGTTTTATATGTAGAGTGGTGCAATCGTTTGCGTGCGGCTGATTTTATCGATATGCGTATTATTGCTGTTGAATATTTTTTTACAGAACTCAATGGATATCCTCGTATTACTTGTATAGTAAAAGAGTTAAATTACTTATTAATTAAATGTTGTTTAAACCAAATTAAGACATTATAATTCCAATATAGTTATTCGTGAAGTGTAAAAACTAAAGTAATATTATACCTAAAGATTTTCACAAATTAACAGTTTTTAAGAACAATATGATAAGTAATATGATAAATAAATATTATATTTCATCGAACTACTTATATTTGGTAAAAAAAATACAATAATTTGTTTTCGATATGCAAAAATATTCTTTTTTTTTCATCTGTCTATTTGGCGGTTTCGTAAGGTGGGCCATAGACGATTAATAATATTACGCAATATTATTGAGCGAGTAAGATTAGTATTGAAGATTGTGATGGTTAAATATTGTTGAAAATAAAAATATATTTTGCGTAATATTATTTTATTGATCACTAAATCGCACGCCCATCTTAGTCAATCATAAAGCCGAGCAGCCAAGATTCGAAGTTTAAATTAGAGAATTCGCGGTCCGTCGCTATTTAGTCAAATCTACAAATTCAAATTAATGATTCTCCATATTTACATTTTACTGGACAATAAATAATTTTATTTGATTTTTATTTTGTATTTCCTTATTTTTATTATAACAGTTCCCACTGCTAGGACTCAAGCCTACTCTTTATTATACCCGCTCCACACTCACGAACGACGTAAACAGTGAGTGCGCAAACTGAGAGTGGTTTCGCGGCTTTGCATTTGTATATTGCACTTTTCTCCGCTGGAAGTGGAAACACCGTGAAGACCACAATCATCCGAATTCGATCCTGTCAGCATTTAAAATAGTTTGCTAGATGGCGCTATTTTAATTCCATTAGAAATATGTCTTAACGCGATCGAGTTTGAATATGAGTATAACATTAGCCTAACTGAATTAAACCAAACCTGAATGTAGGTAGGCATTTGTTTTTTTTTTTTTAAGGTTAAGTAATATATTATTTATTTTATTTATTTATACAGCATGATAAGTAACAGAGAGCACTCCCTTTTAACCGATAATACATTTTTTTTTAAATATAAATATTTTATTTTAGTAAAGTTAACTATATTTTCGGAAAGGTAAAAAAAAAATATTTAAAGGAAATTAAACGAAGTTATTATAATACAAGAATGTGCTAAAATTAAATATCGATAAAAATAATCGACCATCGCTTTCGACTCCCTAATTGCATGCGTGTGCATTGGATGTTCGCAAATAGGAAGTATTTACAAGTGAATGCCCCGCCCATTCTATGTATGTGTGCTATTAGAAATTGATTTAGTGTAGCTGCTTTCTTCTTTGTGTGCGTGTTCAAATTTTAAATGTGTGTCGTCAGTACACTATTTGTTAATGTTGTAATTTTTTGGGTGGGAGATAAGTGGCGACACTAGAACTCCTTACTATTCCGCAATGAAGGCATATCTCTGGATATCTATGAGCTTAACTGTATTGTTATTATTTGTCCAATGCTTGGACGTTGGTGTCAGAACAAATATTTCATGAAGCACTGAGGGTGTCGCGTCCTTGTTTGTTTCCAACATTTACATAAAATGTTCCTGTGTGTTTAGTTCATGTTGGCAAAATATTGTCAGTATTAGCTTTGTTAATCATCTCTAATCAAAATATTAGTTTTGTTACTTATCTACCTGTATGCAAAAAAAAATACAGACGAATTGATAACCTCCTCCTTTTTTTGAAGTCGGTTAAAAAAATAGCCGAGAGCGAGTCGGACTCACACTTGAAGGATTCCGTAACACACGGCAAGGCACCGAAAAAAAACACGTTTCTTATAAGAAGACCCCCTTTTATTTTTTATTATTTGTTGTTAAAGAGGCAATAGCGAATACACGCTATTTGAAAAATTCAACTATCTATTACGATGAAAATCAGGCTACGGCAAAAAAACGCCGAAAAAATCACGTTTCTTGTATGGACCTAAATTAATTTTGACCTTAATTTTTTTTATTCTTTTTTGTTATAGCGGCAAAACAAATCTCTAAATTAACTTTATTTATCTTCTATGATTCGTTATTATATCGGCAATAGAAATACGGACTCTATTACGGTTCATGAGATGCAGTCCACTGAAAGATGAACAGTCGGATGGTCAGACAAAAAAGGTAGAGACAGAGAACCCTTAACATGATCTCCTATGTAAAGCTACAAACCGATAAGTCTAAAAACAAAACAAAAAATAATAATAATTTATAAACACACTGTACAAAGTTACTTACCTTCCCCATAAATTGTCAAACTACCCACGTTTATAAATTCGTTGTGTACAAGTAATAAATAATCCGCATATGTTGCTAATGTTAGTGAAAACACTGCCTACCCTTAGCTAGTGGGAAAAAGTGTGAATTACACACTCACATAAACAAAACTTTTAGTTCGAACTTCGTAAAGTGAGAGTAAAGCCTCGTTTTGATGGTAAACAAAAGTTGCTCAACAAAATATAACAAAACACAATACAATAAAATATATTATCTAACCTTTTTGTTACTGCAACATGAAGTGTTGCAGAGCTAAGCAGAATAAAAAAAAAATATTCAGGAACATTATTGAACTTTTATTTATTTAGTAACATTACATACCTACCTCCCTCTCACCGAGAGGAGGCTCGTGTCCCAACTGTGGGAACATTATAGGCTGCTGCTGGAATATAATATCACGTCTGTCCCAAAGAGTTCGGCAGAGGTTATGTAGAGTTAAGTTTAGGTCACTTGTTATAGAGGGTGAGCACGAATTTACCACATGATTCTAAACCCCCTAGCATATACAGTTCTCGTCGGTTATAAAAAAAAGATCTTTATTGTGACCGCCTTGGTATTGCACTCTCACTCTATGAAACATCAGATTTTTTATATACCAATAACTGACGAACAATTTCAATACATTCAGTGTTCAGAATCATGTACTGAATCCATCATGGTTCATGCAATCATAAGCTTTATACACACTGGGCCATATTATTATGTCATACGTAATAAGATATCATTCAGTATAAGTACTCAAAGATTATTTTATACGTACAATTTTCCTATTCCGTGGTTTCAACACCATACGTTGCACAAACAAGCGGTTGCACTGCGCACTTCCAAAAGGAATGCGGTAGCTTATACTCGTTCACTGGATATATTCTTAATGACGACACGATGATATAAATCTTGAGATTTTACGATAAATCTACGATTAACTGGTACAGAAACCTGCATGAATATATATGTAGAACTTGTTGGCCAAGCTTGCATCAATAACATCGAACTTGTATTTAAATCCAAACTATATCATCGTAAAGATTTATCCCTTTATTTGCAAACGTTGATTAAATATGTATATCGTATTTTTTTCC